>OX276383.1:41704269-43129696 GCA_946251855.1 Alsophila aescularia
GTGGTCGCACTAGTATACCATCTAGGCTGCCATCCGTCTTAAGAGCTTATTTCTATATTTAATTTTCATTCCTATGTATATTTTAACTCTGAAAATATGGACGGTATAAGTTAACATTAGGTACCTTCTTGAATTTCGCAAGCATCTTTATTCCGCACTCACAGTTGTTTTAATCTTCAGACCGGCCATTAAGTCCTTCTTATGACAATTAATTATTATAATACGGCAATTCCAGAGTCAAATCTGAGCGAACTTTGCTAAATGAGTTATGTTTCATAAAGAGTTATCATCCTTATTATCACTGCAATAAAATTAAGAAACTTTTAAGTTGGAAACTCGAATTATGCGACTTTTGACTGGAACCTGTGTAAATAATCAAGAGTATGCTCGTTAAGTTAATCTTGAGGACTGGTTTGAAACAAGATCAATCGTTAAATTTAGTTAGGGTGGCTTGAGAGATAGATAGATAGATAGATAAACGCTTTATTGCACACCAAATAAATCATACACAAGAATAGACATTTAACTTAAATAGAGTACAATGGGCGGTCTTATCGCTTAAAGCGAATTCTTCCAGACAACCGTTGAATGGAGAGGAATACATTTAAAATCACACAAAAAAAAGAAAGTTATTATTATTATTTTTAGTATTTTTGTAATATTTTTTTTTTCTATTATTCACAGCTTTTTATAGTAAAAAATGATTAAACGAATAGTACATACACTTGATGGTATCAACATAGTTCCTTGAATTGCAAACCCTTGCCCAGCACTGTGCATTAAGCTTGTAATCCTGGGATAAAAGCTTTAGTGCTGTTGATAAGCGTTGAACCAAGATAATTTAATATTTGTTCTATATCAGGGGATTTAATATAAATGATAAATTATTGGCAAACAACTAGGATTTCCTAGAATTTTTTGGACAAAGATATTAAATCTACTAGACTTGTGATCCCATGACTAAACTATTACACCAGACATTAAGCAGACATTGAACGAACATAGATCATCATATCGATCATAATGTTTACGACTTTTGACTTTTCAATTAATGCTACATTCATTTTAAAACGCATTAATAACTCTAACTTCAATGGCGTAGTATAATTCGATGCAAAACGCCCAACTCTTTTGCGGGCAGACAATAAGTTTCCACAAGCTGAATAGAGGCGAAGATTGGAAAGAATTCAAAGCACTTTTTTGTCGAAATTCGTAAAAAAATGTTTTTGTATTGTGAGTGGCGCACAATGGCGGATAGAGGAAATGAGAGTCTGGGCGTAGCAGTGCTCAATTTAACTGGTACTCGGTCCGCCGCCCGCCCTCCAACGCAGATTTTCAAACAGTAATTGAACTTTCGCTCATAACGCGATTTACTTACCGCATGCATTTTATGCAAACTTATTATGTGATGACAGCCGGATGCTTGGAGCCAGATCGATTGACGATATTCGAAAAGAGTCTGGCATCGATTGAATGAAGAGAGCTGAATAATCTGTCTCAATAAGTTCAGTATAAGGATAGCCCTGCGCCTGCGTCCCTGTGAACCTAAATTATAGTAGGGTGATTTACTAAGTCAAATTCAGTATTACCTTGTCTTTTTTTTTTTTAATAAGTTATATTGAGATAACATTATAACAATCATCTCACAGTTAGAAAATGGCTTCGCACGCTGATATAAAGTAGATGCAGAGCGTATCGCTAAAAATAAACAAGATACGTAACTGCATATAATTACTTTTTTCCACCCCCACCGAAGCGTGCATATTGTGCACCCATTGCATGCGACGAACAATCGGTTTGGAGATAATTATGACACCCTATTGCTCAATAAACTGCTGATTACGTGCAATTTTATGTTAGAAAGTATCTGTAGTTGACTGGATTTTGATAGTAATCAGACGTAATAATTTGGGATTTAATTTAGAATATTTGCTGGATACGGGAGCCATATGTACCCAAATCATGCTACCCAATATCTAATCTATCCACTGAAAGTAAGTAAGTTAAGTAGCACACTACCACTGTATTGTGACACTCCATAGAAATAACTCAGTATAAGAAAGCCCTAACGGAGAATTATAAGGAGAATAGAGAGGTAATAGACCAGTTTTGTAACATAAAAGGCTCAGTAATATGTCTTTACTATATGTGATAACTTCAATTACACGTAAAAGCAAAAAAACCTCGATTCCGATGTAGATATCCGACTATCATCAGTCAAAAAATTCAAATGTACTCCACCAAACTGTTAAATCAACCAACTTCCTTTGTGCTCTAGAACCATTAGAGCATAACGCTTACCTTAAATAGACGCATAAAGCCTCACCAAAAACAACACAGACTGTAATCTAATCACCCCGTGCACGGTTCGGGCACACGCTTCGCTGAAATTTAATGTTTCGCCTGTACAGACTTGAGGAACTAGGAACATGAAAATAAGGCATGGACTGGGTATTTAATTTAAAAAAGCGCTTTAGCAATGAAACACTGATGGAGACTTAAAAACCTTGTCGTAGTTAATTGTCTTAAAGTTGTATGTCTATCAGTGTTCTACAGGATGCATTTCGAAGAGTGTACGATGCAATGCAATTGCAAAATTTATACCTACGGAAAACGGTATAATAGTTTACATTCCCCTAATCCGCTAAAACAACAAACACAATAATAAAACGGACCGCATCCACTTTAATATTCTGAACTTGGAAAGAACGGGATACCTATCAGCACAGCGACCTGGTTTTCTAATCACTAAAATCTGGGAGTCTTTACGTACAGCTCGCAAGTCAAATACTTACCTACTCGGTAATACAAAAAACCCTACTATGGCATACTGCGACTGCAACAAGGGGAAAGCGTTCAGCCTATAAAATACACTTCTGGATCGTAATAAAAATACAAGCAAAATCGTAGGAAAATCGTATTAGAGACAGGTACCTAATATGCAACGAGCCACTCCAGTGTTTACATACTCCATGTATCTGCCTCCCATGTTGCCTTTGAAGCATCGCATATTAGCCGCCGTCTATTAGCATAAAACCTATAATGGCACAACATAAGCTTTTAATTAATTACCGACAAGTCACCGGAAACTTCTAACATTTTTAATTAATTTAACCAAAAAAAATATCTTAATTTAAACATCCTACCCTACCATAATCAGCTGGCAATGTAATTAAAACTTTCCTGTATTGTTTAAAACTACATTTTCAGAGCGGAAAACTCATAAATGTTTACATAAAAAAGCTCTGGATGAACAAACAATCCTCGGGAAAAACTAATTTGAGCGGCGCATTCATGAGTTGAGATGCTTGGTGGGATCTCTCTTTTATGTTTTTCCAAGGGTTTAATATAAAAATTACTTTTCGCATTATCATGTGTGCCTGGTATTTGCGATCCCGAGGGATTGGGTAATTCGCAGCATGGGGCGCGCTTTCCGCTCGTCGCAGGATTATCTCATGCGTGACAGCTGCTCCTGTTTCTGCGGTCCTGGTACTTAGAGCTGTGATACGGCAAGGGAAGATAAAGGCACGGATCTTATTAATTTGAAGCGTTTTTACAAGCGTATAAAATAGTTTTGTTTTAAATTGATTCTTGATCAAAACCTGATCTAACAAGTTTTGGTGTAATGCAACGGAAGCCAGATGTGTATGAATACTTTACACCTTTTTATTAGATTTTATTAACATTTGCTTAGTAATTATTTTCATTACGTATTAACTCTTGTTACTGCTTGGTCTCCTCAATTTCTTTCCACACGTCTCCATCTTCGACTAGTTCTGGTCCAATCAGTTTGAAACGCTATTAAATCATTACCCTACTTTATAATCTGGCTCTTTCATTATATTATTAACTTACAAAAAATATTTACCACACAATTATTTCAACCTACAAAGTACAAAGAAAATAATCTTAACAACATTAGCACAGCCCTACCGTGACCCCGTTTTTCAATCTTTTATCGCTCGCATATGTAGACGTTTGATTCGTTTCCCCTCATATCCCTTTGATTATTGTATAACGAAACGAGGGAAAGAAATCTTACTCCGCACTTTTGTAACGTTATAATCTATTTATTGTCAGCAGGTCCGTAATGAATGATGTTTTGCATCAATGCTGACGTGAGTGTTTCTGCCTTTTTATGACTGTTCATTTTTTCTGCTTGTTAAAAGGCATGGGTATGACATCGCTTTCATGTGAGCGAGCAATCAAAAACGAATTTGAATTATGAGGCTGGGGCTTATTGACTTTTTTGTTTTGGGGCAGGTTTAATTTAACTGGATGAGGACTGGAAAAGGTTGAGTATGCGTGAATAATTTAGATTTATGTGTTTTTATTTATCTTTTACCAGGAATCTTTATATATATTAGTATATAAAAAATCCTGGTAAAAAATAAATAAAACTAGAAAACCACCGCTCCACCTCCGCTATCTTTCGGACTAGTGTCCGAATGATAGCGGAGGTGGACAGGATCTAGCTAGCCAAACAGACAAGTATAATTCAGTTAATGCTATTTTAAAAACCCTCAGTCTGTCTCGCATTTTTTGTAATGTGAGTTGTTGCACGGGGTCGCTGAAGACCCCAGAATAAAAACAGTTTAAAAATATATTTAGAGACTTTTAAAAGCAATAATTTTATATTTTTTATAAATTAAGAAGGAATTAAAATAATATATGCCAAAAATAATCATAATTATTTTTTCAGTTATTGTTTTATAAGTAACTAGAAAAAATAGAACCATAACACACTTTCTTTAAGAATAGTTTCTTTGTATTTTATATTTTTATAGTTTCTACTTATTTCTATATGAGATCACATGCAAATGGGCTTCTATAATAAAGAAAAACATAAAAGTATCACATAAAATAAACAACTTTTGGCGATCTAAGTTTCCTATAAGTTATTTTTAAACACAGGGTACTCTTTAGCTGGTTCTGGTGATTCTGAATCCTGGTGTTGATTCAATGTGCATCAACTATAAACCCTTTTAGGATGGTACAAGTGGTTCTGTGAGCTGCGGATAGTTTTAAGTGTGAAAATGTTGTAATTATTTAGGAGTCGGGCTTTGAAAGACCCCGCGCGACGGATCGAGGGTTAAGCAAAATAGAATTAAAAAAAAACTCCGAACATGCTTTTCCATGCTCATTATTTCACAACAAGGGCAGAACATTAGCTATAAGAACCTATATATATGTTATAGAAAACTATAGAACTAATAACTCTCCGAAAAACACTCAATGAAGATAAAAGTCTCTGATGAACTCAATCTCCAAGACAATAACGTCAAAAACTTGCAAGAATGAGCCATTTCGCCTTAAGCCACCAAATAAACGTCTCTTCTTAAAAACAAATCTATGTCACGCTCAGATGCACACGTGTTTATATGAAGGGGAGTCTACAAAGGAAAGCAATTTAACAAAAATAAAAAATGCGATATTGGAACACGGGAGAGAAACAAATGATACGGGAAATACTTAAATCAATGGCACTGATGTGAAATTGGAAATGGTACAGTTAGAGATTGCGAATTATAATGCTCTCGATAAGGTAAGGCTGGTTGATTTGAAGGGGGATGTCATATGAAGATTTTTGATTAAACATATATATATATATATATATATATATATATATATTTATCAATTTGTTCTTATTATGTAATATGTACCTATTTTAGTTTACAGCACTTTTGCCCGTGACTTTGTTCGTGCTGACTACAGTTAATAGCAAGAAAAAGTATATTATGTCATGCATTCAAAATATCTGTATACCAAATTTTATCCCGATTAGTTCAACCGTTTATTTGTGAAAAGGTACCTAACAGACAGACAAACATAGTTACTTTCGCTTTTATAATATTAGTATTTATGTAAATGTAAATCTTGGCTCAAGTGTTGCCAAAGCCGACAAAGACCAGAATTATTATATTAAAATTCAAGTCCAGACTTAGGAAGATCGCCCATTTGCAAAAAAGTCACTGCTTTTGTATTTTCTATGATAAAATACAGTTTTTGGAATGAAACATTTTCACTCATTTGAATGCAGCGCAGCGCCGTTATTGCTACACGCTAAATCACAAAAATGCAAAATCGCAAAGGTTCTCTATGTTAAATAACTTGAATTAATATCTATAGAGGGAAGCCTGCTCTTGATAAACGGCACGGCAAATACAAGTCGAATTATAGGCTCCACTCGAGAATACAAAAATTATGACCCTCATTCGTATTTTATCTCACTCAAGTCACACTATCGAGATTGCTCCCAATAAAATTTGCGTAGCATCACCCATGTGGAAACAATAAATAATTATAATTGCGCATATAATGTGACGTTCTATTCTATTTCTGTTAGTTTTATTGTATCTCTTTTTGGCAAGAATATTTCGTCAAATTACTTTTCATTGCATAACTGTTGAAAATGTGCTCAAAAACAGCTCTATCACGCCGTTGGCAAAACTTGTCTCATACCGAGACGAAACTAAAGTCGTAAAGTTTATGCAGTGACAACATATTTCAGAAACGTGGAGCCTTTTATTAGAAGGAGCCAGATGATCGCCAGATCCCCTTTCCACGGGAATTTAAACTTGTTCTCGAATGTATTGCGAAAGTTTTCGGCTCAATGAGAATACACCGGAACGCTTTCAAAAGAGTAGCATGAGATTTTTTCACAGATTCGCTTCGGATTACTTTCACACACGGCACTTGCCAATCAGGCCTTTGAGTATCTTAGTTTACAGGGGATATAAAAGGTTCGTTTTTCTACGAAGGTTCCTTTATAGGATTTGGTAGGATGTATTAAAGATTTATATAGTTTGACTGTTTTATTCTTTCAGTGTATTTTTTTTTTCAGATTCTTGACGTGCGTTTTATAACCGTTCATTTAACTTTCTATGTTTGTTTAGGTCGAATCTTGCAAGGTGAATTAGAACTACTTCCTCTTATCCTACGAGCTTCAAATTTTACTTATAGGTTCAGTTCCGATGACAATGCATTTTTATGGTAAGCATGACCTGAATAGACATCCCTGATAAAAGAACTCTTCAACGGCTAACAGCAAAGACACATAGTTAATTGTACGCATATTATTACGAAAACCGGTTTTTTAAATAACTTATTCCACATAAAAATATACGGCGGCCGATGCACAGCTGCTAGTGTTCTAGGTGGTTTATTTAAAACCAGAGTTTTTAACGGTTGAAATGTTAAAAAAAAATAAAAAAACAGTCGTTAACAAATTTGCTCGAATATAGCTGCCATGCATAATACTCGGCCGAGGATCGAAACCGGTATCGTGGATGCAAGGTGCAAATATACCACTCATCAATCATTACACTAGACCATTTTCTATGCGAAACTACGGTTCTTGTAATAAAATATATATTGATTTAAAGATTCGTAAATTGTTTCCAATTCCCGCTAAAATATTAATACCACATTTCCCACAATTGCACTGCAGTTTTTACAACTTTCAGCATAATATATCACGTTCCGCGCCGATATATTAAACCACCAAACTAATATATATTTACAGCTTACAAATGTGTATCACGGCGTTTGCATTTTACGATTGCACTGAAATAATTTTGTATTCTAGTCTCGTAGGAGCTGTAAAAGTTCTGTCGTTGTCTGGTATCTGTCCACTAGGTATATGTATCTACCTGAACCCGTGTACTACTGTGAAACGAGATTGAAAAGTTTAATGTTTACCATCAGGGTTATATACAAAACAACGCACAAAGTGCAAACAGCAGTGTCCACATGAATCGATACTTATATTAAAGAAATAAGAACGAAAAAGTCGGTACAAAGAAGATAATTAATAAAAATGGTCTAGGGTACTTAAAATAAGCAACTGAACCAGAAAGTAACATTTAAAAAATCCGTGTCTGCCTATTTGTTTGTCCGTATGTTTGTTCGCGCATCACGTAAAAACTACTGGGCCCAGGATTGAGTACTTGATATCTCCATCCGATGAGTAGAAGCCGAGCAATCGATAAAATCTTTTTGACCAATCATATACCAATATACCAAAGTATATTGGTATTTTAGGTCATGGAACAGCACATATACTCGTAATACTTATGACTAAGTTTGACATCTGTCACCTGTAACTTTGTCACTATAGACATAGATCAGTAATTTTATAGTAGCTAGGTAGGTAGTGAGAGACAATGCCAATTGGTTAGTTTCGATATCCACCACTGGGGGACAATAGGAATAATTTAGTAGCGTTGTCCACCACTGGGAGACAACGGGAATAGACGCTTCTAGCCTAGAGAAATGGCCAAGCGTGTGAAGCCGCGGGTACAGTTAGTAAAATTATATATCAACTTGCGCTTTCAACATTTAATTGAATTCATCATAATCACTGACATTTGACTTTGGCACCTACTTAGTAACTAACACCTAGGGAGTTGTCAAACTCTTTATGACACCACCGCATTTTCGCCATTTGGCACATTATTGCATATGGCGCATATAAATGATATAAAATGATAAATTGGGTAAAATTGATATTATTATAGCAAGCGAAGTAAATATATGAAAACACCTATGGATTACTGTATATTATTAATTACTCTCCTATGTAAACTATACCTTTAAAACAGTACCGTGGCATACCTACTGACTGACAGACAACGCGCAGCCTAAACCAGTGGACATAGATATATGAATTTGCAGGATAATTATATTCCTTGAGTATCCTAGAGTGCAGCTCTAGGTAGGATTATTTGAAATTCCATCCCTAGATTAGGATAAAGAGTAAATCTAGAACGCAAATCACCACCAATTTATAATCAATTTCCCCAATACAATATTTTTAAATTATTTTCGGGATAATTTCAATTCTATTTATTACAATCGACGTGAAAAGCAGAAGCAAGGTTTTTGCAACCAAAGAAGTCAATCTGTTGTCGTGTAGTAGTTTATATATATAGATAGATAGATAAACGCTTAATTGCACACCAAATAAATCATACACAAGAATAAACATTTAATCCCCTTTGGCGCTGTAGCGACCAAGATCCAAAACGGCAAATCCCCCTTGGTCGCTAGAGCAACCAAAAAAAAAACATGGAAGTTAATTTTAACGGTTAGACCTATTTAAATTGATTTAAATGTAATCTCGCATATATTATCGAATTAGTGTGTTTCTATCTTCAAAAGGATATATATATATATATATATATATATATATTATACGTAAAAACACTAAACAAGTATATTAAAAAAAAACACGGCCTTTCTCCACGAGCCGTAAATTTTTAAATTTTTTGTTGGTTTTCACGAAAATATTCTGGTCACTTTTTGTACTAAACTGTGTTGATGTTTTATTATTATCGGATAGCTTGGTTCATCTAGTATTTAAATAAAACAAAAAAACAGTATGTCATAGATTTCGTTTCTAAAATACGTTTTTTTTTCTGAAACTACTCCCATTTTTGGCTTCATTATTTTTCCGCGGTGCATGAACTCTCCTTACATAATAATTTCATAAAACCTAAGTTCGGTTTGTCAGTGGCTACATATATTCAGCCAATCACAGGCCAAGTTTTATACGGATCCGCCAAACCGTTGAGGAAGGAACTGAAAATAAGTTTTACTCGGTAACAATATTTTCGCGCCATTTTGCCGTCTTGCCGCGGTGATGTCATGGTCACGTGGTCGGAGTGTATTTACAATATTGTTTTTTTTATAGCGGGTGCATTAAGTGGCTAGAGTAGAATGGGCGGTCTTATCGCTTATTTCTTCCAGACAACCATTGAATGGAGAGGAATACATTTAATTGTCATGGACGGTGGTGCATAATAATAAACAAAAATAAATAAATCTAAAAGGTATATGAACGACTACACATATAAAAATATATTAAAATACAAGACATACACACATCTATATAGACTTAATATAATATTAAATATATATATATATATATATATACAAACAAAAAAAATGAACACAATAACTTAATTTATTCCAATTTATTTCGATAAGTAAAATATTTGTATCCGTCCCTTAAATACGTTTAATGATGGAGACTGACGTACCAGGACTGGTAGACTGTTCCATAGAATATAAAATAATAAAAAATATAAACTTTTCGCAGTAGCACTACAGACAGGTACAATCGGATATCTTCGTCTGAAGCAACAATGCCTAATAGCTGAGATTCTTTTGTCCGTGGTCATCTATCTTAGGAAGGTTTTTTGAAAGTTCAATGGCTCCTTAAAGGTAGTGAATGAATAATGGTATGTTACATATTACATATTTTTTCAGGCTACGCCACGCGAAATCAAGCTTGTGGTAAATATTCACTACTCGTACATAATCTCAAACTTTTATTAAATTTTATTAATCCCATAGTGTGTCCGAAGTGATAAGCCGAGCTTAGCAAAATTTCGACTTTGGTCGGCTAAGCCACTTTAATCTATTAATACCCAACTTGATATGGTCAAGCCAGATTTGGTCCGACGTCAAGCCGTCAGGGGTGTAAATTCGCTTTATTCTCGTACATTCGCTGCCTAATGTCACTGTCTAGGGATGATTGGGTTATTGACTGCTGATAGTTAGACAGTTATTAGTGGCTTTGTTGGGGTGGCTTGGATTTAATCTGACGTTGTCTGAATTTCGTCCGAGTTACTTTAAAAAATAACTAAATCCAAACAGTCTAAATTTAATTCCATAATAGGATCCTCTACACTACACAGCTTTGGATTCCTAAAAAGAGTGGTGGAAGTAAAACAGTTTTTTATACGCTTTATATTGCCTTCACTTGTATGTTTGTATGTATGTAACCGACTCCTTTGGACGCTATTTTGACCCACTTTAAACGGTCAGATTTCATTCAAATTTTGCACACCTGTCAAAGACCGATGACAATGCAATAATTCGAAATTAAAATTTATTTTTTAGTTTGGTTTTCTATATAAAGCGTGTTTTTTAGTTTTTTTTTAAACTATTATTTATTTTTTATCTGTAGCATCCATCCGGTATCCATCGACTGCAAAGCTAAACCTTTTGCACTTGATTCATAACAATACATTACGAATTTGCTGACTCGTATATTTTTATTAGCTTCAATCAGTTGTAGTATGGTAAGTGGTATCAATATTGTTTCGGTAATAGCAGTCGCTGGCCGACCTACTAGTAAATCTTCGTAGAGATGATCACGTCCAAGTCTGAATCACTAAATGAGGAATACACAGAGGTACGCGAAGGAGCTTCATCGTCAAATGTCAATTGAAGTCTACGGCAATTTTCTTGTAGAAAATCATAATAAAATGGCGCGAATATTTTCTCAAGTTAAATCCATTGTAATGCTGCAACACAATTATTATAAAAACAAGATGCTACAATGAAAAAATAAAAAATACATAACACAAACTAAACTGCAACCTGCTCCCGGAGAGTTCCATTTTCAACAATACATAGGTTCAAAAACTAAAAGGTAACAGTTTGGGTATAAAAATAGCATATGACACTCTTGCGATGAAGACAAATTGGGTGATACCACACTTGTCAATAAAGGACCAAGTTTTTAATTTGAATACATAGATAACCCTTCCTTTGCCTTGCCATAGTTGGGTAAAAAAAATACCGATGACAAAATTGAAAAAATTGAAATTGAATTTGCCTATGAATAAATGAAGGCGAATCGATTGATACCTCGCTTGTCAAAATCGGACCAAGTTTTTAGCTTGAATACATAACCCTTTCTTAGCTCCACCTTAGTTGGGTAAAAAAAACCTATGACAATTCTTCTATACCTACCTGAAGACAAATCGATTGACACCTTGCTTTTCAAAATCGGACCAATAGGGGCGACGCTATGGTGGAATATCCACATACCTACATAGATACATACATACATACAAGGCCGTAAGCAAGGAAGGGGTTTTGAGGGTTCAAACCCCCCCGAAATTCCTTAGTAAACCGTTTATCGTTTTATACACGGAAAGACTGAAGCTCAATTTATAATGAATTTTTACTATAGGTAAAAGTGCAGTTAAAATTACAAATTTATAAAGTAAACTGGTAACCGACATGACAATTCTAATATATTTATTTGTGTTTGGTGATTTTATTATGAGAAAGTAAAATTAAGTATTTCCTAAATAATGTTTTCTATCAAAACGAATGTATATAACTAACACCAGTCATTAAAACCTTCAAACAGCGCAATGTATTACAGTGATACATTGCGATGTATGTAGTTTTTTTATATTGTTGGGACCCATGTGCGAGAGTAGTTTATATCCAAGTGTGTATTACTAAGTTACTACCGTGGTGCTTGAAATTCTGGCACTTGTTTCAGTTTTTTTCGAATAAACTTCTTTAGGGAAGCGTTTTCGGGTACTTATATTTACTGTTAGTTTTTGAGGAAACTATGAGGCGTTTTAAAGCTAATTGAATGAAATTGAAGCTAATTAATTTCTCTACAAATTCCTCTCGCATGCCTTTTCTATATAATATATAGAAATATAAAAAAAAAGTTTAGCCTGTACTTATCTTGGAAATGATCAAACTTACATATTTACATAGTATATATATTTTTTGAAAAAAATTGCTCATCTTTGTCTGGCTGTATCTCCACAAGCATTGGACCAGAGTTCAAGTTGAGCTCAAAATTGTAGAAAATTCAGTTTCCTATACGAAAGTGTAGAATAAGAATACCCGAAAATCGCTCTCTAGTGTAGTTTTTTTTTTCAAAAAACCGAAACAAGTGCCACAATTCCGAGTGCCACGGGAGTAGCACAAGATTTTCAGTGTTCCAACTTGGGTACCTACATATAAACACTCACAGGGTCCTAACAACATAATAATAATAAGAAACACTTAATAAAGTGTTCATTATAATTCTAAAAAAACTACTTGATGTCAAAAAAGACCAAAATCAAAGGATAATATTTAAAATAATAGGCACAATGGGCGGTCTTATCGCTGAAAGCGAACAACATATAAACAAGACACAAGTTCAAAACTAAAACTCGACTACGGTCGTGTAAGTAAGTGCTGCCGTAGTCGGTTTCATTCTTGTCTATGACACTCTATAAATGAAGACGAATCGATTGATACCTCGCTTGTCAAACACGGACCAAGTTTTTAGTTTGATTACATAATCCTTCCTCAGTTTAGCTTGACTTGAGCTTGAATTTATTGGCAAAAGCTCTTTTTTGGCAGGGCAGGCGTGTTGTTTTAGCATTTAAGCTAGTTATTTACAAATAGCTAGTTTCAGAAACATTCAGTATGACCCACGTACGATCACCGAGATGTCTGCCAGGCGTACTATTTACGGAAAACCCCTCCTACATAGGGAAGGTCAATGTTCAGTAAGAGATGTTCTCGGTATAATGTGATGATAATGATATGTTGCAATACTAATACTCTATATCACTCTCTCTCACAAACACACACACTCTTTCTCTCTCTCGCTCTGAGAGAAGGCCCAGCAATGGGAACGTAATATGTGATTATGATCCAAAGCCAGTCAAAATTATAGAATGGACATAAAATGTATCCATAAATAACTAGCTTAAAACCTATATAAACACACCTGCCCTGCCAAAAAAGAACTTATGTCAATAAATTATATACTGTTGGAATGTCCTTATCAAGGCCTTCAATTATATACTGTTGGAATATCCTTATCAAGGCCTTCAATTATATACTGTTGGAATGTCCTTATCAAGGCCTTCAATTATATACTGTTGGAATATCCTTATCAATTATATACTGTTGGAATATCCTTATCAAGGCCTTCAATTATATACTGTTGGAATGTCCTTATCAAGGCCTTCAATTTAATACCCATATTGGAAAACTCGAAGTATTTTCCTCTTTGAAAATGGAGCCATACTAAAGACATTGAATTTTTTGAAAGAAAAATATATTCTATGTTACTCGGGAAGATGTAAGGATTCTAACGATACCCCATACGTCTAAATCTGGCATTTAAAAATTATGGTAGAATAAAGAAACTCACATACATACATACATGAATCCTAAAAACAATACACTCTTTTTTTGGACAGTCGTGTAAAAAGTAAACAAAGACTTGCGTACCATCGCTATTGGCTTGAATATAATTATCCTAATACCTACTTGTACCTATCAGTTCTTACAAACTATTACTAGATTGGAAGGATATTTTGTAAGCCCTATCTTGAAACTGGAAGATAAGCTGATCCATCTGCTGGGGTCCACCTCACTATCATCACATGGTTACTTGCTGCATAATGCTGTATTGTAAAGGGTTTTTTTATAAATCCTGCAACATTACTTACTCGGATTAAAGAACAGAATAATAAGGTTAATAGTTAAATTAAAAGGTTTAAAACAGAGTAATAGTTGAAAATAATAGGTTGTATTGACTTCTTTAGGCATTGGATGTCTCGTGGCTAGATAAATAGTTAGATAAAAAATATTGGTGAAAAATTCTTGGTGGCATTACTTTGTTCTGTAAATATATACATTATTGATCTTGTTGCCCGAGTAAGCGCGAAGCACGAGCTAAGCTTCTCCGTTTCAGCTTGGGCAAAAATGCTTTCGTATGTCCGGCGAATGTGCGGCTGTTCTCCTATGCAGCAGGGCGACCGCGGATACGCAAAGTTAACGTAAACGTTTTCAATTTGTCATTTTAAAACAATAAACCATTAATTTAGTACCGCCAAACTGTCGCGTTTACCATTGAAAAACGATTACGAAAAAAACTTTTGGTGGAAAACTATTGAACGAATGATTTCCTACGAAATGACAGTTGTTACAAAAAAAGGGTACCACGAACGCCTTCGCACCTTTGAAAACAATCGTAATGGTGATTGTTGAAAACGGTGACTAATGAGCAACCTTTTATGCTACATACTATCAAGTTAATACTTTGAATATACACATTGATTGTGATTTATATTCGAAGTTAATGTTTTCATTTTAGATTATGTTATTGGTTTTAGATTATGTTAAGTATAAACATAGACCCAGTTATTAAATAAAGTACCTAGTAGTATTAGTATCTACTACCTAAATGAAAAGTGGTCTTTAAATCAATTTTAGTTCTTTCTAAGTGGCGGCAAGAGCCTATTTGCATGGGGCTGCAGAGGAGGAGCGTCAGAAGGCAGCTCATAGAAAGAGGTGTGTATATCTTACGCGATCTCAACAACCCATTGTAACTGCCGAAAGAACATTATAGGGCCAATTACAGACTTAGTAAGGGTTTATTTCAATGGTTGTTCGAGAAAATAATTCCCCAACTGCTACCGGCGACAGTTTGGCGGTACTAAATTATTATTGTATATTTATTATTTGGTTCTGCACGGCCAGTGCATTTAGCCAGTGCCAGGTAAAGAGATATAGCAAATTGTATGTTTTTTTCAACAGATTTTCAAAATGTCTAGTCTCAGTCAGTCAGATAGTCAAAAGTCTAGTCATGTCACGATTCAGTAAAGTGGTGGAGCTTTACTAAAACTTCCTAGGGAGTTCCGGAAAGAACACGAAATGGCACGCTTGTATCATTTACCTACACTAGTGCACGTTACCGAATACCTTACGGTTAATATTCCACCAATATTACACATTAACACTCGAAGATACACAAGTTTAGAAAATAATAAAAAGTTAAACACCCGTTTCGATTTCGTTTCCCGCCGAAAGTAGGTACTACTTAATGTTATAAACTTTCTTGGTTATGGCCTTGCTAATGGTATAATCGTTTAATAATTTGTGGTTTTAAAATGACAAATTGAAAACGTTTACGTTTACTTTGAGTATTCGCTGTCGCCTGTCGCCCTGCAGTTTGAGAAATAAAACAAAGCAAAACACCCGTTCCGATTTCGTTTCTCGCCGAAAGTCAGTACTAATATAGAGTTTTATGGTTTTAAAACAAATTGATAACGTTTACGTTTACTTTGCGTATCGGCGGTCGCCCTGCAGACGATTGAAAACTATTCATTCGTTCAATAAACCATTACAATACGATTACTCATCGCGGTACCAATTTTTATTCGATAGTAATCGTCAATGGTAAACGTAAACGTAAATAAAACCATAACTATCGCTCATCTGCGGTCGACCTCCGCTCATCGCTCCGTGCATCGGAGGGCACGTTAAGCTGTCGGTCCCGGCTATTATTGATTAATAGCAGTCGTTAAGCCATGTCAGAGGCCCTCGGGCGGCTTGACAAACTCTGACATCAGAGGCCAGCACTACCTCATACGACAAACAAACAAACATTATGGCAGAGCATAATTATCTCTGTACAATTATCCCAATAATTAAACATAAATCGTACTACATTCTAAGATGTATTGCTAGTACCAATATGCTAGTAGTAATGTTTTCCAGTTAATTAAAAACTTTTGCCGAACAGCTCAAGCGGAGAAAAGAATGTTAACCGGAAGTGGTTACATATTTGAGCCGTTTGGTCTAAAGACATTGCGACTGTGGTGACTCGAAGCAAATCATGTTTTCAGAAACCTAGCGCATGTTCAAAATGCAGGCTTATTTGTCTCATGAGAGCAATTCAGAGCAATGCCTGCCACCAGTATGTTTGGCATAATACGCTGCCAACTGGTAGTGGAACATTTATTTGTACCTAGAATGTTTAATGTAACCATCATCATCATCATTTACAGCCATTAACTCTACCCACAGCTAAGATATAACCCTAATTATAAGGCCTCCTTTCACTTTTACACTTCTTTCAATCGGTTGTTAACCTCATCCATGTTTTTCCTTCCACCACGCGCCGCTGGACGTCCGACTTTTCTCTTGCCAGTTCTTGGTTTTATGTAAAAGTTGGTAATATTTTGTAGCATTTAGTTAATAAAGTCCCCGTTAAAAATATTTAAATAATGTTGTTAAATAAATTTATTTTTAAATGTACAGATTCTTGATATATTAAACCTGCAACTTAAATCTTAAAGTAACGAAATATGATCGTATTATGCACGTAACAAAACTCAACAAGACATTTGAAACAAACGTCTCTAGTTAAAGTCTAGACAAAAGCTCGCTTTAGGGTTTGCTGCCAATTGCACCGCCGAGTATTCCTGTTTCTAGATCGGGAGATATTTGAAATTGTTATAACTGAACCAGACTAATAATTCTATAATTCTAAGTCCCCCGAGGAGCAGGTCACTAATGTTTACGTTACACACTAAGAATGTTATTTTTACGGTTGGATTATGTCTCTGACTATGGAATTCGTTAAGAGTTGACGCGGGCATAAAATGCGTTATCTTGGTCGGCTATATCTCGTAAACTAGAAAACCCCGGACAGCCTTGATAATTTTAAATTTGTAAAGTTAATAGTTTCTGAATAAAATGTCTGGGACATAGTAAACTTAAGGGAATAAGGATTCATTGACCACGCAACCCTGAAAAGGTTGATAACATTTTTTTTGTTTTTTTTTGTTTGGTGCTTTATTCACCATACAAAACATAAAATTAACACTATACGTACTTTTCGAAGTTTGTATATCTTTTTACCCGACTATGGCGAATAAAATTAACCGACTACGGCGAAGAAAGGTAATGGTAATGAACTTAACAGTCTATGTATGTACGGAGCAAAGGAAGGGTTAAGTGTTCAAAGAAAAAACTTGCTCCGATTTTTACAAGCGAGTCACTCACTAGTTATCACTCGATTCGTCTTAATTTATAGAGTGTCATAGGCTATTATTTAACCCGACTACAACGAAGGTATGGAAGGGTTGCGTTCAAACTAAAAACTTGGAGCGATTTTGACATTCAAGGTATCAAACCATTCGTCATCATTGCAAGACTGTCATAGGCTGGGACATAGTAAATTACCCTACCGTAGTCGGGTTTTAGTTTTTTTAACTTAAGTCTTGTCTCACCTTTTTTTTCCTTTTTTTTTGCATGGGTGTTTTATCAGCATTCTGATAATGTCACCCCCGTAAAACTACTACCGTTTACGGACCGTAGTCAGGTTTTAGCTTTTGAACTTATATCTTGTTCGATTGTGTATAGAATGCAACCCTCTTTGGATTTAAACAGTCTTATGGAATCTACTCTTAGCATTTGACCTATATTTAAACACCTAACGTTTTAAGCTTGCAATGAACTATGCACGAGTAAGTTGAATTGGTAGCAGCACCCAGCGCAATTCTATTTAAATATTTCCTTGCAATTAATTTAATTTAGTTAACAAAGGGGAACGTTGGCGAGTGTTCTTATTCACAATTAGTGAGACATAGCTGCAATCCCAACAAGCTGAGGTGCTTGCTGCAAGTGTTTTGTTAGAATTAAAGAGATTCATTTTCTCGGTTATGCAGTTTTGAATTCCTGGGCTCGGTAGAGTTGTTTTATTCTTGGGATATTTTTGGAATGTTTCTTTTTGCTGGAATGCCTGGTATGAAACCTATTTAAGCTAATTGTGTAATATATTCTTAAAATGAATATCCACACTAATATATAAACATTAAGCGTTGTATGTTTGTTTGTTTATTTGGCTCCCCAAACATACACGCCATAACAATTGATCCTATTTTGATGAAACTTTGTTAATAGGTACTGTACAATATGAAACCAACATAGGATACTTTTTATACCGGAAAATGGTAAGTAGCCACGGAAAAACTGTAAAATTTCGATCACTCGCTGTAAGGAAAGGTTGTCGTTTAAACGAAATAATAACAAGTCTCTCAAAAAGCATCAAGAGCTTTGGTGCCATACTTTTGAATTGGTTTTTAATTTCTTACCAGATGAACATAGGATACTTTTTTTCGCGCTTAACTGTAGTACGCACTGACAAAATCGCGGGCGAAAGCTAGTAATTAATATCTATAATTCATTCCTACCCAAAAAGCTATCAGTTAATAAATATTCCAATTCCCATAACTAGTACAAGAAATATTTGGAGAATAGGCGTAACATCGGCGAGCGTGCCCTTCGTCCACATCATCATTTCTAATCAGGTTTTTACGATTACTGTACTGTGTCTTCTGTACTATTTTAGCAGATTGTTCATCCGATTAGAGAGGGGACGGCATTGTCTAAAGACCACAACATTTAAAGGTGTACCTAAAAAATATCAC
This sequence comes from Alsophila aescularia, assembly GCA_946251855.1. NCBI lineage: Eukaryota > Metazoa > Arthropoda > Insecta > Lepidoptera > Geometridae > Alsophila > Alsophila aescularia. The sequence continues at coordinate 41,723,319 of OX276383.1, forward strand.
CGCACTAAACCATTATGCTGTTAAACCCAAGACTTCCTTTCCCTGTAAGAATGCATTTTTCACTTACAAGCAAAATATGATAATCAGAACAAAATAAGTAAAATGTTTCAAACTGTAAATTCTCACAACAAAAGTTCGACATTGAAGACCAATGGTCGGCCCGAGGGGTTTATATTTTATATCATTTGACTTCGCTATAGCAAGCTATAAATATTCGATATCAGGCTGCCTCTGGCTGAATGTGACATTTATTCTCAGTCGGCTAGCTATCGGCATTTGCAAGGTTTTATATGAAAAGAGAGGTACGGCAATGTAACATTAAAATGTCAGTGCAAGTGAAAAATGCAGTTTCGTATCAATCAAATTGTTAAGCTTCTTCTTCTACTTGGGGTGCAAAATTAGGGCCTCTTCGTGTTAGTATATCGATTTCTATAATTTTGAAATGACGTGGCATCTATATTTCATAATAGCAGTCCAGTTGGCTTATTCTGTCACCACGCTGTTTCAACTAAACCCTTTTCAGGGTCCTAAAGACTCCATCTGAGATTTAATTACAGACCCATAATGGTTGAAACCACGGTTTCTACTTTGAAGATAAAATAACTCTGTTCTGTGGATGAAACATTGACATGAAAGAACGCATAGGAACTCCTTATCGTTGTGCTGCTAATATCTGTAATAGCTGAGCCAGCACATTTCTTTAAATATTTTATCATTTATCCTAGAAATAAGTGCACCATCGTCAGCCTTATCATATAGTAAGGTAGTGGTCACAACATACAAAATATGTTTAGGTATAAAAAATAGGACCAACCCGCAATTGCTGTGAGAACTAGCAAAGGGAATACAGAAAATAGTCAGCTTTATTTCCTGTTTATGCCTCAACTATATACTACGATCACCAAGCCGCCTGCCAAGCATGGTGTTTACGATTTTGCAGTAATCACCGCGCTTGGCAGGTGTCCCCAAGAAGAGACCCATGTTTAACAGTAGACCTGCTTTACGGCTCACTCGATTTTACAACTTTATGTTTTAATCTATTCAAAACTAATAGAATCAAGTTTTTTGTTATATAAATATAATAATAGCTATACATAAAATTTATCTATACTTGAAATAAAGGAAAAAGTAAGAAAAGTCTGTACAGAGAAGATAATTAAAAAAATGGTTGAGGGTACATAAAATAGGCTACTGATCAAGATTATAAAAAAAAGTGTCTCTGTTTGTCTGTATGTTTGTTGGCGCATCACGTAAATACTACTGAACCAACTGCCATGCAGTTTCAGTGTTGGATAGCTTAGGGTTTGACTTAAAAACTGGGGTACTTGGTATCTCAGTCCGATGATAAGATTCCGAGCAATCGATAAAAAACTATATGACGGCTGAACGAATTTTGAAGAAATGATGTAATATATGTGAACTCGTATATTGTACTTTATACGAGTATGTACTTTTGGTCCTGGAATAACATATATGGGCTACTTTTAAATGAAATAACAACGCGGGCAAAGCAGTCAGTATAAATGAAAAAGTCAGTACAAAGAAGATAATTACAAAAAAAGGTCTAGGGTACTTAAAATAAGCTACTGAACAAGAATTTTTTTTTTTTTTAAATAATGTCTGTCTGTCTGTCTGTCTGCCTGTTTGTATGTTTTTTTGTTCGCGCGTCACGTCAAAGCTGCTGGACCGATTGCGATGCGGTTTTCACTGTTGGATAGCTTACGATTTGACTTAATGTTGGATAGCTTACGATTTGACTTAAAAACTGGTTTATCTCAATCCAATTAGTAAGAAGCCAAGCAATTGATAAAAAAAATTGACGGCTGAAGGAACAGTTTGAGAAAGTGATAAATATTTTTCCATATGGTCTATTTTACCCAAAATATTAATCTTCAACAAAAAACAAATATTTACACAATGTATTTTGCATTTACAAAAACCCATTTATTATTCCCACCAAAACGCTCCAAACTGTCATGGCGGCTAATATGACGTCACGCTTTGCAAAACAAACAGCTGTCTGGTTGAGTACAAACAAGTGTTTTGAAAATTACTATAATTATAATGAATACCAAGTTTTACAAGTACTGTGCAGTGCCTCAATGTTAAAGTACAACAATTAAAACACGAAATAAATTGTTCATTTGATTCACGTCCCTGCCACAAATACGGTACGGAAAATGTGGCCTAAAACTTGCATGACGGGACCCAGAATGATTATCAACAATTTTTTGAATGTATTTTTGTGAAGACCATTTTAATGTATGTTTTTTTTCCATTTTATTTGTATTTATGTTTATTTCATACGTGAACTGTGAAAAAAAACCCATCAGATCAAAATGAGTTTCTTCTAAAATCTAACCTCAAAAACAATAATAAATCATTTAATATTAAAGGATATTATATACCAGTTAATTCAAATTTTAAGCACAAACTATGCATAGTTATTACATACATTATATACTTACAATGAAGTTTTGAAATTCCAGAATTCTACTGAGCAGGAATCACTGTTGGATGCAATAAACATTCCCAGCATAACCACATCAAAGAACATAGGCGGAACTGTATGCGATAAATCTTGCAGTGTCTTGACTTATCATTTCTACAGAACTTAAGTAATTATATTTCTACGTTTTTTCAATATTGGCTGTAAGCTAGAAAAACCCAGGTTAACAAATAAATTTAAAAAATCATGAAATTATAACTTAATTTCCTTCCTACAATGTTTAACCGCCCTTGTTGCCTGCCCAACGGGTGAAAAAAATAATATAATACAATGAAATTTCCAGTTTGGACGTCAAAATTGTCAACACAGTATACTTCCGACCCAGTTTTTTAAACCAAAGGAGGTTGAATTAAGCTTTCTTCCCACCCGGTTTTTTAAACCAAAGGAGGTTGAATTAAGCTTACTGGCGTTAAATCTTTTAACAGTAAGCGTAATTCAACCTCTTTGCAATAAACAGAATAATAATATAGACTGTGCTATAGACAAAATGGTACGTCAATATAAAACCTCTATACAAAACATTATACTCGTAGCAAAGGGAATACAATGCATTATAGTTTATGGAGGAAGTGTAAAGAATTGTTTTTATAATAGGGTATGTTAATTTATTTAATTGTTTTGCACAAAAATAGTGTAGGTACAAGGAAGGACTTAATGCTAAACAGCTTTATATACCAGTCATCCAGGTCGTGAAAGAAATAATAGTACATAGGGCGTGAAATACGAAAAGAACAAAGGTTTGTGTAAATAAAGTATTTACTGTAAGGAATTGTTGCAAAACATTTGTGCTAATATGGGACAACTGTTTCCCTGCACAGTGAAACAGCAGCAACATATCTAAATGTATTGTTTTGTAATCTCGGCAGGCAGTAACAGATTAAAAATTATTCTTATTCAAAAGCCTAGTCTGTTACACTAGATAGGTAATTGAATAGGTAGGTACCTACAATATCTTGAAACATTATATTTATCACGCATAAATACTTACTTGCCTACCTAACTAAGCGGATAAAATAACTAAAATCTCTAAGACTTAAAATGAACAAAATAAAAATCCGCCAAAACTGTAAGTCAGACAAATGATAAATGGTAAAAATAACACAAGTAAAACCCCACGCTAAACAAAACCCTACCCAAAATTGAACTAATGAAAAATATTAATGAAATGAAAGCTAAGGCCTGGAGGGCAGAAAAAACACTTATATACAAATAATATATATAAAAATATAATACACAATAAAAAACCCCCAAGTTAAACAAACCCTACCCAAATACAAGTATCGAAACACTTATATATTCATATACCTATAATATAAAAACACAATAAAAAACATATACCTCGATCCAAATACCAAACGTCTGACATCAATACGACACGTGTTTTGCCTCTGCACGAGGCATCTTCGGGTGATGTTGACTCGTCGAGTGCTGGACTGAGAGAGCATATACACATACATTACATATTTACATATTTTTATTTTGTTCATTTTAAATAAGGATTTCCGCAAAGTAACGCCTGAATCTATCAATTATCTCTAAGACTTGTTTCAAAGGTCATTAACAGTAACATAACCTACAAAACTTTGAAGCCTAATAACAATTATACCTGGCCTCCCCAAAAAAATATCTTAGACTAACAATTTCAGGAAATGATGCTGAATTACTAGCGATATTTTTTGTCTAAAGACACCGTTAATTTGACTAACATAAACGTATGTATGGGAGTTCGCCATTGTTCTTTGGGTTTATTCCTGCTGCTTGCTTTTGTGAATCGTACGTCCATTGTATAGTTACATCAAAAATCAATAACAATGACTAATTTACAATATAAAATTACCGAACGACAACAGTAGGTAAACAACTAACGTTTTGCACAGCGTGACATCATGCGCTCTGATTGGTGTTCAAAGTTACGCGACCAATGGCTTCCTTTTACCCGACTGAGGATTATGTGTTTGGGTTGTATGTATGTTTGTATATATGTACGTTTCTTAGGCGCGTACTACAGCCTTAATGGCTTGATGGATTTTGATAAATGAGGTATCATCATTGGATTCTTCTTCATCATGAGAGTGCTATATCCTCTTGCAGCCCAGCGATTTTTTTTTGAGTCTAAATTTACTACAGCCTAACCGTCCCTTTCAAAGGACATCATTTTTATAGTTATTCAAGCCCAAGGTTTCATGTCGAAAATTTTGTGTTAGAGTTATTCGATTGAAGTGAGATTTTGAGGGCATAAATTAAATAATGGTAAGATACCTATTTAATTAAAGTTATTTACCTATATTTTCTTCTGTTAAAAGGCCATTGAGCCGCAATGACTAGTCCAGTAGTAAGGTATGGATCTTACCACATGATTAACTGGTGTAAATAAATACATAACATATGTATATATACGCCTTTGATGACGTATCTATTCCACTATTACTTAATAAACTAGAAAGGCTTGGAATAAAAGGAATTCAACATAAATTGATTCAGGATTATATGATGGACAGAACACATTCAGACAGTGTTATAATTGGCGATCATGTAAGTGACCTTCTATCGGTGAATTTTGGAGTCTTACAGGGAATTATACTCGGTCCAACCCTGTTTTTGGTATATATTAATTAGCTTTGTGATCTTGCTATTGATCATGGCAGTATTCTGACATATGCAGATGATGCGGCTATTATGATCCAGGGCGAAAATTGGGATGAGGTATTTCAGTTCGCACAAACTGCTTTTGATAAGGTATCGACATGGCTGAAAAATAACCTTCTCACCCTTAACGTAGATAAAACAAAATACGTTACTTTTGTTCTACGTGGTGTGCCACCTAATGACTCTTTCTCAATAGTGGGTCATAAAGCCGCCTCGTGTATAAAACCCCCACCTAATACATGTCAATGTCCCAGTTTAGAACAGACTCTCTTTTGCCCCCCACATAATTGCAATATCAAAGCGTGTGAGAAAGCTTACAGCAGTGTTTAAATCATTACGTCACTGTGCAGATTGGGACATTATGAATCTTCTTTACTATTCTCTTATTACCTCTCGAAAGGGCACAGAGAGGACTTCTTAAATGCACTACAAAACGACCCTTAAGATTTCCCACAGCAGAACTATACAGAGAATGCCAACTCCTTACTGTCCGTCGGCTATTTATACAACATGCTGTAATCTATCACCATTCGATTACCAAATACGATCACAATCGTGCAAAGAAGCGTGACTCTCACAATATCTGCCATGTCTCAGTTGTAAACACTTCGTTTGCTCGTAAATGTATGTACTGCATTGGACCTTACCTTTACAATAAACTAAATAAAGATAATAAAATTTACTCCATTACTAAGTATGAGCTTCAGAAAGTACTATTTGAGAAAATAGTTAAAATGAATTACAATGAAACAGAGAATCTCCTTGTTCCACTGAAATAAAAATATAACCTAACAGTTAATAAAATACATAGTTTTTCCTCGTAATTTAACCTTGCGACCAAACACACTCTCGCAATTATAATTAGTTAGTATAATTAAAGACATATACTCACATCATCCAGTATTAAGAAAGGAAAACCTAATTTTCTTTTTCGAAATTTTACTATATAACTTCAAATTATTATTAAGTACTTATTTATGTTTTTATGTAATCTTTATTTAAGGCAAATTTTGTTCTCCGACGAATGAGGCCTGGATCCTATCTCACGGGTTTCGAGCCTAGTTTAGGAACCAGGTGCTCCACTCTATTTTTTTGTTGTTCATGCCTTGTTTCAATAAATTATTATTATTATTATACAATAATTAGTGTTTTTTTATTAAATTATAAATCAAATAACCCTCCTCCAGTCCTATTACAAAAAAAAACATTTAGAATGTGTTATATATTTCCCTAATCAGCCTTGAACGTTAGTTTTAGGTTTCTGTTTGTCTAACAGTGCTATTATTTACTAATTACTGTAAGTTGGGATAAGTAAAGAATTTGTGATGGTAATTTTGTCTAATGAGGACATTAAATTTGTCTGATTTTTCTTATTTGTAATAGAGCTTTGATCTAATTTAGAAGATTTTTTTTATTAAATTTGATTATTTTGGAATAATACTTGAGGTTAGAAGACTGTTTTAATTTAGTTTTACGAATTTGTGATATTAATCAGAATGTACGGGTAATAAATCCCAAGAGGTTAAATCTTAATATAATGTTATAGTCAGTGAAAAGGTCATATATTTTCCATCACATAATTTCCACCACCAAATACCAATAACATCATATCGGAAATCTTTCTCGATTATTACGTCCAACCAAAAATTAAATACAATATTTTAATGACCGGTGTAATTTCCATCAGTTAAAAAGTTTTGAAATGTTCGTTGAAAAGACGCTTGAGCGGTAATCTACGCGTATAGTTAGTTGAGAAAAGCTTTGAGCCGTAATGACTACGTTTAAAATGGGTGCATCAAAGGCGAGTGAGCGCTACAAGGAGATCTACAGTGTCAAGAAAACCAATATGGCAGCTGTACCGACGGAACAAAAAAATACCAAAACCTGTCGAGTGAGGTATCAAAATACAGGTCTTTAAAATGCCATTTCAATAATATACAATTCTTATAACTAAACAGTAGCAATTTTATTTGAAGTATGTAGCAAAATTTTCAATTTTTGATTATTCTTGTTCATGTATATGCTATAGTCTAATGTTGCAATTGCAACTATTAAAGTAAAGTAAAATATGTAAGTAAAAATAAACATTAAATTAATATAAATACTAGCTGCACCCCGCAGTTTCACCCGTGTCCCTCAGGAACCACACATTTTTCCGGGATAAAAAGTAGCCTGTGTTAATAATCCAAGTTATAAGCTACCTCCCTACCAAATTTTATCCAAATAGTTCAGCCCTTTAAGCGTGAAAAGTAACAAATACACACACACACACACACACACACACACACACACACACACACACGCGCACACACGCACACGCACACGCACACGCACACACACACACACACAGTACGTGATTATTTTTGCGTGCGGTAGCTTGTCACGATGTGAAAAGCTCTTTAGTAATAATACTCATTTGATCTCTTAATTCTTTCATAGTCCATTTCATTCCATTTGATAGTTTGTCATTATTAATTCAATATTCAAATAACCTGTCATTCTTAAATTGTGTTTCCGATATTGATTTTTAGCAGAACTGCAATTTTACAAAATAATATGTTATAAAATATCTACATAAGTTTATTACAAATATATATGAGTCTTTTAAATATATATCACAATACCTACGTAAGTGGTTTTAATCCGTATCGTTGAAGTTAAATTGAGAGAAGACTGAATAGAATAGTCGAGTGCAAGATCTCTGTCTATCAACTTCTCCATGTACTCCTATTGTTCCTGTAATTATGTGTCACTGAGGTTTGGGTCCTGGGCTAGTGGGACAAACCCAAACCCTGGGACCGCCTCGTGACAAGCTCATATTTAATCATTTTATTCGCAGTCCCGTTTTTTATATCTTTATAATAATTTTACTTGTTACGTATTTATTTCTCAAAAATATACAATGATTTTCGATATTTTGAGACCTTGGCCAACTATGAAATACAAAAATCTATCAGGATTTTACTTATTGTTAACTATCCTATTTTGATCAAATGTTGGTATATTGGTATTTTAGGTCTTGGATTAGTACATACAGTACTTTTAACCTAGAGAAATGACCACGCGTGCCAAGCCACGGGTATAGCTAGTATATAATATAATAGGTACCCTATTCAGGTTCAGCGCAGTACCGGAGATAACATTCTGACGAAGTCTGCGTGATTTCCGTCGTGCCTAATCAAGATCTGGAACTGATAGACAGATAGATAGAATTTTTTACCTAAACATTACCTACAGTATTAAAATAAGTAAAACAATATATTATTAAAACCATTGTCAAATTGGCAGTGGGTATTCTAGCTTACACACATCACACTAATATTGTAAAGGTGAAAGTTTGTATGCATGTGTGTATGTTTGTTACTCCTGTGTTACTCCTTAACGCTTAAACGGCTGAAAGGATTTGGACGAAATTTGGTACCGGGATATCTTATATCCTAGATTAACATATAGACTACATTTAATCGCAATTTAGGAAATAAAAATTATCGTTTTTTTGGGAATTCACTTCTATGTCAAAGTGAAAAGGGTCAACCCTAGGGGTGTAACAAGAAGGGATTTTTAAACGGTTTTATCTAACTTGCCCTGTTTGTTTGTTTGGGTCAAATCTAGTAACAGATATTTTACCCCCGTCCTGTTGACCGATTGAATTGAAATTTAGTAAACGCCTTTGGTTCTGCTAACAATACAATTATATGTTTTCAAACCCCTCAATATGGGAATCAAATTAAAGGGCTTAACTTTTAAAATACAGCACTATGAAAATTCCAAATTCAAGATGGCCGCCACCATAAAATGGCGGATTACTTTTCTAGTTTTCAATTCCCTCAACATGGGTATCAAATGAAATGGCTTTACCAGTAGAACACAGTACACTTTTAAAAATAACTAAATAAAAACGAAATACTTGAAAACTAAATAAAATCGTGGGGCGAGTCAAATTGTAACGTACCCTGAGTAATAGAAATTGGACGCGCCCCACGATTGTATTTTTTAGGTATTAGAACATATAAAACCGTTTGACTTAATATTTTTTTTACCTATTTTATTTGAAATTTCTTTCGTTAAGTGGTGATGGGATCGGCACATCCACATCAATATATAAAAGTGAAACGTTGTCTGTTTGTATGTGTGTTTGATGAAATTTTGTCAATAGATACTGTACAAAATAGAGACCAACATAGAATTCTTTTAATCCCGGAAAGTGGTAAGTTTCCACAGGAAAAAAGGAAAATATTAATAACTCGTTGTATTGAAACGAAATAATAACCAGTCTATCAAAAAGCATCAAGAGCGCTGGTGCTATACTTTTGCATTGGATTTTAATATCTTAGAAGAATGTTTTTTTCACGATCAACTGTAGTCCGCGCAGACGAAGTCGCGGGCGAAAGCTAGTAAATTATAAATGTGTTTTTTTTAGTATGTTTATTAGAGCGCTATTTTATCATCATCATCAATCCACGCGGGTGAAACCGTGGGGCGCATCTAGTGTGTAATAAATTACACTCATGGCCTTTGGCACTTTGGCCTTTTGCCAAACACGGAGAGAAACGAATTAGGTAGGTACTACATATAGTCAGAAAACAATATTTTAATTAACACTGGGACCGTGGGGGCCGGGAGCGCACAACATTGTTAAGGACTTATCTGCGCATCTGGTCAAAGCTGCGCGTGATCAAAATGCTGGCATTGATTATGCATATGCCAAAGATTAAGCATTGCCAATGTGGCCTGCCAGCATTTCGGGAACGTTACCTACTGATAGCGGCTTGTTTGGTTAACTACTATTTCTGTGAGAATTTAGGATTTTGTAGAGTTCATCAAAGGGTACTTCACGCACCATCTTCCTTTAAAAGGCAGTAAATGAACAGAAGGGTAAAAAAATATATGCAAATAATCAACATTTATATGGTTTAAAACTAACATTTGAACTGTAAACATTAGAAACGGGATATTTATATACCATGAATATTGTTTTTATTGAAATCCCGATAGTTCGGCACGGTTGCATGTTGGTGTTGAGCGGAATAAACGAATGAGATAAAGGTAGACCATATTGTCTGCTCTTAAAAAACCAGTCTACCCACACGTAAGCCACAGCACATATATAATCCTTAGGACTATATAATTATGTACGATGCCTAAGCTACTTCAGATTATGCGTGCGTCAAATATGATAAATTTTCCAGAAATAATAGATATTTCTGAATAAACAAAAAGTTTTTTTAGGAAAAAGAAATCTAAATGATAATGCTTGAATAAAACAACAAAAAATAATCGATTAATTTAAAAACAATAATCGGTCCAAAATATCGAATTCACTAAAATAATAATAGATTATTTTTTTACATCCCTAGAATGACATGTTGCCGTGGAAACGAAATAATAACAAGTCTGTCAAGTATGTAAGTAATAATGCAGTTTTCTATGGAGAAAAAACCACGATAGCCAAAAAATTTGAATTACGCTTTTTGGCATATTTTTATTAGAAGTTACGACGGGTATATTCCTAAATCAGTGCGTGTTGCCAGTGATGACATACGGCACTGAAACGTGGTCGCTAACTATTGGTCTCATACATAAGCTCAAAGTCACGCAGCGTGCAATGGAGAGAGCTATGCTTGGAGTTTCAATACGTGATAAGATCCGTAACGTAGATAACCGTAGAAGAACCAAGGTTATCAACATAGCTCTCAGTATTTGCAAGTGAAGTGGCAATGGGCAGGCCATATAGTTCGTAGAGCTGACAACCGCTGGGGAATAAAGGATCTGGAATGGCGACCACAAACAAGCAAGCGAAGTGTAGGGAGGGGTCCACACGATGGACGGACGATATTGTAGCCATCGCAGGGAGTCGGTGGATGGAGGCGGCACAAGACCGTTCGTCGTGGCGCTCTTTGGGGGAGACCTATGTTCAGCAGTGGACTGCTAAAGGCTGAAATGATGACGATAATACCTAAATGCTTAAAAATCCGCGGTGTGAGCGCTACCTGTGCGAAGTTGGGGCAAGTCACTATATAGGTTTAATGTATTGGTTTCCATCATTGAGGTATTATTGCCGCAAAATTAATTTTAAATAAATCTTTATACTCACTCAAACTTATTACACAGTCTAAAAGTTTCAGAGTCAATATTTTTGCTAAATTGTATCTCTCGAACTAAAGAAGTAAATGTTTTGGCAGCCAGTGATCCATCAATCACAGAGAAAACTTTTGTATCTCTCGAACTAAAGAAGTAAATGTTTTGGCAGCCAGTGATCCATCAATCACAGAGAAAACTTTTGTATCTCTCGAACTAAAGAAGTAAATGTTTTGGCAGCCAGTGATCCATCAATCACAGAGAAAACTTTTGTATCTCTCGAACTAAAGAAGTAAATGTTTTGGCAGCCAGTGATCCATCAATCACAGAGAAAACTTTTGTATCTCTCGAACTAAAGAAGTAAATGTTTTGGCAGCCAGTGATCCATCAATCACAGAGAAAACTTTTGAGAAAGAACTGTTTTTCAACTTTTCAACAGTTATTTTGCTAAAAGGGTTTTTTCGTGAGGGTTGTAAAACTAGATTTAACTTTCATTCTAATCTAGGAATAATATTTACTTACATCGAGTGAGGATTTACTAGTCCATGAGTGTATAATCTACACTCTATTGAGTAAGTTACTTAGGTATTGTCTTCCATGTTTGGCCTAAACTTTTAATTTCTGTAAATTATCTCACTAATATTATAAAGGCGGAAGTTTGTATGTATGTTTGTTACTCCTTCACGCTCAAACGGCTGAATGGATTTTGATAAAAATTGGAATGGAGATAGCTCATACCCTGGAATATCACATAGAATACTTTTTATTATCATCATCATCATCCTTCACCTAATATTTATTCTGTGCCTTCACGCTCAAACGGCTGAACGGATTTTGATGAATTTTGTAATGGAGATAGCTTATACCCTGGACATAGGATACTCTTCATCATTATCTTCATCATCACTCACTTAATTGCCACAGAACCGGAATCAAAGTTATTTAGTCTGCTTGTTATTTTTAGACACTGAGACCTGGGTGGATTTGGATTTCTATAACTATTAGTATTTGTACCTGACTGAAGTTTGTAAAATACTTATGTAAGTAAGCATACTCTATTTTTTTTTATTTATCATCAAGCATTAGACCTCGAATTCATCTATATCACAAACGATGCGATAAACATTGATGGATTTCGTATACTAGAAAATGTCCGTTTAGTTACATCTGTCTGACCTGTCAATACTTTCTTTGCAGGGACTTTATATTTCGCTTGGAGAAACAGAGATAAAAGCATTCGACATAATATTCCTCATCTTTTGTTCATATCTAAAAGAAAAGCACAAGATAAAGCTATGCTTGGGGTTTCTCTGCAAGATAAGAGCAGAATCAGGAAATCTGCATATGAAGCAGTGGCGAAGGGTCCCTACAATCCGATTTCCATCGGCTTCCCTCACCAGATATATTGATCATCAATATTGATTAACATTTTTATAATTAAGTACTTCATACAAAACTTTGTTTTAAAACAACGCCTCATATATTTAAATAGAAACACAATTGTGAACTAAAAAAACGCCTTTTGAATACTTACGTAAAATTAATCCCGAGCGCAAAAGAAAGGTTGTACTTAATGTAAACAGGCACAACGCAGAGCTCGTATGTACGCAAGCTATTTACAAGACAAGCCGGTGGTGGGAGTTTTTTTTAAACGGCTACCTGTCTTGTAATTTCCACGTCTCACCACTGATATGAAGTAAAGAGGCCAATATAGCTCTGCAAAGGACAGGATGAGCAGGCCACTTGACACTCAGAACTGTTAATTGAAGTAGAAGGGTCCTGCAGTAGCAACCACGGACTGGCAGACGGAGCATCGGGCTAACTAGGTTGACTGATGACCTGGTGAATGTCACGGGTAGCCTCTGGATGTAAGCAGCGAGGAACCGACGGACTCTCCGATTCTAGGAGAGATACCTTTTTCTTCTGCGGTAGACGTCTCGTGGATAATGAGAAAATAATTAATTAGCAAATTTATTTTTTATTTATACAGAATGTGACATAATAACGTATTACATACCGAGCTGGGGTAAGTCGTGCGGCATGGCGAGTAATGTTAGTTTTACGACCTTTGAGATTTCAAAGTTTTTCATTCATGAATTTACGTTTAAATATTTCTCAAAAAACACTGTACATCAAACCCTGTACTAGCACAGAATAATGCATACCTAGTAAAGCCGCGTTGACACGATCCGAGCCTGCTCGGTCCGATAGCACTTGGATGCCTACTCGGATGCCACTCGTATTGTGGCAACCCAAAATCCGAGCGCAATCGGATGACGGTATCCGATCAAAGTAGACTCGGATCACGTTCTACTCATCCGAGCTAGCTCGTATACGAGTAGTGAAACAAAATGGCGGCTACTAAAAATTTACAAGCGTCTCGTCGACGTGTTTCAAAACAAATACTTAACATAAAACCCTAGCCTATGACACTCTAAATATAAATACGAATCAATTGACACCTCGCTTGTCAAAATCGGACCAATTGTGGCGACGCTATAGTGGAACATCCACATACCCTCATAAATAGACTGTTTAACTCATTACCCTTCCCTTGCTTTGCCGTAGTCGGGTCAAAAGTGAGTGTGACACTAGATATGTATGAGTACGCTTAGATACGTGTAAACACCTATCCGTGTACACTCGTATGAAGCCAACTCGTACGAGTCTACTCGGACCGAGCAGACTCTGATCGTGTCAACGCGGCTTAATCAGCTGGGAAAAATCAATACTACCCTTGACCTTGAATTTGTGCTACAGTGCCACCAACTTATCTGTGAACTGAATGATAGCGTGAGTGGTCCAGTCAATCGATAACTAGACCACTCAAACAAGATATAAGTTTCAAAACCTAAAACCCGACTACGGTTGCGTAAAAAATAGTCTATGACACTTTTGGGATGAAGACGAATCGATTGACACCTCGCTTGTCAAAATCGGACCAATAGAGACGACGCTATGGTGTAAAATCCACATACCCACATACATAGATACATAAATACATATGTCGGCCCTTCTCCAGGAAACGCCATATTAAAACACGTTAAAACTCTTCTACTTGCGTTTTATTGATGTCAACCTCAAATTAGAACTATTTTACAAGTTTTTGTCGATCGAAATGATAATGGCGCCGCTGCCGCCTTATTTTTTAGACAAGTCACGTCACTCGTACAGTAATCAAAACCACTTCAAAACATAATAAATTAACAGAACAACCAAAAATTATAAAAATATTATAAACAGAACTTAACAACTTTTAAATTATCTCGGCGTCTTGAAATTAATTGATGAAGCATTTTACCTAAAATCAAAACCTTACCGGATACACTTTTTGGCCCACAGGCTGCAGAGCTAGGTAGCATAAATCGATTAAAACAAATTATATAGGGTTACTTCAATACTGACAAATATGATACAGAACCCTATTTTATATTACAAATATAACCAAAGTAACATTTTGAAACGAAACATAAGCTTAAAACATAATTATTTAACTTATAGTTTCATTAAAAATGAGACGATGGTTTGCGGTATTGCCAGCCTTAAAAATAAGTTCACAATATGTTATAGCTTGTTACAAAAACATTTTAAAAAGTTATTTATTAACCGAGTTTTAGAATCAATGATTCATTATTATTTTTACATAGATAAAAATTAAATATGAAACACGCAATTTTAAGGATTACTCGCAGGCCTAACAGATGACGCCACTTGTAGTACTTGGCGAATGGAAATACATTGTTATTGTTCGTGACAACGATGAGAAAAACAAGATGGCGTCATGGCTGCGCCCATCGGGAGTCGGGAGAAAACTGGATGAAGTGAATTGGTTCGAATACGGCGCGGGAGGTACACTCTCTGTATCCAACATTCGACGACCGACGAGGTGTGGATCGTCGTATGGATGGTGGATGAGATCATAGAGCCCGTGATTGAAGAGAGGTGGAGGCATTGGAGTGACAGGCAGCGGCGTTAAGTCGCTCGAGGCTTTTGGGGTTCCCTGAAGGTGACAGAGAGAGGTTGTACGACCGCGAGGGGAAGTACTGGAAGTACGGAAGTACCGCAAGCGGTACTCCTTCGTGCCAGCGTTGGCCGAGGGGCAGCCGAACAAGTTCCGTCACAGCTACGCCGAGCTCGTCCGCCGCGGCAGACTCGGGACAATCCGACCATATTGAGATACCATAATAGATATTTAGATTTGTGATCAGTTTCAACTGTTACATACAATTTACGTTTCTTAAGCCTTCGGTGTTTTCTTTAAAACACCGAAGGCTAATAATAAATGAGCGTGCTGAGAGACAATAGGATGGCTCCACCCACATTTGCTTGGACTGGTCAACAATCTCCACTCAACCGGGAATTTCCACCAACGCGCAAGAGTGGAGAGGCTTAGCAAGCTGAACCCGCAGACGGAGCAGTTTGTATATAAATACCTACTTTTTGTGCTAATTGATAACAAACATTTAGGGTTGATGCAAATTTTTATTTGTTATTTTTGTTTGGGAATTTTATATACTATGTATTCAACCAATGCACACGTAAACAAATTTCCATGCTTGATCGAAAGAAACCTGCTACGTTCTTATAAGGCCATTCAGTGACACGTTGTATAATATAGTCAATAAAGAAACTTTCAGGAATCGACATAATTACTGATTTAACGAACTTACCTGTAAGTGAAGTTCTATCATAATTATAGGAGCGCCTAGTCCGAAGAGATTGATATATAAACACATGTAGACGCTGGTAAATTTCGATTTACCAAAATATGTTGTATGATGAATACCAGGAGGCATAGACAAATGCATATTACTCTGTACTCTAGACAGGCTTCTGAAGAACGTCGCAATGAGAGCAGTTGATTATCGCCATTTTGGCGCTGATAGCAGTAGTTTGGCAGTAGCAACAAGTACAAATATTATACGTAAACTTCGGGGCCGTAATATTGGGGTTCATTCAGTAGAGTGTCAAGCTTGCGCACGATTAGCCGCGCGCCGTGTGCTTAACGATAAAGTACCTACTTACGTAAAGTTTTTGTCAAATTTTATTCTTTTCTTAATTATGAATACCAAGGAGAAACCTAGAACCTACTGCATAGCATTCGGTCTGACAAATCTCGTTAAATACCTACATACCGACATTTTATTATGTAGCTAGGCACCTTTTATTCATCAAATTGTAACCTATTATGATATAATCAAATAATGAGGTACTAGTTCTATTCTGATAAGAATGTCATTACATGATAATTACTAGTACAAGTACCTAGTCGTATCTTGATACAACCCTACCGAGCGTAAAAGTGACAGAGCGATTCTGAAACGATTAGAGCAATGGAAGCTCTCGCGCGTTGTGATTCGATACATTCTAGCCTGCACGCAATGTGTGAGCGCCTTCTAGGTAAATATAATTGAAAGATCGCAGCGCTGTGCGAGTTAAATTGCACTTTATTGCGTTGCAGCGAGAGTTGCTATGTATTTAAATGACTTTACTCAGTTAGCCTTCTGTACTTGTACTATTATTTATTCTGTGGCAGTAGTGAGCGTCCACGGAACTAACTTGTACTATTATTTATTCTGTGACTAACTTTAGAAGATGAGACAATTTCAATATTAATAGACTTTTTATTTAAAAAAGACAACAATGGACAAGTAAACAAATTTTGTGTTGACTGTACAAATTGTAGGCCTCATACATATTAAAAGCACTGACGATAACCGAAGTAGGCGTACTGCGATCGAATACTTAAAAAAAAAGGATTAGCAAGCTGAAGTGGCAATGGGCTGGTCACATTTCTATAAGGACGGACAACCGCTGGGGTTGACGTGTCCTCGAGTGGAGCCCGCGTCTTGGCAAACGTAGTGTAGGACGCCCACCGGCCAGGTGGATTGACGACCTGTGAAAGGCGGCCGGCAGAAACTGGATGAGAGGCGCCGAAGATCCGGCTCTGTGGTGTTCATTAGGAGAGGCCTATGTCCAGCAGTGGACGAGCACGGGCTGATGATGATGATGATGATGATGACGATGATGATCGAATTCTTTCACAATAAACATAGTTGTCTATTTGCAATTATAGGCATGGTGCGACCTAATGTATGGCGGTTTCAAAATGTTGGCATTGTGCTACCGATTACTTGAAAATATTTAAAAGTCAACTAAGTGCAATAGTAGGCATCGTGCTACGAAGTGGTTCCATGGACCCTCGGTGGGGGCGTATTGAATAAGCACAACGAAAGTATGGCAAACCAAATCCATACAGATGAGTGCCAGGAGAGCATGAACAATCAGAGCCCTACGAAGTTTTATTATACTGTCGTAAACGTCAGGTCGTCGCTTAGTATTTTGATGTCATAAAACAACCAAATAATATTGTAACAATCATCTGGGCTCTCCCTCTAACCTCGCAACGATTCACACAATGCGATTTTATTGCAGAGTGTAATTCATTTTTATATAACCACATGCAGTCGTTTTATTGTTAAATGAAAACGAGATGTCTGCAGTCACGCTATATAACAGTTAGGAAATTCCTGTAATGACAGATTTAGACGGAATTTTTCTATTAATTATGTGAATGTAAAGGCGCTAGTCCATTGCGATGCACGCCCACTGGCTATTTCTAGGGGTTTTTTTAACTTTGGATGAATACGCCTAGAACTTGTGCTAAGGATTTCATCGGAGTGCAGCAGTCAGTGATTGGCTTAGCGGATGCTTCTTTGACTAGTTCATCCAAAAGAGTGACGAGACGAGCAGGTCGCTTGCCTTATGGTAAGCGCAACGATATGTCATAACAATTGTAGAACAACTCAGAATTCTGGTTGTAAAATCTTGCGCGTCAAATTGCAAGTTACCCTAAAAAAAAGGTTTTTAAGTATCATGCCCAAAAATTTCACTGGAAACATTAACGTTTTCACACTGCAGTCGAATATCTGGCCAAGTTGTGATACTTCCCCAGGAAAAATAGGCTTTACTACTACACTAAATATCCTGGAACATATGCTGTTGTCTATTTTCTGAGTAACTGTTTCTCACCTGCGGGATGAAAAGGGTTGGTCCCATAGAACCACACGGCTACCTTCCTTCCTTATAGTATGAGGTAGTGCTAGCCTCTAGTTTCAGAGTTTATCAGGCCTCTGACATGGCATAGCGACTGCTATTAATAAATAACATCCGTGACCGACAGCTTAAGGTGCCATCCGAAGCACGGAGCGATGGAAAACCACACATATAACTCACAAAAGTCATTAGCGCGGCGCGGCGCCGATTTCAAATCTAGGTTTTTTTTGGATTCTCTCTATTTCTTGTAGTTTGATGTGATCAGAGTGAACTGTTTTCATCGGCCAACAAGCCATGATTTCTAAAATCATAAGCTCATGTACTGTATAATTTGCAGCGCTGTCCCCGCAGTCGCCCGTCTGCGGCTGAAATGCCAGTGACGTAATGCCTTCATAACGTCCCGTTACGAGCCGTTATTTTACTTTCCTGCTAACTTTGAGATAAATTGAAAGACAGTAACAATGTACTTTATATATTATGTCGGGAAACAATGTAACGATTTATCTTGAATGTGACTTATCTTAATGGCCTACTCATCGCGCAGCTTGTTTACGTCGATCAATTCTATTGTATTTGTATGTTCTATTTTGAGTTGATAACAATAATCAACTTTCTATTATAACTCCTGTAGAATTCCGTTTCGGTAGTAATTACTGGAATTTGGCTTAGAATTTTGAAGTAATAATGTGATCTTAGATTTAGCCTCAAAGATACCGCCTTACTTTCGATATAATTCTAAAGTTCATACAATGCAAAACAGTTCTGTAATTTTCCTTCAGCAGAAATAGTTTATCCATTTAAGTTTGTATCTCAAGTAAATAGTGCACGTAGGTATTGTTTCGTCGGAATAGAATCTCACAAAGTTCCTACACTGGATTTAAAGTCTGTACACTTCTCTACAAACTTTGTTACTTTACGTATCTCGCTATATTCGACGCGGAATAAAAGCAACTTTGAGAGAGTTAGCTGGAAAAATAAGCTAGTGTTAACCACAAAGCAATTAACTTTATCCAAAGTGTTAGTTTAAGCCAGATGACAGCGCTTCGGACCAGTTATACCATTGAATTATACCATTAATGGTACAAATGGTACTAACTTGTCCCATTTATACCTGTAATGGTACAAGTGGTACTAACTAATACCAGTAATACTATTAGACAATTACATCATGGTATAAATGGTCTTTACTTGTCCCATCTATATTCATAATGGTATAAGTGGTCTAGGTTGAGACCATTTATACCATTGGATTATACCATTATTGCGATAAAACTACTTTATGGATTTTATTCCCGTACATATATTTTTTTAGATTTAATTGTGTCATTTTATATACAAAACTGGGTTCATCTTCGTCATCATCTCAGCCGGAATATACTGAACATATAAGCCTCCCCATACAACGCCACAACGATCTTTTGCATCCAGCAGCTCCTTGAATTCAAAAAGAGCTTCTCAATATCAATCTATCTGCGATACCAAACAATATAACTAGCTGCTTCACCCCCTTCCTGTCTCCCTACCACTCCACCCTTCTCCTTCACCCTTCCCCTACCCCTCCCCACCCCGTCCCTTCTAAAACTATACCAACATCCTCAGACCTCGCCCCACAAACTCCGCTCCATTTTTTTAAATTTATTTACATTATGTTACAATGCGCGAAGAACATTCTGGAGAAAGAGATGAACAAAAAAAAACGAAATCTGTCAATCCGTTCTCGAGATATCATCAAATAAGTTAATTAAACATAATTTAAACAAGACATAAGTTTAAAGACTAAAACCCGGTCTAAACTACGGTCGGAAAAAAAATAACCTATGACACTCATGCAATGAAGACCGATTGATATCCCGCTTGTCAAAATTGGACCAATAGGGACGATGATATGTGGAACATCCACATACCCACGTAGATACATACATACATACTTAAACTGTTAATTTCATAACCCTTCCCTTGCTTCACTTTTATGCAATAGCCATGTCATGGTGAAACTCATGGAGAACAGGTTAAATGCGTAAGTATACAACATTTCGTGTCTATGCTGTTAACCGTTGACGAATTCCCTAGTCAGGACCCAACCATGAGTGCAGCAACCCTTTCATGGTAAATTTAAAACCGGCTAACATAATAAAATGCGTACACAAAATTTCGTGTCTGTGCTGTTGACCGTTGTAGAGTTCCTTTATTTGGACACCAAGTCATGGTAAAATTTGAAACTGGCTACTCGTATCATAATAAAATGCATACACAAAATTTCGTGTCTGTGCTGTTCGTTGAAGAGTTCCTTTATATGGAGCTCCGTCGATTCAGATCATGCTTACCATAAAAAATGCATTGTCATCGGAACTGAACCAACGTGTAAAAATTGAACTCCGTAGGATAAAGTGGAAGTGGTTCTAATTCCGCGTCTTAAATACTCTTTTATTACATACTAACATACATGAATGCTAACAACTTAACACTCCTTTTTTTGGGCAGTCGTGTAAAAATGAATTTCCTTCATACATTTTCGTTCCGTGATGTCAGGTGGAGTCAATTCTCCTAAGGAACACTGTTTTCACATGTTTAACACATCTTTGTCACATTTTTAATCAGGATAAAATATTTGATCATCATACATAATAAATCATATAAAATTGGTTTGGTACTAAAGTAAAGTAAAATGGCGCTAAAATCCAGTCCACAGCGAATTCGCGCGCATACGGTCTAACACGCGCCGCCATAGATAATAAATGACGAAAACACTCGTAGTCGTAGGTGCGGAGAAAAATAATAATTAAAACAGTGTTATAATTATTATTTTTCTTATTACACACGTGCCGTGCGTAATGTACATCATTATGCCACAATTTTTGAGTTCATAATCCAGAATTTACTAGACGTGTATGTATAAATACTATTATTCTATATATTTATATAACTTGTGCGACAAACGCTTGCGTGTTTTAAGTATCGCCAACGCCATCTAGTTTCATTTTGGGATACTAAAAACCAAAGAAGTAAATAGGGCAAAAAGTAAATCTATGTAAAGAAAATTACAATATAAAAGCTTGTTAATATTTTTTTATTTGCTGTGTTAATTAGGACGTAGGTAATTATTTACATATTCTTTATTCTGGGGTGCAACTAAATATAAAAATGACTTTAATTCCTTTTTGTATGATACAATAATAAAAACCTCCGCAACACTCCAAGGAATACAATCGCTCCGTGCTTCGGAGGGCACGTTAAGCTGTCGGTCCTGGCTATTATTGATTAATAGAAGTCGTTAAGCCATGTCAGAGGCCATCGGATGGCCTGATAAACTGTGACATCAGAGGCCAGCACTACCTCATAACAACAAACAATATACTCAATTATTTTTTTTCTAAATCCTCTTCCATGTACAGATTTCACTTTATTATATGTTTATGTCACAGGCGGGTAGCTTAATCCGAAGTTTAATTAACTGCCTAGGCTTGTGTTAAATGATGCCATTCAACTAACGGCTGGTATGATGTTAGGCATAGTTAAATATTTAAACCGGACTTAATCGCGCTGAAAACTTAATATTTATTTACCTCGACGTTTCGATCAAGTTGCATTGATCGTGGTCACGAGAAGACTGAAGTAAACACTGAACAAGTACTGAAGTATAGGCTTACTTCAGTACTTGTTCAGTGTTTACTTGGCAGTTAATTAAACGGCAGATTAAGCTATCTGCTGAAGTCATATTGACTAGATAGATAGATACGTAGTATTAATATTTTACTATGCTCTGTGCAAGACAATTCGCTTTGCATAAATTGCATACAATAACATTAAATATTGTTTGAGACTGTAGTATGTTCTTACTTGCAACAAACTGTTTTAATATTCTTTAGAAACATACCCTGCTATTCAATTCTCTATGATCAAAGATAACTTAAGAGCATTTGTGATTGTATCGAGCTTTTCAAGCTAATGGACGCCGGCCAATACACTTTACAGTTTCAAATACTGGGGAACTGACATCGTAAATGTTAATTTCGCGACGCTCTGTAAAACAGACATATGTATAAAACTGTCGTATGTAAAGATAACATTAAAAGTAATTGAGTTTTTCGACACGGAAATGTAGACTTTATCGGGTTGGGATATGGATAAAAATTGTTTAGAAAAGTGATACATTTGGGGGTGCAATATTATCTTATTCACATCCAAATAAATGAGAAAAAAGTGGGGTCCGGCGGACGAACTTTTTAATTCGTAATTACAGGACAGCGTCCGAGCTTTAAGCACCATTAACTTTTTTCCTAAATGTCTGTGTCGCGAGGGTCCCGCACTGAAAGGAAATGGGACGGTTCGTTGAGAATGTTTGAATTAGTTCCGCCGATGCCGATGGAGGAATTAGAGAAATTACTTGTGTGGGTACCGAAAAATTAATAGCTTTGGAAAGGCGATAGGAATATTCTATTGTGCTACCGCAATATGTTCATTTTATGTTTTATTTTGTACAATGTACGATTTATTTTTAAGTGGAAGGCGATCTATAAAATGTGCATATTTTATGAAGACAACATCTTAGTTAATTTTTCTAGAGAAAGGACTCCAGCGATTATCTAGACTCTATACAATCACTGGAGTTCCTATTGAAACAAAAATATATCATTCAAACAGGTTTAGAAATCCCGGAGATACGAGTGAAAACACAAAAAATGACGAAAGGAAAACCTTACCCTTTTGGAAGTCAATTAGTAATGCACTTTATTTAGCAACTGATTCATATTCGAGCATTAAACTGTATATGTTAATATGATATTGAAATATACCTTCTAGAAAACAATTCCAAGCTTTTAATTTTCTCTTGAAGGCTGAATACTCCAAAGCGCCTGTCAAACACAGTTAAATTACCGCAAAGCTCTAAGAGAGGATAGTAATACTCTATAAGTACAAGATACTTTTACAAAGCTGTGATATTACTTTTTAAGTGTCGACGCGCACTCTAGCATGTTTACACCTCAATCGTAGAACTCAAATCTCGGATATCAGAACTGCGTCGTTAGCAGACACACTTGGGGCTTTATTGCGAACTCGTATTGAAAGAGCAAGGGCCCTTCGGCACCTCCCTTACGCTAGTTATCACATTTTTCTGATGTGCGTGCGGCTTTTTCAGCCACTTCACGGGACCTGTTTGGCGAGAATTCTTTTATTAGAAGTTGTCATCTCTTTAGTAGTACATTTTTCTTTCAAATCGTTTTGCTTCTTTGCTACTGTTACCTAATGGTTTGTAAAAAAATGTGCAAGTGAGATTGATTTCATTCAGAAATTTCTGTACAAATGAATGTTACGTGTTGTGATGAATGTTGTGTGTTTCGTTTCTTACCTTAATCTCTATCATCTATAGTTCTGTGTAGAGACAGCAAAAACATATAATTAAAATTTAATAAATAATCTATTAGTTCATCACTTTATAGTAAATTGTGATTTATTTCTGCTAATAA
The DNA here is from genome assembly GCA_946251855.1 of Alsophila aescularia. NCBI lineage: Eukaryota > Metazoa > Arthropoda > Insecta > Lepidoptera > Geometridae > Alsophila > Alsophila aescularia. The sequence goes on from OX276383.1 coordinate 41,747,073, forward strand.
TCTTAATTATTTAATTGATTGTTCATCGCCGCTTACTCTTTTTCAAAATTATTTTACCAATCCACAGGTTGTCTATAAGAGATTGCATAAAGCGATAAAACGGCTGATTGTATTACAGCAATGTCTATAAATTATCCTACTAATATATTAAATGCGAAAGTTTGTATGTATGTTTGTCCGGTCTTCACGCTGAAACTGCCCAACGGATTTTTATTACATTTAGTGTGTACAGCAGGATGTAGAATGAATGTCCTGGAATAACACATAGGATACTTTTCATCATCGTCATTATCCAGACAATTTTTTATATATATTTTTTATGTTTAAGGTTTATTTTTATTAGTATGCAATAAAGAGATATCTATCAATAAAAAAAAATGAGGAGAAGGCCAAAACTCGCACTTACTGAGTAGCGCCAAAAGTTACATGAAAGCAAATCCACACTAACTCATAAAAGTGAAACGTTGTCTGTTTGTTGGTTTGGGGAGCTTTCACGCCAAACCAGCTGATCCAATTTTGGTGAAACTTTGTAAATAAGTACTATGCAATATAGAGACCAACACAGGATACTTTTTATCCCAGAAAATGTTAAGTTGCCAGGGGTAAACTGAAAAATGTCGATTACTCCCTTTAAGGAAAGGAATGACTTTTCCGTGGAAACAAAATAATAACAAGTCTGTCAAAAATCATCAAGAGCGTTGGTGCTATACTTTTGCATTGTTTTTTAATATCTTAGATGAACATAGGATAATTGTTTCTGCGATAAACTGTAGTCCAATCGGACGAAATCGCGGACAAAAGCTAGTAATTAATAAATATCAACACAGTTTCGTTGCCGACCATACCAAAAGACAAGTTTGCAGTGTCCTGTCGAGTGTCCGCTTTGATTTTCCCTTTTTCGACAATTTCGAGGGCCATCCGCCGACACGGTTTCTCAATTTAGCAAATAGTTCAGCTCTTTGAAGAGAATTGAGATACTTGTTTGTACTTTGCAAGTTCTTTTCGTTCCATAGATTTCGTAATTTGAGTATTTGGCTAAGGAATAGAAACGTGCTTTTTGTGTGAATTTATTGTTGTGGTTTCTTCGGGCTGATTTTTCTGTTATCTACAAAACTTAGTGGCATTGTACTGTTACTGGAAGCTTTATATTGAGGGTTTGGTAAACGACGTCAAGTCTTTTCGTCGTCCATACCACAGTGCCTAAAGACGAAAGTCTTCACGCGTGTGTTCTGCCATTTATGACCTACGGAGCCGAAGCGTGGACATTCACGGTGGGGCTAGTCCACAAATTTAAAGTCGCTCAGCGAGCTATGGAGAGAGCTGTGCTCGGAGTTTCTCTAAAGGACAGAATCCGAAATGAGGATATCCGCAGGAGAACTAAGGTAACCGACATAGCTCAAAGAATTAGCAAGCTGAAGTGGCAATGGGCTAGTCACATAACTCGAAGAACCGACAAACGTTGGGGTAAACGGGTTTTAGAGTGGAGACCGCGTTTAGGCAAACGTAGTGTAGGGCGCCCGCCGGCCAGGTGGAGTGACGACTTGCGAAAGGCGGTTGGTAACGACTGGATGAGGAGACCCGAAGATCGGGCTCAGTGGCGTTCACAAGGAGAGGTCTACGTCCAACTGTGGACGAATACGGGCTGATGATGATGATGATGATGATGATTTTGGATCATTGGCCCAATATGTACCAGGCATAAATTAAAGCTTTCAGTAAGATATAAGTATTTTAATATGCGTTTTATTTCAGGTCAACGAAGTTAACTGCAATATTAGCCGTGTTGTTTGGTTATTTACAACAAAGCTGCCAATAGATGTCGTAGCCGTCCCCGTAAACATTTTTCTTTTTGAATAGTGGAAAAGTGGTCACCGTGCCCGAATTGAGGCACGGATGATGCGAGTTTGAGTCCCGCACGAGATCCAATTTTTTTCTTTAGAAAATTATTTGATATGAAATATGAAAGCTGTGTGGCAGAAATCAGCCTGACCACAAAGTGGAATCTACGTGTCACAACAAAAGGGTGAGGGTTTTGGCATAGGTACCCACCTACGCGTGAGAGTAGCGTTGAGAGATGTGAATCCTAAAATAGTAATTACTGTTGGTGTCCAAAAATATTACTTCACCAATCAATAGTGTTAGCGAAACGGGGGATATCTTGAAAAGAAATGTCATAGGGCAAAACAAAGATACAATTATGATACTTTTTATCCCGAAAAATAAAGGGTTCCTGCGGGATAGGGATTAAAATTTGAGGAACAGTATTATTGTACCAGTCGATTGTGTTGGCGACACGAATCAAATCTTATACAGAAATATCATATAAATAAAGATATATCTATGTAACTTTTAGGGTTCCTTACATATAGAGTCCAAACCGAGCCCTATTGTTAAGCTTTCAATGTAGGGGAAGTACCCCCCCTCATTTGTCATTTTTTCAATCTACCCCACCCTCCCCACAACTTCCCCCACCTTCCCCTCACTTTTTCCAAACTTACCTTACTCTCCCCTCATATCTTTCCTTTTTTCGCGATCTTTCCCTCACAATCCCCGACTTTCTCCACCCTCCCCTCACTTTTTTCGAACTTACCCCACCCTTCCTTTACTTCCCCCAACCTATCCCCGACTTACCCCATCTTCCCATCACATTTTCCCAACCTACCCCAGCTTCCCTTCACTTGTTACCAACTTCCTCCACCTTCTTCATTTTGGTGGTGGATGATTTAAGTAAGGAACCAAGATACATTACTACGACACGATTACCTACGAAATTTAAAAAAAACCCACTATTGGGAAAAATAAAATATTCTTCACTTGCCACTCTTATACTTAGGCGTTGAGGTATTGAGTTTCAAAAAAAATTGGTCTAATATTTTCTTAAATAAGTATTAATTACACGTTAAATCGATTATTTACTTTTGAAAAGAAATCCCAGAAGTATTTTTTTGTAGGTGGAATTGTTTTTACGAGACAAGACGGCATGATTTCTGTGTTGTTTGATCGACAAAATTCGACGTGCGCTGTCGCTTACTCGCGGCGGCGCTGGCTTCCCATGGCCGGATTGTCTTCCTATTGCTTTCTTTCACATAATAGCGCGGAAAGTTCATTCTATCTTTTTTTTTGGGTCTGTGCCTGTATCCTTACCAAGTTTCGTCTAGATTAGTTTAGAAATGCGACCTGTAGAAAAGAACAGATATCCAGACAGACATCCGGACATACGAAAGCATTTTTGCCCAAGCTGAAATGGACACGCTTCGCGCTCGCTCGGTCAATAAAGTGGAAAGATTCGATTTTTTGTTTGTTTGTTTTAGATAAACTCAAAAAATAATGAATCCGATTTAAAAATTCTGTCACAGTATCAAGTAGTTCTTTTTCAGTTTCTTTATTCAGTATTTCTTTTGCAGTGTTTTATTTTTCAAAAAAATAGATGTCGTACGTAAATTGCAATAATGTGAAAAATTTACTATAATAATGTCGACTCGCTGTATAAAACGGAATGACATGTTGCCGTGAAATAATAAAAAATCTGTCAAAAAGCACCACGAGCGTTACTGCAAAAGATTTTGAGGATAACACGAGGGTACTAAGGTGAAATGATGTGCTATCTTTACTTTGCTGCTTGAGATCCTATCTAGGCTTACGGGCGGTTTCTATTATTTGCTCTCTGTGGTTTCTGTTTTGAGCATTTGATCGTACCTCGCTTGCTTCTGGGGACCATGAACAGTTAGTAGGGACCTCGAGTACCACTAACACACTCATGCTCGGGGCCTTCCATATGGCCCTGAATGAGACATGCTCACCCAGGACATCTTCTATCTCCTCGCCTCTCGGGGCCGTTCGCATTTCGCCCCATGGGACTTAATTTGTCTCTGGGATTATTGTATACATAAATTGAACAAAAGCACAGTCATTCGCAACCACAAGCTAATAATTCCAGTCCAATATTGTGGGTGGCCTTGGATTATCAGGGCGTACAATACGGATTGTACAATACTTGGTTGTGCATTATCAACAGGAGCTGATTTTACAAGGATGATAATTTGAAGCCATCAAAAGGAAGACAATTGATGCACATGGATTATCAGGGTGTGCGGGGGCGTTATTGGCCGTGCAATACGGGTTCTGAATCAATCCGTTATGAATTCAAATTTTTCAAACAAGTTTTGGAGTATTCTAGAAACTCGTACATCTAAAAACCGGAAATCAGTTTATTGGTAATCACATATTTGCAATATTTTTGTAGTAATTCGCGTTCAGTACTTATTTGAAGTCAGTATTTTATTAAATAACTTTGTTGTACTGACTTTTTGTTACTAACTGCTTTATTATAGTATAGTTAGAAAATTTCACCAGTAATATCTTATCAAATTTGTCTAAGTGTTTACCTGCTTAGAACGGACCGTATTAGAATTATTTTCCAATTTACCTCGCTGTATTGTTAAGATTTATTTAATTTTAAGTTAATTCATATAATGTATGACTTCACATTTGGAGTTTTAACCTTGTCTTGGATTTCACTAATATTTAAATACTAGCTGCACCCTGCGGTTTCACCCGCGTGAGGGATGATGCTGATGATGATGATGAAAAGTATCCTATTTTTTATTCCATAGCTATCTTCATTCCAAATTTCGTCAAAATCAGTTCAGCTGTTTGAGAGTGAAGTTTGACGATGATGATGGAAAGTATCATATGTATTATTCCAGGGTACAAGCTATCTCCATTCCAAATTTCATCAAAATCCATCCAAATTTCATTAAGATCCCCTTATCGCATTAAAACTCCCAAAACAAACAGACAACTTTTCACTTTTATATATTGGTGTGAATTCTCATAAACCTTTAAAATAATTGTGGCTGTATGTAGCTACAATTCATTCATACTCTTGTTTTCATTTGTTTTTTTTTTATCTTGAATGCTAAATGGTACTATAATAAAACATATTTTATAATTTTTCCTTCTTGATGTCTCAATAAATCACGAAAATTGTGAAATAACTATAATTAAATCACAGAACAAATAATAGTACCTATAAATAATCAAAAGTCACGGAAAAGTACTAAAATTAATATTTGTTTACAGCAAGCAAACTTCACGTAATATAATTTTTTTAGCTATCCGTTATCACTATTTTAATATTAACATTTGTTTCAATAATCTTACCTCAGCTAAAAAATACATTGCCTGAATGATTGATGATCACAAAATTATTTTTACGCAAAATTATTTTCTATTAGCACTAGCCAAGCGTTTGACCACGATCTTACGTGAGAAGTGCTACACCTTCGGCAACATCATCTCTTTCCTGATGGAAATTATTTTATATTAGCACTATACAAGCGTTTGACCACGATCTCACTATCAGGTATGTCAGGTATGAGCTCATACCTGTTGGTGATCATAAGCATCTCACTACTAGTACTAGTGAACAATTCTGAAGCCTTTTTTTAGGAAGAATATATGTTGTTGGTCTATAACTGACCTCAACAGCGTCACCATCGTCACCGTCGGTGGGGCGGGCGCCAAAGCGCTCCACTGCAATGCATGACGCAGAAGGCGCACGCCAAAGTTAAAGTTTTGGCCCTTTAAGGGCACCCAGCGGGTACGTACCTCGACTTGGACAATTGCTATTGATTACGGGGGTCTGACTAAACACTCCTGGATCGCTAGTTTTAGTAGTGATTGAGGGGGCCCTGATGAAATGGCTTTGAATTATTTGGATAACTGACCACCAATTCGGAATACACCTTCGACCTCACCGGCGAGGTCGGTGTCTGTGTCTAATTGTGTTGACAGATGGTGAGGACGGGTTGGACAAATCTATTGTTGCCTGCACTGTGGCAGCGATTTCATCAACCGGATCGCTCAAGATGTCTCTAGGGCGTATACGGAGAGGAATTGTGAAAACTCCGTAAGCCGAACTTTATATTCGGGAATTATAAGAATTGGGCAAAAGTTGCCACGATAAGCCTAGTTATTTAAACACTGATTAAATAGTTCTATTCTTTTTTAATCTATGTGTTTCAACTTCACTCCGTCCTGAACATCTTCTCTCTACTGGAACCCCGCACCTACGCGAGTCCCGAACATGAAGGTTACATTCTGTATCGGTGGTCAAGTTTAATTAATCAAAGGGCTTCTAGCCATTTTGTCAGGGCCCCTGGATAACTACTAACATTAGCAATCCAGGGGTGTTTAGTCCGATCCCGGTAATCTAGACGACCGCTCAAGCCGAGATTCATACTCCCTGGGTGCCCTTGAACCAAAAACAAAATTCAAAGTTTGGCGACCGGCTCAAGGGCACCCATCACAGGCGCCTGCTGCGTCAAGCATTGCAGCGGAGTGCTTTCGCGCCCGCCCCACAGTCCGTTGGGTATCCTTCGTTAAAAAAAGGTTGTTTATTAGACTTCTTTATCATTAGGTACGGATAGATAGGTACATTATAAAAATTTAATATCTAATTAATAATTATTTAGTCACGAACCTCTAAAACTATTGACAGATTCTGATAACTGTCAATTAAAAATGAGGTAAGTTAAAAATCACGAAATATCAATAAAATTATAAACCTAGTAATAAAAATTCACAAACTAAAACTATAAAATAGTTATAGATATTATATGCTCAAAAAGATAACTATATGTATATATACGCCTGCTTGTCGTTGATTTATTCACAGTTATGTTCTCCTGTATAAGTGTTAAAAATAACCATGCACAATGTATTTTAATATGTGCTCGATTGTTACTCCTACATTAGTTATAATATGTATAGGAATGGGTGCGTATTTACAGTAATATTTTTCGGCAGATTTCAGGAGGATTTATTTCGGGATATTGTACTAAACAAATACTTAATTTAATTATATATAAACCTACAACAATATTTCTTTTTATTATTTTCATAAGATTAGGCATCATGTTTCGTTTTTTACATTGAGAGAAATAACCAAAGAGAATGTAAATATGGAAATAACTCAAAATGCTCGCGCTTTTTTATTATTCAAATGTCCAATTTTTTTTTTTGTGATTCGTAACTATATTTAAATTTAAACATTGACAAAAATAACTCAAATTTTTGCGCTTGCGCTTTTATATCATGTCAATGCAATATTTGATATGATTTAGAGTCATGAATTAATTTCTACATTGTAGAAGTACCTCAAACATTTCACATTCGCTTTTTCACGTAATTTTTGAGTTTTATGTGATTTGATATTATTTTTCGTCTGCTGTATTGATAGAAATAGCTCAATATTTTCACTATTGGTCTGCTCGCATCATTTGATCATTTCGAAGTATAAGTAGATTCATAATTAAAGAAAAAAGGGGCGACAAATTACGCTACTGTTTTAAGTGTCATTTGTATGTTTTTACAACACAAACACGAGAAGGTTTTCCTTTGTGGTTTTCCGTAGTGTAAAGCTGTATTAAATATAATTATGTATATAGGATGTCGCAAAACTCATTTCCAAGTTATATGAGATAATGCACCAACGCAGACCGAATTACAATCACATAAGTGCAACTATAATTGTATCCTAGATCACTAATTTGGGTGCCATTTGTGATCCCAACTGAGCTGAGCGCTTATTCTCTATGCCACACGTAATTCCTCGCAGTAAACGTGTGACGTCATTACGACAATTGCCGAACGATTCCACGAAGATATCTTAACGCGGCGCGTTACGTGCGTGAGTGGTTATAGTGAATAAGGGCCCTGGTCTAACATCCGTAACTTAACCTTTGGATATTAACTTAGGGACATCATGTATAAAAAATATGGACTACGGTGTACACCAAATCTTTGAGAATAACAAACGAGACAAGCTTTTCAATTTTCGCGATTCGAACACATATTATAAATTTTAAACTTCGTTGAGGATAGTAAAATTAATGTGTTTAAATTAGATTTGCTTGTTTTTTCTTTTATTCAGGTCTACGTTCGTTTTTATGTGTATTGCCGTTTTCCCCCACTTTTTGTCTTGTGGTTATCGGAAAAAAAGCATCCATGTTTTTTTCCTACTAGCAGACATCGGGAAGAAAAGTCTCCGAGATTTCTCAACCAATTTAGACGATGTATTTGTAGTAGACTTCCAGTGTGGATGCCTATAAAAATCATCAAAATTGGTTCGGCAGTTTTTTAATAAATCCAAATGTAGCCAGATATGTTGCTCAGATAATAAAGTTTAAAAATATATTTTCTCACAGGATCATGTACACCGGTAGCTGAGGCAAATCACGGTATGTAATGAAAATGCTTTAATAAGTTTAAAATACTATGAACATATTTCTCTAGTTTAATAAGCCCACCTACTGCAACCTACAATGTTGCGCACGCGTGTTACTTCGTTGCGAGACCGTATAGAATGAGCAAAATTCGGGAAATTAACTACCTGACCTATTTAAGTTGCCATTTTAGAGCGCAGGCGGTGGTATATTTTATTACGAAGTTGTGGCACCGCGTTCCTTTTAGTTTTAGAATCAGGACACGGAGTGTTCTCTCTTTTTTTAAAAGAAGTTACACCTTCTTAAGTACACCTTCCTATTTTTTAAATTTTCCATAAGCTGCCTAGCCCAGCTGAATCGTTCTACTGGGTTCCTTCTCAAAATTGTGTCGATCTAGTTAAACAGTTTGTCCGAGGTAATTATACTCCTGTATCATTTCGAGAGGCATTATGCCACTGACGACTATTTCTTCCGGCTTAAAGTTCGCAGTCGAGTTTTTCATTGTGCGTAAATTTTCTTATTGTATCTTCGACACCACAGTGACGTTCACATTTTCTTGTTGTATCTTCGACAGCACAGTGACGTTCACATTTTCTTGTTGTATCTTCGACAGCACAGTGACGTTCATATATTCATTTATTTACATTTGTTTTGAAGAATTAATATATTGGTTTGAATTTCAATTTAAAGTCAAATACTTATTAGGTACAAGCTGTACCCGCGGCTTCGCACGCGTGGCCATTTCTCTAGGCTAAAGGAACTCCATTACTATTCCAAGACCTAAAATACGAATAAACCAACATTTAAATTCATTCAGCCGTCAAAAAGTTTTTATCGATTGCTCGGCTTCTACTCATCGGATTGAGATAATGATTTAACCAGTTTTTAAGTCAAACCCTAAGCTATAGCTAGCTAACAGTCAAAACCGCATCGCAATCGGTCCAGTTGTTTTTACGTGATGCGTAAACAGACTAACAGACAAACAGACAGAAACTAATTTAAAAAATGTTTTATTCTTTTACAGTAGCTTATTTTTAGTACCCTTTTTTTAATATCTTCATTTTACAGATTTTTTGGTACTTACTGCTTTATTATAAGTATAGATGCGCTTCACTTTTGGGCAGAATAATAAAAATATGTGTTTTATTACATTATTTTAATCATGCCTATAAAACAGTACCGTGACATATCTACTGACTGACTGACTGACTGACTGACTGACAACGCCCAGCCTAAGCCGGTGGACCCAGGTATTTGAAATTTAGAGGACTATTCCTTAGGTATCCTAGAGGTGAACTAGGGAAGTACATAACTATAAACCAACTCCAAATGAAATGCCCCTTTCCAATGCCCTACCTCGTAGTATCAACTCAACACATGCCAAGTGTCATTTGAATTCGTTTAGTAGTTTCAGCGTGATGCGCGTCCAAGATACAGACAGACAGACAGACAAAAGACAAAAATGAAAAAAAATAACAGTTTAGGCTTCAATACAAATAATAGAAAAGCCTCTAATTTTTTTTTTACTAAATATCTTCAATGTACAGAATTTGATATCCCGCAGGTGCCCTTTATTTTTAACCCCCGAACAAAGAGACGGGTGTTATAAGTTTAGATTGTGTATAACTGTGTGCGTTTGTGCGTGCGTGCGTGCGTGCGTGTGTGTGTGTGTGTGTGTTAGTGTGTGTGTGCGCATCTGTATGCCTGTTTGTGGCATTGTAGCTCCCAAACGAATGGACCGATTTTGATGCGTTTTTTTCTGGTTGAAAGCTGATGTGATCGAGATGGTCCTTAGATATGTGGGGAGGGGGAGGTGAGAAAAGGTGGTGAAAATAGTAGCTTCCAAACAAATGGACCGATTTAGATGCCATTTTGTATGTTTGAAAGCTGAGGTAATCTAGATGGTTCTTACCTATAATGGGGGGAGGGGGCGGAATGGGGATGAGGATCGTAGCTCCCAAACGAATAGACTGATTTTGATGTGTTTTTTTATGTTTGAAAACTGATGTGATTGAGATGCTTCTTAGCTATAATGGAGGGTGGGAAGTCGGGGGTTATATTTTTTTTATTGTGATTGTTTCACTCATCATATAAACTATGACTGTGCCAAGTTGTATCAAAATCCATGCAGTAGTTTCAGCGTGAAACGTGTTCTTTTATATAACTTTCAATCCCTGTCCTGCGTCTTTAATTTATCGGGATGAAAAGTATCCAATGTCCTACCTCGTAGTATGAACTTAAATCATGTCAAGTTTTATTTAAATTAATTCAGTAGTTTCGGCATGATGACTTGCCAAGATACAGACAACTTCTAAGGAGTGGAATGCCCTGCCCTCGTCAGTGTTCCGGTAAAATATAACCCTGGTGTGTTCAAGTCAAGAGTGAATAGGTATCTACTAGGCACGAAGGACCACATCATCGCTTTTCATCAGGTGAGATCGTGGTCAAACGATTGCCTAGAAAGTAATAACAAATATATGAAAAAAATAAACAGACAGACAGACAGTCAGACAGACAGACAGACAGTCAGACAGACAGTCAAAAATGAAAAAATACAGTTTTGGCTTCAGTATACAGTCTCCAAATTTTTTTTACAATATTTCTTCTATGTGTAGAATTTTACCTGTGACAGTTTTATCATAAGTCTGGAAGTAGTTTTATTCTGAGGTCAAAGGTAAACTTCTAATGAACAAGCAGAAAATAAAAAAATATTATGATTAAATCAAATTAATAAAATTAGATACTCGTAAACTATGTATGCTTTGAATTTGATAAGAAAATCTCGCATTAACCCTCAGAGTTGAATCTGGCACCAAAAAAATAAATACCCTTCTGATTCTACGGGCGCTTAGGAAATAAGCCCAATAGAGAACACTGCACCTATAAACTCTACGGGGATGTATTTATTCCATTTTTGTCAATACCAAATTATTATTTTTCGAATATAGGAAATTATAGTAATACACGTAAGTGACATACATAGAACGTAAATGACATAAACGCTGCGCCCCGAGGTTTCACCCGGTTTCATACATAGGAGACGCGGTCTCGCTCGCTCAATCAGTTCAACAGTTCAGAATAGTAGCAACATAGAATTGTTAAGGGTAAAAATATTAAATGCGTACTTGCCTAGTATATGTTTAAAAAAAACAATGATGCAGGGTATCATCCTGGGCAACAGTCATCGCGGCCAGGACAACCTGGTCAGCTTGGCTACTACCCTGGACAGCAATCTGGAAGCCCATCGCAACTCAGTCATCATGGATACCATGGGAAACCTGGAGAGCTAGGCAAGCCTGGACAACCTGGTACTCCTGGTCAACCTAGTCAGTCTCGCTACTACCCTGGAAAACAACATGAAGGCCTATCACACCCAGAACAGCCTGGACAATCTAGCACACCTGGACAGCCAGGAACATATGGACAACCTAATAAGCCTGGAAAGCCTGGACAACCAGGTCAGCCTGGCTACCCTGGAAAACCTGGCTACCCTAAAACGCAACCTGGAGGTCCATCGCAACCCTGGCAGCCTAGATACCCAAAGCAACCTGGACAACCTGGAGAGCCAAGCAAGCCTGGAAAACCTAGTAAAACTGGATACCCAAGGCAACCTGGACAACCTAGTGCCCCTATGCAACCTGAAAAACCAGGCAAGCCTGGACAACCTGGTAAGCCTGATAAGCCTGGACAACCTGGTAAGCCTGATAAGCCTGGACAACCTGGACAACCTGGACAACCTGGACAACCTGGACAACCTGGACAACCTGGACAACCTGGACAACCTGGACAACCTGGACAACCTGGACAACCTGGACAATCTGGACAACCTGGACAAGCTGGACAACCTGGACAAGCTGGACAACCTGGACAACCTGGACAACCTGGACAACCTGGACAACCTGGACAACCTGGACAACCTGGACAACCTGGACAACCTGGACAACCTGGACATCCTGGCAAACCTGGACATCCTAGCAAACCTGGACAACCTAGACAAAATGGACAACCAGGACAACCTGGACAATCTAGACAACCTGGACAATCTAGACAACCTGGACAACCTGGACAACATGGACATCCTGGCAAACCTAGACAACATGGTCAGCCTGGTGCTCCTGGGCAACCTGAAGGGCCAGGCAAGCCTGGACAACCTGGTAACCCAGGACAACCTGGACAGCCTGGCACCCCTGGGCAACCTAAAGAGCCAGGCAAGCCTGGGCACCCCAGACAACCTGGCGCCCCTGGGCAATCTGGAGGGCCAGGCAAGCATGGACAACCTGGTAAGCCTGGATACCCAGAGCTACTTGGAAAAGCAGACAAGCCTGGACAACCTGGTAAGCCTGATAAGCCTGGGCAACCTGGAGAGCCAGGCAAGCCTAGACAACCTGGACAACCTGGACAACCTGGACAACCTGGACAACCTGGACAACCTGGACAACCTGGACAACCTGGACAACCTGGACAACCCGGACAACCAGAACAACCCGGACAACCCGGACAACCCGGACAACCTGGACAACCTGGACAACTTGGACAACCTGGACAACCTGGACAACCTGGACAACCTGGACAACCTGGACAACCTGGACATCCTGGCAAACCTGGACATCCTGGCAAACCTGGACAACCTAGACAAAATGGACAACCAGGACAACCTGGACAATCTAGACAACCTGGACAACCTGGACAACACGGACATCCTGGCAAACCTAGACAACATGGTCAGCCTGGTGCTCCTGGGCAACCTGAAGGGCCAGGCAAGCCTGGACAACCTGGTAGCCCAGGACAACCTGGACAGCCTGGCACCCCTGGGCAACCTAAAGAGCCAGGCAAGCCTGGGCACCCCAGACAACCTGGCGCCCCTGGGCAATCTGGAGGGCCAGGCAAGCATGGACAACCTGGTAAGCCTGGATACCCAGAGCTACTTGGAAAACCAGACAAGCCTGGTCAACCTGGTAATTCTGGTAAGCCTGGGAAACCTGGACACGCTGGTGCCCCTGGGCAACCTGGAGAGCTAGCTAATCCTGGTCAACCTGATAAGCCTGGGTACCCAGGGCCACCTGAAAAGCCAGGCAAGCCTGGACAACCTGGACATCCTGGCACCCCTGGGCAACCTGGAGAGTCAGGCAAGCCTAAACATCCTGGTGCCTCTGGGCAGCCTGGAGAACCAGGCAAGCCAGAAAAACCTGGACATCCTGGCATCCCTGAGCAAACTAGAGAGCCAGGAAAGCCTGGGGAACCAGGACACCCTGGTGCCCCTGGGCAAACTGGAAAGCCAGACAAGCCTGGAAAGCCAGGCACCCCTGGACAACCTGGACATCCTGGCGCTCCTAGGCATCCTGGAGAGCTAGGCAATCCTGGACACCCTGGACAGCCTGGTGCTCCTGGTCAACCTGAAGGGCCAGGCAAGCCTGGCCAATCTGGAGAGACAGGCAAGCCTGGAAAACCTGGTCAGCCTGGATACCTAGGGCCACCTGGAGAGCCAGACAAGCCTGGTCAAACGGGTAAGCCTGGTAAGCCTGGGAAACCTGAAAATCCTGGTGCCCCTGGGCAACCTGCAAAGCCAGGCAAGCCTGGACAACCTGGACATCCTGGCACCCCTGGGCAACCTGGAGAACCAGGCAAGCCAGAAAAACCTGGACATCCTGGCATACCTGGGCAAACTGGAGAGCCAGGCAAGCCTGGGGAACCAGGACACCATGATGCCCCTGGGCAAACTGGAAAGCCAGACAAGCCTGGACAACCTGAACATCTTGGCCCCCCTAGGCAACCTGGAGAGCCAGGTAAGCCTGAACAACCTGGTGCCCCTGACGAACCAGGAAAACCAGGCAAACCAGGACAACCTGGACATCATGGCACCACTGGACAACCTGGACAGCCTGGCGCTCCTAGGCATCCTGGAGAGCTAGGCAATCCTGGACACCCTGGACAGCCTGGTGCTCCTGGTCAACCTGAAGGGCCAGGCAAGCCTGGCCAATCTGGAGAAACAGGCAAGCCTGGAAAACCTGGTCAGCCTGGATACCTAGGGCCACCTGGAGAGCCAGACAAGCCTGGTCAAACGGGTAAGCCTGGTAAGCCTGGGAAACCGGAAAACCCTGGTGCCCCTGGGCAACCTGGAAAGACAGGCAAGCCTGGAAAACCTGGACACCCTGGACAGCCTAGTGCTCCTGGGCAACCTAGAGAGCCAAGCAAGCCTGGACAACCTGGTAAGCCTGAACAACCTGGACATCCTGGCGTTTCTGGGCAACCTGGAGAACCAGGCAAACCTGAACAACCTGGTGCTCCTGGGAAACCTGGAGTATCAGGCAAGCCTGGGAAACCAGGACACCCTGGTGCCCCTGGGCAACCTGGAAAGCCAGGCAAGCCTGGACAACCTGGACATCCTGGCACCTCTGGCCAACCTGGAGAGCCAGGCAAGCCTGGGAAACCTGGACATTCTGGTGCCCCTAGGCAACCTAGAGAGCCAAGCAAGCCCGGACATCCTGGTAAGCCTGGATACCCAGGGCAACCTGGAGGGCCAAACAATGCTGGTCAACCTGGTAAGCCTGGATACCCAAGGCAACCTGGTGCTTCTGGGCAACCTGGAGAACCAGGCAAACCTGGACAACCTGGTGCTCCTGGGCAATCTGGAGAACCAGGCAAGCCTGGGAAACCAGGACAACCTGGTGCCCCTGGGCAACCTGGCAATCCAGGCAAGCCTGGACAAGATGGGAAGCCTGGAAACCCTGGGCAACCCGGAGAGTCAAGCAAGCCTGGACAAGATGGTAAGCCTGGAATACCTGGACAACCTGGTCAGCCTGGCGCTCCTGGGCATCTTGGAGAGCCAGGCAATCCTGGACAACCTGGTCAGTCTGGATACCCAGGGCCACCTGGAGAGCCAAACAAGCCTGGTCAACCGGGTAAGCCTGATAAGCCTGGGAAATCTGGAAACTCTGGTGCCTTTGGGCAACCTGAAAAGCCAGGCAAGCCTGGAATACCTGGACACCCTGGACAGCCTGGTGCTCCTGGGCAACCTGGAGAGCCAGGCAAGCCTGGACAACCTGGTAAGCCTGGACAACCTGGATACCCTGGTACCCCTGGGCAAGCTGGAGAGCCAGGCGAACCTGGACAACCTGGTGCCACAGGGCAACCTGGAGAGCCAGGCAAGCATAGACAACCTGGTAAGCCTGGACAACCTGGACAACCTGGACAACCTGGACAACCTGGAGAACCTGGTAAGTGTGGAAAACCTGGACATCCTGGCACCCCTGGGCAACCTGGAGAGCCAGGCAAGTCTGGACAAGCTAGTAAGCCTGGGCAACCTGGCCATCCTGGCACCCCGTGGCAACCTGGAAAGCTAGGCAAGCCTAGACAGCCTGGAAAGCCTACATACCCAGAGCAACATGGACAACCTGGTGCCCATGGGCAACCTCTAGAGCCAGGCAATTCTGGAAAACGTGATACTGCATGTAGACATAGACTTAGACATATACATAGACATAGACATAGCTTTATTTATGGCAAAAAACAAGTACACAAAATAAAACATTAAAGAAATATGTTAGTACCTAAGTAGTTAGTTAGGTTTTTTGCCATAAGCCGTCCCCAACTCAGCATAATGTGAACCTTGTCAGCCTGGGTACTAACATGGACAACAACCTGGAGGCCACCAACACCCGGGGCAGCCTAGAGAACTTGGCACAGAATGATCACCAAGCTTCAAGGTCTGATAAGTTACGGCCAGTTGGTTAGTTGGTTTCGTGTCTGTAGAAATAGGTCCTCTAATAATTATTGTTACAAAAACTCGGAGTACGCACTTTGACGTATTTTAACGATGATTAATTGATTTTAAAGTTTTTAACAAGTTTATAATGTAGAGGTAGATAGGTACATAACTACCTCTACATTATAAACTTGTTAAAAACAATGTACCTACTGATAGTACAGTAAGAAAGTACCGACATAACTTCATAATTAACTATTATGTTATAGTTATAATAAAATAGCTGCACCCCGTTGTTTCACCCCCGTGTATTATGATGATGATAAAAAGAAGTCTATATATCAATCCAGATATAAGATGGTACCAAATTTCATCCAAATCCATTCAGCCGTTTGAGCGTGAAAGCGTAACATACTTCTAGAGATAGTTGACGTTTTATGACGTTTCGTATGGACTGTCAGTTCTAATGTATGGAGCTCTGCATCGCGCATGTGAAGTTTTCTGCTCGATATGAGAGTATTCATTTTTAAAACTCTAAGCTCTGAATGCCCTGTTACAGCAGTGGCTACACTTTTCTGATTTATAATATTAAGATTGGTGTGATACGTAAATAGCGATATTAAAACTTGTTTAATTCTCATTTTTCCTTATCACATCGATAGGTAAGATTGCTAATGAATAAATTGAAGTGCCTGCCAATCTATACTAATATTATAAAGAGGTAAAAGGAATATGCCAGATCTCCAAAGTGACTTGGCTCGATGCAACATTATTGCGGACACAACTGAAAAATATATTTATTTTTAAAGCGTTATGTTAAAAGCTTTTGTGTGTTAGTAGCTTTTTCTGGGAAATTTTCAAAAATAAGTTATGAGGAAATAAAGTTAACTTTTGTGGTTATGTGACTGTCGTTAGATTATGACACGGTTTATGGTAAAGGGCATAATATAGCCAAGATAATTATTGAAATCTAATATTAAACAGATATATTATGTAGGTACCCACACTTTACGATCATGTTTAATATAATTTATAAAGTATTATTACCTACCTATACCTGCTATTAGTAGTAGGCACTTAGGTACTCAATCTGAGAATCGAACCCTGGGCCTTGTCGGCTCTTGTCGTGGGCTTGGTACTTAAACCACTGAAACGTTTAAACAACAAATAATATATAGTGTCAACACTATAATACTCTGGTTTCGTAATTAGTATCAAATCACAGCAATTTCCGGTCATTTCTATTAATTTTTTTATTTTTTTTAATAACCGTTCCCTAAAGTTATTGTTTTAATAAGAATTAATTAAATTATTGTATATGGTCAATAATGTAGGTAGATTTCGTGTCTGCAGCATTTAACTTTTAAAAGTCTTGCACACCTATTTCCGGTCATTTATATTAAAATTAATTGTTATTATTTTATTAATAGTTCCAGAATGTTATTGTTTTAATAAGAATGAATTAAATTATTTTATATAGTTAATAATGTGGATAGATTTCGTGTCGCATTTAAAAGTCTTGGAAGCCGAAAGCATCTTGCTTTGTTTGAATGTAGGGGGTAATCTCTGGAACTACTGATCCAATTATGAAAAATCTTTCACTAATAGGAAGATACTTTATCCTATGAATGATACAGGTTAAACAGGAGACGGTTGAGGTGTGGGGTTTGGCGTATAATTAATTGCGTGGGTGAAACCGCGGGGCGCAGCTAGTACCTAGATAACATTTTATTTATACCTTTTAAGCGCGTCACAGACGGCTAAGATACGATAATATTTTATCTTAAGATAAAATATCTTAAGATATAAGATTTTATCTTAAGATAAAATATCTTAAGATATAAGATTTTATCTTAAGATAAAATATCTTAAGATATAAGATTTTATCTTAAGATAAAATATCGCTCGCTATACAATTTATATGAACCATCACAAACGGCGAAGATAATATATATTTGCATCTTACAGTATCTTAAGATATCGAGCGATATGGAATTTATTAAAAGTTTTTTTTCTTAAGATACGAAATATATCGTAAAAGATACAAAATATATATTAATATACTAAGTTTAATGTTTTTCTTCGCTTGGGTTTTTAAGTTGTGTTTACAAATTAGTTTTTAAGGCGGTAATAGGTTTTTTTTTGGCTAAATAATATCTTATTTTTTTATTAAACCTAAAGTATTGTAATTTTGTTCTCGTTTTATTATTGCTTATTTGTCATTAATTGGTGTAATAAAATTTTGAACATAAGTAAAATGTAAATAAAATAATACGAAAAATAAAATATTTGTTTCATTTATACGACAAAATGTAAGTTAGAAAGGCATGAAAACACCCAACAGAAAAAGAGGTTTGATGATTTTGGCTGTCCGTTTTTTTTCCATCCTTGGCTACTTCTTATAAAAAACAATAGCTGACAGTATGTATTTACTGTTTGTATTAATGTCAACCAAGAATACTACATACTACTACACTGGATATTGCCACTAGAAGAAATAATTGAAGCAGAGTTTATTCACCTTACGTATGTTTTCCATCTCACTCTTATGGCAAAAGCATCCATAATGGCTGGACTGTCAAATCAGTCTTCTTCCACTTCAAGTGTTTGTTAGACGATTTCTGAGGTTATACATGCTATTTACCAGTGGTTAATAATGTATTTTGTATTAAATATAAATAAAGCGGCTAAAAACTCACGAAATAGAAGATCGGTTTCGATCGACTCCAACCAGTTTCGGACTATTTTGTAGTCCTTCATCTGGGAGTGTTATGCCGATAAGCCATACGCTCGGCTTTGATGTGCAGGCTGAACAAAGCCCAGCGGCGCAGTCACCGCTCTCTGGGCCGCCCGCGCCACGCACGCGTCGCCAGTTGCGTGCTGACGTTCATAGCGCTCGTCGCGGCTTGTCGGCATAGCACTCCCAGATGAAGGACTTCAAAATAGTCCGAAACTGGTCGGAATATTTCCGATCTTCTATTTGGCGAGTTTTTAGCCGTTTTATTTAACTATATTTAATATGAATTTCACTCGCGTTAGTTTTCAAAATCAAATGTATTTTGTAGTTAAAGATTGTCGAAGTATTTGTAACCCAACATCAAATGTTATTCTCCATAAGAAAGTACACAAATCAGTCAGTTGCGCAAGCCTGGGCTGCTTTCGATGGCAGTAAAGTGATATTACGTGGCAAACTACCTCTCCACCTAAAAGTCAAAATATTCGAGCAATGCATCATGCCCGTGTTCACATACGGTACGGAAAATTCCCCTCTGCGCAACACTGAAAAGCAGAGGGGAATGGAGAGAGCTATGCTTGGTATCACTCTGCGTGACCGTAAACGAAATGAATGGATTCGGAGTAAGACGAAGGTGAATGACGTAATGGTTTCAATAGCAAAGAAGAAATCGGCATTGGCGGGACACATTGTACGAAGGGAAACGAGCCGTTGGACGAGACGAGTTCTTGAGTGGAGACCCAGCCGACCGCCTCAGCGCTGGGTTGACGACATTAGACGACACGGGGGTCAGGATTGGATGCAGCCTATATCCAAGAATGGATTACGAGAAGGCCTCCATGATGATGATGATGATGATGAAGTACACAATTACCATATTTTAAATTACGCATTTTCTGTACTTATCTTATATTAGATTTCCCGCCCGCGACTACGTCCGCACGGACTACTGTTTATCACGAAAAAATCCTATGTTCTTCTAAGATATTAAAAACCAATGCAAAAGTAGATATAGCACCAATGCTCTTGAAGTATTTTGACAGACTTGTTATTTCGTTTCCATGGCAACCGTTCCTTACAGCAAGTCATCAACATTTTCCATTTTTCCCGTGGAAACTTACAAAGTATCCTATGTTTTATTCTAGGGTATAAGCTATCTCCAATCCAAATTTCATCAAAATCCGTCCGGCCGTTATTGCGTGAAAGCTCCCCAAACAAACAAACAAACAAACAGATAATGTTTCACTTTTAAATATTGATGTAGATTATAATAACGCAATCCTATACAGATCTGCATACGTTTTGATTTAAAACTGTATGAAAAACGTTTCTCTCATTGTGAAACGTCAACGTTTAGTTATTTATGTACTTAAATCGCATATATATATTATATAGAGAGAAACAGTCGTATATTAGTTTGTATGTCAAGAAGTAAACAAAGAAGAGTATAATGACTATAATTTATTGCTTGAGGCGAAATTTAGCGTGGACAAGTGGTGTAGGTTAAGATTTAAATAACTTCATTTTTCATGCGACATGTTCCTAGGTAATGCTGGCTAAATTTCATGCAGATTTTCTTGCATATTATTTCTTTATTAAAGATTTCGTATTTTCTTGAAAGTGATTTAGCATACCTTCGCAAACTTTGTTTTTATTTGCATAGATACTAATGAAAATTTGATGGTATATGTTGTTTATTTTTTATCTCATTTTATGCAAGTAACAAAACTGCCAAAATTATCTTGAGTTACCTTCTCTAAATTTCCATTTAAATTTAATCGCTTGGAAAATAATATTGAGATGCTATTATTTGGTAAATAAATAAATAAATATAACTGTATTCGGAATAACTCCGCACCAATTACCTAGCCCCAAACTAGGATACCCTGTACTATGGGCACTAGATAACGGATAAACATACATAAATACGAATATCAACATCCATGACTCGGAAACAAACATTTCTGGTCATCACACAAATTATTGCACCTAGCAGGATTCGAACCCGCGACCGTTTGATTTCGTTCCTAGGGTCACTAGCCACTAGACCAACCGGTCGCATAATATTCTATATATTGGTAAAATCTCATTGACTGTACTGGGTAGTATCATAAGTAAGAATAAAATCATCACTTCGTCTCTTTCGGTCAGCCATTTCCTATTGTTCATGTGTGGTTTTTGTCAACGCTAATTATTATCTTATTGACTTTCTATCATTCATTCGTATTTTTTATGACTTATGCGTAGATTTTATTGCTTTATTCAATATGCTATTATATTCCCTTTCGATGATCGGTGATAGTATGGAGACGTGACTGAGATTACAAAAAGACTCACCAGACAATGGGGGGTGGGGTGTTGATTGCTGTTCACCGGGAACTCATCGCTGATGCTCGCAGTAATCGGTGCTCGAGTGCCGAAGATTTATGGGTAACGTTGACACTTCAACGGCGTAAACCGAAGGTAATTTACAAATTACATTTATGTATAGGTTATATATGTTACCAGAATTTTGGCAGTTCATTGTCTGCTCAGTTGACTAATTTTTCCGAAAATATATCGGATATTGTTTTAGCTAATTAATCCCTGTGATAAATTTTTACTGATTGGCGACTTTAACATGCCAAATCTGATCTGAAAAGCCACTGATGACAGTTGTTCTTATCATGCTGAAAATGTTCCTCAAGTCAATTTGATTTGTTTGATAATGTCAGTTTGTGTAATATATCGCAATATAATTTTGTAAATAATAATAATAATAATAGAATTCTGGATTTGATTTTCTCAAATAGTGAAGTATCAGTAACCCTTTGCCTCAATCCTCTAATAATGGAAGACTTGCATCACCCTGCTCTTTGTGTTTCTGCTGACTTCGTCTAGCTGCATGCTCTTAGGGGTCTACCCTATATTAATACTTATATGATTCGGGTGATTATGATTCAATTTCTCTAAATATTGAGTTAGTCGATTGGAGGCATGAGCATGAGAACGCTACAGCATTTTCTAATGGCCGTACATGAGGCCATTAGAAGGTTCTAATGTATTGGATGATTTGCGGAAGACTTATATACGTACTAAAATTGTCACCCCTTCGCAGAAATATCCTCCCTGGTTTAGAAAACCGCTTAAAGAAATATATATATCACTCGAAATATAAAGTCTATGGTAACCGTTCTGACTTTCAATCTTTTATCATTTTAAGAGATCGTTCCAAAGCCTTGGAAAAGGATATGTTTGATGACTATATTATTAACATTGAGAAACATATTTCTAAAAACCCGAAAGCTTTTTGGTCTTATGTTAAATCAAAATAATTCGTATCCTGCGGTATTACATTTTGGTCAACGTTCATCGGAAAGTGGGGTAGACATCTGTAATATGTTTAGTGAGTATTTTCGCTCAACATTTTTGGATAGCACCCAAACAGGCTACTCTTCTGACGTCGCAGATAATGCATACTCGGTAACTGATATAGGGGATGTCGAGGTTATACCTCAGGAAGTTTATAAACTGTTAGAATCCCTGGACCTTAACAAGTCTGCTGGCCCAGATAATATACCTGCTGTCTTTATTGTCAAGTGTGCTAAGTACATTGTTGAGCCACTCACTCTTTTGTTTAAGCGTTCCTTTTCTGAGGGTTTCTTTCCTACGATTTGGAAATCAGCGTATATCACTCCTGTATATAAGAAAGGACAAAAGAGTTTGGTGGAAAATTATAGGCCTATTTCCAAACTATGCCTGTTTTCCAAGGTTCTTGAAAAGGTTGTCTGCATGCAGTTGTATTCTTCCTTGAACATACTCTTAGCCTGTGCATGGATTTTTGAAGAGTAGGTCTACAACGTCAAACCTCATAATGTACAGCGACTACCTGTTTGAGCATATGTCTGAGCCCTCTCAAGTGGATGTCGTGTACACTGACTACAGTAAATGTTTTGATAGAATAGATCATCTGTTGCTATTGCGTAAGCTACAATCGGTACGTATAAGAGGTAACCTGTACAGATGGTTTACGTCATATGTTCTGAATAGGTGTTAAACTGTTGCACTCAATGGTAACACTTCATCAACTATGCAAATACTATCTGGTGTACCGCAAGGATCATTGTTGGGACTGTTACTTTTAAATATTTTCATAAATGATATTTCTTCATGTTTTATTAATTCAAAAATCATTATTTACGCCGATGATATGAATACCTTCATTGTTCGATTAAGTCTCTTAAATGCGCGCAGTGGCTCCAAAGTGATCTATGTAGATCCGAAATTTATTGCTTCTTAAATAAATTATATTTAAATGTTTCGAAATGCTATATTAGTTCTTATACCCGTAAACCCAACCCCAACATTTTTGATTATAAACTTAAAAACTTGAGTATAACCAGAGTTAACATTATTCGAGACCTTGGAATTATTTTTGATTCTAAGTTGCTTTTTGAAGACCACATTAATAATATTATTAACAAAGCGTCTACAGCGCTTGGCTTTATTTTGCGTATTTCATCCGATTTCAACTCTATTAAAACTTTATAGAGTTGAAACCCCAGCGGTCATAAGCATGAGATAGGTTTAATTTTGACGACCAATTGGCATATATTCAATGATTTCTCGGTGATCAACAGGATTAAGACTGGCAGTGATCACCGCATGATAAGAGGCTCATTGAATATCAACATAAAGCTGGAGTGGTCTCGTTTGATGAGATTTACTCATCGCCCAAGTCCTGCCCAAATCTAAAACCCCGAGATATTTCAGTTGGAGCTCTAAAATCGCTTCCAAATCTTTACCGAATGCAATACAGTGGACGAACTAAACAACGGGCTGGAGGAAATTGTTCACGCGGTGGGGTCGGAGTTCTTTAAGATCCACCGCAAAAATAGAACACAGAAACTCTCTGAGCATAAACTCAAACTTATGGCCGAACGAGACGAGATGAGGCTGCAGTCTTCAGTGAATATGTCGAGTTACAGCTTAGTTAATTAACAGATCTCCAAGTCGATGCGACACAATTTGCGATCCTATAATACTTCTTGTATTAAGAACGCAATAGAGCGAAACAAGGGCTCCAAAATTTTTGCAAGAGATCTGTCTATTGGGCAAAGCCTGCTGACGAAGCTGAAAACCGACAGTGGCAGCATCGTTTCGTCGAAGCCAGAGATTTTGAGGGAGCTCGAGAAGTTCTATATATAATTATACCTCATCGAGTAGTCCTCCTAGCACAACTAGCGATGCAAGAGCCCGTTTGACCCGACATTATACCGAAGATATCCCGGACGTCAGCCTATACGAGATCAGAATGCCTCTAAAACAGCTTACGAGCAATAAGGCACCAGGGGAGGATGGAATAACGACAGAGCTACTGAAAGCGGGTGGAACACCGGTACTTAAAGTCCTTCAGAGGCTGTTTAACTCCGTCATCCTCGAGAGTACTACGCTAGAGGCGTGGCACAGGAGCGTAGTGGTATTGTTCTTTAAGAAAGAGGATAACACCGTCTTGAAGAATTATAGGCCCATTTCGCTGCAGAGTCACGCCTACAAGCTGTTTTCGAGAGTAGTTACAAACCGTCTCGCATGTAGGTTTGACGACTTTTAGCCTCCCGAACAAGCTGGATTCCGGAAAGGTTTTAGCACCATAGACCACATTCATACGCTCCGGCAATTTATACAGAAGACCGAAGAGTATAATCGGCCACTATGTCTAGCGTTTCTGGACTACGAGAAAGCTTTTAATTCAGTCAAGACTTTGGCAGTGCTATAGTCATAACAGCGGTGCCAGATTGACTACCGGTACATCGAAGTGTTGAAGTGATTGTATAACAAGGCCACCATGACTGTTCTTCTCCTAGATCGGAGCAATACTTCTATCGATTTGAAAAAAGGGGTGAGACAGGGAGACGAACTGTTCACCTCTGCACTAGAAGATATATTCAAGCTTCTGAATTGGAATGGATATGGTATTAACATCAATGGCGAATGCATCAATCACCTTCTTTTTGCCGATGATATAGTCATCATGGCAGAAACCCTGGAAGACCTAAGCACAATGCTCAGTGATCTCAGTATTATTTCCCAACAGGTATGTTACCTACATGGGTAAGACAAACATAATGACAAATGTCTATGTCGCACCCATGCCGGTTTATGTTGGGAACGATATTATCGAAGCTATTGATCACTATGTCTACTTGGATCAGACAATCCAACTGGGAGGATCCAACTTCGACAAAAAGGTCAACTGACGAATCGAACTCGACGAGAAGATATGGCGCAATTTCCCGAACGCTGCCTGTTCAGGATATTGCGCCATATCTTCTCGTCGCAGATACCGCAGAATCTCAAGACAAAAGTTTATAATCAGTGCGTGTTGCCAGTGATGACAAACGGCACTG
This sequence comes from Alsophila aescularia, assembly GCA_946251855.1. Lineage (NCBI taxonomy): Eukaryota > Metazoa > Arthropoda > Insecta > Lepidoptera > Geometridae > Alsophila > Alsophila aescularia. The sequence continues at coordinate 41,772,123 of OX276383.1, forward strand.
AGACGTGGTCACTAACTATTAGTCTCATACACAAGTTCAAAGTCACTCAGCGTGCAATGGAGAGAGCTATGCTCGGTGTTTCACTAAGTGATAGAATCCGAAACGAGGAAATTCGTAGAAGAACCAAGGTTACCAACATAGCTCTCAGAGTTTGCAAGTTGAAGTGGCAATGGGCAGGGCATATAGTTCGCAGAACCGACAACCGCTAGGCTATAAAGGTTTTCGAATGGCGACCACGAACAAGGAAGCGAAGTGTAGGGTGACCACCCACACGATAGACCGACGACATTGTAGCCATTGTAGGAAGTCGATGGATAGTGGTGGCACCAGATCGCTCGTCATGGTGCTCTTTGGGGGAGGCCTAAGTTCAGCAGTGTACTTCTAAAGACTGACATGATAATGATAATGATGATGATGATGATGACTTCCAGCAGTGGACAGATATAGGCTGATGATGATGATGAACGTACTTGTACGTGCTTCATGTCCGGACCAGTGGCGCGCCACGTGGCATTTGAATGAAATTTTTAGTTTTAGTAAAATGTGCTGCGCTATTTTGTATCATTGGCTCAATTTGCACCAGACAGATATTAAAGTAAGCTTCCAGTAAGGTAAGTGTCCAGTACATGCGTTTTATTTCAGGTAAAACGCTGCTATTTTGGCAGGTCCTACAAGAGTCAACCTTTTTTGTAGACCTCAGTCTTAACACAGATGCAGTTTCCCACAAAATGAACTTAGCTAGACAAAGGAAGCATTTCTGAAGTACGACGTAATTCTCGCATCCTTCTTTGAAAATTAAAGGATTTTCTTTATCTATAGGACTTGTGATGTGGCAGACGCTACGAATAATAATAATATTATTCGTGGGCTGGCGTCCCCGCTATTATTTAGGAATCTTACCTATCTACGAACGCAAGCATTTTTTTCCCAAATTCTGCCCTACCACTTGAGCCTACAGTATATTTTAGAATGGTGATATAAAAGTTGGAAATTGTTGCCCGTGAAATCAAAAGCGCTGCAAAACTTTATGCTTATTTCCAAAATTATACATCGTGTTTGTATAATAAAACCAATGAATTCACTCTGGCGTTATAAAAGCTCATTCTGAATGGGTATTACTATGATTTCATCAATTGTCAGACGGTTGTTCTCGAGAATTGAAAGGGTGTTAACTTGGCAAAATGTTAATTTCGACATTTTCGTATTAAAATCGAAAATAATTTCATTTACATTGAAGTTATGGAGAACCGAAGAGATGAAAATAAAGCGTCAATGGATTTAGTTTATTTACCGCATCTTAACTGTTGCTGTTTGTCGAAAAATAAAAACATGAAAAGTGTGATTTTTATACATTAATAGCTTTCACCCGCGACTTCATCCGCGTGGACTACAGTTTATCGCGAAAAAGGCATTCTATGTTCTTCTAGGATATTAAAAACTAATGCAAAAGTATAGCAAAAACGCTCTTGATGTTTTTTGACAGACTTGTTATTATTTCGTTTTCATGGCAACCGTTCGTCACAGCGAGTAATCAACATTTTCCAGTTTTCCCGTAAAAACTTAACATTTTCCAAGATAAAAACTATAATTTGTTTTATTTCAGTGTATAAGCTATCTCCATTCCAAATTTCATCAAAATCCGTCCAGCAGTTATCGCGTGGAAGCATCCCTAACAAACAAACAAACACACAACGTTTCACTTTTAGATGTTGGTATGGATTCTAGATGAAAATATACATATATGTTTGAATTCGCTGCATAGTAACTAGATAGTCGGTCAAAATGAATAGGCATCCCTATAAGTACTTACATCTTGAAAAGTATTCATAATCAAAATGATTAGGCATCCCTATAAGTACTTACATCTTGAAAAGTATTCATAATCAAAATGATTAGGCATCCCTATAAGTACTTACATCTTGAAAAGTATTCATAATCAAAATGATTAGGCATCCCTATAAGTACTTACATCTTGAAAAGTATTCATAATCAAAATGATTAGGCATCCCTATGAGTACTTACATCTTGAAAAGTATTCATAATCAAAATGATTAGGCATCCCTATAAGTACTTACATCTTGAAAAGTATTCATAATCAAAATGATTAGGCATCCCTATAAGTACTTACATCTTGAAAAGTATTCATAATCAAAATGATTAGGCATCCCTATAAGTACTTACATCTTGAAAAGTATTCATAATCAAAATGATTAGGCATCCCTATAAGTACTTACATCTTGAAAAGTATTCATAATCAAAATGATTAGGCATCCCTATAAGTACTTACATCTTGAAAAGTATTCATAATCAAAATGATTAGGCATCCCTATGAGTACTTACATCTTGAAAAGTATTCATAATCATTAAAAATTGTTCGTACAAAAGGTTAGTCGGCACCTTCATATGGTAAGATATAAGGCAGAGAAAATGAAAAAAAATTGCTCGACGAGTGCGTTTTTGGAGTTCGTGGGCTATTTTTTAAATAAATAATGATTAAAAGTTTTGCCATACATAAAATCTGAATTTGAGGAAGGTAAATGAAACAAAACATGGTAACAAAACATTTTTTTACCTGTTTTTACTTATTTAATTTTTTGGAAATTTTGTAAAATAATTTATTCGTACGGGATACCGATAGCCGACAAATGTGAAATCCTGAATGGAGTACCACGACGGATCTTAATAAGTACAAATCGCAGGTGGAAGGTGCTGGAACTAAAAATGTTCTGGATCTTTAGTTCTTCCATGATCTGGTAAAAAAAAAATGGCCGCCGAGAAAAAAAACTAGCAAGTTTATGAAAATATTAGGAAAATATAGGGTGACATGATGATCGCCCGCTTGTAACTATTACCAAAATATAGGGTGACATGATGATCGCCCGCTTGTAACTATTACCAAAATATAGGGTGACATGATGATCGCCCGCTTGTAACTATTACCAAAATATAGGGTGACATGATGATCGCCCGCTTGTAACTATTACCAAAATCCCCAAAGACGCCATTTTTTTATACTTATCACATAATAATATGTAGTAATCCATACCAATATATAAAAGTGAAACGTTGTCCGTTTGTGTGTTAGTTTGGAGAGCTTCCACGCGAAAACGGCTGGGCTGATTTTGATGAAATTTGGAATGTAGATAGCTTATATCCTAAAATAAAACATAGGATACTTTTTATACCGGAAAATTGTAAGTTTTGACGGAAAAACTGGAAAATGTTGATTACTCTCTGTAAGGAACGGTTGCCATGGAAACGAAATAACAAGTCCGTCAAAAAACTTCAAGAGCATTGGTGCTATACCTAATATTGCATTGGTTTTTAATATCCTAGCAAAACTTAGGATGCTTTATTTCACGGTAAACAAAAAACGCGCGGAACACTCGTAATATTCTGAGGTTCAGGGAAGCAAATAGTTTTGAACTCATGCTACACGTGTTGGACGAGCTCTCGAGTGTCACGAATAACCCGCTAATAATGTTTTTCGCAGAATCAGGCTAAATTCTTTGCTTCTGCGAAAATCCTATCACTTGGTTTTATAATAAATCATAACACAACATCAACCGAAAGACGTCCGCTATTAAACATCGGCCTCCCCCAAATAAGAGGAGGGGTATTATAAGATTATTTTGCCTTAATCACAACGCTGTGCAGGCGACTTGGTGCTCGCAGTAGATGTCGATACTTAAAATGGAAAATGCTGCCATCCATTTCCTGAATTCCCAGGTTCTCACAGAAGTGATGAATCTATTATTAAGCCTATACGGCACACGTTTACTCGTTGTATTGTGCATTAATTTTAATATACTGGAAGATCCAAAACCTTGCTATTTTTGAGGCATCTCACTATTTATAATACAGTTTGCTGGTATGTTTTTATAACTTTGTGAACATTTAAGGGAAATTTATTGCAAAAACTTCAGCTAAATCTTTCAGTTCTTGAATAACGCCCGCTTTTCAAGCAAACGCTCAAGAGATTAGCATAAAATATTCTAAATTGCTAATCTTTTGTCGGATGATAGACATTTTTTTTCGGCTAGTTGTTGAAATTTTTCAAATGACAGCTGCGATAAGTGAAATTTAAAAGGCGTTTATTAATATTAAGTTATCTTAAAAACTCATATTTTTTTTAAACATACACTGTAGACATTGACGATATATATACCAATAAAGAATTCTGTGAAAAGCTAAGTCAAGAGTAAATCTTGTTATCCAAATAAGCTGTTGTTATTGTTTCATTTCATTTTATTTGCGGTCTTTTTCTTGAATAGCAAGACCCACTTTATGGCAAGATATAGTCTTCAAGTTATCGTCTATAATTCTCATCACTACGTCGTAATCTCCTTCGTATTCGTGTGACAACTTTTCATCCATGAATGACATATCCATAGAAAAGTTATTGCAACGGTATTCTCCCTGCAAAACAGAAATAGAAACATCATATTATTGACATAAGATAACACGCCATCGTCATGTTACGTCATCAGCATCATCATCAAGCCACGTGACGCCAAAAGTGAAGCTGATACTGAAAACGACTTGACATGGAAGCAAACTATTGGTACTTACGCTTTCGACTTTTTACAATACATATCGCAACATATCTATATACCAGGACGTAGTTACCCGTTAGCAAATACTCGTACCATAGGCCGCCAAACGAATGTCCCGGTATAGCATTTCTGGAGGGCGAATTCAATTCTAGGACTAGCGCGTCTTCGATCACATAGTCATTTAACTCCAGTGCGCTTATTCGCTATAGCACACTAAATTCCTTGCAGAAAACGTTTGACGTTTCATGAAAATTCACGAACAATTTCTCGAAGATATCGTAACGCGACGCGTTACCTGAGTGGTCATAACGAATGTCCAGGTAAGATAGTGGTCAAAGCCAGGATTTAACTAATTCAAATGTATACTACCTTAGCTTAAACTTGCATGAGAATCACTAGAATATACTGTTATCCTGCACTTGAATGTGTGTGCGTAATAGCTTTATCAGCGCGCATGCGATTACCAGTTTTCACATTTTAATAGTTTAATTGTTTGTGACATTCGCGCTTTGATATAACACGGTATTGACATATAAACTAACGTGAGCGTGATTCATTTTTCCTGAGGGTGGACGTTTAACGTCCGAACATCGGTTGAATTGTTCGACGAAATAACTCGTGAGTATATCTTTAGATAACAAACGGTGTTTCTTATATATTAAAAATAACTTCTACAGGGCCGAGGCAATGATTACTATGTTTAAGAACTTCAACAATCTAGCACAGAGGAATACAAAAGCTTATAATATTCATCAAGCCGCTAAGTCAGCGCGACTGTCAAGGTTACTTACTCTTCTCAGAGAGAAGACCCGAATCCCGTATTTTTTGGATTCCGTGGTTCAACTATATAGTGATCGTTCAGTGACCAGTCATGAATATCTGCCCCAGACTGTTACAACGTCATAAGTACTAGAATTAAGAACCGAATTACATGAAATTATGTTTAAGAATACTTTAAAATCTCTCACCTCCCAGTCATGTAAAGTATTTTTCCTTATTTGGTTTCCACACTTTCTTTTGAGTTGTCATTGATATCTTTTTAGATAAGCGATGTTTTCACACTATTTGTATGAGCCTTGTCTTTTACAAAGATAATATTTACCAAAGTTATTGATTAATAGCAGTCGTTAAGCCATATCAGAGGCTCTCGGATGGCTTGACAAACTCTGACACCAGAGGCCAGCACTACCTCATACTACAAACAAGCAAAAAAAAAACAAAGTAAACAATAATGAGTCCCCCCCATTTAATTTTTTAACTGTTTGACATAGAAACAAGTTAACACTCTTCTACCACTAACTAATTTTGGTGTTAGAAAATGTTTTCGAGAAACCTTGTGACTGGATGAAAAGCTACACTATACGTAGCACGACACGTACTAGGACAGTTATTATAAATTAATAATACTTGTATATAATACATGAAGACTTATTATTATTACCATAGATCCAGTTAAAGAGGGGAAGATACGGCACGCTTTTATATCACGTAAACAAAAACTAGAGTGGATACAACTGCAGACAAACAAACCCATACTGTTACATTCCTACCATCGTAATTCATGTCCATCAACTACAAAGATACCAAAGAAGGCCAATTGTATGCCTTACACCTATTTTTTGCGGTCCACGCTAGTAGAACTAGTACCTAATCCACTTCTTCTTCTTTTTTTTTTTTTTTTTTTAACCTATGGTGTCCCACTGCTGGGCAAAGGTCTCCCCATATCCTTCCATGCGTCTCTATCCAAGGCTAGGTCTTGCCAACCAATTCTATAAGCATTTAGGTCATCACGCCACCTTTTTCGAGGCCGACCACGACGTCGTCTACCATCTGCAGGCTCCCATTGAGTGGTGATTTTTGCCCACCTTGCCGGATGCATACGGACTACATGTCCAGCCCAGTCCCACTTCAACCTAGCACTCTTAAAACCAGCATCAGTGATGCCAGTTTTCGAGCGCAGTGTAGTGTTCCGGACTCGATCTATCCTTTTCACTCCGAGTATGCTACGTTCCATGGCTCTCTGACAAACCTTGAGTTTGGACTTCTGTGTGTGTCCTCAGTCAATGACCATGTTTGTGCACCGTAGGTTAGGAATCCACTTCTAATCTATAGTTATTACCGTTTCAGTAGGGCATGACTTCATCTGCATAGATTCAATCGCAGCTGCCCAGGGGGCATTTTTATCCTCTAGGCTCTTGCAGACGTCCAGGGCACAACTCCACATAGGCTCGCTGCCTACTTCAGTTTCTTTCGCTATTTCTATCTCAAACTGCAATGATAAAATTGCCAAATGATGTCAGGGTTAGAGTGACTCCATGGGGTAGAAAAAAGGGTATGTAATAATATCTAGAAGGTAGACGCTGCTTCTCCGAATGGTATCTCTTGATAGCTGGTTTTGTCCTTAACTCTCTTATCTTAATATTTATACATAGACTAGCTGCACCTGGCTTTTCCCGCGTGGACATGTTTCTGGGATAAAAGTATCCTATGTGTTTTTCCCTCGACCAAAAGTACATATAAAGTAAGAAATAGCAAGTTTCGTTCAGCCGTCAAATAGTTTTTTATCGGCTCGGCTTCTACTCATAAGATAGATATACAAAGTACTTACTCCAAATTTTAAGTCAAACCCTATTCATAAGGGAAACCACATTGTAATCGATCCAGTAGTTTTACGTGATGCGCGAAGGTGCAGACAGAGAGAAAAACTTTTTTTTTTAAATTGTTAATCCTTTTAGTAGCTTAAAATAAGTCCCCTTGACCATTTTTTTTATTATTTTCTTTGTACAGACGTTTTATTACTTACTGCTTTATTATAAGAACTAGCTGTGCCCGCGGCTTTGCCCGCGAGATCAAATATATTTTTTGCTGTTATCCCTATATTTTTTTATCGTAAATAAAAGTAGCCTATGTTACTGCTTGTAACATCAGCTATCTTTCAGTGAAAGTCTCGTCAAAATCGGTCCAGCGGTTTCGGAGATAAGCGGGAACAAACAGACAGACAAACAGAAAGACAGACAGACAAAAAAATAATGTCATTTTTGTTATGAGTACCGTGTATACTATCATATGCATTTAGTAAAACACTGTTATTTTGACATCACAGACACTTCAATTTTATTTATTTGTAGGATGTAGGAGTAGGATGTTAAGATGTAGGGTGTAGGATAGAGTATAAAAGATATGTGTTATTTTTCAAAACAACATATACACAAGACATATAAACTAAATTGACATTTCATTATTTTAAATCGTTCAGCTGCCCAAAGCTATTTCATATTTATTTTTTACTCATGTACCTGTTATCAAATTTAAACTTTAAACGTACCACATATCCTTCCTTAAATGGCTCAACAATTTCTACAGCTCCCTCTAAGTACATAGCATAGTCTCCGTCATTCGATTTACCAAGTCGCAAGTCTCCTTTGAATTGTTCGTTCTTGAAATCCTTACAAGAGGACATATCTTCATTGAATGTGACCGTATACTAGAAAGAAAAGATGTCAGGATTATACAAATATATCTGTATTAAACTAACTACGCTATATTAATATCAGACATTTTAAACTATAACTATATTTTATATAATTTACTGGCTGGATTTTCAAAGTTTACTTCCCATAAAAAACAACTAACTATGTATTTAAATTTGACATATTATTAAAGTTTATATAATTTTTTGTTCATTAAAACTTTGACATATTTTACGATTACTATTATGATGACTTAACTTCCATTATTATTGCAACTATTTGACATTGTGATGAGAATAATTAATTGAGATATAACTTTTATTTGTGTAAATTGTGTAACTAACATAAATGTAAGAATTACAATAACTTAGTTATAATATATTATGACATGCATGCTAGACATGTAATTATTGCACACCTCTGTTGAGGTAGATTGTACGGGACTCATAGCACTGTAACAACTATCAATTTACCGACATCTATGGCAATAAATGAATTTGTATTTGTATTTGTATTTGTATTTGTATAACTTTCACCGAGAAAAATATACTCGCTGACAGAAGAAAAAAACGTACAGAAACGCAATTTCATTTTTCCGTGTCTTAGTAACTTTTATAACTTCACAGTGAAAATGGCCTCAGATCAAGAACGCTTAAATTCTAAGTAATAAAATATACAAAAAAACATACATACATACAGCAGAACATATAACCGTCTCCTTTTCTGAATTTAAAAACAGTATGGGGTATCCGAGCATTACTAACCAAAAAAGTAATTGAAAATCATTAAAAAAACAATGAATGTATAATTCAAGAACCTTGACGAAATAATATTCAAATTTCAAAATGTTACAATAAGAAGTTTTTTTTCTACAATAAGTAAACTATGAAAAGTTTGTATTCGAACGATTTACAACCTTTTCATAGTTCACAGAGAACAGCAACGTGTCTTTCGAAGCACGGAGCGAGGAATCCACACATAACTTAAAAAAGGCAGTGACTGGTCACGTGGAGCCGAGGATCGATAGATTGGAAACCGTTGGATTGTAACGCACTCTAGTAGATCTATATTGATAGCCTCCTTGGCCTAATTGATTATGAAACAAATATGGTGAGTGAAGGTGATGAAATATTTGTGTGTACACACAGGTATTTGCTCTAAACCTAGGTGGTCGTTATATGGTTCCTGAAAATCCTGATTCCCTATATTCAGGGAATCCTACTAAGGTAGTTACTGACCTACGTATGAGTGACAAAAAAAAAGTTTTATACTTCAGCAGCAATAACTAAATATTGCAAATTATTGGTAAGTTATTCAGGCCTAAGGACTTCCTCTAAAGGAAAACTATGAAATCAGAGATCACATTACAATTTTGTTTATACTGAAATAAGGCTCACTGTCATATAGTAGGTACTTACTTCACATTTACCTATCTTTATCAAAAACACTTCCAACAATATAATTTTAAGTAAAACTCTAAGAGATGTCATTTTGATTTAGTAGATTTGCAAAAACAAGCATCTGTTTTCGTGGAGCGAGTATTATATACATTACTTGATAGAGATCTACATAGCAGGAGTACAGAGATCTAAATGATAACATTATAGTATTATTGCGTGTTTCGTAAATAGTTCCTAAAGAGGCATACAACACGCCATTGAAGTATCGCGGTTTTCCCTGTTTATTATTTTCCCGTCAAGGACATTTTAGGCCGCATGCCAAAATACACCATGTTTCATATAGATTATAGGATATACCTTTTTTCCTACACATGCCTACTTTTCTTCAACATCAGTTGCGACCACAGAACATATCTGAGACGCCTCAAAGTCTTAGATGTGGTTGCAGTATTTACAACGACAGCAACAGTAATAGCTACAACAACAGAGGTGGCAGCGATGGCAACTACACCGACACCGATGGGCTAAGATGACCAACGCGAGCGATTTCTAGCGCCAGAAGAGTGGCGCTAGAAGTCACTCGCGTTGGTCCTGGCGCTAGAAGTCTCTCGCGTTGGTCGTCTTCTTCAGTGTCAGCAACGTGTCACGTGACATAAGAGGGATAGGTTACAAATTTAGTAGGGATAGGATAGGTTTACATTTTTTCACTTAAATAAAAAGTCAATAAGAGAGTCTAAGGGATTAGTGGAGCGTGTGTTACAAGAATCTATATCGGTTCGTAAGGGAACGTTGCATGGATCTAGTAAGTCGAGGGCTACAACGCAAAGAGAATGAAATGAGAATAAATGAGCTGAAATGTAAAAGGGTACCATTAGATTGTACCATTTAGAAAAAAATAACTAATAAACTTAAAAAATATATTGAATAACTTAGATTGAAATAGGTGCACTAACAGCAACAGAGACAGTCACTACTATAGGGATTGCAAAAACAACTATGACAGGAATTTCGGCAGCGACAGTAACAATGAAAAAAACATGTAACGAAAGAAGCGGGGTCGGCTAAAAGTGACGCCGACGCGGTTGTTGACTCTAATATCATGGAAAAATCCTGTAGTAAGCAACAAAAGTGTAGTTTAGTGTCAGCAACAGTTTACACTAACGCGGTGCGGTCAGCATCAACTGCGTGTACTACCTACTATAGTACGAAACAAACTTGATGGCGGCTGTGAAGTGCGCTGCTAGCGTGGCATCACGCATCCCCTCACCCCTGCAACGCCCGCGCATATTTAATATTTGCTATTGCGCAGCACTCCGCGCCAACTTCACAGCCGCCATTAAGTTTGATTTTGACTGTACATGAGTCTACGGAGTCAACAGCGGTGATAGCAACAGGTACAATAAACAAACAAAACAGACACCGGAATTGATTCTGTTCTCTTTCTTAACATGTTGTTGTTGTGTTGTGTTTAGCCTATACTGTCCCACTGCTAGGCAAAGTCCTACCCTAGATTTTTCCATTCTTTACGGTCCTGTGCTGTTATGTGCCAATTTTTGTCACAGGTGTCAAGTTCGTCCCACCATCTTTTGCTTGATCTGCCGCGTTGCTTTCTTTCCGTGCTGGTATCCCATCTAATGGTTACTGTGGCTCATAGCACCTCTGGCATACGGCAGACGTGGCCGGCCCAGTTCCACTTCAGCTTGGCGGCTTTTAGAGCTACATCTAACACCTAGCATGCTGCGTTCCATTGCCCGCTGGCATACCTTGAGTTTGGACTTTTGGATGTCGGTCAGAGACTAAGTTTGGGCAAAGTCAAAGTATAGTAGCACTTTTACAAGTCAAAATTAACATCTCATGGACAAGGAGATAGACATAAAATATTATAAAAAGATCACATCAATAAAAATTATTTAAACTAAGTATGCTTTGAGTTTGAAAAGGAAATATCCCTTTCATGTGCCAACCGAGTTAAATCTCACACTGAAAAAGGAAACACCCTTCGGAAATACGCCCGTTAGAGAAGAGAGCACCAAGAAACTCTACGGGGGATTTCTTTTTTTCCATATTTGTTAATTCTTTATATTTTTTTCAAATGTCAGAGCTTATATAATAATACATAATATAAATTACAAACATTAAACTGACAATGAGATGTCCCACAATCATGAAACAGTCAAAATGCAAAAATAAAGTAAAAATTCTAACTAGATATTTTGTATAAAACAACGTGTAGTCATGAGACATCTCACAAAGTACTTTGAACATTTTATTCACTTAACGTAAAGATCGCAGTTTACAAAGTCAAAGTCAATCCATTTATTACATTATTACAGGTAAAAAATATGGTGTTATAATAAAGATGCGCTGTAACATACCTTAAAAATAAGGTGTGCAAAGTAAAAATAATATCAAAGTACGAGTATTTGCATGCATAACTCACAATAACAATATCATGAACAAAAATATTATTATTATTTATACAAATTAATGAAAAACATAAAAAAAGTAAACCAAAAATAATAATAAATGTCAAAAATAAAATTAAAATGTACCATAAGTTTTACGAAATGTCAAAAATTATTCATAATTCACCTTCTTTCTCAAGTAGTCGTCAACAGTATAATAACATTTATTAATAAGAATTGTCTTTAACTTATTTTTAAATAAGGGTAATTTTACTTCCTTGAGTTCGTCAGGTAAATTATTGTATAATCTTGTTGCCATCACATAAATGCTATTATTAAAAAATGACATTTTAGATGGCTGATGAGGTTTCACCTGAACCTTGTTGCAGTTTTCCTTGGTCGCTTATTTTCTATTAGATTATATTGATTTAAGTTCTCTTTGACGAATATACAAGCTTTATAAATATATAATGATGGTAAAGATAACAAATTCAATTTTTTTAAAAGGAGTCTGCAGCTATCTCTTTGAGAGACGCCAATCATTGCCCTGACACATTTTTTTTGAGCTCTGAAATCTGCCAAGCTATTCACCGAGCTACCCCATTGCAAAATGCCATAGCGCAGGTTCGATGAGACATACGCATGATACGCTGTAAGTGCAGTTGTCCGTGAAGATACCTGTGTTAGTTTTTTTAGGGCATATACAAAACGACTATTTTTTTTACATAGATAAGCTATGTGAGCTTTCCAATTTGCGTGACAATCCAATTGGATACCCAAAAATCTTATTTCATCGACGAATTCTATTTTTGTGTCATTAAATGTAACGTCGATTGAAAGCTGGCGTTGTTGTGGTAAATAGAATTGCATGCATTTTGTTTTGTCAAGATTAATTATTAAATTATTATTTTTCATCAAATTTATAGCATTAAAAAGAGCACAATTTATTTCACTTTCAAAACTTATTGGATTTGTACATTTAATTAGAATGGTTGAATCATCTGCAAACAAAGTCATTTTATGATCAGAACAGGAGGGCATGTCGTTTATGTATAAAATGAATAGAAGTGGTCCCAATATACTACCTTGTGGTACCCCATATTCGACTGTTTTTGTAGCAGATCTTGCCTTACTCTGGTTTCGATTAGTATCTACATATGTGATCTCCGTATATTGTTGTCGGTTGCATAAATAACTTTTAATTAAATCATGAGCCCTGACACCATACGAAAACAATTTTCCAAGGAGAATTTTATGGCATACAAAGTCAACGCCTTTGTCATATCCATAAAAATGGAAGCTATTGGTGTACTATTATTTAAGCACTCTGAAACTGTTTTCATGAGATCGTACATAGCAGTGTTAGTGGATTTATTTCTTCTAAAGCCATGTTGCTCAATACGAAGTATATTATTTTTTTCTAGAAAGATATACAATTTGTCATAAATTTACTCTCTCGAAGATTTTTGAAATGACTGGAATTAACGCTATCTGACGATAATTTTCACAGAGATCTTTATCTCCTTTTTTAAATAGCGGCTTAACAATTATTAATTTAAGTCTCTCAGGATAAGTACCTTTAAGTAGGGCTAAGTATATTAAGTAACATAGTGGATTTGACAGTTGCTTAGAACATTTTTTAAGTATTGTGGTCGATATTTCATCATAACCGACACTAGACGTGTTTTTTAGATTATTAATGGTTTTACATACCTTATCGACTGAAATCTGAGATATGAATATTGAATTAAGTGCTAAATTATGCAATGAATTATTTATATTAACTGTTTTTTTTTTTTTTTTTATTATGAAATATTTTATCTTTTACCAAATTAATATATGTATCATTAAATATATTTGCAATGTCAGTTGGATCTTTTACAACTTTATCATAATGTCTTATTTGCTTAATAGTATTTATACATGAATTATTTTTCCCTTCGTTAATTATGCGCCAAGTGGCTTTTGTTTCATTAGTGGCATTATTTATTATTTTAGTGTTATCTATTCTTTATGAAAGTTTAATCACTTTTTTTAAGTTTTAGTGTAAGTTTTATATTTAATAATGTTGTTATCATTTTTATTTTGTAGCTTTCTACGATAGAGGTGTCTCTGTACAAGACTTAATACAAGTTTTTTTTATACCTTTCGTCAGCCACGATGGTCAACGCTTTATGTTAATTTTAATTCTTCTTATAGGAAAACAGAGGTCGTAATATACCATTATTGTATTAATTAATTTATCATAGGCCACATTTACATCAGACTCTGTGTATATTTCAGCAAAGCTTATACTTTCCAAACAATTCACAATCGTTTTTACGTTGTCGTCGCAATAGTCACGTTTCTCTATATACCATGAATTTAGTGAATATATCTGCTTTATGGGATACTGCAACAGTTGAACTGAATGATCAGAAAGACTTAAATGTAATACTTTACTGCGACATCCCCTTCCACTATGGGCAATATTATCAAGACAGGTACCACTCTCTAATCTAGTAACTTCATTAAATTCTAATTTCATATTATGACCCGTCACAAGTTGATGAAATTATAGCAAATTTTACTTTCCTTAAGAATTTCTATGTTGTAGTCTCCGCATATTATTACCTTTTTATTCTTTAAATAACATAACTTATCTAGCATTAATTCCAATTGTGTCATAAACATTTCAATATTATTTGGGCTAGGCGTTCTATATATACAAACAATAATAATGTTATGAGTATCAATATCAATTGCACAACACTCAAAAGCTTTTAACACTGAAAGTTTTTTTATATTCAAAAGTTCTTGGTACTCTATTCCTCTGCGAACAAGAATGCATGAACCTCCTCTCTTTTTTTCTTTCCGCGAGTATATTGCTGCCGTTTTATAGTTTGTTAATTGAAAGTTGAGTTCGTGACCTTGTATAAAGTGTTCAGTCAGGCAAACTACATCTACTTCTTCTTTTTTTTCCGATAGTTGTTCCAGAATAACTTCAAGTTCATCACCTTTTTTCTCAAGACTGGCAATGTTCTGGTGAAAGATGTTAAGATATTTTACCTCTTTAACTTCGAAAAAAATACGTCGATGTTGGATTTCTCGTTGTGTTTAATGTAGATGATTCGAGGGTTGAAATCCTAGTGTGAGCTTTATCTATTGAAGGAAAGTAGTATGCGATCGTTCCTTTTAGAATTTTGTTCTGGTAGTTTTTAAGAGATGTTGAATAAGTAATGCGCAATATTTCTCTTAAAAGCCATCGTCCTATATTTTGTGCATATATTTTTTTCCCAGGTATGCAATATCTGTATTCCATATCAACAAATGTCGCATGTTTATGCGCTTCACATATGCATCTCACCTCATTGTTTAGTTTAGTTCCCTTAAGGTTTTTATTAAACGGAATTTCACAAATTAGCATATTAGTATTTGGATGACTCCGTATCCAATGTTGTAAGTTAGACGTTAACTCATTAGGGTTACCATCATTAATATCACCCAACAAGATGATGTAGTCATTTGAAGTCAGCCCATTTAAGTATTCTTTCATTGTGTTACTCATGTTATGTCCCGTTGCTCCTGGTTTTATCCAACAAAAAAACTTCATATTTGTCACCAATTAGCTCCTGGAGGACTTGCTGTACGCCGTTTCCTTGCTGGTCTGCAAATATTATTATTTTGTGTTTGTTTTGTTTTTTTTTGCTAGTTTTACTGGTTTCGGACTCTCGCTGTACTCTAAAGGCAATGTTTCGACTTAATACTAGCTTGCTCTTTATTTTCGTCTATTATAACTGGCGGTACTCCTATTTGGTAAGTAGTTGGATCTTCTAAAGTATTCGTGATGTAATTTGTCTTTCCGCTTAGTTGTTTTCTAGTTGTAACTTTCTTTGAGCTTGTTTTTATTTTTATGGGTGAGTTTTTAGGGGATGGTCCACCATAAAGTAATTTACTCAGGATACTGTTGTCTTCTGAGCGTCTTGCAAATCTTTTTGAAGTGTAGTATTAAGTGCATATTAAGCTTTTCAATCTCATCATGAGCGCTCGAGAGTTCAGTTGTCAGGATTTCCACTTGTTGTTTAAGTCATTTGTTTCTGAGTTCTCCATGATGGGAATATTGGGGAGACTTCTTGAGCTATCATTTATAATTGTAGAACTATGTATATCTTCGTCGTCTGACATTAAGACCGTTAAATTTTCAGCCGAGAGATTTTTACTGATGTTCTTACTACTAATTCCACGATTCTTATTTAATTCGGGACTAGTCATAATTATACTGGCTGTTGTCTTTTTTGCAAGTTCTCGACCGTGCACCTCTTTCTATGCAAGGACAACATCTCCAAAATAACTTATGGTCATACCTTAGTCATACGTAGAAATCTCTTCTCCGATACTCGACCACATGAAATGTCGAATATTTTCCCGCATTGTGCACATTTAACGAATTCATTACCTTTAATCACGTTTCGGCAGACATTGCATTTCAAGTTGAAGGTTTTTGATGCAATTGACATTTTTCCAATTTTTAATCAAATGAGTAACTTGCTTACCACCACTATAATAACTTCCAAAATACAATTTATTGGGTCTTCTTACAATCTGCTACAATCTGCGTGCTTATCTTATACCGCATGCGCCACAGTATACACCAAGAGTACTGCAGACAATCGCGTTCGCTGCCACAGCCTGCAGTACTCTTAGTACTGCAGGCTTTTGCATTCGCGAGGCGACACAGAGCGATACAGATTCCGACTCTTTCCAACTAGAGTATAGGTGACACAGTGCACAACCGTTTGAGAGGAATAACCGTCAAAATCAAAATTGTTTTGAGGATAACTTTTAACTGTGGTTAAAAAACAATAGGTAAATATCACTACTATGTCACTTGCACTGTCAACTTTTAGATTTAGCACTTATACCACACCAAATGCAACTTTAAACATATATTGCTATTTATTAACTGCGAGCAAAGAAAACAACGTCTGTGTAGAACCAATTCCGTGCACCACTCACTTATTATTATCATGGAGCTTGGAGACATCATGCTATGCATTTCTGTTATTAATGTAATCATTTACATTGTAATATGCTTTCTTTATGAGATTTACTCTAACAAAACTTTTAAGCCTATGCATTGATAATTGATCAATGCCGTCAGGTAACTTATTAAAGAAGCATATATAGTTCCCCATATATGAACCGTATGTTAGGATGTCCATGAACTTCCACTTTAAGGAGATTGGAATATCTCCTTTCATGAGTTCCTCCATGGACCAATAGCTCCTCCAGGCATTTTCCGTCCGTCTTGCGACTTCTTGGTCTTGCCTGGCTTAGAAGGAGTCTATTAAGCCCAAGTAGATGTACTCATGGACATAGTGCACCTCTTCGCCGTCTATTGTGACGTGGCGTTTGGTGTTGTTCGATATTAACTTGGTCTTTGTCATGTTCATCTGCAGTCCAACCTCAAGGCTTATATTGCTAAGATCTTGTAGCATCAACTGTAGCTCCGAAAGCTGAAGTGTAGAAAAGAACAATATCGTCAGCAAAACGAAGGTTGATTAACCTCATTCCACCGACATCAATGCCCCTCCCATCCCAACCAGCTGCCAGCTTCCTGAAGATTTCTTCAATCATGAATAATTTGACGGACAACGGGTCGCCCTGCTTGACACTTTTCTCTATTTTGAATGATGGCCCAAGTGATTGAAGTTTGATTGCGGCAGTGCTTTGTGAAATTATTTTACGGATAATATGTATGTAAGTGGGCTCGATGTTCTGGTTCTGAAGTGCAAGTGATTTACTGCACTTGCACTTCAGAACCAGAACATCGAGCCCTCATCGAGAACATAGAGCCATGGGTAGTACTATCGAATACCTTTGCAATGCACAAAGGCAAAATATACAGGAAGATTATTTTGTTGGTGCTTTTCAATCACTTGGTTGATTGCATGGAGATGATACGTTGTGGAGAGTCTACGACGAAATCCTGTTTTTTCAGGGGGTTGCTCTTTGTCCAGCTTACCAGATATGCGAGTTTCTATAATTTTAATGAAGGTTTTGTACAGATGGAAGATTAGACTTATAGGAAGATAATTATTTATGTCAGATTTGGCACCTTTTTATGGAGAAGAATTATGTTAGAGTGACAGTTCAGTTTCTAGTTAAATAAATTTTGCTACCTCAGCATGGTGAAATTTTTCACCTAATTTTAGGGCTTCGGTGCTGATGCCATCTTCGCCACGCACTTAATATACTTCAAGCAACGAAGAGCAAGATGTACTTCATAACCGGTTATGGGTGGGATGGTACTCGGGCATGAATAATCGGTTAGGATCGTTATTAAGGCCTTGAAGAGGATCTGAATAAAGTTTTTTATAAAAGTTGGTGCATTTTTGTAAAATTGTGTCTCTACTTCTGTGTTTTTGTTCTGCTGGGTCTTTAATACTTGTGATCCATAATTTGTTGTTTATTATTCCTAGTTTTGCTATCTTTATCGAACTATTTTGGTCAAGGGCCAAAATTTGAATTATTTTTTGAATTTGTTGGTTGTTGTAGCTTCTAATGTCTTTTCTAATACTGCGTTTTGCCTGTTTGTCTTTTAATTTATACGCAGGTTTCTAATGCAGGTTTCTATCGGCATTTAATTCTTGTCTTTCGTTTAAAATTTTCTTGGTATTATGTGTTAATTTCCCTTGCTTCTTCTTTCTTCGTTTTATTTTATTACTTGCAGTTTGTATGCTTCTTTTTATATTATTTTTTTGTTCTTGGATATCTAAGCAATCCATTTTTAGAATTTCAAAGCTATTTTTGGGTTCTAAGTTCAATTCTTCTATATTGTTTATTAGGGTTTCTTTGTTAAGTCGTTTTTTTACCAGTAAAAGTTTTTTGCCGATATACTTTTCCATCGAATATTACAGTTAAGCGTACAGGTCTGAATTAAATTTAAAGTTATTTAGAGCTTGTACATTCCTGACTATTGAGTGATCTGATGTTAGTATGTGCACAGAATAAATAATAGTACGTATGTGGTCAATTTCATTTTTGGTTTTGCCGTCAGGTGACAGCCATGTTCATCGACGTTCTGCTTTTTTGAAAAATAAAGACTTGCTAGTAAATAGATTTTGACCAAATTCGAACTGAATAATTCGAGCGCCTCGTTTATTCCGGTTGCCTAAACCGTGCGGACTTGGCATTAAAATCACCCAATACCACATTCCACGTGCCACGATGGTCATCGTAGGCTTTCATATTTAGTAAATCATAGAAATCTTCTACTTCACCGTCAGACTGGATGTTCGGGCATGAACCTGTATTACTGTAAATGTGTTTGAGAGTGTAATCTTAAATTTGATTATTGCAATTCTATCTGAGCATGATAAAAATTCAAAAATATACGACGGCCATATTTTATTGACTAGAAATCCTACGCCATAGAGATGACCTGTAGTTCCATTGTAATAAAGGATACAATTTTCATGCTCTAATGTTTCTTCTCCTTCTCTCCTTACTTCGCAGAGTCCAATTATATCCCATTTTATAGATTCTAATGCGTTTTCCAGCTCTAAGATTCGTTCCTCCGTTTTGAGGGTACGTACATTATAAGTAACAATATTTAGAGAATTTTCCGTGTCTAGTTTATTTGAAGTGTGTGTCGTTGGACGGTGAGGGAATCCCACCCTGAGATTCACCTGACTCCGAGCCCCAGAGCTTGTCTGCCTACCGTCGTCAGCACTAATGTAAAACACTATAATGTTATTGTTGTGCTTCATAATCGAGGGGGAAATGGACATTTAACCCACCACGCTCGTCCAATGCTGGTTGGTGAGTGAACAATAAGCCTTCTTACTTAGCTCGGAGCTGCCGCCGTTGACGTTTCTTGAAAACGTTCTTCCGCCGTCCACCTAGTTTGATATACTGCTTTTATATCAACCGTACCAATGTGGCCTCTGATGAACTTAACGTCCATAAGCCCACACTGATTCGGCTGTGACTCTGTGAGAGCCTGCATGCAACGTCGTTGACCCGAAGGGCTCTTCCGCCATCACAATTTTGTACATTCCAGCCCAATGTGCAATACGCACTGCAGCTTGTGCTCCGAATACGTCAGAGTAGCCTGCAGTGAACGAAGTTTCCTTGTTCAGCCTTTTTGGTCCGCGGGAGGTATTTTATTTCCTTCCTACCCTGAGACCTCTTGTATGATATCTAACGGGTGTGCCCCTATCCGCCACCTGGGGACGCGTTCTATAGAGATAAGGCTGCCCCAAGAATATAACTTTCTTTCTTAACATAATGGATAAAAATATAAAAGTTGATTTTCATGAAATTGTAGCAAAAACAAAAAGGTACATTTTTTTGTTAGTTATAAGCAGCTGTATCTGTAAATACATACATTATTATTACAAAAAATGAAACTTATTTTCTTTCAAATTGAGCCCATGGTTTTTTCAGTTTTTTTTCCTGCATTTAGATTAGGATTTCCCATAAAGACTAGAAAAAAAAACAGCCTGTATAGCGAGGCTTCTTATGGAATCTGTTTCTAGGTACGTTTTCATTTTTATGTAAAGCGCTGGGCCGAATCTAAAAATTCTGTTATGTACAATGTACATTAAACATAATATTAATATTAATTGTAAGCAACAACTATATTTTTACTTAAACAATAAACAATTTAATTTAAACAAACATATGAAAGTGTTTATTTTATCAGATAAATGCTTTTACTGTCAATAGAATTATTAACAGGGATGTCATAAACCATTTTCCTGTCAAGAACTCTTTGGTCGAAACACGATTTATTTTTTCACAAATATACGCCTACTTTTCCTTCGTCAACCATTACACTCTGGATTGGGACAGTGAGTAATTGCAACAGTGACTGCGGCAATGGCAGCGGCAGGACAGCAACAATGCAAGCTTCAGCGGTAGCTGTGACAGTGACAGCGCAACTACATCAATTATTGGGTCAGCGGTGACAGCGACGCCTACGCCGACGCTGACGCTATGGGCATAGACAATTTCCTGTAGTGTCGGCGTCGGCGTTAGCGTCGGTGTCTTCATCTGGTCAAAGTCTGGTTGGACATTTGCGTCGGAATCCGCTGGAGTAAAATAGTCATTAGTAATTAATTCTTTAAGCAAAACATAAGTTCAACAAAAATATTTTTATAAAAAACAAGGCTTCATATTAAAAATGTGATTTTGTAAACAACCAGTAAAAAGAATGAAATAATTGAAATTGAGGCAGAACACTATCATTTTTTCGAAATTACCAACGTAATAATAATGCAAAAATACAACATAAGAAAGGAAAAAGTTTTTCGAAGGCGGTGCCAAGCCGAGCCATAATTATTAATATGGTTGAGCTTATTCAAAAAGATAATGGTAGCGATTCGGACATCCCCTGAACTAAACTTAATTTCTTCAAATGT
Source organism: Alsophila aescularia (assembly GCA_946251855.1). Classification (NCBI taxonomy): domain Eukaryota; kingdom Metazoa; phylum Arthropoda; class Insecta; order Lepidoptera; family Geometridae; genus Alsophila; species Alsophila aescularia. Next base: position 41,793,361 of record OX276383.1, read on the forward strand.
AATTTAAACTTTGTTGGATTTATAATAAGGTATTTTTTCCCTTGGCATCTAAGCCTCATACACTAAACTATCACTAACGACTGTCACCGTAAAATCAACTTTGTTTCCACGTGGCGAGAGTTCCGATTTGTCCAAACGCTGTCTCAGAACATGTCCGAATTAATTCAAACGCTGTTAGACAGCGTGTTAAAAACCTGTTTTAATTACGTTATTTTAAGCGGTGCAGCTTAAATTGACGTTAGTTTAGAATAGATGCCAGGGGCAAAAAGTCGACAAGGTTTAAATCACATTTGAGTCTAGTTTAGTTTAAAGAGTAAAATGACCAAATTGCTGCCAATGTCTTAAACGGCTTGACGTGCTTTATAAAATAATAAGCTATTAAAGTAATTATCTACAAAAACTTTATCATTTACTAAGTATGGTTTATGTAATTTATTGAATATGTAGGCATAGTCATTTTATTTTTCGGATCATTTATTTTGCACCACCGTCCTTTTTTAATTAGTAATTTCTGCCCATCCAAAGGTTGTCTAGAAGAGATCGCTTTTAGCGATAAGACCGCCCACTGTACCTGCTTTTAAAATAAATTCATGTATATCTTTTTCCCTTAATTATGGTGCAATAAAGTGTTTATTATTATTTTTATTAGATTGCTGTCTTCATGTCGATCGGTTTGTGAACGTGTGAAAGTCAAAATCTACTCGTGTAACTTACGTCGTATTTTTGCATTATTATTACGTTGGTAATTTCGAAAGAGTGATACTGTTCTGGCTCAATTGTAATTATTTTATTCTTTTTAGTGGTTGTTTACAAAGTAACATTTTTAATATGAAATAGTTTTTATTTTGAAAAATATTTATTTTTTTGATTTAGGAGTGGCATAAGCAATCATTGGAAATAATATACGCCCAAGAAAATAGTAGACACTCACTCACTTTAGACTCAAAGCGTTGGTAAATTAAAACCAAGGATGAATAAACCTACATATATTAACAACTGAATTAGTGTTGACGAAAATTATCTATGATTTCACTGGAATGAAATGGAACTCTTTAAAAAAATGGTTCACATCTTGTAGATATGAGTAATCATAAACCCATAACAAATCCGTCGCATACCGCGACGCGCACGCGCAGTTTGCGCGCTGTAGTGCGCAATGTTAAACACCCGATGGTCTACTGGTTATGTTGTAAATGCTGTAATAATGTATTTGTCCTTTATTTTGTGTTTTTATTTTTTGCAATCTTTTACGAGACACCACCAGTACCACTTAAAACCTGAGAACTCATCGAGACTAATCAAACAAGCCTAAACTCGAAGGGGATTCATCATTTGATGGTTGAGTAATGGGTTCCTATAACTCCGTCTCCATCATCAGACCCTTGATACCGCAATAGTCCAGATAACTCATCAAGACAAACCAAATGAGCCCAAACTCGAAGGGGTTCCATCATTTTGTTGTAGAGTTCCTGTGACTATCTTCCGGCTCCATGATCAGACCCTGAATACCATATAAAACCAGAGAACTCATCAAGACATACTAAATGTTCCCATACTCGAAAGGTTTCCATAATTTTGTAGTTGAGTTCCTATGAATACCTTCCAGCTCCATCACCAGACCCTAGATACAACATACAAGACCAGAGAACCCATCAAGAAAAATCAAATGAGCCCAAACTTGAAGGGGTTCCATCATCCGATTGTTGAGTTCCTTTGACTACCTTCCGGCTCCATCATCAGGTCAGCTCAATAGTATCTACCATAATTGTCATCAGAACTACACCCATGTGCCAGCATCTTTGGACGTCATTAAATGGTTCAAAATTGACTTACAAACTATTCCCAAACATAATTACACAGTGAATTAAATTAAAGTTTGTTTAAAGCTACTAAACCAATTTTTATGAAATTTTTACAGTACCACAGTACCAGAGGTCTACTTTTTCAAGTAAAAACAATTATCTAAATCGGTTCAGAAATCCAAAGATATCAGAGAACATAAAACAAATAGATTTTATAATAAAACTGCTGAACTAAAGTTGATGAAGTTTATATGGGCCTACACTGAAAGTCTGCCCTTTCGATTAAAAAAACAACCATCTAAATTGGTTTAGAAATCTTAGAGATTTGAGGCAATATAAATACAAAATCAAGGTAATATAAACAAAATCGAATGGGTTTACAAAAAAAACTATTCTCGAAAAACTGCAAAACCAATTTTGATAAAATTTATATGGGACCACCAGGAGAGTATAACCGTACAAACAAAAAAGAAAAAAATCGGTCTACAATTGACGGAGAAATCGAACGAAATACATAAAAAATAAAAAACATACATACAATCGAACATACTCGTATAACCGTCTCATTTTGTGAAGTCGCTTAATAGCCCAGTAAATAGAGATATCTGCCTTGCAAAAGGTAGTGTAGTCATGATTTTCACATATGTTGTTTAAGTCTAGATTCTGATGAAAAATCCAAGTTTTGACCTTGGTGGGTGGGAACGCAAGCCGCCATCTTGGTTTAAAGCTGTGAAATATTGGTTTAATCAAAATAATTCACCAACGGTTCATTTTAAGTCCAAAATGTCCATAGCAAAGTTAAAGAAGGTTAAATTATTTACATATTTGTACCAAGTCTCACCACTAATTAGTTACAGCGGCGAAAACATGTTTTTACCAAAAAACACACTATACTAGGTATTTTCCTCAAAATTACTCCCTAGTAAAGTATCCCCTGTAGGCCTAATCCATAGGTGTTCCAGCATTTCACCAGGTGTGTGCTTCGTATTCTTTATGTTATTGATTGTTTTATTCTTTTTGTCATTCCGGTGTTGATAACGTCTTCGTCTCAGTTTCGTGCTCGTTTTCTATTATCTCTTGATTATCTGAGTATCCATGTCCTCATGTTCACTATCGCTCTCAATGTGAACCTCTGGTGCATTTCCGCATGACATACTACTTCAAAATCCATACACAACTAAACACTTGGCCAGTTTTTTCTCACTAGACTTAAGAAGAGTCAACCAACACCTCTCTGTTGTACAACCACTGAATCACCTTCACATAATCTTTGAACACAAATAAAACATAATTTCACTTTATCCGGCATAGTGAATCAGGTAAAACGTTGCAAGCAAACCTTTGTTTATTTTTGGTTTTTAATTTTTGGCTCCGTAATACACTAAAACACTACTAAACACTACTCCGGAACACTAGTATTAGCTGCGTTTTTCTCTAGCCAGTATTAAGTATAAATACATTACAGTAATCGCAGCCAATCTATATGTTTGTGAAGTTAGGCTCTGTGAACGATTGCGCAGGTACTGCTGTGGGGATAAAACACACAAGAAAACACAAGTAACACACACACAAACAACAAGACAGTAAGAGCGAGATAGAATATGCGAAAAACGTAAGCGAATGAGTGAGGCAGTTATTCTATGCTGTCTTCACCTTCAACATTGGGTTTGCTCCTGAAAAATAGCAGTTTGGGCAGTGACTATCAGACAACTTCCGAGACACGTACTTCCGCTGCAACTACTGTACAAGGTCTTATGTTATCCATACCAATATATAAAAGTGAAACGTTGTCTGATTGTTTGTTTGTTTGGGGAGCTTTGACGCGATAACGGCTGGATGGATTTTGATGAAATTTGGAATGAAAACAGCTTATACCCAAGAATAAAACTTAGGATACTTTTATCCCGAAAAATTGAAAGTTTCTGCGGGACAACTGGAACATATTGATTACGCACTGTAAAGAACGGTTGCCATCACAGAATGGTCTGTGGTTGCCATGGAAACGAAATAACAAGTCTGTCAAAAAACATCAAGAGCATTGGGTGCTATACCTACTTTTGCATTGAATTTTAATATCCTAGACGAAAATAGGATGCTTTTATATACGATATACAGTAGTTTGCGCGTATGAAGTCGCGGGCGGGAAAACTAGTTTCAATTATAGGTCAAAATTTCGAATCCCTCCAGTCACCCCAGGGCCTTATTTCATAAACCTACACTGACAAATGTCAATCAAACCGAATAATGACAGTCAAACTATCAAAATGTCGTGCTTTTTTGTTATAGTTTGGCGTATTCGACTGACATTTGTAGTTTTATTATGATTTGTCGCTTAATGAAATAGGGCCCAGTCTGTCAAAAGTCTAGTCAAAGTCAAAGTGTTTATTGTAAGATCAACACTTTGTGAGTAATTTTGTGGAAAATACGTAGTATTGGGGTTTTTGGTAAAAGTTCATGTAACTAATTAGTTGGACTTACCAAAAAAAGTGTAAGTACAAAAATATAAATAATGTAACTTTCTTTAACTCTGCTCTTGACGTTTTTGTCGTTAAATGAACCGTTGGTGAATTATTTTGATTAAACCAATTTTTCACACTTTTAAACAAAGATGGCGGCTTGCGCTACACCCCACCAAGGTCGAAAACTTGGATTTTTCATCAGAGTCTAGACCTAAACAACATATGTGAAAATCATGACTACACCACCTTTTGCAAGGCAAAGGTCTTTTTACCGCTCTACTTACTGGCGTATAATAACTAAAACCCGACAATGGTAAAAATAGTCTATGGCACTCTTGCGATGAAGACAAATCGATAGATAACCTCGCTTGTCAAAATTGGACCAAGTTTTTAGTTTGAACACATAACCCTTCCTTTATTTCGTCGTAGTCAGGTAGAAAAAAAACGTTTGATTCCTTGCTTGTCAAAATCGGACCAACAGGGGCGATGCTATGGTGGAACATCCACATTGTAGTTGTAGGCCTCTTACGCAAGAGTCCGATGGGGAAGTACCACACCTATGTCAGATATTCAACGGCCAAGCAGCAGTGTTTTCCTCAGTGTTTTCCAGCGAAATTATTGGGCAATGAGACTTAACAACCAATGTCTCAGGGTGACGAGCGCAGTGCAGTGACGCGCAAGATTTTTCAACCAAAGTTCTGGGTGGCACTGCAACTGTAATGGGCAGGCGTGACGCTTACCATCAGGCGAGTGCCCGTCTCGTCAAACAAAGTAATAAAAAATATGCAAATCAAACAAATAAGTATATATTTACTACATACATAAAACTGTTAAAAATCCATAATAATAATGCCTTTACGCTTTAGTTATATTTGTAGCCCAAGTGCCCTAACCCCAAACAGTTGGTAGCGTACCCAACATGCAAGTGACAGTGTCCCTTTGCATTGCATTGCTAATTTGATGAGGTAAACAAGATCATCGGCCAAGAGCGCTCTGAATATTTTGTGAAACAAGTCATAAGTACAAAAACTAAAACTCGACTACGGTCGGGTAAAAACCCATGACACTCTATACCTGCAGAGAGAATCAATTAACACTTTGCTTGTTAAAATCTGACCTCTATGGGTAACGCTGTGGTAGAACATTCACATATATACATACATACATACATAGACTGTTAACTTCTTTACTTGGCCGTTAGTCGGGAAAATAGGACAGTCCCAATACATACATAATATGACGTCTCACCCTTCCATACTTTCAGTTATACACACTCGAAAACAAATGATTCGAATTGATTCACCCAATATCTAAGTAAAACACGTAGGTATATCCTGAACCAGGGGCGTTCGAAGGGAATATATCACTTCCAATATAGTTGTTTTATGTAGATGACGCCTACTTTTAAACTGCCGTAATTTTTAGATTCCGCTTCCATATTCCCCTCTGCGTATTTGTTATCAAACTGGGAAACAAATGATTATATTCACAGTTTTGATTTACTGTCTGTTTTCATTCTGGTTTAGTAATACTTTATCTGTTTACTTTATAAGTTTTTCGAACTTTAGGTATTATTATATTAAAAACTCAATGAAATATATGTACAAAAATTCACCGAGAAATGTAGAATTATTATGAGCAAAATATACAAAACAAACAAAATAGGTCACCAGTTAACACAGCTCACATTTTCGTGATACCAGGCGCCCATAACTTGAAAAGGGTAAATGATTTAATTATGCACGTAGAATTTTCAGCGCGCCACTTAATTTGATTGTCACTGACACCTATATTTGCTTATATGCAAATGAACTGTTACATTTAATTGAATATCTTTGTTAGAACGTGGGGACGCTTCGTGACACTTGGGAGTCCCTGAAGCTGAATATTCAAATGTTGTTAATAGTGCATTGGTTATCCATTCGCTGCTTTGTTTTGGTATTCTCATAGTTTGTTGTCGAGCTCTAGTTGTAAAGGTAAGATATAAAAGCGTTTAAAAATTTAGATAACTATTCGTGTAAGTTCGTAATATGCCGAACAATTCAACAACGCGACGCGTTACGATTGTAACGTGTGTGTTCAAACATAGCGAATAAGGGCACTGAAAAAACTGTAATTGGATTGTAGATTCTGGATCGATGGAGGCATTATTACAAGAGTTCTGAGGTATCCATATCAATATATAGCAGTGAAACGTTGCCTGTTTGTTTGTTTGGGGAGCTTTCACGCGATAACGACTGAACAGATTTTGATAAAATTTGGAATGGAGATAGCTTATACCCCGGAATAAAATAGAGGATTTTTTTTATCCCGGATAATTGTAAGTGTCTACGGGAAAACTGGAAAAATGATGATTACTCACTGTAAGAAACGATTGCCATGGAAACGAAATAACAAGTATGTCAAAAAACATCAAGAGCATTGGTGATTTACCTACTTTTGCATTGGTTATTAATATCCTAGAAGAACATAGGATGCTTTTTTCGCGATAAACAGTAGTCCGCGCGGACGAAGTCGCGGGCGGGAAAGCTAGTCCTCAATAAAGGAAACGAAGCTGCGAGTAAAATAATCATTAAATTTAAAAATGCATCGTTTGCAGCCATAGATCCGTTTTAAGGGGGTAGATACGGCACGCTTTATTATCAAATAAACAAAAACTTGACTCGATACAACTATATGCAAACAACTAAATTCTTACCGTCGTCCTTCATGTGCATCAACAACAAAGTCAGAGACAAACGCAGACTGTAGCGCAATAGAGAGTCAATGCTAACAAGTGCTAGACAAACTCCACTCCGTTTCTGACTAAGGCCAAAGAAGACCAATCGTCCACGCCCGAGGAGCAGCCTAATCTATCCACTTTTAAATAGATCTATGTTTGTAGCTATAACATTTACATACACGATAACCTCATTTAAATGTAAAAGACGACGAAGTTCAATGTGAATGTCAATGAATCTATACGTATAATCATGTTATTGGGAATTCACATCAGGTATAATAAATACTTGGGAAAACCCCAGACGGAGTTCTTTAGGAAAAATTACGACTCGTTTGTTCGGGTATCATTCTTGTTTATTTCCTTTATTATCTACAAATTATGTAATTATTGAATAAGCGATAGATGCGTATAAGTATTATCTTGGTTTTATCTTAGCTTATTATCTTGTATTATTATAATTGCTAACAAAGGTCGACTCAAACCAGCTCAGTGTGGTTGCGATTAAGGTCAGACACTTTTTTTTTTTAAGGAGACCAGTATTTTAAGCGCTAAGCGTTACTGCGGCCGCAGCAGTAAACAATAATGGATGCAATCAAAACAGTGAAAACAGTCAATACATTAAATATTATAAAGTCCGAAATATATTATCTATTAAATCTTATGTCCAGGACAGTTTATTTTGATTTAATCCATGCTAGGGTTGAAACTGTTTCCACGACCAGCGCCATATAAATACATTTTACAAGTTTAATATACGCATTTACAATAATTACCAGTAGAATTACTAATAGAAACAACATCATTACTAAAGTGACACTACAGAGTACGATAACACCGATAATACATAGGTCGTATCACAAAGAGATCAAATGGTGACCGACTCAGCACTTCACTCAAACGTTCGTCGATCGCATCGTGTTTTGGACCCAGTCGACATAGCTGGCCACCGAAGTGTAGACACCCGGCCAGCCGTCTCTTCCACAACCATGCCCAAAGGAAACCACTGCAACAGTCTCCCAAACACCTTCAGGTCTTCTCCTCATGAGAGGGCCGCCGGAGTCGCCATTACAAGAGTCTTTGGCGAAGTTTCCGCCAGCGCAAAGTTGCTTGTTGCTTATTGTGGCTCCGAGGGTCTGGTATTTGCTGTTACATTGATCCTTATCGAAAATAGGCATACCAAGTTTCAGTTTGACTGGACTGCTTTTACCTGTTAAATGAGAAATTTAATTGTTAATGTTAAAGATATATTTGAATAGTTACTTCTCTTTTTACTCTAATGACTGTTACAACCAGTGGTAGTATGTACCTACTGTTTTGTATACATTTCATGTACCTATTTAATGACGATTTATGACTTGTGACCGCCTGCTCATTGCAGTTCATAAAACAGTGTCTAGTAAACAAACTGTAAGTGGCCAGGGCTCCAAGTCTGTTAACTATTGAACCGCGATAACGCAAGTCGATTGCATGATTGTCGCATTTTTTTTCTATTTTGTCACTGAAAAGTAGTAGAAGCGAAATTTATTGCGAAATTTAAGGCCCTGAAGGCGTTTATTATTTGGCTTTCTCCATAGCTTTTCGCTAATTATTGGAAACACAATTAAACATTTACCGAAATTTCTTATACTCGTATATCTAGTGTGTCTAGGGCATCAAACTAAATAAAATATAAACGCAAAGTTTAGTGTGAAACTGGACTAGAATTTAATTGCGCTAAAACATATATTTGGAGGTAAACTTCGGGCAGATGTTGCGGTCAGACAACATCAGAACGACTTGCTTGTCTCGTCAATCAGATGTATTTGAAAGAAAACACTAAATGATGTCGCTGATTTCGCTACTTTACTCAGGATAATACAGAACAGAGTACCCAAAGGTAGAAAGGATGACTGCGGTCCTACTATTTTTACACGACTGCCCAAAAAAAGGAGTGTTATGTTTTTAGTATTCATGTATGTTTGTATGTGAGTTTCTTTATTCCACCATAATTTTTAAATGCCTGAGCAGATTTAGATGCATGTGGTATCGTTAGAATTCTTACATACCCCCGAGTAACATAGGCTATATATTTTTTTGAAAACATTCAATATGGCGGCAGTATGACACCATTTTCAAACTCGAAAGAAATATTTTTTCTTCGAAATTTACAATATGGGTATCAAATTGAAGGTATGCCCATTCCAACAATATACATTTTTTTGGCAAGACAGGCGTGTTTTTTTTTTAGCTTTTAAGCTAGTTATTTCTTAAAATTACTTTTAATACAAAAATAGTACATTTCAATTTTTTCACAATAATAATAATACCAAAATGGCCTTATCAGTACTTCCAAGCATCGACCTCCACCAGACGTAAAACCCACAAACGGTTCTAATTGCTTTCTGCGAACCAGTCTAACTTAACCTCCAACATCAATGGATTCTCGAAATCAATAACATAACATTTACTTACCGGTTAAGGTTTTCCCCCAGCCCGCGACGAACACATCAGCGCCGACGTCCACGCGATCGTTGCTGCTCACCAGGCAAATGGGTTGGACATAATCTGGAAGAAACATAACAAAACTCTTGGGGCTTATTCAGGCGTACCACAACCACACAACATCGCAGTGACAAAAAGGTGACAGTGGTTACGTGTCAAATTGAGAATAGGCGGCTTTTTGCAGTTGCGTTGTGGTAACTACAAAATGTCGATGTGGTTGCGTTGTCGCTAGCAGATGCGTTGTGGAACGTTGCGTTTGCTTTGTGGCCGGCCGCTTGTGCGCCCTGGTGGTTGCATTGTAGTCGGTATCGCCCACACGGTTGACTTTGACCGCAAAATGTGGTCAATGTGAATTAAACTACCCATTTTTAAACAAACACCCGTGCACTTTTTGTCGTCGTGGTGTGATTGTAGTTATGGTACGTGTGAAACAATAATACCTAATCTCTTTGACACAACGAAAATACAAAATTGAACGAAAAATATTGACTTAAATATGCGGCACAGAGAAATTACGAGTCCATAGGCTCCTGAACTAGTAAAATTCTGACAAATACGTGTCAGCCACGTATAGACTTAGGGTTCCGTAGCAGGATCCTAAGCTACTCAACTATGGAAACCGCATTTCAATTGGTTTAGTAGATTTTACGTGACATGCCAAAAAAGTTGGTGCATCTCGTAAATTAGCACATTCTAGATAGCCGTCATAAGTTTACTACAGTTAGTAGTTTAGTATTGTAGACAGTAGTTTAGTTTACAAAACTGTGTTCTATATAACAGTATCGTATCGTATCTAACGGACTGATTGACAGACGCACGGGCTAAATAATTGGACCTAGAGATTTCAAATTTGGAGGAAATATTTTTTGAGTACTATAGGGAAGCACGGAGGAGGTATTTTTTGAAATTCCAACCCTGAAGGGGTGTTTATCGTGAAGAATAATTTTATTTACGATGGTAACTCTTTATAATATACTCCTTAAAAGAAATAATGCAACATGCTTATCACTATTTTTGAAAATTCATTGTTTGTAAACAAAATATTTTTTTGTTATTTTCTTGTGTGTACTTATTGCATAATAACATCACAATAGGAGCATAAGGATATATTATAAGTACGTCCTTTCTACCAGTAGGGAAACCCAGTAGAAGCATGCGGAAACGCTCCTCATGAGGACTGGAATTTTCCTAGCTGTTAGATTGAATAACATATAGGACATATTTCAACATTATCACCATCAAGCGGGTGAAACCGCGACTAGTAATTTATAAATCATAGATTCTAGCAAAAAATTATCAATTTTCCGCTGATGGCAACACGTAGACAGTCTTTAATGGCATACAGGTTGTTTTTTTAGCCAGTCCATACCGGCTAGGAAAAAAAACCCATGGAAATACTAACATATAATCCTAATAAAATATTAGGGAAAAACACAAAGGGGAAAATGCTGAAGCAAACCTTGTGCTCAATTGTAAAGAAAATACTTTTAAACGGACTTATTTTTCTTGTTTAAATATGTTTTTTCTGAGATATCATCAACAACATATAAAGTTCCAACAACTGGGGTATAGGCCTTCTCCAAAGAGAGAGTAATGGTGCATTTATTACAAAATAATATACTCACAATTATAGGTAACCCTTCTAGCAAGTCTGACAAGTCCAATATCGTCGTTTCGGTTCTTGTTATTTTCCCTGTATCCTGAATGAGGAATGCCGAGCTGGACCGGAATCTCTTGTGGAGGATCAGCGCAGACGTTGTTGACGCAGTCCACTGGACTCTGGGTGTCGTACTCGCCTAGGCGTGCAGAGGTTCTGAGAGAAATAAAAAACATGTTCATGATTGAACAAGACATAATCGATAGAGCTAAAAAAACCAGACTGCAAACAGAACTAAATTGAGGCAAAAATTGTACGGATGGTTGCTAATCATTTTAATCGTTGTAAATCCTAAATGGTAATTCTAAATGAAAAATTATTAGAGAAACCTAAAGATGAGTTTCAAATACCTAATCAATGATACCCCACTTAACATAGTTCATCGACTTTTCTTTGTTTTCTTTTTCATAATATGGAGTTTGGTTTTCGCCATATTGAATTTTGATTCCAGTTATATATTTAGTAGCACTCGGAAGATTAAGACAAATCGATTAACGTAATAATCATCAAAATCGGTCCACGCGTTTGGTCTATATTGTGCTACAAAGGAAAAGCCCTACATAGGCTGATAAATACTGGTACTACTATAGTCTGGTAAAAATACTCTAGAATCAATCAATAACAAATCTATTCAATCAATTGATGACTGAAACATTTTTGTTGAGCAACGTTTTTATGCCAGTTATTAGCTTTCCCGCCCACGACTACATCCGCGCGGACGTAGTCGTGGGCGGGAACAGTAGTTTATCGTGAAAAAAAGCAACCTATGCTCTTCTAGGATATTAAAAACCAATGCAAAAGTAGATATAGCACCAATGCTCTTGAAGTTTTTTGACAGACTTGTTATTTCGTTTCCATGGCAACCGTTCCATACAGCGAGTAATCAACATTTTCCAGTTTCCCGTGAAAGCTTACAATTTTCCGGGATAAAAAGTATCCTGTTTTATTCTTTTCTTATTCCCATAAGCTATCTCTATTCAAAATTTCATCAAAATCCGTCCAGCCGTTATCGCGTGAAAGCTCCGCAAACAAACAAACAAACAGACCACGTTTCACTAATATATTGGTATGGATTTTTGCCCTACAAAAGGTGGAGTTGAAAATGTTTTGTTATGTTTGCTTGGGGACGAGGTCTTTATAAAAAATCCAAATTTCATCTCGTGGCTCCGGTGCGTTAGCCACCATATTGAATTGAACGTGCCAAAATTTGATTTGTTCAAACAGCGGTATTTTGCGTACTCTGTGTATACCATAAGTGATATGTGAAAATAATGTATGAAAGGATTGCCTGCCTGCCAAAAAATAACTTATGTCAATAAATTATATACCGTTGGAATATGCTTATCAAGGCCTTCAGACTGATACCCAAATTCAAAAACATGAAGAAACATATTTTTTTACTCTATAAAATGGAGTTATGCTGCCGCCGTATTGAATAAAAACATTAAAAAATAGCCTACGATATTTGAGGGGATGTATGAAAAGAAGTCGTGTAAAAAAAACCGCAACATCATATCACTATTATTACTACTATTACAGAAAGCTCAAAGTAAACGTTTTTCAATAACAAAAAACATAAGTTAGTGACTCAACTTTGTAGACCTCTTTGTGCTAAACTTTATTAATCCTTATCAAATTCAATATAATGAATGACTTCCTCATTTCATGTAGATCAATTTTGTTATTACATTATACTTTTTGGACAAGTAGTTAGAGAGTTATGATAACTTTTTTGATAAGCGGATTTCAATTAATTACGGCTTCGTGCCAAGGTACTTTAGTTTATTCTGTGGTATAATAGTGACGCGGCCGGGTGCGGGCGGGCAGCAGGTGTGTGTGGCCCATGTAACGTTTTGTACACAAAGAGAACCCTAGCTACGCGTATGAAGACGTTCGCGGGCGGTTTGCTAGTAATTAAATAATCAGAAGTCTTCAGGTGTCTTTGAGAACTATATATATTTATATCGGGTCTAACACACTGATGATAGAGATTGAGCTTTGTTACGCAACTACGGTAAAGCTTATTAGATATCTACTCCTTAAAAATCTGTCAAATACTTACAATTTTCCCACTTTCGTTTCAATCTGTCCAGCAATGCAATGGGCAGCGGTCAACACATACCGCTTGTTAATCAGCACACCACCACACTGATACGTCATCGAACCAGTACCTGGACAAAAAATATGAGTAAAAACTAGTACCAAAAAAACGGAGTAAAAACATCAAGCATTCTTTATAATAGGCAAGAGCAGGATTGAGCGTAGCAAATCTATAATATGTGTTGATGAAGAAAATTATAGCTTCATATGTGTCGATTACATTTTTAGTTTTATCTTGAGCAATTTTTGTAATAATAGTAAAGCAAGCAATTTTATAGTGTAATCAAGACATATTTTCCTCACGCTGAATTAATGTTATAGACAAACATATTGGCAGTTTTAAGATGAGAAGTTGGATTAAAGGACTGAAGTGTATTCGAGAAACTAAGTTAATGTTGTTCGAACAGAAATAAATTATTAGAAATAAGAATGAACCACATATATCCAACGGCCAAATATGTATCTAATGATCGTCTTCTAATCATCATTAATAATGCTCATGATACGCAACTAATGGTTAATTATACTACGGTTTACAATGATGAAAAAATACCTTTATTAATTGGAAAAGTTTTGGTGAAAATTACTTACGTGTGCGATATCCCATCAACGCCATCCACGGGAACTCATCAAGCTCCGTGATCTGACCCCCATAGATCCTGTCTCCAGTGGTGTCCACACCGCAGATGGATCTAGAAGCTGGAATCGCGTCCTCATCGAAAACTGGATCGACCTGATTTTCGTTGAGGTCGTTTTGGACTAGCTGAGGTCGTTGCTGTAAGGGAAAGTAAATCAATGAGTGACATAAGAATGAGGGTAAGCGATCCTAAGGAAGCATACATTTTGTAAGCATAAAGTGACATTAAGAAACGTTCTACAGTAGGTTGGACGTTACTTATATGGAAAATTCACTACCGCAATAAATAGCATCTGAATTTCGTATGATTTTGACTTTAGTTAATATATTCCTTATATGCAAACGTCAACAATGACCTCCCATATCGAGTACAAGGTACTTCAAGTAATGAATCGAGGAGCTGTCCCATTGAATACGGATACCCAATGAGGTTAATGGAAAGTTCTTAAAAATATCACTAACTTCCGGCATGAAATAAGGTGAGACGGTCGATTATCTTCAGTACATATTATCACACAAAGGTCGACAAGTACGTGTTCATTACCCATTGCAATATTTATGGAAATAATATTTAATCTGTCGAATTTCTTTTAGAATTACTTTATTGTTGGCTGAATCATGTTCGGAACAAAATTAATCCATTCATCTGTAATTCCCCTCTTTGGAAAGGTGTACAGCACTACTTTTTTGCATCGTAAAAGTTGCAAAAATGTGCAATTTTATATATTTACTTGTCATCATGGATGTGTCAGATCAACTGATAGCGGCTGATGAACAAGTGAATTTGCCTAAGATATGAGAAGGCAACGATAGCGCTCTTTCTCTCTCTACGAAACGTCAGATATTATTTACTTATAATAATGTATAAATAAGTTTTCTCACCGATGTCGGCTGCACATTATTGTTATTGTTGCTCTGCTGAGGCAGGGGCCCACAACAGACTCTTGGCGTGTATCCACTGAAACCGCACTGTGACTGTCTCAGGAAATTTATCACATCGGACTGCAACGGTCTCATTTCGAAGGCAGACACCAGGGCGGGGCATTCGTAAAGAGAGATGCAGTTGCTACGTACACCTAGAGGTGTCGTGCAGGAATCTGAAGCTGGAGAAAAATTTGTGTCAGTGAACCATTTTTTCTATTGTTGTATATTAATACTGTGTTATCAGTCTTTCAAGACCAATTTAAAGACAATTTCCATCAACGAAAGACTAGACATCAGTACAACATTTGTGGTTGATAGATCCAACACATCCATAGGTTGTGGTACCAATTGCTCCAGGGTTATGTAACCTTCGTGTGCTTTAGCTATTTTCATAAAGACTGTGAAAGAGAGAGAGAAAGAGATTCAAAGTACATACGCTCAGACGTACTGCGTTGTTAATCGCGATTGAGTACTCACTCATGTAGCTTTTCTTGTATAAGCAAATTTTGTGACGTTATGTTCCTTTGTCAGGCCAAAATGTCAATGGTTGGTTATTACTTATATATATTATATTAAAAAAGTGTCTCTCTTCCGTGTGCAAGTCGCGTGTGACAGGTGATACATCTGGTAGGATGTAAATAGGTTTTTATTTATTTTCAGAAAAACTATAAAACATGAAATAATTTTCGCACAGCGCTCATAATATGCCGTGTTCTGTCTATTGGTATACATTTGATATCATAGTAATGGATTATTTTACCAATTCCAGTTCTTAATAGCGTTCGTTATCTTTGTTTTTCAATCGAGCCTACGAATAATAATAAATAATTATACGTATTCGTAGTGTCGAGAAAATGAATTATATTTTTTATCTTCGCACAGCGCATTCATAAGGTATACGTGTAACAAATTGCTATATGTTATTTAGTCATTAGATACATCTATCCAAATAATATCCAGAAATCTGGCCTGCTGGGAAAAACCTCGAGTATTCTAATAATTCAATAAGTGCTTCACATTATAATTCTAATGAACTGGCTTTGCGTCGTCATCAAATATCAGCCAGAATTAAGTAAAAATTTTGCCTGCAAAATGTAATATCGGATATATTATACAATAAAAAAGCTACATAAATATATCTACTGGTATACTTATCTCACACTACACAATAAATTGTACACTTTATAGTACAGTCGTAACATAATATGTAGTATTAACAGGAAAAATAACATCTTCTAGAGTAAGTTTTTAAACTCTAAATGTAAGAATGAAAATGTAATAAATCTTAGTAACAAAAAAATGCGGACCTTGGTGTCCGCAGTGTGTAATTTCATATAAAAAATATATACAGTACAAGCACAGGTAAAATCGTATAAAATATGATCTAAATGAAATAAAGAGGCATTCAAATATAACATGCCTACAGTATAAACCACATCAAGTTAGGCTCAAATCATCGTTAATTACTTCTCAAATTATGTTATGATAAGGCAAGTGTTTTATTGTTCATCCAATGCAGTGACTCAAGTCGATAACCCCAAAGATAAAGATAATTATGAGATGTTATGATCAAGTAAAGGATCAAGTTCAAAATATTATCACAAAAACGTTTCCTTAAAACCGATGGAAATAACCCGTAATATTATTATTGACGTCAGTTTTAATTGGTGTTAGTACTATGTTAGTATGTTTAGATCCAGAGTTCAATTCAACCAATCAAAACAGAATAAATAATGTGCAATCAATATGATTGATCATTTTATTTTGGTTTTTATTATCATATTATTGGATGGATAATAAAACTTATTGCAAAAGTAAGTTCACTAACATCTCAAAGTCGGATTTTCCATTCACGATTTAGGTACCTGTACAGATTGTTATTGCTAACAGAAACCTGTTTTAGTTTAGTCTGGGCTAAAAATAAGTTTACCTTATGTCGCTCCTCAGACATAAGCACAGAATAAATAGTAGTACTACATACATAAGAATTAAATTTTCTAATAATTATAGGTAGGTAAGTATGGTTTACCTCAACACAAAGAATGAGGTTACATTGTGTATAGCTTACATTGTATTACATTGTTGACTTACTATTTGTCAACTATTGTTAATTAATGGAATAGCAATTATTTCTATGATTAATTATACATTCCTGATACAGAAAAGTAGTTGTATATAGCTTTAGTAAAATTGGACTTTACTACGGTAAACCTGCAAAATCATAATGTCGTACCATAACGTTCAGTACCTACACTACTTTATAGCTTTTTTCCTTGGACATAATTTCCTAACAACAATATGATACTCACACTGACAAACACAGCTCCAAAATAGAGATGACAATGACAGGAAAAACACAACTTGTTGCTTCATTTTGATTTCGCACAGCACTTTGTTTTATAATAACACGGTCATCACCTTTAATCCTCAATTAAACGTGACTAAGTTTTGAAAATAAGACTAAGTTAACACTAGTTAAAAAATAAATATTTAAATAAGACAACAGGTCGATCGCCCGACTTGCCTCGGGTATACTGGTTAGCGGAGGTCAAGTTCTCATGTTAAATACGTCTTGACGAATACGTTTTGTTGCTCATATCTGTACCGTTCGCAATAAAAGCAATTTGTTTTTATTCAGTGGATGGAAATTATTCACTCTAGGAAACTGCGCTTTAAGATGATGCAGACTGGTTCAGGTACTGTTCCCTGTCGGACGGTCATAAAATGGATTCGGTAAGTAGTAGGTACCAACGTTAATGTACTGTACGGTATGATTTTATCGTACGTATGTATTAAAAGTTTTTTATCATTTTATGTAACACTTTTAAATTATAAGTAATAACATAACTAAGACTCTAATATGCTTTTGTTTGTTTTAAGTCAATTATGTAATTTTTTGTGAAGTTATTTTAACTAATATATTTTTATATCAGCATGTATTTTTCAATATTATGTATGATTAATAAAGCAGTAAGAAGCAAAATGTCTGGACGATAAAGATAGACATAAAAATAGTCTAGGGGACTGAAAATAAGCTATGGAACAAGAATATAACATTTTTTAAATAGTGTGTGTGTCGCGCATCAAGTAAAACTAATGAGATTAGGTTTTAACTGTTTGAGAGGTAGATTAGATTTTGACTTCAAATCTGGGGTACATTGTGTGTCTCAATCCGATTAGTAGAAGCCGAGCAATCGATAAAAAACTATTTGACAGCTGAAAGATTTTGATGAAACGTAGTGTTATTGTCTTTTTAGGTAAGTACTTTTGCTCCTGAAATAACACGTAGGTTAATTTTGACCCAGAGAAATGACCACACTGGCAATGACGCGGGCACAGCTAGTTGTATTATAAAATATAGGTAACCCGTACTTATATTATTTCTTATTATTTTAATCATTAAGTATGGGTATAGGTCATCAATAATTATACTTATAGCTAATCTTTCTAGTAGATACACCTAGATTTAACTTTTATATCTTCTATACAATTTAAATAAGAGATAATCTACCTATTTTTTTATATTTTTTTTTACTGAATAGGAAATCGTTTGACCACGATCTCACCTGATGGAAAGCGATGATGCGGTCGAAAGTGTAGCACGCTTGCCTAGTAGATACCTATTCACTTTTGACTTGAACACACCTGGGTTATATTTTACCGGAAACACTGACGAGGGCAAAGCATTCCACTCCTTTGCAGTTCTTATAATAAATGAAGAAGCGTAACACTTCGTTCATTTCAACCATAAAGGGTGGCGCTTTGCTGATCGTCTAGTCGTACGGTGATGGAAAGGTGATGGGGGAATCAGATTGTGCAGTTCTTGCGCACACTCACCATAGTGCAATCTGTAGAATACTGACAGGCTTGCGACCTCACGTCGATGCGCCAGACTTTGAATTTTACTCTTTACCAGAGTGTCATCCCTAATGAGCCTCATAGCACGTCTCTCAATTTAATCCAAAGCCTCGAGCTGATACTTGGCAAAACCGTCCAAGAGGTGGCAGCAGTACTCCATACAAGATCGGACCTGTGCTTGATAAAGTTTCAGACAAAATACCAAGTTTCTTTGCAGCTACCTTGGCTCTGGATTCAAAGTAAGAAAAAAATAAATAAAAAAAACAGGTTCTATGTGTGTTGTTACACTACAGAAAGACGGAAATTGGTTTAGAGGACTCTTTTTAGAAGAGAACAAATACGCCTGAATTTTAGTAGCATTAAACTTAACCAGGTTAGCGTTGCCCCAATCAAACACGGTTTCTAAGGCTAAATTCAAACGGTCTACCATAACCTCTATCTAAAACATAACAGCGTCGCAGCTGGCATTGGAAATATATCTCTCAACCACATGACTCATCTGCATACCCAGAGGTACTGGCCGTAAGAAGATCATTAATGTGCAGTAAAAACAGTGTAGCATAGAGAACCGATCTCTGAGGAATACTGGCATTGATAGCCATTTGATCATCCCTCTAGGACTACTCAAATAGATCGCTCCCTAAAAAAAACAGCTATCCAATTGCATAAGCCAACAGGTAATCCATAAGAGGGAAGCTTGCTGAAAAGGCCGTCGTGCCAGACCCGATCAAAGGCCTTCGATATGTCAAGGGAGACGGCAAGCGCCTCACCATACATTTTTATGGCTTCGCTCAGTACATGAGTGGCATACGTGAGAAGCTTTCAACAAATTCTACATCGAGATTACAAATAGCACAACCGATCACTCAAAACATATTGGGAATATGTATAAGATACCAATTGCAAACCATAGTATGTTCTTAAAACCATGTGGTGTAGATGAAATAGTGAAAATTGTCATGTCACTCAATAATACAAGGGCAGTCGGATTTGACGGTATATGCACTCGAGTCATTAAAGAGTGTGTGATGATAATTTCACCAATTTTGCAACATCTAGTAAACCTATCTTTTTCCCGAGGTTTGTTCCCGGATAGGCTTAAACAGTCTATCATACGGCCTCTTTTAAAAAAAGACGATAAACTGAATTTGAACAATTATCGTCCTATTACGTTGATACCGATCTTTTCAAAAGTTTTTGAGAAAGCAATGCACCGTCGTATTAATGATTATCTAGTGAAATTCGAAGTTATCAAAGAGGAACAAAATGGCTTTCAAAAAGGAAAGTCAACGACACTGGCTGCCTACACTCTTATCAGTAGAGTAGTTGAACAAATTGGTAATCGTGTTCCAGTTTCAGTGCTTTTCTTTGACATGAGCAAAGCCTTCGATTTTGTGAATCATAAAATGCTCATTCTCAAATGTGAAAATTATGGAATTAGAGGACCAGTTCTTGATTGGCTCCTAAGTTACCTCACTGATCGTAGGCAGTGTGTAGAAGTTTTTTCTCTTAACGACAAACTTGTCTCGACAGCTTATCGATCCACTAACCAACCGAGCATCTGTGGAGTGCCGCAAGGCAGTATTTTAGGACCATTATTGTTTTTACTTTATATAAATGACTTGCCCACAGCAATTAATCATAAATGTATACTTTTCGCTGACGACGTGTCGGTCGTAGTAACCAACAAGAATAGTTTGACATCAATAAATCATGAAAATTTAATAAATGATGCTGCTGACTCAATAGTAGACTGGTTGGATTATAATAATTTATGTGCTAATATCTCAAAAACCAAATACATAAATTTTCGTAACTATAGTACAATGAAAAGGAACTTTAATGTAATTTGTAGAAATCAGCCTATAGAAATGACTGATGAATATAAATTTCTTGGACTGTGTGTAGACCAACACTGCAATTGGAAGTCTCACATTGATTATGTTTGTTCTAAACTCAACCGCTTCGTTTGAGCAACCGAACGGATAAGGCGCACGGTGGATCAAAGTGCTGCGCTTACTTCCTATCACGGGTACGTGGGTTCAGTTCTGAGGTATGGTCTTTTAATCTGGGGAAATTCAACCAACATAACTAAATCATTCTTAGTTCAAAAAAAATTTATAAGGGCTATATGTGGTGTTGGTCCATTGGAATCATGTAGACTGCTCTTTAAAAAGTTGAAGATTTTGACGTTAACTAGCTTGTATGTCATACAAATTGGAATTTTTGTGAAGGAGCACCCTGAACGTTTTGAAAAATTAAACGAATCCAAACTTTTTCAATGTGCTAGTCGTGATCCAACCAGGTTAATGATGGCCAACTGCAGAACCGCCCTATGTCATCGGAACTGTCAGGTTATGGCCATCAAAGTTTTTAACAAAATTCCAAAAACAATCAGGGAGCTACCAATTAAGCATTTTAAAGTTAAACTACACAAGTGGCTAACTGAAAACTGTTTCTATGACATTAAGAAATTTTTTGATTTTAAAATGTGTAAGTTATGAGTGTTTTTTTTTTTTTTTTTTACGTTTTGTTGAATTATTGTATAATTAATAAATATTTTTATTTCATAGTTTTGACATGCCCATATTATCACTTTATTTTTAAATAATTTTATATGTGACATGTTTTTTTTTTTGTTGTGTACCCATGATTAATTTACTTTTAATGTTAACGTTCGTATAATTTCAAATTGTATTATTTTATTAATGAATGTAATATAAATGTGTGTTAAATTTTTGTATGCCAAGTTTTGGCGGGACATGCTGGTCTATTTCATAATTATACCATATCTATTTTACCATGTTTCTAGCAAATAAATCATTTTCATTTTCATTTTTTCATTTTCATTTACAAATTATTGAACCTTGCGGGATTCAAACCCGCGACCGATTGGTTGAGTTCGTAGGCAGTGTCACTAACCATTCAGCCAACCGGTCGTCACATGCATGTATATGGTCGGTATATGCTAACACTACTTGATAAACGTCATAATAAATTACTAGGTATACTATATATATATAGGTGAGCTAAGTAGGTATACATAATCAACTAGTTATGATCTGGCCCGTAGTGAATCACGGATTTATCACGTGCTGTGGCTTGATATGCAAACTCAAGCTCAATATTTATTGTTAGTCGGCAATGTAACAGGCAACAACTAAAATCTCACGAACAAAGAGATAACTTGCTTTTACCTTCTATAGGTACCTGCTTTCCATGCATATTTGGTATGGAATGCAACTATAAAGCTAAGCGTAATTTGAAAGTTAGAATAAAAAAATATGTATAGAACGGTTTAATAATGTTAAGTTAAAAAAACTAAAAAAAACGTGGGGCGAGTCGAATTTCTATTACTCAGGTTACGCCTCGCTCCACGATTTTATTGTATTTAATAGCTTTTAGTACATATAAAACCGTTTAACTTAAAATCATTTTTTATTTATTTTATTTTTTAGATTTTAGTTTTTTATTAAGTTATTTCTACAGTGTACTTTGTTCTACTTATCTAGCCCATTCATTTGATACGCATAATAAAATAATTCGCCATTTTGTGGTGGCGGCGGCCATCTTAGATTTGGAATTTTCATTGTGTACTGTATTCTACTAGTTAAGCCCTTTCATTTAATATCCATATAGAAGGGTATGAAAAAAGTAATCTGCCTTTTTGTGGCGGCGGCCATCTTAGATTTGGAATTTTCATGGTGTACTGTATTCTACTAGTTAAATCCTTTCATTTGATACCCATATTGAGGAGGATGAAAAAAAGTAGCTATTTTGTGGCAGCGGCCGACTTGAATTTGCAATGATATTGAATATATTTATTTGTATTGTCACCAGAACTAAAGGTGTGTACCAAATTTCAGATCAATCGGTTTACAGGATGGGGTAAAATTTCAATTACTAGATTTGACCCAAACAAACAAATAAACAAAGAAAAATCAACAAACAGGTCAAGTTAAATAAACCCGTTTAAAAAAGAGCTCATCTTGAAAAATATATGTACAAATAAATGGCTTGTCCAGGAAATAATATATTATTCAAATAAAATAAAATCATGCGTTTGTAGTTTTCTTACATTCCACCACATTTATTCTTGTCTCTGAAAAACCCAACAAGCAAAGGATTTCTATTTCTTTGGTATTATCACCGTGAGCCCGTATCGTATTATATTTCCTCCCCTGTGACATATTTATTCAGCCGAATATTACTTTTATTCCTAATCGACCCACTGCCCAATCAGCCCCCGAGTGGGGCGCAATTTCCTTGCAATTCGCTTAACGATTAACCGCATTAACTTCCAAGTCTCGTCTGCTAATTGTATTGGGCCCCCAATTTGAGCAGCGATTTGATTATACACTCGTTGAGCGAGCAAAATACTATATTATTTGGTAAGAGAAATGGTTGTAATATGGAGTTTATTATACGTTTATATATACACATATACTCATAGCGAAATAAAGTTTTTGGGAGTTGCACTTGACCCGATTTTCCTAGTCTGTAATTTTGTATTTGTCAGTTGCAACTTATTTAAAACCTTTTATTTAACTTCACGTGTATCTATGTATGTATCTATTTATGTATCTATGTCCTAATTATTTACTGTATGTCTCTATGTATATATCTATGTATGTACTCGTATCTATGTATTTTGTCTGTCCTGTAATCTTGCATTTCAAATTTAGAGCACTTCCCGATTAGCTGTCCGGCTGAATTTTTCAGGGTAGCTCACAAACCGATGACAAAGCAATAAAAAACAAAAAAAACAAAATCTTAAAAGGCAACAAAAAAATATATGAAAAATATTACAGTTTTTTTTTTCTTAAAAACGTAAAAAGCTACAAAGCAACAAAAACATATTAAAAAAAAACCCGTAAAACCTTTTTTTTTTTTTTTTTTATTTTACTTATTATGTCTTTGAACCATAATTATTTCCCTATTTTGAAGTCTATCAGATATAGTATACCTAATTATTTACTGTCCTAATCTATTTAGTTTACGCTAAAAAATTGTATGTCCCAGTGGGAACACTGGGACATACAATTTTTCAGCCTATCCATACCAATATATAAAAGTAAACCGTTGTCTGTTTGTTTGGGGAGCTTTCACGCAATAACCGCTGGACGGATTTCGATGAAATTTGGAATGGAGATAGCTTATACCCTAGAATAAAACATAGGATACTTTTATACCGCAAAATTCCACGAATTCCGTGGAAGTTTCCACGGGAAAACTAGAACATGTTGAATACTCGCAGTAAGGAACAGTTGCCATGGAAACGAAATAACAAGTCCGTCAAAAACCATTAAGAGCGTTGGTGCCACAGATTAAGTCAACAAGCCACGGAGGCCATAACCAAGAAGTCTAAGTCTACTTTTGCATTGATTTTTAATATCCTATAAGAACGTAAGTAGGATGCTTTTTCGCAATAAACTGTAGTCCGCGCGGACGAAGTCATGGGCGGGTAAGCTAGTAATGAATAAACACGATGAATACGTCGAAACTATGAGCCATAAGTGTAGCAAGATACTGATCGTGTAGCCATCAACCATCAACAAGACCATCAAGATTCAACTCTGAGTTGGCACCATCGAATTATATGTTTTTTTTTTTAGAAAGGATATGTGCTGTTGGTCTATAGCTGACCTCTACAGCGTCACCGGACGCATGTACTGTTATTATATACGTGTTGGTACATGAAAAGGAAATTTCCTCTTCAAACTCAAAGCATACTTTGTTTACCGAATTTTATTGATTTGGTCTATTTTATATTTCTCTCCGTGTTCATGAGATGTTAAGTTTTTGACTTAGAAGTAGCTAATATTATTTTGCCTATTTATTTTAAATACTTTGACTTTGATAATAAATTAAATATTGTTGGAATATGCTCATCAAGATCTTGAATTTGATAGCAATATAGAAAATTTAAAAAAACACTTGTGAAAATGGAGCCAACATGTTTTTTTTAAATATAATGCTAAAAAAACACGCCTGCCTTCCAATAAATAATAGTCGGCGTCGATAATTGGCGTCTTTAATGGGCCGTATGTATTTTTTGAGAGATTTACCTACTTTGATTTATAGTTTTGTTTTAGTTTGTTGATTTTTATTATTATTATATTAGTTAATTTTTATTTCTACTAGCTGTGCCTGAGTGGTCATTTTTATGAGATTTTTATGTTATTCCAGTATTACAAGAATCTATAAGTATAGATTGCTCGGCTTCTACTAATCGGATTCAGATACCAAGTACACCAAGCTATCCAACAGTGAAAACCGCATGGCAATCGGTCCAATAGTTTTAAGTGTTGCGCGAAAAAACATACAGACAAACATACAGAGATACAGATAAACAGACAAACAAATAGACGGACGAATTTAAAAAATGTTATATTCTTGTTCTGTGGCTTATTTTAGGTACCATAAACCATGCTTTTTAAAATTATCTTCTTTGTACAGACTATTTCATTCCTATTGCTTTATTATAAGTATAGACGACCACGCATGCGAAGCCGCAGGCATCAGCTAGTCATTTGTATATCTATAAGAAAAATGTTTATACCATTCTTCCTCTAAAAAGCTTATTTTATTCACTGAAAACAGTGAATAAAAACCACTTTTAATCATTATTTTGGTCTTTGAGTTTAGAAAATACCAATATATTCGACCTCAATCTCAATAGCACCTCCTTGCGCATAAAATACTCGATACAAACTCTTTGTGCAAATAAGTCCTCGAGATTTGATTGGTCGACATTTTCGACAAGGAGTTTAGCATTAGAATAAAAACTGTTTTGTGTTCTTTGCTGTCATTAGTAAATTGGCGCTATTTTGAATACTGTAAGTTGTACGAACACGAAGTTTATTGTTACTTTTTAATTGTTTGTTTGTTTGTTTGTCGTATGAGGTAGCGCTGACCTCTGATGTCAGAGTTTTTCAAGCCACCCGAGGGCCTCTGACATGGCTAAACGACTGATATTAATCAATAACAGCTGACACCGACAGCTTAACGTGCCCTCCGAAGCACGAATTGATGGAAAACCACATATAACTTAGAAAAGTCATTGGTGCGGAGCCTAGGTTTTGAACCCGGTATCGTTGGATTCTAAATTGCACTATAGACCCGTTAGGCCACCATCGCTCTTGATAATAAATCGATTGAAAATACATTCAAGATAGCAGCATTAACCTGAAGAAATCTGAAGTCCCATAGACTCCACGCCCTTCAACGTCCAAGATGCCCCAGAGTTTCCTCCAGCAGAAAGTTCTGACCATCGGCAGGAAATAAATATCGCTTCACAATTTGACCATCCTAATGATAATACTAAGAATATTACTCTTAATTTTAGTAATTGTTCCTATTTTAATGTGCATTTTAATTAATTTAACCTTCCATTTTTCTTTATTAAATGTCTATTTTCGCTTAAATCTATCTTTTTCTCGTAGTCATGGCATAAAGTATAGTATGCAACTGAATAAAACTGATTTTTACCGAGAACCATGAATAACTCGCGTCGCTCAGAATTCTAACACTTGAATCACTCGCGCCCTTGCTTTAAATCCGTCCGTTATTCACTAATTGCTTATTAAACTATTTAATATGTGCATAGAGGCATATAATAAGTTACCTGAAGACATCAAAATCTTGAAGGGTAATCTGTTTGGGACTAAATTGACCGTATGGGTGGCGGACTATTGCTCTTACAGCATGAATGATTATTTTAAGTGTTATTGTTTCAAACTTAATTTTGACTTCTTTTTATTATTATTATTTTATACCTGGATGGTCGGTATATCCTTATTATATTTTTTGCTTAATTGTGGATTTTAGAAATTTTATTTAAATACGAATTACATACTGATGAAATGATGAAATATGAATAATATTTTTCGATCTTAACGACATAATAATAAAAAAATATAAACTGATTATTTAAATAAAAAATCACGAGTGCAATTAGTATAATATTACATTAGAAATAAATACTTATTTTCTTACAGTTTATCAACCTATTACGTAAGTATAGAAAAAAAAATAAGTTGATGTTTATGTTGATTATCGATAAAGTTATTGTTGAAAACACGAATAAAACAACATTTTCTAAAAATGACTCCTAGCTAGATCGATTTATCGACCCGAAAATACTAAATTTCATGAAAATCATTGGAGCCGTTTCCGAGATTCATATTATATATATATTTATATACAAGAATTTCTCGTTTAAAGATATAAGATTAGCTGCACTCCGCGGTATCATGCGCGTGAGTGATGATGATGATGATGATGAAAAGTATCCTATGTGTTATTCCAGGGTATAAGCCATCTCCATTCCAAACAACTATACCAGATCTCTATAGTGACTTAGGCTCGATAAAAAATTGTCGCGGACACAAATGAACAGTATTTTTATTTATGAGCAATATGTAAAAAAAATTGTGTGTACTTTTTGCTGTGAACTTTTCTCAAACTTGTTATGAGGGAATAAAGTTATCCTTTGAGGTTATGTGACTTGCGTTAGATTATGACACGGTTTATGGTCAGTAAAATAGCCTAGATAATTATTGAAATCTAATATTATTCTGAGATCTACACGTTACGACTATGTTTAATATCATTTAAAAGTATTATTACCTACCTATACCTGCTATACTTATTAGCAGGCACCTAGGTACTCCATCTGAGAATTGAACTTTAGGCCTTCTCGGCTCTTGTCATGAGCTTGGTACCGAAACCACTGAAACGTTTGTATAACAAATAATGAATTAAATTATAAGCAGGATAAAAAATACGTATGCGTTTACTGTTGTTTATTACTAATAACATAAAATAATATACTTAAATGATTTCTATTAGAATAAAGTAAGATAGCATTTAGTTTTTTTTTATCAATTTATTAATAGTTTATTTGCACTAGTTACGAGTTATAGTGGCAACTCTATAATTCGTAATTAGTATCAATTTACAGCAATTTCCGGTCATTTCTATTAATTTTAATTGTTTTTTTTAAATAATAGTTCCCTAATGTTATTGTTTTAATAAGAATGAATTATACTATTTTATACAGTCAATAATGTGGATAGATTTCGTGTCCACTGCATTTAAAATTTAAGTCTTGCACAGCAATTAGAATATTATATATGAATATTCTAATATATACGCAATAATGTGGATAGATTTTGTGTCCGCGGCATTTAACATTTAAAAGTCTTGCACAGCAATTTCCGGTAATTTCTATTCATTTTAATTGTTATTTTTTTAATAAGAGTTCCCAAATGTTATCGTTTTAATTAGAATGAATTATATTCTAATATATATGCAATAATGTGGATAGATTTCGTGTCCGCGGCATTTAACATTTAAAAGTCTTGGAAGCCGTAAGCTGGTATCCTCCTTCATCAAAATCCGTTCAGCCGTTTGAGCGTGAAGGAGTAAAACCATACATACAAACTTTCGCTTTTATAATATTTGTGATTACCTACTAATTTGTTTTAATATTCGTATATAATTTACAATAATATTTGAACTCCTGCAGTCTACATATTATTAGATAAACCGTGATGTAACAATATTTAAGAGCTTTTAATTAATTAGTGTAAATAAATAAATGATTGATTGACTGGTTAAAGATACCAAAAACCTAGGCAATCCAACAGGGAAAACCACAATCGGTCCAGTAGTTTTAAGTGATGCGCGAACAGGCAGACCGACAGACAGACAAAAGTTGTTTTTCAAATGTTGTATTCTTGTTCAGCAGCTTATTTTTAGTACGCTAGGCCATATTTCTTTTTAATTATCTCTATTCTGCCAACATTTTGTTACTTATTGTTTTATTAAGTATAGATAGATAAAATAAACATAGATTATCGCGTTCGACTGTACATTTATGTATATATATATACTTATAATAAAGCAATAGGAACGAAAAAGTCTGTACAAAGAAGATAATTAAAAAAGAATTGGTCTAGAGTACATAAAAACAGCTACTGAACAAGAATAAAACATTTTAAACATTCGTGTCTGTCTGTTTGTCTGTATGTTTGTAATAAAGCAATATGTAAAAACTACTGGACGGATTGCGATGCGATTTTCACTTTTCACAAGAAAAATTGCCGGAGAGAGCAGAGCATAATAATATTTTTTATCACACTTATTAGTTCCATCTGTATGTACTCGTATCGTATGTTTGTTTGTAACTTAATTTTTGAACGTGTTTTTTAATTTCCTATGTTAACTTGTACTATTATTTATTCTGTGGTTAAGGTAAAAATTACCTACGATACCAGGGACCTTATTCGCTATGACAATACAGACGTAACGCCTCGAATTACGATATCTTCGTTGAATTGTTCGTGCATTGTCGTAATGACGTCACAAGTTTTCTACAAGGAAGTGCGTTTGGCAGAGCCTTTGAGTACTTTAGTAATACATACTAAGGGCATAGCAAATAAGCACCCAGCAGTCTTCTTACCGTCTATTTACCTACTACCTTCTCACATTACAATCTCTTTGTTTAAGGATACCCACCCGAAGAAAAACACTTTCGAAAAATATTGAAATATAGTAAGATCGAGGCAATAGTTCAGCATCAGCGGTGTCAGGCATTATCGATGGGCTGCGGTATTATTTATGTGCGTCTCTGGGTGGCCGACGCTAGAATTGGCGCTCTTGCATCGCAAACACCTTCGGCTCCTATTGATTTATGATAGCCTGATACTTTTGACAACGGCGCCGGATATTTTTAAGGAAAATACTGTATATTATGCATGTTTTTCAATAGTTACTTTTGGCTGTTTATCAGTTCAATGGCACGTGACATTTGCCCAATCTGATGTCAATAACAGTTCATTGTGTTAATGTCACAAGATTTCTGCGAATACGTAACAATTAGGTAGGTACTTAACTAGTTATATCTATCGAAATACGTAAAACCCTACTTAATAGTAGGGCTTATAATAAAGCAGTAAGTACCAAAAAGTCGTACAATGAAGATAATAAAAAAAATGGTCTAGGGTACTTAAAATAAGCATCTAAACTAACTCACTTAAATAATGTAACCTTAAATAAATAAATAAATACACTAGCTGTGCTGTGTACATAAGTACTAAAGTTTGTGAGTGAGTGAGTGAGTGTGTGTATGTATGTGTTTGTCCAGTCTTCATGCTGAAATGGCTCAACGGATTGTGATGAAATTTGGTATGTAGATACTTTAGGTCCAGGTATAACAGATTCATCATCACGCGGGTGAAACCTACTACTATCTGCTCCAATACATAAAAGAGAAACGTATGTTTGTTTGTTTGGGGAGCTTTCATGCGATAATAGCTGGAAGGATTTTGATGAAATTTAGAAAGGAGATAGCTTACCTGGCATCAAACATAGGATACTTTTTATCTCGGTAAAGGGTAAGTTTCCACGGGAAAACTGGTAAATGGTGATTACTCGCTGTAAGGAACGGTTGCCATGGAAACGAAATAATAACAAATCTGTCAAAAAAACTTCAAGAGCGTTGGTGTTATACTCTTGCATTGGTTTTTAATATCCTAGAAAATAGGTTGCTTTTCTCGCGATAAACTGTAGTCCGGGCGGACGAAGTCGCGGGCGACATCTAGTGTATAATAAACAGAAAAGCTAATATTTGACTTCGTAATGCATGCTAACAAAACAATTATCCTATTACCAAACTCGATAACTTTTTCATTTCAAAGTCTCGTAACGAATAGTCATTATATGAACTTGCTAAAATTGAAAACAAAAGAGCTACAAACTACAACTCTCAAGCGTCATTCTGTCCTCAAATGGGCACATTAATTCAACTGTTTGCTTTGAATACGTTCACGCTAAAAGCTTTTTTCAGAATGGCCGTGTATTGATATAAATGACTCCCGTTGTAGGATCGAACAAGTGCGATAAATCAAGTGTGACTCTGGTCGAATGAGATTCGCCACTCATTTGTTTGCTGTCTGTAATGAACGATTGTGGATCCCTCATTTTCTCAATCGAATCCTCGTTTGGATCTTCTGTGACCGGTCGGGGAACGGTTAATTTCTTTATTGGAGGAAAACTGAGTAAAAACAAGCCGATTACTCAACGGTTTAACGGACAAATTCGTCTAAAATATGCTATGCATTTTCGGTTCTAGTGATAGATAGATAGATAGATAGATAGATAATACACCAGATTTCAAAAATTTACAACAAATAGAAACAATCTTATAACTAAAGTACAACGGGCGGACTTATCGCTAAAAGCGATCTCTTCCAGTAAACCTTTGGATGGAAAGAAATAATGGAGTGAGAGGGGAGGGCGGTGTAAACAATGAAAACAAATATATTGATATATTGAAATAATAATAATTATGAAATAATTAATAAAAATAAATAAACATATACATACATTCCATAGTGATGGTAGCCTAGCGGATACTAGTGTGAGTTAGAATCCAACGATGCCGGGTTCGGTTTCCATCGCATCCGTACTTCGGAGGGCACGTTAAATTGTCTGTCCCTACTGTTATTAATTAAAAGCAGACGTTAAGCCATGCTAGAGGTTAAATTACCAGCACAGCAGGGCCTCAACATTGTGTTGAAATGGCCTCGTATAAGAAAATGGAAAAGTCAATATTAGGAACGGGATTTTGATCATCTATATCTATCTACCTATATATATAATAAAGCAATAAGAACGAAAAAGTCCGTATTGTATAAAGAAGATAATTAAAAAAAATGGTCTATGGTACTTAAAATAAGCTACTGAACATGAATATAACATGTATTAAATTCGTGTCTGTTTGTCTGTATGTTTGTTTGCGCATCACGTAATAACTACTCGACCGATTGTGATGATGTTTTCACTGTTGGATAGCTTAGGGTTTGACTTAGAAACTGTTATCTTAATCCGATTAATAGATGCTGAGAAATCGATAATAACTATATTTGACAACTGAACAAATATTGAAGATATTTTATAGGTACTTTTGGTCCTGGAATAACACGAATGGACAAATTTTAAATAAATGACCACGCGAGCAAAACCACGGGTACATAGCTGTACCCGCGTACGTATATGTTTTGTTTTGAGGTTCCGATATTTCAGCACTGTTGCCTAGTCAAGGATCAACTGAAGGAAATGCGGGTAGGTGTTATTTTTCTACGAGCAGACAAAACGGTCTACCCTCTTGCGTGCTCGTTTTTTGTTATTGACAATGTAACCATTATGTCCGCTGTCCACAATATCACTTCCAACTCGTTTCATATCTCTACAATAACAATTCTAATGAGACCGTGTCAGATAAAAAAATTAGAGAAAAGTAATTTATGAAAAATGTGACAATAAGTATTTTCATTGAACCCTTATACTTAAAATTACTCTTACGTACTCGTAACGATTTGGCAAAATTGGGCTCCAGATTATCTGCTTGCCACTAACTCACATACAAACAAGTCCTTAAGTAGCAGCCTGCGAGTGGAATCAGAGGAAATAAGAATCATTATTTAACGTCAATGTTTAACTAGATTGGCCCCGCAAATGGGCCGGTAATGATGCCGATTGCCAGCTCCTCCCCCCTGATTTAGGATCAGAACTTACCCTGCTCCAGATAAAAGAAATATAGATTTAATCAAAATAAATTATGATGAAAACTGTCAGAAAGCGAAAGCAGAAATAAACTTTTACAAAATAGTTCCATAAAATAGGGGTGTAGATACAAAGCACAAATTTTCAAATTCAACTTGTATTTAAATAGGTTACATCGGTCTCTTTGGGAAAATGATCAACAGTGAAAAAATAATTATCTTATGATGATGAAAAGACTTACCAATATATTCTAGACATTCTAGCCTTGTGTTGCATGATAATATTATTTATTATGACCCCGGTGACATTTTATCCTTAGTCTCAAGTGAGTTAGCCTTCAGCAACTTTCATTTCTTAAATCTGAATTTGTTAGGGGATTCATTCATTTTAATAAGTGATTGCACTATGATACATCCAAACTGCTTTGGAAATTGAAAATTAATTTTTGAATGCATTTTGTATGCGAATGTTTAGTCCCACTACATCATGTCTGCAGACTGGAAGGAAAGTAGTACTGGCATTTTTTCTGTACTTATAACCTCTGGTGCATCTGCATGCACTTGCATTTCGTACCTACCACCTGCATTTAATATGCCTTGTATCAAAGTTGACAGTCTGTACTTACATATTTTATTTTATAGAATGTAATAGAAAAATATACCTAAAATTATATTACCTATAGAATAAGCCATTTTTATTAAGTTTCATGTTTTCAGATATCTGCTTTCTTCTCAGATTGGGAACAAAAATTATCTTAGAATAACAATTAAATAACAATGTAATGGGTACGAACCTTAACAATATGAGCCCATAAAGCTGAAGCGTGCCAAATCAAACAAGACCCAGGTGGCGAGGTTGCGAGCAATTAAACCAAGCCATTACAGTCCGTATCGTCTACTTTATTGTAACATAAAGAAAAGCTAACGTAAAGTCTTCGTGAATCGCTTATATAGCGTGTGTGCTCTCTCAGACATAAAGGGGAATAGCAGCCACCACATACTTGACACAGTTTGCATCGGCGAAGTTGCTTTATATATATCCAGATGAGAAAGTAGGTGATAATGATTATGATTCGTAATCATAACTACTTTGTGTGTCCTCAGCTCCGTAGCTACTTCTCTGGACGAATTTTGGCGAAATCTGCATGGTATAGGTACTATACTTACTTGAGGTCCTGGAATCTGGAATAGCAAAGATACTAAACTTTTTATCATAATTGTCCTTGTGGGCGAAGCCGCAGGCACAGAATAAATAGCCACGGGGCGCTGTATTTTACTAAAAAGAATTGACAATCCAAAAAGTATCAAGTGTGTGCAGGCACTGCAGGCTCTAAGACATAAAGGGGTATTAATAAGGCCATTTCGTAGAGCGATTGAACAGACAAATAGCCAACTCTAGCTCGGGCAAAGCTCCGAAGATATATAAGGAGATATTGAAAGTTATCGATTCTTAAACCTGTTTATGTACAAACTTCAATTTGTGTTTAGTTTACTGAGAATCGTTTCAGTAATGGAAGGGTTAAGTATTTCAATAGTTGGAAAGTTGTTTGATTTATTATTAGACTTCTAAGTGATTTTAGTTTAGTTTTGATTTCGAGTAATTTTATCTTGGGTATTATATTAGTGACTAAAAATTAACTTAAGTTAATTTTATCCAGTGTTTCATTTCGTACCCCTTTTAGATATTAATGGGCTTAAATTGAATAAAAGCATTTAGCCTGAGTAACTTTTTCAACTATAGCAAAGCTAAAGATCGATCTTAATTATTTTGCTATAACGAAAATATAAGGTGTTATTCCTTAGGTAAAGAATCTATATCTGTGGAGGGACTAATGTCTTACCTTTACTGTTATAAAAAGGAGATTCAAATGCACGTTTTTATCACATACTATAAAAATAAAAAGAATGTAAAATGTTCCCTCATTCGGCGCTCAGTAAATTCGAACACTTAGATTTGCCCATCAAAGTAGCGGGCACTCAAAAATCCATTTAAAAAAAATACTTATTTTATACCTTTCTAAGAGAATTGGCTATTCGGGAAAGGGTGCGTATATTTTGGAGCTATTTGGATAGGTTTTATCGCACTTACCGTTAGGTCGCATTACAATTATTACGGCCCAGAAGTAACTGCTATTCTAATATCAGCATCGCGTTACTATGTTGCGTTATAACATATATTATTAGCTATAAAGCTATGTTATTGTGTTGTGCCTGGGGTGTTATTCTCATTCAACTGCTTCGTGGTTAGTTTTAATCGCTAGTCGTAACTGTTTACAGATGCAATAATAATTTAATTCTGGTTAGGAGCGAGATGGGGATCAAAACGCGAAATTAATGTTTAGCTAGGAAATCTTGTTTGCATTTTACATTAATGCTTGGGCGTTTGTTTCATTGTTATTCGAGTTTAAAATCCGGGCGACTGAGCTTCGAAAATAGGTGGCTTAGCTCTAAATGGTTTCTTGTATTTCATTGGGCTTTTATTTCGGTTGTTTTGTTCGTTTAGTTATGGAAAAGACAGGGCAGTAAACGTATGTATATGCATTCTTTTTTTTTCTTGTGTCAATTTATTTTTAGATCGCTTATTATAAAACAATTATTATAAGCAACGCCAAAATGAACATTAAAAATAAAATAAAATATTTTGTCATGTTGCTTTTGAATGCAAAAGAAATTTGAATAATAATCAGAAATATGATTACAACCATGGTGAAAATTAATTTCTTATAACAATAAATTGTTTTATGGTTATTTTCAAGATGGACATAATGAGGACGGTCGGTCTTCCAAAACACAAAGCTGTGATACAAGAAAATGGCTTATATAGTTGACCTTTTATAACGCCGGGTTGACTGGTCTAAAAGTGCCTGTTAAAAAAAAAACAGTCATCAATATATAGCTGTTAGTCAAGTTCGCAATATCTTACACTGGTTTATGTATTATTTTCCTTGGTTTACCTACCACCCTGATACAGAAAATTGCCGAAACCCAGTGTATGTTTGGGTTTCGGGATGTATGTACTACCGGCAATAGTCTTTAAGTGCCAGCATGTTTACCACCGAGTGGTCAACCTTTACCTAACCAATATATCTATCTATACTTATAACACATTACCGTGACAAACTAACTGACTGACAGACAACGCACAGTCTAAGCCGGTGGATCTAGAGATTCGGAATTTCGAAGAAATATTCCTTGAGTAAATAACCGTTTCGAAGAAATATCCCTTGAGTAATAATTTATTACCGGTGCACTAAGAAGGGATTTTTTAGAAAATGCATCCGTAAAGGGATGAATGGGGTGTGGCAATGTTTGAATATAACATTATCTACTTTTTATAAAAGTAAACGTCTTTAAACGAAGCTAGATTGAGAAAGTTTCACGAAAGTAAAGTGCCTGCGTAGTAACAACTAGCAACTGAGTTCGTATCTCGGACTCTCGGATGATGTCATCCCAAAGGGGATGTAAGATGACGTCACTCTCAACCACCCTTCATAGATTACGTACCAAGGACTTTAGGGTAGTGAGTCAACGGGTCACCCCAAAAAATCTTAAATATTTTTAGGGGGTGTTGATAATCCGTTATTGAATTTGAGAATCCTTTTCGTTCGATGATTAGATATTTGGACTTGTTTCGTGTATGGCTTTTTTTAAGATGACATCGTGAATTTTTTTTATCATAGATAAAAAAAAATGTCTCATAGTTACATTTTTTACTGGCCAAATATTTATATCCCCTCATAGGTAGTCATTGTTCGTTAGTACGAGTATCTTTCCTCGCCCCATATAAATATGACCACAATGAACTACCGTTAGAATTAAATTTAGCATATGGGTACATTTTGTTTGGAGTTTTTGATGTTCTAGCACTATTTCAAGTATTCACGCAATTATTTATAAGTAAATACTTTTAAATTTAAAAGTCCCTGTTGTTGGTTAGTCAAAATCCTAATAATTCTACGGTAACTGTAGCTGGGCAGCATTTGGAAAATTTCGTCCATTCCACAATTATTGCCAATAATAATTATTGCCTGAAGACAAAAGTCTTCAACCAATGCGTCCTAACCGTAATGACATACAGAGCTGAAATGTGGACACTGACTGTGAGACTGATCTACAAGCCAAGGTCGCTCAGCGAGATATGGAAAGAGCTATGCTTGGAGTTTCTCTGAGAGATCGAATCCGAAATGAGGTAATTCGTCAGAGAACTAAGGTAACCGACATAGCACAGAGAATAAAGAAGCTAAAATGGCAATGGGCTGGTCACGTGTGTCGTAGAACTGATAACCGCTGGGTTAGACGAGTGAAGACCACGAATCGGCAAACGTAGTGTAAGACGCCCTCTGGCTAGATGAAACGACGATCTGCGCAAGGTAGCTGGCAGTCATTAGAAGAGACTAATATAGGTCGTTGATGACGATGTAGCGATAACGGGTAGATGTGCATGTTACACGCTCGGTCACACTGTCGCTTACCATCAGACGAGTTGGCGGTTGCCTAGTTATTTTAATCCTGCTATTTTATTCTCTTTTTATTTACATAAGCCCTGAGTGAAAGAAGAAATATCATTGCTATGAATAAAACCGCAGGCGTGGGAGTCCCATTGCAAAGATATCAATGGCGCCACAGAATACTAGCAGCACAAGATAGCGCTGAACACCCAATCAGGCAGATTAAAGCTCCTTTGAAAGATTCCTGATAAACAACATAATACCTTTTTTATACTAGCTTTGCAGTAATAAATTGGAAAAGAAATTCTACATTATTTATCTTTGTGCGTAATATAACGGTTTATATAAAAATATGCTCTAGTATTTACAGTCTAAAATTGAGGTGCCCTAGAGAGCGTAACAAAAAAAAAGTCCTGACAGATGCGTTAGCTAGCAGTCACGATTAATTTATAAGAGTAAATTCCATGTTTGATGTTTGGCTACGTTACCTACCTTAAAAGGTAAGTTACGAGGACGGTGTTTCTATCGTAGTAATTAGGACATATTTTCTAGGTAGGTACTGACGTTTCATTTTTTCTTTGATTATTGTCCAGGTTTCTCAATCAAGATTGACTGGAGCAGATCGCCATTATCGATACTTCCGTTCATCGTACTTTAGTTTTGAGTCATTTTTAGTCAGTAAACTGGTAGTTAAGCATTTTCTATCGATATACGAGTATCTATATAATGTTATCAAACAATCAAAGTCTTGAATTGTCGAATACCTACGGAACTCGTCTGAAAATTAAATTCTTCGTTGAAATAAAGCCTTTGAGACATACCACAGGGGTAGGAACCATTCTCGTTACGAAGCCCGTAGTCAATATTGGTTTTCATATCCGCAGACCAGATCTAATTCCACAAGGTACTGCTATTTAATTTTCTTGCTCCTTACTCTAACTCGAGAGCAAAGTTTCCTGCGCAGTTAATCTACCGAAATAGGTAGCCTTACAAGGCACCTTTGCTTCTTGTTAGATGGCCCGTCTGTGTTTACTAGCTTGTTCTATTTTGCCCTATAACTAACAATGCAAGTCCCTTCTTGTCTTATCCTTGTGCCTTCTTGCATTTGTATAAGCGCTATTTGAAACAAAACTAATCCGACACTGTCACGCTACAAACGCGCGCTCTCAATAGTTTTCTACCACAATTACATGCCTTCGTTACGAACTGATAAAATAATGGTACGAAATAATTTTAATTTTTTGTTTATGTGTTTGCTTGTACTGTAGTTTGTTTTTTCTTATTATGTTTTTTTTTTTTTATTTTTTATGCAGTTGTACTGTGTGTATGTGAAACGTGACATCGCCAAACGGCTCCAACGGAAGACCAGCGCTGGTTAACTGCCAGCATTATGCTGAGTTGGGGCCGATTTGTGACATATCATGCAAATTTTTAATTTCTTTGTGCTGTTTTATAATGTACCTACGTACTTGTCACAAATAAACTTTTATTCTATTCTATTCTATTCTATTCTATTCTATTCTATTCTATTCTATTCTATTCTATTCTATTCTATTCTATTCTATTCTATTCTATTCTATTCTATTCTATTCTATTCTATTCTATTCTATTCTATTCTATTCTATTCTATTCTATTCTATTCTATTCTATTCTATTCTATTCTATTCTATTCTATTCTATTCTAAATAAGTTTGTAACTGTCATATCTTTTGGATGTTTAAAATTATTGTTCTGACTGATCTAAATGAGAATTTCCATGGTTCAGTTATGTTCTGTGGCTAGGTACTTATAAACTAGTGGCTCTGTGAGCTGTAGACCTCGCGAGTAGGTACAAACTTTTTTGCAAACAATCTGGCTGTGCTCAGTATCGCCATCTAGTTAATTTATTGTAAAACTAACATTAATAACCAAGGTCCTCCATCAATCCCTAACTAGTAGGTAAAGGCACAGAATAAATAATAGTACAAGGTATAGGACTGATTCCACTGGTTGAAACCTAAAAGTGAGCAAGTTCCTGCATTTTGAGGAGCTATTCTGCTCATAACGCCGAACATCTTCATCACATCTTCACCATTTTTTTATGAGATTAACGTACTACCTTAAAAATAAAAATAAAATCATCGAAATCGGATCTAATAAAGCTGATATATTCAGTAGCCCCTTTTTCCCTCTTTTTGAGGAAAGTATCTCCCAATCAAAAGTCCCTCACGAATAAGATATTCTAAAAATGCGCTTAACCTGTATATCAAGTTCCGTCTAGATCGGTTGAGAAATGCGACCTGTAGAGGAGAACAGAGATCCGGACATACGAAAGCATTTTTGCCCACGCTGAAACGGAGAGGCTTCGCTCGCGCTTGCACTCGCTCGGTCAATAAACATCATGAGCATGAACAAATCCAATGCAACACAGGCCTCCCCATACTAGAGGGATTTGCCATAATCATCACGTCTAGGCGGCTTGGTGATCACAGTAGATGTTGAATTGTTAACACTTACTTTTCCTGCATTCCCTTCTGTTCCTGTACTGTGGTTATATCACTGAACTATAACTTAATTATAAGACTGAATAATGACTATTTCAAGTTATTACTTACTCACATAACATTAAAATAAGATAAGATATGAATTTTCAACTGCATCAGTCATTGTTTCTTACGAAATCATACATGGTTGTTACATCATTTAGAAACTTCTCGTACAGCGAGGGTGTTTCGGCAGTAGCCGTACGTGTATAAAACTAGGATTCCCTGTGTTAAGAATCGAGTCTACACACCAAAGTCGCCGACTAGCCCGCCGACACAACCTTTCATAAGGCTGTGTTGCTTACGGCTACTACGATTCGTTCCTGGATTAAAGTAAACAAAGTTCCAATGCTGTTAATGTTGACATTGAAAAAGAAAATGATATTTTATCATTGACCGAGCGAAGCGAGATCTCCAAATCACCTGGGATAAATGATGATTGTTTGTTCTTTGTCGTAGAATAATTTTCACTGAAATATGAAACGTGACGAAAATAAAATAATAACTAGGTACGCCAAACTTTTCACATTTCAAGTTGGTAACAGAAATACCTGCTCATATTTCGAAAGGATTTTCGCAAGCCTGCTCGCACATGTAAATATTGGCGTTGACTGATCTCATCGCATCGTGGTTATGAAAGGACCGCCCGAATGAGGTGATTTCGGAGGATTTAACTTCGCCGGAGTAGACTGTGTTTTGCATATGTAGGTAGGTGCCTACCTTTATGCATATTTGTGAGGAATTGTGCATTTATGTTTAAGCGAAACCTTTTGTCCTTTGTACTCGGACTGCGATCGTGATCGTGAGAAATAAACAATCGAAAAATTCAAAACAAACTTCGAAAATAGCGATGACCTACGATGTCATTAACGTCATTAACCAAAACAACTCTAGACTGAGTGCTCTGTCGCAGAATTTAAACACCAACGCGGCTCTGTTCCCGTATAGCGCATTATTAAACATAAAAAAGGTAAAGTTAAAAAGTTTTGTGAGGTGTCAAAATTTCATCAATAGACCCTATTACTATGCACTGGTCACAGAATAAATAATAGTACCCTAGTGAAAGATTTCATTCTCTACCCCACCGATTTTCTTCAATATGTGCTCTACCGAGTTGAAAATCGGTTCGTTTTCTATGCTCGATTACAAACATTGAAACAGCTAACGCTTTCGCGTCCTATACCTGTCTAAAGACTAACTAAGACCCTGAAACCAATTTCATCTTTATCTCTAAAACAATCCGCATTAAATCTGAATTCTGAACGCCCCGAAACTCCGAAGTTTCCCTGGAATTTGAATACCCTGAAGTTAACGTACTGTTATTAAGGAACTGAAATCCATTTAGGGGTTGTTGGTGGAAAATAAATCAGAGACGGCGGCGACGGCTGAGGCCGTTCGACGAACTCTAGAGTTGGGAACAATTGGTGCGGAGATGTAAATTAAATCGAGTGCTCTTGTCGCAGACTGGGAAGCGTATTATCGAAGCCCAATGGGATTTTGATTTGGGAATAGTGGGATGTTGGATCATAATACTGGTTCATCTTCACTCTTCTAGATGCGTTTGTTTTGAATCAGCGTCAATAGGTAATTTGCAATGAACTCAAGCGACGCGCGCGGCTTATTCACTTTCAAGAAATTTTCCACTTGGGCATACTTCTTTAAAATTGCAAATATCATATAATTGCAAAAAAAAAACTTAAAAGGACAGCCAGCAGCACTTGGAAACATTTACTTTGTGGAAATTATCATTTTTAGCGAGTACATGCTACCTACGCATGCTTGGGATCGTATCTATCTATATTTGAAATATTTGTATATCAATATTGGATATTCATTTATCTGCACATTAACGTTAATTGAGGCAAACCATTCATTTCCCACCTAATTTGATAACGTGTCACGCTTGGCCTTGAATTAATTACGATATTACCTTCTATAAAAAAAAACTACATCGTGAAAGTAGAAACCAAATATGCGTCCCGGGTTCACAAGCACCGGTCGAGAGTTCTCAAGATCTTCACAGGTTCTTTTTATTTTTCTCACAAGTTTCACTGAGTCCCAAACGTTTGTCAGTTAGAGGGACGTGGAAATCTCTAGTTACGAAACTAACAAACTTTGGGATACGAGTTGAACGTAAAAGTTGTGTCAACTGCTTTCGAGTATAATTTGAGTGGCTACTTGATAGTTAAGTACCTACATGAACTTTCTTAATTCTCAAGTTAAAAGATTTAACCCGAAAAAACTCCGAGAAAGCTACAAGCTCTGTAAAATGTATGGAAGTTCCATCACTAGCACAGAATAAAAAAAATAGGTCATAGAGGGTAACTCGCTTTTGGGCCGCAGCCCAGTTAGGTCACTCTGATCTTCAGGTAAACTGGGTCGAATGTTTGGACAAGTTTCCCATTGAGAAATAGTACAGTGGTAAACTCGACACAAGCTAGTTTTTATTTTCCGGTTTATGTAAATAAAGAGAAAACTGCAGCGGGAGAGGGGACTGCATATAAATT
Organism: Alsophila aescularia; assembly: GCA_946251855.1. Classification (NCBI taxonomy): domain Eukaryota; kingdom Metazoa; phylum Arthropoda; class Insecta; order Lepidoptera; family Geometridae; genus Alsophila; species Alsophila aescularia. The sequence goes on from OX276383.1 coordinate 41,835,049, forward strand.
GCAATAATGTACAAAAATTCTGTGAACCGATAAAAATTGGTGAAATTAAAATTTACCAATATATTTTTTCTTTAATGTATCCTGTTATTATTATTTTTATTATGGATTAGGCAAACGTTTGACCACGATCTTACCTGGGCCATTATTATCTATGAACAGTCACACGCGTAACGCGTCTCGCTGTGGAATCGTTCGGAAAAGTACGGCAATTCTCGAACATGCACAAACAATTCCACGCAGATATTTTAACGCGGCGCGTCACGTGACCGAGTGGCAATTGAGAATAAGGTCCCTTATGGAAAACAATGATGTGGTCGAAGGTGTAGCACGCTTGCCTAGTAGATACCCTTGCCTAGTGTATCTTGACTTGAACACACCTGGTTTATATTTTACCGGAAACATTAACGAGGGCAGAACATTCCACACTTTTACAGTTCTTATAATAAATGAAGAAGCGTAACGCTTCGTTCTTGTGCGAGGTATTTCAACCATAAAAGGGTGGCGCTTTGCCGATCGTCTCGTACGGTGATGGAAATGTGATGGGGAAATTAAATTGTGCAGTTCTTGTGCACACTCTCCATGGTGCAATCTGTAGAATACCGACAGGCTCACGTCGATGCGCCAGACTTTGAAGCTTACTCTTTACCAGAGTGTCATCCCAATGATCCTCATAGCACGTCTCTCAATTGAATCCAAAGCCTCGAGCTGATACTCGGCAGAACCATCCCAGAGCAGTACTCCATACAAGATCGGACCTGTGCTTGATAAAGATTCAAAAACGGTCCCAGTGTGAAGTACCGCCTAACCTTATACAAAATACCAAGTTTCTTTGCAGCTACCCTGGCTTTGGATTCAGAGTAAGACCCAAAATACAGGTTCGATGTGAGTTCGACACTCAGAAGCTCCAGGTGGTCACCTTTTCGTATTCGTTACACTACGGAAAATCGCTCTTTTTAGCAGAGAAAATCACGCCTGCGTTTTTGTAGCATTGAACTTAACCAGGCTTATTGCTACATATAATTAGTATCTTGCATTCTGAACTGAATGCATTTTCTTTCAGTGAATTTGCTAAAAGTAATCCATCCAACGAGAATCTTCATTATGAAGCAATGCTATTGTGATCTTTGCCCAGTCTAAATTGTTTTAAAATAAAATAACTTGAAGTGAAACTAAAGTGCATTAAGTCAATTAAAGTCTAGACAACTTGAAAGAATTTCCGAGCATCAATATGATTAAATTAGGAGTGCATCAACTTTTGCCAAGCTTTTAGTAGTATCCAGATACTTTGGCAGGTTTGGAGAGTTTGGCAGGTTTCAATATACCCATCTTAAATGGATAACTAAAACACTTTAATTAAAATATTTTAATTGAGTTCGGCACCTTTATAAATCCCCATACAAAGAGCATGTAAGACGTATGTTTTTATTGTCAAACTAGCTATACCCGCGGCTTCGCACGCGTGGTCTTTTCTTTAGTTTCAAAGTACCATAGTTTTATTATAAGTATAGATATATGACTGTGTCAATTTGTATAAAAAAAATCGTCTAGTAGTTTCAGCAAGATACGTGTTCTTTTTAATAACTTTCAACCCCTATATTGCGGAAACCCTTTAATTTTTCACGATGAAAAATATCCGATTTCCTACCTCGTAGTATGAACTCAAATCATACCAAGTTTCATTTGAATTCATTCAGTAGTTTCTGTGCGATGCGTGGTTAAGATACGGACAAACAGACAGACAGACAAAAATAAAAAGTAAAACAGTTTTGGCTTCAGTTCGAATAAAGAGAACCATCCAAAAAATATTATTTATAACTTAAATATTAACATAACTTTGGACCCATATCCCGCTTTAATTTTTCGGGATAAAACGTGTCCTCAATTTCAACCCATCATATAATTTAAGACGGTGCCAAGTTGCATCAAAAACCCATTAGTTTCAGCGTGGTACGTGTCCTTTTAAATAAGTTTCAACCCCTATCCTGCGAGAACCCATTAATTTTTCGGGATGAAAAGTATTCAATGTCCTACCTCGAAGTATGAACTCAAATCATACCAAATTTCATTTGAATTCAGTGAGTATTTTCGGCGTGATGCGCTACCAAGGTACAGACAGACAGACGGACAGACAGACAGACAGACACACAAACATTACAAAAATACAGCTTTGGCTTTGGTATTGAATAAAGAAAGGCCTCCAAAAAAATTTACAAAATATCTTCAATTTACAGAATTTGAGACATTATCCCGCAGGAACTCTTTATTTTTTAACAACATAGGAACAAGACAAATTAATATTATCGTGAAGTTTGACGAAAAATTATGATTTTTGAAACCAAAACTTAATGTTAATTTATTTCGACGTTTCGATCAAGTTGCATTGATCGTGGTCATGAGAAGACTGAAGTAGCGGGCGTCAGCGTCGAGAAGGGCGAGCGTTGTTTCCGACTGCTGTTGAACTAATTTCAATGTACCTATGTCACACAGTCTATCTCGCCCTTGAACTAAAACTGAATGGAGCTAAGTCTCACTGGATCTATCTCGCTCTTGAACTTCAAATCAATAGACCTAAGTCTCACAGGGTCTATCTCGCTCTTGAACTAAAACTGAATGGACCTAAGTCTCACAGGGTCTATCTCGCTCTTGAACTAAAACTCAATGGACCTAAATCTCAAAATGCCTACCTCGCATTTGGTTTAGGCACAACGCGATTAAGGCACACTGCGTTTTAGGTTTACCTACTGGCACGTAAGTCTAGCGGTGAACGAAACGAGGCGGGGATCTTGCCACAGTCAAAGTTTATATAATGTGTTAAAATGTTGAATACTTTTTATCCCGAAAACTGACTGTGCCAAGATCCCCGCCACGTTTCGTTCACCGCTAGACTTACGTGCCGCTAGCTATACGCAGCGAGAAAACGTAATAAATCATATGTACAAACACACGCCCTCTCTCACACATAACACACATATCCTCACATACATAGGTGAGGATGTGTGAGAATGTGTGTGTTATGTAGTTTTAAACTTATATTACTGTTATGTTATGTTACTTATATTATAATCCTATATCCTGTTCCATCCTGTTCCGACCGCACCTGATTTTGTAAAAAACACTTTTTATTATTATTTCTTATAATTTTCCCTATCGATTGACACATTTATGGCCGAGCTTATTTCAACATGGCGAAAGGTTATGTATGCTAAAGTCTATTATATTATCATCATCATCATCATTGCCGTTGTAATTCTTATTCGAAGCGAGGGCGGTAAGGCCTGCACTGACGCCTGAGTGTATTGTGCATTTTCCCCTACCAGCCTCCACTCAAGCCATCCCAACTCCTTCAAATAGCAAAGTGTGACTTTGGGTCGCCGGCACAACTGCTCCAGTGACGATGACGATGGTGGCAATGCTAGTGAAGATGATGAAGACATAGTTGGCAAAGTGAGTTTGGGTTATGTCGCTGAGACAAATCATGTTGTGTTTGTGATGTATTCCAGATGGCAAATCGTCCGACTATTATTATTATAGATAGATAGATAGATAGATGAACTCTTTATTGAAACACCACAATACAGAAATATACAATTAATAAACTTAATCTAACAAAAAACATGTTACAATTGGCGGTCTTATCGCTTAAAGCGATCTCTTCCAGACAACCGTGCATGGAGAGGATTATAACATAAATAAATTACGAACGGTGGTTTTTCTTACAACAACAACATAACTATATCTACTTTAATAGAAATGACAAATAAATACCAAAACATAACAACCATACAGATATATACATATAAATATACACATCACACACACGTCATACATATAATATATATAAATATACCCATTATACATACATATTCATATATACTTGTTTATGTATATTTTTATTTTATTTTTTAAATATATACAGTGTGTTAAAAAAGTAGCTAGTGTAAAAGGTAGTAGTAGGCTTTTACTTATCATCATCATCATCATCATCATTACAGTTGTCATATTCATTAGCCGATTATATTCTAAATGCTAGCGCTCCCGTAAAGTTACCAATTTGTCTAAAATTTTCCGGATATGTCAGGCTTAGAGGCCCCATCCGTGTTTGAATAGTCAAAGTTTCAGTATCTGAGAGTTAATAATATGTTTCATAAAAGAAGATATTCCAAATGTATGTATTTCAATGGCATAACTCCAACTTGTGCAGATAAAGTGTCAGTCAAGGTTGCAGTAGATGCAAAAGCGTCTTTACTATGCCGTTTGCCGTTTAGCATTTTTTGTGCGCAAGAAGGTCACAAACCAAGCTTCGACGTGTCGTGGCATTTATCCTTCTTCAAGCGGGTCCAATGGACCCTTTCCTCCGCGAGTTTCCCCTACGCATAATGTTTGATGTCAGATCTTGATTAGTACAAAGCCATAAATCGAAAATATTGTACGAAATTGCAACAATATACGAGCATATTTTATCCAGCAGTCAAATAGTTTTTAATCGATTGCTCAGCTTATACTCATCGAATTGAGATACAAAGTACACCAGTTTTTAAGTCATGTCCTAAGCTATTTATCAGTGAAAATAGCATCTCAATCAGTCCAGTAGTATTTACTTGATGCGTGAACAAACCTTATATTATATATATTATATCCTTGTTCAGTAGCTTTTAAGTATACTAGGCTATTTTTAAAATTATCTTCTTTGTACAGACATTTTGTTACTTAGGTAATGCATTATTATAAGTACTAGCTGTACCCGCGGCTTCGCATGCGTGGTCATTTCTCCAGGCTAAAAGTACTCTATGTGCTATTCAATGACCTAAATTAACAATATACTAACAATAGCTGTGCCCGCAGCTTCAAACGCGTGGTAATTTCTCTAGGCTAAAAGTACACTATGTGCTATTCCATATTGACCTAAAATAACAATATACCAACAATAGCTGTACCCGCAGCTTCAAACGCGTGGTAATTTCTTAGGATAAAAGTACACTATGTGCTATTCCATGACCTAAAATAACAATATACCAACAATAGCTGTGCCCGCATCTTCAAACGCGTGGTAATTTCTTTAGGCTAAAAGTACACTATGTGCTATTCCATGACCTAATATAACAATATACCAACAATTCAAACGCGTGGTAATTTCTCCAGGCTAAAAGTACTCTATGTGCTATTCCATGACCTAAAATAACAATATACCAACAATAGCTGTGCCCGCAGCTTCAAACGCGTGGTAATTTCTCTAGGCTAAAAGTACACTATGTGCTATTCCATGACCTAAAATAACAATATACAAACAATAGCTGTGCCCGCAGCTTCAAACGCGTGGTAATTTCTCTAGGCAAAAAGTACACTATGTGCTATTCCAAGACCTAAAATCAACATTCCCCCATCCATCCAATTTTTTTTAACGATTGCTCGGTCCCTACTCATCCGATTGAGATACCAAACCCTAAGCTATCCAACAGTGAAAACCGCATCGCAATCGGTCTAGTAGTTTTAACGTGACGCGTGAATACACATACAGACAAACAGATAAACAGACAGACACGATTTTTATATATGTTATATTCTTGTTCAGTAGCTTTTAAGTATACTAGGCTATTTTTAAAATTATCTTCTTTGTACAGACATTTTGTTACTTAGGTAATGCATTATTATAAGTACTAGCTGTACCCGCGGCTTTGCCCGCGTGGTCATTTCATTTAAAAGTAGCCCATACGTGTTATTCCAGGGCTAAAAGTACCTATTGTTTGTTTGTTTGTTTTTTTGTTTGTTTGACGTATGAGGTAGTGCTGGCCTCTGATGTCAGAGTTTGTCAGGCCGCCCGAGGGCCTCTGACATGGCTTAACGACTGCTATTAATCAATACCAGCCGGGACCGACAGCTTAACGTGCTCTCCGAAGCACGGAGCGATGGAAAACCGCACATAACTCAGAGTACCTATTAAGATCAATATACCTTTACCTACTACATATCTTCAAAATTCGTTCAGCCGTCATATTTTTTTATCGATTCCTCGGCTTCTACTCATTGGATTGAGATACCAAGTACAAGTCAAATCCTGAGCTATCCAACAATGAAAACCTCATCGCAATCGCTCCAGTAGTTTTTACGTGATGCGCGAACAAACATAGACAAACAGACAGACACGATTTAAAATAATGTTATATCATTGTTCAGTAGCTTATTTTAAGTACCCTAGACCATATGTTTTTTCGTGTCTGTCTGTTTGTCTGTTTGTTTGTCTGTATGTTTGTTCGCGCATCACGTAAGAACTACTGAACTGATTGCGATGTAGTTTTCACAATCTGGAGTAACTGGTATCTTAATCCGATGATTAGATCACGAACAATCGATACTCTTTGACGGCCGAATGAATTACGATCAAATGTTGGTATGTTGGTAGTTTAGGTCCTGGAATAGCACATGAGTACTTTTAACCTACAGAAATGACCACGCGTGCGAAGCCGCGGGCACAGCTAGTACATATATATATAGAAGATATAGATTATCTTCTTTGTACATACTTTTTGTTACCTATTGCTTTATTATTAGGATAGAAGTATAGATATAAATATAATATGTATAATTAACTACACATTATCTCCATGAAAAACCACCTGACACGAAAATACTATACAGCATGTATGGAATGATTTTCTTGAGTTTTTACGAATGAAGGTTTTGATCATAAACTAGATAAGTATATCATATTATATCTCTATCGCGGTATGGTATAAATCTTCAAAACGGCTTGCTGAATGTCACAAATCTTTTACATAGTTGTTAATACCCTGGGCACGATTCTGCTGTCCACAATCTTGATACACGGTAGGTACATCACTGGATTGAATTTTCCTCCTCTTATCTCAAGTTACTGATTCGGAGATAAGCTACATGTTTTGGTAGCTTATATAACTTACAAGATATGGTGTGTCACGCTTTGTCACCACGTTTATTGTACCAACGAAAAATGTGTTATCGCTACCGTGTCACCTACAAAAAATTTCATTTTTAAAAGCTTTTATTTAACTTGCAATATTTGTATGTATGTATGTCTGTATGTATGTATGTCTGTATGTATGTATGTCTGTATGTTTGCCTGTATGTATGTTTGTTTAGGTCTAATCTTGCAAGCTGAATTAGAACCACTTCCTCTTACCCTACGGAGTTGAATTTTTGCAGGTTGGTTAACTTCCGATGACAATGCATTTTTATGGTGAGCATGACCTGAATCGATATCGAGGAACAGCTCCAGATAAAGGAACTCCTCAACGGTTAACAGCATCAGACACGAAATGTTGTGTACGTATTATATTATGCTAGCCATTTTGAAGTTTTACCAAGACATGGCTACTGCACTCTGGTTTGGCTCCTGACTAGGGAACTCTTCAACGGTTAACAGCATAGTCATGAAATGTTGTATACGCATTTAATTGTGATAGCCCGTTCTAAGTTTCATTATGTCATGGCTACTGCATAAAAGCTTATTTTTAAAACGTTTTTAAATTAACTTATTGCTATTATTTTTTATACTTTTCGTACCACCTGCTCGACAATGTCCAATTTTATATCACAGAATCTCAACTTAAAACAAGGCATTTTATCCAAAGTGATATAAACTTATATTGCACTTATATTAAAATATTAACTCCACAGATCGCAGAAAATAAAGGTAAACTAAACTAGATCTCTATGGAAACTCCCAAGTGATATAATGTGATTTGAATTTGGAACGTTAATATTCATATGAAACCCCCTAGGCCCACTTGCACAGCTGTCTAAAGGTGCGATTCCATTATGCAAGTTACATATATTGCATGCAACTTGAACAAACCTGCATTCAAGCTACAACTTGTACTTAGGTGGTTCGAACTTGTACATTTTTATCCAAATGACGCGCAAATTGAACGCGCACACGTTAGTTGCACGTTTCTAATTGCGAACGTGACGTGTACGCGCATGTTGTGAACATCTCCACTTATATGCAAGTAAAGCCTGCATGCAGTTTGCACACTCTCGAAAGCATGTTTCCAATGCAAGCAACTTGTTTGCATATGTGACGTCATACTTGCATAATGGAATTGCGCCTTTAGCTCCGAGGTAGTGTCTAGTTTAGGCTAAAAATTTAAGACAAGTAGGATAGAGAGACATCAAAGACAGTAGCACGAAAGAATTAATAACATTTTTTGGACTTAACTAGATACTTTATTTTGTTTTTGAGCAAGTGGGCCTTACCATAGATATGGGCCCGGGCATTGTAAAGAGAGTTTATACAAAAACCAAACTGGCCACCATAAATAAAGCAGAACACAAAAAAAAGCGCGATTGTAAAGAATGTGAAACAAAGAAGGTGGTGTTATTTTAACAGCTCCGTATTTTATAATTTAATAGTTGACACAAAAATGATGTCGAGCGATAGTGATTTGATTCGGGATTACAATAAAAATGCTTAAAGTTTTTTTTTTAAATAACCGACTTCAAATCGTATAAAACAATTCAATTTAATTCAATTTTTTTGTGATCTAATTATTTGAGGTCCTTGCTACGCCCAAACTGACTAAAGTAAGTACCTAAGTAGGCACAGACCTAATTTTTGGCACAGACCTCTTTTTTTTATACGATTTGAAGTCGGTTTTTTTATTTACATTTATTTCTTTCGAGGTGTTGAGTTGAGTTGAGCTGCGGGCACAACTACTGGACCAATTTTGATCAAACTTAAGCTATTCTTTAAGTTGAAAGATACTTAAACTATTACAAAAATAATTATTGCAATCAGGCTTGACGTTTCTGAGAATTACGTGGACAAAAATACATACATATATAGTATACATATATTCGTGAAATTTGGTAAATTTGTTTAGATAATTATCTAGACTAACATATATGAATATTATGTTTTTTTGACAATATTACATACATACCTACTTACATAATATACACGAAATTTTAAACAAAGCTTATTAGACACCCATTTACGAGTATACTAATATATATATATATATATATATATATATATATATATATATATATATATATATATATATTCATACCAATATATAAATATGAAACGTTGTCTGTTTGTTTGTTTGTTTGTTTGGGGAGCTTTCACGCGATAACGGCTAAACGGATGTTGATGAATTTTGGAATGGAGATAGCTTATACCCTGGAATAAAACATAAGATACTTTTTATCCCGGAAAATTGTAAGTTTCTACGGGAAATGTTGATTACTTGCTGTAAGGAACCGTTTCCATGGAAACGAAATAAAGTAAAAAAGTCTGTCATTAAACATCAAGAGAGTTGGTGATATACCTACTTTTGCATTGGTTTTTAATATCCTAGAAGAACATAGGGTGCTTCTTTTCGCGATAAACTGTAGTTGGCGTGGACGAAGTCGTGGGCGGGAAAGCTAGTTATTAATATTACGCATTTTCAACAATATTACATACATACACATCAACTTGAGAACCTCCTTTTTTAGGTCGGTTGATAAATAGAAGCCTGATCATAAGAAAACATCAGTTATAGATCTATTCAAATCGAAACAACTCAAAATTTAAACTTAGGTACTTATAGCTTCTTATGTTTAACATATTATTCCTTTTCCTTACTATTTATTATTCTGTGCTTTAAATAAAAAATAACCTTAGCAGGGTTCTTGAGTTCTTAACCCATTTTAAAATAACGCGATTTAACGGCCACTTTCGTAATAAACAGACTACAAAGAACCTCAGAACTTTAAGTTGTAGGCATATTACTCTAATCTGTGACTCTAAAGACAACTGTATTTTAACGAGCGTCTTCGACTCCGAACTAATTTGTCGAAGTTTGCTCGCACACGCATAAACTATGCCCATAATACATATTCGACTAAGACGACTACGGTGTGGCAAAGCTATGAGCATCTACCAACTAGAATACCATTACAACCTCAGCCGGTAGAAGTTTACTGCTGAACATCGGCAACGGCCTCCCATAGTACGTCAAAACGACCGACTCGCTGTTTGCCTATCATAGGGAGGGGTTTTGTTATAACCACCGTGCTTGGCAGGCGTGTTGGTAATAGCAATAATTGGCGATGAAAATATTGAGATCAATACATCAATAATTTCAGTTATCTTGATGTCGTAATTGGCAATACTTAAAATACAATGGTAATACCAAAGAGTACGACGAAACAAGGGAAGGGTAATGAGTTTAACAGTGTATGTATGTATGTATGTATGTATGTATGAATGTATGTGGATACGTTCCGCCCCTACCGTCCCTCCCTACCGTCAATTTTTAACCCGACGTCGGGTAAAAAATTTACGGGTTTTAGTTTTTGGAGTCTTGTTAAAATATTCTCATGTATATTTGTTCATTAATTTTGATGTCAATAAAGTGTTTATTATTATTATTATTAAAGACGTTAAAAGTTAATCAAGCTCTGCCTGTCCATCCAACCTTTACAGAAACTGCTGTCCATTTCCTTAACCCTAGAAAGATAACCATATTTCATTGTACACTAAAGATAACCATACGTCGATTCAACGTGCGCATGTTTGAGTAGGCATATTCTGCATTATGTTTAAACTAGGTTTATGAATGTGGTAGTAATTAATATATATAATTGTGTTGTGCTTAAATTAAAACATTATATATATACCGTAATGTTTTAATTTTATTATGAAAATAATAATAACAAATTACTGATTTTCACTCAGCAAAACATAAACATTTCTAAATATCTCCGTCAATAGTATAAACTTTTTAAAATGAACTTTGTAATAACTATAATATGAACAACCTTAGTAAATATCACTTTTTATTCATTTTGGCCTTAAATGCACTTTGAACAGGTGCTATTTTCAAAGGTTTCAGAATAAATTACAAATAATTTTTCACTACCAATGAGTTTCCACTGGTGTGGTACTCGTTTCATAGTCTTCTACATCTCTCTACTTCAACTTCTAATAAATTGTCTTCAATTTCACTATCCAACCCCTGAATCTCTTCAACGCTCGTTTCAAGCAATAACCGACTGATTTCTGCATCATGTACACGATTTTTTGACGTCATTAAATTGTTTAATCGTAGCCTATAACAAATAAAAAAAACTAATTGAAATAAGTACATTAATTTCCAGAAAAATGCAATTTCACTAAAGTTGAAAAACTGACACTAAAGATAGTACGTCACTTCGGCATACGGTAGCTAAATATTGATGAAAGTATTGCACTTACCTGAGCGATACGGCTGTTTCCTGGAAGCTCCAAGGGCCGACTGAGAAGGGCTGGCAGAAAAGGCCAGCTTAAGAACGTGAAAAAAAATGAAATAAGTACATTGATTTCCAGAAAAGTGCATTTTCACTAAAGTTGAAAAACTGTCACTAAAGATAGTACGTCACTTCGGCGTACGGTAGTTAAATATTGATGAAAGTATTGCACTTACCTGAGCGATACGGGTGTGTCCTGGAAGCTCCAAGGGCCGACTGAAAAGGGCCGGCAGAAAAGGAAAGCTTAGTAACGCGAAAAAGAAACGAGATATTTAGATATTTCAAAATCGAATACGTCGATAGGTAGGTTATATATCTATAGTTAATTCCCTTTGAAAAGAGTCTCATCCACCTGGTTCTCTCAACTAGTGGATGAGACTCTTTTCTCATCCCACGACGCGGGTGATGTCATCAAAAACCATACAAACTTCAATCATAACCTTGTATCGTTTCTAGTTTCAATATGTTACAGACGTTCGAGAACCTAAATACTAGAGGCTTGCAGGCGTGAGGCTTTTCTTACCCACAACAGCAACTACTCAGCAGGAAATTAGTGTAACTAAACTCGATTTGCAGTCATAATGATCGTACAGGTGTGCGCAAAGCTTTAATTTCTGAAAACAATGAATTGGTAACAAAGAATTAGTTCACAGTACGACTTCGGCTCACAATACACAAGAGGCCATAAATTCGGGCACGCTTAATATTTCTTATTTTTCTTAGAAATGTTGCTTGAACGGTATTGCAGGATTTAAAAAATAAACAAGTTTAACACTAAGCCCATGGCTCTCAAACTAATTGATTTATGTCGCTTAACTTCAAAATCAGTTAACTCCTAAACAAGTAAGCCAAAAAAAATACATCTTTATTGGAGTTAAGAGTAAGTAACTGAGTTTATTTAAGGCGACTCAATTGTCAATGCCTCTTTTCTAAAACAACTAGAGCCTGGTGTCTGTTCTCGTACATTTTTGAGAAGGTAATAATAAAATTTAAAAAAAAGTTCGTTAATCATTTCCTTCACTATTTATGATTAAAAAAAACATCGTCACGCTCTAGTGTATAAGAAAGAGACTGATTTTCCCCAAAATAAAGGTTCTCTAATTGTAGGTACCTCTTTGTTTAAAATCTATTTCAAAGACTCATAAAACCTATCGCTCCCAATTATGTCAACACTCCTAAGGCTATAGCATCAACTTTGGGAGCCACTGCTTCACGAGGTCGTAAATGTCTGTCTATTAATTAGGAACGTTTGGAAACTGGCATGACATCACGCTCCCGCGATTTCAGACAAAGTTTCTTTGTCTCCACGGTTCTAAATCTGACAGATATGGTGTAAATCTCGCCCCGCTGACAGCCGTCTCGAAATCTCGAACCCCAGAACAAAATATTATTGCGATCGTATTGCGTCACTTCTAAAGGAAGAAACAGAATCGAAAATGATGGTAGGGGGCGATTGTCAGATTTAATAACCTGTCGATCACCGATTTACGCACGAAAAAATGCTTAACATGTGGATCAGTCGAGAACTGGGCATTCTTCTGTTATTCCGTAACTGACATCGCCAAATTGGCGTAGGGTTACATATCCTTCCAGATTCAAGAAGCTTCAAAGGGGTTTCAGAAAAAAAAAACGCAAAACGATGCATTAACTCCTTATGGCAAATTTAATACCGTAGTGTTGAAACACCAAAAATGATTTTCGAATTATGACTGTTTTTGCATATAATTTCAATATTACCACGATTTATAAAATATTTTTTTATAAAAATGCAGTTTTACTCAAAACTATATAACAGAGTGAGACTGTTTTATTATTTAGGGTCACTCTGTCAACACACCACCGTGAGAATTTCATAAATATTCAGTAATCTGTTTTTTAGTCACAAAACTTGTAACTGTTGCTGTTAAACCTTCTATTGAATACGCAGTTATTTTCAGATCGACTTTTATAATATGTGTCTCCCTCATGATGTTTTCCTCTACTGGTACTAGAGGAAAACATCATGAGGAAGACGCAATGTCCAAAAACTTAAAATATAATAACATAGGTAATATACATGTGACATATTTGTGACATCCACGAAGCCACATGGGCTAGCTAAGTTGAATTCTGGCTCATGCTTTCTATCTCCCATCTCTCTCTGAGAGAATGCCTGTCTCCAGCATTAGGTAACTATGCTCCCGACAAGTAATTAACATTACCACGAGCTTCCGCACTATCTGTTCAACGACGAAGCGGTTTCACAACTACAAATTTGTTTGTATAGCCAAGATGAATATGCACTCGTAAGCTCAAGAGACGATATTATTTAAAACTAGCTGTGCCCGCGGCTTTACCCGCTTGGTCAAAATTCATATTTTTTACGCGGAACACAAATTATTTAAAAAAAAACTATATAACTCATTATAACGTCGATCGTAAAATCCGGATTATGAACTCAAAAATGGTGGCATAATGATATACATTACCCACGGCAAGTCCCTAATAAGAAAAAAATAATATTACACTGTTTTTTGAACTAAACAGTGTTATAATATTATTATTTTCCCATTAAAGCACCGCCTTGGCCCGCACCTCGAGAGTTTACTGGTCATTTCTTGCGCCATTTATTATCTATGGCGGCGCGTGTTAGACCGTATGCACGCCAATTCGCTAGAAACTGGATTTTGGCGCCATAATTTACTTTACATTAGTACCTAGCTAATTTAATTTGTTTTTCTTGATAAAAAGTTTTATCTTGATTGAAAATGTTTATATGATTTTAGCATTAACGCATGCTTTGCGAGAACACATAATAATTTTCTAAACGAAAAATTTGTCACGGTAGCCGAACTTGGTAAAAGCATGTGCCGCGCAGGGGCACGGATTGATGCGGGTTCGAACCCCGTCCGTGATCCAATTTTTTCGTTTAGAAAATTATTTGATTCAAAATGTCCGACAGCAGTGTTAGTGAGGTGAATTTGACTCCACCTGACATCACCTGACATCACATTAAAACACTCGAATGATACTATTAAAACTCACTCTCGAGTTTTAATGCCCCTTATTATGCAACCGTTCCATAAACTACTATTATTGATAAGTATATAACTATGATACAACTTAACTAAGAATCTAATTTACAATTAAAACTAATTATAAACAAAACCTAAATGTTAAAATGTTGTTAACAAAATTCAACTTAAATCATAAATCGATAGGTAGGTAGGTATTTATGATTGAAGTTGAATTCATTCAGGAGACGTCATCAAAAAATAATTGATCATGTACTTATGAAGAATTGGGCAGTTATGTAAGTAGTTTGTACCTAAATTGTTAAGCTTTCTGTGCTCCCACTTGATTGTCTGTATCACAACCATATTAATAATGATTGTACGCCTGTATGTACTCTCTCTCAAAGAAAACAAGATCGGTGTTACCGCTAGTTGAAACATTAGAAAACTTAGAAATTTGTATTTAACTTATTCCGAAGACGTGTTAATCACGCCCTCACCAGCAGACTAAACAAGATCGCGTAACTAATCGCGACATGACTGCGTAAAACGTAACTGAAGTAATTACATCCAGTTGCACGTCTTTAACAAAGACGCGTCTCGGGGCGCTGGTGTCAAGCACAGGAATAGAATCCTGCCCCCGACCGAGGTGTTTCCAATTTACTGACGTGCCTAGTGATGGGACATGTAAGCCCGGCGAATTCTACTTAACATTCATTAGTTTTCACATTCAGTGAGAAAATTCACAGATTTTGCAGATTTTAAAACCCGCTTTTATGTGATGGAATCTAAGGAAATGAATTTCCCTATGATATTCCCTATGGGGGGGGGATGGGCGGGGAGGATCGTCGCTCCCAAACGAATCGACCAATTTTGATGCGGTTTTATATGTTTGGTAACTGATGTGATCGAGATGTTTCTTAGTTATACGGGGGGGGGGGGGTTGAGAAAAGGGGGTTATAATCATAGCTTCCAAATGAATGGATCGATTTAGCTGCGGGTTTCTATGTTTGAAAGCTGAGATAAACAAGATAGTTCTTAGCTATAATGGGAGGGGTGGAGGGAGGTGACGATCGTAGCTCCCAAACGAATAGACCGATTTTGATGCGGTTTTTTACGTTTGAAGACTGATGTGATTGAGATTGTTCTTAGCTATATGAAGAGGGGGGAGTTGAACAAAGGGGAAGGAGTTGAAAAAGGGGGGGGGGAGAATCATAGCTTCCGAACGAATGGACCTATTTCGCAGCGGTTTTTTATGTTTGAAAGCTGAGGTAAACAAGATAGTTCTTAGCTATAATGGGGAAGGGGGGATAGGGGTGAGAATCTTAGCTTCCAAACGAACGGACCCATTTAGATGACCTTTTTTATTATTGAAAACTGATGTGATCGAGATGCTTCTTAACTATAATGTGGGTGTCAGGGGTTATTTTTTTTTTTAATGTGTGCTTGTTACTTCTAGTATTCATATCCACTTGAAACTGCAGATGTATGTTATTACGATTACTTATACTATATTATAAACTGGCACCATCAAGCTGGTCTGATGATGGAGCTGGAACAGAACGCTTCAATGGGTTTGGTCTCATTAAATAACGAGTCTTATTCATTTTTAATGAGAATAAATAATACGAGCGTGTTATTAGACTTTGTCTGCATCTGCAGGCAAAGTCCGTCCAAAAGGGAGCCTAATTATAGGCGGGCAGATATTTCAAATTTCCTAACATATGTAGCATGTTAGGAAATTTGAAATATCTGCCTGCCTATAATTAGGCTCCCCTTTGGACGGACTTTTGATACTAAATTGTATTAGCGGCAAGTTATCCTACTCATCACTTAAAATCATGACATGGAATGCTCGAATCACTCAGAATTTTTCAAAGATATAGTATTACAGTTTTTCTTTATTTTTCTGTGTAATGTTGTGTGTTGTCATAAATAAATGTATTTTCTTCTTCTTCTTCTTCTACTGGTGACATTGGTGACCTTGTCTTCGCTGTTTCCTAAGAAAATGATGCTATGTAAGTAACATAAACACAATAAACAAACGCGAACTTAAACCACAGAATAAATAATAGTATCTACTAAACAAATATTTTCTAGCCAACTCTAACATAATCCCTAGTAACTGAGCTACCACAAGGAAAATGTAAATCATTATTCAATAGGTATTTTAAATTAATAGCTTTAATTAATGACAATGATGTGTGAAGGTAAACTAGTCAACCGCTTCTTCTTTTCTACTGTAATAATTCGTTTAATTTAATATCGATTGTGTTAAAAACTAAAAAAAAAGATGAAAAAAACACTGTCGGTCTTCTTATCGGTTCTTCTCGAATGGTTGTATTCCAAATACGGTGGTAAAACCATGCATTTTACTGTCGTCACTTCTTGGGGCACATGTAAAGAAATTATGATTTATTGATTGTCAAGATATTTACTAGAAATGTTTATAAATAGTTTAAATTATAAATATCAAAGTGTCCCTCTCGGATTTTGAATTTCTTCTAAAAATGTTTTCAGTTAGTGCACACGTCCTTCTCATGTACCTAAGTAGGTACAGGCAGGTACATAGGTAATCTTATTTGTTAAATGTGGCCGATTATTTTTTAACCGGCTATTAAAGTACGCCCAAATCCCTACCCGATACATCCCTATCGCGACAAGGCGAGTGCGACAAGATTTACAAGCGGTATTAATTTAAAAAATCATCTTACGGTGACATAAGGAGTTATATTTGTATATTTTATTTGAATCCTGGTTCCACGTGATTGTTAAGATGGTTGATGGCGACTTAGGGTGACTTTGTGCCTATTTATAAGTCCTAATACGCAAAAGAGGGTTTCTCTTTGTTTAGTTGTTGTACAAAGGTTGGTCTTTAAATTAAATGTTAATATTAGATGTACAGGTTCTTACTTACAGTCACGTAGAACTCAATTTAAGGTAGTTTAAATCAACTATTTAAGGTAGTAGTTTTTGTTGGTGTGTTTTTTGTTAGCTGGGAAGAATTTAACTCACATAACACCCGCTCATATTAATACTCCTATCTATTTTTAAGTGATCCAGACTTTTAGCTCCATAAACAAAACGGACCCACAAATAAAACAGTAGTAAGTAGATGGTACAAACAGGGCCTTGAAAGTTGCTGCGGTAAGCCCCATAAAAAAAGCACTAAGAAACACATTACCCAGCGCGTCCAGACGAATCACGTATCTCTGAACTGCCATCAAGACGTTTAATTAGTATCAAACACGCAATCTTACCTCGAGTACTGTTACTCGGTTGCTTCAATACACACCTAATAGAGACAGGATAGTGTACACCTAAGTCCTGACAAAACATCAGTGATAGATAACTCAAACAGAAGATCAACTTGTAGCAGTCGCATAGGACGTCGCAAGTATTCGCAACTTACAATACGTTTTGGCACTGCTATCTGAGTGATAGCAAGTAATAGCCGATCTTGTTTTCAGATGGTTGTTTTGTTATACCATAGTTAGTTCTTAGTTAGTTGGTTTGTAGTTAGTTGAAAATAGTGAGACCCTGTTACAAGATCTATAAGAGAGAGAGAGATAAAAACTTTCTGGTGTTCTGTAATTAAACTCGTCCGCATAGAGAACTCTTTTTTTTATATGTAGCTTTGAAAATAAATTTGCGCTTATTTCTCCTCTAACAGGCTATGTAGGCATCGATACTCGGTTGTAAACGAAGAGTACCAGCCATCACCGATGCTCGTAAAGTGGCTGCAATGAAAAAACCCTAAAACAAAGGGAGAAAGAAATATGATTTTTGCGCGTTAAACATAATGTGTGAGTAAAAATGCACCGTTGACTTTGATATTCACCTCCACTTTTTATATCGTAAGTTTTGAAGCAAACGAAAGTGCAAAGAGCAAGTTGGTTTTGGTTAAAAACCCTATCGTTATAATGATACAGTTTGAGTAATCTTAAACAAAGAGAAATAGTGCTGGACAAAAATATTTCAGCTTTTTACATAATAATATTGTGTTCAGGGTTTCAAAGCCTTATAAAATATACCTATTTAATTTTCTTTCCAATATGTCCATCCTTTGAAAACCTTTCACAGGATGGCGGTATTTTGAATAATGTCGTTTCATGTCATCAAACCCAATTTCCCCAAAAGTAACTTTTTCCCAATCCTATTGGCTCCTTGTAAGTCTTTTCGACGTGACATCAAAGGAAAAGTGATCCTTTTTCCGCTCTGATACCTTCTATCATTGTCAACTATACATCGGTGTAGCCTTCGACTCTCTCATTGTGCCTCTCCCTCATAACTTTTATGAATAGACCGATTCTTATTACGCACAAATTCTTTTCTAATTCAATCTCCAGATCCAACAGTTCATTTATTTATTCGTTTCAAAGTAATTCAGCGGAGTGAAAGGAGATCTTTTTTTCTTATTAAAATAGTAAAGGAGGGCGTCCCTCAGGGAACTCATTGTTGGACCACCTGTATTCCTTTTAGCCAAGTTCAACATGAGCAAATCTTATTGTGTTGCTCAATGGGCATCCGGTTGCTTTAGGGACGAGTTAATTTTATATTAATGCTTCTTTATACATTTTATGAGAATATATTTGCATTATCGACTACTTTTGGAGCTATAAGTGTGGAAAATTAGTTTTTGAAAGACTTTGGAATAATTAAGATTACAGAAAAACGTTTTTGTGTTTTACAGTAAAATTTCCATGCAAAACTATCTATTTAGTGACCGCTCGTTGTGGCGTTATTGTATGGGAGAGAAAGAAGCCTATGTTTAGCAGTGGACATCTGAAGGTTAATTAATGATGATGACTAGTTAAAATAAATTCATCGGGGTACCTAACTAATTAAATAAAAGGCACTGAGTTTTTTTTTTCATAAAATAAACTAATTCTGAATCAAACAGGCTTTAACATTTCCGCATGTTGATAAACTTGATTCCACGCATAAAAGATCACTTCAATAAAACCAATAAGCATAACAACATTGATATTGAAAACTGGATGCAATAAATGCGAGCTTGCAAACTGATTACGTCCCCTCGTATGCTCATACCGATTCTTAAACACAACATCATATAGGGCGCCTGCTCTTTTACTCACCGATTCTCAAGCACGACCTATAGGCTGCTCTTTTATTTCACCCCGCTAAGTACACGTTTACGACAACCTCGTAAAATACGGATCACTGAAAATTTTTGATATGTTACTTTCCTATTCAAATGTAGAGTTTACGAGCTGCCCCATTATAATTTTTTACTGACATCATATTTTTTTCCTGTCGTTACGACGACGGTGTATCAAAAGGGATTTTTTATTAAAAGTTGTTATGTCTTTTTAATCACTTCCCTTTTGTATCTTTTTGTGCTTACCGTACAATGCGGTGGCACTATACAATGATTTTATTAATGCTTTAATATTGCCCATTCGGAATAATTTGGATTGGTGAAGTGGTAATTTATATTTTTATTGCGATGGAAATGTTTCCGATTGTAGTTCGCTATTGTGATTTTGTCATTTTGACTTCCTTATTGCATTCAATCAAAGAACTGATAGGTATAATCATGTAATTTAATTCCATATAACATTTCCACTATTTTTCAGACTTGAGTGATCCCAATTGAAATTGACAATTCGGTCAAGGACGAAAGCTGGCTGCTTGTAGTTAATTCTGAATATTTCAAATTAGATACTCCGTTACTGCTGCTGGATAAAGGTCCCATTCTAATAAATAGTATATATTGTGTGACGCTAGATCGGATTCAACCTAAATCAGAAAAAAGAACTTGTATTGTACGTATAACTGTTTCGGCTGAAACGAAATACCTCCCTACCCAAATTATCTACTATTACAAAGTAGCTGCACCCGCAGCTTTGCCCGCATGGAAACTTTGCCACCCTCGTTCTCCCCCTTAGGAAGGAATTTCAAAAACCCCTTTTTTTGTGGTAAATAAGTAATATTTCCTACAAATTTCAAATCATTAGGTCCACTGGCTTAGGCCGTGTGTTGTCTGTCGATCATTCAGTCGGTAGGTATGTCACAGTAATGTTTTATAGGAATATATTATAGCCACGGCTTCACTGGTTTAAAAAATAAATAAACCGGCGTTATGTACGGAATGCTTTCGGTTTTTTCCACATAGCACATAGTGCTCACTCAAATAAAAACTTAATACAAACAAACAAAAGAATCATGTTCATTTCATAATCTGCTTAATATAAACACTCATATTCATTATTCTATTCTCGCACCAGATGATGGTTATGAACATAAAATGAAAAACAAACAAATCCATGTTTTATGATGAACACGAGTTGATACAAAAATTGCTCCAATTTAGAGACACATGATGTCATAAGACTGTACTTTAGTCAGAACGGATAATGATATTAGTATGTCTGTCTGATATTCTTAAGTGTTACTCGTATTAGATAAGTTTATTGAATTTGATAGCTCGCATTTGTTTACATTCTATCCCTCGTCCTTTTGTCCGTTCGCTTGTGTCCTTGTTATCAGCTCTTTATTCCAGGCTGGACTTGTAAGGAAATAAAAAAGGAGTCTTGATGAGAATGGTTGTACTAATTGTTCGAAAGAAACTGAGAAAGGCAAACTGAGAAAGTTGGCAAAGAGTCCGCATATCGTTCTAGGCTGGGTCTATCTCAGCTTTTATTGCTTCGACTCGGGTGCATCCCATGAAATCCTTGCATCCTGGATCTGTCTATTGTCCTCTAACTTTTATTAGAAAAGCCAAAGATAGACCTCTGGATCGGCCAAAACTGTGTTTTTAAACTAGTTCTCACTTATTCAGGACTTTCGTACCCCAATACGTAATTGAGCATGCTTTTTAAAACGCGTACCTACTTACAGTTATAACAAGCACAAATTAAAAATTCATATAACCCCCGACCTCGATTACCTCCGCTTTTAAATATAAAAACCGCATCGAAATCGGTCCATAAGCTAATAAAAAGTTCGAAAATACGATAAAGCTGCAGGCGTAGCCGCAAAGCAGCAAGTTACTATGCAATAAACAAAGTGATTTATGTTAATTAGTTTAATTTCTCTGCGGGCAAACCCACAGACAACTGCATATGTCAAATAAAAATAAAAATGCGCAATGGAAAACATGTGGCCGACAGCCGTGTGAACGTAATGCCCAATCCGATAAAATGGACAAAGATGTCTTTGTACAAATACTTATTTTAATAAATTGAGGATGAATAGCATTATGATTTATTTCTTGTTAGCTCTTTTTTTTAAATCAATTAATTAACCTTAAAAAAATAAGTAATATATCTTTCTAAAATTATAATAAATTAGTACTTAAGTTACAAAAAGTCTGTAAAACGAAGATAATAAAAAAGAATGGAACTGGTCACTGGAATGGTCATTTTTTTATATTTTCTATCTGTTTGTCTATTTGCGCATCACTACTATTAGAACGATTGCGATGCGGTTTTCACTGTTGGATAGATTAGAACTGGTGTATTTTATATCTCAATCCAATAGGTAGAAGCCGAGAAATCGGTAAAAACAATTTGACGACTGCATGAATTTTAATGAAATATAGAATATTGTACTGTATTGTATTGTAAAGGTATTTTTTGGTCTTTTGGACCTCGATTAATAATAGAATACTATGAAACCAGAGAAATGACCACGCGAGCAAAGCCGTGGGCAAATCACAGCTAGTACATATACGAGTAATACAGCAGTAAGTAACAAAAAGCATGTACACGGAAAATAATTTAAAAAAATTGTCTAGGGTCATCAAACTAGCAAGTTTTTAAAAATCTTGTCTGCCTTTTAACTACTGCACCGATTGAAATTCGGTTTTCACCTGTGGATAGCTTAGGTTTTAATTTAAATCTGGTGTACTTGGTATCTCAATCCGATGAGTAGAAGCCGAGCAATCGATAAAAACTATTTGACGATTTTGATGAAATGTATTATGTTATATTGTACTTTTTGGACCTGGAAGAACACATTATGTTACTTTAAACCCAGAGAAATGACCACGCGGACAAAGCCGCGGGATCAGCTAGTACTTATAATAAAGCAATAAGTATCAAAAACTCTGTTCAATAAAGATAATTTTAAAAAATGGTCTTGGTGACTTAAAATAAGCTACTAGAATATAACTTTTTTAATGGTGTATGTCTGTCTGGATGTCTGTTTGTCTGTTCGCGCATCACGTAATAACTACTAGACCGATTGCGATGCGGTTTTCACTGTTGGATAGCTCAGTTTTTAAAGGAAAACTAGTGTACTTGGTATCTCAATCCGAAGAGTAGAAGCCGAGAACTTGATAAAAACCTAATTGAGTTCTATGAAAGGTTGGTTTTGGAATAACACATGGGATCCCTAAATCCCAGAAAAAATACCACGCCGGAAAAGCCGTGGGCACAGCTAGTTAATGATAACGATCGTGAAAATAATGATGCTAATGAAGAAATATTGGTTCCAGGCCCTGGCACTTAGTATTCGAAGAATTTATTTGAAAGCATTCATATGAAGGCGGTTTGCCTACAACTACCTATACAAATATAAAAATACGAATTGTCTTTTTTTAGTATACATTGCTGAGGGTCAATTTGTGAGAATTTAACAATCTTCTAGAAAATGAGATTTTATATTCATATGTTTTTTCCAATTTGTGAACAATGTTATATTGTGACAAAGATGTGGCAGCTTGTGTCCGACTATATTTGAAATTAACTTGCAATATTTGAATGTACTTATGTATGTATGTTTGTGTAGGTCAAATCTTGCAAGCTGAGTTAGAACCACTTCCTCTTATCCTACTGAGTTGAATTTTTATTCGACTTTACAAAAGGAGATGGTTATATACTCGTATTCGACTGTATGTTTGTTTTTTTATTTTTTTAAACCGATTTCTTCGTCATTATCGGAGTGATTTTAAAGAATATTTTTTTGTTTGAATGGGTCCCATATGAATTGTAACAAAATTTGTTAGGTAGTTTTTCGAGAATAATGAGTATATTCAGTAAATCCATTTGATTTTGTGTTTAATTGCCTCAAATCTCTAAGAATTCTGAACCGATTTGGATGGTGGGTGTTTTATACAAAAGGGTAGACTTTAAGTATAGTCCCATATACATTTTACCAAAATTGGTTCGGTAGTTTATTTAAATTATTAGCTGTTAATTCATTGGAGGACGATTTTTTGTATCATGGTATAGTACAGTAGAGCATTTGTTACACGTTGGTTCAGTTCCGATGACAATGCATTTTTATGGTAAGCATGACCTGAATTGACATCCGAGATTAGCTCCAAAAAATTTTTAAATTTTGGTTAGGTACCTAACCTATGCATCTTACCTTGGTTGCTGCACTCAGGGTTGGGTCCTGACTAGGGAACACCTCAGCGGTTAACACCACAGATACGAAATGTTATATGCCTACGCATTTAATTGCGATGGCCCGTTCTAAGTTTTTTTTATTGTTTTTAAATTAACTTATTTCATACAAGCACGTCATGCCTTTTACAAATGGCCCTCATTCTTAACAATTTGAAGGTACATTCAAAGATATTGTTCGTAAGTCGTTTATTAAATCTCTTTAATAATCAAATTGTTATAAAGGGCTCTAAGTGGCATACTTAATCATATTGATAAACGTGGAACATTTTTCCCTGAATTCGATTAAGGTCAGGTCAATAATCCTACACAATGTGGTTGTTATTTTTAAAGTTATGCAATACATAGGTTAGCTAACAGTTTCTTCGTGACCAAGAGTTGAAACTTAAGAAGCACCGATGGAATAGTTCTAAGAAACGTGCTTGCTAGAGAAACAGAGGAGGTTTTATCGTTCAAAACACGATATGGGAACATAATCGAAATTCAAAGCATAGTTATAAAATGTTGTAATAGTTTGGCGATGTCGATACGGTGCTTTGTTCATGGATTTCTGGGTAAAAGAAAGCTTGAAATGTGAAATATATGGCGAATGATAGAACTGTTGTTTCTTTGTGATAATTAATTGTGGGCACAACTTAAAATAATGTCCATAACATCTTCATGGCATTAATCAATCATGGTTTTCAAATGCTTTTGCATTTATAAATATGTTAGTAACTAGTTGATATATGTTGTATATTGGTCATATTATATGTTATTCCAGGATCAAAAGTACAATGTATACAAAATTTCTGTCAGCCTTCAAATAGTTTTTATCGATTGCTCGGCTTTTACTCATCGGATTGAGATAACAAGTAAGGTACACTAGTTTATAAGTCAAATCATGAGCTATCTATCAGTGAAAACTGCATTGCAATGGTCCAATAGCTATTACCTACGTGATGCGAGAACAAACAGACAAACAGACAGAAACACTATTTATTGAAAGTTATGTTCTTGTTCAGTACCCTAGCTAGACTATTTTTTCAAATTATCTTCATTGTATAGATTTTTGTCACCTGCTGCTTTTTTATTAGTATAGATTAAAGTACCTCTACATAAAAAAATGTCTCGTCATTAAAGTATCTCATTTACTTTATTTACAAGTACGGAACATTTTAAAACACATAAGATTCAAGAACGAGTCTGATCCAGACAATACAAAGCACTTGCACTTATTTTTCTTGTAAGAATTAATCTGATGCTAAATATGTGAGCTTTTTCAATATAGTTAGTATCACGATAACACTGATAAATTGGTATTGAACAACCAAACGATCTACGGAATCAAAATCTGCACGCATTTTTCAAACAATATCTAGCATTACATTGCACCTCTGCGCGGACACGGCAGCACAAGCATTTAAAAATAAACAATAATACCCCCTTGAATACCCCGTCTCCAGTTGCAACACAAAACGACCAACACAAACAAAACAACGAGTGTATTAAGCGAACAAGTTAAACGGGTTTCGGGTATTACCGAAGTATCCTTTTTATACTGGTATCCAATTTCTTCACTACACAAACAACACAATAAACTGGGTGGGGCCTGTGGGGATCTGTATGCACGCTACCGTGATAATAGCTGCAGTAACAAAACAAAGGTACGATGAAAACACCTCACGATAGTGCAAATTATATTATAGCTGTTATTGATGTATAATGAACCGATATAAAAGATATAAAGTACCCAAAAACCGTGGCCAATGCGAAAACGCACGTCTTCGAGGTTTCTCCAGCTGTTCCAGTTTCGAAACATCACCATAGTGCCGGACGCGAAAGGCCATTATTACGCACCATAAATAATACAAAAAGGGCTAACCCTTCATTGCCTCTTCCTTTTACGATTCGGCGGAAAGAAATAAAATATTCAAGCCGAAACAAAAGGGCATAAAAAAAATTACAGGGCCACACGCTTTTCAAGGAGAACGAAAAAGAAAACTAAAAGTTTGCCTTATGTAATACTCGGAAGGAGTCGCTTGGCGGGCTCGAATGCAAGCCTGGTTTAAAAATAACCCAAGGTTAGCTTGCCGGCATATTGGCGAGGGTTCCTTTGTGAGATCAAGGCCCACCGGTTCTGCAGGATACCTATAGGCTATAACGACCGCTTATTTGTGTGTGGAATTCTGTTGACGGGGAACTCGCGTGGGTCGCAGCCGCATGGAAGAAATTCTCGGATGTCTCGGTAACTGCGTAGTAAATATCAATACTGGCTGTGTATTGGAAAGACTTTTAAAGCTTTTTAAATTATCCGATTATTATAGATCAACCGTGGAAATCGATGTGCTGAAGTGTTTAGTTAATTCTCGTTGAGGGCACTAAGTTTTGGGAGATTAATGTGGATTTATCTGATGAGAATTGTGGAGATGTGGGTAGCTTTAGAGGCTTCAAATATCTGTTATTTCTGCTATTAATATCGGGAAAGGAAAAAATATACCTGTCTATGTAGCCAAGGTTCTTTCTTCTTTCGGTAACGATTGTGAAAAATTAGCAATTTGCACGAGATTCACAAATGTGGTCGAAAAATCACGCGACCAATATAATACATTTTGTTATAAGTAGGTAAATTATTGCGATAGTAGAAAACAACTTGGCTACGGATGCTCCTAAATATGGCCTTGACGCCTCTAGCACTGCCCAAGTGGGCATTTTTCTTAAATTAAAGTATCCTATCCTACGTGTATCCTGGGAACAAAAGTACCTATCAAGTACAATGTCATCAAAATTATAAATAATAAAAATAATAATGTATTATTTGACGACCGGTTGGTCTAGTGGCTACCCTAGGTACGAAATCGAACGGACGTGGGTTCGAATCTTGCAAGGTGCAATCATTTGTGTGATGAGCAGAAATGTTTGTTTCCGAGTCATGGATGTAATATTCGTAACTATGTATGTATATCCGTTATCTAGTGCCCATAGTACAGGGTATCCTAGTTTGGGGCTAGGTAATTGTTGTGGAATTGTCCCGAATATATTATTATTATATTTTACACTAGCTGTGCCCGCGGCTTCGCTCGCGTGGTCATTTCCCTAGGTTAAAAGTACTCTATATGCTATTCCAAGACCTACAATAAACATTTGATCAAAATTCCTTCAGCCGTTTAAAAGTTTTTTATCGATTGCTCGGCATCTAATCATTGGATTACGATACCAAGTACCCCAAGTCTTGGTCTAACCCTAAGCTATCCAACACTGAAAACTGCATCGCAATCGGTGTAATAGTTTTTACGTGATGCGCGAACAAACATACAGACAAACAAACAAACAGACAGACACGAATTTTATAAATGTTTTATTCTTGTTCAGTAGCTCAGACCAATTTTTTAAAATTATCTTTGTACAGACTTTTACGTGATTATTGCCTATAGCTGTGCCCGCAGCGTTGCTCGCGTGGTAGTTTTTCTGGGATATAATGATCCTATGAATTATTCCAGTACCAAAAGTACCAATATAACAACCTTCAGTGGCGATCCGACATGGTCGTGATAGGTTAGAAGACGAAGGCGGGAGCGAAGCGTAGCGAGCATAAAGCCCCATTATAGCTAAGAACCATCTTGTTTACATCCGCTTTAAAACATAAAAACCCGCAGTTAAATTGGTCCATTCTCCATTCTCCCCCCCCCCCCCCCCCCCCATATAGCAAAGGAACATGATGAACCATCTCGATCACATCCTTTTTAAAACATAAAAAACTGCATCATATTTGGTCCATCCATTTGGGAGCTATGAACTTCACCATATCCCCCCCCCCCCCCTTATTATAGATAAGACAAATCTTGTTTACCTCAGCTTTGAAACATAAAAAATCGCAGCTAAGTTGGTCGATTCGTTTGAAAGGTACGATTCTCACCCCCTTTTTCTCGAAACTCCTCCCTTTTCTCGCACCCCCTCCCCATATAGTTAAGAACCATCTTGATCACATCAGTTTCAAACATAAAAAACCGCATCAAAATCGGTCCATTTGTTGGAGATCAATGATCCTAACCCCCATCCCCATCCCCCCATCCTCCCTCCCATTATAGCTAAGAACCATCTCGTTTACCTCAGCTTACAGATATAAAAAACTGGCAGCTACATCGGACCATTCCTTTGGACGCTACGATTCTCACCCCCTTTTCATTTGAATTATTGTGACCTATTTTGTTGTAACAATTTGACGGTTTAATTCAGGAAAAAAAAGCATTGAAATTGTAAAAATAACGCATAAAATATGTAAATGCATAAAAATATGGAACAAAACATTTCATTATGTACGTGATTTCGAACCACGCACGTCTGGGTTGGCAGGCAGAAATGCTCCCACTAAACCAGACAGTATAGTGGCGAAAGGGTCGAAATTATGATACCATTTTAATATTTTATTTATATTACATTTAAATTACCATAACTTTGAATACCTATCCCGCAGGAATCCTGTATTTTTTGGGGATAAAAAGAATCCATAATTTTAATACATAATATGTACTTTGACTGTGCCAAGTTACATCAAACTCTGACCAGTAGTTTCAGCGTAATATGTGTTCTTTTAAATAACTTTTAACCCCTATCCTGCGGGAACTCATGATTTTTTCGGGATAAAAATTAATCCATAACATATGCTATGATTGTGCCAAGTTGCATCGAAATCCATTTGGCGGTTTCAGCGTGATGCGTGTTCAAAGAGACAGACAGACAGACAGACAGACAGACAGACAGACAGACAGACAGACAAACAAAAATTAAAAAAATATCCTTTTTGCACTCTATATCGATTTTGAAGTTGATCTCAATTATAATTTTCAAAAAATATTTAATGTACAGATTTAGCCCAGTTACAGTTTTATTATAGTATAGATTATTATTTCACCTGTCAAATATTTTTCCATCTATTGTTCGACTTCTAGTCATCGTATCAAGATGCGCAAAGTACACCAGATTTTAATCCAAATCCTAAGCTAGAAAACCGCATTTTAATCGGTCCAATATTTTTTACGTGGTGCGAGAATAAACATCCAGACAAGCAGACTTAGGGACACCTAGCCCTAGACCTAGTCCGTTTTTTTTGTTAAACACGCGTGATTATTTCTTTATGCCAAGACCTAAAATATCAATATACCAATATTTAATCACATTTCCTTCAGATGTCAAAAAGTTTTTATCGATTACTTGGCTTCTACTCATGAGATTGAGATACGAAGTACACCACTTCATAAGTCAAATCCTAAGCTATACAACAGTGAAAACGGCATCGCACTCCGTCCAGTAGTTTTTACGTGATGCGCGAACAAACGATTTTTTTACATGTTATATTCTTGTTCAGTAGCTTATTTTGAGTAAGTACCTGACAATTTTTTTATTATCTTCTTTGTACAGACTTTTTCGTACTAAGTGCTTTATTATCAAGAACGATAAATAGACGATAGAAGATAAATAGACGAGCGACCAACTAGACACAATAATTGTATAAAAGTTTTCCAACACTTGAATGTCCACTTACAATTTTATCACTGAGTCACACAAAATATCTGCCGAGTATTTTGCGCCTGCTTATCAAAAAGCGGTGACTTTTTTAGCCTGACGCATCGAGGTGGCTATTTTTAGCCCTTAACAAAGACTATAGTATGTTTGCCTGCATTGCCACAGTTTAAACATAAGTTACTGCATGCACTACAGCGATGTAAAACCACATTTTGCCTGAGACCTTGAACAGCCCTCGCATCGCAGGTGCATGCTTGGATGCACCTGCCTTAATCGCTGACCTATAAAAGCAATAATTAAATAATTTATACCCCTATAATTATACTGTAGATGTGGGTCAAATAAAAGGAATAGGGTACCGTGGAAGAAAATAGTAACATGTTACTAACAATACAAGCACAAATAGAGAAAAAAACTCCTTACCTAGCTTAGAGCTAAGTAAGAACCATCTCGATCACATCAGCTTTTAAACAGAAAAAAACCGCATCAAAATCGGTTCATTTGTTTGGGAGCTACGATCCCGAAATATAGCTAAGATAAAAACCATCTCGATCACATCAGCTTTCAAACAGAAAAAAACGCATCAAAACAGGTTAAACTTGTTTGGGAGCTACGATCCCGAAATGTAGCTAAGATAAGAACCATCTCGATCACATCAGCTTTCAACCAGTAAAAAGCGCAACAAAATCGGTCCTAAATGGACAGCTACCATGACACATACAGACATACCCTCACACACGCCCTCTTACACACCTTAAACTTATAAAACCCCTCTCTTTTCACGTTCGGGGGTTAAAAAAACGAATTTGATACTGGAAGCAACTATTATTTATTCTGTGCTGGTAGTAGGGTCAGTGGGTACCGTGGAAGAAATCAATATACTTGATATTGCTTTCTTCCACGTTACCGTATTCCTTTTTATTTGACCCAGATATGTATTTATTTTACCCACTCTGATTCTATAGATGTACGTCAAATAAAGTGTAATATTAGGGTCCCGAGGAAGAAAGCAATATAAGGTGTGGGTCAAATAAAGAGGAATAGTGTAACGAGGAAGAATATGTTGCCGTCTTCCACGGTACCCTATTCCTTTTTATTTGACCCAGATCTGTATTTATTTTACCCACATCTAATTTTGTAGATGTAGGTCAAATAAAAATTAATAGGGTACCGAGGAAGAAAACAATATAAGGTGGGGGTCAAATAAAGAGGAATAGGGTACCGTGGAAGAATATATTCCTTTTATTTGACCCGCTCTGTATTTATTTTACCCACTTCTGATTCTGTAGATGTAGGTCAAATAAAAAGTAATAGGGTACCGAGGAAGAAAGCAATATAAGGTGTGGGTCAAATAAAAAGGAATAGGGTACCGTGGACGAATATATTGTTTTCCTCCACGGTACCCTATTCGTCTTAAATTGACCCACATCTACAGTATAATATTAAATTATTACGTTTATATTGCCGGATTATAAGGACATGTTAGGGGTCGATGAATAATTATTTATCGCTAGATGTATCAAAAAAAATTCGCGAACTTTGCGCGCAAGTGCAGATATTGTTGATTCACGAAGAAGCACGTCATCTACTGCAGCGCAAGGCCGCAGTCACACCTAATCGTACAAAAGTAAAAGATTAGACGTTGATGAAAAGAAATCAATCATGTATCGTATCGCCGTATTCGCCGTGGCCGTGGCCGACATATTAATAGGACCACCCCTTCTAACCCCGCGGATGTTGTTAGAACCAGCTAAGAGAAGTACATTGAGGCACATCAGCCCCCCTCCCCCAACAACAACGAGTCGAAGCTGGCTGTTTGCCTGTCATAGCATAATCACCCTGTTTGGTGATCGCACTAGTTGATGATAACGAGTACACAGGTGCATGCTCCTTCCAATTTCCTAAATTCCCTTAGTTGGTTCTCACAGCACCCGCGGGATGGGCAGGGTGGTTCTATTATTATGCGAGCATCACTCGGCTTCATTGAGATAAGAGAGATAACTATCACAAATAAAATATATATACCTAACCACCGACCCCCAGTAAAGATAAGAACCATCTCGATCACATCAGCTTTCAATTAGAAAAATACACCGCTTTAAAATAGGTCCAATCAGAAAACAACAACAATCAGAAAAAAATGCATCATAATCGGTCCATTCGTTTCAGAATTACGAGTTTCAGAGCCCTCACACCTTAAACTTATGGTACCCCTTTGGGGGTTTAAAAAACATATCTAAATATAAAGGAATTCTTCAATACAGACTTATACCTAGGTTACTCGTTCTATCGAACACCACAGCCTAAGCAGTGCCTCCAAAACCTTCCCACTATTCAATATAATTGAAGATCATTCATGTGATTGAAGAGG
The DNA here is from genome assembly GCA_946251855.1 of Alsophila aescularia. Taxonomy (NCBI): domain Eukaryota; kingdom Metazoa; phylum Arthropoda; class Insecta; order Lepidoptera; family Geometridae; genus Alsophila; species Alsophila aescularia. The sequence continues at coordinate 41,866,542 of OX276383.1, forward strand.
CGGGGACAGACTCTGAAAAGGTTTGTCATCGAACAAGTTATAGGTATTATTTTGTACGGAACCACAACCTTCAAACGGAACAAAGGATGTCTTATGTACTTAGTAACTACTTCACCAATATAATGTACCTACTCATGCATTTTTTTTATGTTTTAGGGTGAAGTCTTACTAAGGCTGGTGACGCAGCGCTGTGCTACGCCAGGAAGTAAGAACTAGAAGGAATTATGTAAAGCATTAACTCACCAAGCGAGCTTCTTCATGTAGAAGACATACAATGACTTTCAGCATACTTACCTATCTTTTCTAATGGAGTTTGTATTTTGTTAACGCGTATATTGTTATTTTAGGTACGTCCGAATGAATAAAAAACGGAACCCTTAAAGGATCACTCGTGTGTCTGTCTGTCCGTCTGTCACAGTCAATTTGCTCCGAATCTACTGGACCGATTAAGTATTAATTTCTATGACCCAAACACGGAACGGACGTGTAACGTAAATAAAGGAATTTTGAATATGGGTGACTTTTTGAGTGAAAATTTGTTTTTTTTTATAAATAGAGTGAACTGAACCGTGTGTGCGGCGGACGGCTGAAAACTTAGGTAATATCAAAGAGCATGTACCTAACTTTGTTTAGGTTAGTATACTCAACTACCGAAAAAAAAGCTTCGCCATCAATGAATCCAATGTCATTCGATAGCGAAAATTATAAGAAACAAAAAGTGTTCTATAAAAACCGCCGAAGTACTTTCCGATATACTTATTTGGGTTTGAAAATTATTTTTTTCGTCGTTTACACGTTAGTAAAACATGCTACTATCTATTTTTTCTGACTTTGAAATAACTGTCGTACATTATTCTAAGCTGCGCCATCCCAAAGAAACGACTTTGGGATGGCGCAGCTTCAATCACTTTATTTCAAGCGATACAGACTTGAAATAAAGTGATTGAAGTGATTGATCTATACTTAAAATGTGTTGCATTTTATACGTATCAAATAAATCAATGAAGGACAAGGGTGCGTGCTGTATTTTTAAAGTCCCACCGAATCTAGACGCGGTGCTTGTTTCTATGCGAAAGCGAAAATGTCATGCGAAGTTAGGTTGCTCGTTGCTCGAGCCCGAGGTAGACTATTTATGAGCAAATTCAAGAGGTTAAATGCTAATGATAACGGGTCTAGGAGAAAAAAATGTTTGTAAACATAATTTTGGTTTCCATAGACCCTTGTCTATGTCAAGAGTTTGGACTCCAAAGGACTTCTTTCCTTAGGATTCCCATTCATTAGGTTTGTGGAATATGGCTACGCCACTGTTGTGATGATTGTACCGCCATCAGTCGGTAGTCCAAGCCTCGTTTGTTGTTCGTCACGATGTGTAGCATGCAGGTGTGGTTGACTTTGGGAGTATAGGTGGTAGTTTTGCCCCTTACGTCAAGTTTTTTTGTACCTAGTTTGTAGTCGACATGTTTGAGAAATCATGTAAATCATGTTATAACTATTTGGGATTTTGAGCCGAATATCTCAGCTCCGATATAGTTTAGACATGTAGGTACTGTAGAAACAAAATCTGCTTACTACTATATGAGGCTCTTTTTAATACTAATATCATAAGTGGTCACTTATACACAAACCCCTTTCAGCTTCATTGGACTTCGATAAGTGGTTCAAAATTGCTAGCAACATTCAATCCAAGCATTCATACTTCCATACTAATACGATGAGTTATATAAAAGCTTTTTTATGGTTGTTCACATTTTAACATGTTTTATGAATTTTTAATACACATGTGTTGAATTATAATTTTCATAGTGTAGGTATTCTTATTTTTGACTAGCTGTATCGGCGGCTTCGCACGCGTGGTCTATTCTTTAGGTTCAAAGTACCATAATGAGCTATTCCAGGACCAATATACCAACATTTGATCAAAATTTCTTTAGCCGTCAAAAATACTTTTTCGTACCTATTGCTTTATTATAAGTATAAATATATGATTGTCAATTTGCATAAAAAAACCGTCTAGTAGTTTCAGCAGATACGTGTTCTTTTTAATAACTTTCAACCACAGATAATCTGTGCTTTCAACCCATATATTGCGGAAACCCTTTAAGTTTTCGGGATGAAAAGTATCCAATGTCCTTACAGTATGACCTTGTAGTATGAACTCAAATCATACCAAGTTTCATTTGAATTCTTTCAGTAGTTTCTGTGCGAAGCGTGGTCAAGATACGGACAAACGGACAGACAGACAGTTTTGTTTGGCTTCAGTATCGAATATAAAGAACCATCCAAAAAATATTATTTATTACTTAAACATTAACATAACTTTGAACCCATATCCCGCAGAAGCCCTTTAATTTTTCGGAATAAAACGTGTCCTCAATTTTAACCCATCATATAAATTAAGACGGTGCCAAGTTGCATCAAAACCCGTCCATTAGTTTCACCGTGGTACGTGTTCTTTTAAATAAGTTTCAACTGATATCCTGCGAGGACCCATTAATTTTTCGGGACAAAATGTATCCTCAATTTTAACCCATCATATAACTTAATACGGTGCCAAGTTGCATCAAAACCCATCCATTAGTTTCAGCGTGGTACGTGTTCTTTTAAAGAATTTTCAACCCCTATCCTGCGAGAACCCATTAATTTTTCGGGATGTAAAGTACTTATTCCATGTCCAACCTCGTAGTATGAACTCAAATCATACCAAGTTTCATTTGAATTCATCCATTAGTTTCGGCGGCATAATGCGCTTCCAAGATACAGACAGACAGAAATGAAAAAAACATACAGTTTAGGCTTCATTATCGAAAATAACCACATCGATATCATTCATTATCAATAGTAACCTCCAACAAAAAAACACTATATCTTTAATGTACAGAATTTGGATCCATATCCCGCAGGGACCCTTTATTTTTTTGGGACAAAAAGTGTCCATAATTTTCACCCATCTTACAAACTATGTATGTGCCAAGTTGCATCAACATCCGTCCAATATTTTCAGCGTGCTAAGTGTTCTTTTAAATATTTTTCCACCCCTATCCTGCAGGAACTCTTTAATTTTTCGAGATGAAAGTATCCAACCTCTAAGTAGTACTACCTCTAAGTATGAACTCAAATCATACCAAATTTCATTTGAATTCAGTGAGTATTTTCGGTGTATTGCGCTGCTAAGGTACAGACAGATAGACGGACAGACTGACAGAGAGACATAAATTACAAAATAAGGTTTTAGCTTTAGTATTGAATATAGAACAGCCTCCAACAAAAATTACACAATATCTTCAATTTACAGAATTTGGGACATTATCCCGCAGGAGCTCTTTATTTTTCGGGATAAAAATTATCCTACATTTTTACCCATTATACAAATTATGACTGTGCCAAGTTGCGACAAAACCCGTCTAGTAGTTTCAGCGTGATACGTGTTCTTTTAAATAAATTTCAACGCCTATCCTGCGGGAACCCTTTAATTTTTCGGGATTAAAAGTATCCTATGTTCCTCGTAGTATGAACTCAAATCATACCAAGTTTCATTTAAATTCACTCAGTAGTTTCGGCGTGATGCCTAGCCAAGATACAGATAAACAGACAGACAGACAGACAGACAGACAGACAGACAAAAATGAAAAAAAAAATAGTTTTGGCTTCAGTATTGAATATAGAGAACCCTCTAAAAGAAATTTTCAAAATATCTTCAAAGTACAGTATTGGATCTGTTACAGTTAGTTTTATTATAAGTATATATATATATATATATATATATATATACATATATATTATTTGTTGTTTCCATTATCTATATCGATCTATCTTTATCTGTCTACATCATACATACTCGTATAATAAAACTGTAAACAAAGTGAAATCTGTACACGAAAGATAATTTAGAAAAAATATTTTTATTTGAGTTCAAATAGGAAAGTAGTGGAATCCGAAAAATATAGTTTTTAGAATCTGTCTCTCTGTATGTGACTTCATCACGCAAAAACCACAGGATAGATTTTGATGCCGTTCTACTTGGAGTCTTGCGGAAGTTTTTATCTTTGTTTCGTCAAAATCATCCAATAAGCAGTTACAGAAAGTACATCTCGTTGCGCCACAGTTTTCTGTTTTTAGTATCCCAAAATGAAACTAGATGGCGTTGGCAATCCTTAAAACACGTAAGCGTTTGTCGCACGAGTTATTTAGAAAATTACTTGATCGTCAGTTCGCACGGTTCCATCCGTTTCTCTTCTTGCAATGATGCCAGGTGCACTGTAATTACAGTAGATTTACTGTATACTGTATTACAAATATACAGTGTATGAAAAACACTGTTATTAATTTTAATGTTAAAAGACAAAATATTTATCTGCGTAAAACGAAAAGCACTATGCTCTAGCTCTAGTAAGCAATAATCTATTAAGGAAATCCCCAACAGAACAGTTTATTTCCATTGAATAGTGTCGCCGTGACTTTACTGGGTAATAGCTTATTTATTTTGTGGTAATAGACTCATCAAAGCGTTAATGTATGTGCTTCGTATATTCTTACTCATTTTGTAACGTTGTGGATAATAGTACCTACGATGTGATTTTATTTTATAGTAGCTAAAACATATCAGTCATATTAATTCATATTATTATTGATTTAATCGAAATATCTACTTATGAAAGCGATGATGAAGGCCCGTCTACGCCAAAAATAATAATAATTTATATACAAAAATTTCCTGAGTACATATACAATCAAAGGCAATATATTAACGGGTCAGTCTATAAATAGGTACCGAATTCAACTACTTCATTGTGTAAATTTTGAACCAAACGATATAATGCTCAGAGGTTTCACTGATCAAATTTATAAAAATGAACCTTCTCCAAGTGACACAAAAAGTGATTCTCATTAATACTTTGAGTATAATATATTGAGAACATACACATAGTAATACCTATATACCTACTCAAAGCTTTAATACAATGATTTTCAAAAATATGGAGCTTTTTAATCTACTGTAAAAGCGCCGTATTTAATGATCTATATGATTTACTGTATTTTTATACCAAACTACTGTATTTTCATATTCAGTACACTGTAATTTTACAAGTCTGACCTGGCAACACTGCTTCGTTGTAAGTTGGTACTTTATTCCCGGAAAATAGAAAGTTGCCGCGGGAAAACGGGAAAATGTCTATTAATCGCTTTCACACAAAATGGTAGGTACTCGACGACGTGCTCAGAGAACCGAAAAATAATGCAATATCTAAAGACCCGTCTATACCAATATTTCTTACCCACAATGACTTAGGTGCTGTAACACAAGGACATTGTGCAACAGAATGCACAATGTCCTTGGGTACAACGGGCCATGGAGCGTTCTATGTTAGGCATAAAGTTGAGCGACAGAGTTAGAAGCACGGAGATCTTAAGAAGAACCAAGGTGGAAGAAATCGCATTCCGTATATAAATAAAATCAGTGGCGATGGGCAGGACACTTGGCAAGATGTGGTGATGGCAGGTGGAGTTGGTCTCTCACAGATTGGTGCCACGTGTGGGAAAGCGTAGCCGTGGAAAACAAGTGCAAAGATGGATCGATGACATTAATACTCGTATGTTTATAGGAAAGACCTGGTATTGATTGACAGAGATGACTGACGTCAGAGCAAAAAGGCTTATGCCCTGCACTGGGTGGATTGAGCTGCCAATGATGATGATGTTAGGTAGATACTGTACAATACAGAGATCAACATACGATATATTTATCCCGGAAAATGGAAAGTTCACACGGGAAATTGGGTAAATTAAACTGATTACTGATTCAGAATGCCTCTTGATACTAATACCCGTCCTCAATCCACATCAATATATAAAAGTGAAACATTGTCTGTTTGTTTATTTGCTTGTTTGTTTGTTTGGGGAGCTTTAACGCGATAACACCTGGACGGATTTTAATGAAATTTGGAATGGAGATAGCTTACACCCTGGAATAAAACAAAGAATACTTTTTATCCCAGGAAATTGAGTTTCCACGGGAAAACTGGAGAAACTGGTAAATTTTTGATTACTCGCTGTAAGAAACGGTTGCTATGGAAACGAAATAACAAGTATTTCAAAAAACATTGGTGCTATATACGGTACTATACCTACTTTTGCACTGGTTTTTAATATCCTAGAAGAACATACTCGTAGGCTGCATTTTTTCGCTATAAAAAATTACCGAACGAACCGCGGGCTGGAAAGCTAGTTATATATAAAGTGAAACGTTGTTTGTTTGTTTGGGCACTTTCACGCGATAGTGGCTGGACCGAATTTAATGAAATTTTGTATATAGATGCTGTATACCATAGAGACCAACATAGAATACTTTTTATCCCGGAAAATTGTACACGCGGGCAAAGCCGTGGGGCACAGCTAGTTTTGATATAAATGTGTAGTTATTTTTGACTCAATCGGATGAATACAATATTTTAAACATAACTTTGTAGACTGTGAACACATATTTGAAAATTTGATCACTTATAAATATTATTGATCGAAACTGTACATCTATCTATCATTCTATACTTATTATAAAGTAATAAGTACCAAAAAATCTGTAGTACGAAGATTATTTTTAAAAAATGGTCTACCAACCCTTATCCAGGCAATGAAGGTACCATACAGGACCACATCACTTCTCTTTTTTTTAGTGTATGTATCATCATCATCATTATCATCAGTACTTTCCGCCTGGTTAAGGGTTAAAAAGGCTACTGAACAAGAATATAACATTTTTCAAAATCGTGTCTGTCTGTCTGTCTGCATGTTTGTTCGCGCATCACGTAAAACTACTAGACCGATTGCGATCTGGCTTTCACTGTTGGATAGCTTAGAGTTTTACTGAGGAGGGACTTACTTGGTATCTCAATTCGATGATGAACTTTTGAACGTTTTGATGAAATGTAGTGTAATGACTCTATAGGTAGTCCTGAAATAACACGTATGGGCTACTTTTAAATGAAATGACCACGCAGGCAAAGCCGCTGGCACAGCAAGTACTAACATATATGAAAATTACGCATTTTCGACCATATTACATACATACACATCAACTTGAGAACCACATTTTTTTAAGTCGGTTAATAAATGCTAGCTAGCGTCGCTTAGTGTGGAGCTTCACCCTTACTTTGCCTCACTGTTTTAAGGAAATGTAATACAAGTTTATCGTTTTCATATCTGCATTCTTCCATGCTATTCCATCTGACATGGTGAGGTGAGTGAGTTTTTTTTTAAATGTCAATTTAACACTGCATTTAAAGGTAGGTAGGTTAGTATTTAACTTTGCAATTAATGTGGATTTTTTTAACGGTATTATTTTACAGCGGGACATAGGTCTCTCCCAATGAACGCCACAGAGCCCGACCTTCGGCTCTTCTTACCCAGTTTTTGCCGGCCGCCTTTCGCAGGTCGTCACTCCACCTGGCTGGTGGGCGTCCTACACTACGTTTGCCAAGCCGTGGTCTCCACTCAAGAACCCGTTTACCCTAGCGGTTGTCTGTTCTTCGACAAATATGACCAGCCACTGCCACTACAGCCTGCTAATCCTCTGAGCTATGTCGGTGTCCGTCGGATTTCCTCGTTCCGGATCTTATCCTACCGAGAAACTCCAAGCATAGCTCTCTCCATAGCTCGCTGAGCGACCTTAAACTTGTGGACTAGTCCCACCGTGAGTGTCCACGTCTCGGCTCCGTATGTCAGCACTGATAGGACGCACGCATTGAAGACTTTCGTCTTCAGGTACTGTGAACGAGTGACGAGAAGACCTGACGAAGTTTCCCGAACGCTGCCCAGCCCAACTGAATACCTACCTTTACTGTCATTCATGAATATCGAACCTACTTAATAATATTTAGCGAATGCACCATTATAAAATCATGCAATTGCAAATTAACACAGTAGATTATGTAGTTAACAATGTCAATATACCTAATTACGATTAAAATTAATCATGATTAAAATATTTGTGCATTCAAAATTGTGCCAAATAGGTTGTAGCTCTTGCGTTGCGTCTGTAAATGAATAGTCAGGAACTTAATGTCTAATTTCTACTCTGAGACGCAGTTTCCCAAGCTCCCCTATTTTTCTTTCCTATAGCCAGTGTGGTAGTGGTCAAATCGAATTACTTACATGCTTTTGCATGAGTTCTTTATGTTCTACACGTGTTCATTCGGTGTTACCAGTTGAACCTCTCCAAAATTCGTCACTACTTAGTTATCTACACCTAATATTATATAGATGAAAGATTTGATTGTTTGTATGCTTCTTTGTTTGTAATGGATAAACTCAAAAAAAAACAACCGATTTTAAAAATTCTTTCACCTATAGATATATAGCTACATTATCAACGAGTAACCCTAGATGTCAGATATTACCTACACATCATATGCGACTCTGTAAGGCTCGCTGGTTAGTTTTTTGGAACCTGCAAAACGTAGTTGATCTGAAGCATTTTTTTTTAAATTATAATTTTGTTTAAAAAAATGCTTCATTTTTTTGACCCCGATTTTTTTTATTTTTCTACATTGTTAATGTTTTTTTATATATGACATTTGTTGAATATTTTACCGAATGTTTGTGTTGTTTTACGCAATTCCTCCAAATTTAAGCTACTTACCTCTTACTTTTTTTTTAATTAAATAATTAGTTGTAATTTTTCATAGGTACCTACTGTTCCTACTAGAGTACTGTAGGGTAGGAACAGTACTACTAGTAGTAGTAGTAGTTCTGTTCCTACTGTTCTGTTCTAGTTACCTACTCGGATGGGCAGCGTTCGGGAAATAACGCCATATCTTCTCGTAGCAGATACCTCAGAGCCTCAAGACGAAAGTTTAAAATCAGTGCGTGTTGCCAGTGATGACATACGGCACTGAGACGTGGTCGCTAAATATTGGTCTCATACACAAGCTCAGACTTGCGCAGCGTGCAATGGAGAGAGCTATGCTCGGTGTTTCACTACGTGATAGAATCAGAGAAGTTATAATTTCTCTGAGACAGGCCATATAGCCATCGCAGGAAGTCGGTGGATGGAGGTGGCACAAGATCGCTCGTCGTGGCGCTCTTTGGGGAAGGCCTATGTTCAGCAGTGGACTTTTATAGGCTGACATGATGATGATGATGATGATGACCTACTGATTTCACTCCCATAAAAAAATAAGTGTCCAACCCGCCCATGTATTGATAACTACCATCACTTACGAAATTGAATTGATATCCCATTCTTTTAAGGTATTTTTATCCGATTACGGCGAAGTAAACAGGATTTTGACTGGTATATATTTATGTGGGTATGTATGTATGTATGTATGTATGTATGTATGTATGTATGTGCATCTGTTCCCTCATAACTTCTAAACTACTTATCATAATTTGACAATTGAGGTATCGTGGGAAGCGTTTTGATGCTGGTTATTTAAGCTATGACCACATTAAACATTAAATTACGGTCACATTAAATTTAATATGGTGCCCTCGAGAGGACATAAGTTAAGAATATTTAAAAAAAATAATTATATGCTTTGTTGGTAATATATGCTCCCGGTTTTACTTGCATGCACCCGGTAATATTGTTACGCCGGTCGATACTTAGAAAAACAGTATGTAACAAAATGTCCAAGGAGCCGCGGTTAGATGACGCAATACCTACGTCTACTGAAACCTTCTGGAACACACCAGTTTACCGACTACTGCTAGTACCTTCTGGAAATATCCGTCGCGGTATAAATAGGACGCGCATCGGCCGCTTGGAACAGTCTTGACTTGGCATTCGGAACGATCAAAGTGATTCGAACCGAGTATTCAGTGATAATTTATTAGTGTGTACAGTCGAGTTAAAGAGTATTTGAGTGTCACTTGTCGGTTTAATTTCTTTTTTGTGTTTTTTCAAATAAAAGTGTTATTGATGGTGTAACTGGCGTTCATTAATTTTATCCGAACCCCAGCTCGTAACAATATTATAAAACCCAAAAATAATTTTTAGTCCATAAACTAAAACCCGACTACTGAAAAATCACGCTCTAATAATATGAAACATAAAAATATTCTCATCTGAAATTGTAATATTTTGATTTTATATATATATATAGTGATGTTCAGATGATAGCCGTGGTCATATGCCACCTATACTAACAAAACAACATATGTACTCATATATTATAGTCCTTATAATATGTACTTCTTTTTTATGTAATGATTTACCACGGAATTGTGGTGCCTCATTAAAATTACAATCTAGCCTTAAGACTAATAAGTAATTTTAGGCTAAACCTAAGCTGCTAAGTAGAGTATAAACTATAATATTATTATTATATTATTAACACTTTTCTTAATGTCACTATTTAAGGGGAAGTCACTTGGTTCTTGTGTTTATTTGATTTGCACTAATTGATACTACATTGTCACTATCATATCACTAAACTAACTCAAATGGTTTTGTCCATTTGAGTCTTCTCACGATGCCCGTGTTGTCGAGGAGCTGGATAGCCTCGACGTTCACATGATGATGAAGTCTTCGTTCGTGAGCTTCGGCAACTTTTTTAATGACCTTAGTAACGAGATCCACCTTCAGGTCTCGATGGAGGTCGTTACTTCTGATGTACCACGGTGCATTAACGATGCCTCCGAGTACTTTATTTTGGAAACGTTGAATGATCTGTATATAGTGGATTTGGTACAGCCCCATAGCTGGATATCGTAAGTCCATATTGGCATGAGGACTTGCTTGTATAAAAGTAATTTATTGGAAACTGACAACGAAGAATGTTTTCCCAGAAGCCAATACATTTTTGTGTAGCAAAGCTCCATTTCATCGCGTTTCTTTTTGACATGGGCCTTCCAGCGAAGCTTTGCGTCTAATATCATACCAAGATACTTGGCCGTATTTTCGTGTGGTATTACTTGATCGTTTATAAATACAGGATGATAATTCGTTTTCTTGTTTGTAAAATCTACATGTGTGGATTTTGATTGGTTAAGTTTTATTCGCCATTTTTTAGTCCAATCGAGGATGGTATTGACGGCTGTTTGCACTTTCACGACCGCTTCCTCTTGAGTAGCCCCAATCGCCATGATTGCTGTGTCATCAGCAAAGGTGGCAATGTTATTATTTTCTAAATCTGGAATATCGCAAGTGTACAATAAGTACAGGAACGGACCTAAGACACTCCCTTGCGGTACTCCATATTTTATTTGCTTAAGTTCTGAATACGCATCTTCTTGCCTTACTCTGAACATTCTATGTGTTAGATGAGACTCAAGAATATCTGCAAACTTTTTTGGCAGCATTTTTCTTAATTTGTGCAGCAGACTTTTATGCCAAACTTTATCGAATGCTTGAGCTACATCTAGAAACACAGTTGTACAAACTTTTTTCTCCTCTAAAGCTTTTGCAATAACATTAGTGATTCTATGCACTTGGTCTATTCTAGAATGCTTTTCTCTAAATCCAAATTGATAATCCGGGATGAATTTATTTTCTTCTATGATGGGCTTCAATCGTCTCAGTAGTAGTTTTTCAAACAATTTCGACATTATCGGCAGCAATGAAATTGGCCTATATGATGTTACTTCATAAGGTGGTTTACTAAGTTTGGGTATCATAATGACTTCGGCTACTTTCCATTCACTTGATACATGCTGAAGTCTAAATGATGCATTAATGAGCGTAGTTATTTTAACTAAAGCTTTACGAGGGAGAAGCTTTTTGTAGAACTTCACCAGTAATTAAATCATAACCAGGAGATTTCTTGCAACTTAGAAGTTTCTTCTTGTATAGAGTCTTCATCATCCGTAAGATCTCCATTTAATTGAAAAACTTGCTCTAAGTGCTGTGCGAACCTATTAGCTTTCTGTCCGTTATTGATTGCCCACTTTCCATTATGTTCTTTTATAGGTGGGATATTCATGATTGGCTTTCTAAGGTTCTTCATTGTTTTCCAAAAAGAATAATCTGTCGTCCGATCACTTGTTAGCTGACTTAGATTAGAATTTATAGTCTCATCACTAAAGTTCTGTATTTCCATTTTAAGTTTTTTGTAATATTGTTATAAAGTGTCTTGTCTTGTAGAGATCTAGTCATCTGCCACTTTTGTCTTTGACTTCTTTTTTTAGCAATCAAGTCCTTGATTTCTATAGGGTACGACTTAACTCTGGTTCTCTTTTTATATTCCGGTGTGTTTGCCCAAGCGCATTGTTGTATGTCTTTTATAAGTTTTCTTACTTCTATGTCTAGCTGTAGTGCGTTCTTTAGTGGGACTTTTAGATCGATTTGTCCTTCTAAATCTAGTTTAAAACTTTCTCAGTCCGTTCTGTAATTACCAAGAGTCGGAATATTCTCTTTCTGTACAATAGTATCACTTAAAGTTAATATTATTGGTGAGTGATCTGAGCTCATATCATAACCTTCCTCATTTAGAAGAAAGCTGGGTGATATATTTTTAAAGATGAAGAAATCGATGAGATCTGGTATTTTAATAGGGTCAGTAGGCCAATAGGTGCGCTTTCCTGTTGATATTACATTACAATGTATTTCTTTGATTGCACATAATAATTATTTTCCTTTAGTAGTGGTAAGGCGAGACCCCCAGAAGGTGTTCTTAGCATTAAAATCACCGCCCAGTAAGAATCGATTACCAAGTAGTTTTAAAAAACTTCTATACTGTTCTGCTTTCAGCGCATGCCAAAGCATGTGGACAATATATTGCTGCAAGGGTTACATACAGGATAGCGCTTAGTTCTGACACAAATAGCGACAGCTTGTAAGTGATGTTCTTCAAACTTAAATTGTTCATGATGGTAGATGTTCTCCTTTATTATAATGGTGCTACCCCCTCTTACAGTGTTATCGGGGTGCAATGTTTTCGTAATGCAATATTTTCTATGTTTAGGACGGCTTGGAGCTCATTACGATGTTGTAGTAGTCCATTAGCGTTCCATTCCATGATCTTAAGTTTACTTATCATTTTTTCTGTTTTGATGAAGCTGTCTTGGTGCTACTTTCAAGTGTTTTTAAACGTTCGTCGAACAATGTAACGAGGTTTAAAATTTTGTTTAATTTTTCATCCATGTCATGTGTCATGCTTACTTGCTTATATTGTTTAGATTGTAGCTGCTGTAAGGTGGGCTGGACTCCTTTTGTTATTTGTGCATATGAAACATGTTTTGTGACATTTTGAGTAGCACTATTTTTATTTATTTTACTGACACCGGGAACCTGGATCACGGGTTTTGTTACATTTTTCTTCAACAGTTTGTTTTTCATGCTCTGTAATTCCTTAGCAACTAAGCACCCTTTGTAATTGGCCGGATGTTGCTCACCACAATGGACACATTTCGGCTTAGCTTCTGCTGGTTTTTGGCAGTCTCTGGTTAGGTGCTTGCCTGTACATTTCATGCACTTCTTTTGAACAGTATTTCTGTGTGTGGCCATATGCTTGACATCTTTTACACTGAGGTATGAGCTTATTCGTTTTTAATGGTTGTATCTCCACCTTGCAGCCTAAAATGGATTTTATACCGTAGATTTTGTCGATATCCTCATCTTGATCTGCCACTATTCTATCGGGAAGGCAGGACGCATGTAGATTTTTAGCCATTACTCTAATTGGCCTGTCTTGTTTGTTCTCGTAGGAGTACCAGAGGCAATTGTTTTCTAACAAGAGCTTGGTGATACATCTGTACGAGTCTTCGCTATTGGCATTTATTTTTACATTTTCCCCATTCATGACTTATGTGATAAACGAGTCTCTCGTTACGCTGGTCGATAACAGGTCGTAGAACTTTTGGTAGTCCTTTATGTTTTCCAATATTATAGGTGGCGGTAAAGGCACTTTTTTACCTTTTGATTTTCTTTTAGGTTCATCGGAGTTTGCTCTTTTTGGTGGGGACGGGGACGTATTCAACTTCCTTTTTTCCTCCTTCTATGACTATAATATGTACTATGCTAATATTTATTATTTTTTGGAGTGGTTACCATTGAACAAAATGGCAACATGTAAAAAAATAAAAGGAACCATTATTTTTCTAGTGACGTGGTGTTCAGTGTCGATGTCACCAAGTGTTCCTAAAACAGGTGGGTTTGCTTGTTTAATTGCAAGGTAGGTAGGTAATTGTGTATATGGAGGCTTGCCGGGGTTTACTTCTAGACAATAGAATTAAACTACTTCGCAGTCCATAGCTTGACATAATGAGACATTTTAATTTTAGATTATGTCCCACGCGTTTTTGTCACGAATATAACAATATGTCACGAAATTTGTTACGTTACAGTTGTGACGGAAAGCTAATATTTGTTGATTTCTTAACTATGATTAAGGTTCGGTTCTATAAAAACCCAATTATATAGTTATAATATAACTTTACAATTTTGAATAATAAACTTTTAGTTTTACTTCTATACTGATATGAGCAAGTTTTATAATGATCACGTACGGAACATTCTGTCACGTACGTAACGTGTTATGATAGCGTGAATGTTACTTAACATTTTTTGCGTTCAGACCAGCTCCTCAAGCTCTACTTAAAAACTGTATCCTACTAAAGGTACTAATCTGTTTCTCTAGCTCCAAAAATAACCCCAACTAGGAAGAAAATGCACAAGATGTTAACACTGAACAAGTAGGTACACCATTCCCCCTCAAAAAGGAATGCATCCACCTGGCTGAGAAGAATGTAAGTATGAAATTGGGTCACACATCGTTTCAATAGCTCCTTTATCCGTTCCCTTCTTGAACCGGTTGCGGAGACTTGTTCCTTTTCATACCTCATCCCTATAAAACACGTGCGCATGAGAATCGCCGTAATGAATGGGGAACTTGGACTTTGATGCTGTGAGTGCTGTGTTTTTCCGATTCAATTGTAGAACTCAAAGGGCGCTTAGCTTTTGTGATAGCTTTGAAGGTCCAGTTACCTATTTGAATAGCTAATTGATTTTAATCGGGAGATTAGATCGGATCACGGATAATGTTTCAGATATCGTAAAATTTGTTAGAAACTAGATTAATATTGAATTTTTGAAGATTCTGCGAGCCTTTTTGCTACTATGGCCTATTTGCTACTATTGACCACAGAGGTTCGAAGGTCACTACGATATCTACGATAAGTGACCTTCACTTTTAATCTGATCTATGGTAAATCTGGTGAAGGTCACTTATCTACAGAGGTTCGGTAGATAAGTGACCTTCACTTTTAATGAGATCTATGGTAAATCTGAGGTAGTCCTAGGTACGTACTGTAGGGACAGTACTATGGCTACAGGGGGGGGGGGGGGGGGAGGAATCTTATTTGGTTACCAGAAGTTTGCCCCCCCCCCCCCCATCCAAACAACAATCTCATGAAATTATTTTATTGTTATCGGTCCATAATAAGTGTGCAAAATTTCAGTTCAATGTAAAGTTTTCATGTGGGTGAAAATCACTTTAAAATATTCCATTTTATTACGATTTTCTTTGATGCAAATTCCACGTGCAAGTAATAAAATCGTGACAAAAAATATTTTTATGTTCTGCTTTCTTCGGCTTTTTTTTACGTAGAAGCACTTTTTCATTTTATAAAAAAACAAAGCTTTGTGAAGGATAGCACAGATAGCTCTCCTTTACCCGGTAGTAAAATTGGAGGGAGCGCGGCACCCCCGTTTGATTTTAGGGGGCATTTGGCCCCCTCAGCCCCCCCACTTCTGCGGTCCCTGACCTAGGTATGTAATTTACCAAACCTAACTAGGTACTCTGGCGTATATTCTTTGTGCCCCCGGAGCCCCCGTGATTTGCACCCGATTCAAATAAATATTATTTAATTTTTTGTCAGTTTTGTGTTATGTTTCACTTATTACTGTAAAAACAAAAGTATTATTCGAATATGTTTGATAGGTATCCACTTTAGTTAGGGACAAGCACAAATTAAAAATGTATATATATATAGTAGCATTACATTGTCTTAAAAAAGTATTAATGTAAAAGTACTAAATAACCAATCGGAGCTATTGTCTTAGATAAAACTAATAAGTACCTCGAGATATCCCTCAGACTATCCCCGAGATAATGCTTGTCACAAGTGGGCAGTAACTTGAAGCAAAATTTACCCGTGAGAAGGCGCGCTATGAGCATTTTGCTTCGCAAATATATTTTTTAAATTTTTGCGGCCATACAGCGTCTCTATCGTCAGGCGTCTATCTTCCAGAGTATTCAACCCCCTCTCTTATTTATTCTGTGCCCCTGATGCAAACCTGCACCGCTCAGTCACAGAATAAAATATAATAGGCATAGTGCCGGCCAACGCGATCGTGTTTGTGTGGGTCAAGTCATGTACCATAGACGGTTGGTCACGTGGCTAGTGATCCTAGGTACGTAATCAAACGGTCGCGGGTTCGAATCCTGCAAGGTGCAATCATTTGTGTGATGAGCAGAAATGTTTGTTTCCGAGTAATGGATGTTATAATATTCGTATATATGTATGTTTATCCGTTATCTAGTACCCATAGTACAGGGTATCCTAGTTTGGGGCTAGTTAATTGGTGTGGAATTGTCCCGAATATATTTATTTTATAGCTTGTACTATTATTTATTCTGTGCCATCGCGCGGCATTTTGCTCAACGCGCGCCTTTCCGTGTTTCGGGCAAAAAAAACAATTTGGATAACGATTAAAATGTTACAAGTCCATGTAATATCTATACTTGATTTCTACTAAGAAAAAAACAAATCGGTTTTAATAAAACGTTTTTGGACTTTAAGTCCAAACAGTTTTAAAATACCGCTACTTTAGCATTTTAAGTATTATGAGACGTTTCTGGATTAGCTAGAACTTCCAAATAACAATAAATCAAAAATATTATTGTGATAAGTTTATACACAAATATAAGCCAATTATAATCTAAAACTGCGTTTTTAGCATAAAACAATATGAAAACATTCAATATGGCGCCAATTTCAAACACGAAAAAATTTCAAAATTTACAATATGGGTATCAAATTGAAGGCCTTGATAAGCACATTCCAACATTATATAATTTATTTGGCTTCAGCCACTCCGCTCCACGGCTATTGTTTTCAAATGAATAAATGTACATACTTTGACTCCACTAAGCTCCACAGAACTAAAATTAAAATAATATTTTTGGGCCAAATCGCTCCATGGCTATTTGAGTACAGTTAGCAACGTATTTGGCAAATAAATAAAACGAAAAAATTACTTGAGAACCATTGGATATAATTATTTTTTATTATAAATCACAGCATCAGATTAGCTAATATAAGACTGTATGTAAAAATATCAAAAGGTTTTAAGTAAGAATACTTTCTCATCTGAAAATGTATTTTTGATATATATATTTTTTATTACTATATTACATTAGTTATATTATAACTAATATACTTATAATATAAATATTATAATGTAATAGGCATATTATTACTAATATAACACTAATTAAAAACCCACAGATTTACATTTAGATGATTCCGAAATTAACAATTAAAAAATATCAATGAATACAAATAAAAAAATCACCACTTAACCTACCTAATGTAACTCTTTTAGTGTACAAAAAAAACGCACAAGAATTATTTAATAAAAATGTATATAAACCAAAGGAAAATTTCAAAAATCAACAATTATACCTAATGAAATGTCTAATTAGTAAACAAAAACAGGTTATTTGGAAAACAATCAACTATTTAAAAAAACTGACAAAGTGAAATGTATTGTTTGGAGGAACTACGAGTTTACTTCAAACAATAAATGAAATCGTAATCATGTTTAAATAAAAGTAACATTTTGACATTTTAAGTAGATTTGAAAAAATATGCTTAAATCAACGCTTGGTGTTTTTTTTTAAATACTCGATTATCGTCCAAACTGAAACCTGTGATTTATTTATAACTATTTAGATCATAAACTTTGATTTTTTATACCTACTTTTTTATATTTTTTAAATAAATGATTATCATCCAAAGTTTTCATATTCATTTGTGTTTTTAAAAGCTTTTATTTAACTTCACTTGTCTTCTTATCTTTGTATGTCTGTCAACAAGTGAAAATGCAACAAAAAACTATGAAAAAATAGCACAAAAGAAAAAGTAAGTAAAAACGTAAAGTGACAATGCAATAAAAAAATAAAAGGTGACATTCATTAAAAAAAAATACCGTAAAAGAGTTTTTCTTTTCTTTTTTTTTTATTATACTTATTTATGTTCCATTGCACGAAACCTACGAACCCTCATACCACATTTTTGTACCAATTTTTGTTTTAAGCTTTACTTGCTGACCTTATTGATTTTCTTATGGAACAAATGTACAGGCTTATATTTTTTATCAGAATAAATGCTCGTGGAGCTTTGCCCAAGATTTCGTGGAGCGGAGTGGCTGAAGCCAATTTATTGGCAAAAGCTTGTTATATTATTTGGTGTCACCATTGTATCAGTTAATTATATCTACCTACTTAAATAGGTAGGTAGGTAGGTACCTAGGAGATAAATCTCATTCCCACCTGAAACCTAAAAGTAGGTAGGTAAGTATCCCAGTGGTGCACGATTATACTGCACACCACCACTGGGATACTTATTAATAAGGCTTTCATATGTTATCTAAGTAGGAAAACTCAGGGAACAGGAACTTATACAGGAACCTAATACCTACTTAGGTAATATTATTTCTTATTCGTATCCCTATACCTACAGGAACGCAGCTTCATCAAGAATGCCGCATCTGCCGCTGCCGCCCCTCCTGCCTGCCGAGTCGTCCGCTACCGCTGCCGCTTCCGCTACCGCGCGAAAGTGAAAATTTTGCTGTTCTCTGCTAGGGCTAGGCAGGCAGGCACTTTCTCCCCACCGCCCGGCGTGTCGGCCGCATCGCCCCGCCCCTCGGTGCAACCGCCGCGTCTCCCCGCGCACCCCCCGCTCCACCCGCGCGCCGCGGGCCGCAAGGTCAGCCCCGCGTGCAGGCGAGCAACGCGGCGGCGGGCGGTGCGGCGCGGCGCGACGACGCGCTGCGCTCTTGAAATTTCGCTTTCGTTCACTCGCTCGCGGTTATTAGTCGGCCGCGCGCGCTCCGGCAAGCATGTGTCTTGCGTGACGCGATCTACTACTTCCGCGCACGTTCATTTTATCGAGTGTTGTCGGTATGGCGCCTCGACGGCAAGGCGCTACCGGCGATCGAGAACAGGAGGAGCCCCGCGGATGCTGCGTACCCGGCGAGTGCCTTCGCCCCCGCGACACGGTACGCGTCGAGGATGCGGTCCGAGTGCTATGCAACAACGACACGTGCGCCGCCGGCCGGTATATGCACAAAGAATGTTTTGAACAATGGGAGGCCGGGGTACTGGCCTATCTGAAATCCTGCGGCCGAGCCCGCTCGTGGTCAGAAAGACAGAGGCATCAGAATTTGTGGACGAAGAAAGGGTATGATTTAGCGTTCAAGGCTTGCGGTTGTCGGTGCGGGCGCGGGCATTTGAAGAAAGATCTCGATTGGGCACCTCCTGGGGTGATTCGGGCTGACGAAGAGAAGAAGCGGCGGCGCCGGGCGAGGTCGGGGCGAGCTCCGGCAGCACCGGACGGCCGCCCGCGTGCCTTCAGTCTTTCATCCTCGGGGTCCTGCTCCCCTCCGTCGGCGTCCTCCGAACCGTCTGCCAGTCCCACACACGCGCCTTCTCTTGCGCTCACACCTGGGAAGAGGAACTCGAAGCCCGAGATCGTGTCAGACAGGATTCGGTAAGAGTCAAGCATTTTATTTTCTAACTTTAATCTTAATTTTTAGGTGAGCTAGGTAGGTAAGTACATTTTGTTATTATTACCAACTTTCCTATCTATTTTTTTTTTTTTTATAACGAGGTCTTGTTGGTTGATGATAATGTGCATGAATTTGTTTTTTTTTTGTTCGACAGAGAATTCCAGAGTTTCATGTTTCTACCTTTTGTAGTTTAAGCACAGAATAAATATAAATAGATTTAAGTTCTTCAAATACAAACCTAATTATAAATAGGTAGGTAGGATTCTTCCAACATACCTCACTGAAGTTGTGGGTATACGCAGTAGATATTTTTCCTTCTAATATTATAAATTAATTCACCTGTTTAGGTTTTATTCTTACCTATATATTAAGCTTTCTGTGTTATTCTTAATGATTTTTGTAATAAAATTGAATTATTACAAAAATCATTAAGAAGAAGTATACGGAACAAATACATATTCAGTGGTAACTTTACGTAAAGTCATGACGCCGTCATTGGCTTTATCGTTGTGGAGGTTGGGAATGGTCGCTGGCGGGTCGTAATAAGATTGTTTTTTGTAGATCAGGTTACTATTATTCAGTTGTTGTCCCGTCGTCGACTGGTGGAGCTCTTCTTTTTTTCAGGAATATTGCATCCTGTTGGTTACCTTGCCGACCTTGTCAGCGTCACAGGGCTGGAGGTAGGACGCGAAAGCGTACCGGGCGCCGCCACATATGCTAGGCGCTTGGCCAAAGGTCTGCTTGGGCTGTCGCCTTGTACACTACTATTTATTACGGGGGTCGGATTCAGACAATTTTTGCAGCCGACCCGTCCGGTTTTCATCTTAAAACTACAGTGCGTTGGTCATTTCTCGGTACACCCTATCACAGCTGGGTTCTCATACTGTATCCTTGCGCGGGTTCCCCATTTTTGTAGAGGGCAATGGGGTCGGGGTGTGCCAGTCCCAACTTATTTCGCTTTAATTTCTATCTGCTCAGTTCGGCCTACACGTGTTAATATTTACTAACTAAAGGTAAAATAAAGCCTGCTTGTTCTAGTATTACAATGTCTTATTACCTAGGCCCTACTTTAACCTTTAGTTCGATACTCCCCAAGTAATCAATGGCAACTGTCCAAGCCGAGGTTCGTACCCCCTGGGTGCCCTTGAGCAAGTGGCCAAAAACTTAACTTTTAAACTTGGCGTGCGCCTTCTGCGTCACGCATTGCGGCGGAGCGCTTTTGGTGACGCTGTAGAGGTCAGTTATAGACCAACAGCACATATCCTTTAAAAAAAAAGAAAAAAAAAAAAAAATTTAACCTAAACATACCGTTTATTTTCAAAATTGTAACGTAATATAATAGCCTAAATGCTCTAAAAATACTACACGATTACCTATCAATACAAGATCAGAAATACTTATTTTAATTAATCTGCTGCGTCGCTAATTTCAGTACATTATTTATTCTGTGGCTTTGTCAAAATCTTTAAATGTTGTCTAAAACTTGTTCATGATTTCTTGTACCTATTTAGATTTTCGAACCCAACCTGCTATGTTACGATCATAACAAACCAACATAACCAATACCTGCTATATTAAAATGTATACAACAATATACAAACTGTTATATTTATAAACATTAGAAACCTGCAAGGGTGGTAATGTCAAGTTGAAGGCGTTCGGAACAGAGGGTCACAAAACGCAGCAACGGAAGATACACATCTAGGTAGCTAGTTACGAAATTGTATATTCTTAAAGTTTTGCCCTATTTCTTAGTACTATTAATTATTCTATGCTATGGCATAGAATAATGTATGTATAAGAATCTGTAAGTCTACCTAGGTATGTACCTAGGTAGACTTACAGAACATACATATTTTGTTAATTTAAACAGTAAATACAATGCAATTTTCATTCATTTAGTTTGCTGGTTGTGTAACCCGCCTCGTCTTCACACGGGTAGCGCTGACACGGCGACAATTTTCTTATTTTTAGCATTTTAAAACCCGCCTTAACTTCTAAAAAGAAACGCTAGCATGCGTATTTAATTCAAAATCATTGGCAGCAGTGCTTTTTGACCATAGACAACTGCATTATTACTCACGTACGTACTTGACAGACTTGTTATTATTTCGTTTCCACGGCAACATGCCATTCCGTTCCTTAAATAGCGAATATTCGTCATTTTTGCAAATTGTTGTTACCTTTGTTTTGTAGAGATCTCTAATTTAAAAAAAAGTAAAATGTTACTCGCTGATAATGTAGTTTTCTATTAGGTGAAAGCTTTAAGATATAAAGTACCCCAGTTTTTAAGTCAAAACATAAGCTATCCAACAGTGAAAATCGCATCGCAATCGGTCCAGTATTTTTTACGTGATGCGCGACAGACACGACACGCAACACACATACAGACAGACACGAATTTTTAAAATGTTATATTCTTGTTCAGTAGCTTATTTTATGTACCCTAGACCATTTCTTTTTTAATTATTTTCTTTGTACAGACTTTTTCGTTCCTATTGCTTTATTTTAAGTATGGATTACAAACAAACTTACAAACAATCAAATCTTTCCTTTTTATAATATTATTATATTATAATTATGATATAAATAATCCACACCAATATATAAAAGTGAAGCGTAATCTGTTTGTTTGTTTTTTTGGAGAGTTTTAACGCGATAATGGCTAGATGGATTTTGATAAAATTTGGAATAGAGATAGCTTATACCATGGAATAAAACATAGGGCACTTTTTATACCAGAAAATTGAAAGTTCCCACGGAAAAGTGGAAAATGTCGATGACTCGCTGTAACGGTTGCCATG
Source organism: Alsophila aescularia (assembly GCA_946251855.1). NCBI lineage: Eukaryota > Metazoa > Arthropoda > Insecta > Lepidoptera > Geometridae > Alsophila > Alsophila aescularia. Next base: position 41,889,075 of record OX276383.1, read on the forward strand.
GAAACGAAATAATAACAAGTCTGTTAAAAAGCATCAAGAGCAAATTGGTGCTATACTTTAGCATTGGTTTTTAATATCCTGGAAGAACATAGGATGCTTTTTTCGCGATAAAATGGTAGTCCGCGGGGACGAAGTCGCGGGCGTAAGCTAGTATAATATATAAGTGTAGATTCGTCGTATTAGGTACCTACCTAGATACAATATTATTCAATGTAGATACTTATTGCAGAATTAGGTTACTTACCTATTCAATAGGTAAGGTCCCTTTTTAGCGTTCCGTACGTCTGAATAAAAAAACGGAACCCGTTAATAATCACTCGTGTGTCTGTCTGTCCGTCTGTCACAGCCAATTTACTCTGAATCTACTGGAGCGATTAAGTTAGATTAAGTTGTTTGGTACACATATAAATTTCTGTGACCCAAACTCGAACGTGTAGCGAAAATAAATGAATTTTGAATATGGTTTTTATTAATTAGAAAATTAAAATAAACAAGCAAACTGTACCGTGTGAAATATATAAAATTAAAGGGCTTGTTTGTAAGTGTCTCAAATATATATCATTAATAATTTTAAAATTAATAGTTTAAAGTAATTTTGAAAAATTAATGAGAATTTCCTATTCCCTCCCCACTACAGACTATCGCCGTAACTAGAGTAGGAACCAATCTTTATGGCAGCTGTGAAGTTAGGCGCAAGGCGCTGCGCAATAGCTAATTTTAGGTGTACGCGGGCTTTGGAGAGGTGAGAGGCCGGGGCACACCCTCCCGCTATCCCACCGCATCCCGCGCGCGCCCGCCTCATTTGTGCTTGTGTGCACGCTACATCCGTACGCTGCACAAATGCATACGATTCTGTTCAAGTACAGTCTAGTTAGTTATTTTAAAGTTGTTTGTTACCAATCAATACAATCCACCAACACGATATCAGCATATATTCCGATATTAATATAAGTGTTAACATCATTTCATGATTGGTTAAAAAATAATGAATAGGTTAAAGCGATAAGTGTCGACGCTAATTTAGCTACTAGAAAAATAGCTATAGGTATAACATTTTTTTATCATTCCATTATTTGTATGTACTTAACAATTTTAATCATATTGACATGTAAGTATGTATGGTTTATGTAGTTTATTAAATATGTATGTAGGTATATTCATTTTTATTTTGCATGATTTACTGTATTGTTATTCACCACCGTTTTTTTTAAATTCGTAATTTCTGTCCATCCAAAGGTTGTCTGGAAGAGATCGCTTTTAGCGATAAGACCACCAGGTTTGCCTATTTTTAAATTAAATTATTGTATATTTGTTCCATAATTCTGGTGTAATAAAGTATTTCTTATTATTAGCATGTTCTACAAGTAGGTAGTAAAAAAATTACTGTAATAATTGCGAACCTTACTGTACCAGCGCGAAGTCACACTCGCAGCGCGTTTCACAGCCGCCATAAAGATTGGTTCCTACTATACCAGAGTCCAAAATTAAAAAATAAAAACTTTAAATAGTTACTCAAGTTTCGATTTTATTTAAAAAAAGTTTCATGACGTTCTAACGCTTTAGCTTAGTCCTTGATGTGGAAAAAATACATGTAAGAGTAATTTATGTTAGAAACTAAAACTGTAAAATAATGGTCTAAAAAGGCGAAGCGAGCGCAAAAAACTTAACAGTATGATAAAATCAAAAGATTGTAATTGTTCTGTTAAAATGTGAAAACAGGCAGAACTGCTTTTTGACTATAAATACGAGAGCGAATCGAGCGCAAAAAATTAACAGTTTCTATTAAAAATTAAGCGTAAACTATAATGATGGACTCTATAAGGCTCAGTAAACTGGCAATATCATGATAAGAGGTGAGCGAAGCGAGCGCGAAAATACTATTACTTAGTAGAATAACATCGAAGGATATTAATAGATCTCCTAAGTAAGTATTGTTCAAATAGGAATATGTATGGACTGAACGTCAAGGACATGGAGCGAGCGATTTTTTTTTGGAGTACATTTTTTTGTTTCTGCCTTCCCTTCATTTTATGTATACACTAGCTGTGCCCGCGGCATTTCCCGCGTGGTCAGTTCATTTAAAAGTAGCCCATACGTGTTATTCCAGGACCAAAAGTACCTATAAAGTACAATATACTACATTTCTTCAAAATTCGTTCAGGCGTCAAATAGTTTTCTTATCGATCCAAAGGCTTGGTAACTATGATTCTATTTAGACGACCGAACTGATACCCTATGTTACGGTAAATTTACTTAGGTACGTATTTTCTCGAAAATTTCATAACAAAGAAGTAGGTGTACCAACCTATTAGAATTAGATAGGTATATACACCTACTGCTGGTTCAGGTCAGGGCGGTTCCGCCATGTTACGGTAAAATTACTTAGGTACGTATTTTCTCGACAATTTCATATCAAAGAGCTAGGTGTACCAACCTATTAGAATTAAATGCTGGTGGTTCAGGTCAGGGCGGTTCTTAAAGCAAGCTTAAGCCGTCTTTTACCGGCTTCACTTCTAGCCATTAAGGCCGAGTTTTATATACATCCGTAAGACCTAATGTCAGATCAAATTTTAGTAACTCAGTTAATTTTTTGATATTTCTGACTGGTATTTGATTTAACGGCCTTTTGTAAAACAAGGCCTTAATGTAGCAATCTAACGTGGATTGGTAAGGCAGGTATTATATATAATTTCATTTTATTTCATACTAGTTTTCCCGCCCGCGACTTCGTCCGCGCGGACTACAGTTTATCGCGAAAAAAGGCATGCTATGTTGTTCTAGGATATTAAAAAGTTTAAAAACCAATGCAAAATTAGGTATAGCACCAACGCTCTTCATGTTTTTTTGACAGAATTGTTATTTCGTTTCCATGGCAACCGTTCTTTACAGCTAGTAATCAATATTTTCCAGTTTTCCCGTGGTGGTTAAATTTTTCCGGGATAAAAAGTATCCTATGTTTTATTCCAGGGTATAAGCTACCTCCATTCCAAATTTTATCAAAATCCGTCCAGCCGTTATCGCGTGAAAGCTTCCCAAACAAACAAACAAACAAACAGACAACGTTTCACTTTCAATGAAAAACGTCACCCTTATAAGATCACTAGCTGTGCCCGCGGCGTTGCCCGCGTGGTCATTTAACTGGGCAAAAAGTAACCTTTGTGTTATTCCAGTACCATAAGTGCCTATAAGTACAATATACATACATACATTTCATCAAAATTTGTTCATCCCTTCAATAGTTTTTTATCGATTGAACGGCTTCCATTCATCGGATTGAGATACCAAGTACATCCGTTTTTAAGAAAAAACATAGTTAATGTTTTTTCGATGCGATGCGCGAACAAACACACGATATAAAAAACCTAGTTAATACGCGATGCGCGAACAAACACACGATATAAAAAAACCTAGTTAATACGCGATGCGCGAACAAACACACGATATAAAAAACCTAGTTAATACGCGATGCGCGAACAAGCACACGATATAAAAAACCTAGTTAATACGGGATGCGCGAACAAACACACGGTATAAAAAAACCTAGTTAATACGCGATGCGCGAACAAACACACGATGTAAAAAAATATGTTTAGTATTTTTTTTAAGTAACCTAAACCATTTTTTTTTATTTATCTTTGTTCAGGTTTTTTTGTTACTTACTGCATTATTATAAGTATTGAAATAAATAGATTCCCGGACTGTTTGAAAAATGCACAATATGATAATAACTATTGAAAATAAAAATTGGCCGGGCTTAATGAAATTCACTATTGAAAAGATTAATAAAAAAATGTGTTTTATTAAATTATTATAATCATGTCTATAAAATAGTACCGTGACATACCTACTGACTGACTGACTGACAGACAGACACCGCACAGCCTAAACCGGTGGACCTAGGGATTTGAAATTTAGAGGAATATTCCTTGAGTATCCTAGAGGTGAACTACGGAAGTAACTATAAACTGGAAAACTTGAATACCAACTCCAAATAAAATACTCCTATCCTGCGGGAACTCTGTAATTTATATGGTTGAAAAGTATCCAATGTCCTACCTCGTAGTATGAACTCAAATCATTCCAAGTTTCATTTGAATTCATTCAGTAGTTCGGCGTGAAGCCTTTTTTTTACAAAACATCTTCAATTTACACAATTTCGACCCCTACCCCGCAGGAAATCTTTATTTTTTCGGGATTTAAAGTATCCTCAATTTTCACTCATCATGTAAACTATGACTGTGCCAAGTTGCATCATTATTATTCATAATCCGCCCAGTAGTTTCAGCGTAGTACGTGTTCTTTTAAATAACTTTCATCCCCTATCCTGCGGGAACCCTTAAATTTTTCGGGATGAATAGTATACAATGTCCTACCTCGTAGTATGAACTAAAATCATGCCTAGTTTCATTTGAATTATTCAGTAGTTTGGGCTCGATGCGCGGCGTGAGATACAGACAGACAGACAAAAATAAAAAATAAACAGTTTTGGCTTCAGTATCAAATAAAGAAAAAACACCAAAAAAAAAACTTAAATGTACAGAATTGGACCTGTTATAGTTTTACTATAAGTATTTGTCCTTATAGTAAAACTATAACTCATGTGGACGGATTCATGTGTCCGTCTGTTACAGCTGTTGTTAATAAAATTGCTTCACTAACAGTTGATACATAAGTTTAGTCATTAGTTATAATTTAATCATATCATTTTTGAGTTTATGAAGAAAAATGAACATTTAGGAAGAAAAAAATGGTACATGTGGAAAATATAAGGGCTCTTTGTCGGACTATGGAACTCTAAAAACGGTCTGTCGTTCCAGGCTGAAGGGCACACTCACTAACTGATTGGCTAATTGATATAATTGGTCTCCCAGACGGAGCCTTGGGAAGTGGTGTATTTCCATTCCATACACCACTTACCCCAAAGTCAGAAATCACCTGTATGTTGAATATCGGCATACTCAGTTAGGAATAATTGAAACGACGAAGAAGAATAAGTATAGAATTAGTGGCTCTGTGAGCTGTAGACCTCGCGCGTTCAAACTTTTTTGCAAACAATCTAGTAATGCACAGTAGCGCCGCCATCTAATAGTTACCTTATTGTAAAAATAATGTTAATAACCAAGGTGCTCCATCAATAGGTAGTAAGTAAAGGGCTGATTCTACTGGTAGGTATGCTGCTATTCTGCTCATCATGCCGAAGATCCTCATCATATCTTCACAATTTTTTTATGAGACTAAAGTAAAGTTACTACCTAAAAATAAAATAATAACCATCGAAATCGGATCTAATAAGGCGTAGATATTCATTAGCCCCCTTTTGGGGAAAGTTCCCCTCCAACCAAAAATCCCCGACGACTAAAAAATTCTTAAAATTTGTTTAACCTGTATATACCAAGTTTTGTCTAATTCTGTTGAGAAATGCGACATGTAGAAGAGAACGAGATCCGGACGGACAAACATCCGGACATACGAAAGCATTTTTGCCCAAACTGAAACGGAGACGCTTCGCGCTCGCTCGGTCAATAAATAATAGTACGTTGGAATACGTGACCCTAAATGAGACAGGCTTGACTCGCGCTTTGAAAGTTATTTTAGTAGAGCTCATAATCAAACGCTTCATTCACAATAGTATTTTTTAATTCTCGTGGACAAAGCTCCCAAAAAGGCGGAGGCCCTAAAAATGCAATTTCGCCGGGCTGTACATTAACCGCGCACAGCTGGTTTCCGTTTCCGGGCTCAAAATGCGTTTTCCCGAAATTATGTGGCCAGCTGGCCCCTATTGGCCAATTGTCGCCGAAAAAAACAGGTATTGTCTGACCACGAACATGCCTATTCCTATTCGTTTACTTAAAATTACACGATTAAAAACTTATAGTCATGATAAGATGTTAGCTTTATACTAACTACTCCTTAGAAAACGAACACATACCACATTTAAGTTATAATTATTCAATGAATTTGATTAAAATGCCGCAAAATAAATCACAGCGTTTATAATAATTGGACTAAAAAATTAGAATAACTTCGAAGGAAACATTATTCATAATTTCTGAGAGCTCTAAATAAAAAAGATATTGGTTAGTTATAAGTTATCCAACCCAATTAAATCGCAAAATCCAGGTGTACGCTTGATTATTTATATTGCGTTTTACATCATAATATCTAACCTAATTGACGTGCAATTTATAAAATCTCTACCTATCGAGTTAATTCGAGTTATAACTTTACTTTGTAGTAAATAATAGGTATCTCGGCAGCTGACAGTTTGGCAATCAAATTGTGCAGATTAATGTTAACGGTTGAGCTTGATATCTGAATCAATCAATTTATTGATTCATTGACAAATTGATGTTTACTTTTATGTGAACACTTTTTTGATTAAAACTACTGAAAAATATACAAAAGCAAGACAACAAAATAATGGTGGAGGTATGATGTGAAGTTATGCTCCATGATAAGTTTAATATTCGTACTTGTAATATAATACATATAATGTTAGCTGCGCCCCGCGGTTTTATCCACGTGGATTATGATGATGATGAAAAGTGTTAATGTGTTAATCCAGGACATAAGCTATCCTGGTACCAAATTGCATCCAAATCCGTTCAGCCATTTGAGCGTGAAGGAGTAACAAACATACACACTTCTACAGATAAAAAGGCTTTACACCTTTTATGCATTTTATGTCGTTTTGTATGGACTGTTAGTTCTAATGTACTCTCTTCATCAATGTATTCTTCTCCATCGCGCATACGAAGTTTACCGCTCGATAAGAGAGTACCATTTATAAAACTCGAAGCTCTGAAAGGCCTGTTACGACAGTGGCTACACTTCTCTGATTTATAATAATATAATATATAATACTATAATATAATATATAATAATATGTTGTTATTAGTGTGATAGTGAGATTACGCAATTTTTTTAATTACATTATGTCAAAAACTACATTTTCTAGCGCATGCACGTGAATTCATATCACTAATCTTGTAAAAAGCGTAGGTGTTGATGAGTTTATCATCTCCACAGGTACCAATACCAACTCTGCGTAACACGCAGTAACTATCACCGAATCTACGGCTTTTATTCGGCACAAACTTGATTGAGATTGAGACGTAGGCGAAGATCATCTGACTCTTATGTTTTTATTCCGTTATCATCATAAGTGATGTGGCCTAATAAATGTGATAGATGAAAATAATAACTGTAATTGAATAAAATTATAGAAAATGGTATAATTGTTTGTTATGAGGTTGATGTAACATGTTTAATTTAACGTAGAATGCATATTCAAATATTGCAATGCTATACAGTTTATGAGCTTGTTTGCTATTAGCACCCTACGTATTATTAAAATATACACATACGAGTAGGTACACTAATTAATTACTATTATACATTTATAACTTGAAGATCATTTACGTTATTGTTTATGATTTAATGTAAAACTGATTCACATTTTAAAAGAAATCAATTAAAAGCATCCCTAGCATAGATACAAAGACTTATTATCACTGATCTATATGGACTTGCTTTGCCGTACTTTCGTTTGTGCTGATTCAAAGCGCCCCCACCGAGCGTCTATGGCACTAAAATTGACATTGTCTCATCTGCCTGACGTTAGTCACAGATTAAATAATTGTACAATTATGTTAGTTCCGTGGACGCTCACTACTGCCAAACTACTGCTATCAGCGCCAAAAGGCCAATAATCAAAATTTGATTATGGGCCTATAATGCTCTCATTGCGACGTTCGTTAAAAGTCTGTCTAGAGTACGTTAGTAATAATGCAGTTGTCTATGCTTATTACAGACACCCAATGACATAAAATCGATCGAAAATAATACAACAAATTAATGAGGTATTCAGTATGCGCAAGCGCAGCTTTCCGTATCCTTTATGTTAGGTTATTAAAATACGTAGGTATCGTAGCACAGAATAAATGATAGTACTACGGTCGTAGGTACAGATACAGGGTATTAATAGCATATTATAAACCATTTCTATGTGTATTATGAGCAACCTTCCGTTCAATATGGCGACTGTTCAATATGACGACCGGTTGGTCTCGTGGCTAGAGATCCTAGGTACGAAATTGAACGGTCGCGGGTTCGAATCCTGCAAGGTGCAATCATTTGTGTGATGAGCAGAAATGTTTGTTTCCGAGTCATGGATGTAATATTCTTATCTATGTATGTTTATCCGTTATCTAGTGCCCATAGCACAGGGTGTCCTAGTTTGGGGCTAGGTAATTGGTGTGGAAATGTCCCGAATATATTATTATTATTATTATTATTATATTGGAATTTTTATAATCGATTCCATGGTTGAAAAATATTAACTACTAACTGCGCCCCGCGGGTACAACCGCGTTGACAATGATAAATAACAGGCTTAAAAGCTAAATAAAAGCCAGCCCAGCCAAAAAAGCACATTTAAAAAAAAAAGTTGGAATGGGCTTATCAAGACCTTCAATTTGATAACCATATTTAAATATCGAAGAAAAAATATATTTTTCGAGTTTGAAAATGGTGCCATACTGCCGCCATACTGAATGTTTTCAAAAAAATATATTGCCTATGTTACTCGGGGGATGTAAGAATTCTACCGATACCCCATACATCTAAATCTGTTTAGGCATTTAAAAGTTATGGTGGAATAAAGAAACTCACATACAAACATACATGAATGCTAAAAACGTAACACTTTTTTTGGGCAGTCGAGTAAAAATAAATAAATAAATATATTCAGGACAATTCCACACCAATTACCTAGCCCCAAACTAGGACACCCTGTGCTATGGGCACTAGATAACGGATAAACATACATAGATAAGAATATTACATCCATGACTCGGAAACAAACATTTCTGCTCATCACACAAATGATTGCACCTTGCAGGAGTCGAACCCGCGACCGCTCGATTTCGTACCTAGGATCTCTAGCCACTAGACTAGCCGGTCGTCAAAATTCTTCCTTATTTTTTTTTCGAGTTTATATGTGGAGACATACTGCCGCCCTATTGAATGTTTTCAAAAAAATATAGAACCTCTATGTTACTCGGGGGATGTAAGGATTCTAACGATAGGCTCCATACGTATAAATCTGTACAGGCATTTAAAAGTTATGGTGGAATGAAGAAACACATACATGCATACATGAATGCTAAAAACAATACACACTCCTTTTTTTGGGCAGTCGTGTAAAAAACGATATTTCCAAATAATTTTGTGTTCTGTACCTCAAAAGAAAAAAGGAACCCTTATAGGACCTTCATTTTCCGTCTGCCTGTCAAGGGCATTTTTCTCAGGTTATCAAGTTGAAATTAATACATATATATAAAATGCTCAGGTCTGCAATCCCTTGGAGCTGTGGAAAAAACAACTAAACGCAATCAGAAAATACGGCCGTATAAGCCGCATATTTTGACATTCTCAATATAGGGTACTACCCGTTGACCTAGAGAGTTATGAAATTCGGCAACAAGCAATGTCGTATATAACACAAGTAAAAGGCAAAATCCGAAAACCGTAAATTTATAGGAACAAAACAAAAAAAAAGTTTCGAGCCATTTTCGAGGTTATGCGAGACTAACGATTTGAATAAATATAGAAGAATAATATTTCAGTCTTTACCTATAAAACAGTACCGTGATATACCTACTGACTGACAATAGAAATTTGAAATTTGGAGGATAATTATATGCCTTGCTTATCTTAGATGTGCACTAAGGAAGTGTGTTTTGAAATTCCGTTCCTAAGGGGGAGAACGGAAGTGGCAAAGCCACGGGGTGCAGCTAGTAAGTATAAAAAATTGTTCTGTGAGTAAATCAACGTTTCCTTTGATTGACTTTCGAACACTAAAATATATCAAAATATAATGAAAATACTAAAGTATACCTTAAGACTTGTTACTACAACGCAGCCTTGTTCGTACAAGATGAAGAATCATTGTATCATAACAAGCCCTGTTAAAATATTCAATTTGACCGAATTTGTCTTAAAATAATAATAAATTTGATATCAATATTTTGCGTTTCACAACGGACCTCGGTTCCTCGAGGCTTGTTATTCTCAAAAACCGATTGGTAGGCGTGCCTTCAAATTAATTAATGGCTTATGATAAATAAGTATTCAGGTTTTCGCCTTTTATAAATGGTTTGATCAATATGTCGAAGTTAATGTAATGTTTATTCAAATTTTAGACCATAACAAGAGTTAATATTAATAATGAAGGCCGAACAATTTTTGTATTACTTCTCGTCTTCGCGCATTTCTTTAAGGTAGGTAATACACGCTAAATGGACTTGGACGCCTGCCTGAGAATAGAGACTGTCACAACTTTTTGTAAGTTACGAATAAGTATTGTTTGTTTGTTTGTGCTGGCCTCTGGTGTCAGAGTTTGTCAGGCTGCCCGAGGGCCTCTGACATGGCTTAACGACTGCTATTAATCAATAACAGCCGAGACCGACAGCTTAACGTGCGCTCCGAAGCACGGAGCGATGGATATGGATGGCACATAACTTAGAAAAGTCATTGGCGCGGAGCCTAGGATTGAACTCGGTATCTAAGTTGCACTAATGAGCCGTTGGTTACCATCGCTGAATAAGTATTAAAAATATTTAAAATAAATAATTTTGTTTAAGGTGTTCTCCGAAGTTTTAACGATCTGCATCCGCTCGTAGTAATTTTTTTTATCGGGCTAAATTGTATCTTTTAATTTATATGGCACGTGAATTGCCATGTTTTTATTGAACATAAAGCCAGCCGGAGCACGTTCTTTCTGGCCTTGGGACGAGCCCCGCGACCAAGTTGGCCCGAAACAAACATAAAACGTTAAGGTCTCGCACTGAGTAAACTTAAATTCGGCAAACACATACACAATTTGTCGATGTGAAAGACAAAAGCAAATATGATGCAAAAACGAAAAGCGTTGCTAATGTTTTGGTCGCAACAATAATTATGTTTAATCTACACACTTATCGTAAAATCCGGATTATGAACACCAAAATGGTGGCATAAATACATACTTTGCGCACGGCACGTATCTAATAAGAAAAAAAAAAAACCTAACACTGTTTTTTGAACGAAACAATGTTATAATATATTTTTTCACCCATGAAAGCACCGGTTTGGCTCCGCACTACGAGAGTTTTCGCCATTTATTATATAAGGTGGCGCTTGTTAGACCGTATGCGCGTGAATTCGCCATAATTTACTTTACATTAGTACCTAACCAATTTAATGTGTATTATTTTATGATAAAATGTTTAATCCTGATTAAAAATGTGACAAAGATGTGTTAAACATGACAACGTGAAAACAGTGTTCGTGAGGAGAATTTGACTCCACCTGACATCAGGTAACAGCAATAAATATGACAAACGATCTTTTGCCAGCAAAAACAAGAAAATATTACGTTTTTTTTTTTTAATTAAAAGTAACTTACTTAACATATAATATGAGTGTAGAAAAAGTAGTGCATGAAACGGCACATAACCACAGAATAAATAATAGTACAAACATAACTAGAGATTAAAACACTCGAGTGATTTACTATTAAAAAACTACTCTCGTGTTTTAATTCCCTTCATTATGCAACCGTTTCATAAACTACTATTAATCTACACTCATATCGTAAAATCCGGATTATGAACTCAATAATAGTGCCATAATGATATAATTTACGCACTTTTTCCTAATAAGAAAAAAAACATACATTAACGAATCCACACAGTTTTTTTTTTCAGAAAAAATAAGAAAATATTACAATTATTTTTTCATTTAAAGTTTCCTATTGTATGAATGTAGATTAAGTAGTGTTTGAAACGGCACATAACTAGGTATTAACACGCTCGAGTTATACTATTAAAAAACTCCATAAGGCTCGTTTTTTAAACTACACTCGTTATGCAACCGTTTCATAAACTACTATTATAGCGTGAGTTTTAATTTAGTTATTTTGAAAGTGTAAGTACTGAGTTCTAACCTGATTCAACAATGATACTTTTTCATCAGAACTAAAGGTGTGTACACAATTTCTGATCATTCGGTCAACAGGAAGAGGTAAAATTTCAATTACTAAATTTGACCCAAACAAACAAAAAACAACAACAACAAATAAAAAGGGCATGTTAAATAAAACCATTTAAAAACACAAGACACAAACAAAATAATCAGTAATTCTGCTGTTACCATTTAAATGCTCGTAGAAATAAACATGGCGGTCCCAAGAATGCCGTCTGAGGCGCGACCAATGATTCAGGGGCCGGTAGAGCGTGAAAGAGGGGAGGCCTGGAAAGGGTATCGCCGTGTAAACGTCTTGGGAATATTATCAAGTGGAAACAAACTTGTAGCAGGCACACATGAGAATGAGAAGTGAGATTGGATGAAATTTGGCCGAGATTCTCCAAAGAGAAGTCGCGGAAATAATTAACTCTGGGCTATGTTATTTCACTACCAGAAGGAAATGCGGAACATCAAGACATTCTGAATAAATAATGTCTTGGTTTGATCTGTACCTTGTAAGACTAAATTGGGAAATATTTTAAATAGCTGATAACCTTGTCATAACATCTGCAAAACGACTATATGTTTACAAAAAAACAATATTTCCTTCATCCTTAATTTTTCTTTTAATATTATTTTTATTACTTGCTCATCTGTTTTTAGTCATCGTCTTTTGGTTTTACATATCGCTCAATCCCTCATGAGTCAATACGTTCTCGACACAACTTATGTTACACAAATGCACATGTTTTAACACGATGGTTAAATGAATAAATAATGTATATTATGTCCATTGAGAAATCTGTTTTGTTTAATTGGACAAAGTGGAATAACATTTATTTTTCCGCGAAATGCTGTGATCAGGTTCCGCTTAGCTAGCATTTCGATACTATGGGAACTAAGTTTAGGCAAGAAATTGTTGTTTTTGAATGAATTTGTTAATACTGGAATAGCCTTAAAGTGGCATCAATTGGCCAAAGTCTGGCAGTGTTTCCCGTCAGTAAGAGGCGGCGATTTCCGCTCCCACCACGTCGCCAACAGCCGGCACGGCTCGTTAGTGCCGTTTTTAGGGCGTGATCGAAGCATCAGCGCATGCCTGCATAAATTGCACCCAAACACGAAACCTGTCCAAACCCTTTCTGTACCCATGCAACTAATGCATCACATTGTCACACATAATTGTCGGCGACCGGGCGACCTTGTATCAATTTTTTAAACCACAACAACGACAGCATACGCTACCAAAAAACCCGGTTCAGACGAGACAATGCAGTGTTTTTACATTTGCAAAGCTCAAAAAGTGCCGTGTCGCGTCATTTCACTTGCTAATTCGCGTGATTATGCACAGTGGAGTCGGGCGAAGATGTATTTACGTGTGTATTGTATGCATTGTGTGTTGGGTACGCGAGTGGGCACGCACCAATGCCGTCTAGCTAGCTCGCTGCATACGAGTTCCATCCACACAACAATACGTCAGCCGAATGATCGATTCAACCCTAGAATGCACGTTGCTGTTCAAAATATAATGGCCTTCAAAAACGTTAGCGTGTTCCGTTCCCAGTATACTTTTAGAGCACCCTTCCAGCCACTCAAATCGGTTTCAGTAATGATCTTACGATTCTCATTGATACTGAATGGGTTTTATCATGTGGATATTTTACCGTCATGTAGGTATGGTCATCATAGTGAGTTCATTACACAGTCCAGCGACGGAATAGCGACAATTCAGAGCGAGCTATGCATAATTTAACCATTAATTCTCAAAATGACTCTTGGAAGTTCTGCGCGCCAGACGAGGCTGACCATTCGCCGTAATGGGTATGTAGGTATGCGACGGCTTTGAATGCAAGTTTGGAAACAAGATCTTATACGTACCATTTCTGATGCAGCAGATGCGACTCCGATAAGATTGGATTACAAAATCATTCCATTCCCAAGTTATAACTATAGCGACATAAAAGCAGATTGGTTTTCGGCTGTACCTGATTAATCATTGTCCAAAGTTGTATAAAACAAACCAACATAACTCATCGTTTGCAGTGCAGCGGGAGAAAGTTGAATAGGTTCAGGGACGAATCGTGGCTATTTGCGTCCCGCGGCGGGCGATCGTCGATGCAATTAAATTTGTAAGCGTAGCTTTATGTTCCCGAGCTAAATATATGGCATAGGCGCGACGAGTGATGTTGCCAAGCGGCAGGAAAGGCCATCGCTTTCGTCCAATCGCGCAAACCCAATATCCACTTCGCATACAATTGCTCTAACAATCGCAACACGTCTGTATCCAGCTTTCCAAGCCTCGGATAGCTATCATTTGCCGTCATTTTAACGCTTGGGCTATTTCCCTAAAGGGCACTAGTCGTTTCGCGTCAAGTTATGGCTACATCATTTTGAAATGGCTCTTTGGCAACCTGCCAGCGCAGATTTGGATTTTAAATTCTCGAAAATCAGTTTAATGCTACGGTCATTTTTTGTTTAGGATATAATTTATATCTACCTACAGAGTAGATATAAATTATATCTCAATTACAAGTGATTTAGTGCTAATAAACTGTAAGAGAATGTCATTAAAGCGGGAATGTGAGCGTTGTTTAGCAATCCGCACCCGTAAGTAAAGTTCAGTAGTTCAATGAGCTGAGCCCGAACCTATCGCGTTCATTGTCCCTTCTCAAAGGTCAGATCTACTGTTACATTCGCCTGTTTTATTTAGCTGTTTTATTTAGTGGGCATGACAAATACCAAAGATTATCTTAAGACGGCCAAAGAAGTGAATTAAATCCCTCTTAAACTTTCTTTTTTTGAAAGCTAAGCAAGTCTGTCGATCAACAAAAGTCGGAAATTGCGATCGGTTGTTGTTTTGAAGACTTTCAATGAAAGTTTGAAGGCTTAACAACTTTCAATTATCCCCTTTAGCGTTAATAATGCTGTTGAAATTTCTTATAGCGCAGTTTGAGAGCACTCTGGCAATATTTCATTTACAGAAGCTTGCTTTACGAGCTTCGTCTGACATTTGACTCCGTGCGAAGCTTTGTTCTGCCATATTAATAACTGCAGATAAATCAATTGATGCTCATATTATCAGTTCCTTAAATTATATTAAGATCTATCCATGATTGGTTTTTAGAACTAAGATTAAATGTTTGCTGGGCTTGTTTGTAGTTTTAGGATAAATTATAGACATGACACGTCGTGAATTGAGATTATAAGCAGTTTTAAGATTGTGTTTTAATTCCCTACTAAGAGCCATTGCCACATATTTTAAGCCACTATGTGTGGGTAGTTTAATTTTCTCTGTCCCAGAATTTTGTTCAATACCTTTATTATACTCAAGAAAGTCTATAATCAAGTGTCAACGTAAGTGTACCATAACTAAGCTTTCCATGAAGCTGTATTAGCTAATGAAAGTCGGTAAAGATGAAGATATAATCTAAAAGCTGTGTCTAAAAGCGTATTCAAATTCCAGCTCTCTCTCTGGCGTGGAATCGTTACAGTGTGCAAGGCTGTTTGTCATCCATATAAATGCAGATTCGCTTCAGGTTCAATACTCGTATTGCTTGCTCTGATAAGGGTTTAGTTGCCACTGTTGTTATTACTTTTCAAATGTATTTCAATACACGGGCTTGAAATTGCGTTCAGAGTTGCAAAATATGTGGTTATGTTTTTCAATTCCTAGATAGGCTATTGCTATTAAGGCTCAGAAACTCGCGTGAGCTTGATGAGGGTCGGTACAAATAAATAAGGAACGAATTCCCTTGAAAGTAACGTCCATAAATCAGTGCGCGCAACGCGGCAGTATAGCTAGCGTAGCGGCACGTAAGTCTAGCGGTGACCGAAACGTGGCGGGGATCTTGGCACAGACATTTTTCGTGATAAAAAATATTCGACATTTTAACACATTATATTACCGATTTATTTATTATCATATTGACGACCGGTTGGTCTCGTGGCTAGAGATCCTAGGTACGAAATCGAACGGTCGCGGGTTCGAATCCTGCAAGGTGCAATCATTTGTGTGATGGGCAGAAATATTTGTTTCCGAGTCATGGATGTAATATTCTTATCTATGTATGTTTATCCGTTATCTAGTACCCATAGCACAGGGTATCCTAGTTTGGGGCTAGATAATTGGTGTGGAAATGTCCCGAATATATTATTATTAACTTCCCAAGATCCCCGCCACGTTTTGTTCACCGCTAGATTTACGTGTAACAACAATCCCTCCTTCCAAATAGCAATATTAGCGACCAAACTCCTAATAATTACACATAATATTTATTATTAGTCTTGTCTAAAAAACTGCTTCATTAAAAAGACTAAAAACAAAATGTTGGTGCATTATCTTACCAAATAACAAATAAATTCCCACTCGCCCTCTAATAAATAAAAGTGAAACGTCTGTTAGTTTGGGGCACTTTTGCGCGATAACGGTGGGACCGAATTTTGTATGAAAACTAGTGTCACCTGTTGCGTATTCGAACGATTATTAATTTTATTTTTTATCCTATTCGTCAAGTTTATTACCATTTTAAAAGCTATAAAAAAAGCCAATCATAATTTCTGATACGGATGATTTCCCTACGCGTCTTTACGAACGATCGTTTTGCATCAAATACATTGAGACGAAACCGCGGCGCGCCCGCCCGACATAGCCCCTACTTTAAACTTTTTTTTAAAAGCTTTTATGTCACTTCACTTGTATGTATTTCTGTCCTGGAATCTTGCAACTCAAATTACGAGCACTTCCCAGTCAGCTGTCATGCTGAAACTTGCAGGGTCGCTCACAACTCGATGACAACGCATGAAAAGAATTTACGAGTATAAAAAAACTTTTTTTTTTTATTCATTTTTCTTATCTCTTTTGTACACCATAGAGAACACAGGATACTTTATCCCGAAAAAATTACCACGCGCGCACCGCGAATCTAATGTAGGATATGTGTACATTTGGAGAGGTGTTTGTCATCAAATAGCCATCCATTTTTTGGGTTCAATAACATTGTCACTTACTTGAGTATCATTTATTTTAATTTTAGTTCTATACAGTGCGTAGCATTTGAATAATTGTGGGAGTCGCGGGTTTCTGCCCTAACTAAATCGATTTGTGCGAAAGCAGGCAATGGGCGATAATTATCCACACTGTAGCAATGATCTGGATTTGACCGCGAGTCCTCACAACGCTATCTCTGTTGCTAACGCAGAGCGCCATATATTTGCCGCAAATTGCCAGCAGTAGGCCTACGATGACGGCTGCAGTAGATTTATTGTAACGTTGACTTGATATCGTATCATGTGCTGGCAGCTATTAGTTACTAGTATTTGTACATCTGTATGTAACACGACTTGGACCCGCTTGTAAGCCTGTGCTTTTCCATTGGCCTTTTCAAAGATTTATTGCCTGTTATGTCAGGATTGGTCCTAAATCAACGTCATCAAGCTAAATGATACTCATAATGCAGTTTATTCCGTTTCATATTTCATTTTACGAGCCGTGATTCTCTTAAAACTGGAGTAATAATAAATTTAGTATAGAGTATTATTAGGTGTTCTGTGTCTAAGCTCTATTTTTGACAGATAGATACTAGTTTTCAAGAGTAACTTCATTCTCTCTAAGAACTTGTTTTTTTTAGTAATTATGTATATACTTATTCAATTTTAAGATTTAAATACGGAAGTATCTTAAACTGGCTAAAGCAAAACTACTGCTATGTTTATATATAACTAGCTTTCCCGGCTGCTACTTCGTCCGCGCGGACTACAGTTTATCGCGAAAGAAAACATACCATGTTCTTCTAGGATATTAAAAACCAATGCAAACATAGGTATAGCATCAACGCTCTTGATGTTTTTTGACAGACTTGTTATAACGTTTCCATGGCAACCGTTCCTACATCAACAACAGCAACATGGCAAAGTTTTGTAATTTTTGTGAAATTTTCCAAAAATTTGGCGCCGAAATTCGACTAGCATTGTTCTATATAGTTTATAGAAATTCTTTGTTGCACAAATCTTACGAAACCCTAAACTTTTTAGAATACCTAACTTATATATAGCTTTTGTAATTTGATCTCTCTCTATGACCAAGATAAGTTTTGCAGTTGAGCCAGGGCGGTCGCACTCCGCAATAAGTACAAATAAATTCAAGGACCCAATATTCGGGTCCGTTCAGTCGAGTGTCAAGCGTGCGCTCGATGAGTCGTGCGCCTTGTACTTAGCGATAGAGCACCTACTTACGTAAAGTTATTGTCAAAATTTATTCGTGTTTTAATTATGAGTACCAAGAAGAAAGCTAGAAAGTACTGCATAGCATTCGGCTGTTTGAATAGTGATAGAAATGACGAATTGTCATTCTTTACGCTTCCAAAGGATATTGAAAGGTAATAAATTGTAATACCTATAATAGGTCCTAGTTATGTAGTTAGATATTGATATTTTTTTATTACGTAGGTTCCTATAGTTTTATGTTATTTCATTTGTGTTCCATACCGAAGCTACGCATATTTAAGGTTTTTCCGCGCAGAAATAAAGTCGTTTATTTAATCGATCAACGTAATTTTATAATTGATTATAGTAAGTATTGTTGATCGGAAAATGAATTACTGTGCTGACTTAGTAAGTAGCCTACATACTTTTAATACCTTTTATTACGTAGGTAGCAATTTATTTTTCACTCATTAAAAAGCATGGAATTCAGACAGGCACGTTTATTCATCAAAGTGCAATACCTATAGGATATAATCATAATCAACCAACGACACGTAGGTAGGTATCTCACTAAACTTATCGGCGTTCTGAAAACGAGATAGGTAGGTAGTAAAAATGAGGTAGTCGGTCTATTCTGATAAGAATGTCATTGTATGTAATAGAACTATTTTAATTTATAATAATAAGTAAGAACATAATACATTATTACTTATTTATTCTGTTACAATATCTAAGTCATAACATATCACAGAATAATTAGTAGTACAAGTACCTAGTCATATCTTAATACAACCCTACCGAGCGAAAAAGGGACAGAGCGATTCTGAAACGGTTAGAGCAATGGAAGTTCTCGCGCGTTGTGATACGGTGCATTCTAGCCTGCACGCGGTGGGCGAGCGCCTTCTAGGTAAATATAATTGAAAGCTCGCAGCGCCGTGCGAGTTAAATTGCACTTTATAGCGTTGTAGCGAGAGTCGCTATTTATTTAAATGACTTTACTCAGTTAGCCTTCTGTGGTTGAGCCCAAAGAAGATATCAACATATATGTTTGTCATTTGATGTTTCTTGTTGCTAATTTCGTTTATTTCAAGCTGTCAACATTTTTAATAAGTTGCCAACGACGTCAACAATTCGTATATAAATCAACATTATTTAAAAACAAAGACGGTACAGGTGTTTCTTGTATAAAAAAGTGATATAGGTATTGTAGAAAACTACATTATTTATTTTATATTATTTTTTCTAATAATATTTGAGTATATGATGTTTAAATATGTGACTGCATGATTTTATATATTTTATATTATGTTAGTTAATTCATACACAATTAACCTACTTTGCTTCTGTATAAAAACAATACAATTATTATTATTATTTCCCATTACTATTCCAAATTTCAGCTTCCTAGGACTATGATGATAGGTCCTAAATAATATTTTTTGTATACAATCCTTTGTCAAGTTAACTTGCTTGTTTGAAACTAAAAGAAAATAATAGTGTAGAAACATGAAACTTGGATGTTTACTGCAGTTTTATAAATTATGGTTTTCTTTCAGTAGTTTCAGATTTCTGTCTAGCCAAAGTTAGGTTTTAGTAGAGGTAGGTATTAATTTTCGTTTGCATTGCTGATTTATATCAAAAGCAATATGTAATACTCCTCATATTTTTTTAACAATTATCTTGACCCAAAAAGAAATTTCTTAGGCTTCGAAAACTAGTTGACAAACGCAACTGGCAAATATCCATGGTTGTTACTTAAGAAATGTTTTTTTAGGACGATCGAAAAAATATATAAATGATTGTCGGATTTAAACACATTTCTAACCCTTAATATTAATACTACACCTACCCTGAGTTCGGATTGACAAAAGCGTTTTGGGTCTCTAAACATGCAACGAACGGAGACCGATACATATTTAGCGTTCTAAACTGTAATTTTTCACATTTGCTTCAAAACGAACGTCCTAATCGATATGTGGGCATGCAACGTGTTTTATGAGCCAGATATTAATAGATAGGTATTTAAGAAACCTGTTTACAAAGTAATAGGAGTAATACGTGCAACAGTTTATTAGAGGAAAAAGTAAATAAAGCAAATAGGTTTTACGTTACAGCTTACGGCGTAGAAAACAACAAAGTCACGTTCTAACTGCGTAGTAAGCGGACAAAAACATGCAGAAACATAAAACTTAAAAGTTATATAGCTTTGTCACTAAACCATAACCATCCTCAACGCGGTTGGAAGTTGGAAATGGTTAGGTCAATCGTTATTCGTTACATAACCCTTTTGTTCGTTTTACAATGTGTACCTTTTGTTGTTAACAATGATAATTGCGAATGTCGTTTCAGTGTCATTAGGCCATTACCGCCTCGCTCGCTTTTTATTTTCATCGTATCATTATACAATAATTTACTGTTAATTTATTTAAAATGTGTATAATTTATGTTTGACTTTGACGTGACTAATGCGGACCGGATTATAACTGACAACTCAATCTGAGACTCATTTTTACCCGACTGCGGAAGGTTATGTTTTGGGCTGTATGTAGATATATATGTATGTTAGTATGTTTCTTTGGCGCGTCCTACAGCTTAAACGGCTTGATGGGTTTTGATAAATAGGTATCATTGGATTCGTCTTTAATCACGAGAGTGACGTAGGATATATGAAGTGTCAAGAAAACTAATATGGCGGCTTACAGCTGCCATATTGTATTTCCGACGGAACTAAAAATTACAAAAAACCTAACCTAAGTTTAGGTATCAAAATGAAGGTCCATTTCAAAATTATACAAGGGAAACTAAAAAGGAAAATAAAACTACTGCGCTTAAAACTAAAAAGAGGTAAACAAAACGAGCTTTAGAGTCTTGATTATGAAATACAAGATGCAGTCGGAGGCTTCATTCATTTCATTTCTCCTGCGACGGAATCAGCTAGAATCTAGCTATGTACTTACGATTCTTTAAAGATCACATGCACACATGGTACTTAACTTACACCATTCAGACGCGCGCAGTGGTTTACATTTTTCATACGTGATAAGTTGATATGTAGTATGTATGTAATATTATTACGATCTTGCATGGTTTTCCTAACAATAACTCGCAAGCACTTACTCACATATTATATTTACTCCAAAACAACTGGCCTATTTTTGAGTAACATTATTCAGTTATTCGACGTTATTTTATTTATCGACTTCCAAAATCGAAGTTGAATCAGATATGATAATAAATCAAACACGTAAGTAACATTCTTACTCACAGCAAAATTAAATAATAACAAACGCTATAAATTGCATGTGCTCGTTAAAAGTTATCGTGTTTGCGCTATTTTTATTTCGGCTGAAATTAGCTTGCGAGTAGGTATAACGCGTTTGAATCCACACCAATATTCAGGAGTGAAGCGTTGTCTGTTTGTTTGAGGAGCTTTCACGCGATAACGACTAGACGGATTTTAATGAAATTTGCTATGGAGATAGCTTATACCCTGGAATAAAACATAGGATACTTTTCATCATCATCATAATGATCCCTCACGCGCGTGAAACCGCGGGGCGCAGCTAGTTCGGTATAACATAAATATTTTTATTTTACGTCAGCGTTAAACACCTGAGGTTAATTATTATTCTAGGTTTAGAACTAAAGATAAGCCAGCTAAAGTGGCAGTGGGCTGGTCAGATTTCCCGAAGAACCGATAACCGTTAGGGTAGACGAGTTCTCAAGTGGAGTCTAGTTTAGGCAAACGTAACGTAGGACGCCCTGTGGCCAGGTGGAGTTAGGACCTGCGAAAAGCGGATGCGGAGAGCTAAAGACCGAGCTCAGTGGCGTGCATAAGGTGAGGTCTACCTATGTGCATCAGTGGACAAGTATAGGCTGATGATGATGATGAGGATGATGATTTAGTCTGACTTTAAATCTATATTTATATTAGACGCGGGCACAGATAGTTACTGAATAATTAAGATTAAGACGGCCACTCCTCGCCACCCACTGACCTAATACTTCACACTCACACATATTCGTATTTCAGTAGACGTTTATCCATTAAATTAGACGGAGATGGCACGGCACCGGCGGTATGGTTGCTCGTATGAAAATCCGGCACGGCACGGCTTTCATACATTTCTCCCGGTTGCCGAGTTGCCGTGACCGTCCAGTAGTATAGTGGATGCAAAAAAAAAACAAAAAGATCGCAGCTATTCGATCAGACATCTATCTCAGTATTAATACATCCAATTTTTACTAGGTAAAGAAGCTGATCATAATTTGAATAAACTCATTTGACATGAAAAACGGCCGCCATAAAATACCTAACGGAGATCTTATCTATGCACAGTCAAATGGAAAATCCACAAGAATAACTCGACTCAATTTATCAATTTTTCAGCCCATCGAACACTGAATACACTAATCAAACGACTCCCTCCGACGATGTTAGATCCTAGTAGTAATTATTACCTGACTACGCCGAAGAAAAAAAGAGGTTATGATTTTAACCGGTATGTATGTATTATGTAAGTATGTTCATCTGTTCCCTCGTACGTAACTTCTATACTAGTCATCATAATTTGACAAATGAGGTATCGTTGGAAGCTCTGAGGCTGGAAGCGTCTTTATCGTCCGCTGGTCTATGTGACGTCACATTAAATTGAATATGGCGCCCTCTAGAGGACTCAAAAAGGAGAAATAAAAAAAGTCATTGATGCTGTGTTTGTTATCACATAAAAGGGCTTAATAAGCACATTTGAAATGTGTTAATTAAGCACATTTGAAATGTGTTATATTGTAGTTCGCGGCTTTGCTTGCATATGCCCGATAATTGAGAATGATTTCTACAAAATATATTAAATAAAATATAAGATCAAAAACTAAAACCCGACTATGGCCTTAGTAGACTAAAAAGACACAGACAAGATTTTTTTGATTCTACAGTTTCAAATATCTTAAACGTTTTAAAAATCATGTTAGTCTGCTAAGGCCGAAAAGGTTTATACGAAGCTTATTAACTAACTAGTTGTTATTCTGTGCCGCCGCTTTGATCGCGTGGCTCTTTCTCGGAGTAAAAAGTATTCCTATGTGTCATTCCAGGCCCTAAAATACCAATATACAGGATGTCCCAAGAGATATGGTATAAATGAAAGGAGGCAGGGGACCTCAAGGCCTACCAGGATCACCCCCATATTTTTTTTTTCGTGATTTATGATGTTTTCGGAAATCGATTTGTGTTTTTTTTTCGCAAAGCTCCAGATTTCACCGTAAACTTATTTTGACAATACTGACACTAATAACGTGTTTTTTTTTGTATAAACCAATATTATAATCCAACGGGGTTACCGCTCATTCTGGCCTGCCCTTCGATTTGCTAATTCTGTCAGGTGATTTTAGTCCTTTTTCGATTCCTGATTTTATCACACAGATTCCAATCATAACAGAATTTAGGATGATGTTAAATTATTATTTTATAATCGAAAAGCTTTTCTCATATCGTTAGCAACTACTAAAATAGTCTGCTGGCTACCGATTATCTTTTGATTGGCTTAAAACTAGCTTAAAAGCTATTTTCAGGGTTCCGTACGTAAGTCCGAATGAAAAAACGGAACCCTTATACGATCACTCGTGTCTGTGTCCGTCTGTCAAAGCCAATTTGCTCCGAATCAACTGGACCGATTGTTGAAATTTGGTACACATGAATTTCTGTAACCCAAACACGGACGTGTAACCACAGAATAAATAATTGTACTACGGTATAAGGTAAATAATTAATTCTGAATATGGGGGGAAAATTACAAAATAACTGTACAGTACATATCAAAATTAAAGGGCTAGTTTGTTGTGCCTAAAAGTTAAAATTATTTAAGAAAATAGAGAACGGGATACCGTTACCTAAAATAAGTAAAAAAAAAAAACATACAGTAAATAGTTCTATACTTGTTTATAGATTAAGTACGATTAAGTCTTAAAAAATCTAAAGTAAATCTCTCAATATTGTGAGTTAATATATTCATCGTACAGAACCCCCTCCACGCGAGTTCAACTCGCGCTAGTCCGGGTTTTTAATTGAGCATCGCGAATCATTTTGACATTCAAACGGCTCCAAAGAAAGGCAAGGTTACCCTTTCTGGCTCCAATCCAGACTAATTGAGTCTGACAGGCGTTGGGTCAAGACGGGCCACTAATAAAAACTTAACCACCATATTTTTTATTCTACGTCTCAATAATTACCATACGATGTTTGTTTCCCACACCCGCTGTGCGGAGTCATTTTCCAGTTGTTGTATCGGTTATTGCTTGGTAAAGTATCTATACTTAAAAATAAAGTAGAAAATCTGTTCAATGAAGATAATTTAAATGGTCTAGAGGAGTTAATGTAAGCTAACTTACTACGTTACTGAACTAGAAACTTATTTTAAATGGTGTCTTTATGTCTGTTTGTTCGCGCAACACGTAAAAACTACTGGACCAATAGTGATGCGGTTTCCACTGTTGGATAGCTTAGGTTTCCACACATAATATAATAGTTTACGTTTCAACTTAAAAACTGAGGTACTTTCTATCTCTTGAGTAGAAGCCGAGCAATCGATAAAAAAAGTATCTGACGGCTGAACGTGGTATTTTACTATAAAGGTATTTTTGATCCTGGAATAAAGCGTAGGTTACTTTGAACCCATAGAAATGACCACGCGGGCGCAGCTATTATAGAAATAATGTTTTTTTTATACCTGATTCGTAACTGCTAATTTGTGAGCAGGATTTTGATGAAGGCTTTTTGGTTGACAGAATTTTCCCGAATGGTATCCAAATTTGAAGATTCGTCCTCACGAATATTTATTCGTCCTCACGAATATTTATTCGTCCTCACGAATATTTATTCGTCCTCATGAATATTTATTCGTCCTCACGAATATTTATTCGTCCTCACGAATATTTATTCGTCCTCACGAATATTTATTCGTCCTCACGAATATTTATTTGTCCTCACGAATATTTAAAACTGGATCTTTGAAAACGGTTAATTGTCTTTATTTTTTTATGTGTAATAAATGTTTACAAAATACTTTATCCGGCTGTGGTCACCGAAACACGATTAAATAAATTTGGCTCGATAAAAACATCCTAATGTTTCCTAAACATGACCCGTTTTGACGGTCCCGTCGTTCGAAGGAATCAACTTCATTCAGTTTCTATCGAAGTTATTTTTACAAAAACCAAATGTGTGCAATCCCTACAAACATTCAAATACTTCTGTGGTTGTTTTTTGAAAAATTGTAAGATTATTAAAAAAAGTTAAATTAAATTGAAAATATGAACTAAAATCGGCTCGGGAGAAGCATCACCTTTCCTGCTTACCCTGCACCATAACTAGCAGGACACAGAGCCCATAGCGCCCTTAAATGACTATTCTTGTTTTAATTGAAGCTGCTAAATATTTAAGATCACGTTCCTGTATTGGCGCTTCCTTATAGCCGGGTAGTCAGACCTCTGTGCTTGACATTTACTCGTTTCAGCATTTTGCTATCTCGTTAAGAGGACCAATTACCATAAATAAAGCAATGTACAAAGAATTAATCCGTGCATCCATACTCAAAGGTTCATCCTTATGGCTTTGACATTTGGTTTTACTTCCTAGCTCTAAGATCGCTCTTATTTTCTAGGATATAGCGTAAAAACAATTTAGGGAGATAATGACTAACCCTCGCGCGTCATCTTTTTACCAGACTACGCAACGCAAAGGAGCGTATTATGTTTACCAGTTTATATATTTATTATATTAATAGACCTAACTGGACCGATTTTGATGATTCATAAGTCATTCGATTTGTCTTAATATCGCGAGTGTTAGTAAAGACATGAAAATAATCAATATTCAATATGGCGACAAACAGGCGCCTTATTGAAAATAAAATAAAAAAAGAAGTCGATGAACTAAGTTAAAGTACCAGAGGTAAAAGTAAAAATAAATTAGATATATATTGATTGTTTGTATTTTGATTGTTACCACAAATTGACAGTTTTAAACACTTTACAAAAGAGTTGGGCTGAAATACACATGCTGCATCTAATATCAATCATTGTAAAATCAATAATAGTAGTTCAACAGTAGTTCGCGCGGACGAAGTCGCGAGCGGGCAAGCTAGTATTAAATGAATTCTAGAGTTGTCTATACCAGCTCTCACAATTTAATTCCCATTGGGACTAAATAAAATTAATGTCAACTTCCTTACGAGCCACTTAATCACGTTTACTTATCAATTTTCGTACAATGATATCATAGAGCTGAAATCCCATACAATAACTTTGTTCATTCAGAAACCGGCTCTAAGTAGGTATAAATAATAATCTCATGAATTTTAAACAGCCGCCATTCGGACAACAAAGAGGTTGTTATTAAATTCCGAGGATTTTTTATGTTCAGTCACAGAATAAATAATATTAGGTTGTATTTAAGTGGTAACTTATGATATGATCATGGAATTGATTAGTTTCTCAATCATTATCATTACAGTCAGTCTGGCTAACTTTGATGGAGCAGTGCGAATATTTAGTTTTTATATATGTTCAATAATAATGTCCGACATAGCTCAGAGGATTGGCAGGCTGAAGTGTCATTGGGCTACGCACATTGTCGAAGGGCGGACAAGCGCGTATTGCCAAACGTAGTGTAGGGCGCCCACCGGCCAGGTGGAGTGACGACCTGCTAACGGCGGAGTGAAGACCTGCGAAAGGCGGCCGGCAGAAACTGGATGAAAAGAGGCGAAGACTGGGCCCTGTGGCATTTTTTGGGAGAGGCCTATGTCCAGCAGTGGACTGAATCCGTCGGCTGATGATGATGATGATGTCCAAAATATTTTAAACTTTTAGATATAATGTAATATTCAACCTCTTTGCCTTTAAATGCTCTCGGATTATCTTATTCGTGGTCCCACTGTCAATATTCACCCAAAGGAATCAAAGTTACACAGAGAACTTTTTGAAAAAAAAATAAAAAATGTGTTGTAGAGTTTGTTTTTATTCTCAGTCTTGTGTTTCTTCGAGTTTAACCATTAGGTGTTCGTTAACGTGCACGAGTGTGGGCAAAATAATCAAACTCAAATAAAGGGAATTTTGTGTTTTTTGGAACTTTCAGTATAACATCCACCCCACCACTCTTTGATAATTAACTGTGACGGGACAATACGACTTATCATATCTAAAAACTTCACTTTGCGAAATTGCTGGCATTGCCGCCGCAGAAGACAACATTTTTTTTTAATAAGTTAGCTTTATCATAAATAAGCACAAGTGTTTATTTCCGAGTCATGGATGTAGGTATATCATATTTGGTTGTATATTATATAACCCATAGTACAGGTTATCCTAGTTTGGGCCTAGGTGGGAATTGTTCTGAATATTTGGTTGTATATTATATTACCCATAGTACAGGTTATCCTAGTTTGGGCCTAGGTAATTGGTGGGAATCGTCCTGAATATTTGGTTGTATATTATATAACCCATAGTACAGGTTATCCTAGTTTGAGCCTAGGTAATTGGTGGGAATTGTTCTGAATATTTACTCTTTTATTTTGCCAATTTATATTATTTGACATCGACTTCGTGGTTTTGTCTGTTCATTGCCATGATTTTGATCAAGAATGTTTAAAAAAGAAAACTGATTCCACCCCGCCAAATCGAAAGTGAAGTACCCAAGATATGCCGGACCGGTCGTACGAAGAAGTCTCACGCACACATATCACATACTTTACATCATATCATGCCGATCGGTAACAATGCAGTCTTTTGTGATGAATTTGTGTATCGACCACAAAACATCCCAAGTTTCCACTCACGAACTCATACGCAGCCGCTAAGTATGTATGCTTCACTCTCTTTTGTTTAGCTTTGAAGATATTTTTTAATCCTTCTTGATTATGTGCCAATAAATAACAACGCTTAAAAATGTTGTCTTAAACTAAACTGTCAATGTTATAATAGAATAGCTTTAATTTAATACCAAAACAAACATTAAATTCCTAAACATAAAAAACTTCTCAGTCGTTGTTTTTTCTTCAATTTGAAACGATTTCGCTGCCGTTTATTTGGACACCAAAATAAACTGTTATTGATCGTTACGGACGATTGAGTGAGTCAGCTGAACTCTTTTTACATCCCAGGGTTGCCATTTCAAATATTTTCCGTTTAGCCTTTACATAAATAAGTTGTAAACTAAGATAATAAACAGAGTTGGTATATCAATTTCGTGATCATAAACTATGAAATTAATAAGTGAAGCGACACGAGTTTAGTATCATATTTCGAAATATTATACAGAATTGGTCGTAAACATTTAATGTTCAACGTTATTAAGATTTTATTAGAAAAGTGGTAACCCTATCATTTAATGAAGATAGTCGTGGATCGATCGCCCCGCCCCCCGTCCCTCCGCGTACAATTGTACAAATTGCCTAATTATTTTTATTACCAATTGTTAGGGACTGACCAAATTACCATTTCTCAACCTAATAAAAGAAAATACTTTAAAGCTTGTTTACTAAGATGACTAGAATGATTCAGAGCGGCAACGTTTATAAATAACAGTTTTTTTCTCTTCGATATTTTATTAACCCAGGATTTCAAATACCGAAGAAATAATTTAGCTTAATTGGATTCTCATTAGCCACAATCCGTTTTTTTGAGGATTTGGAGTTTCTTTGTTCCCAATTGTATCTACTGAATAGTTAAAACAGTAAATAACAAAAAGTCTGTACAAAGAAGATAATTTAGAAAAAGGTCTCGTATATTTAAAATTTGCTACTGAACAAGACTGCATTGTTTTTGATTTTCAGTGAGAACTAGACAGAATTAACACGAATAACAGGATCTCGCTGCGAAGTGGCGGCCGATCGGCATAACATGGTGTGATGCTTACGAGCGGATCGGCTTCACTTTCCATTTGGCTGTGTGGAATCCGTCTCGTTTTAAACCTTCTCGCATGGACATGTTTTAATCTTCACGGAAGATAAATCAACATATGCTTAAACAAACGATAAGAATCTGAGCAAATTCGGTGAAGAGCCGCAAGCAAGTCAGATGTTTTCAAAGTCAAAACAAAACATAACATACTATAGTGATACCAAACGTGAGCAATACATTCAACATTTTTATTTCGTTTGTTTTGCATTTGCAAACGATCGTATTGTATATCAACAATG
The DNA here is from genome assembly GCA_946251855.1 of Alsophila aescularia. Taxonomy (NCBI): domain Eukaryota; kingdom Metazoa; phylum Arthropoda; class Insecta; order Lepidoptera; family Geometridae; genus Alsophila; species Alsophila aescularia. The sequence goes on from OX276383.1 coordinate 41,918,471, forward strand.
CCCTCTGTTCAAAGTCATTCGTGTTATTTTACATTTTAGTACATACGGAAATCCTATATAGATGTGCCGTGGTAGATAATTTAGGTAGTTTAACAAGATCACGCGCGACCAAGTTTTTTGCTTTATGAGCCTGATAAAACCTAGCAAAGTTGTTAACAAAGTCTCATGATGAAAACTAAGTTATGAAGGAAAGTCTGTGGCACTGAACCTTAGTTCCTCCGATGTATGATCCGACACAAACTTAGCTAGTTATTTTAAACTATCTTTTAATTTTCTAAAGGAAAAATTTGGATCACGGACGGGACTCGAACCATCATTCCGTGCCTATGCGCGGCACATGCCTTTAATCATATAACTGTGCCCCTTCCCAGGGCGGTCGCACTCCGCAACAAGTACAAATAAATTCAAGGACCCAATATTCGGGTACGTTCAGTCGAGTGTCAAGCGTGCGCTCGATGAGTCGCGCGCCTTGTACTTAGCGATAGAGCACCTACTTACGTAAAGTTATTGACAAACTTTATTCGTGTTTTAATTATGAGTACCAAGAAGAAAGCTAGAAAGTACTGCATAGCATTCGGCTGTTTGAATAGTGATAGAAATGACGAATTGTCATTCTTTACGCTTCCAAAGGATATTGAAAGGTAATAAATTGTAATACCTATAATAGGTCCTAGTTATGTAGTTACATATTGATATTTTTTTATTACGTAGGTTCCTATAGTTTTATGTTATTTCATTTGTGTTCCATACCGAAGCTACGCATATTTAAGGTTTTTCCGCGCAGAAATAAAGTCGTTTATTAAATCGATCAACGTAATTTTATAATTGATTATAGTAGGTATTGTTGATCGGAAAATGAATTACTGTGCTGACTTAGTAAGTATCCTACAACTAATTAGGAATTTATATAATATATGTCTCGTATAATACCTACCTACTTATAATACCTTTTATTACGTAGGTAACAATTTATTTTTCACTCATTAAAAAGCATGGAATTCAGACAGGCACCTTTATTCATCAAAGTGCAATACCTATAGGATATAATCATAATCAACCAACGACACGTAGGTCTCACTAAAGTTATCGGCGGTCTGAAAACGGGATAGTTAGGTAGTAAAAATGAGGTAGTAGGTCTATTCTGATAAGAATGTCATTGTATGTAATAGAACTATTTTAATTTATAACAATAAGTAATAACATAATACATTATTACTTATTTATTCTGTTACAATATCTAAGTCATAACATATCACAGAATAATTAGTAGTACAAAAGTAGGTAGTCATATCTTAATACAACCCTACCGAGCGAAAAAGGGACAGAGCGATTCTGAAACGGTTAGAGCAATGGAAGTTCTCGCGCGTTGTGATACGGTGCATTCTAGCCTGCACGCGGTGGGCGAGCGCCTTCTAGGCAAATATAATTGAAAGCTCGCAGCGCCGTGCGAGTTAAATTGAACTTTATAGCGTTGTAGCGAGAGTCGCTATTTATTTAAATGACTTTACTCAGTTAGCCTTCTGTACTTGTACTATTATTTATACTTGTACTATTATTTATTCTGTGCCCTTGCTTTGCCCTCGTAGTAATATCGGTCCAGTAGTTTTAACGTGGACCGCGAACAGACTTAGAAAACATAATTACATAATGTTTTTTTGTTCATTTTCCTTTTTTAATTGACTTTTCTTACGTACTGCTTTATTATAAGTATAGATAAATAAGTAAGTAGTGTGCGTGTAGTTTGTACTATTATTAGTTTTATTTATTTTGTGGTGTAGCTCCGGCAAAGTATTACTCCAGTTCCATATTATATCACAAGGAGTCTTACAGACAAAAGGTAGTTTACAACGGTTTAATTGAATTACTGATTTTAAACTGGTATATTTTAAATCTTATTCGTGTTTAGCAGCTGTATCAATTAACATTACAGTCTCGATACGCAATAGTTGTAGGTATTACGAATTTGCAGCCAAGGTCAATGCCATCTAAACACACATATAAACATGATTAGTACAGAGTAGGATTTGCACGTGTATTTTTTTGCGAACTATTGGCCCGTTGTTATTGTAAATGGCCCGTGAATATTGTGTTCCGCATGTTTATCTATTCATGAGTTTTTCTGTTGTTTTTAGTATCTAATGCGTCACCTGTAGCAAAACCTTGGACAGTTGCGTCTTGGAAGTTTGATGCTAAATGCGAAAACGTAACTAGCAGCCAGCACAAGACATCAAATTCCTTTTGAAAAATTACTCACCTAAGGTTTTATCCATGTCTACGAAATCATAATCTGTCATAATCATCCATCATCAGCTGGAACACAACCACTGCTGAACATAGCCTCCCCCCTAGAACGCCTTAAATAGTGGTTTACATCCAGCGACCCACAGCTCTCACCAGGTCGTTTATGCACCTCGATAGACCCCACCTTCTCTCACCTTGGTCGGTTCTTCACATTACAAGCACCTATTTAAATCGCTTACATTTACATATACTCACTTAGTGCGATCAAACCGGTCTCCGTCCGTTCCAAATACACAGTACACTACACTTTTATAATCACTTCACCCTTCCGTCCAACTTTGCGTAATCAATGACACTTAGACAATTTAAACCAGTTTAAAATTCGTACAGAACTCTACAGTCACGCTCAAGTTTTTGCGGCACCGATGCATCACCGTCTAACCGAGCGATGTAAACACGGCTGGCCTTGGCTTCGAACAATAGGCCTCGCAGCCCGCAGGCCCCACTAACTTACATAGCAGTCTTACACTTGTAATTATTTTGTTCTTCCGTACAACTTTGCTTCATAAATTACACATATTCATCATCATTATCATCATCATCATCATCAGTCTGTATTCGTCGACTGCTCGAAATCTCATAATGAACGACACAAAATCCGAGATCATCGGTTCTTCTAATCCAGTTTCTGCCGGCTACCTTCCGCAGTGCGTGATTCCACACGGGCGTCCTACACTACTTTCGCCATGTCCCGTCTCCATACGAGGACACGTCTATCTCAGCGATTGTTCGTCCTTCTACAAATGAGACCAGCCCATTGCCACTGCACCTTACTAATCCTCTTATTTGGGTTTTATCCTTCAGAGAAACCCCGAACAAAGCTCGCTCCATAGCTCGCTGAGCGAATTTAAACTTAGGGTTTCTCAGAGAAAATATTACTAAAGTATTTTCTCTGAATGTGGACTATTCTCACTGTGAGTGTCCACGTGTCTGTTTTGTAATGGCACTTTTTAAGATAATCTAAGCCAGTTCCAAATCCGTACGAAACTTTAAAGTTTTCCAGCACCGTTGCATCACCGTCTAACCGCGCGATGTAAACACGGTTGGCCTTGTAAACTTACTATGTCCTTCCGTACAACTTGGCCTCATTAAAGACACTTATTAAGAAAATCTAAACCAGTCTAAATCCGTACAGAACCCTAAAGTCACGCTCAAATTTTTGCAGCACCGATTCATCACCGTCTAACCGTTTGATCTAAACACGGTTGTCCTTGGCTTCCAACTATAGACCCCGCAGGCCCTACTAATTTACTTATCAGTCTTACACTTTTGTAATCAATTTTTTCCTTCTGTACAAATTGGCCTCATCATTGACACTTATTAAGACAATGTAAACCAGTTCAAAATCCGTACCATATCCTAAGTAAATCTCAAGTTTTTGCGGCACCGAGTCATCAACGTCTAACCGCGCGATGTAAACACGATTGGCCTTGGCCTCCAACAATAGGCCCCGCAGGCCCCACTAAATTCGATTACCTAACAGTCTCGGGCTATTGAGCTCACGATTTTTGCCATAAAAGATTATCACGCAGTCTGGGTTGAGATTGAGACCTGTGGTTTTGAGACCAGATTAAATCTGCAAGCAAGGTTCCTACTTACTATTATTACATTATAGGTATGTGTGGCAAGGAGCAGATCACAGAATCAATAATAGTACAAAGCAAGGTTAAAACCAATTTATCGAGGGTTTTTCTGTAGGTCTACTACGTAGTTACAAAAATCGTTTTGTGCAGTGATTAAAATACACCCACCAGTTACCATAAATTATTTGTACAACTGCAGTAGGAATCTATATCGCAAAAGGTTCGGGATACAAAAAAAAAACAGATAGGTATTTAGTTTAAAAAGATACAAAATAAACCTACCTATTTCACGACACCCTACAAATGTATATTTACTACATAAATCTTAAATGCACGAACCATATTTTTTTGAGCAAGAGAAAATTGGTAGTATCTTTATTTGGTATTATTTCTATATATTCGTCAGTTTCGTGTACCGCACTTTTTTTTGTAATCTGATGCTCTGGTACGACTATGACAGTCAGGCACTGGCTGGCCGCTGGGCGATTATATTTAGATTTTATTTTCAAGCCTCCTGTAAGTTTTGTATTGTGATAGATTAATTTATATTAACTAGAAGTATGTAACTATTGTAACACAAAGACGCAAGCAAATACCTTTTGAGTTACTTGCGCCTTTATTTATCTTATTGGGAAGCTTATAAAACACGTGAATTTAAGCGAATCCTTAAAATATGCCTAGCTAAGTAAGTGAAACAGAGTCAAGATTTTAACTCTCATAATCACCAATTGAATACTAGTTATTAATAAATAAAAATAATAGATTATGAAAAAACATTTCGTAGGTAAGTAGCCCTTACCACATAATAAATAATAGTACAAGCCCTTACGTGTTATTCCAGGACCAAAAACTACATTTCTTTATAATTCGTTCAGCCTGCAAATAGTTTTTTATCGATTACTCGGCATCTAATCATCGGATTAAGGTACCAAGTACTACAGTTTTAAATCAAATCCTGAGCTATCCGACAGTGAAAACCGCATCGCAATCGGCCCACTAGCCCAGATGCGAGAACAAACATGTAGACAAACAAAGAGACAGACAAGATTGTTTTTAAATGTAATGTTTTTGTTCAGTAGCTTATTTTAAGTACCCTAGACCATTTTTATTATTAACTTCTTTGTACAGACTTTTTCGTACACACTGCTTTAGTACGAAAAAGTTTGTAAATAAAGATTTGTCTATTCAATGCTAGTAACAGTAGTAGTAACTAATTGAAATTAAACAAAATTTTAATTTTTTGAGGATTAAAAATACTATTAGCAGAGTATTTTTTAAGAAAATGCCCAGAAAATGCCCATTAAGTAGGTAATTAATAGTCCAGTAAATATGCGTAAGTACGGTCAAGTTTCCAAATATCATCGTTTAACCATCCTTCAATTCTACAAAGATGTCGATATATCAATACCCACATGTTTGTCTTATGCATGCCAAGTTGTCAATATGTAGGCACTAATTACATCACTGAGACACTGTACAGAACACTAACAGTAAGGGGTTTTACAAAAGTTTCACGAATCGCGCACAATGCCAACATTACCACAGAAAATGAGTTATTCGTCGATTCGTCTCTCAAGAACCACATTCTATGTGTTGGGATTAGGACACTTGTTGGGAGCAAAAGTGGGGACAGGTAAAAAGTAAAACGTAGCTTTGGGCCCCTAAGTAGTCTGGATTTCATCATGCTTGCATGTTTTTCGTGTCTATGCTGTTAACCGTTGAGGATTTCCCTAATTAGAATCCAACCCGAAGAGCAGCAACCATGTCATGGTAAAACTTCAAACCGGCTAGCATAATATAATTCCAACACATAATTTCGTGTCTGTTTTTTCGTTTGTTTGTCGTATGAGGTAGTGCTGGCCTCTGATGTCAAAGTTTGTCAGGGCGCCCGAGGGCCTCTGACATAGCTTAACGGCTTCTATTAATCAATAACAGCCGGCACCAACAGCTTAACGTGCCATCCGAAGCACGGATCGATGGAATGTAACTGTTGTTGGCACATAACTCAGAAAAGTCATTGGTGCGGGGCCTAGGTTTTGAACCCGGTATCGTTGAATTCTAAATTGCACTATAGAACCGTTACGCCACCATCGCTCTAGTTGAGGAGTTCCTTAGTCAGGAGCTAATCCGGAGTACAGCAGCCGTGTCGTGGTAAACCTTCAATCCGACTATCATAATAGAATGTGTATAAAAAAAAACGTGCTATTGACCGTTGAAGAGTTCCTTTATTTGTAGCTTTTCCTAGATGTCGATTGAGGTCATGCTTACCATAAAAATGCATGGTCATCGGAACTAAACCAACATGCAAAAATTTAAATCCGTAGGATAAGAGGAAGTAGTTCTAATTTATCTTGCAAGATTTGACCTAAAGATACATACATACATACAGACATACATACATACAGCCAGGCATACATACATACATACATACATACATACAAACATAGCAAGTTAAATAAAAGCTTAAAACCATCTTATCTAGGGTGCTTTTGCGATAACTAGACTCGATATAAAAAGTAAGGTGTAATGCGGGTAGCGTTTGAGTCTGATCGATACTTCTTACTGTCTGTATAATTGTACCTACCCACCGAGGGTCACATCAAGAAATTTCGAAGCACGTATCTCTTGGCCGGCGCGCATGAATGGCGCCTCAAAGGCACCTTGAAGCGTCTTTGTTTCAAAGCGCCTGTTTCCTTTGTCGTACTTCAAACATTAATTGTTCCATTCTTCGGTCTCAACTCAAGGCCTTAAGATGCAAGAGTCTATGGAATACAGGCTTTCCTAAGGTATTATAATACCTACCTAGTCAGGACACATTTTTATATCAATGAACATTAACGGTACTTACCAATATTTCTCAAAATTTTAGGACAACATTTCTAAGTTCATACTCAACTTGAGTCTTAATTGTCAAACAGATTCTAGTTAGGAGTTCTTACTTAGCATAAACGTATCAATGAACCAGTACATTCTACTAACGATTCCTCAGGCAGTAGTTGCACAAATATTCAGGTTTAACTGCTTATTACGGGCCCACTATAAACTGACCTCGGTCACCTTAGCTTTTACAGAGCCACCATACACAATAAGCCACTTAAGAACCTTTTTAAAGGTCCTTGATGCCACTGCTAAATTATGTTTAAATAAAAGGCCGGCCGCCTTTTTGTTTTCCGAAATCGTTTTTCAAATCGAGGGATCCAAATGCATGAATTCCATACCTACATAACGCATACCATAGCTTTTTATATCTACGCTCAGTCAATAAAAACTAATTTTCAATAAGTATTACATTATGGAGATAAACATATCGTTTCCAAGAACCCGATAAAATCTTATCAACGTCGACTTGCATTTTTCTACACCTACAGTTATATTTCATCGATTATAGTTAGATCCTGTCGAATAATTAATCATTTGTTTTGCTCTAAAATGGCAAACAATTACCAGATAATTGCCTGATTTAATCAAATAATTTCCTATTACAGTCACGTTCAACATACGGCCCTTTGAGAAAATTTGTGTGGTTCTCAGAAATCTAAAACACAATCGTAATCAAAAATCTTCTTAAAGTAAACAGGTAAGTTAGTATGTCGATATTTAAAAACATTTTTATTTATTAAATTAAAGATGTAAAAAACTGGGTTTAATATCGATATTAGAATATATTCAAAAATAAACTATACTTATATAAATATTTTCATGGACACTTATTTATGAGTTTATGAGAAAGTCATTGTGTGTGTTTATCAGACCCCACTAAATAAATGTTATTAAAAAAATACTAAATTGCTTCGTTAACCTTAGCTTCACCCGCCTCTAACTCATAAAATATTTATAATTTACCGTCTATCTAACGCTTAAAATAATAACTACAGATATTTCTTCTTCCTTTTACAACTCTCGTGCGATTTGTTGCATTTAGATGAAATCAAAATTGTTAAATCCTACACCGTTCAGGCAGACAATGTCTAGTGTCCTAGAATACACGACCCGGGAATAAAAGCCCTGGGCCACAACTGGTCTAATAAGAAAATGTTTCATTTCGGTCTGCGACCGAGCCGGTTGTCCAACGTGGGTCGCATGAATGAGAAAGTCCAGAACCGGTCCTAATGCTGCTCCCACTTGGTGTCTACTTTCAAATCACAATAGACAGCTTATCTCCCGGTCCGAGCAAACTGCTTGTGTTCGATATAAAATGTTAATAGTTTCCTTCCAGTTACGGTAAGGGCGTTGAGTTGAGACAAATAATTTTGTTGTGCGTCTTTTTGTCGTGAAATGTCTTTAAAATTACACTGATACAAACGGGTACCAGAACTAAAAAGTGAATTGTAAGAATAGGTCTATATCATCTCGGCTCCATAGATCTAATTTTGGTGTACTTTTACTAGCTTATATAGTCAGCTCTATATGAATTTTAGTCAAAAGCAAGCGGGGGAGGACGCACAGAGCAAAATCAGCAAAGTAAATGTTTTTGTGATTCAGTATAACTCGTGATTTGTAAGTGGCGTAGATGTTTCACGACTAACAAACGGCCGTGCACCCCGACACAGCCCCACCTAGTTTTTTTCTAGACTATAGGAAAATATCGCATGACTATTTTATGAATAGATATCTCTAGGCTATGACTTAAACTGACATAAAGGATATTGTACTTGTCATACGTAAGAGTACTCTGGGCATAATATTGGTATTAACGGAATATTATTTTGATGCCAAGAAAGTTTAAACATTTGATGCCTTCATTGCTTATTTATATGAACATGGAATGTTAATAAAACAAGAATTTACCACAAAACCTTTGTGACTTGCACTTTGTACACTTATTCTGAAGGTAAGCTTCGCTCGATTTTAGTAGTAGAAGCAGGAGTTGTAGTAGACTTGTACGAGGAGGGCTGGCCATTAATAGTTATAATCGGGGTATCAGGGTATAGAAAGGGGGAAGGGAAGCCCATCAGTGGGTCGATTCAAGCTGGAATAAAGATAGCCAATGTGTCTTTTACTTCTACACCAACCTAACATCTAGATCCTCAATCGAGGCACGATCCAATTTTGAATTGGTTTAATGTTTGAAGGTCTTCAAGACCAGCATTTACAAGATTTGAATTCTGGTGTACAATATTACCCTAAAATGTCGCGCTTTGTTCGCGCTGCGGCCGTAAAATGGTAATAAAATTGCGCGCTGACCTGTTTCGATTTGGAAAGAAATTGGTTTTATGGGCGAATGTAAAATAGACATTGTCTGGTATCCAAAATATTGCTTAAAAAAAATTCAAGTTAAACATCAAATCTGCGCTGTAACCATGGAATAAATAAAACTACTAAGCTGGAAAAACTGTCAATCATATATATCATATTCATCATGAATGTCATTATGACAACTGTCATAATGACATTCATGATGTATATTTGAACTCTTTAACTTACTTAGATATCCTATGAGCAAGAAACTCTTGCAAGATTATTATTTTGATGGTTTTTCTCCCTATAGAGAAGTATATTAACTCCCCTATCGTGTTCATCATAGCGATCGGGATAAATTAATGAAATAACAAAATAAAAAAGTAAACAAAACATGTGAGGTAGTAATATAAGTTCTCCCAGCCCTCCTGTTAAACGTTAATACAGGAATAACATCTGTCAAGGGTTTGGAAATAGGTTGCGTTGTAAGTACTATTAACCCAGTTATTCTGTGGCTTATTTTTATCCTAGAACATTTGTCGCCACACCACAAGCGCCGCCAACCCGCAACCCGAAACCACAGGGTAGCCTTGACAACCAAGTGTTTGTTAAACGCAAACTCATAAACAAAACATCACAGAGCAGAGTTGGACAACTGCAATTGCTTTTAGCACTTGAGTAATAAGTCTGGCGTTATGAATTGACGTGTTATCGTTAGTTACCGCACCTTTTAGCCGTGTACACTTTAATCCTAAACAAACAGTGCGAGTATTTCGACATTTTCGAATTGTTTCGCATTTTTGTGACGTGAGCGATGCGTCGTCTGCGATATCTTCCATGTTTGTTAGAGTTCACCCTTGTCAAGTTGGGGTCTATTATTTATTATGTGGCACCTTGATCAGACAACGCCGTAGTCTTGTTAAATAGATATTAAATTCATTAGGTTAGGATTTCTTTGACCAGTTTTCAATATTAGGTGGCATTTTTTCATGGCTTCGGAACCCTACCTTATGTGAACTGACATCGTTTTGACAGGTTTTATTTATTATATACTAGCTGCGACCAGCGGCTTCACCATCCTGGACAAAAAAAAAAAAAACCTTAAAAAAAACTCCTAATCAACCACAATAATGACGCGAACAAAACTAAAAAATACATAGTCGGTCGAATTATTTTCGAGTTTTTGTATACAAATCAATGATTTTCTAACCGCCTTTATCCAAACTTAATTTGCATTTACGGCCAGACTTTAAACGTATTCCAAAACTAGCATTGGCAATATTGGCATGCCGTGTCGTAGGTCCGACTAGGTTCACACTTAGCTTAGTGAACAGTTCTAACGGAAACTCATATAACATAACAAAATAATTAGGTTCATGACAAGAATGCACTTACTATGCAAGTTTACCGAGAATTATATAATTCCAGCGTTCCCGCCTCTTTCAGCCCGGCGCATGTTGTAGTCATTCGTGGCATGCGCCCGCGCAGATGCACTGGAAAGCAGTAACAACATCCTGGGCCTACGCACCTATGACTACAAATAGACGCGTTAGAAGCATTCGTTCTCGTAAATATTACAGATTGCACTCGCATTTTATGGGCGCCTAGTCATTATTAGCACGACCCTCATTCTAAATATTTGTACTGCTAAGTTTCATCTTTCCTACGCTCGCGCTCGAACTGTAAGATCTTTGTTCGTGGTGCTTCGCTCGTAGTAGACACACGAATAAATCATCTGACGCATTATTTCTACTTGAGTGTTCTACTCGAACACATTTTCTCATCGATCTCAAGTACTGTTTACGAGTGTACGGATCGCAGTGCGTGTCGAGCGATTTGGTCGAATGCACACACAAGCGATGCCACGTCCGCCCGCACTCCTGATATAAAATAAACTCGACAAAAACGTTGTTATTTTTATTCACGTCCCAAGGTTAAGACCGCCATATTGCATTCGCTGTGGCCTGACAATGTTGATCCTGTAAACAAGGTCTTTTATCGGCGCTGTGTGAAGCACTAGACTAGTGGCCTATATTCTTTATTGAGATTAAGCACGAGAAGTTGTTTACACAAAGTTACTTATTCAAGAAATGCAGAAACGCACAAAATGCAAAGAAAATATGTACTTTATAGATAGGCGCGTCTGTTTGTTCTGATAAGACGTGATAAAGATTTCTTTTTTTGTCGCGATACGTACTGATAGATATTTTAACAGTTGGTTGGTTCATCTCTTTAGCATTGAATAAATAATAGTACGTACCGTGAAATCCTCCAACTTTGCTCACTTTTTACACTGTTTAAGCCACTGTCTAAAAATACGGGGTATTGAGCTGCATGTGGCTTAAGGTTTTATAACTTAACCGTTTTAGAATCGATTACTCCGGTCAAGAATCGAGATTTTTGCGTAGTTTCTCCAAAAACAAAAGAGAAAGAGGCGTGTAAAGTTATGCGGATTTGTGCCCATCTTTACCACCCTTCATTTGTGAAGCCATTTTAAGACTTAAGAGGCTGGTTTTAAGAATCAAGCATGAAAAAGGAACAAAGGTGTGATCCAGAACATAAAAGTAAAATAAAAGTGATTAGTTTGATCAATAGTGAAGTGGGCAATGTTGGACTAGCTTTTATTTCAACTTTCATGCAAATATGTCATAGGAGTCAGGGCTGCGCCATCAAATGTACTGAAATATCGTTGGACAATTTTGGCACTGCTGATTCTGTGCCACACTGCCTAAAATAGCCCAAGACCATAACTTGAAAAAAAAAAGTAATTTTTTAGACTGAAATCAACAAATCTTCCTTATTTCAATAGGTTTTTCCTATGCAGCCAGCCATATATTTTTGGCGCTCTCTGAAATTTTTTTGGGTAACGAATTTTGCAACACTTTCACACACACTACTTTGACATAACCTTTTGACTAAATGAAAGGGGTTAGAAACTTCTAATGTACTAGTGTTAGCCAGTATAAATAACGTAGATTCCTACCAAAAAGTCAAAAGACATAATATTTATTTTTAAAATCGATTTTATTTTTCAAAATAAATATCGAATTCGAAGTTATTTTTTGTTCGTAGGTAAAGATTGGAAGGGTGGGTAAAGTTGGAGGATTTCACGGTAATACTTACAGAAGACACACTCCCTTAGAAAACAATTACAACCTACTGAAATATACGTACAGTCGTAAAATCTATTCAGCGCAAGACAATTTGTGTTCTTCGCGTATTGGAGAACCGGTGATTATTGTGAATTATTAACCTAAAATAGTTTTTTTTTACCATTAATATCAGTAGCATTGACAGAACCCACTAAATAATAAATTTAAAGCCAGGTATCTTTTTAGTTGAATTTAGGCCACCGAATGCTATACAATATCGTGCACACTTTTGTTTCTTATTCATTTTCTTACCACTCCTGTAATTATTATTATTACGTCGCGTGGCAGTGTCATAGCAGTGTGTTCCGCATGCGTAATTGCGTATACACGAGCTGCGTCAGTGACTGACTGCGCGCGGCAACGGTAACCATGCAGTTTCTATGATCTTTGCCATGCAGCGAATTTAGCGGGACGATCCGGGGCGCTTTAATTTTATACCTAAACATTAGAGACCACCCTGTCTTTAGATACTTTAATCGTTTTAACAATATAAATGCGCAAGTAATTCTTTCTCTCTCTGTCTGTTTGTACTTTTCACAACTAAAGGTTATGTCTTGATAAAATTTTACATAAATAGTGTGCATCACGAGGAAAGACATGGGCTTTTTTTTACTTACCCCGGAAGGATTTTTTACTTTTTACCCGGAAAGCTTTTTACGTTTTACCCCGGAAGGCTTTTTTTTATTTTTTACCCCGGTAAGCTTTTTTACTTTTTACCTTGGAAGGCTCTTTTACTTATAACCCCAGAAACAAGCCCACGGGGCTCAGCTAGTTTAGGATTTTATTTGTCAATTATTACGATAGCAGGACTTATTGTGGCTTGTTGCAGGCAGTCGGTGGGCGATTGCAGATGTCAGACCAAATAAAAAGCAAAAAAAAATGCGATTTATTTGGTATATGTTTTCATGTAGATATCTCTAAATTTCTTTTAGGTAATAACATTTATTTAATACCTACAACATTGTATTTCAAGTAAACTATCCTCGTAAAAAAACCGGGCATGAATATTAAACACAAATCAATTTGTTTAAATAAACGCAAAAATCGTTTGGGAATTCCGAAACGAACAATAGACTTGAGCTGAGAAAAACAACACGCAAATGTTGTACATTAAGCTATGTTTATGTTATTATTGCTAATGTGTTTATTCCAGTTACGTATGATGGCCATAACCATAAGTGAACATAAGGCTTATTAATTTCACAGCACAAAATGCAGTAAGGATGATCCGTTGAAGCGGCTGAATTAGATTCGCGCACCAGAAAAATTCTATCCGACATTTTTGTAAGAGTCATGGTAGCGTAGGATATTGTGTTACACGGGCGAGGGTTATTCGTCGTTGTCCTTTTCGAAAGCTGGTATTACGAGCACACACAACTTGGTGAACAGAGTGCGTTTTGTTAATTAGATCGGTCCAGTCAAGAATGTTTAAACCTTCTTTGGTCCAGCAAGTTAGTGATCAGCCTCGCGTTCTCTTTCCACCTGGAGAGAATGTAGAACCCTCGTTCTGCAATCAAATTAATAATGTAGGAGTGGAGTTAATGATAAATCCAATTACACGAGAGCACAGAATCAGCTGAACTGCTTAAAATTGCAAGAGATCATTCTTAAACAATTGCTGTACAATGGATTAACTAATAACTTAAAAAAATACTGATCCAATTTTGATACAACTTACCTATATGCGACCAACAGGTATACTCTCACAATTAAAATTAAAACGGTCCGCAACTGACTGAGAAATCGTTCGAATCGTTCGAAAAACAGTCGAACATAGAATCTTCTCCTTTTGTGAAGTCGACGAAAAAATGGAGTAAAAGAACGTGACAGTGTCGATGTCGTTATCAAAAAGTATTACGAAAACACCCATTGTGTTAGTAAATCCAATACACGATCAACTCTTCTTGGAGTACCCTTACTGTTTACACATTGCATCTAAGAACGTACGCCCGAGTGACTCTATTACGCTACTTTACTGGGCCATTCGGCTTTTTGTTGACGAAATTAAAGCAACCCATTGTTGTTTCCAAGGTCACCCATTTAAGTCGGCCCCACTTCCGCTAACGTAAGTCATACACGACTTTTGGAACTCATTATATTCAGTACCCAGACTTGGCACGTTGAATACTAAGCGTCTGCAATGACTATAAATCGAGTTAATCAACTTGTTGTTGTTCCACATTTTTGGCGAGTGGAAAACTGGTACCTGTCTCTATAAATAGTCCTCGTCTGCACTAAACGAGCATTTTAGATGATTTAGATCATTCGAAGTTAAAACTAAGACCAAAAAAAATGCAGTCGTATTTGAGTCTACCAGAGCGGAAAAATAAAAAATACCTTTTTACGAGCTCGTTCTAAAAGCTACAATTTAGAATTGTACCTGCACTATTATTTTTAATAACGCCTAATATTACGAAACGCTCGTCGACAACATAATCAAAGCCAGTTTTTTTATCTCGACGACGTGAATGTAAACACAATGCTGTTGACACGCCCGAAGAGATACGAAAGCCGGTATCTAATTTGGCTGGCCTTGGCAATGAAAATTTTTTTTTAGCCCACCTCAAGACTTTATTTCGTTTTTATGCGCGGCGCCACTGATACTGGCTGCAAATAAAAAACAACGTGTTTTGTTGCAAATAGTTTCACGTAACTCGTGACACACATTCAAAATGTCGCACGTCTCGAACGAATCATGTGCCATGCTCTGTGCAATAATTTGCACTACCTATATTAAATTGAACATTAATGTTGTAGCACATACATTAATCTTCAATTTAATATAGTTGTAGCGCATAAAAACATGTTTGCGTAAACTATCACTACACATTGCAGAAAACCACGTGAAATATTTTTGTTGGAAATTAAAATTATAATGCAATTCTACATAAAAACTCCTTTCACTAGCATCTTGGTGTGACACGAGGCTTGAGCCGACCGCGAGCCGAGCGTCAGGTAGCGGGTTCTATTTCCGCGCAATCAATAAAAACTTACAAATCTGTTTTGTATTTGAATACTTACAATATATCTTTTTATTTGCAGAGCCGGCGCTGGAGCCAACGGGATTTTCTCCAGAAGACTGGACTTTTCTACTTTCAATCTTCTTCCGAAGCACAAAGTCAACTCATATCAGATCAAGGTCAGTATTACTATTTTGTAGATCCATCTAAATACCTACTGAAGTTAAAGAAATGAAAAATCTACAATGTTAATTTTGACTTGAGTCTCAGTAGGTATGAATCCATGAGTAATTTCACAAAAAAACAAGCAATTACGGAATCATAATGTGGTTTAACTTACAAATTATAAATGCAGGTTAAATTATATTTAATTAATTCATTGACCACATTACTGCGTTATTATAAAAAATGAGTAATTTTAACAAAAAATATTACACTCCTGGATAAATAGAATTTTTCGTTGCTGACTAAATTCTCAGTTGAATTGAATCTTAGTACTTCGACTTACTATCTCAGGATGTACTGTGGGCTCAAATTATGCTCACAACACGAAAAAGGAAGCACCTGATTTACCTATGCTTCGAAAACACTCACCCTTTAGAGAAGAAGAAACAAATAGATTTTTGCATTCCAGGCCTAAGATTAATTTGGCAAATGATCCTGCCGGAGTTCATCAACATTAGAATCTTTTCACATCACATCATCCAGCCTGAAGAAGGCCACTGCTGAACATAAGCCTCCCCATAATAGGGGGTCTTGTCATAATGATGATATTGACACCTGGCTCCTTCTTGTTCTCTCAGCACCGCAGGAACCTATTATTAACCCGGGCCCTCATGGCAAACCATGGTTAACCAAAGCTTACATTTGGAGTTAACTATGTTCGAAATGTTGGTGAACTCCAGCCTAAGAGATCGTTTCTTTCTTTTAGTTCCTTTACTTATAGCATCAGCCTCGTGGAACCCATGTAGAACATATCCTATTGCAGCTGACACCAACATCACTTTGTGACGCTGTCTACCGGTCACCACAGTACATGGTCGGTTGGTGCGGGTCGTATTGTAATAAAATATTTTTACTGCTGAAAAAGCTGCAAAGGTGAAAGTTTGCGTTTGTTGTGGGGACTATAAAAACACGGTCTGACACTTTTCGCGATAAACCCTGTCACGGCTGGCGCCGGAGGGAGGTTCCCAAACGTAACTTTCCTGTAATTTAATCGCTCCGCGACTTGGTTTATAGAAACAGGTCTGATAAAGTTACCTCTGGGTAGATTTTTTGGTCGTGCTTAGTTTAAAATTAGATAGTCTGGGAATTCGTTCTGTGTACTATATAATTATATGAAGCTACGTCTCGTCACAGAATAAATAATAGTACAAGGTCTCGTTAGAAAATTATATGGTCAACTGAGAGCTTAGTAAGAAAATTCAATCTGCTTACTGTTGTCTTGTTGGATCTCGTAACGAAAATTATTCACATTGACAGTGATGAGACGTGCTTACTGTAAATATTTGAAAGGTATACATAGCGTAGCAAATCGAAAAACGTAATTCTATTGTTAGACAAGAGTTAAGATATACATGTGAAAAATCGTGCATACATGAAAATTATAACACAAGGAACAACACTAAACATTAAGATTTCCTCATAATAAACCCAAAAATAAAACGCATTCGCTACGACTTTAATTTAAAATGACTTATGATCATCATAACTATTAATGAGTAGGTATAGCTACAAAAGTCAAGGTCAAAATATCTGCTTACGTTAAAAATACATATACGTAAAAAAATGTTGCATGTCTGTTTGTAACTTGATAATCGAGTCGATACAATACGAAATACTAATACTGGAACTAAAAACAAGTCCAACCAAATGAAACAATCTAAAATTTGATCCGTCTTACACAATACAAATTTTCCTAACGATGTTCTACATTAAAATGTTTGTAGCCTATGTGGGTTAATTAGTTCTGGACCAAACAACATCCATCCATACCAATATATAAAAATGAAACGTTGTCTGTTTGTTTGGGGAGCTTTCACGTGATAACCGCTGGACGGATTTCGATGAAATTTGGAATGGAGATAGCTTATACCCTAGAATAAAACATAGGATACTTTTATCCCGGAAATTCCACGAATTCCGTGGAAGTTTCCACGGGAAAGCTAGAACATGTTGAATACTCGCTGTAATGAACGGTTGCCATGGAAACGAAATATCAAGTCCGTCAAAAATCATCAAGAGCGTTGGTGCCACAGATAAAGTCAACAAGCCACAGAGGCCATAACCAAGAAGTCTAAGTCTACTTTTGCATTGGTTTTTAATATCCTAGAAGAACGTAAGTAGGATGCTTTTTTCGCGATAAACTGTAGTCCGCGCGGACGAAGTCGCGGGCGGGTAAGCTAGTAATAAATAAAATAAAACAACACGACGGTTGAAATAAAATAAGTTAGCGTATAAATGACTCTCACGGACCGGATGGAGTCGCAGTCGCGAGAAAATTAAACTAGTATTATAATAAAACACAATCAATGTATCATTTGCATAAAATATTATGCAAGTCCGAAAATATCGCTCTCTGTAAACATCTATGCATGCACTTATAAAGAATGACTCTTATTATTTTATTAAATGGAAGTTACATAATAGTTATATCATCGTGGATATAAATAAACAAACAAGTTTTTTTGGCCGATAAAAAGAATCAAGCGTTACGTTGTTTGAGAAAAATAATATTTTTACCACTATTATTTAACTTAAAATGTTGGGAAGTGTGTTAATATCATAAGCGTGTATGCGTCCAATGCCCAACGAACGCCACAGAGCCCGGTCTTCGGTTCTTCTCATCTAGTTTCTACCGGCCGCCGCTGAAACCGGCGTCATCACTCCGCCTGGCCGGTGGGCGTCTACGTTTGCCAAGTCGTGGTCTCCACTCAAGAGCTCGTCTACCCCAGCGGTTGACCGTTCTTCGGTAAATATATAAGCCCATTGCCACTTCGACTTGCTAATCTTTTGAGTTATGTCAGTGAATTTGGTTCTCTGTCGGATCACCTCGTTGGATCTAATCCTTCAATCCTTCAGACAAACTCTCAACATAGCTTTCTCCGTAGCTCGCCGAGTGACTTTATTTATCCATCCGCTAGCTGTGTACAATGTAGACACTGGCAGGATGCCCTGATGGACGACTATCGTCTTTAGGCACAGTGGAATGGACGATGAGAAGACGCTGCTCAGCCCAGCTGAATCGTTCTGTTGCCTTCCCTCTCGAAGTTGTTTCTACCCAACTGTAAAGTCTGCCCAAAGTCGACATATCACTAACAACTTCGATAGGTTCACCATTGACGATGACAGGTCTCGGTTTAATAAGGTCATGCTTGGCTTCAAGCGGTGAGTTGGTATTTCGCTCCCTTACATCCCTAATAATGAACGAATTCCTCTCGCCTATCAAGTTGAAATTTCGTACACATATAGAATCCGACGACAATGCAATATTTTGACACTTGTGACCTGGTTAGCAGTCAGGAGTGAAAGTATACTCTGGAACTCCTCGTCAATAAAGCGCTAGTATATATTTGAGCTCTTTGTCTCAGTTAAGCGACTTATTTTTTGCGACTTTTGCTTGCAGTGTTTTTAATAAAACTTTTTTTTATGGTGAAGGTAGCAAGAAGACGGCACCGCCTAATGAAAAGCGGTTACCGTCGTCGCCTATGAACACCTGCAACACTAGTGCACACTGCACTAGTGGTATCGATGATGCATTGCCTGCCTTAAGACTATTAACAGCTTTTGAAGGCCTCCATGTCGTAGCTCTGCGGGAAGGCTGCTGCAGGCTCATTCCACAATACGCAGATGCACGACACAAAGTATCCAGTAAATCGAACTGTGTGTGAACTATTATAACTTTATATGTTTAGCCTTTATCTACTAGAACTAATTTAGAGCACAGATTGCGTATCTTCCATGCGTACTGTCACCATCAACAGTATTATCATCACCAGCCACAGTGGATATACGTACTGTGCCATTAATTGTAGTGTTTTTCGCTTGCACTTGTCACTCGCACTTGTATATTTAAACAAGCATACTTTAGCAGTACCATGGTACTTCATTTATTTGTCAATCTGGCTAGTACAAGTGAATAGGAGGCCGACGTATTTACTAAGCGACAAGCAGCTACCCTAAGCACTTGCCGCTTTGCAGAGTCATGAGAACAGCCACGGGAAGTGTTTAGTGACAAATTGAAAAGTCAGCAGTCAGCACACGTGTTCGTTATTTTAAGTGCTGTACTGATATACTTTATTCTAACACCAATATGTAAATGATTACTTCTCAGTTTTCACTAAGCGGCTTAGTACTAATGATAGCCACTAAGCTCTTGTAAACTAGACATAATGCCTGTGTAAATGTGTCATTTTGACCAGCCTCGTGGAAAGAGCTGGAACATTTCTCAATATCTTTGTCTACTGTGCTATTCAGATTTCTACACTTTTACTTCTATGTTCTTAATACAACGGTGCTACCTATTAGAAACGCAACTTACCACTTACTTCAAATACAACACGATATCTCTAAATGCAATTATCTCACCTTTTTCCATTTTTATTTACATTAAATTTGACTTATTTTTATTAATTTTATTTGCACTTTAATTGCGCCTGTTGTAAGGCTAGAAAATTATGTCGGACATAAAAACTGATATCTCAATTCGAATGGGCGGTTTTACACTGGGCACATCGTAACGGCGCGGTGCCAGGCGGCGCGCGCCACGGGCAACGACAGCCGCCCGCCCGGCTAATGCCTTCACTAGCCGCGATGGAGTGGCAAGTTGATGAAGTGATTTTCTATGGGCGAATTCCCATATTTTTTATTTACTCAATAAAGATAGTCGACCGACGTCGCGGGTCTTGCCTTGCGACCCTTTGTGTTCAAAAGAGCGCGAGGCAAAATGTCGGTCGACATCGCCCTACATGTCTAGTGAATACGAGGCTTCTCGCTGTTTTTTCTAATCTGTGTACATGTTGCGTCACAGAATAAATACTATCTACTAGTATTTAATCTGTGACGCAACATGTTCAGCTTGGACCCGGCCCGGCTTGGGCCCGGTTCGGTGTAGTGTGATACTGCCAGGTTGTCGCCGGTGCGTGCCGTTCTGTTGCGGCCACTAGAAAAACATCCAATTGTATGAAAATCGCCGTCTCGGCAGCTAGCCAGTGGAAAATAACGTCACTTGTTTTCATACACTTATGCCGTCGGTTGCCTTACCATCGCCGCTGCATAAACAATATAATATGTCCTATTTTCCATCTGTCTGCTCGATTCTAGAGAAAGGGAAAATTATAAAGGTATAAATACTGAAAGGTTAAGTTAAAAGATTATGTTTGAAAGCTAAACTAATTTCGAGGTCACGATCATGTTATAGATACCTATGATAGCAATTTCAGTCATAGATACGATCTATCAATCCATTAGCAATCACGCGATCCCATTTTAGAATCGTCTGCGATCATAGATATATATGTAGTCTGCAATATCTAAAAGGTAGAACTTTGATTGAAATATTTTCAACTGAAAATGTTTTTATCAAATTAAACTTCGCACCAATATTTTCGTCTACGAGAGTACTATTATTTATTCTGTGCTACGAGGATGATTTCATTAGAAATGAATCAAAGCTTAATAACATTCAGCACATAAACCTGCTAATAAATCAGCTCTCTTATTCCTAGATTCAACTTAATTGTATCTTGTTTCTAAGATTTTATCTTTTTTTATAATATACTAGTTTTCCCGCCCGCGACTTCGTCCGCGCGTTCTACTGTTTATCGCGAAAAAAGCATCCTATTTTCTTCTAGGATATTAAAAACCAATGCAAAAGTAGGTATAGCACCAATGCTCTTGATGTTTTTTGACAGACTTGTTATTTCGTTTCCATGGCAACCACATACCGTTCTATGATGGCAACCGTTCCTTACAGTGATTAATCAACACTTTCCAGCTTTCCCGTGGAAACTTACAATTTTCCGGGATAAAAAGTATCCTGTTTTATTCCAGGGCTTAAGCTATCTCCATTCTAAATTTCATCAAAATCCGTCCAGCCGTTATCGCGTGAAGGCTCCCCAAACAAACAGACAACTTTTCACTTTTATCTAATGGTATGGATTTCTCTTCGTCAAGTTACGGCCCTAGATTTTTATTGACGTATGATGGCGGACAATGAATCGTTGTTTTATTTCCCGTAGACTAGAAGATTGTCCTGTACACTGATTATTTTGCAATTGGCTGTAGTTAATGTGTTTGTTATGCAAGTCCGGTATCTAATCTCAACAGGCCTTGAGCCCGTTGTGTGTCAACCGGCGGTCATTACCCTAGCTGCCGCCATACTTCTATTTTTACTCGCAGCTTGTTTATTACTGCGCTCGAATAGGCATGTGCGTTGTGCGCACTTGTTTTGCAGTGTTTCTATTGCACTGACGATTGAATAATTGTTTTCTGTTTCATGGCCTGGGAGTGTAAACTGTTTTGGTTTGTTGCTCTCCTAGCTCGTAGCTACGGTAGGTGTATGTTGCATTTGAAGTTTCGAATACAAAATTGCTTATTAACTTGGTAACTTTTCTTTTGCAAAGTGTTTTCTTCGATTTTATGTAGGTACATAGACAACCTTATGTATATGAAGCTTATGCAAGTCATGATGAGAAAATTTAAGGGAAAATGAAAAGCACATAATGAGTGCAGTAGGAAAAACATGCAGTGGGCAGAAAACGCCTCGCGAGAAACAGATACATATATTATAGAATACTAGTTAATGCAAGCGGCTTTGCAAGCCGTGCATTGCGATAACAAGTACCCTTCGAGCGTGCCTACGTCCTACCCCAGGGTTTTAACTATATCCATCAGTACCAGCAAAATCGGTTCTGCCGTTTAGTCATGAATAAGTTACAAACAGACAGATAGTTACTTTCTCATTTATAATGTAAGTGTGCAGTGTACTATTATTTTATACTGTAATCATAGAGATATTGTACCTGGAACTATATAATAATAGTATTATATAATATATCTCTATGACTGTAATATTATTTATTTACTGCTGCGCATCTTTTATGTGATTTTAAATGATATAATTTCGTTTTTTTTTAATGTATATAATATACCTTTTACCGGAGTCATTATTATTATTCCCAATAACTAAAAAGTTATCGATCTAGTACTCTATTTTCTTGTTTGTTAAGTTTATTATATTCCTGTTTCTTATTTGTACAAAATTATCAGTTCTAATTATGTAATTTTATTTTAGTACCTAGAATTTTTTTCCTCATGTGTCACAAAATTTTGTTTTGTTTTACTCAACTGTTTATTTTATTTCATTAAAATGTGCACAATAAAGAGAAAACATGAAACCTTGTAACCATATGTAATGTAACTAATTCCATAAATATTTCCTACTATTTATTTTATATTGTCAATTAAAGCTATATATAATAACTCCATTAATATTTCCTCTAACTTATCAACCGCAATTAGCCACACAAACATAATTTGTACAAGTTATCGCTGCACCGAGCACAATCGCATTACCTCATACCTACTAATGCGCGGTTCATTAGACCAATGCCTTTTCTGTCGGGCTAGGTGAATTTATTACAAATACAGCGGTGATAAGTGACGTTTAAACCACTAAAGATAGTATTGGGACAGATAGCGCAGCAAGAGTCATTTGAATGGGGTTTTCGTGTGATTCTGACAATCGCAGCGCTACCTAACGGCAGACCAACTGGTGCACGCTAGATAAATTAAACTGCTGAAAACAATCTAGTCGCTTACCTATCGCGTAAACAACTCCAGTATTGTCTCGAAGATTCATTGCGTGACAGAACTCAGTTAAACGTCAGGGCAAATTCATAATTCTGCACCCCGTGTGCCAATTCTGCCTGCCCTTTGATTCTAAACTCAGTCAATTCCAATCTTACGGCATTGTAACAAAACACTATAATTGAAGCAACATCAGATGGCAGGTAACGTATTCGTGACAAATTAGGGCAAGCTATTACAAGCTTTATTGTTTGTTAAATAACTGAAATCTAAATAAAAACGGTCGATTTGCAGTCCCACACGCTCCTAAATTGGTGTAGGTATGGATAAGAATGTGCCCATAAAATTGAATTGCTCAGCCAGCCACTGTGTCTGTCGCAGAAATAAATAGACTTGGATAACGAAGATTCAGGTTCTAAGCATGCAAGGAACAATTGAACATGAAGAACTACTAACGTCAATTCTCCCTTTATCGGCGTGGCTTCCTAACCGCGACGATAAGCGAAACGTGAAACCAAGTGAAACTATCGGTCCGTGTCACTATATTATAGTAAGTCGTGAACATGATTGATAAGAGGTGCAACCGAGGCACGATTTCGCAGCATCGTTAAAGCGAACACTCCTTCTATTTATGGAGTCCTGCTGTCTGCAAGCATATTGATTACGGCGACTGGTTCTTCGAAGTAAGGCCGAGATCGATGCAATCCAGACGTACATGGTGATATGAAACGCGTATGATGACAACATCTAACATATCAAGGGATTCAACAAAATAGTAAATGTTTGGCCATAAATACTCCACATTCGCTATATAACTCACCTCGCTAACTGTATGGACCTTAGTTTTAGAGCTAAAGCTCTAAGCTCTAAAGCTAAGGTCCATACAGTTGTTGCAAATTATGAAAATAAAAAAAAACGACCTCTATTGTATAAAATAGAAAATTCCTTCATAGCTACATTTAAAATAAAAGAAATAATACCTACACCAATGGACGTAAAATCAACATCTGTAAATCTTCTGTGTGTTTCAATTCAGACAGTCCTGATCTCGATGGTAATTTTCATGTTGTCATAGTATCGCCACATAATCAAAACATTAGACTAACGAGCTGAACTGCTTCATACGAGGGGAATTAATTTATCCCAGACATTTAGATTAACTAGTCAGCTTTGGATGTTGAATTGAAACTGATTTTAGTTAATTCACAAATTTTAATTAACAAATCCATGTAACGTTAAATCATATTTGTAATTATTTCATTCTTTTTAGTGGTTGTTTATAAAAAAACATTTTTATTATGAAGACGATTTTTTTTTTGGAAAAATATTTTATTTTTTGATTTTTGGTGGTCTAAGCAAACATCGGAAAGAATACATGCCAAAGAAAAAAGTAGACACTCACTCACTTTAGACTCAAAGCGTTGGTAAATTAAAACCAAGGATAAATAAAACCTACATATATAACAACTTTTGACCATTTTCCATCATTTTGTTGTTGCGTTCCTGTGACTGTGTTCCGGCTCCATCATCAGACCCTGATAACCACATTACACCAGAGAACTCATCAAGACAAACCAAATGAGCCCAAACTCGAACGGGTTCCATCATTTTGTCGTTGAGTTCCTGTGACAACCTTCCAGCTCCAACATCCCTGGATACCACATAAAACCAGAGAACTCACCAAGACAAACCAAATGAGCACAAACTCGAAAGAGTTCCATCACTTTGGTGTCGAGTTCCTGTGACTACCTTTCGGCTCCATCATCAAACCCTGAATACCACATAAGACTAGAGAATTCATCAAGACAAACCAAATGAGCTCAAACACGAAGAGGTTTCTATCATTTTGTTGTTGATTTCCTGTAAATTCCTTCAGGCTCCATCATCAGACCCTGGATACCACATAAAACCAGAGAACTCACCAAGACAAACCAAATGAGCCCAAACTCGAACGGGTTCCATCATTTTGTCGTTGAGTTCCTGTGACTACCTTCCAGCTCCAACATCCCTGGATACCACATAAAACCAGAGAACTCACCAAGACAAACCAAATGAGCACAAACTCGAAAGAGTTCCATCACTTTGGGTGTCGAGTTCCTGTGACTACCTTTCGGCTCCATCATCAAACCCTGAATACCACATAAGACCAGAGAATTCATCACGACAAACCAAATGAGCTCAAACACGAAGAGGTTTCTATCATTTTGTTATTGATTTCCTGTAAATTCCTTCAGGCTCCATCATCAGACCCTGGATACCACATAAAACCAGAGAACTCACCAAGACAAACCAAATGAGCCCAAACTCGAAGGGGTTCCATCATTTTGTTGTTGAGTTCCTGTGACTAACTTCCAGCTCAATCATCAGGCCCTTGATACCACATAAAACCAGACATGATCTCATCAAGACAAACCAAATGAGCCCAATCTTGGAACATCTATTTATCCCAAATGCCGGCGTTTGTGTATACGCCCGTGATGACATTTGCTGTCTGCGTCTCCGAAATCTTGAGCACCCTAACTTCTCGGTGATTTGGGTGCTGGTGGACACGGGCGTAGAGAAAATTATGTATGCTTGTGTGTACCGCTCACACAGCGGAGATCGGGGGACGACTTTATTGGTAGACTATCTAGGTGAGGCGGCAAGTGTGGCCCAATAGCGTTACCCGTCTGCTCAATTGGTGTTTTTGGGGGATTTTAACGCCCACCACAAGGAGTGGCTTATCCCATACCAAAAAACCGACCACGCTGGTAGAGACGCGGAAGCTTGCTCTGGCGTCTCTCAGCTGGTGCAGGAGCCGACACGGGTACCTGACCGTGACGGTGACACTGCCAACTGTCTCGACCTGTTGATGACGACTGAACCATATCAGTATCCCCACCTCTTGGTAGCTCTGATCACTGCCTGGTTAAGTCCGTCTCAGTGTATTCCCCACCTGATCCTAGCCTTAAGGGAAATAGGCGCGTGTGGAGATAAAACTCAGCAGATTGGGACGAGATGCGGCAATTCCTTGCATCGTACCCTTGGCGGCAAACATGTTTCACCTCCCAGGACCCGTTGACTTGCGCGTCTGCTGTTACAGAGGTAATATGTCAGGCAATGGAATATTTCATTCCATTCAGTGACAAGACTCTTTCCAGCAAAACTCAGCCTTGGTTTGGATCCAGCTGTGGTCGTCCTGTGGCTCTAAAGCGTGCGGCATATCTAGACTGGGCTGATGCTCGAAAGCGCAAGTCTTCTAATATTCGGGCTAAGAAAAGAAAATTTAACGTTGCAGCTAAGACTTGCCAGAAGATACTTAGGAAGGCTCATTTTGATCACGTAAGTCGAATTGGGGCCAAACTGGCTTCATACCCCGCGGGCAGCAAAGCTTTTTGGTCCCTGGCCAATTCGGTCGAAGAAAACTTCTGCCGCCCCTCACTGCCACCATTGCTGAAACCTGATAGATCACTAGCTCACACTGCTAGAGACAAAGCGAATTTATTTGCTTCTCTTTTTGCAGAAGCCTCGCATCTAGATGCTTCTGGCAAGACACCTTCCTGCCTTCCTCATTGCGGGGTTTTTATGCCTGAAATTCGCATTCGCCAGAAGGAGGTTCTCAGAACGCTTCGAGCTCTAGATGTGAAGAAGGCCAGTGGTTCTGACGGTATTCCAGCGATTATGTTGAAAAACTGTGCGCCCGAATTGTCTCCCATCTTAACGCATTTGTACCGCCTCTCACTTCACTCAGTTAAAGTTCCGAAGAGCTGGAAGCTTGCCAATGTACAACCAGTACCAAAAAAGGGTAGTCGTGCTGATCCGGCCAATTATCGTCCCATCTCGATAACCTCCTTACTCTGTAAGTGTATGGAGCGTGTCATAAACATTAGGCTCTTGGCATACCTTGAAGACAATGATCTTCTCAGTGACTGGTAATACGGATTTCGCCGAAACCGGTCTACTGGGGATCTTCTCGCGTATGCCACTCACGTACTGAGGCGCTTGCCGTCTCCCTTGATATATCGAAGGCATTTGATCGGGTCTGGCACGATGGCCTTTTAAGCAAGCTTCCCTCATATGGTTTACCTGTTGGCTTATGTAATTGGATAGTTGATTTCTTGAGGGAACGATCTATTCGAGTAGTCTTAGAGGGCTGCTCGTCTGATCAAATGGCCATCAATGCCGGTGTACCTCAGGGATCGGTTCTCTCGACTAGAGTGTTTTTACTGCACATTAATGACA
Source organism: Alsophila aescularia (assembly GCA_946251855.1). Lineage (NCBI taxonomy): Eukaryota > Metazoa > Arthropoda > Insecta > Lepidoptera > Geometridae > Alsophila > Alsophila aescularia. The sequence goes on from OX276383.1 coordinate 41,945,675, forward strand.
TTCTGAAGTCCGGTACCTTTGGGTATGCTGATGACAGTACTGTAGTTGAGAGATACACTTCTAATGCTCAAGCCAGCTGTGACGCTGTCCAGTTTCAGAGAGAGGCTATGGTAGACCGTTTAAATTTAGCCTTAGAAGCCGTGTCCGATTGGGGCGATGCTAACCTGGTTAAGTTTAATGCTACTAAAACGCAGGCGTGTTTGTTTTCTGCTAAAAAGAGTCCTCTAAACTGATCTCCGTCTTTTAAAAGTGTAACAATACCAATAGGCGACCATTTGGAGCTTTTGGGTGTCGAACTCACATCAAACCTGAATTTTGGGTCTTATACTGAATCCAAAGCGAAGGTAGCTGCAAAAAACTTGGTATTTTGTCTAAGGTTAGGCGGTACTTCACACCGGGACAGCTTTTGAATCTTTATCAAGCACAGGTCCGATCTTGTATGGAGTACTGCTGCCACCTCTAGGACGGTTCTGCCAAGTATCAGCTCGAGTCTTTGGATTCAGAGACTTGAGAGACGTGCTATCAAGCTCATTGGGGATGACACTCTGGTAAAGAGTAAGCTTCAAAGCATGGACGTGAGGTAGCAAGCCTGGCGGTATTCTACAGATTGCACTACGGAGAGTGTGCACAAGAACTGCATAACCTGATTCCACCATCACCTTTCCATTACCGTACGACCAGATGATCAGCAAAGCGCCACCCTTTCATGGTTGAAATATCTCGCACAAGAACGAAGCGTTACTCTTCTTCATTTATTATAAGAACTGAAAAGGAGTGGAATGCTCTGCCCTCGTCAGTGTTTCCGGAAAAATAACCCCGGTGTGTTCAAGTCAAGAGTGCTAGGCAAGCGTGCTACACCTTTGACCAAATCATCGCTTTCCATCAGGTGAGATCGTGGTCAAACGATTGCCTAGTCCTTAATAAAAATAAAAAATAAAACTGCCAAGGAATTAGCAACTGATGATTTTGAACAATGAGTCCATGTAGATGCTAATTTACCAATGACTATGCGAAGTGGAGAAAGCGGAACTTGAGTTAAGACGAGCTTAAAGGATTCACATTCACACATGCACTGAAGAAAAATATGGAAGTAGTAACAGGTTGTCAAGACTATAAACATAGGTCAACATACGTCGGGTTTGGAGGACCTTTGAAAAGGGCTGAAATAAAGCTGCACATTCATAACAAACACGTCCTGAGCATGAGCACGTTGGAAGATGAGGCCGCGGTTGGCCGTGTAACTGATCCGGGGAACCCGACACCCGCTTCAAGGCTTCCCATGTGGATTAGAGCGGCTCTTTCAAATCGCCTTATTTTGAACTGTTTGCGACTAGTTGATTCTGGAGCCAGATCGAAGCGAGCTTAAGTTCGATTTCTGAACAATTTTCTTGGCGAGTTTTAAAGCTTGCTCAGAAAAAGAATAAGCAAACAAGGTGACCCATGGATAGCTAGCCAGTGGGATACTTGGAAGGCGATGTCGTTTATATAATTATCTATGTAAATGAGAGTTTGGACGTACGATAATCATAAATGGCTCATCGCATAAAACAATTTGTTGAAGTTATTAACATGTTAGTAGCGAACTAACGATACGACTAACTCGCATAGCAGGAAAATATGGTAAGACGTCTACAATGAGTGAATCAGTCAGACCGTGTGGGCAGAGTTATGCTGATGTGCCGTCGCTTCATCATGGGCTGATACGGTACGAAATGCATCTCGATTTTCTCAACGGACCGTAAATGGCAAGAAATGAGAAAGTAGCCGGTTAATAGATACAATAGGGCTGGATAGGTCTCGCCGTGCAACTTTCCTACGCGGCAAAAACTGGTAGAATGATAGCACGACACGACGATGTGTTTGTTACTGGTTCAGATATCGTCCGTTTCGTAAGTGTGCAGTCGTAATTACTACATTACACGACGCTGAAATGATTGGTCGAAATAACGAATTGAATTCGCAAAGAATTCAGCGTATTTCAAACGTAAAATTGTGGTGTAAGACATGCTGTGTTGGATATTTCTTCGTGTCCAGCTTTCGACACTCCATCCTATTCAATAAGGTATATAATAGGTAAACAGTCGTGCGAACTTTATCCAGCAACCTGCAAACTTTGCAAGACTGTTTCGTGTACCAGGCAACTTTTTTTTAATCGCAGTTTGGGTACTCGCAGGACACTATTGCCTTACAAGGTGCGAATTTTGAGCAGGTTTTTGTAGTTTGTGGTACTTGCGAATTAAATCTTGATTTCCACGCGGGCCGTTTTGCGCAGATTTAGTTCGGTGAATGTTTCGCAGTAGTCCTCGTAATTTAGTAGCGATGATGTTGAAACTTTTACGGCTTGAGAACTGTAATAAAACTTTCCTCCTTGTTTAATGCGATTTTATTTTGCGTGAGTGTTTTAGTTGATAATGGTCGTTGGGTTAGTGAAAATAAATGCGGCTGAAGTGACGAGATTATATCTTCACGATCTTCATCAAACTAATATTATGAAGAAGTTAAATTATTTGTAGTATGTTTGTAAGAGGTGCCTAATCTCGAGAACTAGTGCTCCGATTCTGAAAATTCACTGATACAAAGCCACATTATTCCAGATACACCTTGGCTACTTTTTCACCAGGAAAATGCAAAGTTTCCTTAGTATAACTGGAAAACCACGGGCGGAGCCGATGGCTGAGAGTGACTAGTGTACAGTTTCGAATACAAATTAATTTACAATAGAGAATACCTATGTGCATAATGCGCGAGCAGGCCATGCGTAGGATTGGTAGTTGCCAGTAATGCCGGCTCGCCGGTTGCGCCTACGCACCTTGTGACAAACGCATGAACACATGGACTCGCAGACCTAACTTGACGGATACCGAAGATCTATTTACATCTTGTTCCAGAGGTAGATAACCTGCGAGTGAATGAAACCCGTGTGAACTATTAAAATATAGCCAAAGGTATTCTAGGATCTTCCAGCTTTATCAACAGTCTCAAATGAGAATAACAACGGGTGACTAGGCATTTGAGTTCATAATAACAACGGTAACCTAGTCTAGTCTATATTTATGAACAATAACAAACATTTGAAGCTGCCAAAATGTTAACTAAATGTTTATCTACAATAATTCTAACATTATTTTGTTGTTATGGGTCACGTCACGACACGAAACCATTGCAAATGCTAGGGACAAACTAGTGCAATGCCTGTGCAGTGGTAACTATTCGATAATCCACCGATTATTAATCAATACCATCGTATTATGTACCACACTTATGTCCACACTATGTCCACCATAACAACGTAGATGAATCAAATCATTCGCAACACAATTCAACTAGTTATGAATTACCCATTTATTAGTATAGCTAGATTATAACTATCTTTTCAAATTGAAATATTCGTGAGCGAAGAGATGTTCGGATTCTTGGCCTTCTTTTTTCGGTACTTAATGTTCCTTATACTCCTCCTAGGTATCTCAAAGAATCTTTTCAATACCTTAGTAACACTCACGAGCGTCACCTTAGGTCCTCCAGTAACCTACATCTTGCTACTCCTAAGCACCTTTCCTCCTTTCTGGACAACTCATTCTCCGTTGTAGCGGTAAGACTTTGGAATGCGTTGCCGGTAGACGTATAAAAGTCAACTACTAAGGGCATGTTCAAGCGCCAAGTTCGCAACTTTTATGTCGAAAAGGTTCATCATTCATAATTCAACTTAATTTTTGTTTCACTCGTCGTACATAATGATAAATGATAATATATTTTTATATTTTTTTATATATTAGTATATAATATATAAAAAAACGGAGTTGAGACAATAAAAGGTCCAAGAAATCGTCATTTTTAAAATAAGAATCGATTACATATTTTAATAATCGATTATATTTTCACATCCCTAGAACAATGAAAATTCCGAAACAGTCGGTTCGTTTAGAAATAAAATATCAAAAAAACATACATTAATATATTCGAACATATAACCGTCTCCTTTTGTGAAGTCGATTAAAAAGTAACTTTTGTTCCATGACTACTCAATTGTAGTTCGATGAAAAAAATGGCATTGAAACAAATGTCAAAGTAACGAGCAGACTACCAATTAAAAAACTATCGAGAGGTCACTGATTATCCATGGAATAGCCGAATACCAAATAAGCACCATTGCAATTCGATGGAAAATCACTAAACGATCATGTATATTATTTAGCTAGCAGACTACCAAATGTGTAAAACTAGGCCATCGACATGCCAGCGAGATTCCATGGAAGCGTTCTTATAATAACAGACTTGTGCCCCAGGTTTGTGGTTGACCCAGCATATTTATGCAAAAAACCCTTAAAAAGCAGAGCTTGGTCTTAAGTCCTTGTATATTGTATTTGTGTGCTAAAGAATAAACAAATAAATATTGCAAATTAAAAATCACCAGCTTTCCTATATACCTATATAATATTAAGTACCCACGTAGTACTTCAATTTCGTAAAAGCCGATAGATTAGATTACCTTACATTTTCGTAGTTCTTTTATAGTCGGGACAGTTTCAGAAGTAGGTATTAGAGTACTATTGCTGCTACACACTTACCTACTTACTTACTTACTTCTTTTGGGTCGGAACCTAGTTAGACATCCATTAGTCCTGCCGTACCCATCTTTCAGAAGAAAATTATGATAGTAGACCGGGCCGAGCTTAATAGAATGGACGAAATCAGTGTGGCCAATTGCGAGTTGGTGCAAGGTTACGTCTACCTCGGTTCTAATATTTTAAATACAGGCCGCTGTGAAGATGAGATTAGACGACGAAGTGCAATCACAAGATCTGCAGTATAAAAACTGGGATAGCTTTGGAAGAACAGAAGGATAAGCAATAAACAAATGTTAGTATGGAGGAAATGCCTTGCCTTTCAAATCTTTCTCTATGGAGCTGAAACCTGGTCCTTGAGACTGCAAGATCGCCGGAAAGTCGACGCACTGGAGATGTGGTGTTGGTGACGCCTCCTGCAAATCCCGTGGATGTCTCCCCGCACTGACTTTTCAACCTAAGCTCCGGATAACGGATAGATTTTCGCAGCTGCGAATACTCAAGTTCTTTGGTCACATCTCCAGGAACGAGCACTCTAAGGAGAGAAATGTTATCCAAGGTCAGGTGGAATAAATAAGATCAAGAGGCTGATCAACCACTCGTTGGACGGATCACGTGAAGACTGGAACCCAGTCGACTATGGTACAGTGTGCTCGCAACACTATAAACCGCCAAAAATTGAGGAGCATTGGAAAATCAGGTGGTAACACGAACCAAGGAGAACGTCGATGTTGCAGACACACCGTGTACACCATATGTACAACCACGACAAGAGTGCCGAGAGAAGATCTAACTTCTTTCCCTTAACTGTTTCGGCTGGCTGAACTTTCCTTTCGTTTTTCTTATTTCAATTTAATTGAATTACAAATATGAAATAATTTCAAAGAAACTACAATGTATTGCTACTCGTATTTACTAGAATAGAACTGGGGCGGTCGTTGAACCCGACTCCGCTATTATTATCTCGATAACTACGGTAATAATGTTTGGAAAACATGAGCTGATTTCAGACCGAAATAACTAGTTCAGTAGCATATTAATTCGCACAATATTATTTATTTAAGTGATGATAGGTGGCGTATATTACTTCTACCTATGACAATTGGTCCTTTGGAGGTATTAAAAATGTTTTTTTTTCCTGTCCTTTTGCCTACTGCATCACTGGAGCTAGTGATAAACCTCTGATATCGGGAACGCAAGAAGGTCTGACTGGAGGCCTTACAATTATTGTTTTAATATAATCTGAAGTCCACGTTGGTGACACGTAGTGATGCTTACCATCAGGCGAAAGACCTGCACGCCTTGTTATTTAGTAGTCTTGTATTGATGAGCGTGAGCGTAAACATCCTTTAGTTTTGGGCAGCCCTAGTGTGTATTTTAGTCGTGTGTTGTTGATGCATGCAGTAACCAATGAAATCACCCATGAAAAATTGCGTAATGAGGCGTTGCAAATTGGAAACAAAGAATTGCAATCTTTGTTTGGAAATATGCCGTTTATTACTTTCTCGACAAATGTTTTAACCCCGCGCTCCGACTTGAAAAAACGAGGGGTGAGCGTTTGACACGTGTTTGTTCGCTGCTTTCTAGCTCCTTTTAGCGTATATGAAATGCTACCATGCCCCCCGATTACATAAGTCCAATTAGATCGTGCATGCAAAATTGCACTAAAATGTCGCGCATTAGAGTTGATATAACTTTAAGCTGTATAATGAATTTCTTATTGCAATTTTTTATTTATCATGGGTACAGTATTCAGCACCGCCACCTATCTGAGATACGAGAGACTTTCTAGTCAAAAAGTATTTGCTTCATAAACACCTCTTCCACTAATCAGATCTAAGTACTGGATTCGGGTGTTAACTTCAGAGATAAAAACTTGTTATTGCACATCCAAGATGTTGTATCAGTTTGATTAATAAGATTTTTATACAACTAAATATTTATATTACTACTGACATTAAAAGCCCTATCAATTTATTTCCTCTCAACCACCAATAGAGTTCACTTAATTTATCTATTGAATTATTGCTAAGCCGTGTGAAATGTACTAAATTTTATGAATTCTGCACACAAAGAACTACCTAAGAAAGTACATAATATTAATGATAGAATGTAAATTAACCTACACAAAGATTACTATTGATAATCGAGCTAGACCAGTCTCAATACTCTCAATGCAATTACTTGTAAATGCTTCTAATCCGAACACGTAGATATTCAATAGCGAAGCTAAAGATAAATACAAGCTACTGAACTGCGTCAAACTAAACGTAATGAAATGACTGGTGGCTTCTAGAAGCATCCATACACGTAACGAGCACTAACTATCTATTTATGCTAACAATGTACTCAGCAAAAAGTCTTGGTAAAGTGGCAACCCTGAGCCGCGTTAACCCTGAAGTCGAGCGCGGGGTCAACGCTCGTGCGTAACCTACTTACAGCGCGCGATGCAGCGCGGGCGCAACGCTTGCAAATCTAGCGGCTAGGGCTGTCTGTTCAACCGGCAATCGGCATCGATGTAGCAGTGGAAAATTTTGGTAAGTACTATTTTTTGTGATCAGGGTTTTTTTTTTGTTTTAATAGTCTTTCAAGTCAAATGGTTATTGACCAAAAATATGCAAATGTTTCTTTAGTATTCTATTCATTTGGTTCTGTTTTGTTCAAATGGTCATGATTTAGTTTAATTTCGTCTAAGAATTAACTCATTTGAGAACTATCGTACACGAATCATCTTCGTAAGTACAACGTCATCTCTCTACCCCTATACCACTCCCTACCCCTATAAGTACGACGTTGTTTATCAATTAACAATATAACATGATCTCTCCAAATTAGATAAGTACCTATCATTTATTACACCATTTCATACTGATTTACTTTCAAATGTTCGGTTCAGCTATATAAATAACGTCTTCCAAGTTTTGTCATATACAGCGCGCCCGCATCTGGTTGTAATAAAACAAATTTTACCTGACATGACAACCCTGCCACATAGATTCGTACTAAGGATGCAGCGGTTTATCGATAAGTCTGAAATCGTTGTGGAAATGACATTTTGTTTTTCGATATGATATTATGGATTGTTATCCATTTTGAAAGCTTTTATTTAACTTGCAATGTATGTGTGTTTGTTTAGGTCAAATCTTGCAAGCTGAATTAGAATACTTCCGCTTATCCTATGGAATTGAATTTGTACATGTTGGTTCAGTTCCGATGACTATGCATTTTTATTGTAAGCATGACCTGAATCGACATCCATGATTAGCTCCAGAAAGGAACTCTTCAGCGGTCAACAGCACAGACATGAAATATTGTGTACGCATTTTATTATGATAGCCGGATTTAAGTTTTACCATGACATGGCTACTGCATAAAGCTTCTTTTTTAAAATGGTTTTTTAATTACGTAACTTATTTCTATGAAGACAGTAAATGATGAAGAGAGATAATATTGAAAAAACATCGAGTTCGATAAATTTTTCGTATAATAATAATGGTTTAGCTTTCAATTTCCAAATAAATTATAGATATTAAAATATCAAACCCATGAATAGAATATTTTGTTTATCGACCTTTCGCTGTACGCCTCCAGCCGTATTCATTCTTACCGTTGGAGTTTTCCAGTGTATATTTTGACATTTTATATTATAAAGCTGTCTATTCACTTAAAATTTGGACTAAATCGTCAGGTATTGTAAAGTGAAAAATTATGTACTGCAAGTACACGCAGCTTGCGAATATGTTTGTATCCTTTTTCTCGTTGTAAATGTTTCTGTGATACAAATAGTTTGTGTTCTGGCTCTGTAATTATGGGCAGGCATGACGCTTACCATCAGGCGAGCGACCTGCTCGTCTCTTCATTCAATCGAATAAAAAATAAAGTTTGTGAAAAGATTCTTTTATACCAATTCAAAAACCAATACCAATTCAATTTTTTATTGATTTGTTACCAATTTCAAATCTCTTCTGGAGTGGCTGACACAAAAGTAAGATGTCACGCAAAATTGCTTTGTTTTGTAAGCTTTGATAAGATAATATCGAATGACGATGATGATTTATCGATATTTATAATCAAACCATCTAACAACCCTATCCGTGACTAAACTCCGCCATTCTGCAATTTGATTTGTTGTGTCGCACTTTATTTACCTGTTGGCATAGGTTCAAATGCCTTTAACAATAACTGAATAGACAAGTAATTTATTAATTCCAAAGGCTGATTGTTCAAGTGTTTGCATTGTTATTAAACTTTATTATTGTTTGAAGAAGGTCGCGATCCAAGTCGAGCCATTTAAATCTCGTTTGACCAGTTTGACAAATAATCTGTTATATTTTCCATTATGGCTTATCGTTACAAATAGCTAGGTAGTCACAATAACTTTGTCGTTATTTTACAACTAGCTGGACAAAATGTACCTATAAAGATCAATAATACTATATTTCATCAAAACTCTTTCAGCCGTCGCATAGTTTTTTATTGATTGCTCGGCTTCTTACTTATCGGATTGAGTATAAATTCGGTACACCCGATTTGAAGTCAAAATCCAGTAGTATGTATATATGTTAGCACGCGATGTGCTAACATACATACATACAGACAGGCAGACAGACAGAACAGACCTCATTTAAAATTGTATTACCTATATACTTGTTAAATTTTGCTTATTTTAAATCACCTAGACCATTTTTAGGGTAGCGTACCTCTAAAGGAAAAAATAAACCTTATAAGATCACTTCGTTGTCCGTCCGTCTGTATGTCTGTCTGCCAAGACCCTTATTATCAGGAACGCGTGGAGGTTTCAACGCAATCAAAAGATTCGGCCGTTTTTGCTGCATATTATGACACTCGCAAGGGAATCAAAACTATACCATGAAATTTAGCACGAAGCAATGTTTTATAGAACACAAATAAAGGGAAAAAACTAAAAACAGAAAAAATTGTAGAGTTAAATTTAAAAAAAAACTGCTCGTTGCGTAGTCCTACTCGCACTTGGCCGTTTTTTATTATCAACAGGTTTTTTTCTACTTTTTGCTTTATTATGAGTGTAAAAGTATAGTTTAGTTTTTAAATGAGACCTGAGTATGTCAGCGTCAGAAAAAATACTAGGCCCGGTTGTGTTTTTACGATCATCGATTTAATAACAATATATCAAGTATATTATAAATAACTAGTTATTTCGCAATACAGTTCATCGACCCTGAAACCCTTTTCATCAACATCAACATTGAATTATAATATGTAACTACGTACATATATCTCTATGAACATCAAGCCTTATAAACAAAATCGTGACACGTTGTGCAACTTTTATAGGTACTCAATAAGGTATTTTTCTCAGAGTTTCCTTATAAGTAAAGATTGTTGATTGTGACTTAACTACTGCACACTTCATACTTTAACCATGTTGCATTATAATGTTACTTACTAAGTGGTGATTCTCCGTACTCTCGTTACTGTTAACACAAATTAATAAATCATTTTTAGTGGTGACCACACTGAATTTGTAATAATGTGGTTATTGCATGGTTCTTCCCAGAAATGTATTTCGAGATGATGAAAACTTGCGACCTTAGTCTGTCATTAGAGGTAGGAGTCAACCGTACAGTATAAACTTATCAAACACCTGTTAACAAATACAACAGTTGCATGATCACAGCATGGCCTTTTCCTACCCATAAATCCCATAAAGACGAGTAATCTGTCTTAAGTACAAGTTCAATCTAATCGAGGGGAGTGGCTTACGTATTACTTTAACAAATTATAGTAAGTAGAGATTGCATAATCACACCGAGTCGCCACTTAGACACGCACAGTCTAAAGATTCAATGTTCCATTAACAACTACTGCGTAAAAATGCTGTAATCAAAACTATTAGAGAATTGAGAGGTACTTTGCTTCATTTCTTGTTGAAAAATACTAGTTTTGTTATAGTTTTTCGTCTAATAATAATCTACAGCACTCGCTCCATTATCAGTTTTAGCCGTGCACAGAAATGAAGTTTTCTAGTAATCGAAATGAATGAGGCCTGCTTTAATATTTTATAGATTTAAGAGGCCAATCAGAAACCTAAATACTGTACCTACTAATTGTCCGTGAATAATTTTATTCAGTCTCAAAGATTACGCTCACAAATTATTTATCATCATCTGATTTTCTTCATTCATCTTTATGCTCTGCCAAGCCAACCTCATCCAAGCATACCTCTGACTTGTTTTTGCTCTCGTAGGTAGGCATTCGAGCAATGAATTGATGAATATATTGTAGCTAAATAGACCTAACGACTTCGTGCGGTGACTAAGTACCTAAGCCTATGTGACTTTATTCACGCGCAGCGATTCGTCATCAAAGTAGGTCGACGTGCAGTTTATCGCTCATTCTTATTTATTAAGAAAAACAATATTGAATGGAAAATAAATTAAATAAGTATTACTTACGTGACCTACCCACCCGCCTCTTAGCTTGCAATAGTCGTAGGATTCTAGAATGCCTACGAACCACCTATCGTCGCAACTAATGTTGGTTTGGTACCCTTCAGTCTTCAGTACTATGCAGATAATTACCATAAAATTCCAAACGAGTTGTTCTCTCCGAATTGAGAACACGCGATTTACAGATATTTTTCACATTTTCTTTCACAATTCAAAAACTACGAAGCCAAATAAAAAATTTTGAAAGTTTTAAAATCTACAAAGCATTTTCTTACGACCGACCGAATAAGTGATTGTCAAACTTCGAAATTTTTAACCCATATTGGATTTGTACGATATCTTAACAGCAGCGAATTGATTGACCACAGCGAACTTATAAATTACTAGCTGTGCCCGTGGCTTTGCCCGCGCGGTCATTTCATTTAAAAGTAGCCCATACGTGTTATTCCAGGAACAAAAGTACGCATAAAGTATAATATGCTACATTTCTTCAAAATTTGTTTAGCCGTCAAATAGTTTTTTATCGATTGCTTGGCATCTAATCATCGGATTAAGATACCAAGTAACAAAGTTTTAAAATCAAACCCTAAGCTATCCAATAGTGAAAACCGCATCGCAATTGGTCCAGTAATTTTTACATGATGCGCGAACTAACAAACAGACAGACAGACACGTTTTTTTACACGACTGCCCAAAAAAAGGAGTGTTATGTTTTTAGCATTCATGTATGTTTGTATGTGAGTTTCTTTATTCTACCATAACTTTTAAATGCCTCAACAGATTTAGATGTATGGGGTATCGTTTTTTTTTTTAAACTTTCAATATGGCGGCAGTATGGCACCATTTTCAAACTAGACAAATAAATACTACAATATGGGTATCAAATTTAAGGTAAGTTGATAAGCAAATTCCAACAATATATAATTTATTGGCAAAAGCTCTTTTTAGGCAGGGCAGGCGTGTTTTTTTTTAGCTTTTAAGCTAGTTATTAAACGTTGTATCTTATCTAGTAGCTTATTTTAAGTTAGACCATTTTTTTAAACCATCTTCTTTATACAGATTTTTGCGTACATATTGCTCTATTCTAAGTATAGATATTATAATAATTACGAAATCTTAATACCAAATTTCATGAATGTCAGATCTACGGTTCGAAAATTTGTTATCGGACAAAAATACATTCTTACATTCAGATAAACAACGATTTTTCCAAGTTGATAAAAAGGCATCAATAAGATTTCGATTGTAAGTATTTATATATAAAGCAACCAATACTTTAGATTCTATAGCAGCGAGAAAATTCGCAGCGTGTTTGCACAATATAGGGTAGAGTAACTTAATGATTATAATGTTTTGCAGTCTGAACTCTGAACCAGAATGAAAATATGATTACATCTTAGCTTTCATCGGATATAAAGCCGAAGACAGACAAATTTTAGTCAAAGAGATATTGAGAATTGCCTCTTAGGACTGAGTACAAAGAAACATGTTTGATGGTACTCGTAGATTTGTATACTTGACATGGTCTCTAAGAACTATTTATTATTACAATGGGCAATATAAAATCTATGACTGTATTTACATTATAACTTGTTTCCTATCATCAACATATTTGTATAGTGTATGCGCCGTCGATTATACAAACAAACAAATAAAAAAGTTTTTAATGGCACAACAAATAAAATATACAAAAATATAATTAGAACCTAATAATACAAATTAACATGTACATTATAAGCTACGGAGTGTACCAAAAGGGCCACAGTGCTTAACAAAAATGACCAGTGCTAGACACTGGACGCTGGTTTTCAGAAAGGACCCGCGCGGGTGAAATAAAAAAAAAATGGTGCGAATTTATTTAAAATACATAAGGGGTTATATCATACATATATATACATAATAATATTAATAATACAAAAACTGTGAGGGACTTGTTATAAAGAGAAGTAGATCTATGATTTATTTTGAACAAATACTATACGAATTAACTATTCTACAAACTGGTTGGTGTCTGGTTGGCTACTGGCAAAGAATTTGTTGTAAAATGAAGGGTTTTTAATTCGAACCGGGAATTGAGTCGATCGCGTCGGAGACTGCCATTAGCCGTATTGTTATTACCAGCATTTGCAGTAATGAACCGCTCGTTTTCGTCCTTTAATATCGTCGCTTTTGCTCCCTTTACTCACTGTAATGGCGCTCGAGCTTGATTTCACTTCATCTCATCGGTTTTGTGCTCTATAATTAATTCCTTTATTTGCCGAGTGCGGTCGGATTTCAGTTAAAAATAAAAAAAAAACAAAATCAAAATAGGATTAAAGTTAAATCTTTAAATATTTCGAGCTTCAATTGCGCCGGTATGCATGCTGATGAGGCATAAAGTCGCGATATTAGCTTTTCGAGTGCCTTTGGAAATATTCCCGAGTAAATCTCTGATATTTTCCAGAGCATCATCGCGGCAACGTACGCTGAAGAGCAGTTTACATGAAAAGTTAGTGAAATATTCACATCAGCTGCCGATTGTCACGTTATATTGAGAAATTCAAACTTTCTCTTCGTCGGGGCTTGTGTGTCTTATTTGCATAATGAGATACCTCGCATTGTACTTCGGCATCAACGGCTTATTATCACAGATTATTCATCTGGCGGACAAAGAAAACAGTTTATTTATATTGTTCGAAGATTGTTGTGTGACGCAGCGAAGATATTTCTACACTTTCGCCTACGCATTTCCGTAGCGGGCGTCCGAGGTGAAGTTCAAGACTATTTATAAAGGAGGCGAGCCTTTCTTGGCTATCGATCGTGGCGGGCGAGCACGCACCCTGGCGTTACGGTAGGTTAGTATGCCCGCGCCTCCGTTCGTTTCTCCCGGAACGGCCCGAGAACAGCCGAAATTTTACATCCCCGGCCGGTATTGATCGGTCTTGACATTGAAATCGTAATAGACGCAAACAGCTGGGAAGCGAGGGTGCGTGCCCGACCCTCACGCAATCCTTCGCTGTCTACCCCGCGGCCCGCCAAGCCACCTCACCGAGACGAAATAATTCAGATATTATTGCGACACCAACTTTAAATTCTTAGCCGACCAGAATAGAATTGAAGAATCTAACAAATCCGATTTAAGAGCTACCTAAGCGCCTATTATATCCTAAGCGTCCATTAAAGTTATTCATCGGTGTTCAGATGTAGTTGAACGTTTGTAACGTCTAGTAATTATGCACAAGATCCCTAAGACGGGTGCTGCGGCGTTCTAAAATCTCATTTGTATTCAGTGCGGTCGGAGTTTGAATGTTATCTAAAATCTGTGTTTAGGTGTTGGGCGGGATTGCTCTAATCTCGAAACTAAACACATTGTTAAGTTAGCCCAAGCTTTGTTCTGGGTGTGACGCTTGAGAGATTCTATATTCGGGCGCGAAATGAATCCTTGAACTTAGAACCCGACTCGAGACGGTTAAGTTTGTATGTTTCACCTGAATAAATAGCTATTGTGAGCGTCTGTGTTTGTTCTGTAGCGGAAAAAGTTTGCACACTTGCATCGAGTATATTCAAGCGCATGTGTAATATCTCGGATAAGATTAAAAACTTCCTGTAAATGTATATTATCATTGGGGCTATGTTTAACGCATTGTTTTGTTTTCCTGCTTTATCATAAAGTATTGCATTGTTCGAAAGAAAACGTACTAGAATTCTCATCGAAAACTACTTTCTTATCAGCACATAATATCGTCGTATTTCCCGAGACTGACAAGCCCTAACTACAAGCATTTCCTGAACATGGTCTTTCCCGCCTAGCGATATTTAAAATGCCGCACATAACTGGGGTGATAACTTTCTTTTACAAAACGTACTAGGCAGGTTCTATAGCCATATAAAAAATACTAGAGATACCTATATGGGCTACTTCGGTAAAAACATAATAGTTGCGCCTTAATTAGTTTTTATTATTTAAACTTTATATAAACCAATTCAAGGGACTCCTTATTTCTCATCTAGTACTCAATTACTCTTATTGTCTATTGAAGTTACAAAAATTACTCGTATCTGCGGTTAAGTTTCTGTCCTTCCTGAACAAAGCATTTTTCTTAAAATAATTAATTTACAATTTCTCTCACACTTTAACTAGAATCGAAATGTAAAAAAGTACAAATGCTAGCATTATGCCGTTGTCACATATTTTTGAAGCATTTGATGGGGTGGACAACATAACGCTAATTTGTAAACTGCATCATTACTGTGTTCGAGGAACAGCTCTTACTCTTGTATATTCTTCCAAAAAAGTTAGGGCTTTATGGTCTTAGGTCAGGCGAATCAGCCGTGATGTTAGGCGCGCCGCAGTGATCAATACTGGGGCCATCTTTATTCAGTTCTTCTTAGTTGTTTCCGTTTGACTTACCATAGGTACATGACAAATCTATTCGAATTGAAATGGACATAGTTCTGTTTGCTGAAGTCACTTCACTTGTTTACAAAGTCAATAAGATAGAAAGAGAACTAACACAGATAAACAATGTTTTTAGATGCAATTTCGAATTTCTGGTATCATAATAATTTATTTAAACTTTAGACATTTTTAATAATGTAGGTAGGTACTACTTAAAGCAAAACAATCATGTTTCTAATTTTCTGTTACAAACGCCCCAATATAAAGAATAGTATCATTTTTGAGGCAGCAAACTGGATTTTGTATACGAAACTGTTTTTTTAGATTCAGCAACTGACTCAAATCAAAACTGCTGCATCCTAACATTGAAGCTCTTTCGAGCCCTCTGAGCGCCACCTCTTCCAACGAATCCGGTGGAAGAATAAGAATAATGTTACATATTTCCAAAACAAACAAATAAAGGTGTAAATAAAATTCCACGATCGTAATATCACCATTTATGTCTGTGATGCGTTATCAAAAGTGTCGATGCTATTACGGTATTTGATAGAGAGACTTGATTTTATGAACATTTTAACAGGCTTTATCTGTGTAGCTTTATTTTACCAGCGTTTCAAGCTCCAGGCGTGCAACAAGTAACATGTTTTTGAGAATCCATAAAGAGTACTGAAAAAAAAACCAAACACTTTATTTACAAAAATATACATTTCGTCTCCCCGGTGAATTTATAATTATTTATGTTCAGGGTTGCAAAGTATAATTTCAAATTCAATCATGGATCTGCGGGTCGTCTGGCAAATCCGATTGAGGTAAGGCAACACCAAGATGGTTTTGCTGAATACTGATCAGTGCCATCGAAATTATTCCATTACCAACCAGCTGTAGAAAAAAAATAAAAATGCGACGTCTGTGATGTTTTTCTATAGAATCAAGGCTTCTAGTTAAATAAGTGATCACCGGCCGGCGCGACGTGAGCTGAAGCTGAATGAATGCCATCCAACTGCGAGACTTCGGTTGTAGTATCAGACTTATTTATTTTTTGCACGGAAAATTGATCACAGAAATCCGACAGGAAGTAGCTTATCAAGGTTTCTTGTAGCCCCGCGTGAGCAAAAATAATGTTATCATGAATTTGTATGCGACAAAGAATGCCGCGGCTTCGACGCCAGTACCTTCATTATTGAATGGCAATCCGATAACCAATTATGATAGGAACAATTGGGCAGTTATGAATTTAAAATAGTAAAGGTCGATAGATTGGATGCGGCGGAGCGGTGGGCCGGCCCGCTAATCGATCGCTGTCTGTGTGCACAGCGCACACTGCTGGCTGCTGCACCCGGTTTTCGTCTACCCTCTCTTTCATTCCCTAACGCATATCTGTCACCTATCCTTCTCACTTCGTTATTCATCGGCTCTAACCCGGTAGTCGCCTGCCTCCCGATATTCTCCCGTATTTAGACAGTGCACTATCTAATTTATGTTATAAATTGTCTGCTTTTAAAGTCCTCGGGGTACAACATGGTAACGACTATATTCTATATCGTTATGAGAGCGTGCGAATGGGCATTATCATTATAAAGTCTGGCTTCTGAGTTTCCTAAGTTCTACTTTCAAAGCACTTGTTATGGATGGCGCAAGCTCAGCCTTCACGCGGCCCGACCTTTATTAGAGTTGATTTGTTTTATCTTTGATTGTAGGTATTATATTGGAGCGTTGTTTCGAAAGGTTCAATGGACATCTACTTTCAATCGGAGTCGGCGAGGCCTTGGCACGAGCTAGCCACTAGTCGGCCAGCATAGGAATAGTGTGGCATTTGATATCGGAGCTGTGCGCTTGCACCGCAGCCTGCTTACATAACGCACCTGCCATATCGGGCCGCACCGCACCTCACGTTCACTCGCTCATTCTATGAATTACTTATAGGTCATAGACCCTATCCATTATTAATTCACTGAGACTATTTACCGATCATTGATTCTCCACAAAACGTGAGATAAACGACTTAAGTTGGATCGCTTCCACAAGTCCTAGTTGCTATGGAGACTTTATATGGCTATAATGGGCGATGGTGATGATTAGATATCTTCGCTTCAAGCAGGCAGAAATCAATCTTCACATTTATTTTGATTCTCGGTTCTTGTTGAGGATTTTTTCGCTTGCCTGTAAATGCGCTAAATCCTTAAACATCTCTGAGAGTCTGCGGGCGCGGATAAACGGGATCTGACTCCTTAAATACCACGAGTGCTCTTCACAAATACTTTGCTAACACCTCGGGATGAAATTTTAAATTCTGTTAACTTTAACTCTTTCAATTGCGGACTAGAATATCTAGATTAGAGTAGCTGGTCTTGTGTTTTAAGTACTTTGAACCCTATTGTTTACTTTTACGAGTCCTCAGTGGAATTTGGCAGACACTACTTCCTGTTTACAACTAGCCACATTGGACGTTGTAGCAGTCAGTTGCAAAACGTCTGAGAAGCGTGTCGTGTTACAAGAAAATGCTGAACGGTTCAGTATCAAGTTGCGAGATACAATGTAAGTTGTTAGCCGGCCCCGCCTAGTCGTGCCCAGACTATAAATCGTCGTAGGTCGCTGCCGGTTAATACTCCGGATTAGGAGCGTCGAGCATCGCCGTAAACCGAAGATATACATCATCCGGACCGATCTAAATAAACCCTTGCACCTACGTTATATTAATTGTTTGCATTAATAACTGCGGATCCAATTATTTTCTTAATTATCT
This sequence comes from Alsophila aescularia, assembly GCA_946251855.1. NCBI lineage: Eukaryota > Metazoa > Arthropoda > Insecta > Lepidoptera > Geometridae > Alsophila > Alsophila aescularia. Next base: position 41,963,786 of record OX276383.1, read on the forward strand.
CTCGGCGTATCTGCATTATTTGATCCATATCTTTGTCTAGAGAAAATTGTTTCTTAATAATGCAATTTGCTTTACTGACTTCGCGTCATTAAAGTTCTTCGCTGGGAATAATGAAGCTGTTTCATGAATATAAATAGAGCGTAAAATGTTTCTAAGGATATTATAAGTATAATATGTACATAAAAACTATAGGGTTATATAAAATTTCAGCAGTAACCTTTTAGAACTTATTCCGATTCGTTAGTCAACTATTGCCACATTATTGCTGATATAAGTCGAGATTTTAAAATTCAAGAACAGCGACTTACTTAATAATATCAATATCTTGGTATCAAGTTTTATCAACCAACTACATTAAGCTTGTCAATATGCCAATACACATATTATATTATTATAAATGTACTTCTGCTAGGTTCAGTTTTTTAATAAATATGAATGTTGACTTCAACGATACCTATATGAACTTTTTGTAAATAATTTGTTGGTCGCCGTAAATTTTTTATTCGTCCGTAAAATAATAATTCATTTTTTAAAAGTTATACTTGTCACATTATCATTACACAAATCCAATGTTCTGTATCGCCGTAAAGCTGGAATCTAAATCCTTTTTGAACACAAATTGTTGCATTAATTTGCATATCAATGCTATAATAGAATCGTTATTATGGGAACGGAATGCAAATATTCTCTAATTCGAAGGCTAACTGCTTTTAACTAAAAGATTTATTTGTTTTAGTGCGATAAAACCTTTTCTTACATCAACAAATAAATAGCCTGTAATAATGCTTCGGAATTGCATTTCCTAGCAGTAAACACCAGCATACCATCCTGCAGAGCTTTCTGACTTTTATTATTGTTTTCCAGATTTAACTACATTTTCCACGACAAAACTGTAGCAAAAATGTATACTTACTGAATTGCATTACATTATAGAATTTTCCCCTAATCTACCATAAATAACACCACTAGTTTTGATAGGACTTAATATCTATGTGCAACTGATAACATTATTTCCGATACGGTCGGTTATATATAGAACTTTATCAATTGCGCTTTTACTTAAATGAAGAGCTATTGATATTTTAATCTCTAAACTTACCCAATGACGAGTAATGTCGTGTTGCATAACAATTTTACTGCAGGACAATAACCGATATAAGAGTGGCAACATAATGCTGCCTTGTGGTACACCCGTTTAATATTACATACTTTTAGTCGTAGTGATTATATTATTTAACTATTAAGGCCGCCGGATGTGTGCATGATAAGTGGAACACATTTGAATGGTTCGATTAAGGCACTGGACTCCATAAGGGCTTACGATCGTGTTAGGCTTAATGAGTCATTTGCGCAAGCGCGTGTGTGTAGTCCACGGGAGCTCGTTAGGATAAGGAGTGATCTAGATGTATCGAATTCTAATAACAATCTTACCATATTGAGCGTCGTTTTGGTATTTAATGTTTTAAGAAACTTTATTATTCCGAACACGATCAATATACTTTTCACTCCCAGAACACAACACAAACACACATAACACACACACACACACACACACACTGGCATAACACTCCCAGATGAAGGACTTCAAAATAGTCCGAAACTGGTCGGAGTATTTCCGATCTTCTATTTCGTGAGTTTTTAGCCGATTTATTTATATTTAATATACTTATGTCGATGCATGAGACCATAGAAAATGAAGCGAGCAACCGCTAGGTGAGACGTTCCGTGGGAGAGGCCTATGTTCAACAGACATCTTTGGGCCCGGCCGATGATGATGTCTTGGCCCGGCCGATGTTGACGTCTCGCTCTGTTCGTGTTGAGACGAACCTGGAAAACGCCACGCCTGCCCATAACAGTCGCAGTGCCAGTAGTGTAACCCATGTTTAGTACTATTATTTATTCTGTGCCATTACTTTGAATTGCAAAAGTTTGTCACATCCCATTTTTTTTTCTGTTGTGTTCCAGTAGTGGAGGTCTCCTCCGTTTCTTTCTTTGCTTCATAATTATTATGCCCAATAATGTCGCACAAATTCGCAGAAACGCATTATTTTCGGAAAGTGTGGTGGCCGAGACAGGGGAAGCGAAGCGTTGATCGTCCGGAAGTGAGATGGGCCGACGATATTGTAAAGATCGCGGTTCAATCTGGATCCGATTTGCATAGGACCGAGGCGAATTGCATAGTAAAAGAGAGGCCTATACCCAGCAGTGGGAAAATGCTGTGGATGAAGATGATTCTTTTATTTTTTTTATAGGTCGGCACAATTTGACATTTCTGTCTCTGTTGTAACTTTCTATTAACTAATCATCGACTGAATCGAAAAAGTTTACCTATAGCAAACAATGAGAGCGAATTGAAGATAGGCTTCTGCTAGTATTCAGACTTCGATGCCATAATAATATAACTAATTATAAAGTAAGTACCTACAACATACATACATAGTGAGTAATAATTTGTAGCCTACCCAGAGCAATATACAGCGTGTTATGTAAGGGTGTGGACATTGTTTATAATGGCGATAGATACCTACGTTCGCCTTGGAGCGGGCGTTATCCTCTGCGACCGCGATCTAGGTTGAGGTTTATATCATGCGTCGCAGTAAGGGACGAGACACGAGAACTCACTAGTAGGGTTAAAACGTGTTACAGCGATCTTGAAATAATGATATATTCAAGATTCACAATAATTATAGATTTCATAAAGGTATTTTATCTCTCAATGGCATGTTATGTCGTGTCACGGTGTCAATCTAACATACCTACGCAGTGAGTGATTTGTAGCCAACCTAGAGCAATATACAACGTGTTATGTAAGGGTGTGGACATTGTTTATAATGGCGCTACGTTTGCCTTGGACCGGGCGTTATCCTCTCTGACCGCGATCTGGGTTGGGGCTTATCGCGCGTCGCAGTAAGGGACGAGAGCTGAGTGGTAGACGAACAGCGTGACTTGCAGCGATTTTAGTGTAGCGATATATTAAGGTTCAAAATGATAAAACTTTATGTCTAATCAAAACTCGTTCGTCTATTGAACTACATAATGCAAAGCAAATAGATCTTTGTATTTTTTTTGTTTCGTAGTTAATCATTTTAGTGTGAATCAAAATGTATTAGAATTTATTTTATTCACGTTTTTACACAATATGTCAGTTATTTTGTATGCATATTATTTCAATTTATTTGTCATTACTTTGTTGTTATTATTAAGCATATCTATTTATTGTTAATTTGCCTGTTATGTAATGAAATTGATCTAATTGTAAACAGTGTTATCAAGTGGCATTACTTTGTATCATATCATTACTTAATTGCAGATATATTGTTATCACCAGACTGGTTTATAAATACTTACTGTCAATTTTCTCTTGTTAAGATAAAATAAAATAGACTTGATAAATACATACGAGTACCTACATGCTTGTTGATAAAAAATAAAGTAAGAGTTTTGTTATTTACGTCTTACTTTACGTCGTTCGAAGTCCTCGATAATAAGCACTATTAGGTGTTCTACTTCGGAACTATTATGCGTGTGACAGTGAATTAACTCTTCCGCTCTTGAACTAATGTCTTCCTTACGCCATGTTTACTTAACTGCATTTGTGTGCATTCAATAACTACGATAAAAAAGTCTGTTTCAAATAGCTATTCTATTTTGTTTTATCGGAGTTGAATGTTTCTCCAGATAAATAAGTAGGTTGTAGGTAATTGTTTTCCATTTTATCGCACTGATAAATAGTTAAATACATTGAATGCCTACTTATCTATACAGTTGTTTAGTAGGCGATGCGTGGGGCATGCGATATCACTATTACATTTATTTACCTTGAAATCCGTATCATTATTTTTAAAACATATCTGAAATATTAATCGTTTGTCAAAGCGTCCATTTCCACCGAGATGATTAAGTATTTATGCTGATATGTTGGTGACCATTTTGCAGGTTTTATTTACTTGGGTTATATAGCAACAATGAATGTTAAAACAATTACACACCTCATTAGTCCGTGCTAATGTGAATTAATTAAATGCCTCGTATTGTATGCAAGTGCGACACCTATAGTTGTTTATTTTGTTGTGAATAAGTTACTTTCTTGTTATTTGTTGCATCTGTACCGTGTGTAATGTGCATGATTATAGTACATTATAAATTGAGGCAAAGTGTCTTCATCACTATCATCATCATCATTTGCAGCCACTACGCTACACACTGCTGGGTTTAGTCCTCCTTTCGCTGTTGCCACGCCTTTCCATCAGATGCTAACCTCATCCATGTGTGTCCCTCCACCTTGACGAGATCATCAACCCATTACTATGCTAGAACTACAATAATTTCCTCTTTTGTTATATGATGTTATATTCTAGATTAGAGAGACACGCTACCGCATGACCACTAAACAAATACACTTGCATGATGATTGTTTCAACAAAAATTGCTTGTCTATACAAATCAGTCGGTTTACCCGGACAACTCGAATGTATTGTTTTTTTTATTACAAGTTACCTACAAAAAAGAGAACAGTAAAGCACATGTTGGGCTGGCATTAGTTAGTACTGAACTGAACGCAATCAATTTCCTTTTCAGATAAAGTAAAAACTAAAACTGTGCTATCTACTCTGAAGACATAAAAATTCATTGCATGTAGAAGTAAGTTACTTCTAAATGCAATAAATCGGTTGCATTCACTGCATGTTTCAAATAACATGTGTGCAACCGATTTATTGCTCTCAAATTTCAACTGTAATTTTTGTATTTCTCTTCCAGTTGGAAAAGGTAGTAACGTCTACATTGAAATGTTGTCTGCATGAGCCATGCATTCGTATCTCCCACATTCGCTTCACTGAACCATAGTATACTGACTGCACAAACAAAACATACAGATTGCTGGCAGTTGACTAGTCCTTTCTCTATCAACATTATTTGTCTACATATCTTTGTCTACTGTTAAAACGTCTGCTCAATATGGACACATAAACATTACTCCAAACATATAATTTGAAATGTTATTACCACAGTTAACTTTAATGTCTGCATTTGATTTAATTTCATGAATTCGTTTACTTTTAGCGTTAGGTGACGAAAATCGTCTACTGATTTTATAGAGATTGCTAAAAGCAAATTCTATTATGGATTTTTCAGCATTCTTGGTTGTTGAGTAGTCATCCAACAATTTCAAACGACAAAAATTATCTTCGATGCGTTCAACGCGGCCGTTATTAAAGTGTTAAGGTTCTAGCATATTTAGCAATTTTCGATCATTTTTGAACGTCTTTATCTTATTTTATAATTAACCCAGAATTATGAAATTGGTATAATTTTACTTATTATCTCGTACCTACTATGTGAACACAGAAACATGATTAGGATCAGTTCACTCGATAGGAAATAAAAACAAAAGTAAACACTACTTTATACTTAGAACATTGATTGGAAAGAGATTCCGTCACTAAATGGTGTCAAAGATATACCACAGTACATATATAATATATGTACTGTCACAGAATAAATAATAGTACAAGTACAGAAAGATAACTGAGTAAAGTCATTTAAATACATAGCAACTCTCGCTGCAACGCAATAAAGTGCAATTTAACTCGCACAGCGCTGCGAGCTTTCAATTATATTTACCTAGAAGGCGCTCACCCATTGCGTGCAGGCTAGAATGTACCGTATCACAACGCGCGAGAGCTTCCATTGCGTTAACCGTTTCAGAATCGCTCTGTCACTTTTTCGCTCGGCAGGGTTGTATCAAGATATAACTAAGTACTTGCAATAGTAATTATTCTGTGAAATGTTATGACTTAGATATTGTAATAGAATAAACAATTATGTAATAATGTATTATTTTTTTACTTATTATTATAAATGTTGATAGTTCTATTAACTACATTATAATGACATTCTTATCAGAATAGACCTAGTACCTCATTATTTGATTATAACTTAATAGGTATTGCACTTTGATGAATAAAAGGTGCCTGTCTGAATTCCATACTTAATAATGAATGAAAAAAAAATGGCTGCCTACGTAATAAAATGTCAGTATGTAGTATTTTACGAGACTTGTCAGACCGAATGCTATGCAGTATATTATAGGTTTCTTCTTGGTACTCATAATTAAGAAAAGAATACATTTTTACAAAAACTTGATGTAAGTAGGTACTTTATTGTAAGCACACGGCGCGCGACTCATCGAGCGCACGCTTGACACTCTACTGAATTAACCGCAATATTGTGGCGCAAAGTGTAGATATAATATATGTACTTGTTGCGGAGTGCGACTGGCCTGGTACTGTGGATACACCAAGAGAAAGAGCTTATTATTATTGAGAAAATTGTAAGACACTTTTTTGTTCTAAGCTTAAGTTTTCCTAAAAATAAAATCCTTATATATTACTTCCGAGATGTCTCATCTGTCGCGCTTGATCTCGGCTGAGAGGAACAAAAAATTCACCGCAACCCGGCCCGGTATAACTTTTAGTTTTTTTTTATGACTTATCTTAACTGATTAGACCGTAAATAATTCTGCTTTACCATACACAAATACACACATATGTCTAGCCGCTGCATGCGTATAGATAGAGGAGGTCAAGCACAACATTTGCTCTTCGCATCTTATCATCTCCTATCTTCTTCCTTATCACCGTCAGCAATTTCTCTGCTAATAATTTTCACTTTATCGCCGCAAATGTCATTCTTATTCTTGTCGTAAAGTCAGATAACCGTTAGCCTTGTGGCAAATTTGCAAAACACTGATAGCGGAGGTGACACGAACTAAGTGCAGGGTTATCGGTGCATGGCAAATGGTTGTTAAACACTCGTATCGTTCTGATAGCGCAAACGCACTTTGTTTTTATTCATTTAGAAATGATCGTAATTAGTTTATCAGTTCTATTTCGAGACGGCATTGTGTTGTTGTGTCGGTTTCTGCTCGTTTTTGTTTAATTAATTGATTGAATCTGCCTTATTCTTTCTAGTCTAATATATTTGATCCAATCCAATAGAGCTATAAGCTAATAGCTATCAGAGTTTGCAAGTTAAAGTGGCAATGGGCAGGCCATATAGTCCGACAGAACCGACAACCGCTGGGGAGAAAAGGTTCTTGAATGGCGACCACGAACAAGCAAGCGAAGTGTAGGGAGACCCCACACGATGGACCGATGACATTGTAGCCATCGCAGGAAGTCGGTGGATGGAGGTGGCACAAGATCGCTCGTTTTGGCGCTCTTTGGGGAAGGCCTATGTTCAGCAGTGGACTTCTAAAGGCTGAAATAATGATGATGAATAGAGCTAGGGTTGCGGAATTGTCGTTTGTTTTTACTAGACTGCGCAACGCAACGGACGGTTATGTGGTTATCAGCCTATATAATTATGTATGTATGAATGTTCCTTTGTGGCGCTCTGGAGACCAAACGCGTGGGCCGATTTTCATGATTCTTACGTTGATCGATTTGTCTTACGTGTCACTAAAGACATGACAGTAATCAAAATTCAATATGGCGATAACCAGACGCCATAATAGAATTATGTGTTCTGTGATATAGTGAAAAAGAAAAAAAGTCGACGTACTATGTCAAGTGGGGTATCATTGAATAGGTATTTGAAAAAAAAGACATCTTAGGTTTCTCTTATTATTTTGCATTTCGAATGACCATATATACCTAGATCTATAACGATTTAAAGTTGGTTACTTTGGCTTGCAACCATTCTCACGTAACTTTTTATCTTCCTTTTTAAGTTTGTTACGTAGTACTATTATTTATTCAGTGGTTTTGTGCGCAGTCGAGTTTTTTTGCCCTTTCGACTATGTCTTGTTTCAGTTATTGACGAATGTGTCATCAGATAACAAGAGATAATACGGCGAGCCGTCGAGGATATGGTGTAGGTTAGGTACTGTATGAGATCTGTTAAGATTTGACATACATGTATTTGCACAACTGAGAGAGCTTTAATTAAGTCAAAGCAAAGATGCTTTGAAATTATTAAAGCTCTCTCCATATTATTATTAAAACTTCGTTTAGTTAGTTTGGTACTCTAGTAACTGACTAACTGACATGGTGGGGTTAGAATACTCAAATAAAATAAATTGTACATACTATATTATAAAGATTAAGAATTAATTAATGGGATGCTTCCTGAATTGAACATGGTTTATTTATCGCCTGTCTATCTTATAGACGGTCTATCTTATCTATCTTGTCTATCTGTATCACCATATAGTTTCGTTCTGTCTGTATGTCATAGCCATTTTTTATCGACTTCTAAAAGGAAGGAAGAAATTTGGCTCATGTATAAATCAATCCAATAGAACTACATAGGTGTTTCTTCTTTTGGATACAATCCAAATATATATATATATATATATATATATATATATATATATATTAGTAACGAAAATAATAGCGATAGTACTAGCGAAGCAATTTTTTTTGTTTTTTTATTATTTAACAAAATTATGACGACTATCGAGGGTTAACTAGTTTACGAGCTATAGCCGACCAAGATAACGCGAGTTAGGCCGCGTCAACTCTGAACCAATACCAAAGTGAGAGACAGAATCCAACCGTAAAAAACAACTTTATTGGCGTATTAATTAAAAACTACTGGACCGATTGCAATGCGGTTTTCATAGTTAGATAGCTCCGGAACCCTAGTCTATACTTGTCTGACACGCCCTCGGTCGGTTTTTTGACTATTTTCGAACTAATAGTTATACTTATTATTTAAAAACGTCGTGTTACTTAAGACCCTCGCGCGACATGCGTTAGTTTTATGAATGTAACCGGAATTGAAAGTTGTAAACAAGAAGCGCGAACAACTTATTTATACTAACAAATATTGTCGTATGAGGTAGTTTTGGCCTCTGGTGTCAGAGTTTGTCCGGCTGCCCGAGGGCCTCTGGCATGGCTTAATGGCTGCTATTCATCAATAACTGCCGGCACCGACAGCAATGGAAAGCCGCACATAACTTAGAAATGTCATTGGTGCGGATTCTAGGCCCGGTATCGTTGGATTCTAAGTTGCACTATTGAACCGCTAGGCCTACCATCACGCGAATAACTATGTTGAAAATTATTATGTTTGCTTTGATTATTTGTATGATTATAATCAAAGTTGTCTAGGAATTCTTGCAACACCGGTAAATATTAAAATTAGCATAAAATAACTATCATAAATAACTGTAGACTATAATTTGTTAATACCTAACGGGCTTAAACGTTATAATTCATGAAAACATCAAGTGTATAATATTAGGTTTGATATTAAATTCCAATGATATTTTCCGATTACGCTCCCGATAATAATAGCCCAAGCCTAGGTGGTTACTAACACTGATCTATAGTATTGTAAACAACGATTGTTCCATTCATACCTATTATTCATAGGATAGCCATAACATAGATTTACATAACCTATAAACTTACAACTACTTCTGGAGTTCTGGACCTAGGTATACCAATAGTTAACGTTCTAAGCAAGAATGCTTAAAAATTACGGATTTCAACCACCTAATCTACAGTCAAGCACCCAAGATATGCCGATCGGACGCTACAACGCAGCAAGAACTCATGCTTTGTTTGTTGTTTGTTGGTCGAGTTAATTCTGATAATTTCTAACGATAAATCAAAATCTATACAGTATATTGTGATGAAATTGTGATCAACCACAAAACTCCACAAATTATCCACACACACAAACGCATATTGCCAATTGTTAAGTTTCACTCGTTTGTTGGGCGGTGTGGAATCCTTTTGTTCTGAGCTATGTCACGTAAAGACAAGATATGACTAACGTTTGCGTAAATAACATTATTACATCGTTATTAAGTGCAATCATCGTAAATTACTGTGACACACTATTATATAAGGAGATAATTACTGGAGCTAATTCCAATATTAATGTTGTTTTCTTACTTGATAGAGTTGTTACTGTTACGGCTGTGCCTTATCGTCTGCCACTTGTAAGTGGTGTTAGGTCAGGTCCTTACAATGATATGAAAGTGTTTGTTCGCGATTATAATATTGAACTGATTTGAAAGATCTTTGGTAAACAAATTTTATCTACTATTGTCTCATGAATAACTAGCTTAAAAGCTAAAAAAAAACACGTCTGCCCTGCCAAAATCGAACTAAAAAGTTTTTATGCCAATAAATTATATATTGTTAATATGCTCATAAAGGCCTTCAACCATATTGTAAATATCGTTTATATTTGCATTTGAAAATGGATTTATAGCTTCATTTAGACGGCATATTCTTATTTTTAAAGTTACCTATTTTATAAATTAGGGTGATGTAATAGTAGCTTATGTAACGGTTGCATAATGAGGACTATTAAAACACGAGAGTGAGTTTGAACTCAAAAATGGTGGCATAATGACATACTTTGTGCACGGCACTCCTCTAATAAGAACAAAAATTACATTAAAGACTGTTTTGTTGAACTGAACAGTGTTATAATATTATTTTCAGTGTTACAGTGCTATAGTTATAAAAACCCGCCTAAGGTTCATTTTTAATAGTATCACTCGAGTGTTTTAATACCTAGTTATGTGCCGTTTCATACACAACTTTATCTACACTCATGCAAAAGGAATTAATAAAAATACGTAATATTTTCTTAATTTAGCTGGTAAAAGCTCGATCGTCATGTTCGTTGCTGTTTTCGTGATGTGAGGTGGAGTCAAATTCTCTTTACTAACACTGATGTCGGATATTTTTAATCATGATAAAACTTTTTATCAACAAGAACAAGTTAAATTGGGTAGGGTAATGTAAACTAAATTATGGCGTCCAAATCCAGTCTACAGCAAATTCGCGTGCATTCGGTCGAGCGAAAACCCAAGGACGAAGGCGGCAAACCGGTGCTTTTATGGGAAAATAATAATATAACACTGTTTAGTTTAAAAAACAGTGTCATAATGTAGTTTTTGTTCTTATTAGAGACGTACCGTGCGCAAAGTATGTCATTATGCCACCATTTTTGAGCTCATAATCAGGATTCTACGATATGAGTGTAGATAAAGATTCTAACGATATAATTAGATCTATTCAGGTATTTAAAAGTTATGGTGGAATAAAGAAACTCACATACATACATGAAAATATTACACTCCTTTTTTTGGGCAGCCGTGTAAAAAGTAAAGCAGAGCAGATGCTAGTCCAAGTTTTGATTTATTACCACAGCATCGAGTCTCTCTTCGATGACTTTGAGGTCTTTTGTTATGCTAATTTAGCTTTACGTTAGTACAATGGACAGAAAACACTCAATATTCGTTAAAATCTTGCTTATTTTTATCGATATCTACCTACCGTTAGTACAATGGACAGAAAACACTCAATATTTGTTAAAATCTTGCTTATTTTTATCGAAATCTCCCTACCGTTAGTACAATGGACAGAAAACACTCAATATTTGTTAAAATCTTGCTTATTTTTAACGAAATCTACCTACCGTTAGTACAATGGACAGAAAACACTCAATATTTGTTAAAATCTTGCTTATTTTTATCGAAATCTACCTACCAGAACAACATAAATTTCTAAGAGTTTAATTGATATTTCTTGGGTTTGTACCAAGCGATCGCGCACGTCGAATTAAGTATCAAGCCATCATAAATCGGAAGGAGGCATCACCTTAATTTGAATGAAAGATTCACCTTGTAACTATTATTTATTCTGTTGATTCATCCGTGCTGAATTAGCCAAGCTGAAAAAGCCAAAGTATAAAATGATCCATTTGACACTGATTTTCTTATTCAAAGTTTTTTTCTTTAATAAAGGACACTAAAGATCGAGATGAAGCTCGGTCAATCGTTCTCAATACCAAAGCCTTGGCAACAAGAAACTCCAATGACACTTCAACAAATAAGTAGGTACAAAAATAACTCGCCCGTAAAAGTATCTTTATCGCCTCATACAAGACATCATTGAAACGGCTGAGACCATAATGTAAACAAGGAGTAGACATATAAAGTGTTTTTATAAATTTGACACATGCGGCTGTTGACTCAGCTGTACATCATATTTTCATCGCACGTGGTCGACAGTGTTAATCGAGTTATAGACATAACATAATATCCACACGTAGATAACTTATTATGGTGTAGGATGTCTGGTAAAGTAAATATTTCGCTAGGAAACTGTCATGGCTTATCGATGAAGAAATGTACTAGGTATTGGAATATGGGTTTATTTATCGTTAGATAAGCAATCTGTTTATTTGGACTAGCTCCGCTCTAACTCTGCTATGTTCCCTAATAAATTATGTAACAAAATATGCGGGGTTATCTGTAAGCATAATATAAATAATTATAAATAATTTATTCCGAAATAATCTCTAGACTTCTCAAAAATCGAAGTATGTTCGAGTACACATATTATACAGGGTGTTTGGTGCATCAAAATGGCCGAAAGCGGGGGTCTTTTGCTATCTTATCAAACCCCATAAAACATTCTTGGTCCCACGGGTTTTTATGTCTACTTTTTAATTTTTGTGAAAAATCCTAATAGTCAGCATTTTAACTTGAATAAAAAGAAAAAAGTTATATATATTTTATTTTGTATTGGTACATAATATCAGCTTTAAACGTCCCGATACACAAAGTTGGCAAATTAGTGTAGTTTTTATAGCATATTGCATACCATTATCAGAAGGGACAGACCAAAGACGTTTTAGAAAATAGACATAAAAAATACGTGGGGCCAAGAATGCTTTATGGATGCTGAGGAGAGAGCAAAAGACCCCCGCTGTCGGCCATTTTGATTTGACAAACGATGCACCAAACAGCATGTATAATATGTGTACTCGAACAACTTCGATTTTTGAGAAGTCTAGAGATTATTTCGGAATAAATTACGAATGTGTCTAATCTCGCCCACCATAATTTACATTTTAAAGTTTAAACCTTGTTCAGAAATAGACACGAAACAATGGGTTTTAGTGGGCTTTTATTAATTGCATTTGCGTTCACTAATTGCTGCTAATTGCTTAGCCGTTGCCGTTGCTGCGAACACCTAACACAATAACAACTTGATGGCTTGATTTTATATCATCTTTGTCCTCGACAAATACTAATCTTTATTTACTTAAAGTCGATTTTAAACAGTTTAATAACCATTAACCTAAGCGCGGCGCAATTATAAATCTATTAATAAATAGATACCTATCATTTTAATATAGTACCTACGCCGGTTTATCTACGAACTATAATGACGCGTTAACTCAATGGGCACTAAATGACAACAATACGGCTAACTATAAAATGAAGTTAGGAAAGTAGTTTTCCATGTTCTAGGAGTAACAGCCGGCAACCCTACTGCGGAAAAACACAACTCGAACATCACCGCTAACGTTTCAATTCTTTCAGCGACACAGACATTTCTCATTTCGATTGCAACCATCGGATCGTGTCCGACAGGACCCTCCAATCAATTAGTTTCCACGAATTTACGACATCTCGTTCATTGGAACAACGGTTTATTGTCAGGCAACATTTTAATAAAAATGTCGCGGATCGCTCGCTTCGATGGAGCACCTCATCAAAATCGCATCAAAGTTCCCCACCACGCCAACTCAGTTCGCATTCAAGCATTTTTAACACCCATTTGAATCTAAATTTTACTTTGCTCTCGTTGTGACGACGCAATGGCTCCTCAGACACTTCATATCCTCCCGAGACAGAGTGCAATAAAAATAATAACGACTGTAGCATAGCTCACCTCAGACTTTAGTTGAAAATCTTCCCTATAAGAACGTGAATATTCACGTGACTTCACCCGCTTAGCATCGAATTAAAATATCTTTAAAACTTTCACGATATCACGGAATTCGCGCTCGAGTCGCGTCAGGAAGAATGTTTGGGACGTGCGACTAATTCACGCGAGAAAATATCCCACACACAAGCCGTTGAATTTTGGCGAATGCTCACAGGCACGGGCGCATGAATATTATGAATACCTTTACGCGAAATATTTTCAATCCTGCTCTTCCTACTTTCCGTTTCTCTTTGAGGAATTTCTCTTTTCAAAGATTAACAAATGGTTCTCAGCTAGAATTCCCGGCGCTCTCTTCCAGTATCGGCATTTACTGAGTTGGAGGAGTAAAAAATGCTTGGGATTTACATAAACTCGGTCCTTTGATAGTCGAATACTGATGAGCTCCACAAGTAACAAATGCTCGTCATGAACATGATATAAACCCATTATTTTCTTTAAAAAGTTGTAAGCAATCTGCGCTGCACCGGGGGTTAGTCTCTGAGATCATAACATTATTTATCTTCCAAGAGGAAACTTTGCAGGATATTTTCCCAGACAAGGGAATCGTCGAAATGTAAAATATTATTATGACGAACAATCCGCAAAATCCTTACGCAGGAAAATTGCAGGAGTTCCATAGTATTGCATTACTACGGAATGCATTTTCTGATACAAAGAGCAAAGTATATTAACGTGGAGCTCTCAGACAATGGCAAACACGACTACGCAGCCAGGTCAGGATAAATGTATTGAGCACCGCAAATACTATCCGCTCCAAGACTTATTGTTTGAGGTGGCACCGTTGAAATATTGCTACTCCAGACCGCCTCATCAGCTTTGAAAACGATTCATCGTCTAAATGGCTCTCATAACTATCATTGCGAGTTTACAAGAACCACCGTCTGGAATGGAGCTGTTTAAAAAAATCAATTAAACAATTTTATCTGTATCAATATCAAATCCATACTATCGGTTGGATATCTTGATGCGGCTAATTGGATTTACGGCGTGGTTTCACATTTTCCCCCAGCCTTTCAGCGTTCTCTCCGGGCTCGGACCGTTTCGCTCTTTGTATTTAATTTTTATCTATAGCGGCTATATCCAACTGCGTTGAGAGCCGACGTCGGCGAAATATAATAGGAAAAGTTTCATTTGGCTAATTAAAAATAAGCCACCCCTGAGAACAATCCAGATTTATTGTCGTTATACAACCTTTAGTAGGCGATGTCTGCCGTTTCATAATAGAAGCTCGTTTGTGAACATTTTGTGATGTTACCGTGTTGTGTATACGGAGATAGCAAGAACAATGGAAAATGATGTTGACAATGTAACGTGAATAGCTTCCAGCTGTTTATTTAAAGAAAATAAGAAAAGTATGTCTTGTAAAGTAAAACAACGACGGACATTTATTAGAAGTTGCTTAATAATCGGGACATAAAAATAGCAAACGCTCGCAAAAAGTGTTTGCTTTTGTATTTATCTGTTCGGATGCAGCCTCGCTTTCCGCAAGGGTGCCGCTCTACGAGACTTTAATTATTGCGTCACCTTCAATTCCGAAAGTTTTAATGTGTGTACATTCGTTTTGCGGAGCGTTGAGTAATAACGACGACGCTTTGAGCACTCTCCATGCCTCTCATCTCCTCGGTGCTTCAAGCACTCTTTCTGTTGTTTAAACATCGAACGAAACAAGCGCACAAAACCGTGATTAAATTTTTCCCAGATTCCAAACTCTATACAGTGCATTTTGAAAATTCGAGTTGACTTCCGAAGAGTTTGGAAGTCTAATCCGAGAAAATAGCTAGGAAGTGGCGTTACATTTTCAACACCATTAAGACCGCAGTTTGCCGGCTGCCAAGTTTCTCTGCACTATGCAAATTCTGGTATAATTAGAGGCGCTAGAACCACGTACGGCAGTCGAATGGGCTGACTGCTCCTGATAAGTAACCGACTTATACAGAATCTATTTCCTGTATTACTGTAGCTATTCATTCTGTGACACGAAGTACGGGCAAGAACCCGAACTCATCACAAAGTTTTATGCCTTCGGTTTACAACCTCGAGTTATGAACCCTGTAAATAGCTACGATTGCGAGACAAAGCGTGATCGGATTGAGTAAATAAATAGTCTGTCGGAGTGCTCATCAATCTTGCAGTACAATAGTAAACCGTGCAAGTTCGCTGCATATTGTCGCTTGCTCGGGTTCGTCGGCCGCGAACCCGCGACCTCACTAAACCGTCGAGAGCGAGACACTTAACAATTTAATTGTCTCTCATTAGTCCTCAGGCGAAGACTCCAGCACCGTTCTAATTAACTCTGTAATTCATAGGCGTTTCATTAGCTGTGAACTAGCTCGGTTTCTTGCGGCATTCAACTCTTTGCTGGTCGAGTCTGGTTAGGCTGGGCCATCAATCATTGCGATACACGCGAGCGAACATCTGCTTCATCGGGTTTGAATCAATCACACGATTCCCGAGCACACAGCTCGTGGCCAGTTATTTATCACACTCAAAATCGACGACAGGAGTCAGACTGTCGCAATTTACTAATGGAGAGTCACATTAGCACAGCCCCAGCCCGAATGTTACGTTATGTTACGATGGAGAGTTAAATAACAACATGTTCGCCACAAGCGGAATAGACGATGCTCGGCCGGAGTCGGGTGTCGAGATATCGGCTTGTTTGCCGTGCCGGATGGCCCGCCCCCGCTTCGTCTCTTGGCAAACTGCACTGCTACACTGCAAATCATAGTGAGTTTGTTTGCGCAGGTCAACGCTCTCACCGAGTACGTTTTATGTGTTCCTGGTGTCACCACGACGACGTCACTCTAATAATAGATCGGAATGCCTCAATATGCGCGCTGGTACGCCAGTTCCTTACTTATGCACGGTGCATTCTCTTCCATGTGTAGACGCCATGTAGCCAATCGAGCGTGCGATCGTCTCATACATCACAACACAATTAACATCGCTGACTAACCAGACAGTACTATTTCAAGAGAACAATGGTTTATTAACCCATACACGAGCAGAACCCGGGATTGGTGTTACGCTTTGACACTTCGTAATATTATGTTTAATTAAAGTGCCTACACTGCAACATGATCTCGTTAAACTTTCATTATTATTCTCCCAAATTGCTCGTACGTGAACGGATTGTTTCGATCGATCTCCGTGGCGAACCTTTGTTTGACTTCGACTCCAAATTCAGCATAATTGCCTTTCAGCCTTTCATTATTCAACTTATGCAGTCATTTACTTGTGTTATTACGGGGGAGAGCCTGTAAGTGTCGTGGGTGGATGCATTAATCGTGATATGTAAATGTGAGATGTGAAATATCGAAATTGCTAACGCGGCTTCATATTCAATGGGGTCGTGTCTACTTTTCCATTAAGTTTCTAACTTATTACATTCCAAAGTGAAATTGCTTTGATGCGAGGATAAAATGAGATTGGTTACAGGTTCGTTGTAGTTATTTAAACTGTTTATGTTAACAAACTTTACGTGACACTGTCATTTTCTTGGTCATCTAAGGTTAGAGCTTCTCTCGTATAGACCGGACCATCAGCTCATAACGCTTATATATCCCGGTACAGACCTCTCAGAGCGCCTTTTATACAGATTGTTAAGTATTGGCCATAAATTCATAATCCACAATAATACTATATATATTTTTAATAGCTCAATGTAAGTATTTTGCTTTAGCGTTTTTAGTATTTTGTACTCTAAAAATCTTAATGCAACATTCCTGAGCAATGCTGTCTGTATATAGCCGGTTACAATGTTGTTTATTTGTTACAGATTGAGGACGAAGGGAATCATGGCAACGACGATACCAGGCTGTTCATTCTGTCGACGCTTGCTGGTCAGCACAAGCCGAGGGTGTCCTGTGCTCTGTGCAAAGAGACCTTGCACGTCTTTGACCGGTATCCACTGGTTGATGGGACCTTCTTCTTGAGCCCTCGTCAGCATACCAGCAGCGCTGTAGAGGTAAGTCAATAATCTTCGTAGTTATGGAGTACAACATGCGAGTCCTTAACAAAGGATTTAAATAAATAAAGTTCAACATATTGTAGATAATTATGATATAGATATCTGACATCGACAGAATGAAGGCAGAAAGTTTTCGTGTTTACTATTCGTTGACACCCCAACTAATAATAAAACTGAATGTGTACTCGTCTATTTTGGTAGAGTTGGCCTGATTTCCGGAGAACAACAAACTACGTCTCGAAGGATCTAGTATTTAGTCATTAGTTTAAACACTAGCTCTATTATATTATGTCGTTCTATCCCGTGAAATGTAGAACACTTGTGGGAAGACGAGACGTGGTAACTATTAGCTACTAAACTGTTTTACAGACGAAATTGTAACCATACTTCAGAACAGTTGAACGGAAGTTGCCATATTAACTATGTGTGTATGTGTATTATCAATGTCATTGATAAACATAGTTAATAAAGTAGTCTTTCAGCCATGTCAGAGGCGTTCGAGCGGCCTGACAAACTGACACCAGCAAGTCTTACAGTACCTAAAATTAATCAATCCAAATCCCTCGGCACCAAACAAAGATACCTCACAAATCCTTGTATCGCTAAAGCAAACTCCGTGTAATTAACGAAAATCTCACTTAAAATATCCAGTTTATTTGCGCTTAAACTTAAATACGATCCAAAAGTTTATTTAAGTGTACAAAACGTCTGCAACTCGTATGACGAAGTAACTTCTGGCTGTTTATTCAGCGAATTAGAGAGGCGAGGACGCCATCTTTGTTTAACGTTGGGATTACCATGCATGTTCTCCCAAAAGGCAGGAGTACCTTCCATACATACACCTTTTAAACTTTGAATTTTGACTGTTGTGTTACTTTATGTAGACTCTTTATTTTAAGTGACTCTTTTGCCGTTTTAAAATTAATCACTGTTTTTTTAACATAAATCATAATAAGTACAATTCCCTGAAAATGATTAAAGTTTCGTGATTGTCGAAATATCAATAGAAATGTGAATGTTGGTGGTTATTTTTTCGAAGAAAAGGATTCTTGCCTTCAGCATTCTTGTAGAGAATCTGCAAACGCAGAGATGCAAACTTTTGCAACTAAAGTTTGAGCTCAATCTGTAGTTCAGCTACTTTTCTTTGTCCATAATCCTTATTTATATTGTAAAACAGTGCAAATATGATTTTCGGTAAAAGTTTTTAGACTTGACCTACGTAGGCGTCAGGTCTAAAAACTTTTCGACATCTGGTGTCAGGAAAAATAGCGAAATCCGTACATGGGACCACCTCGATAGTATACTCCGCAATTGACGTAGAAATCTGTGAACATTAATTTTTTTTAAAGTCTTATTCATAGTCGAACATAGAATCTCCATATATGAAGTCGATAAAAAAATGAGAGTAACAAAATATATCCATCGTAACGTAAGAATTCAAAAAGTTAACACATCGATGTGCTAAGTAAAAATTGTTGGTTACTATCCTGATTGCATCGTGGCAGAGTTTTCGATTTCCGCACTCCTTTGCATTGCACATTATTTACTCGCGTCTGAGTCACTCCTTGGCAACCGAACACAAACATACCTGTAACACCAAATGTCCACTGCATGCGAACCAAGTTATTTATAGCTTAGCTTATAGTTCAAATATTTACATAAATAAAATAATTAACTGGTGGCTCTGTGAGCTGTAGACCTCGCGTGACTTTTTTTCATTATTTTCCACCCCCTCACACCCCCGAACCTTAAAGTTTATGCGTTTTTATTATGCCATTTTTGTACATTTTTCAAAATGGCTGAAATATTATTATTTATATTTTTACAAACATTATTTAAAAAAAAACGCAAAAATGAATTGACAAAAAAAACATGTAATTATCTAACTTTTGATGGGATTTAGTTCCGATGGATTTACTAACATATTCAATTTTGCTGGGACAAACGTTTATGGGACCACACTTTCAAATTAAAAAATAAACTTCTGTATCGATTCAGAAATCCTGCAGTTTATGAGGTATAAAATAAAAAGAACTAAATATAGATGAAGAACCTCCACATATTCGAATTCACTTTGGCGTGCGCCTTCTGCGTCACGCATTGCGGCGGAGCGCTTTCGCGCCCGCCCACCGTCCAGTGACGCTGTAGAGGTCAGTTACAGACCAACAACATACATCCTTCATAAAAAATATAAAATAAATTAGAAGTCGATTACAAAATTTCATCATCGTCTTATTTCTTCGTGTCCCTGTATGTCACACCATCTTTAGTTTTGTAATTATATAGTTAGTTATAACCGCAATAGCATTTGAAAGCTTACCCTTACAAAAAGCGTCGATGTACCAAAATTATTACAATCACACTAATATTATAAGGGCGAAAGTTTGTATGTGTGTATTACACTCACGCTCAAACGGCGGAATGGATTTGAGTGAAATTTGGAATGGAGTTATCTTATACCCTGGATTAATACGTAGGCTACTTTTCATCATCAGTTTTCATCATTGATCACGCGGGTGAACCGCGGGGCGCAGCTAGTAATATAATATGCTAGGCAAGAAGGCCTAAGCTAAGCTTCGCTCCTATGGACACTGAGCTCAACGTGACATCATCCGCAGGTGAAAGTGGAGGGCCGCACGCAGTTCTTGACCTGCGTGTGCATGGGCTGCCTCGAGAGCTGCGACCCGGAGCGGACGATCCGCTGCCGGTTCTGCGGACAGAAGTGGGATGGTGCGTCCCTGGTGCTGGGAACCATGTACTCGTACGACATCTTCATGGCTACGCCGTGCTGCGCTGAACGGCTGAAGGTGAGTTCCTCAACTATGTAGTGCGAGGATAGTCGCTTGACGAGATCTTCGCAAAGTAGGTATTTATTAAATGTATTGCTGTCTCCTGCCCTCCCCCAGATAGCCTATGCGAGCGATAGAGAGTGAGTTTAGTAGTAGTTACAGTTTTGATAGAATTTGTGTTTTGTGGGAAAGCACTTTCCACCCCCTAAATTGTGGTGAAATCTTTTATTATTAGTGTCGATCGCTTGAATAGAATATAATCTACGCTTACACTTTTTTTTTATAGAAAGCCTTATATTTATTAAAAAGAGCATTTTTAATTTGACAGCGCACAAAAAAGAAACGCCTATATTACTATGAAATATTGAAATTTAAAAAAAACAAAGGAATATACGCATAGTTAAAAAAATAAACAAATTTATGCAAAAATAAAAAACGTTAACGTTTAGGGGTAGAAGTGTTTTTTTCTTTTTGTATGGACAAGAGCGCTATAGACTTTTCATCACTTTTGAAAAATAAAATATAAACCACCGATCAAACATAGTGTGTAACCGTCTTGTAATGATCGAAACTCCAATTAAATGTTTCTAGATGCCATAAAACTCGTTCAGCTCAGGTCTTCATTACAGTACTAACCTTCAGACCCTCAATTATATGAAAATGGCCACCTTAACTGAAAATGTGAGCACAAATACAAAGTTTATAGCTGAAATAATTTTGTAGGTACCCGAGATTCCATCTCAACCATATTTTCAATACAAATACATTTATATCGGTCCATCATTTTGGAAGCTACGATATGCCACAGACAGATAAAGCTTCCAAAATTATAACGCTTCTCTTTTTGCGGGGGCCCGGGGGGGGGGGGGTTAAGATGGGCTCGATTCTATGGTGATAAGAGTGGCGAAAGACCGGGGAAAATGACAGAACCAAAGAGAGGCCATGCCCGGTGATGGCCTCTGATGATGGCTCTCTCTGAAGTGACAAGCCGATGATGATGAAGTTGACAGAAGACGATGAAAAGCAAACAGTTACCTTACAATTCGAGAGTTGAAACATTTTGCTAATTACAAGGTTTTTTGTAGGTACAATGTATGCGCGACTTATTAGTAAATATTACCTAACAGTTTACAACATCATCAAGGAAAACAACTCTCATTCCCCGTGTCAATGTTAGCATGAATACCTGAAATTGTATGTTTTGTTGCAGTGCAACAGCTGCTACAAGGCGCTGCTGCACCCGACGCAGCGGTTGAACTACTCGGACTACTCGCACCCGGTGACGTGCCCGCATTGCCGCTTGCTCGACTCCCACTTCGTCAAGCCACTGTCCTACTGCTTCACAAAACGGGTATACCCGCTGTTCCAGCAGTGGCCATAACAGACGGCGGTGCCGGGAACCTCTCCCGGCACCCCCCCTGCCAGTACGGACGCCTGGAGCCTGGCCCCTTCGCCCCCGCGGCGTTCCTCGCCCCCGGCCCTCCGCCCCGTCGTCAAAACGAGCATGACCCCCCGCGCGCACGAAACCATTCCTTCTGTAGACGAATCTAACAAATACCTCACGCCGACGCTTGTGAGCATCACCGAATCGCTCGCCATGCTCGGTCTGAGCCCGGAGACCCTCGCGATAAGTCTTGGGGAGACGCTGGCCGAGCGTTACTTGGCCTCGATCCAGCCCAAGCCTATCGCTGAGGAGCGTCCCACGTTCAGCACTTGCAGCATCCCGCGTCGAGAGCCAGTCGCTGAGCCAGCGCTCCAGCTCTTCTCCAACGATTTCATGGACTACCTGAACCAAATTGCTTAAAGTGTTTGTGCGCGACCCGTGGTCTAACTCTATATTGTGTGATGACGAACTCTCGTACTTTTCCGCGTCAAAAAGAAGCAAAAGAAACCCTGTGACGTTAGTTGTAATTTATGTTAAAATTAAGTTGGTATTACTGAAAATATGTTTAATGTGGTTTAGATCGTACCTACTATTGATTTTATTTTAATTTTATTATGCACCTTGTTGATTAGAAGTTGATTTTCATCGCAAATATTGATTAGCGGATTAGTGATGCCAGAAATTGCATTTTTGTTTTCGATTGATTCTTGGTCTGGGAGTTTATCCTTTTGAAGGAGTTGTAAGGTGAATTTTTAAATTATTGATTACCCTACTTCAGTGATATGATCGCCCTATCTGATAGGGAAGTTTGTGCGGCGTGTTGTTTAGTTCAATTTAGTTTATTAGTTATGTTTTATTTTAGCAAAATTTTAAACCTAACTTAAGTGTTATACAATATTTTATTAGGTTTATTATGAACTTTTGTTTCCTCCCACCAAATGGCACTTTGACGTCTAGAGGGACATATAATACCTACAGATGCCATGTTAGTTTATCATTTAAATATCACTTTAAATTTTTTCATTTACTTAAAATAATTTTCACTTCTATAAAACAATGTTAGTGGACTTTAATTGTAAGGTACCCGATTGCTGTGCCACCAACAATATGATTAGCATGTTTATTGTAAGGTTCATAAATGATGTATTGTGGTATTTACTTTAAATATTTTGTAATTAAATATCTCATTGATGTGTGGTGTTTTGTGTGCTTGAAATGTCTACGAATACAAGTTATACTTTGGAATTGTGCCATATCAAAAAGAGAATAGTTACTGGAAAATATTAAATAGAATAAAACACCATAGATCATTGAGTTATATATTCTACTTTAAAATTATTCTCAACTTTAGCACCGTACTCGGTCAGTTTTGTTACATTGCTACATTTCAACTAATTTAATAATTTTAGATTAAGGGTTTTATATTATCATGGATGTCTATTTATTTATAAGTGAATAGCGCTATATTCATTTACTAAGCGTGTATAAGTGATGTGCACATATTTACTCAGTAACTGTTTAACGTTAATTAGGGTTAAGGTTTTTATACATTTGATACTTATTCGCAAAAGTGATT
Organism: Alsophila aescularia; assembly: GCA_946251855.1. Classification (NCBI taxonomy): domain Eukaryota; kingdom Metazoa; phylum Arthropoda; class Insecta; order Lepidoptera; family Geometridae; genus Alsophila; species Alsophila aescularia. The sequence goes on from OX276383.1 coordinate 41,987,277, forward strand.
ACAAGTGATAAATTCTTAGTAATAGTGCGTGTTTAGTAATAAAGTGATAATGAAAGTGGTGCGGACTGCGGAGTAAACGGCAAGGATAATTTTTACAGAATTTTGGGTATCGCGATAGTGCGGTAGACTGCAGAATGTTAGGCAATAATTCTAATGAAGACTTAACACTTTATATAGACTAAATTTTTTGCATTGTCTTTCTTAAATTGTAACTGCCATTTACATATTACTAATCTAATCATCGGGGCCTGATATGAAGTAACGATAAATGTTAAAAGTACTCGGGTTTCATAGACACAAGTAAACATAAATATTTTCTAAAATAAGTCGGTTATTCCACAATTTTGCAAAAAAAAATACCGACAATATTTTTCTTTACTTATCTATCATCTTAAATTTTGCTTAGTTATTTTGACCATAACAGAATTTACTATAATCATTCCGATCGCATTTCAAGACTGCTGCCTAAAACTTTTTATTTGGATAATACCAACTATAAGTTACTTTACACAGTCGTAAAAATCTCGAAAAACAAACTTGTTTAGCTTGATTGTTTATCCTAACGAACATTTAAACTTGAACGTCTATCAGGCCCCGGTACACAATGTTTGACTGAATACGGTATCAAATCGGTACGGTATCGTTGCGTAGTGAGTAGGTGATCATCATCAAGCACCTGTCAAGCCATCCGCATCACTGCACGTCATTTGTCGTCATTTCATCACGCACGGTCTGTGTGGTCGGCGACTGGTAACATGACACAAAGTTTGATGGTGTAGCGCGCACCTTATTTATTATAAAAACCTAACAACGGGATCCTTCTTACATTTTTAGTGTTAATAACTTCGTGTTTTGGCAGTTTTTAATAGCTATAAAATAAAAGAGCTTGTCAGAAATGACACAAACATTAAATCGAATACTTAAAAATCTTACAATATAACCATCAAAACAGGATTTATTTAAAAATTTGACAAGAAATATAGCTATGTTATACCTATTCTACATTTAAAAAATGATTAGTAATAATTGAAATCAATAAACGATCATTATTCATTAGGTATAAGTAAACAAAAAAGATGTAAAATTAAAAAAGGTTTAATAAGATTTGGATCATAGTAGCCAGTCGCCGTGTGTGATTGTAATTTCCCTTATAATTACCTATGTATGTTTTTATATTATCTTCGCTTAATATTAAGGATATACTTATCTTTAACCTTAATCATAGCAAGGCGTAATATTCTTGTACATAATATGCCCTACAAGCAGATGCTTATCTAAGAAATTCTAAAAGGCAGACAAGCCCTATTCTGAAATTACCAAAAATCTCAATAGGCTGTAATATAACTGATTGCAAATCAAACTTGCGTACAAATCTGTCGGTTTGTCTTTACAGCCAATTGGGAAGCTAAAACTATGAGATATCTTTGGTGGGCTCATGTTGCATATTTCCTAGTATAAGCAGTAAATCGATAGTACACACTTTCAATAATATCAAATCCCAATTATTTAAAAAATAACCGCGCGTCTCGATGACATTTCATGTGTTAATCAATTTTAATTTTATCGAAGTTTGCTCGTTCGAATATAGAATTATATTTAAAGTTAATATTAAGTATACATTTATGTAAATGTATGTATGCAATAAAAGAAAAAATATTTGAAAAAAAATGACGAACGGTTGTTGGTATATTTAGAAAAATATAAAAAAAGAACCAGATCATCTGATGGTGGCCATGTACAAATATGAAGTGAATTGTCATCGCGGCGCTCGCGCTTAGGTCGTGCGACAAAAATATAATTAATCATAATAATATGTTTAATAGTCTAATAAAAAGCCATTACTTAGATATAACAGAGTACCTTAAAAGAAGACACTTCGAAAGTCATTAATTCACTTCCTCCGGTACAAAAAAGACTTAAAAATAACTTCAATAGTAAAATTATATCAAAGTCCTCAGATTCAAACAAAAAGGCTGTTTGTTTTATATATTAAATAGATATTTCAATATTGAAGATCTCCAAATAACAATTTACCTATACCTAAATAAAATAAAAATAGCTAATTATAGTATTTGCTTATATAAACAAATTAATATTGGGGCTTGAAATATATTTTATCCAATGAAATATAAGATTTCTACATTCACATTTTATACTATAGGACAACTAGACTTTCAAGGCATAATATACAAAATAAAAACCCGATTTATCAATTGTCTCGGTACGTAATTATATTAATTTCAAGTATGATATCAATTCTACTTTAACTGACGCTTCTGATGGTTGTTTACCTAGTTAATGTACAATGAGAAAGACAGACTCTCGGTCGGTCATATTATCATAATATTATAAACAATAGCTTGGTTCTTCCTTACAATCATTACTAACTGATTAATGTACACCTTTGATTATTCATATTTTAATCAGTTAATTGTTCAGTTATAGCATATAAATTTAATTACACGAATGTTGCCACTTTCTTAGTTTATTTGCACGTAATTTGTTAAATTTTGTAATTAATATTTATTTAGACACCGAAATTCAATACTAAGTTGAAATTCACTGTCGTGTTATGTAGATAATGGCTTAATAAAAGTACAAAACAATTTGTTACTTTTACAAATTTTATAAAAAAATAAATCTAATTACATATAAAAACTCACTAGATAATGTTTACCAAGTAGTTGCTGTAGATCCTAAACAAAAACCGCAACATTTTTTTGATTTAGACATAGAACTGCTTTAGTTATTTAAATTTTAGATGCAAAAATTGTTACTTATTATAAAAACCTATATTTTCTATTACTTTTTCTTTAAATTTAATTATCTTAATGTTTGTCATATATATATTTATAGAATTCTTACATATTGTACCTATAGAAGCACTGTATATCATCATTGGCATAATATTTTGTTCTGTAGTTATTATGCCTCGCTTTTGAATATAGGTTAATCAATCTTATTTCCATTGTAGTTCATGTAGAATCTTAGTACTTTATTTAATAATATGGGGAGAATGAGAAGTATGTATGTGGTCACACTTAACATTAAGGTAGTCATGTCATATTCTTTTCATAATAATTATTGGTGTTAGTGCCAACTTTTTTCATTGTGTGCATTCTGGTCATAGGAATCGTGCATTCGCGCGCTTCATCGTAAGTTCATAATGACATTTTATCTATTCGTGTTAAACTAATATACGCACACAACTTGCCTGCCTTCATTAACTCCCTTTCGTCAATATTATAAGTGTCAGAAGTTCGAAAGCAATCGTGTCTAAACGGGCTTTCTTATTAGGATTTATATAACCTCAATGGCGTCATCTATGAACTCCAGTCTTATTTCTCTCAAATACCTACATAGGTATATGCCTAGGTGTCTCACTATGAGTCCATCGGTCTGACACATCGATGTGTGAGACATAGCCCTAATACTTTGAACATTAGTTGTTCCTAAAATGATCAAAGTTGGTCAATGGCAGGCACCCTTCGAAGTGACATTCAGAATCCATTATAGGTAGGTACCCAGCGTCGCCCGAAGCTCAAAATTCACCAACGCATTGGCTGATATAGTATACGGCTGTCATTGGTTAGTGAAGATTGCAAATCAACGTTAATTATATTTTGATACTCGATGTTTTCTACACTAATGTAGTATTAGATGTTGTACGTGTAGGTTAGCGTCACTTTCGATCGCATTTGTTGGTTTGGACGCGTTTACATTTTATAAAATAAGAACAGTTACAGACTGAGCCTTATGTTTAGGTATTAAAATGGAAACTAACAAATGGGATTCGGCTGTGAAGGGTGATATAAATTTCAGTCAAAAGACATGCTACAGCCGCTTTTCGTATGAACAATTATCGCGACGCATGAGCATCGTCCCCCGACGCATTTGGCCAATAACATTTGTGAGGAACTCTAAAAATCGGTGATAATCTTACGAATTGGTTAATGATAATAATAAATAAGTTATTGCGTGGCAATTAGATTTACAAGTATTACGTAACGCGCGGGGTGCACCAGGGTATGAGTGTCCTAATTTTGTAATAACACGATGAAAAAAAAACTTTTGTACTTTCATAACGTAAAAGTGTAACTTTAGGGATAAAGTTTTTCTATTAATATGTGTAACGCGTAAATTTAAACAACAAGTAATATACGTTTTTTTACTGAAATATAGATTTAGAATTTTTATAAGACAATCCGGGACTAGATCTCGTACGTGTATCAGAGCGATAATAGGTTTAAGACCGTTTGTTCGTTTGAATCTAAGAAGGAATCCGACCATAATTTTCATGATAAAATTGCATAGAATTTACTAATTAAGTACTAATTAAAAAACGTAGGATTCCTTCTTTACGTTGGACGTTCAATGAAAAGGTCGTAGAAATAAGTAATTGTCTCTGAATGTTCTATTCGATTGAACGCTTTATAACTATAAATTACTAATGGTCGTTTTATCGTACCGTATTGTTCTTAACGAACCGTGTGTTTTAGATTTGTTTACTCTTATTGCAGACGCTGATTCATTCGCGATAACAAAATGGCAGAAATTAATTTCGTTTTCGTATCTGGATATAAAAGCTTTGCATCATTGTGTGTTGGAACGAATGTGTAACTAATATATTATATCTATCTAATTCCGTGGGAGCGCCGGCTTCCGCCGAGCGACCACGTTTGTATTTTCTAATACTGTGGTCATATAGGTGTGTGTACCATGATCTCTTGTTTACTTACAATTTTTCGGAATATGGTTCGAGAAACAAAGGAAAGATAGGATAGGAAGCTCAGAAGGAATCGCCAATTTAATTCTAGGGCGTATTTGCTTGAATTTATTATAGGGATCGTTTTAAAAATTCGATGTTAAAATACCTACAATTGTACCATTGATAAATGATATTATTTAAAAAAAAGTCTATGCGTCACAACGTATATTTTTGTACATTCGAAGTCGATGCGAAAGGAATTGGCACAAATAAATTAGAGATAGGTACGTTTATATTCTTATAAGACAAAAGTTCCATTTGTGTACGATTAAAAATTGAAAGCTATTATTTTTTGTAAGGATTGTGAGCGTTGTATTGTCTATTTTGATAAAGTTTGTGAAGCGAGATTAGGTATAGGTTGTTTCAGAAAATTGTAATAAAACTCGAGAGGCGAAAAAAAATGTTATATTTTATACGTTTCTGTATTGCGCCCACGCTTGGGCAGCGTGTTACTTTACGAATATAGGTAAGTTCACTCTTTGAAAAAGGGTTTTTTCAGGTAGTAGATTTAGTAGGCTTAGTGTTTTTTATACCAGCTTGATGTTGTGACATTTATAATTAATACGATATCGGTAAACAGTACTACCTAACAAGCAGCCAACACTGATCAATAAATGTGTAGGATGGCGTATAATATAGGGGACTTATGTTTTCGTTATCAGACGTCGAGCGGGCAGCATCTCGCCATGTGATCTTTACCAAAGTGTTGCTGTTCGTCATATCATTTAAACGATGCTAGAAACGTTTTTCGGTACAAAATCTTAGCGAAGTTTTTTAATTCTATTTGATTAATAATATATTGTTAGATAAATCTGTGTCAGATTTGTAGTGGACTACGGTTATACAACTTTAGATCTCCAAGCCGTGTCTAGTCGATTTCATCGGCGGTTATTTTTCTCCAACCCTCGAAAGTTCCATTACAATTCTGACAACAATCCTGAATTATTTCAGTTATTTAGCAGAATTTATATTAACTAGTATTTCCGATTATGTTACGTTTTATATTGCTTATATTATAACGATGTTTATTAAGTATTTAATATTCATTTGATGAGGACCTAGTCGTTTCTCTATATATCACATTTCCAAAGTACAAATTCCTTGTTGTTTAGTCCAATTTTGTTTGTCTGTTGTTGAATGGAAATTATTTTAGAGAGCGTGACGTCGTCCGTATTGAAAAATTTAACTTTGCTATGCGGCCGTAATATTGTACTACCTTTTGTATTCTGGCAAATTTAACATTGCTATGCGGCCGAAACATTGTACTACCTTTTGTATTCTGGCAAATTTAACATTGCTATGCGGCCGAAACATTGTACTACCTTTTGTATTCTGGCAAATTTAACATTGCTATGCGGCCGAAACATTGTACTACCTTTTGTATTCTGGCAAATTTTAAAGTGTAAGCGAAATCAATTCACTGTTAACAAAATTAATAAACATATGAATCTTTTCGCGCTGATTGTCTATTTAGATAATATATTATACAAACACTAGTTTAAATACAATTTAAATCTGTTTCCATCAATAGAGCCGCTTTAGAAACAATACTACAATTATGTTTAGCAGCTTTTCATTTAAGTTAGTTTAATTTTTAAATAGTCTTATCCCCTACTTTAGTTAATGCACAATAAAATAACCCGATAAATAAGTTATTTCATTATTTTTTCTTTACTAATTCTTTGGATTTCACTGTTAATGTAAGTTGTCATAGACTTTTGTTTTAGATTTTCTGTCATGGTTCTGTTTAATTACATATATCCGTTTACATATTGTTTAGTTTATACGTAATCGCCTACTACACATTTCTAAAGCTAACTTAGCAATGAAATCTATTTCAAATGACACCTACGATAAATACAATGAAACCTTTATAAAATAAATACTTAAAAATATTATTGGTGTTTAATTTAACCTTCTACTTTAATCGTTTGTAGGTTGAGAAACCGTCCTTAGAAAATAGTTGCAAGTAGGTTTGGTAATCGTAGATATTACATTTATGTGTACTTGTTTTTACTGTATTTACATACAAGTAACTACTTGAATTCGATCGTACTATTCATCTATACATAAAATAAAGCAATAGGAACTAAAAAGTCTGTACAAAGAAGATAATTCAAAAATAATTGGTCTAGGGTACATAAAATAAGCTACTGAACAAGAATTTAACATTTTAAAAATTCGTGTCTGTATGTTTGTTCGCGCATCACGTAAAAACTACTGGGCCGATTGCAATGCGGTTTTCACTGTTGGACAGCTTGTTTTGACTTAAAAACTGGGGTACTTTATATCTCAATCCGATGAGTAGAAGCCGAGCAATCGATTTATTTTTCCATTTTTTTTGTTACTTTGTATGACGAGACGGGCAGGTCGCTCGCCTGATGGTAAGCGTCACGCCTGTCCATAACAGTTGCAGTGCCACCCAGAACTCTTGTCCGTCACTGCACTTCGTTCGGCATCATTAGTTTTTAAGTCTCATTTAGTTTGGTTTTCTATATGAAGCGTGTTTTTTAGTTTTTTTTATACTATTATTTAGTTTCTACTTATTAGTTTGTTTTTTTTTTCGAATTATTGCATTGTCATCGGTCTTTGACAGGTGTGCAAAATTTGAATGAAATCTGACCGTTTAAAGTGGGTCAAAATAGCGTCCAAAGGAGTCGGTTACAAACATACAAACATACAAGTGAAGCTAATATAAAGCGTATAAAAAGAAATATACATAATTTTCACCTATCATATAAACTATGACTGTGCCAAGTTGCATCAAAACCCGTCTAGTAGTTTCAGAGTGATACGTGTTCTTTTAAATAAATTTCAACCCCTATCCATCGGGAACCCTCTAATTTTTCTGGATGAAAAGTATCCTATCCATACTACGACGTAGGAACCTCGTAGTATGAACTCAAATCATGCCAAGTTTCATTTGAATTCATTCAGTAGTTTTGGCGTGATGCGCGGTAAAGATACAGACAGACAAAGACAAAAATGAAAAAAAAAACAGTTTTGGCTTTAGTATCGAGGATAGAATAACCTCCAAAAAAAAAAACTATATCTTCTATGTACACCTACGTATTGCATAGTATGCCACGTAGAAAGTCTACTGCGCGGGGATTAGGGAACATTGCCCAATAAAAACATTAGGAAGGATTGCTTTTGATAAGAAATGTCAAGTCAATACCTTTGCTGCCATATAAATTGGAATAATAATTACCTACTTATTCCGAATAATTATTATTCGGAATAATAATTATTCCGATTACTATGTTTGCTTCGCTTAAAAGTTATCATTGGAAAACTAAGAACTCTACAACATTGGAGGGTATGCAGTAAGAATTAGAACCTAACTTGTATACTGCGCTAGTGAGTGCACGGGGACTCACAAAAAGCACATGTACATGTGTGTGTGTGTGTACATGTGCACATGTGGCTCATTTCCCTTTTTTATTGCCTGCCTCGATTTGTCACAACTACCTAATATTATAAAGGAGAAAGTTTGTATGTATGTTTGTTACCCCTTCACGCTCAAACGGCTAAACGGATTTTGATGAAATTTGGAATGGAGATAGCTTATACCCTGAAATAACACATTCATCATCAGCACATGGCTGAACGGATTTTGATAAAATTTGGAATGGAGATAGCTTATACCATCGAATAACACAAAGGATACTTTTCATCATCATTATTATAAATTACGCGGGTGAAACCGCGGGGCGCAGCTAGCTGTAAAAGGCCAATGGGTAACCCTAGCTTGATTATCTGCAAATATCTTGTAATTTCTTAACTTCATTCAACTTTTATAGCCTTTCCAAAAACCGAGTCACTGTTGGTTGCCTCCTTGATCCTACTTAGGTACCTATATTTTAACATTAATTAGTTAGGTATGGCACGTAAGTCTAGCGGTGAACGAAACGTGGCGGGGATCTTGGCACAGTCAGTTTTCGGGATAAAAAGTATTCAACATTTTAACACATTATATAAACTTTGACAGTGCCAAGATCCCCGCCACGTTTCGTTCACCGCTAGAATTACGTGCCGCTAGGTATACCACAGAATAAATAATATTATTTACCTACAACGTTTATTTGCTGGTAATTACAGAAACTAGTGTTTTGTTATTGTAGCATTAACACCTATCTTACTCGTAGGTGGTCGTTTTTGCTTTGGTTTGGGTTCGGATCCCGTCCGTAGACCAATTTTTTCCGTTATTGTTTTAAATACTTAATTTAGGATCCAGATAGTAGTTTCATGAAACTTACACATACCACTCAAAAACCTTCAATTAAGCTGAATTCTCAAAGCACAGTAATTTCGTAGGCCAGAGGTAGGTAGGTACTGAAGTACTTACTTAGGTACTATTTACCCTCCAAAATTGAGTTTATCCAAAGCTACTGCATAAACACAGGCACATGAAATGAAGACCTCTGCGCTATCGGAAGCACTTCATCTTCCTAATGCGGTATTACGTTTCCGAGCTTACGCTTTGATGGTTAATAAATATCGAACCTTTCGCCAATGTAAATAATGGAGACTGGGCCCTCTGAAAGGATTAAAGGAGTAAACCTGCGGGATTCGGTTGAGCTGCTAGGTAGGTACTCCCTTGATTACGGAACTGATATCTATCTTTAAGGCTGTTACGGTAGCGTACGGTTTTCCACCGTGAAAATCGACGGCGTCTGGTAGTGTCTAGCGGCAATCGACGTACCTATTGTACAACTAGACTCCTCTTAAATAGGGCAAGCACTTTCTGCTAACACTTTCAGTTAAATAGTTCTTAAACCTTCAACTACTAGACTTCTCACCATAAATTTTATCAAAAGTGGGAAGATTAGCTACCAGCTCCTCGGGCGTGAACCGCATAAAATAAGGTGCAACGCACACAACTGGCCGTCTTTGGCTTTAGTCACAATTGGAGTGGCGTTTGTGTAGCACAGGTTAGCAGTAACTCATTCGCGCTATAGTCTGCGTAAATGTCTTTCTACATTGTTGATGCACATGAAGCACGACACAGTGGGAATGCAGTTGTGTGGGTGTGTTTGTCTGAAGTTGTGTAGTTTTTGTTTACGTGATGTTAAAGTCCCTTCTCACGTCTTTTTATCTTTAATTTCTTATGTACTTTTTATATTAAATTTAGTCTACGCTATCACATGTCGGATGTAAATGCCGTTACATTATGTACCTAATGGTATTTTTATAGCTTTCATTCCTATCTCAGGATCGTTCGTACGTCGATGACAATCACAGCCGTGACCGTGCCCTCCGGAGCACGGAGCGATAGAAAACCGCACATAACTTCGAATATTCATTGGTGCAGAAGCCTAGAGGATCGAACCCGGTATCATTGGATTCTAAGTTGCAGTATTGAACCGTTAGGCTACTTACCGTTAGGCCTACTTACTGTAATAATCTTAGGGTAAGAACATAGACATATATGTTTAATTCTATGGGTTAGTATTAAAATTATCCTAACAAATAATTAACAATACTTACTTGTTAAAATGTGTACGTTAGCTTGTTTTTTACCCTGAGAGCTAAAATCCTAGTCTCAAAAAGAAAACTCTCTTTTATTCACCTTTTTCTTGTGGGTCCTCTCTTGCCCACATTTATTTCTTACGTGAGTAGGTATGTTAATAAAAAGTTTTCCACATGACTACTTATTATTCTTATGACTGAGATAAAGGGTGTTGCGCAACCCATTTTATGAATAACATAGCACAGTTTATAGAAATTTAAGAATCATAAAGCGTCCGGTACTAAACTGGGCACTGGGCAGAGACCTCTGGGGTGTTTTATCCGAACTAACACGGGACATAAAACGGTTTTATTACTATGTCCGCTGCGTGAACGTTTTATGCGTCGGACCACTTTCCCCGCACTGCCCCTCTTGTTTACAAACTTGATTGGATTCGTGCCTTTTCTATTTACTTAAAAGATTGTTATTTTTTTAAGCGTTTCTAACTTTACTTTAGGTCTGACTCTCCACCTCTTGATAAATGTAATCTAGTGGATAATAAGCTAAAATTTTAGATTTAGCAGTAGTCACTTGGGGGATTTAGCTTTCTATCAGGTACAAGAATTATGTAATTTTATGTTTCTTAATTTGTGCTATAAAGAACAAGAAGAAAAAAATATGTACAATTTGTGTAATGCAAATGAATTTAATCAATAAATGGGTAAGTAAAGCATAGGTTACTGTAAGCGGTTTGATTTTACCTACAACAGATTTTTTTCCTTTGGTGGCAAGTGTCACGCCTGCCCATAACAGGTGCAGTGCCACCCAGAACTCTTGCCCGTCACTGCACTCCGTTCGGCATCATTAGTTTTTAAGTCTCATTTCTCAATAATTTCACTGAAACAATACTTGTCATTTGTTAAAAAGGTTTATTTTTAATTTGATCTTTAGGAAAATTAAAGTCAACTTTTATTATTTTTCCAGACAGGATTCGTCTGAAAAAATGCGTGAAAACTAATAATAAATATAAAAAAAAAACTACCCACTCTCGGAATCGGCCCGACAGTATTTACCAGCATTGTGAAATATGGGTTTCGAATGTACCTAATCACTCGTGCGATTCTATTGTTCATCTATCGAGCGAAGTGGAGAGGCACAATAAAGCAGTTCGTGCGTGAAACTAAGTGGAAAATGTTTATAAAGATCTCCCAGGTAGGTTTAGAATCTGTGATTTGTTTTGTGTAATTGGAGATCATTACAATTCATTTGTAATAATTATTACTTTGTGTATGTAATACCGCTGCGACACTACGAAATGTAATGCTCGTCAAGTTCACAAAGGTATCGGTAAAACGTATCTCCCAGAGCGCCAAATTCAAAATTTCTTGCGTTTTTTGTCAATTACAACTCTATTATTAGCTATATATTATACTAGCTTACCTGCCCGCGACTTCGTCCGCGCGGACTCAAATAAAGCATCCTACTTACGTTCTTCTAGGATATTAAAAATCAATGCAAAAGTAGACTTCTTGGTTATGGCCTCCGTGGCTTGTTGACTTAATCTGTGGCACCAACGCTCTTAATGATTTTTGACGGACTTGTTATTTCGTTTCCATGGCAACCGTTCCTTACAGCGAGTATTAGATAGATAGATAGATAGATAGATGAACTCTTTATTGAAACACCACAATACAGAAATATACAATTAATAAACTCAATCTAACAAAAAACATGTTACAATTGGCGGTCTTATCGCTTAAAGCGATCTCTTCCAGACAACCGTGCATGGAGAGGATTATAACATAAATAAATTACGAACGGTGGTTTTTCTTACAACAACAACATAACTATATCTACTTTAATAGAAATGACAAATAAATACCAAAACATAACAACCATACAGATATATACATATAAATATACACATTATACATACATTATATATATATATAATATATATAAATATACCCATTATACATACATAATCATATATACTTGTTTATGTATATTTTTATTTTATTTTTTTAAACATTGTGTTAAAAAAGTAGCTAGTGTGAAAGGTAAGTAGGCTTTTACTTGACTTTTAAAAGCATCAATAGAAGGTGCACTGCTTCAACCGTAAAGGAATGATCATAGAATGAGGTCCTATGTATGGGAATTTTTAGCAGTAAGTTCTCTGATGACCTTAAAAAACGGGAGTTTGACATGTGAAGGAAATCAAAACGTTCGTTGAGATAATGTGGCGAAGAAGGATGAAACAAAATAGAGTAAAGTAGGGACAAATATGAGCATTCCGACGTTGACGTATGGGAAGCCACTTGAGCTTTATTCGAAATTCGGAAGCTTTATTCAACATGTTCTAGTTTTCCCGTGGAAACTTCCACGGAATTTTAGGAATTTTCTGGGATATAAAGTATCCTATATTTATTCTAGGGTATAAGCTATCTCCATTCCAAATTTCATCGAAATCCGTCCAGTGGTTATCGCGTGAAAGCTCCCCAAATAAACAAACAAACAAACAAACAGACCATGTTTCACTTTTATATATTGGTATGAATTAGCGTGGATTCATGAAAACGTGACACGAGATTTTATGAGACTTTTGAGATATTTTTTCAAACGCCAAAATAAAAGTTTATACAAATTTTTAGCTTACTATCTCACATTCCGAGGTTGACCCTATTTTTTGACTGGGGACACGGGAATAGAAAAACAAAGACATTTTGAAAAAATATTTTAATTTTTGGGTTAGATAAAGTTACATTTATGGTTTTCGTTTTTTTCCTTTACTTGTGCTATAAAACATTGCTTCTTGACAAATTTAATGATTCTAGTTTAGTTGATTTATACTATAGGGTGTCACGAGGCGGTCCTAGGGTTTGTTCCACTAGCCCAGGGACCAAACCTCAGTGGACAACATAAAAGTACAGGAACTATTAGGAGCACTCGGAGATGTTCATAAACAGAGATCTTGCACTTGATTATTCTATTCAGTCTTCTCCCAAATTAATATATTTGTTAAGCCCTTGGGGCTCTAGTATTGTTATTATCACAGACTTTTCGTGCTTCAACAATACGGATCAAAACAACCACGAACGAAAGTACTATCATATATATAAAGGACTCCAGATGTAATAAACTTATTTAGGTACATAGGTATTTTATAACATATTATTTCGTAAAATTCCAGTTTTTGATAATCCAATGACAATATGGGAATGACAGGTTATTTGAATTTAGAATTAATATAGACAAACTATCAAAAAGGTATGATTATGATGAAAGAGGTTTGACATCGTCACAAGGGTAAGGGAATCAAACCCTATAGGGCCTATAGGATTTGATTCCCTTGCGTGTGTCAAATTATACGGCATAAACTGACGCATCTTTTGATTGCGATGACTTAGAAGTTTTATTTTTTCACAACCCCAATGTATTGCCGAGCTGAGTAGATGATATTAATTTTAATTTCAACCACGCGTTAGAAAAAGGGTCTTGACAGACAGACGTACGGACAACGCAGTGATCCTACGTTAAAGGGGTTATTTTTTAACTTTTGGGGTATGGAAGACTAAAAAGAGTTAGATGATGACAGTAACCAAATTTTGGTTCGTTCGCCATCAAAACCATGGTTTTGCAAATCCAAGCGCAGAGCAAAATGTATTCGGGAAGGTGTTAAAGGTATTACAAGAATTTAAATATTGTTGCGGTAGCTCCCCATTGCAATAAATCCATACTTATAATAAAGCATTATAAGTAACGAAAAGTCTGTAAAAAGAAGATATAACATTTAAACCTACTGAACGAGAAGATATAACATTTTTTCAAATGGTATCTGTCAGTCTGTCTGTCTTGTTTTTCGCGCATTACGTGAAAACTACCGGACCGATTGCGATGCAGTTTTCACTCATGGATAACTTAGGGTTTCATTTAAAAACTGGTGTACGTACCTTCTTGGTGTTTGAATCCGCGTAAATTGTACCATATAGGTACTTTTCGTCCTGGAGTAACATTATTATCCCTTAAAAATTACCACGCAGGCAAAGACGCCGTAGACTTAATCTATACATATAAAAAAACTCCAATTCTGTTAATTGAAGATATTTAGTAACTTTTTTGGAAGCTGTTTTGTAATCCATGCTGAAGCCAAAACTGTTTTTTTTTTTCATTTTTGTCTCTCTGTCTGTCTGTCTATATCTTGGACGCGCATCACGCCGAAACTACTGAATGAGTTCAAATGAAACTTGATGATTTGAGTTCATAGATAGATAGATAGATAACACTTTATTGCACCAAATGAAATACAAACAAAAATAAACTTAAAAATATAGTACAATCATACTACGAGGTAGGACATTGGATACTGCAGGATAGGGGTATTTTATTTGGAGTTGGTATTCATGTTTTACGGCTAATAGTTACTTCCGTAATTCACCTCTAGGATACTCAAAGAATATTCCTCTAAATTTCAAATGCCTAGGTCCACCGGTTTAGGCTAGGCGTTGTCTGTCAGTCAGTCAGTATTCAGTAGGTATGTCACGGTACTGCTTTATAGACATGATTCAAATAATGAATTAGAACACATATTTTTATTATTCTGCCCAAAGGATGAAGGGCATCTATAATTATTACAAAGCAGGAAGCACCAAAAAATCTGTAAAAGGATGATATTTAAATAAAATGATCTAGGGTACTAAAAATAACCTACTGAAAAAGTATAAAACATTATTAAAATTCGTGCCTGTCTGTTTGTCTGTTCACGCATCAGGTAAAAACTACTGGATCGATTGCAATGCGTTGTTACTGTTTGATAGCTTAGGGTTTGACATAAGCACTGGTGTACTTCTTGTCTCAGTCCAATTAGTAGAAGCCGAGCAATCGATAAAAACTTTTTGATGGCTGAAGGAATTTTGTTTAAATGTTGGTATGTTGGTATATTTTGGAATAGTAATAGAGGTCTTTTAACCTCGAGAAATGGCCACTCGTGCGAAGCCGCGGGTACAGCTAGTACCTAATAGAAGAACACCAAGCAACTCGCAAACGGCCTATAGGTACAAAACAACTCCACAAAGACAGAGAGGCATCACTTACACTACTTGATTTGTAATAGAAAATAGCACCCCTCCAAAGCTATAAAAAAACTTGTTAACCCCGAAATCCAATTCTAAAACAACCACCACTTTATTATCCACTGCCGCCCATTAAACAACTTTTATGCGACACATCAAAAATTCGGCGAGCATTATCAGAAAACCGCCACCGTCCGTGTTTATGATGCGTAACATGCAATAAAATTGGGGAGCCATCTTTGCCCGATCTCCCCGCCACAGGTCTTTGATGAGCCCTGTGAGATGTATTCCATCAATAAAAAAATATGCGACACGTGATAGAATAGTGTTGGACGTTAGATGGTTGAGGTGAACATTTGTGTATTTTTATTTCCTCCACCTTTTACAGACAACATGCATTCTTACCGGGAAATTGTCAAAAATATCTAACAGTTTAGAAAGTAGGTTTATCGTTAACAGACTTATTATGCCTCTCAAAATTATAGAGAAAGTGGTGAAGTGGTGTATGAAAATATAAATATGACCGCGACTTTTTAAATCACTTCTTAATATGTAGGTGCTTTTTCTGTCAAGGCGTGTAACTCCACCAGTTAATACCCGAATGGTTTTTTGTTTTAATGAAGTCTTTCTCAGTTGCCCAAATAAACCCAGCTAATAGAAAAAACACACATAAATGACACACACATGTCGCGTTCCACCTATAAATGCTATACCATTTGTGTTAACACGAATGACTAGCGCTCAATCAGCGTTTCTCTTACGAAAAACCAGCAATGTTAGCACGGTTGACATCTACAAGTGAAACGTGTTGCTGCTCAACACAACTGTGGCCGTATTACAGAACTTGGTTTCAATCAGATTGTCACTTCCTTCATAGCAATTTCGACTCTATCGCAACGCATTAGTGATAGTGATATTGAAAATCGGATTGAAATCAAGATAGATAATAGCACTACTGTTCTATTTAATTTTGTACACCATTCCCTCATCCCAATTAATTTAAAACTAGGAAATGAAAATAATTATCGAAAAGCTTACACTTATACCGCAAGGCCAAGCGAAACAATGTTTTTTTTTATATAAAGTTACATGCTTTGCCGCTAAATTTTTGACTCATTCAAAAAGTAGCATTTTGAACCCACAAAACAACATGGGTCTGACGATGCTAGTTTCCGAAGCTAGAAATGTTAACATTTTGCATTGTGGAACGTTTGAAATTTGTTATTTGTGCTAGCATCGGAGGGCTTGTGGAACGACACTGGGGCTAAAAAAGTTAACATTGCTAGCATTTTGCTCTAAGTGGAACGCGCCTACAACTTCCGAAATACATCCGTATGAAAAAACTGAGCCTATAAGCCGTTGTGAAAACTTGTGTAAAGCGCGCCACAGACGACAAAGTTACGATAATATTTTATCTTAAGATAAAATATCGCTCGCTATACAATTTATATTAACCATCACAAACGGCGAAGATAATATATATTTGCATCTTACAGTATCTTAAGATATCGAGCGATATGGAATTTATTAAAAGATGTCATCTTAAGATACGAAATATATCGTAAAAGATACAAAATATATATTAATATACTATCTTAAGATACAAAATAAATCGTACTCGTATATGTTCTACAGGTTGCTCTGTTTTGTATTCCTGACGGGTTTTTTTAACCCCTGAACAAAGAGATGGGTGTTATAAGTGTATGTGTGTGTGTGTGTGTGTGTGTATGTATGCCATCGTAGCTCCCAAACGAATGGACCGATTTTGAAGCGGTTTTTTCTGTTTGAAAGCTGATATGATCGAGATGGTTCTTAGATGTATGGGGAGAGGGAGGGGGGGGAGGTGAGAAAGAAAGGGGGGGGGTGAAAATCGTAGCTTCCAAACAAATGGACCTATTAAGCTGTGGTTTTTTATGTTTGAAAGCTGGGGTAAACAAGATGATTCATAACTATAATTTGAGGATGGAGGAGGGGCAAGGGGGGGAGGGGGGGGGGGAGTGGTGTGAATCGTAGCTTTCAAACGAATGGACCGATTTAGCTGCGGTTTTTTATGTTTGAAAGCTGAGGTAAACGAGATGGTTCTTAGCATACTGCAAGTCGTTGTTCTGTACAAATGCTCTCGCGCATGTTCGTATTTTGTTTCACTAAATCTTCCTTAATCAAATTATGAATTTCGAGAAAAGTTTCCTTCGACTTATTAAAACAAGTTTATTTTGTTTTTGTAGAAACGTCTGCGTAAAGATTAAATTCACCGCGGCTTTTTCTGAATTTAATGTGATGTTCTATCCAAATTGATCCAGATTGACGTTTTACAGTGCGCTAATGCAATTTGCATATCAAATTCAAAATCAGAATCGTTGTTTGATGAGCTATCTAATAAATCTAATAGTGAAACCGTACTACTCGTATTTTATCATTCTGTATATAGAAAGCGGTGAAGAAATACGTGTGGCACCTAGGACGGCCTGCGTGCGAATGAATAATTTCAATATATTATCGTATCTTAGCCGTGTGTGATACCCTAAGATGCTATAATATTTTATATGCAGGTATCGTAACATCAAATATTATAGTATCTTAATCGTCTATGACGCCCTTAAAAATAACCTCATTACTACACTACGTCATCTTTACATCTCATCTCCTGAGAGTCTAAGCCATAGAATATCCTTGGTGTAAGGTGTGGTGTAGGCATCATTGATCGTCACGTCGTCACGTCCCGCTCGGTCAGCAAACGTAATGACTCGTAAAGATCCTGAGCGGTGTAAAACAGGTGGCAAAAAGGATCCGTGTCATTAAATAAAACATTTTCTGGACGAATCACCTAGAATAGGGATCTCGTGTTTAATGTGCGGATTTCGAATTACCACTACGAGTTACAGTTACACTTTTACACAGGTGTAGAAGTGTAACAGAAAAATAAACTATTAGATACACAAAAAAGCAGTAGGTAGGCAAGGTAGATAGGCTCGATCTAGATAGGCTTCATACCTACCAAATAAATACATGATGTTACGAGTAAAAAGCCCGTTTGTGGTTTTCTTCTAATTCGCGTTTTGTTTTACAAGACCCACCATCAAAAAATCGGAATAGTGTGCCCACCATCTTTTGATTTGAGTCCTATCCTACACACACGTCCAGATGTGGATGAATATAGATGGTATGGTGATGATGATGATGAAAGTTACAAGACGCAATGCAAGAAAACGCATAGAATGAGAACCTGTCCTGTTACTTTTTGAAGTCGGTAATAAATTGGTCATACATAATTAATAGATATATAGATTTTTTAGATGTTGGACAGCCTAGCTGATACTTTTCAAAGCATTGGTCTCCGGATGTACTTGGACAAAACAAATGTTATGTTCAACGAACATGTTATTCCGGAACTAATTGCTGTTAACGGAACTGCTCTCGAGACGAGTATGTTTATCTGGGGCAAACTTTGCAACTAGGTAAAAACAACTTCGAGAGAGAGACCCGCAGAAGAATACAGCTGGGCTGGGCAGCATTTGCGAAACTTCGTCGAGTCTTCTCGTCGCCAATACCGCAAAGTTTGAAGACAAAAGTCTTCAACCAGTGTGTCCTACGTGTTATGACATACGGAGCCAAGTCGTGGACACTCAAGGTATGACTAGTCCATCAATTTAAGGTCGCTCAGCGGGCTATGGAAAGGGATATGCCTGGAGTTTATCTGAAAGATCGTATCCGGAATGAGGTGATCCGGCAGAGAACCAAAGTTATCGACATAGCCCTTAGGATTAGTAAGCTGAAGTGGCAGTGGGCTGGTCATATTTGTCGAAGGACTGATAACCGTTGGGGTAGACGTGTTCTTGAGTGGAGACCGCGGCTCGGTAAACGCAGTGTAGGGCGCCCTCCAGCTAGGTGGAGCGACGATATACGCAAAGTGGCTGGCAGCAGTTGGAAGAGAAGAGCCTAAGATAAGAGGCCCCAGTGGCGTGCTTTGGGAGAGGCCTATGTCCAGCAGTGGGCTTACACGGGCTGATGATGATGATGATGATGACGACATAATTAATTAAGCAAATACTTACTTATTCTTATTTATATAAGTAGGTATGCCTAAAAATACCTACCAACTTCCATTATACTTCTCCAGGTAATCAAAACAAAATTAATTATTACGGTGTGCGAATTTATCCATTCAAAATACTCTCTTTCTACGCCAAATCTTTTAAAACATTTTTTTTCTATAACAAAGGGTCAGCTTAAATAGGGGGTGTGTCAAGCCCCCGTTGCGATAGAATTAGGCGAGTCAGGGCCAAATTAAAAAAGAAATCAGGCGCAAGTTAATTCAGAAAGTTTTAATTACGTTTATTTTAGTCATCAAGCAATTTCGTGCTGATTAATTTACAGGGTAAGATTCGGATGCTGGCTGAAAAGTCGGGGAAAAGGAAGAATTTGATTGTTTTTCTAACAATGCCGCGAGTTTCACGAGCTCTATATTCTGGGTTCACTTTCATCACTGAGTGCAATTTTTCGTAAGTTAATTATGTACGTTACGCAGGTAAATAAAAATAATTTAATATCATTTTAACAGAAATTAAAAAAACTGGTTTTAAGTATTTCATTTAAATATTTTGGTGCTCCCTATTACTCCACCTTCCTGTACCGAAATGCAATGCATAATTAGAATAATTATATGTACATTCGTCGTTATTATTAATCACTGTTTGGATTGGAACAGTTACCATCAGAAACGGCATGTAATAATAATTTCCTCGAAACTAATAATTTCCTTCGTAAGGAAATTATTAGTTTCGAGTTTTACAATATATTAATGACTCGCCCCGGCTTCGCACGGGTAGTGCTTACATCGCGACATTTTTCTTACTCATAGCATTTTTATAACAGTCGTAACTTCTTAAAAATTAACATTATGCGTAATTCAAAATCTTTGGCAACTACGCTCATGGTGCTTTGTGATAGATATGTTAATATTTCGTTTCTACGACAACATGTCATTCCGTTTCTTAATTTTTGATACCTTTGGTATCAATTTCGTACGGAACACCAATATTTTGAAAAAAAAAGTACAGCCCATGTTACTCGCTGATATTGTAGCTTAAATAGTTGAAGTAATGTTGTTAAAAGTTTCAGTTGTTTTGAGTTTATCCACTACAAATAAATAAACATAAAAAAACAAATCTTTCGTCTATATAATATTAATGTAGATTATAATATTTCATGATTATTATTTCAGATCGTCTACTCATACAAGCTTTCTATACAAATAAAATTTATGTACTTATGTATATATATATATTACCCCCCAAAACATAACAATCTAAATATTTCCAAAACTCTGCATCGGTTGTCTACACTAATATAAAGAAGAAAGATTTGATTGTTTGTATGTTTGTTTGTAATGGATAAACACAAAAAATATTGAACTGATTTAGATTTTTTTTTCACCTATAGTAAGCTTAATTATCAGCGAGTAACATGGGCAGCATTTTATTTTAAACAAAATTTGAGTCCCCTACGAAAATAGCTATAATGTAACCCAAGGTGTCAAAAATACAGAACGGAATGACGTTGCCATGGAAACGAAATAATAATGTATTTTGCCATGGAAATAAAATAATAACAAGTCTGTCAAGTGCGTGAGTAATAATGCAGTTGTCTATGGTCAAAAAACACCACGATCGTTGCTGCCAAAGATTTTGAGCTTACTAGCGTATTTTTTTAGAAGTTACGACGGGTATAAAAATACTAAAAGTAAGAAAAATGGCGCGGTGTGAGCGCTACCCGCGCTAAGCCGGGGCGAGTCACTAGTAGTCTACAAAGATGAGAGCTTGGATACCTGAAACTGGAGTTTGCCTAAAGCGAGGGCCCTTAATTACGTCCTTCACACCTCTTTGTAGCCCTGCAGTTCCGCTTTGAAGACGGCATCTGAAAAGCGGAAATTATGTGTTCTATATAGCTTATGTGCGATAGATGTTGATAACGGAAAAACGGCTTGTGAGAGCTTGAAAGCTCAATAATATAAACTGCGGAGAAAGCTATTAAATTACGAATTCGACTGAGATATCTGTACAAGAATTTTCTATATATCTTCTACCTACTTGATGCGCGGGCTTTATTTCGCAATTAGGCCGTATGTCGGCTCTTTTTGCGTGATGGGTGGTACTGCTCGTCAGCGCAGCCACCCGATGTCCTCCAGGAAAGCCAGCAGCTTCTGTATTCTGGTGCAGGCCTCCTATAGGGTTCCCGGTGCTCCCAGGAAATGCGCTCTCTGATTCGCCACGCTATTGCACTCTAAGAGCATATGCGTGGCCGTTTCTTCAGCCTTCATACATCCTCTGCAGGAAGCAGGGGCTGTCTGTAATGCCTATAGTAAATAGGTGTTTATTAAGGGCACAATGACCGGTGATTATTCCGACGACTTGTTGGAGCTTATCCCTATTAAGGTTTAGGAGTTTACGGGAGAATCTTGGATTGAATCGTGAATGCTGCGACTGCCTGCAGTCCTTAATACTTGCCCAGTAGTTTTGGTGCAGGTTGATTGTTCTCTGTCGGATTCATGCTCGGATTTGGCTGAAAAGCAAAGGGATCATCGGTTCTGGACCTACCGCGCGCAAATCCGAGCCTCGCCTCGCCTGTTCATCAGCCGCATCGTTACCTCTAGATCCGCTGTGCCCCTTTATCCATTGGAGAGTGACTCAGTTGTTTTTAACTAACCTCCTCCAGTAGATTGTGGCACTGTAGAATTAGCCCCGAGGAGTGTACGTTCTGTTGAAGAGCTTGGAGAACTGCAGCATTGTCTGAGAGTATTCTGATATTAAAATCAGTTACCTTTCTGCGTAGTACTGCAGTTGCCGCCTTGATTATACCTACACATTCCGCCTGGAAGATGGAGCTGTGTGAATACAGGGTTGCTGCTAAGTGTATATTTAGATCGTCCAAGAATGCACCCGTTCCCGTCCCTTTTTTCATTTTGAAGGCATCAGTGTAAATCCTAACTTCATGTGTGTTTGAACTATTACTAGACTCGTCATATTAGTTGTACTTTATAGCTTTTGACGAATTGATGTTGTTTTGGCACCCTATCGTAGATGGAGAGTATGAATGGGTTTCCCTCTGCATACTCCTCTATGATGTTCGTGTGTGATGCCTGTTTGTTTTGCTTCCAGAGACTAAGTGCCCTAAGCCTGTAAGCAGATGCAGCAGCTTCCTGTTGGATGTGAAGCTGTAAATCCAAGTAATGCCTCAAGTGCTGCCGAGAGGGCAGTTCTCATACACCCAGTTACAGCCACACAAGCCAGCCTCTGGAATTTTTGTAGTTTGCTAACAGTGGTTCTCTGTTTGGTTCTTGGCCACCAAACAAGAGCTCCATAAGTTATTGAAGGCCTGCTCACAGTATTATGCAACCATAAGGTAATATTTGGACTAAGGCCCCATGTTTTCCCTATCATTCTTCTGCATTGCCAAAATGAGATAGTTATTTGTTTATTTTACTCTCCAGGTGTCTAGCCCAGTTAAGTTTGCTATCTAAGGTGATACCCAAATACTTTACCTCTTCAGTCAGGGTCAACTGAGTATTGAAAAGGTATTGATTGGATTGGGTTTTGTTGGATTCACGGTGTAGTATTTCATTTTTTGATTCAATTTTCTAATATTGTATTTCTCTCTGTTAACCGAAGCTATTACATTTTTGATTTGATTTTCTAATATTGTATTTCTCTCTGTGTAACCGAACACGCAATGTTTATTTTTAAAAGCTTTTATTTTACTTCACTTGTATGTATGTATCTATCATGTATGTATCGAGGTATCTATGTATCTATGTCTTTGGTCTGTCCTGGAATCTTGTAATTTAAATTTCGAGCATTTCCCTATTGGCTATCCGGCTGAAACTTTCAGGATAGCTATATAGCTGCCTATAGCAGTATAGGACATAATGGTTTCAGCCTAAAATAAACAATTAAAATTACTATTAAAAAACCAAACACCCGACTGCGAACAAAATTATTTAATACGGGCTGACCGCCCGCCCGCGCAAAAATAAACACACTACTATTATAGAGACGAAAGTTTGTATAAACGGCTGAACGGATTTGAATTAAATTTGGTATGAAGGTAGCTTATACCCTGGATTAAAACATAGGATACTTTTTACCCCGAAAAAATGCACGGTTCTGGAGGGACGCGGGTGACACCGCGGGGAGCAGCTAGTATAGATATAAATGTAATGGTCTCTTTTTTATGTATTACTTCACTTTAACAGTTGCGATTGCACCAAATGAAAATTTTGTAAGATGCTTGTAAGAATACTGTTATTTACAAGAATTATATATTTTTGAAATGGTCTTTTAAAGACCTTCATTATGATACCTCACTCGATAAGTTTTGGTTATTTTCTGTTCCATCGGAAGCTGTGAGCCGCCATATTAGTTTTCTTGGCACTTCATATATCCTATAGCACTCTCGTGATCAAGACGAATCCAATGATACCTTATTTATCAAAACTATTAAGCCGTTAAGGCTGTAGCGCCACCCGATGATCATGTACTTATGAAACATACAACCCAAACACATAACGCTCCGTGCAGTCGAGTAAAAATAAAACAATGCGTGCTTCAGCTCTGCTTAGCGCTTGGTTCAGCAATGTTTTTGAAATATCCATCCGGGGCAACATCTGTGTGATGAGCATAAAATGTTTGTACTCGGTTCTTGGATTTTTGTTGTGTATTGACACAGAATAAATAATAGTACAAGTATTGATGTGTGTTCATTCAATGTCCATGCTACCCGCGACACAGATAAACCTAGTGCGGGGTATATGACGTTTACACTATTGATCCTATAAATCAAGGAAGGTTTACACACATAGTTGAACATACACCGTAAATACACGTTCAATTTGAAAACCTTTTACAAGTCGAATAGAAAATAATAACAAGACTTGAGAACTTTCTCCTTGTAGTCGGCTAAAAATAACATTGTCACATCTGAAAATTATGTTAAAAACAGTCCGTTTGCATGATTTAAAGCTCATATCATTCGCTTCGAAACGAAAGGCGATTTTTTAAATTCAGCGAACGCGGTTATAATATTTCACTTTTACGAGCGACCGTCTGGTCTGTGCGTCTGCGACTTCGCTCCGCCTAGGAAATCGTTGTAATAGCGCTGTTATCTCCTGCCATCTTTCGTGGTTATAGCTCGGCTGCTATCGTGGGAGTTTTTAAATGTTGTTTTGGTTTATTTTACTGTAACTTTTCTTTGAGGAAAGTTATATCATTATATCATTCTTCCTTACTCCGATACCTACTGTACCTACCTACTTACAGTACTTACTGTACACGGGAAGCGCTGTCAAAATTCATACCACTATAATTTTAAGGATAGTTAAATGATTGACGTCTCCGGGTAAGGCAATTTTGCTCAAATTAGGATAGGAAATAGGAATCCGAGTAGAAAGTGTATTTATAAGTTAATTTTCCCAGATTTTCACTAATATCTATGGGATTTCCTAACTGATTTTGATGTATATATTTCATAAAAATTGGCTCAGTACCATTTGAAGTACCGACACTTTTATTCAAAACAATATGTCCCTATTTGGCAGGAACTATATAAGTAGGTACCTTACCTACCACTTTCGATTTATCGACGTAATCAAAACACTATATTTGTGTCTACTTGTGCAAAGTTAATATGAGTGGCAAACTCAAAACAAGCAATAATTTTATCAAATTATAACTCCACGTCTCGAACTCTCGACGCGCCTTCAAATTAGACTAGAACATTCCTTTTAGGGATTCTTAAAAAGGTCGTAACATAAACTTTTTCAATTTTCACCTGCATTTATAGTCGCGTAAAGTGAGAAAGAGCTCCGGGTAAATATATCTAGGAGGTTGACGACGCCTGTTGTACTGAAAAAGACAGCAGTAGCTAAGCTCCATACAAAACAAACACTGACATTACTTCATTTATTTCCTGCAGGAGGCATCAATGGCATTCTAAAGCCTTCGCTGTGCGTATGACGCATATCCCATGTGTCATGTCATGATGCATGATGATCCTTAAGACGAAATATGCTTCTAATTTAACGATTCTTTCTCACTTATATTTAAAACTAGACCTTTGAAAACGTTTAATTGTCTTTTTTTATGTGTAATATATGTACACAAAATACTTTATTCGGATGTGGTCACCAAAACACGACGACAAATTCGACTCGATAGAAAAAATCATAAAGTTTCCTACAAAAACACCCGTTTTAACGTTCCTGCTGATGGAATGAATCAACTTCATACAGTGAGAAAAGACGATATTTTTACAAAAAAAAGAGTGTTTAATCCCAACAAACATTCAAATACTTCTGTGGAATCAATTTTTGAAAAATCGTAATGTTGTGTAAAATAACTTTGAAAATATTAACTAAAATCGGCTCCCAAGATGCATCACCTCATCTGGTTAACCTGTACCTTGACAAGCAGGACAAAAATTTTGGCGCCCATAGCGCCTTAAGACGAAATATGCTTAAAATTTTACGATTCTTCCTCACGAATATTTAAAACTAGGCCTTTGAAAACGTTTAATTAACTTTACTTTTTTACGTGTATTAAATATTCACAAAATCCTTTATCCGGATGTGTTCACCGATACACGATTAAATAAATTTGGCTCTATAGAAAAAAATACGTCAAAATTTATTAAAAAATTACACCCGTGTAGCGAACGCGCACACGCATCGACGGGAACACGCATATGTGTTCCCGTCGATGGAATGAATCAACTTCATTCAGTTCCTATCGAAGATATTTTTACATTATAATTATGTGTGTAATCCCTACAAACATTTAAATTCTTCTGTGAACTTAGTTTTTTGAAAAATCATAAGATTATTAATTAAGTTAAAGAAATATTGAAAATATTAACTAAAATCGGTTCCCAAGATGCATCACCTCTCCTGCTTAAACTGCGCCTTCACAAGCAGAACAAAAAATTTAGAGTGTACAGCGCCTTAAGGTCTGTAGTCCTTTTAATAATCACGTGCCGATAGATGGTACTATAACATTACATGTACATTCTTGTAATAAATAATGTTCTAATAAACTGACAGCCAGCCACATTTAAGCCATCATTTTTAATCACACTAATCACATCACAGTGATATTGTAGAATTGTAACCACAGTCATAAACAGGACAAACAGAGCTTAGAGTTTTAAAAATGAATGCTCTTAACGAGCGGAACACTTCGTATGCGCGATGCAGAACTCCATACATTAGAACTGACAGCCCATACAAAACGTCATAAAATACATAAAAAACGATAAGCACCATCTATTTTTATCTTCTGAAGTTTATGTGTGTAAGTTTGTTACTCCTTCACGCTCAAATGGCTAAACGGATTTGGATTTGGTACCAGGATAGCTTATATCCTGGAACACAAAGGTTATTTTTCATTATGATCATCATCATCATCCATCATCTTAATTCATGCTGGTGAAACCGCGTGGCGCTGCTAATAATATAAAGCGATTAAAGCCTAGCAGTTTACTAGTGCGACTTAGAATCCAACGATACCAAACCTCGGCTCCGCACCAATAACTTTTCTATGTTATGTGCGAATTTCCGTCGCTCCGTGCTTTGGAGAGTACGTAAAGCTGTTGGTCCCGGCTGTTATTTATTAATACCAGTCGTTGACCCATGTCAGAGGTGAGAGGCCCTTGGGTGGCTTGACAAACTCTGACCCAGAGGCCAGCACTACCCCAAACGTCTAGCAAGCAAGCAAACAATAAACAATCACAAGATTTATAAAATTAAATAAATAATTACCTATTTCACTTACGCCTTTCTGTCTCAACAAAACTTTAAAAAGAATGAAACGTATCTACTTAAAAAAATATGTTCACCTGTTCACAGCTTTAATTGTATATTAGTTTGTTTATTATACAATATCGAATTGCGTTGTCTGCTGAAAAAGTAGAGCCCCAAAACAGTTCGCATCGCGTTTCTTGCTTTTCCCTTGCAGTCTTCTTGTATAGTTGTATTCTAAATCCGATGGTATAGTCAAATAACTTTCATGAATGGCCCTCTTAGGGCCCAAGCGATTAAATAACAATTTTTGACATGAAGTGACCAATCGTAGCGCGATCTTGATTACTGCCCAGTAAAAGTACGACGCCTGAGGCACAAATGTAGCAACTTGATAAGGCGTGCTCGGTATAAAATGCATGTAAACACCTCCTTTGCGGAATGCTCAGGGACCGAATGTCGCAGACTGCTCCTTTGGAGAATTTAGACGTGGGAGTCCATTGAAGGCAAGTATGGAAATTGCAGAATAATATTCTAGTTATGTTTGGAATGGAGCTATTTAGAACTGAAGTTTCAGGGTGAACTTTTCTGTGCAGAGTGAGGTTACTTAGTCAAGTTGAAACTCACACCTACAGCACATAATAAATAATAGTACTGGGCCCACAGTGTTCAAAAACCAAATACTACTGTTTCAATACTACTGTTTCACAACAACAACAACATCAACATCTTCATTTTATAGAATAGAACTTGAAACATTTGGCTCGCGTTAGGGCGGGCCGCCCCGCATGCAAAAATCCTTCCATATCACTTTCGTTTCGTACATTTTGTATGAACCATCACCATTCGCTCGTGCTATTACAAGACTTATTCTTACCATCGCTCACAACAGGCCGCACCGCACACTTTTGTTACAGAATATTCTGTGCTTTTGTGTGAAAATGCGACCTACTATACAAATATATTATGTGCCTAGGGTAAAAGCTTGTCAGTGAAATCTAACTATAATATATTCGCTCTTATTTTGTATCGACAGTTTACATACATACCCAATGTTGTGCGATGCGTCTATAAATGAAATCCAGATGAAGTTAGTTACTAAGGCCCCTGAAGAGGGCTCAATAAAACAACAGATAATTAAATGTTACAAATTATAGGTTTTTTATTTGTTTCTTTTTTTATGTGGTTGCGTTCTTCTGAGACTGAATCATAAGACTATGTTAAGTAAGTACTAAATTGTAAGATCCATCAAAACAGCTAGAGAAAAAAGTTTAAATCCAAACATTCACCATAACACTAAATTGAAATCTACACTACATCTACACTAATAATACTAGTGGCTCTGTGACCTCGCGCGTACAAACTTTTTTGCAAACAATCTAGCGGTGCACAGTAGTGCCATCTAGTTACCTTATTGTAAAACTAACATTAATAACCAAGGTGCTCCACCAATCCCTACCTAGTAAGCAAAGGGCTGATTCCACTGGTAGAAACCTAAATGTGAGAAGTTTACTGCATTTTGAGTAGCTATTCTGCTCATCACGCCGAAGATCCTCACCAGATCTTCATCAATTTTTTATGAGACCAATTTAAAGTTACTACCTTTCAAATAAAAAAAGTACTTTCGAAATCCGATCTAATAAGGCTGAGATGAAAAGGGGGACTCCCTTTTTCAAAGTTACAAGTTCTCCCCCCCTCCCCCCCCACAATCCAAAATGCATTCTAAATGTTTCATCTAAATCGGTTGAGAAATGCGACCTGTAGAGGAGAGCAGAGATCCGGACGGACAGACATCCGGAAATACGAAAGCATTTTTGTCACCACAGAGACGCTTAACTCGCGCTTCGCACTCGCTCGGTCTGTAAAGAGAAATAATTTGATTTTTTGTATGTTTTTGAAGAAGAAGAAAATAATTAATTGGCACAATATTCTTTTTATGTGTGTTTGGTTGTGATGGTTAAACTCAAAAAACACTACTTTATAATTTATTTCACTAATAGAAAGCTACATTATCAGCGAGTAACATAGGCTGAATTTAATTGTTCAAAAAAATTAAGATCCCTGCTAAAATTGCAATAATGTAACCCAAGGTTAGTATAAACAATTTGCCTATAAACGTAATTATTTGTCGTGCGCTAAGAAAACTAGTGATATTACATAACATTATGAACTACATGTTCATAATACTCACCATTACCACAGAATAAATAATAGTAAAAGTATTTATTTATTTAGCCATTACTCACAAAAAGTTCGCGTGGCTATGCTCGTATGTCTACCTATTATACTCGTAATTAAGCCACAGTAACCGTTATTTGTTCAAATTAAACAAAACACGGATAGAATCGTTTACAAATAATGAGAAACCCTTATCTACTAGTGCAAAGCCAGAGCGAGTCACTAGCAAGGAATGAAGAGCCAGTTTAAAGCTAGAATCACGGATATTCTGCTCGTTCTAGACTACTAGCTAGACAGGACATGGTGTAGA
Organism: Alsophila aescularia; assembly: GCA_946251855.1. Taxonomy (NCBI): domain Eukaryota; kingdom Metazoa; phylum Arthropoda; class Insecta; order Lepidoptera; family Geometridae; genus Alsophila; species Alsophila aescularia. The sequence goes on from OX276383.1 coordinate 42,016,839, forward strand.
ATTCAATCGCATAAAGAGGCCGTCTACTAAACTTCAGTTTGCATCGAACTAACTACGATGCGATGGGCCAGCAATCATTCTAATGGTTCTGTTTGAGTGGACGTAGTCAAGGAAGGGGGAATTGAATGAAATGAATTTTCTACAGTACATTTTTGAGATAAAATTTTGAAAGTATTATAATCCAATAAAGAAGTTATGAGTTTACAGCACACTTTTTGACTTGGTATAATTATGGAAATTTTTGTGGAGCTATACATACATAACATACTATACTTATAATAAAACTGTAACGGGTCCAATTCTGTACATTGAAGATATTTTGAAATTTTCTTTTGGAGGATACTCTATATTCGATACTGAAGCCAAAACTGTTTTTTTTTTCATTTTTGTCTGTCTGTCTGTCCGTCTGTCTGTCTGTACATTGGCAGCACATCACGCTGAAAATACTCACTGAATTCAAATGAAATTTGGTATGATTTGAGCTTATACTTCGAGGTAGGACACTGGATACTTTTCATCCCGAAAAATTAAAGAGTTCCTGCAGGATAGGCGTTGAAAATTATTTAACAGTACACGTATCACGTTGAAACTACTGGGCGGATTTTGTTGCAACTTGGCACAGTCATAGTTTATATAATGGGTAAAAATTAAGAATACTTTTTATCCCGAAAAAATGAAGAGTTCCTGCGGGTTAATGTCCCAAATTCTATAAATTGAAGATATTGTATAATTTTTTTGGTGGTCGTTCTATATTCAATATTAAAGCCAAAACTGTATATTGTAATTTTTGTCTATGTGTCCGTCTGTCCGTCTGTCTGTCTGTACCTTGGCAGCTCAACACGCCCAAAATACTCACTGAATTCAAATGAAATTTGGTATTGTTTGAGTTCATACTACGAGGTAGGTTATAGGATACTTTTAATCCCGAAAAATTAAAGAGCTCCTGCAGGATAGGGGTTGAAACTTATTTAAAAGAACAAGTACCACGCTGAAACTAATAGACGGGTTTTGATGTAACTTGGCACCGTCTTAATTTATATTGTGACGCCTGATTTCAAGCATTTTGTCGCAATTTACCTTTTTTCAATCATTTCATGTCTTCCAATTTATCACATTTACAGGCATTAACTTAGTAAATATCCCGAAATCATACTCTTCAATAATATTTTGGTTTCCAAACTAACCTGTGTCAGTCATCTGTCAGTGCCAATGACTTTTGACGGTTCGTTGGTTACTTGTCAGTTGTCAGATGCGCTAGGATTGTTCGCGCATGCGTCGAAGTTGGTGCATCGAATTGTAGTCGATTTCATAGATTTCTACATCACTAATTGTCGGGATCATCCCTATTGACGCGGCCATTAAGGTCACATTGAAACTCTGTTTCTTGTCGACGACACGTCAAATCATATTCGGTGAGTTTTTAGAAATTGTGAGGAATTTCATGGTGTTTCAGTGGATCGTATTGTGATGTGTTTTTGTTCGCTTGCAGACCAAAGTTTCAACCTTCAGCTGTGGGGATTTTTTGTGCCGGCGACCTACCATTCGTTGGGGTTTTTGGCTGGTACGAACGCCACGCCGGTTTTGGGTGGCTTCTTGTGTTTTGCAAGATTTTTGGACTTAATCACCTCCAATAGGTACGTAACCTCACGTTTCTTTTCATATTTTAGCGATCTATGCAATTTTCATAACATGTGATGGCGCTAATCGTGATACAATCTGCGTTAATTTATGACATCACTCATGTCCGGGCTGCTTTATAGTTGAGAAAGCATTCCACCGCATGCCGGTCTCTTATTTTATCGCGTATTTCCGCGGAATTATTATTCACGAAACCCACACTTAGGTCTTAGGTCTAAAGCCCTATTGTGTCTTTGTGAATTTTCTGCTGCCCGTACCCACCTAGAAAAAAGGAATTGTAACAATATGATGGGTTAAAATTGAGGACACGTTTTATCCCGAAAAATTAAAGGGCTTCTGCGGGATATGGGTCCAAAGTTATGATAATATTTAAGTAATAAATAATATTTTTTGGATGGTTCTCTATATTTGATACTGATGCCATAACTGTTTTACTTTTTATTTTCGTTTGTCTGTCTGCCTGTTTGTCCGCATCTTGACCGCGTATCGCACAGGAACTACTGAATGAATTCAAATGAAACTTTGTATGATTTCAGTTCATACTACGAGGTAGGACATTGGAAACTTTCATCCCGAAAAATTAAAGGGTTTCTGCAATATATAGGGGTTGACAGTTATTAAAAAGAACACTTATCACGCTGAAACTACTAGACGGATTTTTTGATGCAAATTGACACAGTCATATATCTATACTTATAATAAAGCAATAGGTACGAAAAAGGCTGTAAAAAAGAAGATAAATAAAAAAATGCTCTTTTTTGATCGTGTCTATTATATGTTTACACGTGTTTTTTGTTTTTTACTATATGTTTGTTTGTTCACGCATCACGTAAAACTATAGGACTGATTGCAATGCTGTTTTCATTTTTAGATAGCTCAGGGTTTGATTTAAAAACTGGTGTAATTGGTATCTCAATCTGGTGAGTTAGAAGCCGAGCAGTGGATAAAAGTATTTTTAACGGCTAATGAAATTTTGATTAAATGTTGGTATATTGGTCTTGGAATAGCACATTATGGTACTTAGAACCTAAAGACAAGACCACGCGTGCGAAGCCGCGGGTACAGCTAGTGAATAATATATGCGTGCTGCTAAATGTGCTTTACAAAGTAGCACGGTAAAAAAAAACGACTTCAAATGAATTAAGTAATAACTAAAAAAAAAACTGCTTATCCAATTTTGATACAATTAATATTACAATTGATATAATTAATATTTATACAATTATTTTATTTTAATTTATATGAGACTAACCTGTAGGTCTTTGATGGAGTAATCGGTGAACATACATTGAAATACATACAGTCGAACATAGAACAACTTCTTTGCTAACTTCCTTTTGTGAAGTCGATTAATAATGGCAATAGTTATATTCATAGATTTATTTTACTTCATATATTATTATGAGTACAAAAACATAAATATCACAAAATAAAGGATTAGGTTGAACAGAACACTTTTTTTAAGCCTATGTAATTAAGGAGCAGCAGCTACAGCAAGCACAGGTTTTTCACTTACCTAATAAAAAAATTGTACTTGATCTTGATAATATAATTAATGAAGACGGTTAGTTTATTTTATTAAAGGATTGATATGTTATACGACTTTACTTAACAAAACCTACTATTTGAATTGACAGACGTAATAAGACTATTTTGCCCCTACACAAATCCTGAGCCACCCCTGTCGACTTGGGTCAACTCGCAGACCGAATTAGTTCTTTTCAAACAACCTCCATCATTGAATTGAAATGTCCAGACAGACGGTCCTACATTACCTATTATATAGCTTTGCAGTTTTACAACCGATTCTTCAAAAGATATGTCTACCTTTTCAGTACAGAAATAGCGGGCGCAGCCTTAGAAATGCATCTTTATTTTTTATGAAGTTGAAGAGCGCCCTTAGAAGTTCTGTTAGTTAGATGGCAAGTTTTTTATAAGAGTTTTTTAACGAAAGTGTAGTCTTATAAATGTAAAATAAAAAGAATAGAGCGCATGTCAAAATAAAAATACTAATATAGCAAATCAAATAGTCAAAATATCGTCAAATATATATACTATATACAATAGCACATAATTGTGGAAAACGATATTTATATATTCGCTATTTATATTCTAATCTAACGATACAGGGTTCGGTCCTAGGCTCCGCTACTTAGTACTATTATTTATTCTATGGCTCCGCAGTAATTAATTTTCTGTGCGGTTTTCCATCGCTCCGTGCTTCAGCAGGCACGTTATAAGCTGTCGGTCTCGGCTAACATTGATTAATAGCAGTCGGTTAGTCACGTCAGAAGCCATCGATTGGCCTGACAAACTCTGACACCAGAGGCCAACACTACCTCACACGAGTCACACGACAAACAAAATAATCAAATTACATAAAAAACAGTACCTTTGTCACTACGTTTTGGTAGTGGTGGGCTTCTTATGCAAGAACTGCCCCAGACGGACGTCTGGGGCAGTACCACACCTTTGTCAGATATTCAACCGCCAAGCAGTAGTGTGCAAACGTTTCTGTTTCAGTTTGAAGGGCAATGTTTCCAGCGAAATAACTGGACAATGAGACTTAAAAACAAAAATTTCACGGTGACGCAGTGCAGCGCAAGATTTTGCGGCCAAAGTTCTACAATTATGATGGCCAGGCGTGACGCTTACCATCAGGCGAGCGACGTGCTAGGGTGCTAGTCTCGTCACTCAATCCAAAGAAATAAAAGGTAGAAATATTTTGTATAGAATTTACAATCACAGGATGCTCACAGGGTTATCTTTGAAGTTGTCCGCCATGTCACGTAACTTATGATTTCCATAGTGGAACATTTTGTGACTCCAGGTAGGTATATAATATGTCATATATATGTCTATAACAATAATTTCCTTTTCTCACGTACGGATGGGATGATAAAAACTTAGTAGACGGTAGGTACTCTATCTTTATTTAATTACTACCTGTGCCCGCGGCTTTGCCCACATGGTCATATCTCTGTATTAAAAGTAACTTGAGGTGTTATTCCAGGACCAAAAGTACCCATTGTGTAGATACAAACTACCAAATTTCGTTCAGCCGTCAGATAGTTTTTTATCGATTCCTCGGCTTCTAATCATTGAATTGAATGGAAATTGATTTTTAAGTCAAAACCTAAGCTATCCTACAGTAAAAACCGCATCGAAATCGGTCCAATAGGTTTTAAGTTATGCGTGAACAAACATACAAACAGCAGACCGAATTTATAAAAAGTTATATTCTTGTTCAGTAGCTTATTTTAACTACCCCGGACCATTTTTTTTAAATTATCTTCGTTATACGACTTTTTGGTTCTAATTGCTTTATTATAAGTACCTATAGATAAGTTACTATCGTAAAAGTACACCCAGTGAAAAAAAAATTGACATGTAAAATAAATATTAAAATATATACTTGTATTATTTTTATCGTGATACTTATTTTTACCGACTACAGCAAAGCAAAGGAAGGGTAATGAGTTTAACAGTATATGTATCTATGTGGTTTATACCACTATGTTCACCGTATGTGGTTATGCGGATGTTCCAAAATAACGTCGCCCCTATTGGTTTGATTTTGACAAGCGAGGTGTCAATTGATTCTTCTTCAGGTATGGAATCTCATAGGCTATTATGTTTTAGCCGACTACAGCAAGGCAAAGGTATAAATTATGTCTTAAATTAAAAAAATTGGTCCGATTTTGACAAACAAGGTATCAACCGATGCGTTTTCGTCGCAAGTGTCATAGACTATTTTTTACCCGGCCCTAGACGGTTTTAGTTTTTGAACTTATTAGTAAAACTATCATGCATTAAATAATGTGCATAACGAACTATCAGTTTGCAGGTAGATAGATAGATAACTCTTTATTGTACACCACATAGAACAAAAATACAATAATAACTAAAACATTTATACAAAATATATGGGACAATGGGCGGTCTTATCGCTAAAAAGCGATCTCTTCCAGACAACCTTTGGATGGAAAGGAATTAATATACGGCAAAGACGGTGGCGCATTATAATATAATAAATAAATAATAAAAACTGAATACAATGAATAAACATATATACACATATATTCCAATATACCTACACATAAAAATGTAAATATATAGTACAGTATATATATATACATAAATATATATCCATATACATAGTATATACATTATAATAACTTACATTTACTACATATACATTTACAAAATATATACAAACATAATAAAACCACATAATGAAACCACAACAGAATAACAACAAAATAGCAAGAAGTGATATTAATTAGAGAGATAAAACTTCTTTATTTGAAGTTTAAAAACAGGGAGTGACTGGGCTCGCCTTATAGTAACTGGCAGAGCGTTCCATAGGCGAACTGCTTGGATGGTAAATGAACTGCCATAAAAAGAGCTTCTATGTAGAGGGATCATCAAAGCTAAATTTTCTGATGACCTGAGTGACAACTTGTTAGAATCAGACAGGAAATTAAAATTGATTGAGGAGGGATTAAACAAAACTGTATAAAGAATAGAGAGTATATGAGTATTCCGGCGGAGGCGTATTGGAAGGCACTTGAGCTTAGTGTGAAATTCAGAGACATGATCATATTTGCGCAAACCAAATATAAATCGAATGCAGAAGTTTTGAAGACGCTCAAGTTACCTCAGGTACCTCGCTCTTTTCAATTCAAAGGTCCTGAAACTATCAAAAGAGTTTGAGATTCGGGTATATATAATCGCATGGTAGGTTTCTCATGGCCATGAAAATATGAAGAAATAAAAAACGGATGGATAGGTACCTGACTAAACCAAAAACAGTCCATATGTTGTTGTGTAAAAGTACCTACTTACAAGACTAATTTTATAAAATGATACTCCAATACAAAAAATACTACTATAATAATAATTAGAATAGAAACATAAAAAATAATTGGTTCGAATCTATAGGTGCTATAATTATTGTGTCATGAACTGTTTAAAGTTAATCATTAGTTACGAGTAAATTTTTATAAGCTAACCGTCAATTATTACCTTAGGGTATTGTACAAAATGTATGAACTTGATTGATAAGTTCAAGGGTAAACAGCTATTGAAGATGTTAACTTTGTTATGGGCGTGCCTGTAATTTTGTAAGGTATTTTTTTTGATCAAATTTTTAAGTTCGTTTTTTGTCTTTTGATTACAAGTTGTACATAAATGTGAGCAACTTTTATAGATCTAAAATTACCTGAATTCTAACCTAATTAATCTAACTTATGGCTTAATTTATAGTTGAAGACCGAGCTGAGTGGCCTAAGTTCAACAGTGGACAAATATAGGCTGATGAGGATGATGATGGCTTAACCAGCTGTGCCTGCGACTTTGCCCACTTTCACATTTATTTGGGTTAAAAGTAACCTATGTGTTATTCCTGTACCAAAAGTACCTATGCTATTATATACTACATTTCATGTTCATTCGTCAAATAGTTTTTTGGGCTTCTAATCACTGGAATCAGATACCAGTACACCAAGTTTTTAAGTCAAAACCTAAGATCCAACAGTGAATAATTACATCACAATCAGTCCAGTAGTTTTTACGTGATGCGCGAACAGTCAAACATTCAAAAAGACACAAAAAGAAAGAAGAGATTATTTTAAGTCCCCTAGACCAAAACTTTTATGGTTATGTCCAAAATGAATAGTCCAGTCGTAAGAAGACCGTCACCATTAAGACCGATTAGGTAAACGGAGATTTCTTAAATTGGACGTTTTGATTGCACTTAAACTGCACCCTACAACTTGCAGACATTTAAGTCAGCCTCCACATTTGAATCCAGTAATTACATTCTACAATTTGTTGTTATTGCTACTATTATTGCGGCTGCAACTTCTAATGGTAGTCTTATTGCAGTCATTGTGTATGGTAGAGATGTAACTCTTGTGTTTTGGACGATGATCCGGATAAAATGAATAAGCTGGATCCGGATGGTAAGAGTACTGTAACTGTAAAATTCAAACACGAAACTCAAACTTATTTATTCGTTGATTGTAAGTAACGACTCTCCAGAAAAAAAACAAGTTGTTTTTTTATCTTAAAATATCATAAATACCTAAACCAAATCAATAAATTGATTACCTCGGTCAACGAATTAGCCTAACAGCTATTCAACAAGGTAACGTTGATGGCTTTTTGGGCAATTTACCTGCAGACATTATTTGTAAATTGGTAATCATTTTAGATTTTGTACATACATAGTTTTCATTTGCAAATACTTATAAGAAACTAGGCTGGACAAGGTCCCCACAAGGGCAACGGCTCACGAGTATGACTTTTGTACCAGCCATCACTCTTATTTTAAGATGGAAGGTTACACAGCCTGCATTGATTGACCAAATGCTTCTTGGATATGACTCTTTTTTTTAGATCACGAGTATACAAATACTCAATAGTGACGATTATCAATAGGCTGAATAAAAAATATAACGAATTAAAAAGGTGAAGCGTTGTCTTGTGAAAGCAGGGGCGGTTCAGAGCGGTGCGAGCGGTGCAACCGCACCGGGCGCCGTCATGAGGGGGGCGCCAAAATCAACTGACATGTAATCACCCAAGACCACGAGTGACGAAAGTCACAGCGCGTGCGGTGCCTCAAGCACCACGACTGACTTTTGCTACAGCGGAGTTCCGACCTTATTTACATGACATTAGAGTAGAGTTTCCTATTAGTGTAATGTAATGCATGAACACCGCTTAAACCGAGGGATTTGATTGGTCGATCAACTGATTCGGTCTCAGTACATTTTATGAGATTAATTACAGTTCGAAGTCGAAGTACACACTCGCGAGGTCATCGACCGCGAAGTGAGTTTTGTGGTTATGTTTTGTGTTTAGGCTTTCAGTGCTTGTATTTCATGTTCCTACGTCTAAAAATACTAAAAGGAAATATTTATAATAATTTTATGATAACAAAAATATGGGATTTGTTAAAACAAAAGTTAGTTAAATCAAACAGAGGCGAGCGGAGCCGTATTAGTCGGGAAAACGTTTTCGTAAATATAATTTTGATTGTTTATTACTGTTTAGTATTGTTTCTTGGTTCTTTATTGTTTTATCTATAAAATGCTGTAACACATTATGTTATTTATTCTGCACTTCACAAAAAATAAGTTTCAACGCGCGGGAAATATCGCGCGCTCGGCGAGTTCCCGCCAATTTCTTTGGGTGCTGATTTTACAATTGTTACCTATAAAGAGTGCATAAATGTTTTTTTCTTTATTTTAGAAAGGAAATATTATAGAGTAACCGAGGATGTAAAAAAAAGAAAAAAGTGTTTGTTTAATAGTTAACTTGCAAAAAAAATAGTTTTTCAAGTTTTTTTTCGAATTGTACGTACAGCTGTAGCAAGGCCGTAGGCAGGGGGGGGGGTTTAACAGGGGGGGGGGGGGTTTAACCCCCCCCCCCCCAAATTCCTTTGTAAAGCACCCAACGTTTTATACACGGAAAGACTGAAAGCCCAATTTATAATGAATTTTTACTATAGGTAAAAGTGCAGTAAAAATTTCAGTTGTTTAATGTAATATGGAAACAAAATGGAAATTTTATTATATTAATTTGTGTTTGGTGAGTTTATTAGGAGAGAAAGTAAAATTAAGTATTTACGAAATCATCTTTTCAATTAAAACTAATGTCTATATGAATAACACCAGTCATTAAAACCACCAAACATCGCAATGTAATGTATGTAGTTTTTTTATATTGTTAGGAACCACGAGCAAGAGTAGTTTATATCCAAGTTTGCAACACTGAGCTACTAGGTACTGTGGTGCTTGAAATTCTGGCACTTGTTCCTTTTTTTTTCTTCGAAAAAACTACTTTAGGGAAGCGTTTCGGGTACTTATCTTTACTTTTAGTTTTTGAGGAAACTATGAGGCGTTTTAAGCTAATTGAATGAAATTGAAGCTAATTAATTTCTCTACAAATTCCTCTCTCATGAATTTCTATTAAAAAAGTTTAGCCAGTACTTATCTTAGAATAAACAAACCGATAATAATACTTTTTTTTTGAAAAAATTTGCTCCTCTATGACTGGCTGTATGATTGCTTCAAGTTCAAGTTGAGCTCAAAATTGTAGAAAAATTTGGTTTCCTATACAAAATTGTAGATTAAGGATACCCGAAAATCGCTCTCTTAGTCCGGAACAAGTGCCATAAATGAAGACGAATCGATTGATACCTCGCTTGTCAAAATCGGACTAAGTTTTTTGTTTGAATACATAACCCTTCCTTAGTTTCGCCGTAGTTGAGTTAAAAAAAATAGCCTTTGACATCTATATACCCACATACATAAATAAACTGTTAAACTCATTACCCTCCCCTTGCTTCGGCGTACTCAGGTAAAAAAAACTCTGGTCCAAAGCTTGACCAAAATGATTTCCTGGCTACGGCCTTGAGCTGTAGTTAATAAAATAACTATTTATATGATATTATTTTCATTTATCCTCATCGTTAATTTCAATAGCTTTCTAGAACGGTAACTAAAAATATTCTAATCGTAAGCGTTCAGCAATTAGAGATGTAAATAAAGGATGGGGGCCGGGATCAGCCCGGTTAATTTAATTTGGCGTAGGTAAACGTACCGATGCATATCCCAAATTTTTCGCTTGCATAGTTTATATTTGCGAAATGTTTCACTATAAGTACCCTATCGAATGACCCAATACATTTTTTGTCTGAACTCACTTGCTGTCGCTTTTCTGTATGTAATGTCGCTCTCCCCGCGTCTTTATAATGAGTTAAAAAAAATACATTGTTAGTAGTTCTTTTATCTTTTTTAAGACTGTCTGTAGCATAACAGTGTAAATAAAAGTTGTCAAACAAAATTATTGACTGTTATTATTTCTCATCAGTACAACTTCACCTCAGCAGGGCACTCTTGCCCTGCTGAGGTTCGGCAAGCTCAGTGGAGTTGTCGAGCGCAACAGAGTAGTGTGAGCGGTATAGACCTTACATCAGCAGGGCAAGAGGGCAAGCACAGTGGCGTTGTCAAGCGCAACAGAGTAGTGTGAGCGGTATAGACCTTTTAAATAGCAATAAAAAATGTCGAAGGTATACAATATATATTGGTCGAAGGTAAAGGCAACATTTCTTGTCACGTCGCGTGCGACAGACTACACATTAGAGATTTGGGAGGTCTATCATAGTATAAACTAAGGTTTTGTATATACAGGGGCGCCACCCGAGCGAGATCTCAAATCTCGCACTACCTAAAATTTTTGCTAGGGCCGCCCCTGTGTTAAGGTTTTGTTTTCTAAGACCTAAAGAGTTTTGATGAAATTATTTATCGCGATTAGAGTGGCAGGTAGATACAATACATACACAAGTACGGGTCCGGGTACCCGTACGGGTTACTTTACAGCCGCAGAAGTGCTGCATTATCCGGTATAAACTGGGTAGCCTTCGACCATTTGTCGGATGGTAGTAAAATCCCTAGTGACAACGCCTTAGTGCTACTTGAGGCGACTGCGACACGGTATTATACTGTTAATTACATTTTCATTGTTATGGGAACACGTTTTTGATTGTGGAGCTCTTAGGTGCATTCAGAATTGATATAGGTAAGTGCCTACACACACACAATGATTTAGTATCTTTTGATACAAGTAGGTATGGTGATAAGATCCAGGTGTATCGCTATTCAGTCTACTGGCAACTAGACAAATCGATTACGTAAGTAGACTAAGAAGTATAAGAGTAGAGAACTGCACAATTTGATTCTCCTATCACCTTTCCATCACCGTACGACTAGACGATCGGCAAAGTGCCACCCTTTTAGGGTTGGAATACCTCGCACAAGAACGAAGCATTACGCTTCTTTATTTATTATAAGAACTGCAAAGGAGTGGAATGTTCTGCCCTCATCAGTGTTTCCGGTAAAATATAACCAAGTCAAGAGTGAATAGGTTTCAACTAGGCAAGCGTGCTACACCTTCGGCCACATCATCGCTTTCTATCAGGTGAGATAGTGGACAATCGATTGCCTATTCCGGAAAAATAATAATAAACTACGGTAATGACTACGGTACTCACCCTTTCGTTCACCCATATTATATCAAGATTTCATGAACCTATTTGGATAATTATTTTGTTTATTTGAAAGTGTAGACCTCCAGTGTGGTCCCATATAAATTTCATCAAAATCGCTAAAGCAGTTGTTTTGAGAAATACAGCTGAAGTCGTTATTATACTCAAATAATAATAATTATCACAAGAGTACTAAGCACGTAAATTATAGAACATAAAACTAATAGCCAGACGACAGAAAGCCGTAAAATGAGATATTCACTTTAGACCCAGATGCGTCCAAAGCTCTTAGTCTGGAGTCTGATTTTGTCATCGTGAGATACGGTGCGGTATTGTATGACCATACTAGAAATACGTTAATGTACTTAGTTAAATTAATAAACATATTCTGCGACTTACTTAACTATTCCAGCAAGTGATAATGGAGACGAACTAATAACTAATAATTTAACTAAATGGTTTCAAAAAAGTGGTACGTATTTTAAAAGCTTTTATTTAACTTCACTTGTATGAATGTATGTATCTAAGTATCTATGTTTTTAGGTATTTATGTATTTTGTCCTGAAAACTTGCAATTCAAATTACGAGCACTTCCCGATTTGCTATCCTTCTGAAACTTTCAGGGTAGCTTATAAACCGATGGCAAAGCAATAAAAAATAATAAAAAAACTTTAAAACGTTAAAAGTGAATATGCAATTTAAAAAAACTTTTTTTTTTGGGGAATCAAAATGCATATAAAAAGTTACATTCATTAAAAAAAAAGGTTTCTTTTTTTTTAGTTTGTACTTATTTTAAGAAATTACTATTACTGCCAACCTCCTTGACGTCTCACATTTCATTCATAAATCTACTAATTCATGATAAACAACATTCTTTTATTTTCTTTCGTTTAAGTAGGTACCTACTCATACTTTTTGTACACAGTATTATTTTTTGAAAAATATTTTTATAGCAGGTGGACCCAAAAAAACGAGTTTATTCCCTAGTCTGAAAATCTTGCATCCGCTATCTATTAGCCGTAAAAGAAAAACATAAATTGTACATCTTTCGCTAACATTGTCATGCGATTCTGCAACCATTTGCCATTTAGCTATGGAACGATGTATGGTACCCCAGATTTTAATTTGACTCGGTGCCAAACGTCGAACGACAAAGTTGCGGGCGGCAATATATAGTTCCATGAACCAAGGAACCGATACATGGATTTACTAAAATAACTACCTACTGAACCAATTTTCATGAAATTAATTTGGGAATTCTTTGGAGGAATGTCTATCTTTTTAAATAAATAAATAACATTTCAGTCGCTTCATAAATCCTATGAATATGAGTTAATATACAAAAACAATTGAATTGATATGCTTTTTTCTTAGCTCGTTAAGATGATTTTTAAGTTAGTGCCATTTATTTTTTAAATCTCTTGTTTTGTATGCTGCGTCATATCAACGACCGCCATAACCGTAACATGACAGCCACAAATAAAAATATTTCCCCCTGAAGTGTAATAACGACTATTATTATAAATAGTGGCAGCACTAGCACAATCTCGGCTGCGGATCGTCTCGGCGCTCGTGCACGTTATTTACTGGCAACTCCAGTGTCATTAGCGGTAGTTGCGCGCCATCTGCAACTTATGCTTTTTGAGAATATACTGCACAGATTATTTTAGTCTACCCTCTACTTCCATAATGTTCTACCTGTTCCAAGACTTCCTTAATTACAAATTCAGAATATAGCTATTATTTAGATTTTACTTTTGAAAAACAAATACAAAATAATTCTTGATATCTATGTAACAAACAGTTATATTTACATAAAATATGATACCTACAGAATCTGCGAAGAAGAAGAGAAATAAGCAAAAAATATATGTATTTGGAGAGCTATGAATTCGCAAGCTCCTGGACTATAAATAATATTGTTTCCGGAAAAAGTGGCTTCTCCTATTAAATTATTTCTCAGATTAAGTTAAAGCTATGTTTGGAGACGAATGATGGTAAAGATTGTACATGGTAAGAGTTAACCTAAAATTGCTTTTAAGAGTTTAAGTAATTTTATATTCCATTATCTAAGTGCTACGCGTCAGTCAAGACCTACGCCGTAGCAGTAGTTACTATTAAAGGTATAAATAATATATTTATTCGTTTAAATTATAATGTTGTTTTGACGACAATTGGACCTTTTTACTGAGCGCACATTCCCCTTTGGTAAACTCGCAACTATCGCATCACATGTCATGTATAAGCTATTTTATAGTTTTCTATAAAAAAAAACTGATGTAAATTGTATGTATTGTACCAATAAATATTATAACTTCTTTCTTCTTTGACTGTAAACACAATACACCAATAAATGAGGAGGCAATTCTGGTATAAGTTTGTTAACAAGTACCGGCTTTCTAAATCCAGATTAAACCTCCTTGTTTTCAAACAGTTTTATTTCCTCTAGAAATCGACTTACTGTTTCCCCCCTTGTGTCTGGAGTATCTTTCCATATAGGTAATCCTCATCATCTACGTATAAAAACCTGTTAAATTTGGTTAAAATAGTTTAGTACGTAACCATTTAAAAAATTGCGTTAAATGTCCTCTATTTATTGAGACGTATCGAAATTGAATCCAGTAAACTTATTTTTACAGCTACGCCTGAAAGGCACAACAAAAAAATGTGTCAAAATGTCAAAACCGGCCGCCTGCACGGCACGCCTTTGTACCTTCTCTATTCCATTCTATAAAAGGCAACTTGGGTAGGTAGTACCTATTTACTACAGAGAAGCAGTTTTTTTTTTAATTTACTCACCTAAATTAAAAGGCAGTGCTTTACTTTCCTTAGTTCTCCCTCCATTGAGATAATAAAGGTTAAAGACTTAACGGAGAGCATTTTTGAAAAGGCATGTATTTATCATTAGACACAGACAAAAAAAACAGTGTTTGAAATTGCTTACATTAATTACTTTTCAAAATTAAACAATACTAGACACCAACGTTGATAGTCAATATGAGTTAATTTAAAAAAATATATAAAAAAGCTTTAATACAGTAGCCATGTCATGGTGAAACTTAAAAAGGGCTATCACAATTAAATGCGTATACAACATTTCGAGTCTGTGCTGTTAACCATTGACGAGTTATCTAGTTAGGACCCAGCCCTGAGTGCAGCAACCATGTCACGGTAAAACTTAAAACCAGCTATCATAATAAGATGCGTATATACACAAAATTTCGTGACAGTGCTGTTGATCGTTGAAGAGTCCTTTATCTGGAGCTAATCCTGGATGTTGGTTCAGTTCATAAAAATGCATTGTCATCGAAACTTCACCAACATGTAAAAATTCTACTCCGTAGGATAAGAGGAAGTGGTCCTAATTCAGTTCTCAACATTTCTATCTGAACTAACATACATACATTGTGAAGTTAAATAAAAGCTTTTAAAAAGCTATCGCGTGTGTTCATGTTAAAATATGTAAAAATGGTACAAGTGCTACAAAACACAGGCAATGAATAAATAATAGTACCAGATATAATCTGACCTATGTCCTATGAGTCTTATGTCCAGCAGTGGACTGATGCGGGCTGATAATGATGATGATGATACTCTGACCATGTTTTGGACCATTTTAGAGTTCTTCCTCTGGCAGTTGTGGTGAAAAACAAACCACAGCTACAATGGACAAGTAGAAAACTGGGTACCTATACCTATAACGTTCATAGGAGATTTAGATGATACAGGAGACTCTTAAGCCGTTTATTTTGACCAATAGTTATTCATCATCACAAAAAC
The DNA here is from genome assembly GCA_946251855.1 of Alsophila aescularia. Classification (NCBI taxonomy): domain Eukaryota; kingdom Metazoa; phylum Arthropoda; class Insecta; order Lepidoptera; family Geometridae; genus Alsophila; species Alsophila aescularia. Next base: position 42,032,311 of record OX276383.1, read on the forward strand.
TACAGATACCTACAGACACAAAGTAATTGTCAATCACATTCATCAAGCTTACAGTCATGATTATCTTCATAAACTCTCGTCTAAATAACTTCTGCTCACGACACTACCATTAATATCAGCTAAGGCCATTACACACGTGAAGTCTGTTATTGCGAAAATTCTTCAGCTTGAGGGGATGAGAGTTTATCGTTTGAGGTAAACCTTTACATTAGTAGGTGTTTCTTTCTTTTGATTGGTGTTTGCAAGTTTCTTCCTGGGATTGACTTTGGCTTTTCAGAACAACATCTTTAACAATGTTGGATTAAGGAAAATGTTTTGATTCAACTTGCCACACTGCTTGACCACTCACGGAAGTGTAAGCACTCAACAAACATGTGTTTTTTGTTATTAATGAAACTACTGTGCTTATCTATCTATACACCAGTTGCTTACCGCGCACGCGCATGTATGCGCTCAGTACTGCGCAATGTTAGATTTAGCGCCACCCGATGATCTACCGATCTATCTATCTAAATAAAACTGAAACGGGTCCAATTCTGTACAATGAAGTTTTTTTGTTATGTGTTTACTCTATATTGGATACTAAAGCCAAATCTGTTTTTTTTTTCATTTGTGTCGGTCTGTCTATCTGTCTGTCTGTCTGTCTGTCTGTATCTTTACTAGGCATCACGCCGAAACTGCTGAATGAATTTAAATTAAACATGGTATGATTTGAGTTTATACTACGAGGGTTAACGCAGGATAGGGGTTGAAACTTATTTAAAAGAACACTTATCACGCTGAAACAACTGGGCGGATTTTGATGCAACTAGGTACAGTCAAAGTTTATATGGTGGGCTAAAATTGAGTATCTATACATTTTATCCCGAAAAAATAAAGGGTTCCTTCGGGATAGGGATCTCGGGAAAGATATGTTAAGTTTGAAGTAATAAATAATATTTTTTGGAGGGTACTCTACATTCGATACTGAAGCCAAAACTGTATATTTTTCATTTGTGTCTGTCTGTTTGTATCTTGACCGAGCAACACGCCGAAACTAATAATTCAAATAAACTTGGTATAATATGAGTTCATACTACGAGGTATGCCATTGGATACTTTTATCCCGATACTCGTATTTAGCATGGTTCCCTTGGGAGAGGGGATGAAAGTCAAAATGTGTACTTAGTTGTAATTCATTAACGCGTAGTCCGATTTCATTCATTATTTTTTTGACAGAAAGTACAATCCTCAGTATTATGTCCAAATAACTTGAAACCCTAAATGTACAGGAACATTTGAACGTACGGTTCATCTTAATCTGGCCTTCGCACTTCGGTCTCCGTAGACGGCGTAGATACAAACACAATGTAGTGTGGGACGCCCGCCGGCCAGGTGGAGAGACGACTTGCGAAAGACAGCTGGCAGCGACTGGATGAGAAGAGCCAAAGATCGGGCTCAGTGGCGTTCTTTGGGACAGACAGCAGCAGCAGTGGTCCAGCAGTGGACTGGTTAGGTACTGTGGTAGGCTTATTCTGTGGTTAGGTCGCTAAAATCTGTAACATCCTGTTTTTTGGGATGTGGTTAGGATAGATACCAGTAGTGTTAAACTAAATTTGCAGCTTCGAAAGACCTGAGCTAAATTCGTGGTGCACGAAAAACATCGAAATTTTCGGTCCTTTTTCAGATTTTGGCTTATAACTACTAAAAAGTGCTTCCCATGGAAAAGTTATTAGTAACACTTAGGAAGAAAATAAAATTTTCTATAATTTGAGCTTAACTGCAGCTTTGTTATATATTGAAAAACCTGAGATACAGTACTTCAAACATTGGCAATTTTCCTAAAAAGTTAGAAATTGTAGTTTTAGCTCCTTTCCGTGCAGAATATCGGTATAATACTCATTCTACGACGAAATCATGGGAAAAAGTTGTAGAACAGTTATTTAACTTTAATGTAAGCACAAGTGAAACTTTGTAGGACCAAAAGTTCTCCTGTAATCTGGACAAAACGAAAAATTAAGGAATTCGGATTTATCAAGAAATATAAATTGTTATTAATATTGCACAGTTATCTATTGTAATGTTATTAAAATGACATCACGTTTATAAATTAGATTTATATTCAGTCTATCATACCTACATATAACATTATTTTAATCGTGTGTATCTGTTTGTCTGTTTATCTGCGTCCGTTTGTTTGTTCGCGCATCACGTAAAAACGACTGCACCGATTATGATGCGGTTTTCCCTGATGGATAGTCTTAAACACTGAAAAACTGACTTGACTTAAAAACTGGTGTATTTGGTGTCTCAAAATAATGTGTAGAAGCCGACCAAACGATAAAAAACTGTTTGACGGCTGAAGGAATTTTGATTAAATGTTTGTTATATAGGTATTTTAGGTCCTGGAATAGCACATAGAGTACTTTTAACCTCGAGAAATGAATACGCGTGCAAAGCCGCGGGCACAACTAGTAATAAATAAGAATGATAGTAAAAAGGGATGAGATACATGAAGTAGTACATCAAAGAATTTGGGCATTCATTGGTGGTTTCTCATGATGCACTAAGAACATTGTTTCCATTCTACACGGCTGTTAGGTACGTGCGATTATCTTGAACCTTGGCTGAGCAGTAGTAATTAGATACAGTCAATAGGAATGAAACCATACTACCAGAATAAGCCCAGGTTGTAGATTTCAGTAAAAAAGGAAGATGGCAAGGAATTTTAATCTTATCAGTAGATACTCCTGATAAATGTTGAACAAACAGTGCGAATTGGCTGAATTTCTACGATGGATGGATGATATTTCCCTGTTATTGAAGGGTAAGAAGGAAAAAAATGATTCCGAAATATATTCTGCAAAAGATTGACATTTTATCGTTGCTTAAACAAGTCTTACAGCACTTCCATCCCCATTCTCCAATCATCAATGCTTAGAGCTGATATTTGGCTGTACCGTATCAAAAATAGCAGCAGTACACACGAGCGAACCCGTACTTGGTAAAGATGCAGAAGCTGTCCCAGGGCGAAGTACCGTCTCAACTCATTTAGGATGCCAAGTTTTTTGCTAGCTAACTTAGCTTGCTGCCTAAGCTTGAAGCTAAATTTGAGTTTGGAGCTAGTTTTGACTAATTTTGGTTGAGGTAACCTATGAGTAAATTCTAGATGATCTATCTGCCTATTCAATAGGCACTTGCTCTTTTAAGAGTTCCGTACCTCAAAAGGAAAAGAGGAACCTTTATAGGATCACTTCGTTGTCCGTCTGTCTGACAGACTGTCAAGACCTTTTTTCTCAGGAACGCTTGGAGGTATCAAGTTGAATTTAATATCAAATACTCAAGTCTGTAATCCCTTGGATCTGTGAAAAAAACAAACTTCTATGTCTACGCAATCAAAAATGTTGACACTCAAGAGAATTAGAACCTTTGGGTTACTACCCGTTGATTTAGAATCATGAAATTTGACAAGAATCAATGTTTTATAGCACAAGTGAAGGAAACAATCCGAAAACCGTAAATTAGAAGAAACATAAAAAAAATGTTTTTTTTTACGGAATCCTCGGTGCTCGAGTCCGAGTCATATGTTTTTTCAGTGATGGGGCACTCGTTTTTGCTTTGCATTGAATTAGGGCTACGCCCAGATTCTAAAGTTCTGTCATTTACTCGTAGTTAAATCGTCGTTCTGATATGGAGCGATCTGAGACCGAAAGTTCATTCATTAAAAAATTCACTTAAAAAAATAGGTCTACTGTCAGTCATGTCGTTCAATCTCGTACGACAAAGTGAACACACACACCAGCCTCTTTCTCCGCTAATATCACAGTTTATGAAGGAGTGACGGTCGCTATTAGTTTTACACCCTACGTTTAAGTTTTATTAGTGGGTGTAGCATTCGCCAGGTTATTTCACACATGGCCAAGTCTAGACGCTGGAAATGTCTTTGTATTAAGAAAACACTCGGATAATACGTAGGTGTGTCGTAAAGAAGTTGATGAGGTTTGGAAAAAGTGGAATTGATTTTGTTTTATTGTTATTTATTGTTGATAGAATTACCTAATAAACATTATTCCTGAATTGCTTACAAAATGGGTAAGCCTATTTATTTTGTTCTGATAATATTATGCGATTTGATAAGAAATAACAATTGAAAAAGTATTTCAAATCATCTAAATCCTCTTAGAAAATAACAAAGCGTCCTTAGCTTCTTCATGATAAAGCAACCATGTAACTTTATCTTGAAGAATAGATAATAGCATAATTCTTATTATGCTCCATTCCCTCCAAAACAACGCTTTCAAAAAAAATCGCCGTCAATTCTGACACAAATGTATCCCGTAAAAAATCTCAAATTAGCCCATAATTCCACCTTTATTATCTGAAGCAGGGGCAGTAATTGAAAAAAGACCTACCTCTTCTCATTTTACTAACAATCCTGTAATAAAAGAACTTTAACAACGAACAATAACCAATTTGGCAAGGAAAACACCGCGCTTGAATATAGCCCATTGACATAAATAAATCATTATTTTTTCCCCCCGTGTGGCTTAAAGCGATATAGTCGAATTTCAGAACGAATTTTCATTGTAATGTGCTACAAAAGAAAACTCGACATGTTTGCTCGGAGCTTTGTTAAAAATTAATTTGATACTTTTATCTCGATTTTCTTGGAGATTTCGTAAGGAGTTTTTCTGGGTTGTTCCTAAAGTATCTACGTGGAATTCGGGTAGAGTTTGTTTGTTTGTTTGTTTGTCGTATGAGGTAGTGCTGGCCTCTGATGTCAGAGTTTGTCAAGCCGCCCGAGGGCCTCTGACATGGCTTAACGACTGCTATTAATCAATAACAGCCGGGACCGACAGCTTAACGTGCCCTCCGAAGCACGGAGCGATAGAAGACCGCACATAACTTAGAAAAGTCATTGGTGCGGGGCCTAGGTTTTGAACCCGGTATCGTTGGATTCTAATTTGCACTATAGAACCGTTAGGCCACCATCGCTCGTTAAGTGTGTAGAGTTAAGTGGCTTGATTCTTTTTCACTAGACAATCAGCATTAGATTTAGGTAGGTCCTAAGGCTTGATTCCTGATTGTCAATTGTGTATGGTCCTGCCACATGAATAAAAGATATCGTTCGTTTCCATAGGTGGTATTCAACATCTATCTAAATGAATTTATATTATAATCATAAGAAACGGGATATTTACCATGGATACTATTTATATATTGAGTTCCCGATATTTACTAGTTACCTACTTCAGTTATACGTGATCATGGCGCTTGCAACAGTGCCGAAATATCGGGAAATCAATATAAATAGTATCCATGGTAAATATCCCGTTTCTTATGATTATACTTATAGTGTACGTGACCATGTCAGTTTAAAAAAATATATTGAATTTATATTAATGCTGATAAACTACTCTTTCTGCCCTGAAATCGGTTCTAAATTTCTCAACTTACATTGAAGCACGTATTCCACAAGAGCAAGTTTTTAATAATCTCAATTATATATCCAATTTCAGGCATTTGTTCGAGAAGTTGAAGCACCATTGCTCTCACTTTGATACTTCCCAGTTGTATGAGGTTCTATGTTTCCCACGTAGAGGGGGAAGTTTCCACTAATCATTTCAACTTTGCCGGCAAGTAGGCACGTAATGGGGAGATTATCTAGTTAATAGATTGATGCGGTAGACTTTGTGGTAGGTACTGCATAAGCTGAGGGATTTTGGATGTAAATTTTTGTAAACATAAATGTTTCAATACTGAAATTAATAATCGTTATTGAGAACTGTGAAGTGTCTTACAAAATTTACCAAGATACAACGACTTAATTTAACTATAAACAGCAATGTTAAGCTCGAGCATTGATATCTGCGCAAATTATCTAAAAATTGTGAAACATTTTTCATGGAACCCCCGCGGTAACAGGTGAAGCTGTCAGCCGCCTGTCTCTTCACGGGATTTGTTAATTATTTTTTAGTTTGCACTTGGCTCTGTAAGCTTAAAAGGGTTGGGATAGATGATACGACTTTTGTTTGAATAAAAAATAGGTAGGTATGTATTAAAATATCAAATGACTTGTACAATTTTAATTCAGTTTTAATATTTTAATAAATTGGGTTGTATAATTATACTAGCTTTCGCCCACGATTTCGTCCGCGCGGACTACAGTTTATCGCGAAAAAAAGCATCTTATGTTCTTCTAGGATATTATAAACCATAGCACCAAAGTTGGTTCAAAAGTATAGCAACAACCACCAACGCTCTTGATGCTTTATGACAGAGTTGTTATTATTGCGTTTCCATAGCAACCGTTCCTTACAGCGATTAATCAACATTTTTCAATTTTCCCATGGAAACTTACCATTTTCCGGAATAAAAGTATTCTATGTTTTATTCCAGGGTATAGGCTATCTCCATTCCAAATTTCATCAAAATCCCTCTAGCCGTTATCGCGTGAAAGCTCCACAACGAAATATACAACGTTTCTTGGTGTGGGATGATCAAACTATGCTATGAGTCTGTAACAATTGGCATATAGATTGTCTGTCAGTTTCGTAGTATCATGGTTAGTTATGGTTCTTTGCCCTGTAACACAATATTAAACAAACTGTGCACTGTGACGCCTGGATTTTAACACATTAAACGCCGTGTAGGTTACCCGTGGGCGGGTCCTGCCCTGTTTGTAGGCGCTGCGTAGGGCAGCGGTGACCTCAAGGCAGACCTGTCGTAACGGGTGTCTCAATAAGAGTGCACTATTTCATCTATCTATACTTATAATAATATTATAATGAGGAAAGATTTGATTGTTTGTTTGTTTGTTTGTAATGGATAAACTAAAAAAATACAGACCCGATTTTACACATTCTTTCACTTAACGAAAGCTAAATTATCAGCGAGTAACACTAGCAGGATTTTATTATTCAAAAAATTATATTTCCCTTCGAAAATTGTAATAATGAAACTCGAGGTATTAAATTTTGCAAAAAAAACTCTATTACTTTGTATCACCAACCAAATAGTATATAAATACTACGTAAGATCATAAACTAAGAAGAAGGTACGGGTCTTTGTATATGGAACGTTGCCATGGAAACGAAATCACAGAACATACTAATAATCATTGACGTAGAATGCTCTATGCTAATAATACACGAAATAGTAACCGTAATTCAACCTCCTTGCGTTAAACAGAATAATATTATAGACGAAATGGTACGTGAGTAAAACCTGTAAACATAAACATTTTGTGTAAGAAATTGTTGTTGTTCTATTTATTCAACTAAAGTACCTATTAATTTTGTATTTCTATATATCTACCCGTGCGAAGCCGGGGCGGGACGCTAGTACTTATAATAAAGCAATAAAAACGAAAAAAACTGTACAAATAAGATTAATAAAAAAAAATGTCTAGGTTACTTTAAATAAGCTACTGAACAAGGATATAACATTTTTTTTAAATCGTTTCTGTCTGTTTGTCTGTTGTTTGTTAGTTTGTCTGTATGTTTGTTCGCGCATCACGTAAAAACTACTGGACCGACTGCGATGCGGTTTTCACTGTTGGATAGCTTAGGGTAGCTTGACTTAAAAAGTTTTAAAAACTGGTGTACTTGGTATCTCAATCCAGTCAGTAGAAGCCGAGCAATCGATAAAAACTTTTTGACGGCTGAAAGAATTTTGATCAAATTTCGGTAGGTATAATGGTATTTTAGGTCTTGGAATAGTACATAGAGTAAGTACTTTTAACCCGGAGAAAAGACCACGCGTGCAAAGCCGCGGCCATCAACTACATTAAAAATAAAAAATACTTATTTTTTGAGCGACTTGTGATTTTTACTGCATTGTAAAGTAGACATGTTCCGATTAAGTATGGAATAAAATATCCGTCAAATGGATATTATGTCAATATTATGTTATCGCAATTTAACTTTTTCAATCATGAGCGACGTTGACTTCCATATTATCACATTTACATGCAATAATTTGGTTAATAACTCGAAAACACATTCTTTGCGACGATTATTTTTTAGTTTGCAAACTAAGTGAAAATTAGAACGGAATACAACAAAACAATTAAATGCGTATACAAAATTTCGTGTGTGTGTGTTGTTAAACGTTGAGGAGATCCCTAGTCAGGACCCAACCCTGAGTGCAGCAACCATGTCATGGTACAACTTAAAACCGGCTATCATAATAAAATGCGTACACAAAATTTTGCTATACTGGTGCTGTTGACCGTTTAAGAATTCCTTTACCTGGAGCTAATCCGGGATGTCGATTCAGGTTATGCTTACCATCAAAATGCATTGTCATATTGTCATCGGAACTGAACCAACATGTAAAAATTCAACTCCGTAGGATAAGAGGAAGTGGTTTAATTCAGCTTGCCAGATTTGACCTGAAGAAACATACATACATACAAACAAACTAAAACAAAATGATTGTACAAAATTTGCATGTTAAATAAAAGCGTTAAGTCTCATTGCTTAAGTCAATTTAGCTGGAAACATTGGCCTTCAAACCGAAACACATAAATGTTTACACACTACTGCTTGGCGGTTGAATATCTGACAAAGTGAATATATTAGTTATCATTTATTTTTCTATTAAATTATTATATTAAAATATATATATATATATATATATATATATATATATATATATATATATATATATATATATTTAATTTAATATTAATGATTAAATTGTAATGTAGTAATAATCCATGTAGTAATAATGTGAACATCATTCAGGCCGTCAGTTGAATGGCATCATTTAATCACAAGCCTAGGAAGTTAATTAAACGGTGGATTAAGCCGCCTGCGAGAGTTTGTACCAACCGATCGCGCGATCTGTTTGGAGTGTCAACGGATCGCAGTGAGTCGTGGCAACTGATATCGCTATCCGTTGCCACTCAGAATTTATTAAATATTTGTCCCATCGGATCGTGCTATCCGTTGAGACTCAAATAAAATAAAATCATTTTCCCATCGGATCACGATTTATGCGACACCACCTACCTACCACCATCCTGCACCAGATTTTGTGATTATGTGAACGATTTGGGAGCATGATTGCCGAAAGCTCTCATGATCTTACGCCACAGCTTATGCAGCCTATGATTACAACGCGGTTTTCTGTTTGCAAAGATAAAATGAAAATTATTTTCCAGACGTTATATCTCATGTGATATTTGCAAACAGTCTTGCGAATTTAATACGGTCACAGGATTTTGTCACACAATAGTCTGGGTTGAGCGGCACACTATTGCAGCGTACAATGTGACGTGCATATGTGTGCAGTGATGGTTTAAGTAGATTGGGGTTTTGGGGAGAGGCATTTGTGAAGTTTTTTGTACCTACTGTTCGGCAATTTGAGATTTGTTTTTTTTATTATTAGTAGCTGCCCGCGGCTTTGCCCGTATGGTAATTTATTTGGCTTATAAGTAACCTATGTGTTATACAAGGTCTAAAAGTACCTATAAGGTTCAACATACTACATTTCATCAAAACAAACAGCTGTAAAATAGTTTTGTATCGATTGCTCGACTTCTACTTATCGGATTGAGTTACAAGGTAAACAGATTTTAATTTTAAACATAAGCTATCAGCTACAGCTACAGTGAAAACAGCATTCCAATTGGTCCAATAGTTTTTAAGTGAAGCACGTTTTTTTAAATAGCTTCTTTGTACATACTTCTTGTTACAACCTTCATAAAGCCGACCAAAGCTGGTGGTCTGCCAATCAGTCTGTGCCCATCTCTCGGCTTCCATTCTGACACTGCCTTTGTCCATCTGCCATCATCTCTTCTGGGCCTCCACTTAAGCTGTAAGCTTCGCTATCCGCTTCGTTGTCCGTTTACTCACACCTTCAATTATATGTTATATATGCGGTCGTGATCATCGTGTAGGTGGTCTTGTGAGCCGTGCTAGTCAGCCCTCTGTGCTTCTTTGATCCAACATAAAACTCTTGGTACGTGTAAAAAAAAAACAAATTATGTTTTAATATACATTCAATACAATTTTGACGAAAAGGTTAGCCACATTTCGTTTTACAGAATGTACGCCAGTTTACTAGATCTGATTCTGATCCTAAAAGAAAATTCGAATTCCCTTCTATGTAGCGATAAACCTGACAAGATGCCGCCCACTCTGCCCCTCCTATTCATCCTTCATGCCTCCCTCAGCTCTCTAAGTGATATTAGCAGCATAGTCGGCTCTCCGGACGGCCGAGACGGACGGACGGCAAACACAATATCCGATGTATGACGGCAGATTATACCCAGCCACTTTGGGTTGCTACTGGTAATACGATGAAATTGCTACATCGGGATTGTAGTCTGCTATCGTAAATGTCCTAGAGAATTTAAGCCGTAGTGAAAATCAAAAATTCGACAATGTCTTCCACATTACTCGCATTTTTACTTTTTTCTTACAAGCTTAGAGCGTTTAACCAATTTTGTTTTGGTTATCATCTAGAAGCAAAGTTTGCAGCTAACAAATAAGTTTCAAAAAATAAATCATAGTTTAAAAAAACTAAAAAACACGCTTTATATAGAAAACCAAACTAAAAAAAAAAAAAAGAAGTTTTTGTAACGCTTTTCATGGCCATATTACCTACACACTACGGGTTGACCTAATCTTATGTAGCTAATTGCATAAATTGGCTGCTAACTTTGACTTTTTTCGTTCTTGTAATGCTTTTCATGGCCATATTACCTACACTCTATGGGTGGACCTAATATTCTGTAGCTAATTGCATAAATTGACTGCCTTCTGTCTTCTTTGACTTATTTCATTTTTGTAATGCTGTTCACGGCTATATTACCTACACTCTATGGGTGGACCTAATATTATGTAGCTAATTGCATAAATTGACTGCCTTCTTTCTTCTTTGACTTTTTTCGTTTTTGTAACGCTGTTCATGGCCATATTACCTACACTCTATGCATGTAGCTAATTGCATAAATTGGCTGCCTTCTTTGCCTTTTTTCGTTCTTGTAACGCTTTTCATAGCTATATTATCTACGAGTACACTCTATGGGTGGACCTAATATTATGTAGCTAATTGCATAAATTGGCTGCCAGGAAAGATTTGATTGTTTGTATGTTGTTTGTTTGTAATGGATAAACCTTAAAAATACAAAACCGATTAAAAAATATATTTCAACTATAGAAAGCTACATTATCATCGAGTAACAGGGGCAGAATTTTACTTTTCAAAAATGTATTTTTCTGAGAAAATTGCAATAATGTAATCCAAGGTATCAAAAATACAGAACGGAATGACATGTTGCCATGGAAATGAAATAATAACTAGTCTGTCAAGTAGGTACGTAAGTAATAATGCAGTTGTCTATGGTCAAAAAACTCACGATAGTTACTGCCAAAGATTTTGAATTACGCTTACTGGCGTATTTTTTTAGAAGTTACGATGTGTATATAAATGCTAAAAGCAAGAAAAATGCGGTGTGGCGCTACCCGTGCGAAGTCCGGCGAGTCACTAGTATAATATAAATTCATTAAACAGTAAGGGCTTTATCTGATTGGCCGCATTATTGTTTCCCCTTGGTTCCGTCACATCAAATGTATCTCGTTTTCACACATCACGGCATTCACGGCTCCAGCGCGAGCGTTACCGGCCGGGCTGTCTGGCTGGGCTCTTATTATGAAGGGAACACTCGATATTCTGCGTACCTATATTAAAATATTTATTTATGTATGTTTGTCGATCATTACTTTCGAATCTTTGATCCGATGTTCGTGATATTTGCAAATAGGAAGTAATAAATCAATTTTTCTGTTCGAATAATACAGTATACAGTTCAAAAATATGAAAATGATACAATCAGGTCAAGCGAGGTTAATGAGCTTTGTTTCATCATTTATGTAATAGGTATAATTTTTAATTTAATTTACCTGTTTTTTTTTATAGGGTAGCCATGTTGTATAAAAAAATACGTTTCATCAAGAGGTCTCATTTCGTGCGAATCATTAGTTATTTTATAACACAACTGCCCAAAAAAAGAGTGTAATGTTTTTAGGATTCATACATGTTTGTATGTATGTGAGTTTCTGTATTCCGCCATATCTTTTAAATGCCTGAACAGATTTAGACGTATGGGATATCGTTAGAATCCTTACATCCGTCCGAATAGCATAGGACATTTTCTTTTGAAAAAAATAAACATATGGCGGCAATATGGCACCATATACATATTAAAAAATAATATTACAATATCATATTGAAGGCAAGGCTTGATAAGCACATTCGAACAGTATATAATTTATTAGCATAAGTTCATTTTTGGCAGGGCAGGCGTGTTTTTTAGCTTTTAATCTAGTTATAAATTAAAAGCTAAAAAATATTCGATGATATTATAACAAAATATCATGTAAAAAAAAATAGTTACTCAGTAAATATTCCCCATCGTTTTCGATGCGGAAATTGAGCCGTCGTTACTTGCACGTCTGGGCCAGTGTTGTATTGGCAGCCCTATAGACTGGTGGAAAATAAACCATGCGCTGCCAATATTTATATTTTAAATTGCCAACCCTAACTTTAAATATAAATATAAATATCAACTGACGTCTCCAGGGCATGAAAATTGAAAAGTCGAAGTTTGAAAGGAACTGTTGCATCGGCGACATGGAGCAAAACCGCTCATGCGATACCTACGAGTAGGTACCTTTAAAATTCAAGTTAGTGTTTTGAAAAGATTCTAATGAAGCACCTCTTTGCAATTGATCAGGGATGTCACTGTAAAAGACCGTTTTTTGGTTAATCTTAGGTCTTACCAAGTCATGTCAGTAAAGCAATAAGTAGCTAAAACGTTTTGTTCCTGCTTTTATCATTATAGTTTAGTAAATGATAGGTTATACCTTATACCAGAGATGGTTGGTAAACATAGTTAAATATTTAAACGGGACTTAATCGCGCTGATGTCATTCCTTTTCAAACTCCTGGCGTATATAAGATAGATTGCAGCTGCGGTAGTTCCTACATTGGACAAACCAAGCGTACTATAGCGGAAAGGGTCAAAGAACACATTGCAGCTGTAAAGAACTGCAATCGCTGAGCATTTGCTCGAATCGGGCCCTAATCATTGGATTGAACTTGGATTGGATTGATTGGATGACCCGAAGATCCTCTCCACGGAACGTCACTACTACTCCAGGATTGTACGTGAAGCGGTTGAAATTAAAAAGTATCCCAATTTCAACCGAGAGGATGGTTTCAAGTTGGCTGCGTCCTGGAATCCCGTGATAAGCAAGTGTTCGCGTCGCGGTTTATGTCAGAAGATATCTGCAGATGTCGTTAGTGTAGTGTGTCGTGACAATTCTGAATTTTTACAAAACCAAATGCGGGTAGTTGGAGACAACGCTCGCCCTTCTTGACGCTGACACCCGCTACTTCAGTCTTCTCGTGACCACGATCAATGCAACTTGATCGAAACGTCGAGGTAAATAAATATTAAGTTTTCAGCGCGATTAAGTCCCGTTTAAATATTTAACTATGTGTTCGAATCGCGAAAGTTTAAAAGTTACAATGGTTGGTAAACATTGGTCTTGGTTAGGTTAGATCAAGTATTTTTTTGCCTTTGATGTGGAAATCCTCATGGGGATGAAGCCGGGAGAGCTGTTATTGCTTTACATAACCTTTACAAGTTAAGGTAAGCCTAAGCAACCTTTTTTTTTTTTTTTTTTTTTACGTGGGGAAATCCTCATGGATACCACCAAGCTGCGGGGGCAGCAAGGTGGTTATGTCGGACTCTTACCGACTAAAACCCCACGGTGTTCCACAGTACGCCTTGTGCCGGGGCTACGGGTACGCTTTCGCACTCGTCCGCTGCCCAGACGGCGCTGGTCCTGTTGAGGATCCCCTCCTGGCTGGGATGGAGCTGAGCCATTCCCCATCCCATGAACGCCATTATGGGGCGCACAGAACACCATGCGCGCCACCTCGAGGCCTTATGCTGGGGCAGACACCCCCGTGTCCACCACCTAGGCCTCAGGGGGGTCAGAAGGGAATAAATTCCTCCTCCGACTCCCGGCGTTGAGCTCCACATGGCCTCACACATCTGCCCACCGTCCAGTACAGCCACAGCTATAGCTGGCGGACTATCCGGCGCTGCACCAACAGTGACGCCAGATTTATAAGTCTATGGAGCACGTCACACTTCAGGCACTACTGCCCATACAGTAGTGCCAAGAGCGGACCACCTCCTGGGGCCTGCACCAAAGCGCCTGCCCCACCCCTCCCCTGCACATCACATTCCCCCGCACCACTACCGACCAACCCGTTTGGAAACAGACTGCTCGGCAGCAGCGCAGAGAACGGACGCAACATCCCCCGCTCCATGGCCTCCCAAATCTAATGCCACCTTCCAGTACAGCCACAGCTACACGACTGCCGCCAGGAAGCCTGTCCGGCCCGCTGCACCTTATACAGTGACGCCAGATTCGGAAAGCCATGGAGCACGTCCACTTCGATCACTTCTGATATTCAGTAGTACTAAAAGCGGACCACCTCCTCGAGCCGGTGCCGAGCACCCGGGCCCCACCTCCTCGACACATTCCCCGCACCACTACCGACCAACCTGGGTGGAGACAGATTACCCAGCAGCAGCGCAGAGAATGGACGCAACATCCTCCGCTCCATGGTCTCCCACATCCATTGCCACCACCCAGTACAGCCACAGCAACAGCTGGCGGACTATCCGGCGCTGAACCGAGCAGCGACACTAGACTAAGGAAGCCATGAAGCACGTCACACTCCAAGCACTACTGCCCATACAGTAGTGCTGGGAGCGGGCCACCTCCTCCTACTAGGACCAGCCGCAAATGGACGCCAGACCACTCCGAGTCTGGACGCCCGAGGTCCCCCTGCAATGGGTCTGATCAGTGGCCCCACCGCCAACCACTGTGGCCACTTCAGCATAGGCTTGGAGCGCAAAGCCCAGTGAAGCGGCCCCTCCCTGGGGCCAGCCGGCGACACCCTGCCAGCGCGGCCCCGGGTTCCTCTTAGCTTCACCGTGGGGTCGCCAACCACGGTTACTAGAGCCCCCCCGCCACGACAAGGCGGGAACCCACGGGGGGGAAGCCTAAGCAACCTAACCTAACCTAAGTCAGGTTATTTAAGGTTATATTTATCTCAAAATTAAAAAAAAAAACTTGTCGAACTTTTACCATTAATAGTTGGTAAATCTTAAGATTTACCGTAGTTCGGGCTTTTACTGTAACATATACATATAAAGTGACGTTACGTGCTCATTATTGATGTGAAAAATTGTAAGGAGCTCTATGCGATAGGGACGACAGACACATCGTAATTGAAATGTAATCAATAATTTGAATATTTTTGTTATATTAGATTATAATAATAAAAAATTCAAATTTTATAAAAAATTAAGCTGTTACTAGAGTGGTGTACGTACATTGAAGATATTTAATAAACTTTTCAGAGTATAGGATGATAGTAGAATCCAAACAAGCAGCGAATGTACATTAAAAAGAGTAATCTAAAAACCACGTATTTTTTTTACAATGTTTGTCTTATATTTTTTCAGAATACATTGTCATCGAGCTGTGAGCTACCCTGAATGTTTTAGCCGGATAGCTAATCGGGAAGTGCTCGTTTGAATTGTAAGATTTACCCGGAACGACAGACAAACAAGAGACTTAATAAAAACGTGGTAAAATATCAGATTTAAAATTTCTGTTTGTCTGCTCACGCAAAAACTGCTGGATAGATTTTAATGAAGTTTTCTCGTGCAGTTTTTTCGAGGTGGTCAAAACTTTTTTTTTTTAAATTGGTTTTAATGAGGAATTATAACCATGCGAGGCTTTTAAGTGCTGGGTTTGGGAAACAAAAACTAAATGCACAAACCTTGAAATATTAATAAGTTTTGCAGCTATCTAATCTATCACTTTATTTTGTTTGATATCCGACTGTAAAACTCTAATTTCGATGTCACGGCGGCGTAATGGATTTGAGCGTCTGAGACCTCGGAGGAAAATTTAATATTATGGCTTATGGCCGACGATCTCAAAGGTGAGATACTGACAGCAAACTCAATAAAAAAACTATAATTGCAAGAGTGATATAGATGAATAGGCTTGTCTTTACGAAGAAGATAATTTGAGTTTTTGCAAAAGTAATTATGTTTTGACTTGTTTTGAACTTAATAGATACATGAACATAATAACTAATAATGTAGGTAATACCATCAAATAACCTATATCAATGGTACCCTTTAAATTGAGAATGAGAATCTCCAACATTAAATGAATCGACGAAAAAAAAATGCATTGCGCTTTCGCATCGGTGGTTTCCCAACGATTCACACCGAATCGTGTCGCAGTGTGCTACGTTGGGAATTTTCTTCCCAACGGGTTACACTGTTATAATGGGTGTGACTCATTGGGAACTCTCCTGTAAAAAAACGTTGTAACTAGTAACAGTGTGACTCAATGGGAAGAGAAAAATGTAGGGTCCTTGCAAGTCATATCCAACCATGTCACAGTGTGACTCGTTGCAACCTGTTTTCCAGGAGGGTTCCCAACGAGTCACTGGGTGTGTGTGGGTCTTAGAGCATTTACAACGGGAGTTGCCAAGCACAACTTACTTACTAAATTCATTCAAATGCAATAAAATAGTTAATATCAAGTGAAATAAGAATTACAACTAAATCAATGAATTTTAAGTTTTGACAAAATAATTGAAATAAACCATCGAGCAAGTATTGTGTTCGCCGTTGCCATTCGTACACAGGTACAGAAAACTGCAAGAATTGTAGTGGGTTTGTGAATTGTGAAAAAGTCACGAATCCCGCAGGTTTGTCTAGACAAGAGATGACAAGAGCAGGCGCCTTCTACGACAGTAATCCGGAGTTATTTGATTTTGATGAGTTGTTGACGACAACGACTACAATCTAAAACTTTTAAGGCTTGTTCTACAAGTGTGTACTAAGTAGGGAGTTAGCAGTGGGAAAACCTGAACAAATTTATGAGATAATGAATGATCTATTATATCTATATATATATAAACTTACTTCAAATAAAACTGTAACAGGTCCAACTCTATACATTGAAGATATTTAGATATGTTTTGTTGGAGGGTACTTTATATTCGATATTAAAGCTAAAACTGTATTTTTATTCATTTTTGTCTGTCTGTCTGTCTGTCTGTATCTTGGCCACGCATCACGCCGAAACTACTGAATGAATTTAAATTAAACTTTGTATGATTTGAGTTTATACTACGAGGTACGACTTAGGATACTTTACATCCAGAAAAATTACAGGGTTCCCGCAGAATAGGGGTTAAAAGTTATTTAAAAGAACACGTATCATGCTAAAACTACTGGACGGATTTTGATGCAACTTGACACAATCATAGTTTATATGATGGGTTAAAATTGTGAATACTTTTTATCCCAAATAAATAAAGGATTCCTGCGGGATAGGGGTCCAAAATTGTGTTAATTTTGAAGTAAGTATAAATAATATTTTTGGACCTACTCTATATATAATACTGGAGTCAAAACTGTATTAGTTTTCATTTTTGTCTGTCTGTCTGTATCTTGACCGCGCATCACGCCGAAACTACTAAATGAATTCAACTGAAACTTGGTACGATTTGAGTTCATACTACAAGGAAGGACAAGGAAGGACATTGTATACGTTATATCTCGAAAAAATAATGGGTTCTCACAGGATATTGGTTGAAAATTATTTAAAAGAACACGTATCACGTTGAAACTACTGGACGGATTTTGATGCAACTTGAGACAACATAGTTTATATAATGGGTTAAAATTGAAAATACTTTTTATCCTGAAAAAATAAAGGGTTCCTGCGGAATAGGGGTCCAAATTCATGTTAACTTTGAAGTATATAATTATTTTTGTAATGGAAAAATTTGGGTCACGGACGAGATTCGAACTCGCATACTGTGCCTCAGCGCGGCACATGCCTTTACCAATTCGGCCACCGAGATCTATGCGGAGTCATCCAAATCTTTCTAAAAAAAACTTATATTATAGCATTATGAACGAAACGGGATAAAAAAGATAATTCAAAAAATGGTCTAGGGTACTTAAAATAAGCTACTGAACAAGTTTTTTTTTTTTAATTTTAATCATATCTCTCTGTATGTTCGTTTGTTCGCGTATAACGTGAAAATATCCCGAAACCGATTACGATGCGGTTTTGATAGCTTAGGGTTAAATAATTGTGTACCTAATTGGTATCTTAATCCAATGAGTAGAAGCCGAGAAAAAGATTTAAAAAAAATTGATGGCTGAAGAAATTTTGATCAAATTTGATGGCTGCAGAAATTTTGATCAAATGGATATTGGTACCTAGTTAGTTAGTTAGTTCTTGGAATACTTTTATCCTAGAGAAAAGACCACGCGTGTGAAGCCACGGGCACAGCTAGTGGTAAAATAAATGTTTGAGACGTAGTTATATTATTTATTCTGTGGTCCTTCAGTTTTCCCGTTGGGTCTTGATCTACTCAATAACATCAAATATGGAGTCAGAATTTTGTTCAAGAGCGAGTTTTTTTATAAGATTGATATAAATATAATGATATCCGATATTTTATTAATTATTATCGGATTTAACGAATCCTGTAAAATTTTTGGTACGTTATATTTTTACCCGACTACAGCAAAGCAAGGGAAGGATAATGAATTTAACAGTCTATGTATGTAGTTATGTGAATGTTCCACCATAGCGTCGCCCCTATTGGTTAGATTTTGACAAGCGAGGTGTCAATCGATTCGTTCTTCAGGTATAGAGTTTCATAAGCTATTTTTACCTGACCTTAGTCGGGTTTTATATGTTGAACTTATGTCTTGTTTAGCAGAGTACATTGCTGGCTTTGCGAATAAAAAGTTAACAAATTTTATGAAACAGTTATTAAGTATTTATTAGTTCGTCTATACGGTAACTGTCACTTATCACTATCCTATTTGGGAGATATGGAATATGGTGAAATGGTCTATAAGCCCATGTGGATTTTGATGAGTTGTTGACGACGAGTTTAAAACTTTTATTGAGGCACTAGAGCTGGAGTGTGCACTTTATTGTAGTAAGTATGCCGATTCCAAAGATTTATTGTAAAAATAACATGTTTGGATGAAATATTTGAGATGGATGTTAAGTGTGTGTTACTTTACTTTCTTCAGCGTTCAAATTCTTAAGTAAGGTTAAAAGATAATAATTTACCTATTGTATCTGGTATGTTTGACATATCGATGACTTTATGAAGACCTCGTGTCTTCATAAAGTCAGTCCTTCTCAAAGTTATAGAGATACATAAGTTTTTATTGTCATAGACTTTTCTATTTAATTGCTACACATAATACAAATTATGTATCCATTTCACCAGCTCTCATATACCTATTAGTAGCTATAACCAAGATTTACGGCAAGCCCCTTAACAAATCACATCATCGTAAAATAAGTTTAACAGATTAGCGTCAGTGTCGGAGATATACATGGCTATAAAACTACCCGCAAAACTGAGCTTAGCCAGATCATAAGTACATGTACTAGAAGTTATTCTTGATAATCTAGTGTGGACTTGTGAAGAAGAGTGACTTTGTGGGTAACGCTTTAGTTGAAGAATATTTTTGTCGAGTTACTTGAAAAGCTCACGTTTCTGCTTGTTTATAATTTGATTCCCTATACCTACTTTTAGAAAAGG
The DNA here is from genome assembly GCA_946251855.1 of Alsophila aescularia. NCBI lineage: Eukaryota > Metazoa > Arthropoda > Insecta > Lepidoptera > Geometridae > Alsophila > Alsophila aescularia. The sequence continues at coordinate 42,052,003 of OX276383.1, forward strand.
AAAAAATATGTAACCATAGACATATATATAAAATTTTCCTATTGCAAGTCAAACAAGCTGTCATTGTTACAAAGCCAAGGAAGCAAAACGAATCGCGCGCCATCTGACGTTTTCTCCGATTAGATCCCGAAAAGGATGCGGAGGACGTTCGAAATGGTTGGTAAAATAAACAGGTCGGCATACTAATATGCAAGTGGATGGGTAGTGCATGCATGTACCCCCTACCTCAGCATGAAGTACCACAGATCAGAAGATGTCGCCAGTAGACCGTATTCGTACAGAAATAATTAGTTGAGAATTAATTTGCATCAAAGTTACCTACAAAGGTAAGGGACTATTTTAAGAGTAGGTATGTAGTTAATAATCAATCTCGAAAGAATGCTGTGTGTGGAGTGGCAATGGGTTGGTCACGTTTATCGAAGACCCGACAACCGTATTAGAGAGTGTATAGGCAACCGTAGTGTAGGGCCACAGTGTAGGGCGCACGAAATTTAGGTGGAGTGACGACTTGCGAAAATCTGACAGCTGGGACTGGATAAGGAGAGCCGAAGATAGGGCTGGTTTTCACGAGGAGGGCTAACAACTTACGATTATAGTTTGATGAGTTGATGACATAATAATAAATTATGTACGAATTTTATGATCCATCGACTTAGTAATCGAGTTGATTTACGCTCTTTTTTACACGACTGCCCAAAAAAAAGAGTAATGTTTTTAGGATTCATGTATGTTTGTGTTTATGTATGTATGTGTGTATGTATGTATGTATGTATGTATGTATGTATGTATGTACGTACGTACGTATGTATGTATGTATGTATGTATGTATGTATGTATGTATGTATGTATGTATGTATGTATGTATGTATGTATGTATGTATGTATGTATGTGTGATTCTTTATTCCACCATAACTTTTAAATGCCTGAACTGAATCCTTACACCCCCCCCCCCCTCCCCCCTCCATCGAGTAAGGCTATACTTTTATTTAAAAAGAAACATGTTTCTAATGGGAACAAAATATTTTTTCTGTGTATTTTACAATATGGGTATCAAATTGAAGGCCTTGATAAGCACATTCCAATAGTATAGCTAGCTAGCTTATAAGTTAGCTTATTAATTTTAGCTATTCTTCTCAGAACACAGTAATATCACCACTTTTCACCTAAACATAAGCAGAAAGTACCTCATTACTGCTCATCATAAAAACAGTGCGGTAAGTATAGTAATCCATTACTGCACAGTTTTACAGTGCGGTAAGTAAGTATGGATATCCATTACTGCACTGTTTTTTATAGTTTCATTTTCATCACACTAATATTACAAAGGCGAAAGCTTGTATGTATGGGTGTTACTCCTTCTCGCTCAAACGGCTAAAAGGATTTTGATGAAATTTGGAATGGAGATAGCTTATACCCTGGAATAACCCGTAGGATGCTTTTCACCATAATCATCTTTATCCATCACGCAGGTGAAACCACGGGGCGCAGCTAGTACTGATGAATGCTTTCGTCCAATAGAGATTTAGAAATATAATGTGCTATTTTTATTAAACGTTTTTATTTACCTTGACCTACATATTTGTTTATTTTTGTTTATTTGATTTATTGTTTGATATTTATTTGTTTGTTTGGGTCAAATCTAGTAAATGTAATTTTACCCCCGTCCTGTTGACCAATTGATCTGAAATTTGGTGCACGCCTTTAGTTCTGATGACAGTACAATTATGTATATTCAGTATCATTGTAAATTCAAGATGGCCGCCGCCACAAAATGGCCGGTTATATATTTTTTCAAACAAATATAATCGGCCATTATTATCTCTCATTATGGGTATCAAATGAAAGGGCGTAACTAGTAGAAAACAGTACACCATGAAAATTCCAAATCCAAGATACACCTACACAAAATTGTGGATTACGTTATTTTTCAGTAACCTTAATATGGGTATCAAATGAAAGGACTTGATGAGTAGAACACAGTACACTTTAAAAATAGCTAAATAAAAAACTATAAACAAGATAAAAAAATAAAATAAAATTGTGAGGCGTAGCGTACCCTACATAATAGAAATTCCACTAGCCACACGATTTTATTTTATGTTTTATCTTTTAATACATATAAAACCGTTAACCGTTATATGATTATTATTATTTTTCACTTATTTTATTTAAGAATAAGAATAAAAATAATTTATTGCCAACAAACATAAACAACTTAAATAATACAAAAATCACATGAACCGCGACAACAAATCTATTAGTGTTCAATATGACCGTGTGAGTGTGATGCATGTTATGCCACGTGTCATGTTATCTAAGTATATTGTGGTATATTATACTTTGCATGTTTGGCAATTGGGGTAAGCTCAGGACTGTACTGCGCAGACTAAGTTTAGTCTACACAGGGCTGGTTTTTAGCATACCCCATTGCTTGAACTGATATGTTAAACAAGCACGAAAAAATATAGAAATAGAAGCGAAATAGAAAAAAAAATGCACATAAAAAGAACAAAACAGCATTAGATACAAATTATTACAATAATTTTATGTGGGACAAGAAGTTATTTATGTTGACTACACTGTGTGTGTGCGAGCGTGTGTGGGGGTTTGTGAGAGTGGATGTGTGAGGGAGTGTGTGTATATTGTTACGCGGGTTTAAAGGTTGCTTTAAAGTTATTTACAAGATGGTTTAATATGATGGCTTATATGATTTAAATACTCGTTTTCCCGCCCGCAACTACGTCCGCGCGGACTACTGTTTATCACGAAAAAGATATTAAAAACTAATGCAAAAGTAGGTATAGCACCAATCCTCTTGAAGTTTTTTGTCAGACTTGTTATTTCGTTTCCATGGAAACCGTTCCTTACAGTGAGTAATCAACATTTTCCAGTTTTCCCGTAGAAACATACAATTTTCCGGGATAAAAAGTATCCTATGTTTTATTATAGGGTAAGCTATCTCCGTTCCAAATTTCATCAAAATCCGTCCAGCCGTTATTGCGTGAAAGCTCCCCAAACAAACAAACAAACAACTTTTAATTTTTATATATTGGTATGGATGAGCGCGACGGAATTGTCGCGATTTTAAAAGTCAATGTGACTGAAAACTTTACTGCTTACACTTGGTGCACAATTGTGATATTACTTTTTGTAGTTGATATATTACTTACAATCTCTCAAGTGACTTCTTAATGCACTCGTGTTTTTAGAGCCCTCGCTAAACTTCATGCTTGTATCTTTAACCACAGCAATGAGTCACTTTCCGCTCGATGCAGTAATCTACTATTAAGTCTGCGAAACCATAAACTTTTATTATATTCGTATCGTAAGGTTTGAGATTACCTTTTTATTACCTACAGATTATATACTGTGCCACTGACAAGTTTTTGAACGTTTATGAATAAATAAGTAGCTCCCGTCTGCCGCATCAATACGCCGGTGGCTGAATGCCAAATGCTGTTCGTGACACTTTGCACTTTCGTTTTTTCTAAATTCGCGTTTTCCCGACCGCATCACACTGTGAATATTTTGTGTGGCTAATTTTCGCTCGCTATTTTAGTGTCGCTCTGGGTATTCGTAAATTTTGGAATCGGAAAGTAAATTCTGAACTCTTGAGCACAGAAAAATGGCATGAAATATATTTTTAAACATGGTTATTTAAAATTACTGCCAAGTGCACGGCAAGCCTCGCGCATTCCTGCTTTCGTAAGCGTACTTCAAATAATTTTTCATCGTGTCAATGGTTTATAATTATTGCTGCTATGGGCACAGAATAAATAATAGTCCTACGCTACGCAAGAAATTAAATAATGACAACTCTATAAGTTCTTAAACTGGTTTGCTCACTTTAACTAAATTCAACATAACAAACGGGATGTTTCCAATATTTCAGCACTGTTTTAAGCACTATGAACATGAACATATGAACTATGAACATGGGCTTACTTCCACGTAAACACCATAGATCTTATTAATAGTGGAAAAATTAGGTAACAGCTCATCGGGCTTGGACCGCATAAATTAGGTGCAATTGTAACGCACTCAATTGACCATATTTAGCATTAGTCACAATCGGAGTGGCGATTGTGTAGCAGTGACTCTTCTTCATGCTTCAGTTTGCGTATGTCTCTATCTTTTTTGTTGAAGCATTGAAGCACATAACTGGGAATGTAGCTGTGTGGGTGTTACCTGTAGTTGTATCTAGTCCAGTTTTTGTTCATGAGATACTAAAGCCTGCCCTATATATATAGTAAAATCTCATTTTGGGAGACATAAGAAGATTTTTCACTGAGTTTTCAGCAACATCTCTAGAATTATTTATTTTAGACATTTATGTTATTTTATTCGATTAACGTAGATACGTGATACTTAATTTTATATATCATACCAATAATTTTGATTAAAATAATACGTGTTCCTTGAGACAAATAATACACTATTCAAAACAACGGAAACCCTATTCACTCATGCAGTCACCTCAAATCAGTTGCAAAAGGGGTTGACACTAACCGTGTTAGGGGAAAGGTGTCGAGGCCGTTACCCGACCGTGAGCAGCCAAGTTACCTTCCCAGACTAACGTACATAGGTACATAGCCTAAGTAGAGTTCACATGCACCGACTTTGGACGCCAAGGTCGGATTCGAAGTAATGGAGATTAACGTAATGATTTTAAATGTATTGCAACATGCATGATTACCTCTTCGGAAAATATAACAATAAGTCGTCATCCCATCTCTAACCAGTATCGTGGGTGGATTATAGGAGACCGCACCAATAACTGGTCTCCTATAATAGGAGACCAGTTATTGGTGCGGCTGACACTGACAACGTAGTGTGGGACAAAGAAGTAGATACAACGAGCATAGGTGTTAACAATCTATTAACGCAAGAGTGCTTGTACACTTGTACAATACAAGTGTGTGTGTGATAGTGATGATGATGAATCGACGGACACCGAAGTAACTTTACATGAGCCGAGCGCCACCGTCACCGCACGCTGCACCTCGCCGCTGCGCCGCCGGCGCTGTCGCGCACGCTTCGCCATTTGCGTGCTGACGCTCGAAGCATTCATCGCGGCTTGCCAACATAAAAATCCTAGAAGAAGGGCTCCAAAATAGTGGTAGTTTTTTACCAGGTCGGAGTATATCCGGTCTTCTAACTCGTGTTATTTATCCGTTTAACAAACTTTGATTATAAATAGGGTAGGTAAAAAACCTCCGGTTATTTTTTCTTATAAACTTCATGAAATTCGATGAACAGTTTTTTCGTAACTCCATTTGATATCAGTTTTCTGGTTCAAAGAATTATAAAGAACTATTATCTGCTTTTTTCCCGAAGTGCTATGGGCCAAAGTAACCACTAAATGGAGTCCCAGCATGAAAAAAAGGCGACGTGGCAGACCGCGCAAAGGTTAGCGGAACGAGCTTGACACGTGTGACAAAAATTGGCACACAACAGCACAGGACCGTAAAGATTGAAAGAGGGGAGGCCTTTGCCCAGCAGTGGAACAGCATAGGCTAAACACAACACAACATTTAGTAAAGAATGAGATATAACTACAAAGCTTGATTTCTACGTCTCTATTTTATAGTCGGACGACTAGAAAAAAGAGCCCAACATTGGCAGCTCTTCTACTATATGACGCTCGGTCCACCGCAGAATATACAGTATTTAAACCTGTCGCATTGTCCTATCAAATCGATTGATGTAAACCCTTCCTTATTTTCCCAGTCTACAGTTCAACGCCATCAGACTCGTCTAAATATACCAAAGGTGGTAGAAAACGAATTCTTAGAAAACATCCCGTGGAGACGTTTGCCTTCAGATTGAAATAGTGAAGTCTTATGGGTTGTAAAGGTACGATGTTTTTATTTAAGATTCCCTGCGTTTCAAATTGTTATTCGAGTTTTTCGTTTCAGAAAGTTTAATTGGTATTTAGAATCTATTGGGACAGGTTTTTAACCCCGAACCCGAACTACAATTGATAGAGTCAAGCAAGTATGTAAAAGGAAAACAAAATACAGAGACAATCATTAAAGAGGGATCCAGGTGTGCCAATCCAAGTTCCATTTTTATTCAGGGGATTACAATCCAATGGACAGAATCAAATAGATAATTAGACTAGAGTCATACTAGAGTACATTTAACACCACCACATGTGTAAGGATTTATTAGATATTTGGTACCACTAAGGTTTAGAGTAAAGTTGGTTTTACATTAAACACCTGGTGATAGAGCAGTAGAATAGACAGAATATATTTTAAAGAACATCTGAAACCCGGAAAGAATGTAGTTATTGAGAAGTGAAACGCTTGAATGCAATGTTTGGTGAATAAACTGAGCTATATTTAAAAGATTTTTCGGGCGTGTTGACTGGCATCCCTTGTTACCCCGCGGGGCTGAAAACCAGCTAAGAGAATTCAGAAAGTGATAGCAGCATTTGCCAGTGTTTTATCATCAACTATTGCTATCTAACAATGTAAGTAAATAAAGGAGTTGTAGAGTGCGTGAGTAGGGACCTAAGCGACCTTCAGAAACTTGGTCAGCTCAAAAAGTTTATAGAATTAAAGATGTTGAAATTTTTATGAGCTTTCAACTGAATTTTCAAAAAACCTCTTCAACGCACGTTATTGAGATATTAGTGAAAACCCCAAAAGTGGGAAGTTTGTGCTCCCCTCCCTACTTCGGCTCACCTCCTAGACGACAGGACTTTTAGTATGTTCACTCCCTAAGCACCCTGAACAAGTTTCTGCAGGAATCGCTTATGTCCCTGATACGCCCCCTTTTGGGCCATCCGTTGACTGAACTAATCACCGAGACGCCTTTCAAGTGCGAAGGTTAAAGCAAAACCCTCCTTTTATGAGGGAGTCCTATGTTTAACAGGACTTGTTACAGCAGATGATGAGATGTTTAAAAGATTCAAGAGTTACGTTAAGAACATCGTAGAAATGATTGGCGTGCTTCTACGTACGTTACCACCGCCGCAATGGCGTTGATGTATCCATATATCTCAAACCGTAGACTAACAATTTTTTTTATTTGTTCCCTAAGTTAAAATAGTAAACACTTGTAAGTAAACATATCAGCAAAATGGACATTAAATTCTCCCACTAAGAAAAACCCCAGCTTCAATTCGTTTGCGTAAAAGATTTCTAGAAGAACTTCAAAGACAATCTTTAGTGATAAGTTATAAAACGCAGCTTCCGTAGGAAGACGATTTTTCCAAGTTTATGAATAAATAAGGTGATCTCGTTGCGAGTCTGGTATCGATCGATTTGTATTATAATAAAATAAAAATTGAGACCGGTTATTTCTACCCAACTAAGCGAAATAAGGGAAGGTTAATGAGTTTAACTGTCAATGTATGTATGTGGATGTTCCACCATAGCGTCACCTCTATTGGCACAGATAAATTGCTATTGGTCCGATTTTGACAAGCGAGAAATCAATCGATTCATCTTCATTTATAGTGTCATAGACATATTTTTTTACTCGACTACAGGGAAAATAAGGAAGGCTTAAGTGTTCGAACCAAAAACTTGGTCCGATTTTGACAAGTGAAGAATCAATCGATTCGTCTTCATCGCAAGAGTGTCATAATTAAGCTATTTAAGCTATTTTTACCCGAGCGTAGACTGGTTTTAGTTCTTGAACTTATAGATTACTAGCTTTCGACCGCAACTTGGACCGCGCGGGCTACAGTATATCGCGGGTAAAGCATCCTATGTTCATCTAGGATATTAAAATCCAATGGAAAAGTATAGCACCAACGCTTTCGATGCTTTTTGGCAGACTTGTTATTATTTCGTTTTCATGGCAACCGTTCCTTACAGTGAGTAATCGTCATTTTCCAGTTTTTCCGGGGCAACTTACCATTTTCTGGGATAAAAAGTATCCTATGTTAGTCTCCATCACAGATATTCTTTGTTCGGATATCTGTGGTCTCCATATTGTACAGTACCTATTATGTAGAGCAATGGTAGCCTAACGGTTCAACATTGCAACTTAGAATCCAACGATACCGGGTTCAATCCTAGACTCCGCACTAATTAGGTACTTTTCTAATTTATGTACGGTTTTCCATCGCTCCGTGCTTCGGGGGGCACGTAAAGGTGTCGGTCCCGGCTGTTATTGATTAATAGCAGTTGTTAAACCATGTCAGAGGCCCTCGGGCGGCCTGACAAACTCTGACACCAGAGGCCAGCACTACCTCATACGACACACAAACAAAGTACCTATTTAGAAAGTTTCATCAAAATCGGATCGGCCGTTTTGGCGTGAAAGCTCCCCAAACAAACAAACAAACAAATAAACAAACAGACAACGTTTCACTTTTATATATTAGTGTGGATTATTCAACATAGTTTTAGATCTGTTTTGTTTTTATCTTAGTTCATGTCGGTTTCCTCCGAATTTTTCACGATGAGTGTCTAATAATGTGTGTGTGAAACATAGAATTAAAAATATAAAAGTCCGTTTAATATGTAGTACTTTTATATATTATGTGATTTAAGTTATTTGTAGAATATAAACCTACATCAAACGTCTTAACTTTAATCAACTTCCAAAAGTAGGGATCTTCAATCTGACCGTTTTTTTATGTGTATTCACGCATTATCCTCATAGATTACTGAAACATTTTTGATGGATGTTGTTATTTGTGAGGGTATAACTTTAGTGTGGTCCTATAATAATGTCATCAAAATTGGTTCGGTAGTTTTTTTAGTTGATTCATTTGATATATTTTATTCATTAGATTATTTTCTGTAAAAAGTGCAAAACTTTTATAACAAACTTTCATAAAATTTATTCTACTTAATGCTGACACCTTTCGTGACTCCACATAATTACTATACAATTACAAGAACTACATAATAAATTCCACATCCACCATTAGTATAATTTTTAATTTGTAACACCACCCAGACGTTCTAGGAATTTCAATAAAATGCTTTGAAGCGAACAAATTATTACAATCATATAGCCTTGTAGCCGAACTATAAATCGTCTGATATAAAACATGGTAATTTAAATAAACAAACATAGTGATTACTTTAAATGTAGTGTCGTTAAGTAGAACGAATCATAAGCTATCATTTAAGCACAAAAAAAATTGTTTCAAATTTTAATATTACCGATTTTGTAACATGACATGTAAATATTTTTAATAGAAATTTATTACCATCTCAAACAGTATTATTTTCACTGTTATGTTTAGATGGCCTCTACTTTCGTAGATATTAGTTATTAAAGATAATCAAATAAACTTCACCTCCTATTTTATTTTCATCGATAAAATTAGTTGTTATAACCTCCGATTCTTGTGTCCAGATACATTACAACAAGATGTTTTAGGTCTTCATGTAAAAGAGTCCGTCTGAGACGAGTGCGGAACGAAGACCTGTAGAAATATAACCAATAGATAGATAGATAGATAACTCTTTATTGCACAAGAAATGAAATTGATGATACAATAATCAAGTTTTAACATAGAACAATCGGCGGCCTTATCACTAAGCAGCGATCTCTTCCAGGCAAACGTAGGCTGTTACAAAGGATGGTAGTGTGCAGAATTATAAAAAAATAATTATACCAATATATATAATGAATAATACAAATTACATAAATATTTATTACCATATAATAATACATACAAAATAATAATAATACACTTACTTATACACCTACTGTTAACATAAAATAATAATAAATTTTATATTACAATCAACAGATTAACAACTTGACAAGTACAGATTCTTGACACGGTCTTTAAAAATGTGCAGTGATGTAGCTTTCCTAATAGAGACTGGTAAAGAATTCCAAAGCCGGACTGCTTGTGTTGTAAAAGACTTACTATAAAAAGAACTCACGTGTGCAGGAATTGCAATAGGATCATTGTATAGTGCCACGACAGGAAAATGCAGCCATCCAGTTGGTTGATTTTCCAGCTCCACGCACCGCTACCTCGCACGACTTTGTTGAACACCTGTAAACCACTACTAAGATAAGCAACGCTTACCTATCTGCTTATATGACAAAAAGCAGTAGGTAACAAGAAGATCATTAAAATAAAATAAATTTGAAGTAGATAGACTTCATCATCATCATCATCAGCCTATATCTGTCCACTGCTGGACGTAGGCCTCTCCTAATGCATGCCACTGAGCTCAGTTCCCTTCATCCATTCTTTTCAGGCCGCCTTTCGCAGGTCGTCACTCCACCTGGCCACAGGGCGTCCTAAACTACGTTTGCCTAAACGTGGTCTCCACTCGAGAACTCGTCTACCCCAATGGTTATCGGTTCTTCGGGAAATGTGCCCAGCCCACTGCCACTTAAGCTTGCTTATCCTTTGAGCTATGCCGGTAGAAGTAGACTTAAAATTCTTAAAATAAGCCATTCAACAAAAATGATTTGTTCTCATAAAGGAGATGCTCCATTTCGTAAATTAAAATAAGAGTATGTTGCCATTTCTAAAAAAAAGGATACTCCTTTATAAATCACTCTGCCTGTGTGAAAGCATCAGGTACTGGACCGATTGAAAAGCGGTTTTCACTGTTGGATAGCTTAGGATTTAAGGCTCCAAGGTTACATTTCCCACTCCCCATTCCCCTGCCACTTCCCCTGCACTCTGCCACCCGCTATCCGCAATAAGCACTGAAGTACCTGCGTACACAATTTAGATCGTAACTAAATGACGTATGTCTCAAAAGTTATTTATTTTATTGGCAGGCTAATAATTTAGTTGGGTAAATTTTGTCTAAACATTAGATGATAAACTATATTTTCTTGCCGTGAGATTATCATGTATGTTAAGTTTCACATTTATCAGGTTTGTGGTTGGCATATTAATGGAAAAAACCCTTAAAAAGCAGAGCCTGGTGTTAACTCAAAATTTGCATTCATTTTGCATATCAATGCTATGAGTAGAGCTGAGCATTCGCAAAACAACTGTTGGTCGCTTGAACGAATTTTGATGAAATTTTACATAAAAGTACTTGATAATAAATAGGACTACTTTTATACCAGAAAAAAACATATACGGGCCAAAGCAAGGGGCGCAGCTTGTATCAAAATGTAATTTGGAGACGTTTCGATCAAGTTTCTTTGACTGAAACTACGTATATAATGCTCCTTTTACACTTTGATTAGTCCTAGTACGAGTGACATGTCTCTCGTAAAGTGTAATAATACAAGGTCAACGAGATAGCTCTTTTACTTTGCTCTAAGCTGTCTAAACAGCAGCAGTTGCAGAGTCCTTACGAAATGTAGTGATATTTCAAACAGGAAAAATGATAAAAGTCCAGCACGTACATACAAGCACAAGGTTATTTCTCTTGTTCCTTTTTCTCAGCACACTTAGAGGGAATTGTTGAGAGCATGTGTTCAGTTGCAAGAAACAGTCTGGTAAATATTTTCATGTGAACAAAGACTCTCTGGGAAAAATATTAGACCCGACTTCAAGATCTTAAATCCTTTGAAGGATATTTTTGTTGTTGTGTAAATAAACAGAAACAGATGCTTCGAAATACTTATCATTTCGCATTCAACAAGAAAAGCTCGTCTTCGTTCGACATAGACTGTCTGGATATTTTTAGAATGCTTTATATTTCTTAGTATTTGTAAGGGTTTGATTCATTATGTTATATGGTTGAAATTCGAGCAGTACGCAAATCTTTTGCTGTCACTTTTACTTAAGTACTAGCCGATGCCTTCGGCTTCACAAGTGTGGTCATTTCTCTAGGTTAAAAGTACTCTATGTGCTTTTCCAGTACCTACCTGAAATACCAATATACTAACATTTTAACAAAATTCCTTCAGCCGTCAAAAATATTTTTATCGATTGCTCGGCTTCTACTCATCGGATTGAGATACCAAGTACCCCAGTTTTTAAGTCAAACCCTAAGCTAGCCAACAGTGAAAATTTCATCGTAATCGGTTCAGTAGTTTTTACGTGCGAACAAACAAAAAGACCAACAGACAAAAACGATTTAAAAAATGTTCTTTACTTATTCAGTAGGCGGTCAGTTGTCATAAAGCTGCCATATTGTATTTCTGACGGATCAAAAAATGACAATTTCAAAAATATATAAACTACGAGTAAACAGTAGCAATTGTCTTAACTTCTTAAAACATTTTAAATTTTAGTTTATTCAAGTTAATGTATTATACTATAGTCTAATATTGCAATTGTAACTATTAAATTTGAAGTAAAATATGTAAGTAAAAATGAAACATTAAATTTATATAAATATATAAATGAGGCGCAGATAGGCGCCCCGTGGTTTCACCCGCGTTCCTCCGAACCGTTTATGTTTCCGGTATAAAAAGTAGCCTATGTGTTAATCCGTCCGGGTATAAGCTACCTTCATACTAATTTTTATCCAAATCCGATCAGCCGTTTAAGCGTGAAGAAGTAACAAACATACACACACACACACACACACACACACACACACACACACACACACACACGCACACACACACACAGTTACATACACACAAACTTTCGCCTTTAATATTAGTGTGATTATTTTTACAGGCGGTCAGCTCGTATTCAATAATATTGTTCGCAGTCGGGTTTTTTTTGTATTTTAATAATTTTACATTACATTATGTGATATGAAGACGAAAATAGAGAAATATGTCTACATAAAGTAGACATTAATTGTTTCTGTACTTTCTTCGCTTCATGTGGAAAAAGCCCGGGTAAAATCAAACGCAGCTTATAAATTGTATTAAAATGTCCAGCAATCAAGTGACGCAAGGGAATCTCTTCTCCGCCGTCACCGTGGCTGTTTGATTGTTTGCAATTGTAAGTAACAATCCTGACCGCTACACCGTTCGCATAGCGATTTAGTTTTAAAGCGTAGCCAGACTACAATATACCTACTCCAAGTTCTTCTTCTTCTTCTTCATCTTTTGAACCGATTGTGATATACTCGTAATATGATTATTAGTCATCATCATTAGCCTATATCTGTCCACTGCTGGACATAGGGCTCTCCTCATGCATGCCACTGAGCTCACTCTTCAGCTCTCCTCATCCATTTTCTTCCAGTCGCTTTTCGCAGGTCTACATTCCACCTGGCCACAGGGCGCCCTACACTATGTTTGCCTAAACGTGGTTTCCACTCGAGAACTCATCTACCCAACGGTTATCGGTTCTAATGGAAATGTGACCAGTCCACTGCTTGCTTATACTTTTAGCTATGTCAGTTACCTTGGTTCTCCGTCGGATACCTTCATTACTAATCTTGTCCTTTAGAGAAATTCCAAGCATAGCTCTCTCCATAGCTCGCTCATCATCAGCCTATATCTGTCCACTGCTGGACGTAGGCATCTCCTATTGCACGTCACTGAGTTCGCTATTCAGCTCTGCTCATGCATTTTCTTCCATTCATTTTTTTTTCATTTTTTTCGCAGGTCTTTCCACCTGGCCACAGGTCGTCCTACACTAAGTTTGCCTAAACATGATAGATTGATTAACTCTTTATTGGACACCTCAAGTACAGCGAGAAATTATATCTAAAAATAAAGTATAACAATGAGTGTCACAAGGGGCGCTCTTATCGCTCAAAGCGATCTCTTCCAGGCAACCATGCACGGAGAGGAATAACGAGTGGGGAGTGGAGTAAGGGACGCTGATTAGACTGTCTCACTCCCCTGCGCACTTGAATATGCTTAGATTACTGTTTTTGTACTTGGACATTCATAGTCGCGGCGTCATACATAAATCTCAGCACTTCAATGTATCTAACGCCAGTCCACTTGACACCGCTGCAACGTCTTCAAACCGCCCAAAACCGCCGAAAGGTTTCAAAAGAGTCAAAAGCCTTCTCATAGTGCACAAAAGCAAGACATAGAGGCTGGTTATTCTCTTCAAACTTCTGTATAGCCTGCCTCACTGAGTGTATATGCTCAATGGTGCTCAGACGTGAAATCCAGCTTGTTCAGGAGGCTGGAATTTATTGCTATATAAACTAACGTGAGCGTGATTCATTATATATAGATAGATACCCCTGCCTGCCCTGATTGAAGAGACTAAGCATTTCTTGAGATTTGACAAGGCTTCCGTGCTAGCGAGTGAAAGATTTTTCGTGCCGCGAAAAGTACGGGAAGGCATTGAAATTAGTCGGCATCCAAACTTCAACAGGGACTGCGGCTGGGCAATACCTTCCACATGGAAACCGGTGCTAAATATAGCTTCCACCGAAAGTAAGCCGTTTCTCCGCGAGGAGGACAATGTCGTCAAGTGGTGTGAGGACCCTGCACTCTTTGTGTACGCCAGCGACATCAGTGATAATGGTGCGGGCGCAGGTGTGCTTTCATCTGGGCTGGGGTTTCCCCCGCCTGCAGCACCTGCGATGCCAGCGCCACTGACGCAACGGGCGACAAGCTCGGCAATCGCGTCGTGCCCTCGCTACGCTAACTCCTGAGGATGGACGTCGTTAACGTCCGAACACCGGTCGAATTGTTTGACGAAATAACTCGTGAGTGACAGTAGTAACATATCTATATAGGCTGGAATTTGTCGTCTTCTTGCAAGACGATTTTGAGATGACCCTCGAAAACAACTTATAGACGTGGATCAAGAGTGAAATAGGACGATAGTTCTTAAAAAGGGTTTTATCCCCTTTTTTAAGGAAAATTACTACTACACTCCTGCTCCGCGCCTCTGGAGTTCTCCCACTTTTCATAATGGTGCTAAGCCCCCGAAGCTCTCCAAGTACGGGCTTTCCCTCTGCTTTCAAGTGCTCCGTAGTTATTCCGTCCTCTCCAGGTATCTTTCCATCCTTAATTTATTTGAGCGCCATCTCAATCTCGTCTAGGCTGACGTCGGGCAGTTCGACAGTGTAGTGGTGAGTCAGAATTGCACGGGAATGCTCTGTGCTGGGTTTGGGTCTAGAAGCATGCGAGTCATACAATTGGCCATAGAAGTCTTTGATCTCAGAAATAATCTCCGGCTTAGAGACGACAGTTTTGCCATCATTGGTCTTGAGCTTCGTCAGATGGGATCTACTCAGTTGCTGGGCGAAGACTTTTGACCTCGGATTTTGCTCAATTGCCTTTTCTATCTGTATATAATAATCACCAGTATTTGAGAAATGGAGGTCACGACGGACCAACTTACTGTAGTTTTTATTGAGATCTCTTTTTTTCTGACGGTGTGGCTTGTTATTGTTCCGGACGTTTGTCCATAAGCCGAAGAGCTTCAGCGAAATTTTTGAATTCGTGCCCGTACGCTGCAGCTGACAAAATTAAGTGCCTACTTCCCTAAGGATTCCCACTACTTTTTGGAGTTCCCCATCCACGTCATTTGTGGTTTCCAAGGCAGCGAAACGTTTGTCCAACTTTAGTTGTAACTGTTCTGATCCAACAGCGACTTGGAGTAGGTTGGGTTGAAGGGTAGACTTCACCAGACGCATCTTTCAAGCTTATGATCGATATTCAAGTAGTTTCGGACAAATCGATGATCACTACCGGTATTGAACATGCTGATCACCGAGACATCCTTGAATATGTGCAAATTGTCCGTCATGATTAAGTCAATCTCATTTTAAGTCACAGAGTCGGGGCTTTGCCTAATCCAGTTCCTCTGGACCATTCCCTTACCAATCACTTATTTATGTTATTTTTACTGTTATTTAAGTTTATGTATTGTTTTGTTACTTTAATTTTACGTAAGCAGTGCGTAGCTTCTCGCACCAGTGACGCTGCTGCCCGTCACTGGCCTGTAGAATTTGGCTACGCCGCCGTTGTATTGATGGTTGTACCACCATCGGTCAGAATCTCGTTTGTTGTTCGGCAGGATGCAACCCAATTTATTTGTGTGGACAGGATTTTTTAACTTAGGTTCTCTGATGATTTATCCACTAGAACTGTAAATGTGGAGGAACTCGAAACATTCTTGAAGGTAGCGCGGGGAGGCGGGATTGAACAGAATACTGTAGAGGAAGGACATTATTATTCGGAGACATGATATCAGCGCAGGGCAAAATTAAACCAGATGCAAAAATTTTGGAGATGCTCATGTTTTAGCTGGTCCTCGGTTAGGTCAAGTTAGCAGGTGTAATCATAATCGAGAATAGAGATTGTGCAAATGCAATCGTTGTGGTAGTCGGTAGAAAATTACGCAGCCTGCACAATGCACCAGCAGAGGCAATCATCTTGCGGCTAACTGCTGGCCGCAGGAAAGGCACCGATCTATATTTACTGTTATGCCCAGATTTTTAACGGTTACACTAGAAGGAACAGGGACTCCAAACACTATTCGTGGAAGTAAATCCCAATCGATCTTGCTAATTGTACGGGAGCTTCCTACAATAATCACATGGGTTTGAGTAAGAGGTTAGACCTCGAATAAACGGTTCGTCTATTGTTTTCCCAATACTTTCATCATCCAATAAAAAAAAAAGCAATTAAAAGATTTGGTTTAAAATCTATCACCACAGTCAAGAAATATTTACCAACCAAATTTTACTCGAAAACATCTACTGAAAAATTCAATACGTAGTCGTAGTAGCAACTGAAAATCCATTTTACTTGTCGTATGAATCATTTGTAGGTGAATCATACATACAAGGTCGAGCGTGCTACCGCCCTGACTCATCAACTTTATTACATAAATACCTACTTGTGTGATCTGAAATGCCTACGATTTAGACGTTAGTTTAATGACTCAGTGATTTATGTGGCACAAATAAAAAAGTAATGCTTGCTGGCCACATAACACCAGAACGTTTTTTTGTTTTGATATGTTGAAAAAGTTTTCGTTTCTTTTGTTTATGAATAACAGTAAAAATAAAGGTTTATAAAATACCTCTGCCCAAAATAAATAAAAGACGTTGCACCCTCTCGGGCAATATTTTCCGTATCGGCAGCTCTGGAAATAGTTTCGTCCCCGAAACGAACGAACGGTCGGGAACTCGGAATAACTTAAACAATGCGTCTGAAACGTTGTCTAACAGCCTGAAATACCGAATGTTCGACTGCTAGGTAGGTACATCTACTCGCTTACGCCGCCGCCCGTCCATCTTCAGTAGGTCGTCATTTACCATTGACTTTTCATCTTAAATTAACGCCATCTATTTATGTTGCATGTGTATTGTATTTGTTTATTACTAGCTGCTCTGCCCTACGGCTCCGTCCGTAGTTTTCCCGTTATCTCACTTTGCATTTTCCCGGGGGAAAAGTAGCCTATGTCCATCTGGACTAGTGTAGCTTCCTATCTGTAAAATAATAGCTGCGCTCTGCCCTACGGCTCCAACCGTAGTTTTCCCGTTATCCCACTAATAAGTATGTTTCTTTACTTTGTAAGTAAACAAATAGATATCTGAAGTAGTGTAGCTACCTATCAGTGAACATTTTTTTTAAACAGCTAGAAAGTTATGTATTTTTTGAGTTAATCCATTACAAACAAACACATACAAAAAATCAAATCTTTTCTCCTTGTAATACTATATTCAATCATCTACACTAATAATAATATTATAAAGAGGAAAGATTTGTTTTTGGTGTTTGTATTTTTGTATGTTTGTTTGTAAACGAAAACAATACTGAACCGATTTTAAACATTGTTTCACCTATAGCTACATTATCAGCGAGTAAAATGGGCAGTATTATATTTTTCAACAAATTTGAGTTCCTTTCGAATTTTGCAACCCAAAGTATCAAAAATTCCAAAAAATATGACGATTACTCGCTGTAAGGAACGCAATGACCTGTTACCATGGAAACGAAATAATAACAAGTATTATAACAAAATAGTAATAATGCGGTTGTCTCTGGTTAAAAGCACCAGATCGTTGCTGCCCCAGATTTTGAATAACATTTACTGGCGTATTTTTTCTAGAAGTTACGAAGGGTATAAAAATCATTAAACTAAGCAAAATGCCGCGGTGTGAGCGCTACCCGTGCGAAGCCGGGCGAGTAACTAGTAAATTATATAGTATTGAGAAACTCAGTACTTTTCTCGAAGATTTTCCGATTTTCCTCGAAGATTTTTCCATTTTTCTTGAAGATTTTCCGACTTTCCTTGAAGATTTTTCCGCTCATTACTTTAAAGCTAATTATTATAAAGTTCTGCGTACTGTAATAGCTATTGGTCGGCATGGCACTCACAATGGTTAGATAAACCTTCCTTCCTTCCTTCCTTCCTTCCTTCCTTCCTTGTCTTGTTAAAGGCCTAAAAACAAGAATTAATACCTAAGTAGGTAGGTTGTTTAAAATATAGACGCTAGCAAAACGTCAAGTAGGTACGCTTTACGCACTGTAATTGTAGTCTTTCTTCTGTATATTTTCATCCTCCAATAGCCTTTATTTTCTCCAGAGTTTGTGAAAACATCCTTTAAAGACAGTAAAAGATTGTCTACGTTTTGTTCAAAGGAATAAAAATAAGGGTACAAAAGTTTGAGATAATTGTGGTCTATCGTATCTACCTCAAAGCGACGAGTTTATTAAAATGGCAGTGGGAGAGGGGGGAGTTATATTAAACCACCTAGGTATAAAAAAATATGGTATTATAAAAAAACGTTCTATAGGAACCTCCTTGTTGACCAAAATGCGCTACTTTTCGAGCATATCAAATACCTACATTATCGCAAAGATGCGTAATATCGTTATTTTCATCCAAACATTTAAAGATCTTTAGTCCTTTTCCAAAACTGAAGGTGCGCTGTAAATCCGCGTGAGACGAGCTGCAAGCGCGATGCATTTTTGCATTTTTGTGAGAACGCGCTTTTTGCCCGACTACGGCGAAGCAAGGGAAGGGTAATGAGTTTAACTGACTGTGAATATATGTATGTATGTATGTATGTATGTATGTATGTATGTATGTATGTATGTGGATGTTCCATACCATAGCATCGACCCTATTTGTTAGATTTTGGCAAGCGAGGTTTCAATCGATTCGTTTTCATCGCATGAGTGTCATAGGCTATATTTTTACACGACCGTAATCGGTTAGTTTATGAATTTATGTCTTGTCTGCATAATCCCTTACCTAGTATCTATTTAATAACATGTGCCCTTACTTCAATAATGTTGCACGTATTAGTAAGGATTATAAAGTATATTTATTTGAATACGTACATTTAATTTTAAATACCACATATTCACTCACGCGTCCCCACTAACTTATTTCGTAGACCATACAATCTAATACTCGCTAACGCAGTGTTATAATATAGCGCAGTACGGGCTTAATGCGGTCCAGTGGCGATCATGTGCTCAGTATTAACGTTATAAATTAGGACGTTAACTGGCCCGCCCACTCAAATAACTATAAAGCCGGGCAGCTCACATTACCCGCACTTGTGATGATGGTTCCCGCAACTTATGCTCTCCTAGTCTGCACATTGTCTTTCATAAGGTCGTCATAAAGATATTCTTATGTTTTGTTATGAGTCTCTCGCTGGTTATATTTTCCTGTGGCTTTCAGTGAACAAAAATCTATATAGAAGACAGTTTAATACCGTAGTTTTACACGTAAGTATGTGGTAGGTACGTGTGATGACTTCACGCAACCTGTGCCTAATTGACCATACACATAGAGCTCATATTTTTTTCGTATCTAGGAACACAAAATTCCCCGTAGGTACGTAATTATTTAACGATCATTGTAAAACAAAATAAAATCCACTAACTCGTTAGTTTTTGTAAAGATACAGATGGGCTCGGCTTGCGCTAGCACGCGTCGTTTTACTGAGTATATTGTGTTCCATGCGCCCGGCAGTGTAACATAGTAGGCTCTCGTCTGGATAGACGTGCCGAGCCTACAGAGACGGTGTGGCTCGGTTTTATTTACTTGTGACGATACAGCGACTTACCCGTGGTACTACCGTTGGTACTACTGGTATACTCTTCTTCTTCTTCTTCTTTTTTATTTTAATGGCTTCTGCGGAGGCACTGGCCTACTAGCAATTTCGCCAATGTCAAGTTTAGTTTATTGTTAGTATTGTCAAGTCACAGTCAATAATTGTCAAAGTCACGAATCAGTAAAATGGTGTACGTTTTACTGAAACTTCCTGGAGAGTTTTGAAAATATCACAAATAGTCATGATTTTTGTTTTTTTATCCTTTGCCCACACTCGTGCACGTTAACAAACACCTAATGATTAATATTACACCAATATTACTCATTAACAATCGAAAAAACACTAATATGAAGAAAAAATAAAAATTAACGACATGACAGCTCGAATACTTTCAAAAACCTCCTACTGGTATACTCACACCCGGTATCCGAAACGCGTGTCACACCAAGATATCAGCTGTCACATTTGACGGTCTGTTAATTCTCCATAAGTTTCTGAAACGCAATCAATAATTTGCTAATTGATTGACAAGAGATTATTTTGTTGACATGGTTACAGTAGATATGATAGTTCGTTCACTTTTATTCACTCTCTAGTGTTTTGTTTCTGTTTTTAGATATTGTTGTCTCTTTTGTTTTTGACATCAATCAAATTTTGATTCTAGCAAAAGTCTAACCGCGCTGGTTTCTGAAACGCATGTGATACGTTTCAGTGAATAAAACAAAACATAAGTTCAAAACCTAAAACCCGACTACTGTCGGGTAAAAAATAGCCAATGACAATCTTGCGATGAAGACGAATCGATTGACATCTCGCTTTTTAAAATCGGACCAAGTTTTTAGTTTGAACACATGACCATTCTTTTGCCTTTTTGTAAAACAAATAGCTTATGACACTCACACATGAAGACGAATCGACTGACACCTGGCCTGTCAAAATCGGACCAATAGGGTCGACGCTATCTATGGTGGAACATCCAGATTTACCCACATACATACACAGACACATACATAGATAGACTATTAAACTCATTACTCTACCCTTTCTTCGCCATAGTCGGGTAATAATAAATAAATGTAATAAGGGTTAATGAAGGATTGAAATAAGATGTTTCATTATTAAAAGCTCAGTAGATATTCAAAATACCGTTTAGTAACGTATTCCAGCGGTTAACTAAGTTAATTGGTCAAAATGATCAATTAACTAAATGAAAATTTTGACATGTGAAAATTTGTGCCACATGAGATTTCCAGCACCCAATATGTCTGTCAAGAGATTAAGAGGCTACTGAGTAATTTTTTCGCTTATTTGCATTCCAGAAACCATTGTGTAAGTCAGTTGCAATGCAATAATATATAATTATCGTAGCGGTCGCGGGTTCGAATCCCGCAAGGTACAATCATTTGTGTAATGACATAGATAAATATTCTATTATTTACCTATGGTAATGAGCAGAAATGTTTGTTTCCGAGTTATAGATGTCATATTCGTCTATGTATGTTTAACCGTTGTCTAGTACCCACAGTACAGGGTACTTACTTATTCTAGTTTGGGGCTAGTTGGTGTGAATTGACCCTTATTTTATTACATACTAGCTGCACATGTATGGAGATTGCAAGAATTGGGGATTTAAGATACCTAGGAGTTATTATTGATGATCTTTGTAAGTGGAATCTGCATGTTGATCTCATTGCAACTAGGGTACGTATTACGTAAGTTATCGTGGGTCTTCAGGAAGTTGAGATATATTGCTAAAAATGATTTAATTATTATGATTTATAAAGCTATTTGTCAGTCTATCTTTCAGTACTGCATATCTATATGGGGAGGAACGCATAAAACCCATTTGCTGAAAGTAGAAAGAGCCCAAAGACGTATTTTGAAAGTCATGTTCTCGAAGCCATTCAGATTTTCAACGGAACAACTTTATAGCGAATGTCAACTTTTAACTATAAGACAGACTTACATATTATATACAGTACTTAGGAAACATAGAATAACACCCTATCAGAAATTACCTTCAAGTAAAAAGAGAAAGGAACAAGTTTGTGCTATTGCTCGATCTCGTACAGCTTATTTTCAACACCAGACCTCATATATGTCTAACTTCATGTTCAATAAAATTAACAAAATTAATAATATTTATGAACTCACTCACTCGAAAAGTAAATTTAAAATATATACATGGTTATTAACTTTGAACTATGAGAAGACGGAGGAATTCATTACCTTACTTAGGTAGGGTATTGAGCTCTTTCGGCTACCTCATAGGTAATTTTCATACACATACAACACACACACACGCGCGCGCACACACACACACACACACACACACACACACACACACACACACACACACACACACACACACACACACACACACACAAAACACACACATTACATATACATTCCCTTATTTTTGCGTGTTTCAATTGGAAGCATCGTTTCATTTATGTAATTTAAGGTATGGAACCATAAATTACATAAATGAAACGATGCTAGAAGATAGAATTGTGTCATTAAGGAAGGAGGTTCCCAAAATACAGGTTAACCTAGTTTGGGGACCAATGATTGTAATGTTTTGTAACTGGAGCTTATTTCAATAAAATCTTATTATTATTAATATTATTATAATACTAGCTGCACTCGCGGCCCCGCAAGCGTGGTCATTTCTGTAGGTTAAAAGTACTCTATGTGCTGTTCCAGGACCTAAAATACCAATATTAATTGATCAAAATTCCTTCAGCCGCCAAAAATATTTTTATCGATTGCTCGGTTTCTTCTCATCGGATTGAGATACCAAGTACCCCAGTTTTTAAGTCAAACCCTAAGTTATCCAACAGTGAAAATCGCATCGCAATCAGTGCAGTGTTTTTTTCTTGATTAGTATCCTATTTTAAGCACCATTTTTTAAATTATCTTCTCTAATTATCTTAATTGTACAGACTTTTTCGTACTTATTGCTTTATTATAAGTATAGATAATGTTGTTAATTAAACTGCGAATATCAGGAGTAATATCAGTAGTTCAGTAGACAATAACAGCTAAAAGCGTTGCCTGAAAATACCTAAATGTATAGAAACACCGCTAATGTCGTTGTTCAATTGAAACTGCTCAGTGGAAAATCGGGCAATAAGTATGCATCAGGTCTAGCACTGCGGCTGATGCATCCAGAGATGTCTAGCCTGGGGGCATAGATTACTTATTGTATAGATAGCCTAAATGATACCTGGTTTACTTAATGATAGCTAAGAAAATATTTCCACAAGGGGCTGAAGGTTTCCCGTATATAACACATTTAAAATAACTAGATTAAAAGCTAAAACAAACACGCCTGCCCCGCCAAAGTTTATGCCAGAGTTATGAAAGTCACTGAATCATCAGCTATTTTATGCAATGTTTAAGTGGGTGTTTCGCGTGCTTAATATAGGTTAATTGGAAGTACTCGTAAGGACATGTTCATTGAATTTTGTCAGTGCCTGTAAATGCTTTTTGATAGATTATCACAACAATAACAAGATTGTAGCTCTAAAAACGGTTATTCTGTGATTTTCCTAAAAATATCGTTCGCCTGATAGATAGGTAGATAAACTGTTTAACAAACAAAGAGACAAATAAGTATAGTTTACGGGATTTTTTACATATGGTCGGATATAACGAACTGAAGGTTAGGAGAGAGCTTACACTTGTTTCTTATATCTTTAAAGTACTGAGAGGTAGGGTCCACAATGCGGATTTTCTAGAGCACATACGCTTGTGTGTCCCAGATAGATATGTTTGGCGGTGACGGATGCCAAAGATGGTGGCAGTGCTGCGCGCGCGGACCAACCTCCTACGGGAGGCGCCTTTTATGTGTGCACTTCGCATACTCAATGTAATTGCGGTTGAACTAGACCTATTTGGTTGTACTCTGAGTGAATTTACTAAGGTAACTTTAAGAGTTCTATGTTATGCCTAAATCATAGGTTATTTTTAGCCGACTGAGGAGGGTTATTTGTTAATTATTGGTGCACTATCGCATTAGGTGAAATCCTGTAATGGTAGTTGTAAGTTTTGTAAATAAATAAATAAATTTTATTGAAATTGCTTTGTAACTTTACTTTTTTAGATTTAAAGTTTGTTATTTTTTGTTACTTTTTCACTTTTAACGTCCATAAGTTTTTTTTATTGATTTGTCGTCGGTTTGTGAGCTACCCTGAAAGTTTCAGCCGGATAGCTAGTCGTGAAGAGCTAAAAATTTGAATTGCAAGATTCGAGGACAAACAAGATACATAGATACAAGTGAAGTTAAATAAAAGCTTTTAAAAAACGAGCGAGCCTTACAGTAGTCGCATATGATGTGTTACATCTGACATCTCACCTTGGTAATAAGCAACATACATACTCTAGCACCGCGCGCGCTCATTGGTCAGCTGTGAATCAGCTACTACCTACTTCATCTAACCTATTTGATCATAATTTTCATCCGAAAGTCGTATGTCTTGATAGCTCAGCCAGAAACCGTTCGGCTGACACTTTGAAGTACCTGAGTTCTATTCTCGACTGAAGTGTTTATTTTGCACTATAAATAAATATGTGATGTTTTCTAATTTAATGACGCCGCGCACGTTCATTGGTCAAAACACATAGCGCGCGCTTCCCCGTCTTCTTATTACACTTCCGATTACACATTTCCGGATAAACATTGTCTAACTCATTTCACGAAATCACTCCCATAGATTTTAGGAAAGCGAGCGGAAATGTATTACACATCATATCACATGTATTAAAACTTAACAATAAGCGTCAAGATGGTACCTATATAGGTCGCGTCATTTAAAAAGAAGGTTTACGGTTAGGCTGCGCATTAGACGATTTATCGGTCTATTTGGCGGTTTAAGGTGCTGCGTGGGCAATAACCACTATACGAAGCAGCGAGCAAAAGGCTAATTAATAATTATTTAAAACAATAGGCCTAGTACTTTTGTGCGCGAGTATACCCATGCGCAAATACACCCCGTCCACTTTCTTCCAGCGTTCTTTTTACATGACGCGACCTATACGCGGCACGCCTGCCCATTACATTTGGATAGTCATCTAATCAAATACAATAATATTTCGTCATGTGCATGACTATCAACCTATACGACAATCCCTCTGTGAAGTTAAATAAATTTAGGCACAAAACCCGCCCCTTTCAACGGGTTGTCCCACACAGTGCCTCTCTCCAGTCCCTAGATTCAATACCATTAGTGCGCTGCTTAGGTTCACTTCTAGCACTAAAACGAGTTCTCAACGCCAACTGCATGCATGTCGGGTGATAGCAATATAAGTAAATAGATATTGAATGGAACGGGCACCGTGCGAGACCTTTAGCAATTTTCCGAGCGGTTGAAAGGATTTCCTTGCTGTTATGTTTTGAAAATTATTTGGAAATGTTCCTGAATGTGATATGAGGGATATGGGAATGACAGCATTTAACAGGGTTTAACACAAGAGGATTTTTCAAGTTCTTTAATTTGACCTGAACATTTAATATTCCTTTTATTTGCTTAGAATTAATTTACGAACAATTACTCCCGGCTGTTATTGATTAATAGCAGTCGCTAAGCCATGTCAGAGACCTTCGGGTGGCCTGACAAACTCTGATACCAGAGTCCAGACTACCTCTTACGATACGTTAGCAAGCACAAGAACCTGTCGTACCTACTTCGATCACTTCATGAGACATAAAAAGTATAAATTTCTCCGATTCATAATTCAAGGGAAGCTCGCAGGAAAACAAGGTGTGGGCAGGAGGCTGCATCCCTGGTTATAGAACCTACGGGAATGGTTTAGTTTGCTCTTCGGCGTGGCTGTGTCAAAAGTAAGGACAGCGATGATGTTGTTAAACCTCTGAAAGTTGTGGAACCTCAAGAAGTCAAGAAGAAGCAGAAGAATCAGCATTCAAACAGGGAGCGGTGGCCGAGCGTTAACATGGGCTCTTCACAATCCAACAGCATCTAGTTCAAAACCTCAGCACTGCACCAATGATAATTTACTAACTATGCCCGCGGCTTTGCCCGCGTGGTCATGTTTCTGGGATATAAGTTGTTATTCCAAAACCAAAAGTGATATAGGTATACCAAATTTCATATCAAACTTCGGTCAGACGTCGAATAGTTTTTTTAGCGATTGCTCGGCTTCTAATCATCAGATTAAGATACCAAGTAAACCAGATTGTGACTTAAACCCTAAGCTATCTAACAGTGACCGCATTGCAATCGATCCAGTAGTTTTCACGTAATGCGTGAGCAGACAAGCAGAAAGGATTATTTATTCTTTTTCAGTCGCTCATTTCAGTTTTTTAAATTAATTTCATTGTACTTGCATTATACATACTGCTTTATTTATTAAGTATGGATTTTATTATAAGTGAAGATAGATACATAGATATATATTGATAATATAAGCATCTTATTTTATAAAATTAGCTAATGATTTCAATGCGCATTGACTGCGCCCAATTAATTAATTAACAAAGTATACCTGCAATTGACGCTCAAGCCGTCTTAATTTATAATTAGACAAATAATTCACAAAGTACACACAAAGTGGAGGATTTCGTCTAATTTGGAGACGACAAGCGTCGCTACGAAAGAAAATTCTCTGTGCAAATATTTATTTCAATTAAAGACTCCCTTCAACGTGGATCGGACACTAAAAGAACTCGTTGACATCTGAGAAAAAGGGAGTGAAAGGGTTCGTTTCTTAGTAGAAGAGGAATTTGATTGAGTGGATACTTTAAGCTGTTCTTAGCCCTTTAAAGCCTCCAATTAACACCGAAAGCGAGACGCCAATCGAGTATTTATTTACTCAAATTAATGTTGTTAACAATTGCCTTGCTTTAATTTTGAGAGGAAAAGTTACGCCGCGATAGCTTCGTACTTTGATCGAAGCGTAAGTATTTATTATTTCTGCAACTAGCTACGCCCCGCGGTTCCACCCGTGACTGATGATGATGATGATGATGAAATGTCCATGTGCTATTCCACGGTGTAAGCTATCTCCATTCCAAATTTTATCAAAATCTGTTGAGCGGTTTGAGCGTGAAGGATAATGATATTGATGATGATGAAAAGTATCCTATGTGTTAATACAGGATATAAGCTATCTCCATTCCAAATTTTATCAATATCCGTTCAGCCGTTTGAACGTGAAGGAGTGACAAGCATTCAGATTACATAAAAGCTTTCGCCTACATAATATTAGTGTGATTGTTTGATATACCATATTACCCCCTTATCAATCTAGAGCAATGCGAGATTACGTTTTTATTTGTATTGTCAGTCCTATAAGTACTAGACTGGCTCCTGCAGGCCTAGCATGGGGGATGAACGAATTATCTTTCCTCCGTTTTCATCCCCTTCATCTTTCTCTCATTTTTATCCCCTTTGCTCGTCCACCCATGGGGGGCTAGGCCTGCTGGATGGACTATTCTTTCTGGCTTCCGGCTAAAAGTTTTTTAGGCAAGTAAGTACTAGAGTTCTACGTAAAAATGCACATAATAAAATAAAAAGTCAAACTATCAGACCAATATCCATTACGCACGAAAAGAGCGGTCGAAAATGTTATACCAAAATTAATTATTAATGCGAGATGCACACAACCGAGCGATCTTGTATTATTGATAAAAAGTGTCATAAAAATACGTTATCCTATAACCAGCCGTAGAAAAATGGGGAGAAAATGCAATAAAAGATCTGTAATACGTTTTCTTTGTAGATTTTACGGTAGACCGCACATGGAATATTTAAAAGTGGCTGGCTGGACCTTTGGAATTGAATAGTCATCCATGTGAATACGGTTTTGTATTTGCATATCTATTTGGGTACCAAAGTATCAATACATCTATCTTATATATACACGTACCTGTGTTTTATGTGGGAATATACTTAAAGCTAGATATCAGTATCAAAAGGTTTAGCGCCTGATAGTTTTTTTAAATCATGATCTACTATGAAATCAGGCATATTGAATAGGCGTTAAGCTTACTTCACTATTATGGTTTGGTTGTATTCACAAATAAAGCTTCTGAATCGTTTACTGCTTTTGCAGAAACGCTGATTTTCCAAACTTTTACTTTTAAGTTTACTCAAAATTCCGAGATCTTTAAAAAGGAGCTCGCCGGTAATGAGGTCTCAGAAGTAAATGCAAACAACCCTACTAATTACCTAGTTACGGTTGACGATCTCCATTTCAAGAGAAGTGACAACCCTGGAATGGTAGGGTTGAGCCGATTAAAGATTGAAGAGGCCGTCCCAAACCTTCAGTAACGTCAGCAAATCGAACTATTTAATTCATTAAATTTTCATCCCTAATCAGTATCTCAACAAGTACATCCTCAAAGAAAACTCGACTACCTGTCAAAACTAAAAAGTGTTTATGCCAATAAATTATTTATATTATTGGAATGTGCTCATCAAGGCCTTCAATTTGAAAAACCGAGAAAAAATATTTATTTCGTATTTGAAAATGAAGCCATACTGCAGCTACAATTAATTTAAAAATATATATATAGCCATGATACTCGGGTTGATGTAAGGATTCTAACGATACGTCTAAATCTGCTTAGACATTTAAAAGTTATGATGGAATAAATAAACTCATATACATACATGCAAACATAATTAATTATACATGAATCCTGAAAACATTACATTAATTTTTTGGGCAGTCGAGCATTAAAATTTTCCAACGTTTCTTGGTAATTAATTTCCTGAGGAAACTTCCTTTCCTTTACTTCGCACGGTTTCTACATCCAGAGAGCACAGTACATACATACAATTTTACAACAAAATTGTCTCAGGCGTTTTTTAGTCGTGAAAACGTGGTGAAACAAACAGAAATAGAGGTAACAAATACACAGACACAGATCTATTTCCGTCGAAAATGTGAGCAAATCTGCTTTCAGTAGTCTACTCGCGCTGCCTCGATCTGGCTCCTCTTTCTATCTCCATCTCCATGAATGTGAACTAAACTTCAGTTTAGGCTTCAGAGTCTGAAGTCATCCCCGTCTAATGACCCACGCCTACTATTTGTTTTTTTCTATCGTTAAACAATAAAATAGCAGACACATTTCTATGCTGTTAAAAAAAAAGGATTGATATTTTCTGCTAACCGTACTCTGCAAGGCTTCTAATTACTAAGCAGCTCTCCGCTCTTCAGTCGTTTTTAGCCTGTTTGCTCTCGTTCAAGTCGAAAATTACGTCGAGGATACCTTTGCATTGCATAAACGATGATTGCGGATTAGTGCAGCATGTCATGAATGACGTCATGATAATTAGGGTTAGTTAACTATGCGCTCATATTGTGTGGCGTAAGAACTCCATACTTTATCATTAATTACTTTTACAACTGAGAATAGCAGCTTGTTTTTCTCAAACTTCTAACAACAGCAGGTTGTTCGCCTGATGGTTGAAACTCAACCGTACTTCACCGTAGGTACGTCCGGATATTTCCGAACTTTTACTTTTTAACCGATTTCAAAGAAAGGAAGTTCTCGAGTTTATGTGTATGTATTTAATATTGTCAGAAATGCTTTGTATTCATATAAGTAAGTCTATATGTCTAAACATATACACCAAATTTCGCGAATGTATGTATGTATGTTTGTCCAGGGATTTCTCAGAAACTACAAGTCTGATTGTTAGGATTCTTTTTGTATTTGTTTCAGTATCTTGTAACTTACAGTACTGTTTAAGTTTCATTGAAATCAGTTAAGTACTTTAAAAGATACGCACTGTTAACTGTTTCCAGTATGGCTTTTTTTTTAGCGAACGGAATAATTACTTCATTTTCTTAGGCCTACTTTAACGAAACTACAAAGATAGAAATAAAATTAATTTAAAAAAAAACCGACGTAATAAAATCGTATAAAACGTATAAAAGAATGAAATAATCATTTCTTTTTAGATCAGTGCTAGGTAAAACCTAAAAAAGGTTATTTTAGGTTTTATACGATTTAAAGACGGTTTAAATTTTTTAAATTAATTTTTATATGAATTCAAAGTCTGTACTTTTCTTTAGTCTGAACTTTTAAAGAAATAAACACATTGTTTTTTGCTTTTGCTTGTGTATAGGTTTTGATTTTTTGCGAGTGTAGAAAATGTCGAAATATGAGGCAAAAACGGCCGTATCTTTTGATTGCGTTGACTTAGACGTTTGTTTTTTCACAGCTCCAAGGGATTACAGATTTGAGTGTTTGATATTAATTTTAACTTGATACCTCCGCGCGTTTCTGTGAAAAAGGGTCTTGACAGTCAGACAGACGGACGGACGGAAGGACAACAAAGTGGTCCTATAGAGGTTCCTTTTTTCCTTTTGAGGTACTTCATTAGTAACTATTTGATTTCATTCTTCGAATCAATAATATTATTATTCAATGTCATTGCTTGGTATATATATTTTAAAACACTAAAAACACGGCGAAATTGTACTATAGCTACTTACATAGAACTTTAGCAACTATATTTGAATCACTGAAGAGCCTAAAAGATCACAGAGATATACAGAACCGCGTCATCAGAAAGAGATAAACATATGTTCTCAGTTACAGTGAGTTGCACTGAGCGGCCGATCGCCAATCACCGCCGATGACGGCCTGTGAAGTCACCTGCGTCACTGCGTTGGCACTTCACCGTTGAAGATAGAGTAAACTGGGGCAAAATGGATAAAAAGGTTTATTCAAGCCGAAAATAAAATGAATTTTATGAAAAACAAATACTTTCATAATAATAATTCTATATATTCCGGAGAACACTCATATTTTCGCCGGACACTTGAGACACGCGCGTAAAACTTTTTTTATGTGAATTGCTTATAGTATAAATTATATAATGTTATATACCATTTTATAGCTAAACCAATAAAGAACATTAAAAAACTATTAAACACTTTGTGACAATTGTCACTCGCGGGACACTAAACATAAAATTATTTTAATAATTTCCTTACAGTATTATTAGATGTAATAACACAAAACACAAGCTATAAATCACTAAAAACAACACAAATAAAAAATCACAATCACTCACTACGCGGTGGATGATCTCACTAAGACAACATGAACTCACAAAAAAAACGATTAAGACCGAACCACTTTGTTATCCAATAAAGTTGCTCGTTTCAAGCTGTTTTAAAATATATGTAACACAAATACAATACCCTATCCTAATTCAATACAAATAGGGTTGCAACTCCGCTATACTCCCCAACTGAAGATCGTCAGCCGTGGCCTTTACGATTCGGAGCGCAGACTTACGATCGTCAGCTGTTGGTAAGCCCCCAACATCCCCTAGCATCATACGAACTAACAACGCAGCGTGCCATTATTGCGTTATCTCTGTCGCTCTTACACGTAACCCGCTAGTTGTCTCGTTCGTGTAAGTGGCGAAGCGGTAGCATCGCAACAGTTGATTTAGAGTAAATTAAAATTTATTATTCACCATTTTCAAATGTACTTAAAAATGAAAAGACACATCCTTCCTGCCTTTCACAGTCGTCCCAGTTATGTAATGCGCTTCACACAAGATGGCATTTTTGATAAATTTTTCATGTTTCGGAAGTCGCGTGTATTTACGTATCGCGTCGTTGCCACTCTGTTTAGAACTAAGTCTACATAAGCTAATTAGCTTGTGTTTACTTCGCCACACAGAGCGGAGTACAACGTATCTTCCTCGGTTTATATATAACATCATTGTATGTACTGTCTAAAAATAAATTTTGTTAAAAATAATTTGTACGATTGGCATCGATTTATGTTTGGTAGAGTTTAGGAGTGTATCGTAACAGGGGAATCCCCTGCCGCAATCACAACGCAGCTGCAGTGAAGTTGCCATGCAAAATAATGTTTTTAATATAAAATTATACCAAAAAATAAAAATAAACTAAATTGTATATATTCCTAGGAGAGATAGTAATTCATTACCATATTTTCAAATATAGGTTATGTTTTAGCTCGTATCAGACGAGCTAAAACATAACCTACATATGAGCTTATGTTTTAGCTTGTATCAGATCCAGCGGAAGTGCATTCCACAGTTTCACAGCTTTTACTGTGAATGACTTTTCATAGAACTGTGTAGTGTGGGGAGGGGTCTTGAGTTGAAGAGTTTCTGAGGAACGCAAGCATCGGGAGTGGGTCATATGCAGGAACACAAAACGTTATTTGAGATAGGAGGGAGTAGAAAGAAATAATAAAATATTGAAGAGAATAGAAAGGATGTGAGCATTCCGGCGAAAGCGAATAAGTAACCATTTCAGCAAAGTCACAGAATAAAATATAATAGTACACATTATTTCGATTTTATTAACCAATTTTAAACGGACGAGATTCTGATTTTAGGGTTCCACACGTCCGAATAAATAAATGGAACCCTTATAGGATCACTCGTGTGTCTGTCTGTCTGTATGTTGTCTGTCACATCCAATTTGCTCTGAATCTACAGGAGCGATTATGTTGAAATTTGGTAAATCTCTTAATTTCTGTGACCCAAACAAGGACGTGTAACGTAAGCAAGGGGTTGCAAATTGTCACTCCTAAGTTTTTATTGCAACTTTTAATCATAAATCTAAACAATAAAATAAGGTAAAAATTAATACATTAAAAAAGGATTTATACAGTAGTCATGTCATGATGAAACTTAGATTGTGCTATCACAATTAAATGCGTAAACGACATTTCGTATCTATGCTGTTAACCGTTGAGTAGTTCCCTAATCTGGAGCCACGCTGGAGTGCAGCAACCATGTCATAGTAAAACTACAAACCGGCTAGCATAATATAATGCATACACAAAATGTCGTGGCTGTTATATTGACCGATGAAGAGTTCCTTTATCTGGAGCTGTTCCTGGATGTCGATTCAGGTCATGCTTACCATAAACATGAATTGTCATCGGAACTGAACCAACATGCCAAAATTCAACTCCTTAGGATTCTTAACCTAAGGAGTTGAATTTTAAAACCAACTGAAAATTCAGCTTGCGTAATAATTATAACAAACATACATAGGTGCAGACATACGCGCATACATACAAACATTGCGAGTTAAATAAAAGCTTTTTAGTAGAAGTAGTATTAATGGTAGTAGTAATAGTATTAGTAGTGTAACTAATTAGTTATCGGACTTACAAACTTACTCTTACTATTAATTATTCTGTGTTTATGTTCTCACAAAATCTATGTATTTTTTAACGAATTCGGGACTTCCCCGAACAGTAGGGCTTGCATCAGCTACTCGTAGTAACGTGAATGATAACATAATTATGATTCTTTTACTTACAGACATATTTGAAAGGATACCTAGTAAAAATAACAGTGAATTATTCAAAAATAGTTATCAGTCAATATAGTGATTATGTGTTTTTAATAATTAGGTATTAAAAAACGTCATACAAATATTTGAAGAGATATTTCAGTGTGCTATATAATAATAATAACTTTATTTGAAATCGTGGAATAAAACCAATAAAGACATTTTAAATATCAGTAAAATGTAATAGCTAAATAGCTACTTATTTTATTTTATTTGTATATCTTCTAAAACTTACAATAAATAAAATAGTAATAAATACATATATAGCTTGCTTAGTCAAGTTAGTAACAAAACGTACAAGAAATAATAACTATGTAAGTACTTCAATTATATTTCTGTTATTAATTTTTGAAAAAAAAAACTATTTTTGTTAAAATAACGTAACGTACGTTAAACGTTTTTTGTGGGAAACTCGTGATACTCACATCACTAGTTTTTGTATAAAACTAGTCAGTCTCGGTCCGAACGAAGTATTCTCGTTTCTATTTGTTTCAGTTCGGGTTGTTTGTTTCTGTGTCACACCAGGAGTAAAAGGTCAGACAACACTTGTTTGTTTTTTGCAATTAGTATTTCGAAATCGACCATTCTGGTTTAATCGTTTCGCTGTGAATATATTTTGTGCATTATCGAAGATCATGTCGGTAAGTGCTCTAAGTCATCATCATCATCATCATTTCCGCCTTTACACCAGGAGTAAAAGATCAGACAACACTTGTTTGTTTTTTGCAATTAGTATTTCGAAATCGACCATTCTGGTTTAATCGTTTCGCTGTGAATATATTTTGTGCATTATCGAAGATCATGTCGGTAAGTGCTCTAAGTCATCATCATCATCATCATTTCCGCCTTTACACCAGGAGTAAAAGATCAGACAACACTTGTTTGTTTTTTGCAATTAGTATTTCGAAATCGACCATTCTGGTTTAATCGTTTCGCTGTGAATATATTTTGTGCATTATCGAAGATCATGTCGGTAAGTGCTCTAAGTCATCATCATCATCATCATCATCATAATCATCATCATCATCGTCATCATCATCATCATCATCATCATCATTTCCGCCTTTAGAAATCCACTGCTGAACATAGCCCCCCCCCCCCAATGTCGTCGGTACATCGTCTGGGGGGTCTCCCTACACTTCGCTTGCTGGTTCGTGGTCGCCATTCGAGAACCTTTATTCCCCAGCGATTGTCGGTTCTGCGAACTATATGGCCTGCCCATTGCCACTTCAACTTGCAAACTCTGAGAGCTATGTCGGTAACCTTGGTTCTTGTACGGATTTCCTCATTTTGGATTATATTACGGAATGAAACACCGAGCATAGCTCTCTCCATTGCACGCTAATTAGCGACCACGTCTCAGTGCCGTATGTCATCACTGGCAACACGCATTGATTATATTCTTTCGTCTTGAAGCTCTGCGGTATCTGCGACGAGAAGACATGGCGTAATTTCCCGAACGCTGCTCATCCGAGTGTGATTCGTCGGTTGACCTCTTTATCGAAGTTGGATCTACCCAGTTGGATCGTCTGACCTAAGTAGACATAGTGATCAACAGCTTGATTAATATCGTTCCCAACACATGGGCATTTGACATGATGTTCGTCTTACCCATGTTCATTTTAAGACCCACCTGTTGTGAAATAATATTGAGGTCACTGAGGATTGTGCTTAGGTCTTCCAGGGTTTCTGCCATGATGACTATATCATCAGCAAATCGAAGTTGAGTGATGTATTCGCCATTCATACTAAGACCATATCCGCTCCAGTTCAGAAGCTTGAATATATCTTCCAGTGTAGAGGTGAACAGTTTCGGAGAAATAACGTCTCCCAGTCTCACCCCTTTTTTGCAACTGGATAGAATTCGTGCTCTGATCTTGAAAACGGACAGTCATGGTGGCCTTGCTGTATAAACAGTTCAACACTTCGATATACCGGTAGTCAATCTGGCACCGCTGTAATGACTGTAGCACTGCCCAGGTCTCGACTGAATCAAAGGCTTTCTCGTAATCTTCAAAGGCTTTCTCGTAATCCACAAACGCTAGACATATTTGAAAATAGTTGATTTGTTTTTTGTATAATTAAAATTGTCCTCCATGATATTTTTTTTTGTTGTCTTTTCTTTTTAAATGTTAAAATATATATAAAATACAAAAAAGATATTACGCAATTAGGTAGGTATACTATACTAATAAAACGTAGTTAATTCATAATATACAACCTCACTGGCAGCGTCAAGATAGTTTTAGTTTCACATAGAAACTAACAATGCGTCTGTGAGACTATAGTTTACTGGCTGATACCCGCGGCTTCGCACGCGTGGTCATATCATTATATAGCTTATGACACTTACAATTAACGTGGCTTTCTATTAGTAAAAGAATTTTCAAAATCGGTTCAGTAGATCCAGAGATTACAACCTCACAAACTCACAAACTTTACCTCATTATAATATTATAAGTATGATCAAGGATGTAACTATTATTTATTCCGTGACGATGATTCTAATTCATCGTCCTTGTATAGGACTATAATATCTTGGTAGTTTGTGGTATTATCTATGGTTTGACTCATCTTCGGCTCTCCTCATCCAGTTCCTGCCAGCCGTTTATCGCAAGTCGTCACTCCACCTGGCCGGTGGGCATCTTACACTCACTACGTTTACTTGAAAGCGGTCTCCACTCTAGAGCTCGTTTACCCCAACAGTTGTCGGTTCTTGGAGATACATGAACAGCCCATTGACACTTTAGCTAGCTAGTGTTTTGTGCTATGTGGTTAACTTTGGTTATTAGGATTAGTGATTAGTCACTTACGTGGTCCGGCCGCTGAGCTCAGGGCCGCTGAGCTCATGACGTGGCGTCGGGAATTCCCCGAACCGTAGGACTTGCATCAAGTAAAATTGAGAAAAATAACTCTTATCAATAACAGTTATTACTAAACTATTATGATGAAATAACGTTATAACAACAGTGTATTAACTATTTTCATTTTTGAGATATTGAGGTACGTAAATAATAATATATAAGTAGTATGTTATTTGAAATTGAGGCCAACCTAATATCTAGTGTCTTATGTACCATCTGGGTGTTATTTATTATGTACTACTGTGTAAAAATAAGTAATTTTTAATTGTAATGATTGTCTTTATGTTAACTTACTAAGTATATAGTTCATATTATTATGTAGTGGTTTACAAAATAAAAACGTGTAAAGTAAACACAGATCGATCGAACGATGGTAACGATCGCACGCAAATTTGACAAAAGTAGAACGATCATAACAATGACATTTTATATATAACATCATTGGCTCATAAGCCCTGCTTCTTTGTAGGTTTTTCTTTCCATGAATACTTAAGTAGGTATGCTATATTAGAGAAAAAATAATTTACTATACATACTGCTGATGAAATCCTGTCTTTCAAATACCTACTAATATATCACATATAAATATCAGATACATTAAATATCAATTACACCTCTACTTACGAGTAGTTGCCAGATCAGGATTCCGCAAATTTTAAATAAAATGCCATTCCAGCGACTGTTCATGATCATGTATGAGAAAATTTGGTATTCTGCTAAAACTTTAGTGGCTTCCATGGCTGTTCACTTGCCTGTCGATTCAATGGATTGAACAAACTTCACACTACATATTTCTATCTCTCTTCCCCACAAGCAAAAAAATGAGACAAATATATTCCACCGTGTTTGACGTGTTCTTTCGTATGTCGTTTTTATCTGTGGTCTTATTTGGAAAATAAGATTATCGATTTACGTTGAATTGTAATGTAATAAATGGAAAGAACGTATTTTTCTAATTCTGTAAGTACCTTTGGTCATTAATTTCGTTCAGTACTAACGAAGTTACGGACCAAAGTAATCCGACAACACCTAGGTATTTTAGATCGTTTTTATGCCTTATGTTTTTTCTGTTTGAAAGTTCATGTGATCGAGATGGTTCTTATATATCTGGGGCATGCGGGGGGAGAGGGGGGAGGTGAGAAAAGGGGGTGAGAATCGTAGCTTCCAAACGAATGGACCGATTTAGCTGCGGTTTTTAATGTTTGAAAACTGGTGTAAACGAGATGAGTATTAGCTATGATGGGGGAAGGAGGGAAGGGGAGGGTAAGAATCGTAGCTCCGAAACGAATGGTCTGATTTTGGTGCGGTTTTTTCTGTTTGAAAGCTGATGTCATTGAGATGGTTTTAGATATATAGGGGTTGGGGGGGGGGGGGGGGTGAGAATCATAGCTTCCAAACGAATGGACCGATTTAGCTGCGGTATTTATGTTTGTAATCTGGGGTAAAAGAGATGGTTCTTAGCTATAATGGGGGAGAGGAGGGAAAGGGGGGGGTGAGAATCGTAGCTTTCAAACATGGGTGAGGGGGAGGGGGAGGAGGGGTGAGGGGGGGGGGAGTTGAGTCAGTAAAAGGTCCAAGAAATCGTCATTTTTAAAATAAGAATCGATTACATATTTTAATAATCGATTATTTTTTCACATCCATGGAACAATGAAAATTCCGAAACGGTCCGTTCGTTTAGAAATAAAATATATATCAAAAAAACATACATAATATATTAGCGGTCACATTGATGATGACCACCAGAGACCAGGTCTCTGGTCACTGGGATCTTTGGCATCGCCTTCTTGACGTGGCACACCGCGCAGTTACGAGTGGCTGCTCGCACCGTGGGTGGCAGATGTGGCACCCAATAGCGCTGCCGCATGTCGTTCTCCATGCGTTCATGATTTGCGTTTCCCGAAGCTTTGTGCTCTATAAGGAGTTTCATGAAGGGGTGGCGCGCATCCAAGATGATAGGTCGTTTCATCTCAGATGGTATTTTCGCAGCGTTGATCCGGCCGTTTTCGTGGAGTAGGCCATTGCTCATGATCAGATCTAGCTTGAATGGTCTGCTGCCCTGTGGAATATACCTCCT
This sequence comes from Alsophila aescularia, assembly GCA_946251855.1. Lineage (NCBI taxonomy): Eukaryota > Metazoa > Arthropoda > Insecta > Lepidoptera > Geometridae > Alsophila > Alsophila aescularia. Next base: position 42,090,094 of record OX276383.1, read on the forward strand.
TTTCCCTGTTAGTCTCACCGCTTCCCCAATACAATATCTCTGGCTTCCGACTAAACATATCTTCTCGACTTCTAGTAGTTATCTAACTTCCATATTCGTTGCTCGCTTTCTACATTTCGCGGCGAATAGCAGAATTGATTATTCATATCTAGAAGATCTACTTATGTCCTGGAGACTATCTTCTAATTGTTTTACACGCAAAATAGTGTCACTTTTCCTTCGTTTTCCAACTACGTTTTTGATATTTAGTTCTTTGGAATTGTATAGCTTACTTTCCAGATTTTGTAGTTGTTTCCACGCTTTCTTGTAGCTGGTCGCGCATCTTGGGGTCATCCTTATACCAGGGAAGTTCGACCTCACAATGAGTATCTACCCTCCTCGCTGTCTCGTTGAAGAGGGCGATAGCTCGCTCGTTTGTCCGTCTTACCTTAGGCCTGATTAGGGTGGCAGATATAAGGGGTGCCTTAACTAACTACGCTCGACGATGCACAGATCACCCGAAAAAACATCATAAAAAAACATCAAGATCATTAAAGAAAAATATCGAATTCAAAGTCACGGTGTATAAGTTCTAACAGAATGTTTTCAACTTTTTGTGCAGGCTGAAGTCGAAGCCCTAACTCCGTACCAAGGCAAACGGCGCGCTTTCGGCGAGTTCCAATGCGATACTTGTAAGAAGACATGGTCCAGCGCTAATACCTGGGCGAACAGTTGGCAGAAATGCAACGGATGCAATATAAAAGTTTACCCGCACACACAGGTCGGTACCAAATATTTAATGTTGATAAGTTATTGTATTAAATACTAGCTGCACCACGCATCCTACAATATATACCAAAAATTGATCAAGCGAGCGCGAAGCACAAGCGAAGTGTCTCCGTTTCAGATTGGGCAAAAATGCGTCGGTATGTCCAGATGTCCGCCTTGTCCGCCTGTCCTGCTGTCTGGATCTCTGTTCTCCTCTACAGGTCGCATTTCTCGAATCATAGACGAAACATGGTATACAGGTTAAACAATTTTTTTTAATTTTTACTCTTCGGGAATTTTTGATTGAGAAGGTACTTTCCCAAAAAAAGGGTAAAAAGGGGTCTACTGAATATCTCCGCCTAATTAAATCCGATATTAATGTTTTTTTTTTAATAGTAGTAACTTTATGTTAGTCGCATTAAAATTTCGTGAAGATCTGATGAGGATCTTCGGCGTAATGAACAGAATAGCTCCTCAAAATGCAAAAAAAAACTCACTTTTAGATTTCTACCAGTGGATCCAGTCCTTTACCCACTAGGTAGGATTGATGGAGCTCTTTGGTTAATAATGTTAGTTTAACAATAAGGTAACTAGATGGCCCTACTACTGTGCACCGCTAGATTGTTTACAAAAAAAGAGTGTAAGCGTGTAAATTAATCTTTATTAACAAAAAAAATATATTCAATAACTTTTTTAAGCACCCAAGAGCATTTTTTTTATTTGAATTCATTTAGTAGTTTGGGTGCGATGCGCGGTCAAGATACGGACAAACAGACAGACAAAATTAAAAAGTAATAGAGTTTGGCTTCAGTATCGAATATAGAGAACCATTCAAAAAATACTTTTATTACTTAATTATTAACATAACTTTGGACCCGCAGAAACCCTTTACTTTTTCGGGATAAAAGGTGTCCTCAATTTTAACCCATCATATAACTTAAGACAGTGCCAAGTTGCATCAAAACCCGTCCATTACTTTCAGTCGTAATGCCTGTCCTGGAGCGTAGCATAGCGTTCCGAACTCTATCAGATCTTTTCACACCTAGAACGCTACGCTCCATCCCTCTCTGGCAAACCCCGAGTCTAGACTTTTGTGATTCGGTCAGAGACCAGGTCTGAGCACCGTAGGTTAGGATAGGCAAGATACACATGTCGATGAGTTTGACTTCATGGACCAGTAGCTCCTCCAGGCATTTTCGATGCGGCGATCGATTTCTTTATCTTGCTGGTTGCTGAAGGAAACTATCTGGCCCAAGTAGATATATTCATCGACATAATGTATTACTTGCCCATCTACCTCGACCCTACGTTTCATGGTCATCAGTTGAGTTTTGAACCGATTCATAACGAGGCTTGCCGAGCTCAGCTGTTGGAGCATCTGTGGAAATTCAAGGGTGGTTGGGGCAAAAAGGACAATGTCGTCGGCAAAGCGGAGGTTTGTTTGTTTGATAAGAGGATACTCTTATTGCCGACTTCAATGCCTTTTGTTTCCCATGAGGCTGCCAATTTTCGGATTATTTCCATTAGGGTACTCGCAAATAGCTTGGGAGAGAGCGGATCACCCTGTTTAACACCTTTTAGTATTTTAAATGAGGGTCCTGCGGAATTAAGTTTTATGTTTGCAGAGCTGTTTTTATAGATGTTTTTTACAAGATCTATGTAGGGTTTTTCGACATATTTTTTTTTAAATGACTAATGCTGTTGGCCTTATCGGCCTCTACAGCTTGAGCCGGACTTGGGGGCGGGCGCTTACAAGCACTCCGCCGCAATGCGTGACGCAGAAGGCGCACGCCAAAGTTAAAATGTAGACGACCCGCACGAGGGTACCCAGGGGGTACGGCCCTCGGCTTGGACGGCCGTCTGATTACGGGGGTAACGAACTAAACACCCCTGGATCGCTACCGTTAAGTAGTCATCGAGGGGGCCCTGCACAATGGCTAGGTGCCCTTTGATTGATTTTTATAACTGACCGCCGATTCGTAATACACCTTCGAGAAGAATCGGCAAGAAACTCGAAAGCGAATAATACTCGAAAGCGAATAATATCTGACTATGTGTTATGGGACCTTCGACCTCGCCGGCGAGGTCGGTGTCTGTGTCTAAGTGTGTTGATACCCCCTGGCGGGTTGCCAGAGGTGGTCGGATTGGACATTTTGATTTTCTAACGCTAATAGTTTTATCTAATAGTTTTATAAAAAACAAACAAATATAAAACAAGAAGTTTATTTTTATAAACATTACATTTTTGACGCGTAGCATGTATCTAAAGATTAATTTTTCGTTCATTTATTATTTCTAGAGACCTCCTCTTCGACGAAAACATAACAAGGGCGACCCCGATAAGAAACACCCCCGAGAGCTTTGCCAAAAGTGTAAATCTTTGGGCCACTTCTGTGGCCAGCGTTCTTCGTGACAAGAAGAAACGTAACGACCCGTCACCGCTGCTTGGTGATCAAGGATCGGTCAAACCAACGCGTCCAGCGATCGCAAGTTGGTTTGACAATGAGATACCTACCCATTACCTGTCTCCTTGGTCAAAAATTCAATTTAATTTAATTTTAACACAAGCAAGTAAAATTATAATGTTATTTGGTCTGAAAAATATTTTTTCCTTTGGATGGATTATTGTTTGATATGAATGACGTCATGCGACATGCTAACGTTTGATTAGTTGCTGTCATTTCTACGTTCGGAATCTCCGACAACCTACTTTTTATTGAAGTCGGTTTTAATAAATCTAGTGGTCAAACGCCACATTAAAAAAAAAACAATGTAGGTACAAATAAACGGACTCCGCTTGCAAAGTCGCGGGCAAAACATAGCACACCTATAAATATGTACTATAGAATTTATAAATCCATTAGAAAGTTCTATGATAATTTTGATGATAATGATACAAAAAACAAAAAAACTGAGACGTTTTGCCTATTAAGGCATCCCTTCACACATCAATTGTTAAATGCCCACTACACTACTCGCAAAGTTGATCGAAGTTAAGCGAATAAGAGAGTGTGGAAGGGCACTTCGGTTCGCTTCGTGCAACCTTGGCTTGCCTCGGGCGACTTCCGATCGTTGTCGGTTTTTGCGCCCGAGTCGAAGTCGAAGTCCCAAAGGACTCGAAGCGTCCCGAAGTTCTATAACGAAGCGTCTCACTACACTACTCGGTTCATTTCATATGATAGTGATTAAAAATTGTTAAAGGTAATTTACCGTGTCGCTTGTTTGAACTTTCGCTAGTAATGGCGAAACGTGCCAATAATAACAATTGTTGTGTGAAGGGATGCCTTAGTAGGTACGAGTAAAAAGACTCAAAGTTTGTTGTATCTTTATCATAATAAAGCTAGATCTGTCTACTGAATGACTGAACGGATAAAAAAAACTATAGTAAGTACATATTTATAGGTGTGAATTAGACCCAGTTTAAAATAAATTTAACGTTTAACGTTTGATAAGATAGTTTTTAAAAGAATTGTTACGCTTTTCATACATGTTGGATAATTACGAGAGCAACTTGAAAATGAGATTTTTTGTTTGTTGAGATATCTTAACAATTTTGATGTCAAATGAAAGGTCTAGATCTAAAATCATTTTATCTATTTAAATCATGTAAATCGGTCCACGTGTTTAGGAGATAATTAAGAATTACTATAGTGAAAATGTAAACAACCAGTTTTTTAATGTTTTTGTTCTACAAACTTTTTAATTAGTGTAAAATGTGAAAATATTATTATTGTAAGTTAATGAGGAATGTTAAACAAAGAGGCATATAGGTAGCCTAAAGATTGAAGGCTTATTTTCATTTGTTAATAAAAAGACGGACTTTAACATTCATTTTCTATCTACCTACCTAATTGGCCGTGTCATCATACGCATCAAACATTAGATAGATTACGTGGTCAAGTAGGTAGATAGACGATGAATATTATAGTAGCAACGGCCCTAGTCGACAACCCTAGCGCCACAGCTAGCGCGTCACTCCGCGCCAGACAGCGACAGAGTTACGCTTTAGAAGAGAGCGGCAACGTTTAGATGAATATCGCGTTAGGCATAAAGCCAACTGAGCGCTTATGCGAGCTGAATTGCACTTTGTTGCTAGCAAAAGTCACTATTTCTATTAATGGTTGCGCGAAGTGCAACATCTGCTATTATTTATTCTGTGGCAAAGGGCAAACCCCACTACGTATCATCACAGAATAAATAAAAGTACGTATCACATAGTGCGAGCGTGAGCCGCGTTTCTGCATAGCGTCACAGAATAAATAATAGTACAAGTACAGAAGGATAACTGAGTAAAGTCATTTAAATACATAGCAACTCTCGCTACAACGCAAAAAAGTGCAATTTAACTCACACAGCACTGCGATCTTTCAATTATATTTACCTAGAAGGCGCTCACCCATTGCGTGCAGGCTAGAATGTACCGTATCACAACGCGCGAGAGCTTCCATTGCTCTAACCGTTTCAGAATCGCTCTGTCTGGGTTGTATCAAGATATAACTAGGTACTTGTACTATATTATTCTGTGAATTATATGACTTTGATATTGCAACACAATAAACAATTATGTAATAATGTATTATATTTTTACTTATTATTATAAATGTTGATAGTTCTATTAACTACATATAATGACATTCTTATCAGAATAGACCTAATACCTCATTATTTGATTATAACTTAATAGGTATTACACTTTGATGAATAAAAGGTGCATGTCCTGAATAATATTGAATGTAAAAGAAATGACTACCTACGTAATAAAATGTCAGTATGTAAGTATTTTACGAGACTTGTTAGACCGAATGATATGCAGTACAATCTAGGTTTCTTCTTGGTACTCATAATTAAAAAAGAATAAAATTTGGCTATAAAATTTTGGAATTAAAGTTTTCGTAAGTAGGTAATTTATCGTAAGCACACGGCGCGTGACTCATCGAGCGCACGCTTGACACTCTACTGAATTAACCGCAATATTGCGGCCGCAAAGTGTAGGTATAATATTTGTACTTGTTGGGGAGTGCGACCGGCCTCATAGCGTATAAATATAGTGCTATTATTTATTCTTTGGTATATACGCCACCAAAGAACCCTAACGAGCCTACCTCATTGGTTATAAGTTTACATAGACATAATAATTTTGTGTTTAATTTAGAGTGCTCGTACTTCCAATTTTATTTTCGTTCCTTTTTTAATTTTTATGATGTACAATTTAATGTAGGTACTATTTATGATTGAAAACAAATAGTTTGCCTGCTACACGTAGACTGACTACATATAATATTGTTTTTAGCTAGACTATTGATTATAATATACATTTACTAATAAGGTTGATATAACTCTATATTACAATTATTAATAGTCTAGCTAAATAACAATATATACCTACATAACCTTTTTTATTATAATTTGATTTAATACATAATAGGCATTGCTATTTTTCAGCGAGTTGTTGGCTTTTTAATGGTTGTATATTGTATAATATGTGTTAGGTAGATGTATAGTTATACAGACAGTGTTACCTACCTACCTTATTGAAAAAGTGTAATTGAAAGTATTTGAGTGTCATTAATTTAATTAGTAAGGTATACTAGTTAGAATACCTCGGAAAATAAATATTATTTATAAAATAAAGCATTTAAAACAGTTTAATAAAACAGTTTTATTATTACTAAATTTTTGGACTACGTTTTGTCAATTTACATGATAGTATATCTAGATCCTTACCTAGAGTAGGAACCAATCTTTATGGCGGCTGTGAAATTAGGCGCAAGGCACTGCGCAATAGCTAATTGTAGGTGTAAGCGGGATTTGGAGAGGTGAGAGGCCGGGCCACACCCTCCCGCGCGCCCGCCGCGGTTGTGCTTGTGTGCAGGCTACATCCGTACGCTGCACACATTGTAGCCGGAGCCCCCCCGAGGGTATCTACCAGCTCAAAGGGACTCCTTGCTCACAATAATTTAATTGTACTTGGTAGTGCGAGCCTTCATTTTTCAACGGGCAGCGGAGGCTCCGTAGCTGCAAGTCTTCATATGTACAAGTTTCCTTCAGCTATATTCAGCAAACTTAGGTTTTGAAATGAAATATATTTAGGTAGGTATATATTACGTGTGTATTCTGGCTTTTTTTAAAGTTAGGTCAAAAACACAGACTTGAGCGAATCAATGACAATTTAAGAATGACAGGTTATTTGTATTTAGAATGAATAATGAACTATCAAAATGAAAAGAAATGGATTATGAAAGAATTAAGATATCAAAAGAGTATTATTATGAAAGAGGTTTGGCCCTCGTCACAATACCCCACCTCCCCGGAGAAATTTTTTTTTTTTTTTGTAAGGTTTATTTAAAAAAAAAAGAAAAAAAATATATGCTAAGAACAAAAAAAAATAGTAGAATTTAATAATAAAAGTATATATAATATGGGTAATAAAGTTAAAATAGTAAAATAATTAATTAAAATAATGGAAATGCTGAGTCTTTTTAATTTTTATGTGAAAATGTTTATTAACAATGTCAATATACAATTGATTGGATTCCTAGATGCATTCATATTCATAAATCACACATTCATTCATCATCATTCATAGTCTTATTCCCATTCCTTGGAAATAAAACTCATACGAAAGAGGAACCTTATATATCAATAAGGTCACTCGTGGAACCAATACAGTATAGTGTAGGCTTATTTATACAGTCACTAGCCGCTGATCAGAATGATTATGTGAGTGTATGTGTGTATGTGTATTTGTGGTGAATGTGTGGTGTGTGATGTGTAAATGTATGTATGTGTATATTTATATACAATTAGTTTGCCAAAATGGCTAAACGTACCTTAGGGTATGACGTGCCTGTAGCACGTGTATGTACATAATAAACGTTGTGTTAGAACGTTAAAATAATATGAGTAAGGTAGGTAGGTAATAGCATATTAACTATAAAATAATACTGGTTTTGTGACCTAGGCTTGGTTTATAGAGTAATCACATTTGCTGCTCTTTTCAGTGTTGGAAGTTTTGTGTGTAGGTGTATTAAATAATAATATATGGTACTGGTTTCGCTTTATACTGAACATTATGATTGTAAATAAAATAAAATAGTATAACAAGTAGGCATAGCTAACAAGTAGGGTATTAACTACTGTTAGTACCAAAGAATTAAAGTATGTAGTAAGTACAATAGCACTGAATAGCAATACGTAGGAACTTGAAGTCAATATTCATAATGAATCCGAAAAGTTAATGAAGTGAATAAAAAAAATAAGCTAAAAATGTGGACATTACTCCATAAAGGGAAATTATATTAAAATTACATTATTTACAACTTAAATACAAGTTTTTTTTTTGTAAGTAGGGAACCTACAATGGTCATAAGTAGGTATTTAAATGTATGGTAAGGTACAGGAATATGAAAGCAATGTAACTTCCATAGTACATAATTATAATAAGTAAGTAAGTAGAGAAAGTATATAAGTAGAGAAGTGATGGTTAAGGTTAAGACGTACGTGGTATAGGTTTAATGTCTTTGACATGCCAACGGCCTAAGGGATTACCAGATAAATCACTGAGGTCGTAAATTAGTGGTGAAATTTTAGCTGCTATGATGCATTTTACAAATTTAGGAGCTAATTTAGCTGAAAAATACTTGCCTGCTGAACTTAGGGGATAATTACGTTTCCATATAATGTCACCTTGGTTAAATTCAAGGTGTTGATGATGTTTATTATAATATTTTGCGTTAGTTTCATGAGCGCGAAATAAACGTGCTTGAACTTCAGCAAATAAAGGGCTTAACTGACCTATGTTGTCAGCGTACTCATCGCGTGGAGCAAAAATCAATTCTTCAGTTAGATCCGAAGCATTATATACAGAACCACACGTTACAAGTTCGCGACCAAATACTAAGAAAGCTGGTGTGAATTCAGTAGTTTCATTAACAGCTGAATTTATGGCAAATTGGATTTGATTTAAATATAAATCCCAAGTACGATGGTCATTATCAACAAAAGAAGCAACTGCTGTTATAATTGTTTTGTTGTAACGTTCAACAGTATTGACTTGCGGACAGGAACGGGGGGTGTAATGAATTTTTGGTATGTTGTAAAATTGAAATAAATTCTGGAGTTCATGACTAATTAGTTGAGGGCCATTATCTAGGATTATGGTCTCTGGAATACCATAAACCATAAAGACTAAGTTCTCAAGTATATGTTTGATTACAGAAGAGGTAGCTCGCTTCATGGGGAATATAAGACAATATTTGGAAAAACAACATGTGACTACAAAAATAAATCTATTAAGTTTACGTGTCATTGGAAGTGGACCAACAATATCAATAGATATGCATTGGAAAGGACGAGAACAGTTCTTAGGTTTACCCATCAGACCAATGGTATTTTGATTCTGATGCTTATAAGCGAGGCATGTTTCACATTTAGAAATATGGCCGGCAATGTCTTTGTACATTCCTGGCCAGAAGTATTTTTCTTTAATACGATGATATGTTTTGAAAGTGCCAAAATGAGCTGCTGTTGGTAACGAATGGTTTTCGTCGATAATAGCTGTACGAAATTCAGATGGGATTACTTCTTTCCAACTTAATTCTGAGTTTATGAGGGTATTAGAACGGGTGTACCTGTAGAGTTTATTGTATCGTATCATATAATCAGGAGTTGATGTGGGATTTGTGCTACACTTGGAGTATACAGAAGTGTACCACGAATCAGAAGTCTGTATTGGATCATAATTTATCACATTAATTGGTTTAATACGAGACAATGTATCTGGGACCAAATGATCCTTGCCACGTTTATATTTAATGTCAAAATTAAACATTGACAAGCGTATGCTCCAACGGGCAAGTCTACCTGTAGGATTATCTAAGTGTAAGAACCATTGAAGTGCAGAATGATCGGTATAGATAGTAAACTTTTGGCCATTGTCTAGGTAGCAACGCCAATACTCTAATGCTGTTATAAAGCTTAAGAGTTCACGTTCAGTGATAGAATAGTTTCTTTGGGGACCTGTAAGTAATTTGCTCATGTAAGCTATGGGTTTTTCAACTCCATCGAAGTCTTGAGTAAGCATTGCCCCAAGTCCAAAAGCGGATGCGTCGCAATGAACAGCAAAGGGTTTAGAAAAGTCAGGGCAAGTTAGAATAGGAGTTGATATTAAAGCTTGTTTAATTTTATTAAAAGCTTTATCAGCTTCAGAAGTCCACTTGAAAGCGGGAGCTTTCTTACTGGTAGACGTAAGTTTAGTGAGGGGAGCAGCTAATGTGCTAAGATTGGGTACAAAGCGTCTATACCAACTAGCTGTACCGAGAAACTTTTTCACCTCGCGAGCAGACCTGGGTGCTGGTATTTCTAAGATTGCTTTGACTTTATCAGGGTCTGTGTGGAGACCTTGATCATCAATTACGTAGCCTAGGTATTTAAGTTCATTTCGGAAAAATGCACATTTTGGAAAATTTACTGTTATACGTGCTTTTGAAAGTTTTGCGTGTAATTTGTTAAGTAAACGTACGTGTTCCTCGTACGTTTTTGTGGCTATTATTATATCATCCAAATAATAAAAAAGAGAGTCGTTATTAGACTCATCAGAAAGAAGATTATCAATGAATCTTTGTTGCGTAGCTGGTGCGTTAGTAAGACCAAAAGGCATAACCTTAAATTGAAAAGATCCACGACCTGGAACGTGAAAAGCAGTCTTAGGTCTGTCTTCTAAACGTAAAGGCACTTCCCAAAAAGCTTTAGCAATATCAATTGAACTCAGATATTTAGAATCTTTAAGGTTATCTATAATGTCTGATATGAATGGTAATTTATAAGCATCTTTTCTAGTTATGTCGTTAAGCTTACGACTGTCGACGCAAAATCTCCAAGTACCATCTTTCTTAGGGGTAATAATTACAGGATTTAGCCATGGGCTTTCACAAGGCTCTATAACATCAAGTTCTAGCATTTTATCAACTTCTGCTCGAAGAGCTTTCTGTTTTTCAGGGGATAATCGATAGCAACGTTGACGAATAAGTGGGTGGTCACCTGTATCAATACAGTGTTCAATAAGGTTTGTTCTTCCTAAAGGAAGTACGTCGGTAGAAATATTACGAAATTGTTCTACGACTGCATTAGCAAGAATCAATTGTGTATCTGTAAGTCTGTCATAAGACTGTAAGTAAGTATTATTATTATTGATGATAAACATGGGAGTATCTGAACTCTTGAGCATACTGACCGTATTAAGTATGTCTGGAGCCAGCTTAAAAGTTTTCCAGAAGTCGATACCTAATATGAAAGGTTGAGTAACAGCGGGTATTATATGGGCAGTAATTATAGCAAACTTATTTTTAAATAAAGTTGGAAGCTTAATAGTACCAATTGAATTGATTGTTTGACCATTAGCAACAGAACCTTTGATAATTTGGTCACGTTGTAGTTCCAAACCATGTTCAAGTAATAATTTATGTGAGTTATTACCTAAAATTGTAATGGCACTGCCACTATCCAGCAAACCGTTAAGGGTTAAATTCCCAACATTTACTCTAAGGTATGGACGTTCAGTGTCCGATGTATTATCAAAGAGGAGCGTAGAAATGTTGTATGTTTTGAAAAATATTGAAATAGTTTTAAGCCAATTGTTCCAATCATTTTGATCAAAGTTATTGTTAGTATTACAATTTTGTGTTTCTATTTCCTCTCTAATTAGTTTTTTGATTTTTTTGTACATACAGCGCAATTGGTAAAAATTATGTCTTTTTTACCGCAACGAAAACAAACTTTATGTCTGTAGGGACATTGACATAAAGCATGACTGTCGTTTCGACAGCGAGGGCAAAATATAGGTAGTGCTGTTTTCTTAGAATCTGCAGCAATTGAATGTACAGGGTAAGGTTGAGGATAAGGGTGTGTTTGAACAAGTGGTTGTTGCAAGGTATTGTACGGATAATGTGGTATGTTAGGTGTAGCATTGACTTTGTGTTGGGTATTAGAAGTCGAAGGCTTCGCTAAGTCTTGTAATGTAGAAGGAGTATCAGAGTTGGAAATTTCAATGCAACTTTCGTACCATTTGCACGATTTTAATAATGTTGCGACCGAGTCGAGGTCGTCTGGTGATAACCTTTGACCGAATTCGGGTCGCAAGTTACGCCTAAGAATATCAATCTTGGCTTTTTCTGAAATAGGCTCACGTAATTTCGCAAATAATGATTCTAATTCGGTAAAATAACAAATCACACGCTCATTTGTTTTTTGTTTGCGAGCATCTATGATTTTACGCAGTTTATAGTCGTAGTCTGTAATTTCAAATTCATTTAGTAATGTAATTTTAAAAGATTCCCAATCCGGGATTGTTTGTTTGTGAGCTCGAAACCAATCTAAAGGAGTTCCTTTCAGAATATCGTATATATGATTGTATAGTTCAGTATGTGAAATATTTCGAGCAACTGCGAATTCCTCTACTTTTTCAAGAAAATCTATTGGACAACTATCCCTCTTGTAAATAAACCGTTTAATTTCGTGACTTGATCTGTTGATCGAAATATTTTGTAGCTTTTGTGTCAGTAGGTCAAAATATGGTAATTGAGTTTGTTGTTCTGGAAAATGATCGTGTGTAGAAGAATTTTCTGTAGAAGAGCAGCTAGGATTTTCTAATGTTTCGAAACGTTTTTGTAAATCGAAGAAATTCTCTGAAACATTTTTAAATGTTTCTAGTTGTACTGTCGTAAGTTCGGTGGTAATATCCATGTTATTTAATCTATTTTTACTGTGCAGAATATAGGACGCATTCTTCTCCTTTCGTACCGGGTAAGCTATTAAACGTGCAGAAATAATGGTTAGACATTTTTGAATTTCGGCTATAACCTGTTCAAATGTATACGGACTTTGAAAATCTTGTGTATTCGAGCTGTCAAGTAAGGTCGATAACCTTAAACGTAAATTTACTGCAGTATCTGTTGTATGAACTTCAGCATTTCTACATTTTAATTCATAGATCAATTCTGGTTTATTTAGATGCGCAGGGTCCATTTTTATTTAATATGAGACCAGCAAATAAAACTAAGTGTTTACTTTGTAGGTAACGTGCGTTTAGTGCGTTTAGTGCGTTAGTAACGCTTTAAAAATATATCAAAAAAAATAGCTTTAATGTAAAAAATTATAATGTTAATGTCAAAGTTTAGAGTAACTCGGAACTAGGTAGGCCGATAGTGAAATTTGGAATAAAGTACGTATTAATGAAAATGTCTTACTTACATGAATGACTGGAATGCAAATATAAAATACACTTGAGTATAAAAAAACTGTTCTGGGTTTGCCAAATATTTCCAATCCAAATTTAAATCAAGATGGCCTAGTGCCTTTTAGAATTTTGTGGTGCGACTTAAAAATTGAACACTGATTAAAAAAAAACACGGAGAAATCAGGAAGGATTCAGGATCAGGAGGATTTGTAGGCAGGTAGAGCAGGCTGGGTACGGGGACGTTGAGGGCGCCAATTGTAGCCGGAGCCACCCCGAGGGTGTCTACCAGCTCAAAGGGACTCCTTGCTCACAATAATTTAATTGTACTTGGTAGTGCGAGCCGTCATTTTTCAACGGGCAGCGGAGGCTTCGTAGCTGCAAGTCTTCATATGTACAAGTTTCCTTCAGCTATATTCAGCAAACTTAGGTTTTGAAATGAAATATATTTAGGTAGGTATATATTACGTGTGTATTCTGTCTTTTTTTTAAAGTTAGGTCAAAAACACAGACTTGAGCGAATCAATGACAATTTAAGAATGACAGGTTATTTGTATTTAGAATGAATAATGAACTATCAAAATGAAAAGAAATGGATTATGAAAGAATTAAGATATCAAAAGAGTATTATTATGAAAGAGGTTTGGACCTCGTCACAACATGCATGCGATTCCGTTCAAGTACAGTCTAGTTAGTTATTTTATAAAAGTTGTTTGCTACCAACCAATACAATTCACCAATACAATATCAGCATATTCCGATATTAATATTATAGTGTGTTGATGTATGTTAACATAATTTCATGATTGGTTAAAAAAAAATGTTAAGTGTTAAGTGTCGACGCTAATTTAGCTACTAAAACATAACTATAGGTTTAACATTTTTTATCATTCCATTATGTGTATGTAGGTACTTACCACATATATTTTTTCAACATTACATTATTTGCATGTGACATGTAAGTAAGTATGGTTTATGTAGTTTATTAATTATTGTATTGTTTTGCACCACCGTCCTTTTTCATGTCGTAATTTCTGTCCATCCAAAGGTTGTCTGGAAGAGATCGCTTTTAGCGATAAGACCACCAGTAGTGCCTATTATTTAAATAAATTCTTGTATATATGTTCCATAATTCTGGTGTAATAAGGTGTTTATTATTATTATTATGTTATACGAGTAGGTAGTAAAAAAATACTCTAATAATTGCGAACCTTACTGTACCAGCGCGAAGTCACACCCGCTGCGCGCTTCACAGCCGCCATAAAGATTGGTTCCTACTATACTATACCTCACCCTACCTATTGTGATGCTTCCTTACCTTATTGTCGTTTACAAACTCTTTTTTATTGCTATTCCATAAATAACTACCTACTACTGTCGTGCTTATTATTTAAAAGAGTGATACTTTTTGATTTACTAAGCATAAACTGATGCAAGGTAAACGGGACCTTGATAAAATTGACTGGTGATTGATGAACGAGCGACACAATAGGTTATAAAAATGAAAGTAAGAGAAGATTTGCCTGGAGTAGTTTCAGTTGCAGAGCAATGGGCCTTGTGACCAGGCCGTATTACTGATTAGACCTCTGAGGGCCTCTCCTGATGGAAAGGAGACCTACCTTTGCCAAGGAGAACCAAGGAGAGCTGGGAAAACTGCCAGAGAAACAGAGTAAATATGGAGCAATATTATAGAGAATTTAATATCAAAATGAAATAAGCGAACTTTTGCTCTTCTGTGGACAACACTTAATGTTTAAAACTATAATCTAACACTTGAGTGAGTCTATATGGGGGAATCCGACGACAGCTTAGGCTTCGCACGTGGAGTAGAGAAGACATGTTTTTTCGGTGGTTGTTTTAGGTACCTTTTGAACGCAAGCGTATGTTAGAATCAATCCCCTGGGAACACAGCTTTACTTGGAAGGGTACGAGGAGATCTCTTTCATTGTAGGTTCTGCCACGGGTGTCATCTGGGACGCGTTCCACTACCGCGCCTTTTGGAGGCCTCCTGTTTTCCAAAATTCGTTTGGCTTCTTGCTTTTCTGACGCAAATCCTGGCTGTGTCATTTTCAGGAAACCCGGGAGCGTGCGTTTCGTGTCGATGACCTTCGCTTTATCTCTCGCTTCTTCAAGCGAAAATGTGTTTAAGTGCATAGCGCGGGGGTTAAGGGGGGTTTGTGTCTTCGCTGCACCCCTCCACTTCTTCATACCCCCGTGAGGTAACCTAATTTAAGACATTAACTAACTAAAAGCTAATAGGGTTTTTCTTATAATGCTAAAAGAAAGATAATTTTCTAATTAATATTACAAATTTTGGCTTTACAAATTCATGTAACAAAGCGGTGAAACATGTTTACAAAAGGGCGTAAGACCTGGTGGTACCAAATTCATTTTTCTGGGAGCAGGTTTGAGTCTCACGATTTGAAATTAGTTTTTATTTGTGATAAATGGTATTCTGGTAACCTAGTTCAATCAAATTTCGGTTGGTCCAACGAAAACAGGGAAGCGGTGCAGTCGTTTACGAAATGTCACGTTATTTTCATACTTTTGAGAAATCTGACGATAAGTTCTATTCAGTGCTTATATGTTTTTGGACTAATTTCAAGACTAGTTGTCCTGCACCCCTTCCCTTTCGACTTTCACCGTTTTGTTATTGTTTTAAAATAGAACAATCAACAAATTTGCTTTGATAAAACACGTGCCGTCGGTGCCTATCTCTTATGCGCTGCACATTTATTGTTACAATTATTATTCTAATTATGTCTGGCGCTAAGAGTTCTTACAATTTGAACCGTTCAGAATTTAGTTTGTAATTGTTTTAGACCTTTGCTTAAATCATTTTCCGGTCCGTGTTGGACGAAACCAAAGGTTAGTAAGACCTATCAGAGGAAATAAATAGACGACAGCTCATAAAACAAGTATTCTCACAACACTACCTTGTAATGCAATACCACAAATGTAATTATTGGACCTAGGCAGTGATACTTCTAGCAAGATTTATTTTTCAGTTGTTCCGTAGTGACCGCAAACAGCAGTGGCAAAGAGTATAGTAGCAGTGGTCTCGAACGTCAAAATTACGGTTCTTTCACTTCTAACAAAATTACCGTTATATGCAAGTAAATGTTATTACATCACTCGACACACGATGGCGCTATAATCAAATGGTTAATTTTATTGCTAGTATTATTGTTGAAATTTTTATACTGGTAATTAAATGTTTAAATGTCACAGTCGATGTGCTTTCAATCAACATTTCAAATATTTTCATTCTCTTTCTTTGGATCGAAGATATTTTTCGTAGATTTTGCTCGTGGATTTCTTTTACTGCTGACTTATTTGCTTATTTTTGGACCCCGATACCCTCATTACGAAGACCTACCTCAGCTATTCTCCCGGACTTATTTGCTTGCGATTGGATAACGACGAAATTATCATGTCTGAAAAGAAATGCTGTGCGAAAAATTGCGATAAATCGCGTAAGTACACCATACCATCAACAGTTTGTTTTTGAAATATCCTTCAAATTGATAGCAAACTAATATGATATACGTTTTGTATTATAGGACCGGAATATGTGCTGTACAAATTCCCGAACCCAATCAAAGAACTAGACAGATTCCGTACTTGGTTGTATAATATTGGTGGTGACATTTTATCACTCAGTAATGAAGTGATATTCAAAAACCGCAGAGTTTGCCAACATCATTTTCTACGACAATATATAATAACAACCAACAGAAGCAACAGATTGACGTACAATTCTGTACCAACATTGCACCTGGCTGGTAAGTTTCCATTACTTGTGTAACAATAATCTCGCAATTTCCTACTGGAGGTTGGCTATCATTAAGGATATCTTGTATTGGATGCTGCTGCTCGGAACATTCATTTTGTGCTCATTCTGAACCACACACACAAAAGAATTAACAAAACAGAACACTACAAGGATGTATAATTATGTTACAGGATTAATTGCTGCAAGAGAGCCACTGATGGATGTGACCAACCAGTCACAACATAGAGCGCAAGTGCACCCAAGTTATCCCTCCACTTCAATAGGTATGTGATATACATAAATATATATAGGTATGTCCAACGTACAATCCCGTTCATTTGAAAGACAGTTTTAGGTTGGTTAACATTCTTATGCCTTGAATGTTTATATACACCTCTTCTAGATTGTATTCACAAAAAGTATCAAAGTATTATGAATAACTTTCGAGAAAGTATTCATATTGTCAAGTACAATCCTGAGTTTGTCGTAAAACAAGGACACATTTCAGTGGCCGCACTTATCACTCTCAATGTAAGGTTTAGGGGTTGGCTATAGAATCGAGGAGCAGGAGTTTGTGGGGGGGTGGGCTACTCCCTACTTTTGCATTGGTTTTTAATATCCTAGAAGAACATAGGATGCTTTTTTTCGCGATAAACAGCAGTCCGCACGGATGTACTCGCGGGCGGGAAAGCTAGTACAAAATATAAGGGGTTGTCTGAACGATTTTGACAAAAATAAATCAAATACTTCTGTCTAAATTGTTCGTGATCACCCCTCTGATGAGTGTGCTTGTCAGATGCTTTTAGGTATGTTAGTACCTAAAGTATGTGTTTTTTAAAGATTTCTTTCTTTTCTAGGAAATCAAGGTGTACCCGAGCCCAAACAGAATAATATAAGAGAAAATGTGATGGCTCAGGATTTATCAAAAAGTAAGTCTTTTTTATTGAAAAAAACCCATTCCTACATCCTGATAAATGTATGGTTGCATTTTATTATATTTAAGATTTGTGTCTGATCAGGTTATCTGTCTGTTGATTAAATAATAAAGTAAGTGATCGAAATAATAAACTAGCTCATTTAATTTTCAGCTAGAAAAAAAGGCATACCACTCTCGGTCCTTTATTCAACCGAAGCAAGTGCATTCGCACGCCAAATAAAAGCTTTAAAAAATAAAAAGAAAAAAGCACTGCAACTGTCAGAGAACACTACATTTCAAAAAGCAATGAAGAAATTTACGGCACTGGCTACTATATTCACTATGCTTCAATTTAGGGAAACTGGGAAAAAGAAGTGGGGTAGGAGATATACAAAAGAAGAAAAAATAATGGCACTGGCACTGTATAAACAGGGACCAAGAGCCTACAAATGGCTACGAAACATTTTCGTGTTGCCTGCGCCTCTCTCACTAAATAGGATGATAGCACGAGCAGCTTTAAAGCCTGGAATAAATCATAACATTTTTGGTGAGCTAAGAAAGAGGGCTAAGAAGATGAAAATAAATCAAAGACTGTGCATTTTAATGTTTGATGAGATGGCACTGGCACCTCATTTTGATTATAAAAGAAGGTCCGACACCATGTTGGGGTTTGTCAATAATGGCAAGAGTGTAACGAAGAAAATCGCAGATCGTGCATTGGTATTTATGATACGAGGTATTCAGTACAATTATAAGCAACCAATTGCATACACATTTTGTTCTGGAACCACAACGGCAATCGATCTTGCAAATCAAATAAAAGATTTTATAAAGGAGCTGCACTCAGTTGGTTTTAAAGTATTGGCCACAGTATGCGACCAAGGTTCTACAAATTTGAGTGCCATTAATAAGTTAATTCAAAACACAAAGGCTGACTATTTAAGAAAGAATCAAGAACTGAAGAGGAACGTGTTTGAAGTTGATGGGGAGGAAGTAGTACCCCTGTATGACCCACCACATTTACTTAAGGGGATCCGAAATAACTTAGTAACAAAAAACTTAAAATGTAGTATTAATAATCAGATGAAAAAAGCCAAATGGGAGCACTTAGAAATGCTTCTTAAAGAAGATCCATCATTTGAAGGATTCAGAATGCTACCAAAGTTGACAGAGTGCCATATAAACCCAAAAAAAAATAAAAAAATGAAAGTGCAATGTGCAGCACAGGTACTGAGTAAATCAACAGCAGTGGCTATGGGATACTTAGCAAGTGAGTCATTTTGTAAAGATCAACTTATTTCTGCTAGTACTATTTTATGTTTTATTTTTTGTTCTATTTTTGTTACAACCATTTGATCTATTGGCTAGTGACCCTAGGTACGAAATAAAACGGTCGTGGGTTCGAATCCTGCCAGATGCAATCATTTGTGTGATGAGCCAAAAAATGTTGTTTCCGAGTCATGGATGTAATATTTGTATCTACGAGTATGTATGTTTATCCGTTATTTTGTGCCCATAGCACAGGGTATCCTACTTTGGGTTTAGATAATTGGTCTTTTGTTTATTAACTCTAATATCAGTGTCATCTGTAGCCTAGTGTCACACGCTATGGGTAATAGATAAGCTTAGGTCTCCCTTTATTCTTACTTATCACAATCCTATGCCATACTCATCCAGGTTTTTTCCCTGGGCCTGCTATTTTCACAATATATTTGACTTAAGCCAACAGACAACTGAATACTTCCTTGGCTACCTTAAGCCTCACTCGGTAAATTTTATACCAATTGTATTTATATGTGTATGTATTGATTAAGTGTATACCTAAGTAACCCTTTTTCCCTCTTTTCCTTTTTCAGAAATAGGAATATTAAAAGATGAGTGTAAAGACACTGCCTCAGTACTTCTATTTTTTGACGAGTTATTCGACTCTGTCAACGGCAGCTACCAAAATGAAAAAAAAAGACCAGGCAAACCATTGCTTGGCCCTCTCACACCAAACTCAACCCACCAGGAAGTATGGAACAATGCAAAACCTGTACTTAAATCAATGATGTATGTTAGTGCTACTGGCAAAGAGACGGTAGTGCCTTCCATTACAAATTGGATTAAGACATTAGAAAACTTGGAATACCTAAAAAATATATTATTCAACCAATATAACATTAAATCAATATGGCTTCGGCATTTCAACCAGGACCCTCTCGAAAACTTTTTTGGATGTGTACGAAGCCATGCATGCAGAAATACAAATCCAAACTGTGCTGGTTTTGAAGCGGCATTTGCAGCACTATTAGTGAACAATTTAAGTGGACGGCACTCCCCTGGTGCAAATTGTGAAAAGGACAATTGTACCATGTTTAAATCTATAAGGAAATTGTTTTTTAAAACGTTGCCTCAGTCCACCTCTCCAGCGGTAATTGAAATTGATATGGAAGATTTAAGTTTAGATGTAATGAAGGTGGATTTTGAATTAAAAAAAAATAACCCTAAAATATGGGCCTCATTAGAATATGTATCAGGGTATGTGGTGAAAAAAACGAAAGATAAAATATTTAAAAACTGTCAACAATGTAAAGATTGTTTTTATAACACAAAAAGTGCAGATGAGGAATCATATATATCTTGCAAAGATCGAGGAATTAATAAAAAATATTTAATATACCCCACAGAAAAACTAGTTAGAGCTTTCTCCACCATACAAGATATAATCATTAACATTCTAAGAAAAAAATGTGAGATTAAGGAAATCAAAACTTATATGAAAACAATTTTGGCTATTCATTGTGAATATGATTTTATAACATGTTCCAATCACAAAAAAGAGGCAGTCAAGTACATTGAAGAAATGTCATGTAATTTATTTATTTATAGCTGGTGTAAAGAATGTAATAAATTATTGAATGGTAGCAGGATCGATTATTGTGAAGAAGATGTAATTCAAAAAGAATGTGTCAATTATTATAGAAAACGAAAGAAATAAAGATAATTTTAGCTGATATTGTTTTATTTATTTGCCCCTTTTATGTAGGTATAGAGAGCTTATGTAGACGTAAGTAGGTATAGCTTTAAATGAATATACTAGATAGCTAGATGACATAGATAATATTAAGTTCGTCACGTGTCAATTAGTAATTCTGTCACTCGCCGATGTCGCTGCAAGCGACATCGGCTGAATGTTCACTCTATCTCCGGTATATTCAAAGTACTCTGTGGTCAAAATGAGAAATTGGTAGAATTGCACTATAAAATCGTTAAAGGAGGATGCCAGCTTTCGGCTTCCAAGACTTTTAAATGTTAAATGCCGCGGACACGAAATCTATCCACATTATGCACTATATAAAATAATTTAATTAATTCTTATTAAATCAATAACATTCTGGAATGGTTATTAAAAAAATAGGATATAAAATGAATAGAAATGACCGGAAATTGCTGTGATTGATGTGATGTAATTACGAATCATAGTGTTCACTATAACTCGTAATTAGTGCAAATAAACTATTAATAACACGATAAACAAAATCGATAAAAAAACTACCGGCCATCTTAGTTTATTCTAATAGAAATCATTTCAGTATATTATTTTATGTTATTAGAAATAAACAACAATAAACGCATAGGTACGTATTTTTTATCCTGCTTATACGTTAATTCATAATTTGTTGTATAAATGTTTCAGTGGTTTAGGTACCAAGCTCATGACAAGTGCCGAAAAGGCCCAGGGCCGTGCCCAGGGTTAGATTCTCAGATTGAGTATCTAAGTGCCTACTACTATAGCAGGTAAAGGTAGGTAAAAATACTTTATAAATGATAATAAACATGATCGTAAAGTGTAGGTACCTACATAATATATCAGTTTAATATTAGATTTCAATAATTATCTTGGCTATATTATTCTCTTGACCATAAACCGTGTCATAGGTAATCTAACGAAAGTCACATAACCACAAAAGTTAACTTTATTTCCTCATAACTTATTTTTGAATAGTTCCCAGGAAAAACTAATAACACACAAAAGCTTTTAACATTATGCTTTAAAAATAAAAATACTGTTCAGTTGTGTCCGCGATAATTTTACATCGAGCCTGAGTCACTTCGGAGATCTGGCATAGTCCTTTATGCATAAAAATACAATATACTGTCAAATTTTGAAAGTTGTGTATCTATTTTTGAAGAAAATAGCACTTACAGATCAAATTGAATTGAACTGAGCATAGATTAGGAAAAAAAATGTACTGTTCCGGTTTTTCAGATCAATTTTTATTTTTTGTTCGTTCGTGCGCTAAGTAGCGTATTGTGGCGGGTACAGCCAGACCAAGAGAACGAGAGCGAGTGAAGGCTACCGAGCGAAAGGGAACAAATCAATGTGGACGACTTAACGAAAGCGAGCGAGAGCCAGCGTAGACCTTCGTTCGCATTTGGCCGTGCTCCGCCGCGTGTCGGTAGGTTAGGTACATCAAAGGAAATTATAGCGAGCTAGCGCACGCGTTGTGTACGAGCGGGCAAATGAATGATAATCCATACCAATATATAAAAGTGAAACGTTGTCTGTTTGTTTGTTTGTTTGTTTGTTTGAGGAGCTTTCACGCAATAACCGCTGGACGGATTTCGATGAAATTTGGAATGGAGATAGCTTATACCCTAGAATAAAACATAGGATACTTTTTATCCCAGAAAATTCCACGAATTCCGTGGATTTTTCTACGGGAAAACTAGAACATGTTGAATACTAGCTGTAAGGAACGGTTGCTATGGAAACGAAATAACAAGTCCGTCAAAAATCATCAAGAGCGTTGGTGCCACAGATTAAGTCAACAAGCCACGGAGGACATAACCAAGAAGTCTAAGTCTACTTTTGCATTGGTTTTTAATATCCTAGAAGAACGTAAGTAGGATGCTTTTTTCGCGATAAACTGTAGTCCGCGTAGACGAAGTCGCGAGCGGGTAAGCTAGTATGAAATATAATATGAAATTTATTTCATATGATTGTAAATCAATTAAAATAACCGTTCAGCATGTGCGAGATTTGTGCAAGAGTGTCGCCGTCATCTGTCTTCAAGAGACTTGGCTGATGCCGCACTATTTACGTTTCATTAATGAAATTGATAAGGAGTTCTCATGCTTTGCTAAGTCAGCAGTCGACACGTTGGTTGGCACGCTGAGAGGGCGACCGCACGGCGAGACGGCGCCGGCGCTGATGTGGCGAACGAACCTGTTTACCAGAGCTGATATTGTGCAGTGTGATAACGATCGCATAGTGGCCGTGCGCCTAGTTCAGGGCGATTGCAGCCTACTAGTGCTTAGCGTTTATATGCTTACGGATTGTGAGGATAATCTACTGGAATTTACCCAATGCCTTGCGCAGATCAGTGCTGTGATAGAAAACTCTGATATGGAATGTACTTTAGTACTTAGGGGATTCAACGCGCACCCGGGTACTCTTTTTGGAAAAGAGCTGGTTGATTATTGTAGTGAGCAATCTAGGCTCGATTCGTATACATACACGTATGTGAGTGAAGCGCATGGTACGTGTCGGTGGCTCGATCACTGTATTGGGACTGCCGCTGCGGCTGGTCTGGTGACGGAACTGTATATGAACTGGTCGGACCACTTCCCTCTAGTCATTAATTGTATTTTTAACCATATTTGTGTTTTTTTTTTATTAAAGGTGCACTAAACTGGACGATGCACTTTAGTTTCACAACAACATAAAAACTTAGATTATACATACAATAAGTGCACGACCTTCTCGAGGTGAACACAACATGCATAAAATAATACTTAACACTTTTTTTTAAATAATCAGACTAAAATATAATATTTATAATCTAAACACATAAGAAAAATACTCATTTAGTTACAATTTTGAAAACTCTTTTTTTATGAAATCTATGGAATCGCCAAAAATATCCAGATCATGACAAATCTCATTGTAAGATGAGCACATTCGATATAGCGGAGAGTGATGGGCATAAGTAGTGCGACACAATGGAAGGCTGAATGTTCTTCTGTTATGACCACGGCTGCATGAACGTGGCACAGCGAGTTGACTTTCCTCAGCAAATCAGGACAGTCAATTTTCCCACTGACAATTTTGTGCAAAAACACAATATCAGCAACATTTCGTCGGCATTCAAGTGTAGTCAAGTTAAAATGAGCAAGCCTAGAGTTATACGACGTCAAGCTGCGACATAGGTTATTTGCGTAGGATAGGTGATATAAAAACTGTTTTTGCAGTCTTTCCAATCGGTGAACATGTACAGCATATGAAGGACTCCAGATTGAGCTGCAATATTCCAAAAGAGAACGAACATAGCAGTTGAAAAGAATTATAGTAACATCAGGGTCTTGAAAAAATTTTGTTTGCCTTATTACGAAACCTGCCAAACGAGCACCTTTCTTAATGATAGTATCAATATGTTCTCTGAAGTCAATCTTAGAGTCAAATGTAACACCTAAGTCTCGCATACTAGTAACTTCGGATATCGGAGAACTATTGATATGATAAACAGCCTGTATAGGATTTCGCTTTCTTGTAAATTTAATATGGTAACATTTGGCTGCGTTCAGACACGTCTGCGTGCTCACGAATTACCCTATAAAGTTTAAGATCATCAGCAAACATTTGATACTCGGAACTGTAACTGAGGCACAAAGACAATTAATAAATGCCAAAAAGAACATGAGACCAAGATGGGAACCCTGGGGCACACCAGATGGTACCATTCGCGCGGCAGATTTAAAACCTCGAACCATTGACAAGCTGAGACCTATTGCGAAGATATGAATCGCACCATCTCAATAAGGAGCCACAGATTCCTGCATGACCGAGCCTTTGGATGAGCAGGCTATGATCAACCACATCGAATGCCTTGGAGAAATCGGTGTAGATGGCATGAACTTCAAATTTGTCTTCTAACGCTTCACAAATGTCACCGACATAATTCAAGAGATTCGATGTCGTTGACCTTCCAAGCAAGAAACCGTTTTTGCGCGGGTCAAATAATGGTGTCAAATGGTAATGAATAATTTTTTGAACCATTGATTCGAATAATTTGCCGAATGAAGATAGGATAGATATGGGTCTAGAGTTCGCGATATCACTTTGGTCACCCTTTTTGTGAATCGGCGTTATATAGCAAGCTTCCTTCAATGGGGAATAATGGGGAAAGGAAATAATTTAATGTAAAATATGTAAAATGTTTTGTGTGTGTGTGTTTTGTTTAATGAAATTTTAATGGGGAAGATTCCGCACAACAGGGACTTATTAAATATGTGGTGAAGAGGCTTAACTAATTGAAATGAACATGTCTTTATAAAAATAGGAGGGATCGAGTCTGGGACAGGGCCTTTATTACTATTTATTAGTTGAAGTGACTTTAAGATATCTGATTCTGAAAGACTGCAAGAACTGAGTGATCTTTGATTATTAATTGTATCCAAGTGATCACTAGGTTTTGATGATGGTTGAGCAAGATAAGTGGAGTGAAAATATTTGAAGAAAGGTCGCTAATTCCTTGTCCTCCTTGCTCATACTGATTGTTGAGGAACATTTCGTCGGGGATTTCTCTGCTATTTGATCTTAATGACTTAATAAATGTCCAAAATACTTAGGATCCTTCTTTATTTGATTTTTAGATTGCGTTTTCATATGGGTTAAGCATTCTTGCATCATCTTATCGCAACGATCACGCAACATTTGGTACGTTAATAAATCCCTTGGGTTCGAGTATTTCTTATATCTATAATGAAATTTTTCTTTTTCTTTAAGAGTTTTAAGGAAGGAACGACTAAACCAGAAAGGATACTTGTTGTTGCCTTTACGACACATAGGTATATTATTAGTGATGATAGGAGTGATCAAGTCGTAGAAAATATCAACGGTTTCGTCGACTGTTTGACTTGCGTCAAAGTAGTCATCCCAGTTAATACCTTCTAATTCTATTTTTATTTTTGAGTAGTCAGCTTTGGAAAAATTCAGAGCAGTTGACCTATTTATTTTAGGAGGTTTGTTTGCTTTTATTTTGAGTAATATATTTAAAGCCGGATGATGACCATCCAAGTTTACTAGAGGGGTGGGACAATTAGTTACAATAAAACCGTTGGTTGAATTGGTGATTGTTAAGTCTAAAGTGCGTCCGTTTTCATTCGCGACTTGATTAATTTGGTAGAGGCCATTAAAAGAGAGAGTGTCTATAAGCAGACTATCAGTTGGACTCGAGGCACAACCGGGAAGCAAACAATTGGAGTCAATATCAAAACTCCACTGCAAATGAGGAAGGTTAAAGTCACCTGCCAGTAAGAGTATTGATTTTCTGCGGCATTTTGTGCTGAATAACATCTGTACTCAATATCAGGTTTTCACGACTATAAGTGACAGGGGGATCTCTCTATGCATTTGCACCCTATACCTTCCTGGTATAGGGTGCAAATGCATAGAGAGATCGTTGAGTTGCCTTGTTTTAATCTGATTACAACCCAAAGGTCTTCATTTGCAGACTCCCATTTCAACTTACGAACAGGTTCCAGTTTTTTTAAAACTGCAATAAGAACTCCACCACCATCAGATTTGTCAGAGTTAGTTGAACCTCGGTCTCGCCTGAAAACCATATACCTGCTATCGAAAAGTTCATGATCGAACACCGAGTCATTCAACCATGTCTCAGTCAACATAACAACATCCGCGTCCTGTTTTAATACATTATTTAATATAACTCCGGTTTTAGTCCTAAGACCTCTAATATTCTGGTAAAGAAAGTTAATATCAATACATTTTAAGGAAGTTTTACATAGTGAAACCATTAATCAAACTAGTCGAATTTGAGAGAAATCAGAAAATCCAAGTCCTTAACCATAAAGCTCCTGGAGTTGATCCTGGAGTTCCTCATAAAAATACGGCCGTTCCTTACCCACACGAACTGAACTTTTTTATCCTTTGCAACTTTTCGTGCAGCCGCGTGTAGAAGCTTGTTAGCAGGGGGTAGATGCTCGCAAACGTAAATTGGCTTCTTTTCGCCAAGGTCTAAGTGCGATGAATTGAGCTTGTCAAAACGACAAGCTCAATTCACTGCACCATAATTTTTGTCAATATAACTTTCGATGCTGTCAGTAGCTGGTGAATCCAATATCTGGACTGGGGTAGATTGGGAAGGCGTAACAGAGCTTTCCCTCCGTTTGTCCGCAGCTCTGAGCTGTGGGCTACTGCCCTATAGGTCTTCGACTCCTTGGCAAAATTCTCAGCAGATATGCCTAAACACTGGTAGTGGTAAACAGCGTTGCACTTGGAGCAAGCTCTGAGGTCACTCGCTTTAATTTGCTTAACACATTTACTACAGATGCTCATCTTGGCAAATTACTGATATCTAGGCAATTTTGAACTAATGGCAATACTATTTATGTTGTCAAAATGAAAAACAGTCTTGTCAGTTGCATTTGACAACTTGAAATATATGCCAAAATGAAATTGGTCGCTGTCAGTTGATTATGACACTTCAAGTATTAAAAATAGAGGGTAATTTTGTACCGAACACAAATTATGAATAAAATCGGGTAGATATTTCCAACTTATCTGTAGTAGTTTTGTAGTTTTTCAGCTGATTATGATCGTAAATAACGATACCACAGAATATTTTCCTTGGCGACTTCCACTTCACAAACACTTTTGAACAATTTTAGGGCGAAATTTATGAAAATTAATAAAAAGTTGTAAGAGCGTAATGTAATCAGTGGCAGGGTTGCCAGCAGTGATAATAATGTAAGGAAGAAGGTAAAGCATTTATGGGGTAATAGAGAACAAGAACAAAGAGTTATATATTCAAAATTTTGTGATGTAAAACTAAGTGAAATGTTAAATAAATATAAGGATGATATGGATTGTTTGAATACGGAATCAATGTGTAAAAATAGATATCATTTTAAATATATTGAAGACTACTACTGCGATATTGTTGGTACGCTGCAATCAGCAGCAGAGCATAGTTATAAGCACAAAAATTGTAATATGGGGCATAAAGTAGTCTGGTGGAATGTTCACGTCCTGGGCTCGCATGTTAAGGCTAAGAGAAGTTTTTGTTGTGGGTCCAAAATGGTAGGGCATGCTCGGGATATCACTATGAGAACATGACTGCCTCACGCAGGGAGTTTAAAGCAGCACTTAAGCATGTACAAAATAATCAAGACAGAATAAAAATGGAAGTGCTGGCCCGACATCGTAGTAGCGGTAATTTTTCTGAATTTTGGAAAGAAACTAAAAATTTAGATAATAAATCCTGTTTACCTGTAACTGTAGAAGGCGAGAAAAATTATCAAATTATTGCAAATTTATTCCGTGAGAAGTTTAACGTGACACAAACAATAGTAAAGAGCAAGCGAGTCAGGGCTCGGAGACTAGTAACGTAACTGTAAAGACACAGAAACAGATTGAAATAATACTGAAAAATATATAGCGTGGCAAGTCTCCGGGCCATGTTGGTCTTAGCATAGAACACCTGTTGTTTGTGGGCCAGCATATCTGTGAGGTGTTAGCGCGGCTTTTCACCCTCTGCGTTAGGCACTGCAGGAACTTATCCGTACGCTGGTTGTTCCTATTACGAAGAATGAAACGGGAAATATCTCGAGCATCGCCAACTATAGGCCTATTTCACTAGCAACGATAGTGGCCAAGGCATTTGATCGAGTTTTTAAAACCTATTTAGCCTCTTCAAATGTTGACGGAGGCCAGTTTGGTTTTCGTCCGCAGGTATCGACCGATATGGCGATATTCTCTTTGAAGCAGGTTGTTGGTTATTATAAACAGCATGGTACTACTTTATACTCCTATTTCCTGGATCTGAGTCATGCCTTTGACACACTCAATCACGACTTACTGTGGAGAAAACTGTAAAACACTGGTGTCCCGGCTGAAGTTGTTGATCTTCTCGCGTACTGGTATCGTGATCAGACCAACAATTTCAGGTGGGTTAATGAATTGTCGGAATCTTATCAACTGTGCTGCGCTTGTGGAGTGAGTCAGGGGGGCTCACATCACCCGACCTGTTCAACACTTACGTGAATGATTTGATCGTGGAACTGAGCAGCACCCCAGTGGGGCCCAGGTTGGATGGCAGATATGTCAACAATCTGAGTTACGCTGACGATATGGTGCTGCTTAGTCCCTCGATAAAGGGTTTGCGAAAACTCGTAGCAATTTGTGTAAGGTACGCGTAAGACCATGATCTTATTACAACGCAAAGAAGACGGAAATGGTGGTATTTCCATCGGGTAAGGGAACACAAAACATACCCGGAGTTTGTCTTAATGGGCAACCTGTTGGGATAGTGGACAGCTTTAGGTACCTTGGCCACATCTTCTAGCCTTTAGGATGACGCAGATGTTGAACGACAATGCAGAGCCCTTTGTGTTGTAGGCAACATGATTGCTAGAAAGTTCTCCATCGCATAGTTCGCCTAGCACGACTAGCGATGCAAGAGCTCGTTTGACCCAACAGATATCTCAAGACATAAAAAAAAATGAGGTTCTCATGTTGATGTGTATGTATGTCCTAAGTAATATTGTCAGAAATGCTTAAGCAACAATAATACAGCCTTATTATGATTGAAGGTTTAAACCTAGGTTCACGAAGTTCGGAACTAAGGAAAGTTTTGGTTTTGACCAGGTTTAGACCGGACTTGAAAACGTTGGTATTATGGTTGTGGGACTACAAAAAGATTGGATGATCCCGAGACGATCCCAAGCAAACTTCAGACCAACCACAGATAAGATGTAACCTTCATTCATTGAACAAAACCTACGGTTTATTCAAAACGTTCCAATCTATTATTGATTCTTTTTTCTATCAATAATACGAAAAAAAAAGAAGTAAGTATATCGGAACGGAACGCTAATGTACCTACATTACGAGATAATGAAAATCTGATTGCAACAAGATACGTAACTGCAGTTTATAAGATTGCTAAGTTCTTATCCATACTTGAATCTCTGTTTGTTACCTTTTCACGACTGAACGGCTAATCTTGATGAAATTTGGTATGGAGATGGGGAAGGACATGGTATGGATACTTTTTACCGTGATAAACTGTAGTCCGCGCAGGCGAAATCGCGAACAAGAGCTAGTAGATATAGATAACACATGATTGTACACCAAAAATTAAAAAAACACAAATAAACTAATACTAAGACATATTATTGTATAATGGGCGGTCTTATCGCTAAAAAGCGATCTCTTCCAGACAACCTTTGGATGGAGAGGAAATAAATACGACAACAGACGGTAATAGACATAATCAAATATTTTATTATAAGTTTATTGTAAATAATAAAGAATACCTTATATTATCCTAAATTCATTATATTGCTACTAGCTTTTGTCCGTGACTTTTTCTGCGCGTCTTTCCCTAGGGTTAAAACTATCCTGCCTTTCCCAGTAGTCTTACTAGCAAGACTACCTTTTGGGAATTTTCTTCCCAATAGTTTACTATGACTATTCAGTTTTTTTTTCCTTATAGACTTACTGGTAAGATCCCTAGGAATTATGTTTCATACCTCCCTAAAATATAAAAAATATGACACTGTAGAAGTCGAATTTTCATCTCTGCTCAGTAATCCATATCAACCGGGGCGACACAAGCGCAAGTTATTTAAAAATAATGCAAAATTGCTATACTGCAGTAATCCAGTAATCAACTCATAAACAACTAATTCGAAGAAAATGTTTGCTACTTACGCGACTTCATTATATGCAATCAGTTACTCTTGGAACTCACTAATATATCTAGAATCTAGTGAGTTCCTCGATCTGGGTTCATGCATTACATAGCAGTATATCTCTTTAATCAGATACACAATAGTTCTTGAGGGTTATTTTCCGTGTCGAGATCCTCAAATTCGATGTACCTATGTATTTTGTTGTTACACGGGCGGCAACGCTTGCGCCGTGATGCCTCTGATGTGATATTATTTAATATTACCTATATATTTTCAATTCAAGCCAGTTTAAATAGCAGCAAAATACGTTAAACAAACAATCCTAATAGAGGTGAGGCGTATTTATCGTCACAGGTAGAAGTCACTGATATTTAAAAGTCTGACTGACAGACTGTCACAGTGACAAAAGATCATCCATACCAGTGACTGTGACTCTGTACTGTGACCTGTGACTCGTATCTGTATACCATGTTCATCTGTGATTCTGTTACCTGTGAAGGCTGTATAATAGTAAAATACTAGCGTCCATTTCTTTTTCACTTATTTTAAGTAAGGTGTTAGACAGAGATGCCCCTAGTATTTTAGAAAGACACACTGAACTGTGACTTGACTACGAAGTATGAATGAATATAATAATAAGAGACTAAATTAAAAAGTTTTGTTGGTTACGATGGAATACCTAACATGACGGATAATAAATATGCGCATGCGTTGTCCAGGATAGATTCTAAATCAGAAGTTTCAGGAGTAATACGTCAGTAAGTGTAATTAAAAATATTCGAAAGTAATAGATTAGGAAACCTAACAAAAACAAATGAAACAGTTTATTTTGCCTAATATTGAACGTTTGATGTAATCTTTTGGTTCGTTAATGAAAAGGCGTGATGTTTTAATTATACTATCCTACTTATATTATAAATTCGAATGTTAGTTGTTCGTTACAACTTGGCGCTGAAACGGCTGAACGGATTTTGATGAAATATAGTGCAATTTTAGTCCTGGAATAACGCAAATGATACATTTCATCATCACCATCATCCGTCATCATTGTTCACGCGGGTAAAACTGTGGAGCGCAGCTAGCAAAAAATATGCTTGAAAACGTTATTTTAAATAAAATAAAATAATATTATTAAGCAAATTAATCCGTCTAAAATCCATCCAAAATACTCGATCTAGATTCTCGATTCTAGTATTTTACGACACGACACGGTGACTTCTGTGATTCTGTCACCTGTGAGTTCTCCGTAAAAGTGATTACTCGATCGATAGAAGTAAAAAATACTAGCTGGTATTATGTCACTGGTATTTGTCACAGGTAGCCCCAAGTCACAGTCACAGTGTCATCTAGTATCTCGATTCACCTAGTATGACCCACCTCTAAATCCTAACCTCAAACAAATTGCAAAACCATGGATGTAGAATCAGAATGGATACAGCTATGGCTCCGCCAGCTAGTCATTCCCCTCGTGTCCAGTTTTGACCTCCTAGGAGGCCACAACATTGCAGCCCATGTGCTTATAAAGTGAAATTCTACTAAAATATCTTTTCTAAAACTAGACATTCTAGCAAAAGAGTGAAACTATGTTGTGTTGTGCTGTGTTTTTTCCATCAAGAACAGCAAAAGGTGGAGTAAAAGATCCGGAATTATCATTTCACATGTATGTTTTTATTAGCTATTATAATCTTAAATATCGAAGTTTCAAAGCAAAATGTATTTACATTAAGAATACACATTATTAACGACATAAAATAAACTCATGATGATAATAAGCTAAAGATTTAAAATGTTCATAGAAATTATACCAGCGTAAAATGGAAACGCTACCATAGCTTTCCCTGCGTCCATTCTGATTTTAGGTCTATGGTCAAAATAAACCAACCATAAACTAGGCCATTGGTAGGTTTAACGATGTTACCATAGAAAAACCAAAAACCTAACATAAACCTCTATTACCATTTCTTCTTGATTCGGGTCTAAGCCTGGGTCCAACTCAAAAACCTACCTTATGCCATCAACCATAATAAGGCTGAATACACTACGCTTATGAGTACAAATTCAAAATTCTGCCACAGAAGCCACAAGAATCAAGACACAAACACAAGATTTCCGGGTTCCGTCTATTTATTTTGATTTGTCAGGAAGGTAGACAAGTAGCCGATAGATAGCCGAAATAATAAATGAAAACCAGCCAAGTGCGAGTCGGAGTCGTGTACTCCGTACAAACTTGTATATCCATAACGGGAATTAAGTCACGAATTATTTTTTTGTGATATATCTACAAATTTACAGTTTTTGTTTTTTTGCCTTTACTTGTGTATAAATTAGGTTAGGTTAGTATAGGTTTTGATTCCCTTGCGAGTGTTGAAAGTGTAGAAATATGCGGCGGCAAAAACGGGCGTATCTTTTGATTGCGTTGACTTAGAAGTTTGTCTATTTTTTGCATTTAGGTTTATTGCAGACCTGAGTATTTGATATTAATTTAAAGTTGATACCTTCACGCGGTATTGAGAAAAAGGGGTCTTGACAGTCAGACAGACAGACGGATGGACGGACAACAAAGTGGTCCTATAGGGGTTCCTTTTTTCCTTTTGAGGTACTTCAGTAGTAACAATTTGATTTCATTCTTCGAATCAATAATATTCTTATTCAATGTCATTGCTTGTAATCGATATTTTTAACCATCAGATAACAGAAAACAAGATAAAAATAAATATACCTAAGTAGGTAGGTACGTATATTTTGTACACAAAAACGCACATAATTTCAGAAGTATTCTATTCAGTGTGTATATTGGTGCATTCATTATAACTATTGATAAAATTGATTTGTATCGATTTTATGGGGGAACCCTTATTCGATAATGATTGGTAGAGTTTATGAGTGCAGCATAACAAGGGAATCCCCTGCTGCAATCACAACGCAGCTGCAGTGAAGTTGCCATGCAAGATAATATTTTTATTATTAAACTATAGCATTAAATAATTAAAAACTAAATTGTATTTATTTCTAAGGCTATATAATTCCATTTTATTAATCGACTCTAGAAGGACGAGATTCTGCTTTTAGAATGATTGGTAGAGTTTAGGAGTGCAGCATAACAAGGGAATCCCCTGCTGCAATGACAACGCAGCTGCAGTGAAGTTGCCATGCAAGATAATATTTTGATTATATTTTGATATATAGCATTAAATAATTAAAAACTAAACAATATTTATTTCTAGGGCTATAATTCCATTTTATTAATCGACTTTAAAAGGACGAGATTCTGAACGAATGATTGGTAGAGTTTATGAGTGCAGCATAACAAGGGAATCTCCTGCTGCAATCACAACGCAGCTGCAGTGAAGTTGCCATGCAAGATAATATTTTTATTATTAAACTATAGCATTAAATAAATAAAAAACTAAATCGTATTTATTTCAAGGGCTTTAATTCGATTTCACTAATCGACTTTAAAAGGACGAGATTCTACTTTTAGGATTCCATACGTCCAAATACGTATAAAAAGCCATTAGGCACTCGTGTGTCTGTCTGTCTGTCTGTCTGTCCGCCTGTCACATCCAATTTGCTCTGAATCTACTGGACCGATTATGTTGAAATTTGGTTATTTATTCATTTCTGTGACCCAAACAAGGTCATGTTACGTAAATAACGGATTGCAAATTGCAACTCCTAAGTTTTTATTGCAACTTTCGATCATATATCTAAATAATAAAAAAGGCAAAAATACATACATTTGAAAAAAAGGTTTTATGCAGTAGCCGTGTCATGATGAAACTTAGTTTGGGCTGTCACAATTAAACGCGTATACAACATTTCGTGTCTATGCTGTTAACCGTTGAGGAGTTCCCTAATCAGGAGCCACCCCGGAGAGAAGGAACCATGTCATGGTAAAACTTCAACCGGCTAGCATAATATAATGCGTACACAAAATTTCGTGACTGTTCTGTTGGCCGCTGAAGAGTTCCTTTGTCTGGAGGAGTTCCTGGATGTCGATTCAGGTCATGCTTACCATAAACATGCATTATCATTGCAACTGAACCAACATGCAAAAATGCAACTCCTTAGGATAAGAGGAAGTGGTTATAATTTAGCTTGCAAGATTTGACGTAAACAAACATACATACAGACATACATACATACATACATACGGCTCTATGAACATCATCATCATCATCATCATCATCATCATCATGTCAGCCTTTAGAAGTCCACTGCTGAACATAGGCCTCCCCCAAAGAGCCCCATGACGAGCGATCTTGTGCCACCTCCATCCACCGACTTCCGATCTATGAACCTATGTTCAACAAAATGATATAGGTACATTTCGTTCTTTATTTGACCTATGTCACAGAATAAATAATAGCCTATGTTTATTTGTATACTATTATTTATTCTGTGTATATGGCTGAGTAATAAGCAGTTGTCTATGGTTTAAGGTCCAATAAAATACATGTGATATTTAACAAATAGCGGGACTTCCCCGCACCGTAGGGCTTGCATGAGCTAGTAACGTAAAAGTAGTTAGTTATGTTTTTTTTAAATAACTCAAATAAATGAATAATTAAAATAAGAGTTATTACTTAATATAAATTTTGATTACGTGTTAATAATAAATATTAGTTGTATATAATATTTTTGAATGAATAATCAGTATTACAGTATTATAAGTAGTCAGCAATTTAAAAAATACTCCATTTATAGAGCTACTTATTTTAATTAATTTATATATCTTCTAAAACATGCATTATATTAAATTGATAACAACAAAAATATGGTACATTATATTGCTTGCTTAGTCAAGTAAGTAACAATAAGTAAGAAAAATAATAACTAAGTGTTTCAATTATGTTTCAGGTATAATAATAATTACAAATAGCTGAAAGTCGGACTCGCGCACCGAGAGTTCCGTACAATTTTAACTTTGCCGTTGGAAAACTGATGACCCCATACATTGACATAGGTCGGTTTACCAACTGCAAATAAATCTTATTTTTTGTTGTGGAGGTAACTGCATATCACGGTTTTCAGATTTTTTCATTTACTTGTGCAGTAAGACAGGGTACTTGCCAAATTTCATGATTCTAGTTCAACGGGAAGTACCATATAGGTTTTGATTCCTTGCAAGTACCAAAATATGCGGCATAAACGGCCGTATCTCTTGATTACGTTGACTTAGAAGTATGTTTTTTTTTCACAGCTCCAAGGGATTATAGACATTGATATTAATTTCAACTTGATACCTCCACGTGTTCCTGAGAAAAAGAGCATTGACAGTCGGAGAAACAGACAGGCAGACAGACCGACAGACGGACGGACATTTACTAAGGTGATCCTGTATGGGTACCATTTAACTTTTAAGGTACGAATCTTTAAAAAAACATGGACACAT
Organism: Alsophila aescularia; assembly: GCA_946251855.1. Taxonomy (NCBI): domain Eukaryota; kingdom Metazoa; phylum Arthropoda; class Insecta; order Lepidoptera; family Geometridae; genus Alsophila; species Alsophila aescularia. Next base: position 42,125,858 of record OX276383.1, read on the forward strand.
TTTTGATAAAATAACGTAACGTTCAGTACGTGTAACGTTATTTGTGGGAAAGACAGCACACTCACATCACTATTTTTTGTATAAAACTAGTCAGTCTCGGTCGACGAACGATGTATTCTCGTTTCTATTTGCTTCAGTTCGGGTTGTTTGTTTCTGTGTAACACTAGTACCAGAAACTTCTGAAACTTAGAAAGTAAAAGATCAATAAGACTAGTATTTTTTTAAATTACTATTTCGTCGTCAAACATTTTAGTTTAATTTAATCGTAAGATCGTAAGTAACGCTGTGACAATATTTTGTGCATAAACGAAGATCATGTCGGTAAGTTACCTACCTTTATAAAGACTTTTAGAATTCAGCAGGTCTAGCATGGGGGGTGGATAAAGTATCTTTACCCAGTTTTTATCCCCTTCTCACACAGAAGTGGATGGGAAAAGATAATTTGTCAACCCCCCAAAATTAGTCACTTTTAATATCTGTCTGGTTGCGCATCGCATTAAAACTACTGGACCAATTGCGATGCGATTTTCACTGTTGGATAGCTTAGGTTTTGATTTTATTACTGGTGTACTTGGTATCTCAATCCGATGAGTAGGGATGATCCGATGAGTTAGATGTAATTCATGTAATTTAATAAAAACTCTATTAATTTCAAAAGTGTGTGAGGTAGGTATACTATGTTTTGAAGGCCAGTATATATACCACATATATACCCATTATAATAATAGGTTATTATAATTTACTATTTTTAACTAGATAATTATTCACAATACTGAAGATGCATGAATTATGAATTCGCTTTCCGTATTAGTTTGATTTACTAGGATCACTACTTTCTTGTAATGACAGAAATAATCGATTAAGAGCGTTCTAAAAAAACCTGTATAATTTTCGTCAAGTAAACTGTCCTTCATCTTTCGGTGCAGTCTGGAGGCAAAACTCCTTACCAAGGGAAAGCGCGCGTTTTCGGCGAGTACAGATGTCCAAATTGTCAGAGAATGTGGCAGAGTGCCAATTCGTGGGCGGACTGTGGTCAAAAGTGCACCAATTGCAATATCAACGTCTATCCGCACAAACAGGTCAGTGCCAAATTCATATTCCTTTTCGGTACCTACGTTACATTACTGCAATCAGGCAAGACTAAGCAACAATGTTTGTTGTAGCAATTCAGCTCCGTAACAGTAACAGCTGAATGGATTTTGATGCAACTTTGTACGAGAGATTAGTACTTTTCGTCTTTGAATTATACCTACATAGAATACTTTTGATCCTGATAAAATGTTCAAGCGGACTATCGGGGCTTACAAACATTCAGCCAATATACCACCACATGTTTGTTATTAAAAACAGATAAATGCTCAGCAAAACGTGTAAATGCTTATAAAAACTGATAAATGCTCACTAAATTGCAGATTTGGAGTTTAGCTTCTTCATGGCCCAGGCCTTAAACACACATTCGGTGGTATTTTAACATTTACAAGAAATAAAGGGGACCTTACATTTTACTTTGGAGCCTTGCATAACTAATACAACCGCCATTTTGAAAAAATAAACGCGAAATGTTGCCACTTACCATGTTGATCATACCTTTGTAAATAAAATTGATAGATGACTTCAATACAAACAAAAAATGATTTACACTATTAACCTAAAGGGTCGTGTTTCTTTGATATTAGAGCTCAATGATAGTCTAAGTTAATGTACGTCATTTTTAACCCACGAACTTCAAAGAGAGGGGTGTTCTAAGTTTAGGGTGTGTATCACTCCATAACTCACTGTGTGTATCCTTGTCTGTGGCATCGTAGCTCCCAAACGAATGGACCGATTTTGATGCGGTTATTCCTGTTTGATAGTTTATGTGATCGAGAAGCTTCTTAGCTATAACGGGGGGTCGGGGGGTTATATATATTTTTTTTAATTTGTGCTTGTTTATGCTATCTGTAAACTACAGATCTTAGAGACGCGAAACTAGGATACAAGTGGTGTAACAATACTTTTTGTTTGTATTGAAGAATATATCGATTTATTATAAGCTTTGATCTTTTTCAAAATGGCGGACTTTTTGTGGTATGCCACAAAGGTTAGAAGGCCTTTGTGTATAATAACGACATTTAGTGACCGCAAATTGGGAGCATTTATCCCTTTAGGCAAGAGAATGGAATTGTTTGTCAAATACAAGCTTTAAACTATTAGTTATACTGTGAAGGGGCGTAGCATGCATCGGATGCAAGCTTGCAGCCATGTTTTCTTCATCTTATTTGTTGATTTTATTTTAAGGTACCTCGTGAGAAATCTTCGACTTCGGGCTTAGACAAGAGTGATCCTGCTAAGCATCACCCCCAAGCCCTATGCGAGAGATGCAGATCATTAGGCCGCTTTTGCGGTCAGAGTTACCGCCGCTTCTAGGTAAACTAGACGGTTTCAATAATCAGGTTAGTCTCTTTGGTCAAAAATTCTTAATATGATTTCTAAGGTTATGCAAAAATATTAGCTTTAATACCTAATTAAAACATAATTGAAGTAATAAAATAAAATATCATACCTAAGACTTGTTTTAAATTATGTATCTCCTTAATTTCCAAACAATTCTCACGATCTTTCGTTTTTTATTTTATTTGACTGTGGATTTTGATCAAGGAGACGAGTTAGAACGTGAACGTGCTAGAAATTGTGCAGCGCGTTTAGTGATTAAATAAGTCTGGCTCTAGTTTTATCAGGAGTTTCCAAAAATATATCTGCGAATCATAATTATATTCGTTCAATTTATGTCATTTTTATGTTACTGTGAGTTTTTATATAACAAGGACCACACGCCCTATTTAAGTAAGATTAACTCAAACCAATAATTATAATGTTATTACCTACTATAGTAACTAATTATAATATAGCATATATGTACCCACTAGTGTTTCCAGTTTGCAGGAGATATATATTACAAGTACAAATTAACAGTCCAAAAATATACCAGCATTTTTGGTTTTGGTTCTCTTAGTAGTTATTTATAATAATTATAGTTTTTACCTCCCTACTTTTTAAAATATTAAAAAATAAAGCATTCAACATACTAAACTAGTTTTATTGCAATGATATTTTTTTGAACAATGCTTCTATATCCTATGAGTATCCACTGAATAAATAATAGTACTGTGCGTATCTTCGTCGTCCATACCACAGTGCCGAAGACAAAAGTCTTCAATCAGTGCGTCCTACTTACTAGTCATGACCTAAGGAGCCGAAACGTGGGCACTCACGGTCAAACTAGTCCGCAAAGTTAAGATCGATCAGGCTCAGCGAGCTATGGAGAGAGCTATGCTTGGAGTTTCTCTGAAGGACAAGATTTGTAATGAAGATATCCGACAGAGGACCAAGGTAACCGACATAGCTCTAAGGAAGTGAAGTGAAGTGGCAGCGGGCTGGTCACATTTCCAGAAGAACAGACATCCGTTGGGGCACACGAGTTCTCGAGTGGAGACTATGTCTCCACTCGAGAACTTAGGCAAACGTAGTGTAGGACGCCCTGTGGCCAAGGGAAGTGACGACCTGTGAAAACCGGCTGGAATGGTGAGGAGAGCTGAAGTCCGAGCTCAGTGGCGTGCATTAAGGCCCGTATTAATAAATCGCTCTTGGTTGAGCTCTCAAGTGCGATATCAAGTGATACGCTCTCAAGTTGTGATCAGCATCTTAAGATCGTCGCTGATTAATAAAGACATTTCAAGAGCATGTCAGATTATGTCGCTTTCAAGAGCCGCATCTCAAGATGCTACGTCACGAACCAGAACTTGAGAGCTCAATTCGGTTTTTGCTCAAATACAATATAACGTAAGGTTAAAATTTATAACTTCGATGTAGTTAAATTAAATTAAATGCTATTATATTAAACGTAATGTTTATTTTCTACCTAATTATCATAACCTTACTTTAGTTTTTTTGTAGAAAGGATGTAAGCCATATTTTTTGTCTATATTTTGAAAGTTACACTGTCTATTAAAGAACTTAACGCAATTCATCAACAAATAACTATAATTTATGAAAATAAAAAATCGTTGACGCGCTGGAAATACTGCATGGCTAATGCAGTATTTCCAGCGCGTATCCTTTGGTTACGATTTTGGATCTTTTTAGACTTCAGCGAGTCCTCGCCAGGTTCTGATTATCTACCAAATCTTCGGATCTTTTCACAATCATGCCAAATAAATTTGTTTATTTCCAGAGTAATATAAAAATATTCTTATAATGATGGTTAATATAATTATAATTATCAAATTCTTACATAATATTTTCGAAATCCTTGATTCTAGCAACTGGCAATCACGCTCTCAAGTCACGGATCGACCGCACTCAACATTCTGCATCTCAAAGCACATCGCAAGTGCGCTCTTGAGAGTCGAGATTGATTTATTATTAAACACTAACTCAGCTGATTACGGCATCTCAATCAACAGCTTAAGATGTGTTTATTAATTAGATTCGCATCTTGAGATCGCTCTAAAGAGCGCTCTTGGAGTTGAGATCGGTTTATTAATACGGCCCTAAGAGAGGCCTATGTCCAACAGTGGATAGATAATGATGATGATGATGATGATAATGATGTGTATCTTCTACCTTATCTATTATATAACAAAATATTAGAGGTTTCACTTAAGACTAAATTTTGTCGCTTTTATGGAACTGAATTAGGTACTCAAAGGATTTTAACGTGGCAGCTAAGCCAGCACAGGCGTCAATGGTTTCGCAGAAACTTGTCAAATACTTGATTGGTCAAATCCTTGTCAAATCCTATACAAGTCAAAAGCTTAATTTGTTAAATTAGAAACTGGTCGAACCCTAAAATTCACTATAAGACACACTTTTATTTATTCTGGGGTTTCGCATAGAAACTAGCGATGCGTCTGTGACACTATAGTCAAAGTACATATATAATCCTTACGGATATATATCATGTTCTGTGCTATAGTTTATGACCAAGGACGATGATTCTTATTCATCGTCCCCGGTAGATACACTTTGAACCTTATAGCACAGTATGTGTATACATAGGCACAGATAAGTAATAGTCACTACGTGCGAATTTGGCGCGAAAATATTCTCGTCGCTGCGTTCCCGTAAAACTCATTTTCCATTCCTTGCTCAATGGTTTGACGCAATCGCACAAAACTTGGCCTGTGGTTGCCTGAATATATGTTGCCACTGACAAACCGAACCAAAGACATAAGAAAATATTATTTATGGAAATATAACCTCGGAAAAAATATGAAGACAAAAATGGGGTGATTTTCCAGAAAAAAAATTGTATCTTGGAAATAAGATCGATGACATCCTATTATTATGCTTTATTCAAATATTACACGAATGTAGCTATCTAATAACATTAAAATATCAACACAGCTTAGTACAAAAAGTGACCAAAATATCAATTTGAAAAACAGAAATTTTTCAAAAAATTTCGTCTATATTTTAGGTCAAGTTTTATACGTGTTCTATTTATTATACTAAGTTTATAGGTACTTATTTAATTAAGTTAGGTAAACGTAAAGGAAAAATATCCCTTAAAAGAATAAAACACTCAGATTGGATAAGGAACGCGGGAATCCATTTTAATCGAAATCTGTACAAAACTGGCTGCCACAGCAGCCAGGTGCATTTAGAGTTTTTATTTTGGCAACAGGAGGGGCCGGCCGTGTATCGGGCGTCCGGGGATTTGGCAACAGGAGGGGCCGCGTGTATTTACAGGTTAGTATCTTTGTGGTATTATCTATGGAACAGTGTGGTATTATCTATGGAACAGTAAATATATAAAGGATTATATATGTGCTGTGTCTATATTATGACCAAGGAAGTTATATGTACCTACTTACGTACAACTGGAACGATATATTCAAAGAAAAAGCGGGGTATCGATTATTTGATCTAGAAAACGATGTAAAAATAAAAAAAGACAAGGAAGTTGAGCTGTAGCCCCTGTTGTCTCTTTCTTATTTATAGTGCCAATCTCAGATGACATCAAATATTTCGTAACAGGAATAGCACAAGAACTTCTTTAATTTCCAGAATAGTATATAAAATCTCATCAGACACCAATGAGGATGTACTATATAAATATATTAAATCGGTGACCTCTTTGGTACAGTTGTATTTGTGATGATTATTTCGCAAGTTTATTTTAGTCTGTGCGAAAACTCTGAAACTACGGAAACTTTGTACGAGAGAGAAAGAGACTTCCGATCCAACGTTTACTTTTCTCGTATTTTCTTTTTAAATATCATTTTCGGTGAGACCACTTTTGTTTCGGAGAGATATCGTTCCGGTTGTACGTAAGTACATAATTATAACATCCTTGGTTCTAACTCAGCGTACTTGTACTATTATTTATTCTGTGCTCATCGCTAAAGAGGTTGAATTATTAGTAAGCTTACTTCTTTTGTTTCTCTGTGCCCATATTTGGATTGAAATTGTAGCTAAAAAGTTACGTACTTTTTACCTACAATTTCAATCCAAATTATTTAGTTTATTCATCTTCGTCAACAGCCAGCCTTTGCTTGTCCACTGCTGGACTTAGGTCTATCCTAGTGAACGGCACTGAGCCCGATCTTCGGCTCTCCTCATCCAGTTCCAGCCAGCCGTTTTTCGCAATTCGTAAGTCATCACTCCACCTGGCCGGTGGGCGTTCTACACTCACTACGTTTGCCTGAACGCGGTCTCCACTCTAGACCTCTTTTATCCCAAAGGTTGTCGGTTTTTCGAAAGATGTGACCAGCCCATTGCCACTTTAGCTTGCTAGTTCTTTGTACTTTGCGGGTAACTTTGGTTATTGGGATTAGTGATTACTAATTAGTTCTTGCCCCACTTTCAATTATTGTTATTTAACTATTTAAAGTTGTCACTTACCGGTTATGAAAATATTTAATGAATATCTCATTGCAACCGATAGCATCAGGACTTACGTGGTCCGGCCGCTGAGCTCAGGTTCGCGTTGTGTTTATTTTTTCTTTGGCTTGATGACGTTACGTCGGGAATTCCCCGAAACGTAGGGCTTGCAGCAAGCAAAATTGTGAAAATTATTATTATTTGTATCACCTAATATTCTTTTGGATAACAATAACAGTAATATATTTAAACAGGCAAATAAGGTAAAAACTTATGTAATCTGAATGACCTTTGATAACCTAATAGTGCTTTATCTTGTCCCATTGAATTTATAGTTGTATATTTAAGTGTAGATTTCATGGTTTTCCTTTTATTTAATTTACCATATTTGCTAAAGAGATTTGATCCTTATGATACTATCATCTATCATCGATGATACTATCGATTGATGCAATAAAAGTACAGAATGTATTTTTTCGGATTTTAGTAGGTTCGATTAAGGACTATGGCAAGCGAGTGTTCATAAATCTTTGTACAAAATTTTTATTTTATATTGCAATGATTGTCATTAAGTTAACTTAGTAGTTACTTATGTAAGTAGATAGTTCATATTATTTGTAATTGTTTACAAATTAAAATCATTTAAGTAGTTAAAGTAAGTACGGATCGATCGATCGATTGTAGCGATCGTACGGATTCATGTAAGTACCTGTCTATAAAATGAAATTAGACACAGTAAAACGCTCTTTAGCTCAGCTTCTTATAGTAGGTTTTCCTTTTCATTAATACCTAAATAGGTACCCCATATTAGAAAAAAAAAACAGTTGTATAACTGTAACTACTGCTGATGAACCCTGTATATCAGTAATATAATATGTGAATATGTCTGGTATCTATGTACAAAATATCTTAGGTTAATACTTTATTCGAATACTAATATATCACAAAATATCAGTTACATTACATCACTAGTTTGTTTCAGATCATACATCACTTCAGATTGGTTTGTACAGTCTGTGGTACGGTTGTGTTATATTGTGTTGTTCACATCGTAATCTTGTTTTAGTCATTGCACTGAATATATTTTGAAGAATCGAAGACGATGCCTGTAAGTGTTTCACTTACTTTCTAGATTCGCATTTCACATTCATGGGAGGTCTTAGCCCGGACTGGAGAACTGGCCGAAAAACATTCGCGTTTTATTTATTACACTTGGAAAGACCTAACCTAACTAGAAAATACCTAGGTACGGAATGTTCTAGAAAATCTGTTGTACAAACAATAACGAGGCATCAAATCACAAATTATTACTCATGCATTACTCATCCGCAGCCGCCATTTGCTATGCATTCCGTAAAGAACACGCACTACTTATCATGAAACATCAATTTCTGGGTGTTGAGCGAGCATGTCGTTTTTCATTGTAATTGCACAGAATAATAAATAATAGTACAGTTCTTGTCACGTAAGTTGACCAAAATGTCTGTCATCCGCGCAGGTACAATTATGTATAAAAGTGTTAGACGCATGCTCCGCAGTTGCAAGGAAAATTAAAAAATCTTTAAAAAAAAAAGTGAATTCATCGTACTTATTTGAATACTAGCTGTACCCGCGGCTTTGCCCGCGTGGTCATTTCTTTTAAAAGTTGCTCATACGTGTTATTCCAGGGCCAAAAGTACCTATAATATACAATAATATACTACATTTGTTCAGCCGTCGAATAGTTTTTTATCGATTGCTCGGCATCTAATCATCAGATTAAGATACTAAGTAGCCCAGTTTTTAACTCAAACCCTAAGCTATCCAATAGTGAATAGTGCATTGCAATCGATCAAGTAGTTTTTACGACATGGCTGTGATAGGTTAGAAGACGAAGGCGGAAGCTCGCTAAGCTTCGCTCTCGCCTTCGTTATCTAACTATTCACGGCCAAGTCGGGTTGAAGGCTGTTGGCAGAAATCTATCTGTGTTGCAATAGCAAATAAATAATTAAAAGGTTGGTCTAGTGGCTAGTGATCCTGGGAACGAAATCAAACGGTCGCGGGTTTGTTGAGCAAAAATCATGGATGTGATATTCGTATTTATGTACGTTATCTAGTGCCCATATTACAGGGTATCCTAGTTTGGGGCTAGGTAATTGGTATGGAATTGTCCCCAATATATTTATTATTATTTATTAATGTTTGTACAGCCACCAAGACACTTTGTGGAATAGAATAGAATAAAAGTTTTTATTGAGTTCAAAAGTTTTTGAGGCTACTCGGATACGAACCTGGGAATGACGGCACGTAAGTTAGGTTCTGACTCCATTGCGCCACGAAGGATATTAAACATAGGTCGAAAATTGGGTGTCCGCTTCTGTCTTTAACTTTGTTTGTAAACCATAATAATTAAAAAACTACCATCTGCAATATTACGTAACAAAACTTGACGGTTTACTTCAGGAAATTACATAAGCCTAAAAAAATCAAAGAAAATGTAAAAAAAAACGCACAAAATATGTAAATGCTTATAAATATTGAGGCAAAACATTCATAGCAGCGCGTGGATTCGATCCGTGTGTTTCTGGGTTGCAGGCCAGCCACCGGTTCCACTGTGCCACTCTGACTTGTGGCATAGGTGCCGAATTTACGGTACCGTTTTATAAACGGATGTGCAATTATTATTCCTTTCAAATTAACATAACTTTAGACTCATATCCCGCAGGAATCCCGTATTTTTTCGTGATTAAAAGTATCATTCATTTTAACACATTACTATAAACTTTGATTGTGCCAAGTTGCATCAAAATCCGTCGGGTAGTTTCAGCGTGATGCGTGTTCAAAGAGACAGACAGACAGACAGACTGACAGATAGCCAGACAAAAAAAAGTTTTTGCACTCCATATCGATTTTGAAGTTCATCTCAACTAAAATTTTCAAAAAATATTTAATGTACAGATTTAGCCCAGTTACAGTTTTATTATAGTATAGATAGATAGATATATATGTGAAAATGGAGTGAAGAAATTAAATTGTTGTATTTTTCTAAAAACAGTGGCGTTGGAAGTGGTCGTTACACAGACCATATCTGGCATAACACCTTCTACATAATTTTTCAAGTGAGCACAATCAAAGTTTATAGTAATGTGTTAAAATGAATGATACTTTTAATCACGAAAAAATACGGGATTCCTGCGGGATACACACACACATACACACCCTAAACTTATAACACCCATCTCTTTGTTCAGGGGTTAAAAAAACCGTCACGAATACAAAACAGAGCAATCTGTATATATATCTGTACTGTAAGATGCAAATATATATTATCTTCGTCGTTTGTGACGGTTCATATAAATTGTATAGCGAGCGATATTTTATCTTAAGATAAAATATTATCGTATCTTAGTCGTCTGTGACGCGCTTAATTCGATCATGCCAGTTCAAAAAGCGTAGAGAGAGGGGCAAAATGTACGCGTGCAAAGACGCAGGCGCTAGTTTTAAATAAAACGTTTTTTTAAAAGCAAAACAAAAGAAACATATATATTACAAAATATAATTATTAATCATTGAGTTTATGTCTGTACTTATATAATTATATCTCTGTTATTAATTGGTTTGAAAGACAATTTAATATCTATACTATACCTACTTATATTACAACTATAGCAGGTCCAATTCTGTACATCCATACCAATATATAAAAGTGAAACGTTGTCTTGTTGTTTGTTTGGGGAGCTTTCACGCGATACTGTTATCGCGTGAACTGGACGGATTTTGATGAAATTTGGAATGGAGATAGCTTATACCCTGGAATAAAACATATGATACTTTTGATGGAAATGGAAAATGTTGATTACTCGCTGTAAGGAACGGTTGCCATGGAAACGAAATAACAAGTCTGTCAAAAAACATCAATAGCCATTGGTGCTATACCTACTTTTGCATTGGTTTTTAATATCCTAGAAGAACTTGGGACTTTTATCCCGAAAAAAATAAGGATTGCCGCTGGATAGGGATGGGAACATATTTATGATCCCATCCCTATCCATTATGGGATTATGTTTATTTTGAAGTAATAAATAATATATTTTGGAGGGTATTTCTCGATATTTGATGCTGAAACCAAAATTTATTTATTTTTCTTCTTTGTCCATCTGTCTGTCTATCTGGATTTTGAACGTGCATCACGTTGAAACTACTTGAATTCAACTGAAACTTATAATTGGTATCTGAATCCAATGACTAGAAGCCAAACAATAGAAAAAAAATATTTTGACGGTTGAACGAATTTTGAAGAAATGCATTATTATTGTACTTCATAGTTACTTTTGGTCCTAGAATAACATATATTGACTGCTAAAGGAATTTTGATCAAATGTTGGTATATTGGTATGAGAGTTATTGGAATAGCACATAGAGTACTTTTAACCTGGATAAAAGGCCACGCGTGCGAAGCCGTCGGCATATCTAGTTTACGAATAAAGATTTGATCTAGTACTTTTTGAATCTGACTGTAAATTAAAAAGTTATCGAAATGCCACTTTTCACTATGTATTTTATAAGGTTCCCCAAATGGGCCGATGGCATGATGTAGCCCTGAAATCGGATTTGGTGTTCGAGTCAGGTATATCTTATTTGGATAACATCCCACCATCAAAAATACCAAATACTCAAAATCAAAATTCAAAATATCAAATCAATACTCAAAAGTGGCTTATCGGTAACTTTTAATATTTCATTCATTTAATCCTTTCTGCGAACTCATTTCACTATTTTTATTTTCATTCGGTAGCTGCGGTAGGTACAGTCAGGTTAAAAAAATATTAGATTTAGAGCTCTATTCCTAGCCATTCAACACACTTATAAAAAAAAAGTGCAGTATAAATAGTCAGTAGTTAATTAGCTTGCCCCGCGATTTTATTTTATTTTTTAGCTTTTATTACAAATAAAGCCATTTAACTTAAACGTTTTGTAAACTTATTTATTTTGTATGATAAAGACCAATAGTGGTTTTATTTAAGGGTGCCGACTGCAGTTGCTACTTTGTGCAAAAGTAGTTGTGTAACAAATAGTGTGGATGAGATACCGGTTGCTGCACTAGACTTATAAAAGAAAAGGTGCGAATGAGACAGACATAGGAGGCATTATCCATTCCATCTTCACAAATTTATTCATAGCAGTTTGCTTCCGTTTTGCGTAGAGTCGATAAAGTGTTAGGTTCGGGGCCTTCTAGTAATATTCTCTAGTTTGTCATAAGTACATAAGTAAAACATCCACAAATAAAAAAAAACACGACCCGCCGCCCTCCATTATAGCTAACAAGCATCTCGATCACATCAGCTTTCAAAGAAAATAAAACACGGGTACCTGACCGTGATGGTGACACTGCCAACTGTCTCGACCTGTTGATGACGACTGAACCAGACCGATACTCCGTATCAGTATCCCCACCTCTTGGTAGCTCTGATCACTGCCTGGTTAAGTCCGTCTCAGTGTATTCCCCACTTGATCCTAGCCTTAAGGGTAATAGGCGGCGTGTGTAGAGATACAACTTAGCAAATTGGGGCGAGATGCGGCAATTCCTTGCATCTTACCCTTGGCGGCAAACATGTTTCACCTCCCAGGACCCGTCGACTTGCGCGTCTGCTGTTACAGAGGTAATATGTCAGGCAATGAAATATTTCATTCCATTCAGTGACAAGACTCTTTCCAGCAAAGCTTAGCCTTGGTTTGGATCCAGCTGTGGTCGTGCTGTGGCTCTAAAGCGTGCGGCATATCTAGACTGGGCTGATGCTCGAAAGCGCAAGTCTTCTGATATTCGGGCTAAGAAAAGAAAATTTAACGTTGCCGCTAAGACCTGCAAGAAGATACTTAGGAAGGCTCATTTTGATCACGTAAGTCGAATTGGGGCCAAACTGGCTTCATACCCCGCGGGTAGCAAAGCTTTTTGGTCCCTGGCCAAGTCGGTCGAAGAAAATTTCTGTCGCCCCTCACTGCCACCATTGCTGAAACCTGATCACTAGCTCACACTGCTAGAGACAAAGCGAATTTATATGCTTCTCTTTTTGCAGAAACCTCGCATCTAGATGCTTCTGGCAAGATACCTTCCTGCCTTCCACATTGCGGGGTTTTTATGCCCGAAATTCGCATTCGCCAGAAGGAGGTTCTCAGAACGCTTCGAGCTCTAGATGTGAACAAGGCCAGTGGTCCAGATGGTATTCCAGCGATTGTGTTGAAAAACTGTGCGCCCGAATTGTCTCCCATCTTAACGCGTTTGTACCGCCTCTCTCTCTTCACTCAGGTAAAGTTCCGAAGAGCTGGAAGCTTGCCAATGTACAACCAGTACCAAAAAAAGGTAGTCGTGCTGATCCGGCCAATTATCGTCCCATCTCGATAACCTCCTTACTCTGTAAGTGTATGGAGCGTGTCATAAACATTAGGCTCTTGGCATACCTTGAAAACAATGATATTCTCAGTGACCGGCAATACGGATTTCGTCGAAACCGGTCTGAGCCGGTACTGAGCGAAGCCATAGAGATGCATGGTGAGACGCTTGCCGTCTCCCTTGACATATCGAAGGCATTTGATCGGGTCTGGCACGATGGCCTTTTAAACAAGCTTCCCTCATATGGTTTACCTGTTGGCTTATGCAATTGGATAGTTGATTTCTTGAGGGAACGATCTATTCGAGTAGTCTTAGAGGGCTGCTCGTCTGATCAAATGGCTATCAATGCCGGTGTACCTCAGGGATCGGTTCTCTCGGCTACAGTGTTTTTACTGCACATTAATTACCTTCTGAAGCCCGGTACCTTTGGGTATGCTGATGACAGTACTGTAGTTGAGAGATACACTTCCAATGCTCAAGCCAGATGTGACGCCGTCCAGTTTCAAAGAGAGGCTATGGTAGACCGTTTAAATTTAGCCTTAGAAGCCATGTCCGATTGGGGCGATGCTAACCTGGTTAAGTTTAATGCTACTAAAACGCAAGCGTGTTTGTTTTCTGCTACAAAGAGTCCTCTAAACCGATCTCCGTCTTTCCAAAGTGTAACAATACCAATAGGCGACCATCTGGAGCATTTGGGTGTCGAACTCACATCAAACCTGAATTTTGGGTCTTATATTGAATCCAAAGCCAAAGTAACAGCAAAAAAACTTGGTATTTTGTCTAATGTTAGGCGGTACGTCACACCGGGACAGCTTTTGAATCTTTATCAAGCACAGGTCCGATCTTGTAAAGAGTACTGCTGCCACCTCTGGGACGTTTCTGCCAAGTATCAGCTCAAATCTTTGGATTCAATTGAGAGACGTGCTATCAGGTTCACTGGGGATGACACTCTGGTAAAGAGTAAGCTTCAAAGTCTGGCGTATCGACGCGAGGTAGCAAGCCTGGCGGTATTCTACAGATTGCACTATGGAGAGTGTGCACAAGAACTGCACAATCTGATTCCCCCATCACCGTACGACTAGACGATCAGCAAAGCGCCACCCTTTTATGGTTGAAATACCTCGCTCAAGAACGAAGCGTTTCGCTTCTTCATTTATTATAAGAACTGCAAAGGAGTGTTATGCCCTACCCTCGTCAGTGTTTCCGGTAAATTATAACCCAGGTGTGTTCAAGTTAAGAGTGAATAGGTATCTACTAGGCAAGCGTGGTACACCTTGGACCACATCATCGTTTTCCATCAGGTGAGATCGTAGTCAAACGATTGCCTAGTCCGTAATAAAAAAAAAAGCTACGGTGCCACAGAAACACACGAATATATATAGTAAAAAGTTACCAAAATGCCACTTTTGACTAGGTATTTTATAAAGTTCACCAAATAGGATGTTATTCAAACGGGATGAAGCCTTCGAGTCGCTACCGTAGTTCTATTATTTATTTTGTGTCGCTACTCGAGGTATAATTTTTTTTCAATACACTTGCAAAGTGACTCCTAAGGCAACGAATTTAGGTTCATAAGCTTATTACACACTAGTGCTTTTTACTTTACAATTATTTTTTCAATCTCAAGAAAGAGTTTTATGTCTAAAATCAATGAATATATTTGTGAATAAATAAACTATTTTACGTTACATAATTATTATGGTAACTCAATAATCTAAATTATCATCATTTCATAATTATTATTATTTTTTACTACATATTAACCTTAATTTGCGTAAACAAAACATTATTTTGTGTTTTTTATCTTTTTTAGATGCAATGACCATTCGTCAATAGGCTGTGTGGCGTTTTTGCCAGTGCCTTTATTTACACCTGCGCGCACATCACTAGCGCGGCGCGCGGGAAAAAACAAAGCCAGCGCGCCATTTTCTATAGATATTTGTTAACGTTTTTGTTGTGTGGTTAATTATTATTAAAAATGTTGACTTCACGTAAGGAAGAAGAGCAATGCGTAGATTTGACCCCGCCGGAAATACTAATCGAGGCACGAAACGCGAGTGATAGCCTGTTGACACTAAACCAAAGTACCTCATTCCTGTCAATAAAAACAGTGCATTAATGTAAATATGGATTCATTACTGCACAGTTTTACAGTGCGGAAAGTACGTATTGTAATCCATTGCACTGTTTTTTTAGTTTCATGATTCATCACACTAATATTCTATAGGCGAAAGTTTGTATGTATCGTGTGTTTGTGTATGTTTGTTACTCCTTCGCGCTCAAACGGCTGAACGGATTTTGATGAAATTTGGAATTGAGATAGCTTATACCCTGGAATAACACAGAGGTTACTTTTCATCATCATCAACGTCATCATTTTACTTCACTCTCAAACGGCTGAACGGATTTTGATCAAATTTGGAATAGAGATAGCTTATATCCTGGAGTAACACATAAAATATTTTTCATCATCATCATAACCATCTTCATCATCCATCATTCATGTGAAACCACGTGGCGCAGCTAGTATTGAATGAATGCATTCGTCCAATAGAGGTTTCATAATAGAATGTACTATTTTTAGATATGAGCGCGACGGAATTGGAGTGATTTTAAAATTATATGTGACTGAAATTGTACTGCTTATACGTTTAGGTGAACAATTGTGATATTACTTTGTAGTGTAAAGAAAACAGATTACTGACACTCGCTCAAGTGACTCCTTGCAGCACTCAAGTTTTTAGAGCCCTTGCTAAAGCTCGGGCGCCAATCTAAGAACTCGGTGCAGCAATGTGTCACTTTCCGCTCGATGCAGTAATCTACTATTTATGTTCCGAACTCTGACCACACTCGGACGTCGTTTTGACCCATGAGACGGAACAAATTGCCAACGCTCCCACCGTGCTCCCATCTGTTACTTTGACACCGGCTAGTCTTATACGAGTATTTTGCTACTCTAGTGTTCTGCTATAGTCCGCGCGCAAATGCTAGTATAGTAGCATAATGCTGTTGGAGCGGAACCCACCATACCACCTGGGCCCAAGTCTGTTAGCTATGCTATTGAACCGCGATAATGCAAGTCGATTGCATGAAAATCGCCGATTTTGACAGTTTTCGTAGTCTGCTCGCTATTGGCTCGCTATTGAGGCTCGATCGCGTGTCGATAGATTTTGACAAGAAATATACAATTATGATGTTTTGACGCTGATGCTTGATTGATAGCTATTATCAATTTTATTACAATGGCAACACTCGAGGGATTATCAGAAGCAGTAGCACAACAATGCTATTGCGTTGCTCTTGCTAAACTGCGATATTGTACTTAATTTAGCAGACTACCAAATTTGACACTATAGACAAGCTATAGACAGTTCAATCGCAGGCTTTTTGTTAATAGATAAGACTTGGAGCCCAGGGGTATGGCCAGTGGTATGGTATGGTATGTGGTGGTATGGTGGGTCCGTAGGAGGATAGTGAATCCCTCCCCTGCTCCGCCTTTTCCCTTGTTTTCCCACCCCTGCGCTTCCCCTTTCATACTCGCCAAAGAATAAATAATAATATTTCCTCAAAAGCGTCAGAGTCGGGAATAGAAGAAATAATATTGTTTGATGTAGCGACTTGGACACGAAATTTATGATAGGCCTAGATGGGAACAACGCGGTATTGGTAGGTTAGGTACCTATATAAGTTCTAACAGATTGTTTTTAAACTTTTTGTGCAGGACGAAGTCGAAGCCCTAACTCCGTACCAAGGCAAACAGCGCGCTTTCGGCGAGTTCCGATGTGATACTTGTAAGAAGACATGGTCCAGCGCTAATACCTGGGCGAACAGTTGGCAGAAATGCAACGGATGCAATATAAAAATTTACCCGCACACACAGGTCGGTACCATATAGGTATTTAATTTTGATAAGATATTGTATTAAATACTAGCTGCATCACGCGGCTCTGCCCGCATGGATATTTTTCTCAATGTAAGTTTCCTGTGTAATTATAGGACTAAAAGTATCTAGGTATAAAGTACAACTTGTATTTATAATAAAAATTTGGCCAGCTGTCTTATCGTTTTTTTATCTATTGCTCGGCTTCCTACGTGGTGCGCGAACAAACATCCATACAGAAAACACAAAAAAACTATACCTACGAGTACGTATAGCAACATTAGCAACTGACTGGACTGGTATTCTTTCAGTAGCTCATTATAAGTACTCGAAAAAATAAAAAATAGTTTTTAAAAAATATCTTTGTTCAGACCTTCTTTTACTTACAGCATTATTATAAGGGTCAACACACATCTGAGATGCGTCGAGCGTACTGATACCTATTACGAGAGCCCACGACCAAGATTTCTCGGTCATCGCTTCCCGGATGAAAACATATAAGATCGATAAATTAGATCACCCTGAACTTAAAAAAACAATTTTCAGACATTTTGGGAGCAGCGGCTGAACTAAACGCATTTTCAAAAATGTCTTAAAAAGCCTACCTCGGTCATCGCTTCCCGTCTGATATTTGGAATGTAGTTAAATGATAGCCTTGAGATACCGGAAACACGGTTTTCAGACCAAATTCGCGCAGCGACGATCCAGGAAACAATTTCCAAAGCAAAAAGACCGAAGAACAACACGATCATCGCTTCCCGTCTGAAAATCATTGTGTTAAGTAAATTAGAGTTAGTTAATAATATAATAATAATAATTCATTTATTTCAGATTATAAAAAATCCATAATTAAATTAAAAATAAAATTAATAGAAAAAGAAAATATAAAATAGAAATAAAATGTCAAAATTTAAAAAATAAAAATAATAGAAAACTGAAATTAAGTGTCACAAATTAAAATTACAAAAGTAAATGGGTGTTAAATTAAAATAATATTATAAATATGGGGGACCGCTGGCATGCAGCTGCATCCACCTCATCAGCATCGGCGAGTCCCACCGCTCGGACAATAATGATTAATGATGCGAAGTAACCCATTTTCAGTCAAAAATCTCGACACCGGCCATTTTGAAAGCATTTCAAAAATATAAAAAAAAATTACTGACCTCGGAAATCGCTTCCCATCTGAAAACTATTGGATATGAAAAAACGTTTTCACACCAATCGAGTACAGCACGGGTTCTAACAGACAACTTTTCATACCGAAACCACTGTAGAAATGTAGAAACGTAACAAGTAACGGCAGTTCTCGACACAGGAGAGTAACCAGCGGTGGGGCAATGTCGGGCGGCCCCGACACGTTTTTATTGTTGTTAACATCATAAGCGGTACCTATTGAAAATGTCTGAAAACTGAATTACAGTAATATCTATTGGTAGCAACACGAAACATTAAAAAAAAAACTGGGCGCTGTGCGCAAAACAGCATTTTTAGTATTAAAAAAACAATACCTATGTGAATTTTCAATATCGCGACCCTGTTGGATTCTGGGGGTTGCACCCCTTTAATCGGGCTCAGGGTGATCTAATCTATCGATTCTATATGGTTTTATCCGGGAAGCGTTGACCGAGGCTTTTGGGCATGGGCCAATAAAAATAAATATGCCGTTCAGTACGGTCGCACGGACGCACTAACGGATCATCGGTTTATCTGTATTGCCGTTACGCGACCGTCTATACTCGACTCATCTTCGGTCAGATGTGTGTTGACCCTAAGTTTAGTAATCTAAATTTAGTTAATTAGGTATAGGTAGATTCTCAATTTGACTATTTACTTTTTTTTTTGTTTGAGGTATGTTTGTTCATAATCTCCGTGATTTCTACACTGATTTAGATAGTAGATAATTTTTGATTTGAAAGGGTAAACCTTATAGTGGCGTGCTTTGGGAGAGGCCTATGTCCATCAGTGGATGAATACAGACTGTTTATGATGATGAAGAAATATAACGAAAATAAACTATTAAAGGGGATGCTCCATTTTGTAAATTAAAATTAGATCATGTTGCCATTTCTAAAAAAAAGATATTTATAAGCATTATAGTAGGTCAATTATTAACATTCTTTTATTTTTCATATATCATTAACTCTTTAATAAATAAATATACCTAGAGTAGGTAGGTATCTATTAACGAATCATCTTCCTTAATTACTGTTCTATTTCTATCAGGTTCTTGAACAAGTTCTAAGGACACTGGAGTCAAATTATTTTCAGAATGCCTGTTTTATTACGTAATTTAGATAATTATGGGTACTAAAGTAAACTACCTAGTGCATTTTAGTGGTATTTACGTCAGTATCTTAATCCAAAACAGGTAATCCAACACTCTTTTCCTATAATGGATAGGACTAAAGATAATGTATTGCTAATAATTGCTACCTATTTCAATCACAAGCAGATCAGTGTCATTAACAGGAATTATGATCGTAGATTTTATGATTTAGCAGTTAGCGCCTGCTTAGCGAGAGCATCCGTACCAATATATAAAAGTGAAACGTTGTCTGTTTGTTTATTTGTTTGGGGATTTTTCTCGCGATAACGGCTGGAAGGATTTCGATGTTTGGAATGGAGATAGCTTATACCCTGAAATAAAACATAGGATACTTTTTAGCCCGGAAAATTTTAAGTTTCCACGTGACAACTGGGAAATGTTGATTACTCGCTATAAGGAACGGTTTCCATGGAAACGAAATAACAAGTCTCTCAATAAAAATCAAAAGCGTTGGTGCTATACCTACTATTGCATTAGGTTTTAATATCCTAGAACGACATAGGATTCTTTTTTTGCGATAAACTGTAGTCCTAGCGGACGAAGTCGCGGACGGGAATGCTAGTATATAATAAATTAATTTATTAAAAAAATGATTCTTTTTATAATTCAATTTGGGAGGATTTATCTTTCCGACACGAAGTTAATCAATATTACCGTATTCGGTTGGTCAGTTCAAAATACTACCAGTAGATGGCATTACCATCCCCGTAAGACGAGTTTAGAAACTATAGAGATTTTTTTTGATGATGATGCAGTGGTCACGGTTGCTGAATTGGTTAGAGGCACGTGCCGCGCAAAGACCGCGCAGGGTCATGGATGTATGCGGGTTTGAATCCCGTCCGTTAACTAAATTTTTCCTTTAGTAAATTATTCGATAGGCTTTAGGCGTAACATGTATTTCATATATATATGTTCATTAATTATTTCTAGAGACCTCCTCTTAGAAGAAAACATAACAAGGGTGATCCTAATAAGAAGCACCCCCGAGACCTTTGCCAAAAGTGTACATCTTTGGGCCGCTTATGTGGACAAAATGAGAGCATTCCCCGTGACAAGAAGAAACGTGGCCGCCGTCGCCGTCGCTAGGCAATCTATTCATGCCATGCCTTATCAATGAGGTACACCACTTACCTGTCTCCTCGGTCAAAAATTCAATTTTATTGGTGGTAACAAAAGCAAGTAAAATTATAATGTTATTTGGTCTGAAAAAATATATTTCCTTTGAATGGATTATTGTTTGGTACTTGTGAATGACGTGATGCGACATGATAATATTTTTATTTTATTAAAACATTTTAAACAGAGTTGGTTATTCTCGAAGCTTCCACGTTTGATTAGTTGCTGTTATTTCTACATTCGGAATCTCGGTATGATTCAATTGTTGAAAAAATAATATACGCAGCGCAGAAAAATAACGTGCACACTCAGGGACGATGCCTGTTTGGCGCGTGCAAACCACTGACCAAATAACGTGCACACTCAGTGGATGATGCCTGTTTGGCGCGTGCAAACCACTGACCAAATAACGTGCACACTCAGTGGATGATGCCTGTTTGGCGCGTGCAAACCACTGAACAAATAACGTGCACACTCAGTGGATGATGCCTGATTGGCGCGTGCAAACCACTGACCAAATAACGTGCACACTCAGTGGATGATGCCTGATTGGCGCGTGCAAACCACTGACCAAATATACGCACTTTGTTTCTGCGCTGCGTATATACAATACGTACCCACAGATATTAAGCAACTGGATATAAATGTAAGAGTACTAGTTAAGTTTAGTTTAGAGTATTTTAGTTTATTTTAGTTAGTAAGCAAACCGCGAAAAAAATATGCAATGATGATGATGTTTTAGTTAAATTTTTATTATGTTACCCAATGTTACGAAATGATTTAAAAATAGTTTGCCTAAGTGTACTTATATGAGGTAGTTTAAAAAAAACTACAAATAGATTGTTATATAACTGGACTAAACTATTGAATAGAATAGACAGTTCCTATCTACCTAATACTACTACTTATGACTACCTGGAGTTCACCAACATGGGAACTATTGTTTTCCTTGGTGCGTTTACATATACGCAGCGCAGAAAAACAATACAACACGCCTGCGCCTGCGCTGCGTCGCGATCGTCTGTTGTTTGGTGCGTGCATTGCGTGCAAAGGGCAAACGCCACTGCGTATCACCACAAAGTACATAATAGTACTACGTATCACATAGTGAAGCGTGAGCCGCGTTTCTGCGCTGCGTATATACCGAGTACTATTATTTATTCTGTGGTATATACGCCAAGGAACCCTGCCTAACGAGCCTGCCTCATTGGTTAGAAGTCTTCTTATTTCCACGTATAGGTATAGACAGAATAGATTTGTGGTTAATTTAGGGTAGGTACTCGTATTTCAAGTTTTTCGTTAATTTTTTAATTTTTATGCAATATGTCTGCATATTTTTATGATGAAAAAAATTGTTTACCAGCAGTACTACTTATGTCTACGGGAAACAAGTTTCTAAAAAACTACTAATAGATTTATTTTAGCTAGAATAAAGATTATAATAGACAGTTACTAATAAGGTTGTTAGGAACTCTCTATTATAATCAATAGTCTGGCTTAACAACAAAATAAGTTTTCTTTTATATTATTTAATTTAATTTGAATTACCTATTAATTAATTGGCTGTTGGTTATCTCGTATTTGAAGCAATAATGTGTTGGCTTTTTAATGGTTGTATAATGTGTGTTAGGTAGGTGTACAGTTATACAGACAGTGTAACCTGACTACCTAATTGAATAAGTGAACTGAAAGTTCTTAAGTGTCAGTAATTTAATTAGTAAGGTATACTAGTTAGAATACCTCGGAACATAAATATTTTTTATAAAATAAAGCATTTAATATTAAAAAAGTTTTATTATAATTATGTTTTTGGACTACGCTTTCACAATCTACATAGTATATCTAGACTCTTAGAGTAGGAACCAATCTTTATGGCGGCTGAGAAGTTAGGCGCAAGGCGCTGCGCAATAGCAAATTTTAGGTGTAAGCGGGCTTTGGAGAGGTGAGAGGCCGGGGCACACCCTCCCGCTAGCCCACCGCATCCCGTGCGCGCCCACCGCATTTGAGCTTGTGTGCACGCTACATCCGTACGCTGCACACATGCATGCGACTTTGTTCAAGTACAGTCTAGTTAGTAATTTTAAAGTTGTTTGTTACCAACCAATACAATCCACCAACACGATTTCAGCATATATTCAGATATTAATATTATTGCGTTGACGTATGTTAACATAATTTCATAATTGGTTAAAAATAATGAATGGCTTAACGCGATAAGTGTCGACGCTAATTTAGCTACTAGAAACATAGCTATAGGTATAACCTTTTTATCATTCCATTATTTGAATGTACTTAACACATATATTTTTTCAAACATAACATTATTTGCATGTGTCATGTAAGTAAGTATGGTTTATGTAGTTTATTAAATGTGTATTTAGGTATATTCATTTTTATTTTGCATGATTTATTGTATTGTTTTGCACCACCACCCCTTTTTAATTCGTTTTTCCGTCTTAGATCGCTTTTAGCGATAAGACCACCCGTTTTGCCTATTTTTAAATTAAATTATTGTATATTTGTTCCATAATTCTGGTGTAATAAAGTGTTTCTTATTATTAGCATGTTCTACAAGTAAGTAGTAAAAAAAATACTCTAATAATTGCGAACCTTACTGTACCAGCGCGAAGTCACACTCGCAGCGCGCTTCACAGCCGCCATAAAGATTGGTTCCTACTATACCACACCCTACCTACTGTGACGCTTCCTTGCTTACCTTAATGTCGTTTTTGAACTAAGTTTTTTTTGCTACCTATGCTATCCATACCAATATATAAAACTGAAACGTCTGTTTGTTTGTTTCGTCTTTCACGCGATAACGGCTAGACGGATTTTGATGAAATTTGGAATGGAGATAGCTTATACCCTGAAATAAAATTAGGGATTTTATCCCGGAAAAATATAAGTTTCCACGGAAAAACTGGAAAATGTTGATTACTCGCTGCAAGGAACAGTTGCCATGGAAACGAAATAACAAGTCTGTCAAAAAAACAAGAGCGTTGGTGCTATACCTACGTTTGCATTGGTTTGTAGATAGATAGATACATAAACGCTTTATTGCATATCAAAATCATACACAAGAATAGACATACAACTTAAATAGAGTACAATGGGTGGTCTTAGGCCCTGTCCGCACAGCGATATTTCACCGCGCGGTTTATTTTCCGCAATTCTGTAACACATTGAATCGTACGGGAGTAGCCGCACTGGCGGTTAAAAATCCGCGCAGAAAAAAAACGGTGATTTGATGCAAATTGAACGCGATGATATTTCCGCGCAAATTTTTTGTAAAGTATAAAGTAGTATGGCTATGGCCGCACTGCGAAATAAAATTCGTGCGTTTCGCTCAGTCATGCACCGGCGTTATTGGCAGGATGTCGCGCGCTTCTTCTCCCGCACTATCGGTGGCCGCACATTAGTTACCAGATAATGACGACATAGTTAAAAGCTCCTTGATGTTTTATGTAGAAAAATCTATTCAAAGGTCTCAAGACATCTTTTGATAGGTCTGTCACGCTGCCGCCGCCATACGTCTAAATCTGTTCAGGCATTTAAGTTATGGTGGAATAAAGAAACTGACATATATAAAAATATACATACAAACATACATACAAAAATACATACAAACATACATACAAACATACATACAAAAATACATACAAACATACATACATACATACATACATACATACATACATACATACATACAAACATACAAACATACATACAAACATACATACAAACGTACATGCTAACATTTATACAAATATACATGAATCCTAAAAACATTACACTCCTTTTTTGGGCAGTCGTGCAATAAGTAAAATTTAAAAATTGTATTAAAAATAAGGCTTTTACGACTTTTTCATTTAATGAATGTCAGTTTTATATATTTTTCCTTTTTTTATTGCTTTGTCATCGGTTTGTGAGCTATCCTGAAAGTTTCAGTAGACGTCCGTCTCAGCCGGGAACTTTAACTGACAAAAATCGTGCGGATTTTTATTCGCAGTGCGTACTAGATGCAATTCCGATCACGGAATAAAATACGCGCGAATTAAAATCGCGCGGTGAAATATCGCGGTGCGGACAGAGCCTTATCGTTTAAAGCGAATATCCTAGAAGAACATAGGATGCTTTTTTTCGAGATAAACTATAGTCCACGCGGACGAAGTCGCGGGCGGGAAAGCCAAGTATAAAAATGGACGAAGTCGCGGGCGGGAAAGCTAGTATAAAACTACCGGACCTTAGTCTCAATGATGGTTTTAGCAGGATTTATTTTTCAGTTGTTAATGTACTGACAGCAGCCAGTTAGTCAGCAGTGGTCTCAAATCAGTAGAATTGATCTCAAAAATCGGTTAATTTGTACAAAAAAAACGGTAGTTATGCAAAAATATACAAAATAAATGTTGAAAAGTTGTATCTATTTTTGAAGAAAATTAGTACTTACAGATAAAATTGGCTTGAACTGAGCATAGTTTAGGAGAAAATTGCTGAAAATGGATGAGAAAAACAGAAGACCGAACTCAGTGGCGTGCATTAGGAGAGGCCTACATCCAGCAGTGGACAGATATAGGCTGATATGATGACTATGGACATATATTTAGACTATTTTTTTAAATCGGTTTTTTAGAGCAATACAATTTTTATTCGTTCGTGCATCTAAGTAGTATATTAGATGCTGAAGCGCCGTAAAAAAATGGATTTTCTAGGATTTTCTAAATCAACATTATCTATTTTTAAAATGCATCGTGTTTGACTTTATTTTCAAAAAATGAGAGTTTTTCCAGTGTTCTGCTGCATTTCTTGTTTAAATATGTTAAATAAAAAAAATTGCAAAATCTAAAAATGAAATTCTCAGAAATCGCTAAAAACTTTGGATTTCGGTAGGACTGTCCCCACACCCGTGGCCCCCATATCGGCAGAAATACCGAAAAATCGGTAGGTTCAAGTAAGTTCCTCTGACTGAGTGACCGCAGATGTTAGTACTGTCAGTCTAAGTAATTATTCAAGCATCTCCAGAAACGTTAAGATGGTACGAACCTGCCCCTTTTTCCCGACCGCGGACCATCTCGAAGATAAGGGTAGCTAATTATCTTCGGACCTTAGGCTTGTGGTTTGATGAAGTTATTTGTGGTTTCTTGTATAACTATTGCCTAATCTGCGAAAACGTTTTGGGATAGATAAAGTACCTAGCACTACAATAATCTTACCCCACAATATAGATCCTCACAATTACACCCGTCATCCACTCCTGCATTCTATTTCCATAAATGTTTTTGATGTGAAACGTCTTTACAAAATGGGTACCACGACTAAAAGTGGACATGAGACGGAAATGACGTACCGGTTGGAACGGATATGACGTACTATCATGACGTACTATAATTTAAAAATTGAAAAACAAAAGAACAAAAGTTCAGGTTGGCATAGAAATCGTACTTCTGATAGAAATTTTCATATTACGGGTTTTTATGGGTATGAGATGGAGAAGAAGAAAAAAGTGGATATAGGTGGGCATGGATGGGGATAGGTTAATGATTGGGGATTTCTGGGAATGTGAAAGGATAGGTTGGGCAATTCAGTATAACTCGCGATTTGTACGTGACGTAGACGTTTCACGATAAACAAACGGCCGTGCACCCCGACACAGCCCCACCCACTTTTTTCTAAGGTTTATAGTTTTTTTTAGTCTTTCAAAAGTAAGTATTCTCAATTCAACTGTATGTTTGTTTAGTTAGTACTATCATAAATCGAATATTAGTATGAATAGGCACAAGATTTTATATTTTAAGTCGAGCTTTGCAGACGACAATCAACAAAACAGCGTGTTTAAGCGATCATCGTCTACACAATATGTAACATATAAGTTCTAAACTAAAACCAGACTACGGTCTTATTGGACTAAAAAGACACAAACAAGAATTTTCAAACGTTTTAGAAATTTGATACTTTAGAGACGTAAGAGTGCTATATAAAAGAGATGTTCGGAAAATGTATGAAAGCTGGTACTAAAATATTTTAAAATTCTAAACAAGATATTTGTGAAGAATGGGAATATTATTCTGATATAGACTAGCAAAAGAAAACAAAAAAAAATGCCTCCATTTTTTATTTGAATTTTGTTTTTCGTTTGGTAGAAAGAAAAAACTTGCCACACTAGGTACCTTACCTCTGGCAACTCTGATTTGACACTACTAACGACAGTAACATTCAACACGGCACAATATATGTAGATCTGGCACTGACAGCTGATGAATGACAGATGACAGGACCTGAAGTTTATTTTTCTACAAACTTCACACGGGTTCCTTTTTTGATGACATTGCGTTAAGAACGTTTTGTTATTTTATATTATTTATATTCACATAGTCAATATAACAATTCAAATAGCAAAACATATAAAATATAGAAATCTGTTTGAAGTTTCGTGCACTGGGAATAAAGTAAAACAGATTTCTATATTTTATATGTTAAACGCACTAACTCAATAGAATGGAAAATATTAAAAGCTTTGTTCAACTTTATATCTAGGAAAATATTTTCTCTTTTGTTTAAGAAATGGAGGCTCAATAAAATATAAATTATATATATATATATTTATGTAGCCCAGTAAATAAGCTTTTAAATGAGGAATTTTCTCGGAATAAAGTACCACTTCTGAACATCTCCTTTACCAGTACTAAACCAAGTAAAGCGCACTCCCTTGGCTCTATTGTTTTAAATTTCTATAATGTTTTAAAATTATTGTTTGTGTCTTTTTAGTCCATTAAGACAATAGACGGGTTTTAATTTTAAACTTATATTTTATTTATATTAATTTGTAGAAATTATTCCCAATTATGGGGTGCATGCAAGCAAAGCTAACGATATATATATTTTTGAAATTTCTAATTAAGCCCTTTCATTTGATACCAAACACGATATCATAGTTTTTTTTAAACTCAGCGTTATTTCCTCTAGCGGGCGTCATATTCAATTTAATGAGACGTCACGTAGCCAGCGGACGTTGAAGACTTCCAACGATACCTCATTTGTCAAAATATGATGATTACTTTGAGGAGAAGTTACAGATGAACATCAATCTATATCAGCCCACATCAACCCACTGTTGGGTATAGGCCTCCTCACGTACACGCCATTCTTTCCGGTCCTGCGCAAAGCGGATCCACTGCCTTCCTGCCACCTTGATGACGTCGATGAACACATACAAACCGGTTAAAATCATAGCCCTCCGTTATGCTCTACTCATCAAAGAATTCAATTATTACATCTGCGGGTTTTCAGTATAATAAGGTTCTCTCTCAAGTAATAAAAAATACTTTTTTTTTTAAATTACTCGAGAGGGTATGTGTGTGTTCCCATATTTTCATAGAAATTGATCTAGCAGTTTATTTAGTTCTGAAATCCATTTGAAGTCGGATTTCAATTAATACCTAATTTATTCGTAGTAGGTACCAAAGGCGTGTACAATGATGTATATTCAGTATCATTGTAAATCCAAGATGGCCACCGCCACAAAATGGTGATAACATAATTTTTTCAAACCCCTCAATATGCGTATCAAATGTTCCAAATATAAGAAATGGCCGCCATCACAAAAAAATATAATGATATAAGTTAAACGGTTTTATATGGAATAAAAACTAAAAAATGAAATAATATCGTGGGGCGTAGCGTAACCTGAGTAATATAAGTTGGACTAGCCACACGATTTTATTTTATTTTTTAGCTTTTAGTAAAACAGTTTAATTAAAACAAAACTTGTTTTATATATATTGGAAAGCATACTTCCCAAGCTGTCCTTCTCTAGTACTAGCTTCGTATATAATTTCATTGATATCGTGAAATACCTACTTGTTACGTGCATTTTGCGGAACAAGCTTAAATAAGCTGTTCGGAAACATCTAGCGAGAAGAAAACCCTAGCTTTTATAATGTAGCATAATAAATTTCCTCATTGGAGCGGTTATTATGACTGAAAAGTTTGAAACTAACTTTGAGTTACGTGTCTGGCAGACCCTGGCCGCCGGAGGTTGCAATAACTTCTACTTCGTTAGAGGTCTGTAATAGGTATTTTATACAAGTTTACCAGACATTTACTTAATTTATGTTCCATGGAAACAAACTCTGTTGTTATTGATTCTTGAAATTAGGTACTAAGTTTAAGTCAACTTAATTCTCATACTAACAACACTACACACACACGTGAAATACCTAACTATTCCAGATTGATTCGATCCGCAATCCCTATGACATCTAGGAGAAAATCTATTTGGTGCCCAGCATGATTCCAAAAACATTCAACGCTCTCTGGGCAGCTAGACTGGATAATCATGACCACGATATTTCAACAACAATTGAAATCAAACATCAACTCAAAAGAAGGGAAGGAGAAATCCCAGAAGATTAGATTCCGAACATTTATCCGAAAAGCCATCTAATCTAATAATCAATACTACCACAGTAGGCACACACTACAGTACTTACTGTGATATTTGTCGAGTTTTTAATCATTTTAGACCTGTTAAACTAATAACAGAAAGGGTAGTCACCAAGATCGAGTACAAATTTTAGGTTGGAAAAAGTAGCGCTCGATTTCGGCGCTTTTATTCTACAGCTTAGCTGACAGCATTTTAGGTAAAAATAAATAGAGACGCATTGTGTTGTATAGAATTAGCAATACATTTTACTATAGCTAGCGGCACGTAAGTCTAGCGGTGAAGAAACGTGGCGGGGATCTTGGCGTTCACCGCTACACTAAAATGCCGCTAGGTATACCTAATAAGTATAACGTACAAAATGTACCTACTTATATTCTTACATTATAATTATTATTGGATAGAGTGAACACCGTAGGTTGTAAGGTACTCGTACTTAATTGTACTTGTACCACTGAATAAATAAATAAGTACAAGTACTTGGACCTACCCATATTTTATATGAAAACACATTGTTAAGAATACGCTTGGGAAGTCTCAATAATGCATTATTAATGTTGTTACTTCTAAACCGAATGATTCAGCGTTTACAAATTTAATCAGCTCCCGGCGATTATGTAAATGCGTTTTACGTAATGAAGGGATTTACCCGATTTCAAATCATGCTTAGCGTGTGCCATGTGAAAAACGACGTTACCCATTGGTGAAACTTAAGTTAAATAAGTATTAGATAAGAGGGAAAATAAAAATAAAACAGACGAATCGAGAACCTTTTTCTTTTTCAAGTCGGTTAATAAATGTTTCTCCGCTGTCATCATCATCATCAACGGCAATGAAAGTTGGTTTGATTTTAAATTATATTGACACAACAGAAATAATGTAGTTAAAATTAATATAATATTTAAGTTTTTTCGTAAGCAGGGTCAAATCATGATCAACCCAAAACATTATTACTATTCTCGCAGTGTTATCAATGATAGCTAGTAGGTTAGGTATTTAATTATCATCGTCAGACCCTTCCTTTGTAGTGGTTTGCGCAAGGTTTCAGCGGTTACGTCCGGCGTCCTGCAAGATTTGACCATGTTTCGGCCCAAG
Organism: Alsophila aescularia; assembly: GCA_946251855.1. NCBI lineage: Eukaryota > Metazoa > Arthropoda > Insecta > Lepidoptera > Geometridae > Alsophila > Alsophila aescularia. The sequence continues at coordinate 42,155,946 of OX276383.1, forward strand.
GCATAAACGGGTAGCGCTTTAACAACCAAACTTGCAACCAAAATAAATATTAGGTATGTTATATAATTTTTCCTAACAACCTACGACATTTTATCTGTAATATATCGATGCTATTGTAGACCTTTACTTGTCAAGCCATCATTTTATGAATATAAATTAATAACTTTGAAATATAACCCTTGCCATTTGGTGCCCTAACCCTTTGTACTCCTAAGCACAGAACCTCTTTCAAAGGTAACTCTTTTGAAGTCGCCGCAGTCCGTTTGTGGAATATGCTACCTGTAAAAACAAGGAAAGCACCATCCAAAGTTGTTTTCAAGAAGTTGGTCAGAGATCATTATTTTAAAGCTTCATCTACTTAGCTGTTTATCACTATCACTCCATTATCACTACTTTTATAACGTCACCTTTATTATATTTAATTATATAGATAGAAATTATATGTATTACGTTATTATATGTATTAGATTATTTTATTCAATATATATATATATAAATGTATATATATATATATATATATATATATTTGTATGTTGTATTCTTCTAAATATTTTGCAATTTTTACTAACTCTTATTTTATTTTTATTTTTTTTGCACGCCTACAACCTCTCTCTCTCTCATTGCATTGTTTGGTTGACTGGTAGATAATGCTTTTAGTATTAAGTCCGCCATTTGTACACTTTTAATTGTGCAATAAAGTATAAATAAATAAATATATATTACAACACATTTGACGGGGCAGCAGATATCCCTCTTTTTGGCTAATGTGTAATTTTTTATTGTTTCAGTCTAAGGAAATGGATGATTATTTTTGGGATATATCGAACACATTTTCTAAAATTAAATAACAACTTCCTTCCACAAATCTTTAGATCCACCGGTTTAGGCTGTGCGTTATCTGTCAGTTAGTCAGTCACTATGTCACCATAGTGTTTTCTAGGTATAGAGGTTTAATTATTTAATGATTATGTTGTCGACTATACTAAATCAATTCCGATTTAAGGATAACATCGATGGGATGATTTACTGAACTGTTTTTTGTTTAATTCAGTGCTTCGCCTCATTGGGACGACTGTCGACGACGTCTCTCATGTTCGAGTTATCGCCAAGTCAACAGGTCAATCGAGAAGAAAATGTCAACTATACAGAAAGTTATGTTTCGAGCGAGTCATAAAGTTTCTCACCAGGATGGGAAAAACGCCGCAGATCATCATGGAAGAGATGTCATCTGCTTACGGGGACTCTTGCCCTGAGAAAACCATGATTTACAAATGGCATGGCTCAAGCAAGGCAGAGAGTTAATTGAAGACGATGACCGGCCGGAAAGATTATGAGGGTATTTTGTTGATCGACTACAAAGAAAAAGGCGTCAACTTCACCGGAAAACACTACGCCAGCTTTCTCTAAAAGCTAAAAAATGCCATCAAGGAAAAAAGAAGGAGAAAATAGACTCGAGGTGTGTTGGTTTTGCACGACAACGAGCCAGTTCACAAGAGCCACGTTGCGATGGCTGCCCTACACAAGTGTGGCTTCGGAACTTTAAACCACCCACCCACCAGATTTGGCCCCTTTGGATTATTATTTGTTCCCGAAAATGAAAAAAGAACTTCGAGGAAAACATTTTACTAACGATGAAGAAGTGAAGTCCGCCATTTCGGCCTATTTTGAAGACCAAGACAAAACGTTTTTTTTGATGGTTTAAACAAATTATTTGACAGATCGGAAAAATGAATTTGAGTTAAGGGAGAGTATATTGAAAAGGAAAAATAATTTATGGTTTAATTTCATTTTCTTTCCTTGCCATTCCGCGAACTTTTTGACCGCCCCTCGTAATTAAGCCTTATTTATTTATTTATTTACACAAAACAGGATATATTCATATTCATGAAATGGTTTATGTAATATTACAGGATTCGAGCTAGACCATATCATTAAACATGTGTACACATCATGGCCAATGTTTAGCAGTTTGTATATTATATTATACAAATACAATTAAAGTATAAAGTTACTAACAATACGAAATATTTAGAAATGTTTGGGTCTTGAATACAAATTTAATGTTTAATTGAATTTAGAATTCTGGCAATTCTTGATTGAAAATATCAATCGAGCTCTGATTTGTAGTAATTGTACTGACGACACATTCTTACTAATGGGTTGAAAAATAAAGTTTTGTTAGTGTAGACCTGTACTGATTGACCTGGTTTGATTTTACATTTCACGTATGAAAGAAACAGTTGAGAAATAGGTGAGTCAAACTTTAAGTGAATAATTTTGAAAAGACAAACGAAGTCGTTGTAAGTGCGTCGAGTTTTCTGGGTAACTAGTTTTTTTTTTCTAATGTGTCAGAATACGACCTGATGCTTTGATTCCAGCATATCTGTAGTATATGATGTTTAGGCATTTTTTCTGGACTCGCTCTATTCTATCACCGCAATATGCACTACATAATGCGGTGACCGGATTACAGCATTGTATTCGAGAATATTGCGTTGTATTGCAAGATATAGGTACAAGATATACTACGAGGATTCTTAAAACATTTTGTGGCACGGGAGATGAAAACTAACAGTTGAGTATTTTTATTAGTGATTCATATCATCAGCCTTGAATGTCAGCTTTTCATCAAATAAGACTCCGAGATCTCAAACTACCGATTTTCTTTCGAGACGATGCTCTTTAAACGTGTAGTCAACAAAACTTTTTGAATTTTGGTTGTAAAAGAGATAGCGAAATATTTTTGTGATTTAAGTACATATGGTTATCGTCACACCATTTATCAAAAGTGACAAGATCAGAGCTTCTGAGTCCTTTGTGCTATTAACTCATATGGAATATAGTTTTAGGTCTGCATATAAAAGACAGGAACTGTTAATTCTGATGATAAGATCGTTGATGAAAGCAATAAAGAGGAGTGGCTCCAAGTAAGATCCTTGAGGCACACCTGAAGTGATTTCTGCAGGATAGGATAAGAAGCTGTTAACTGCAACTAGTTGACTACGCCTGCTGAGATATGATTCAATCCACCTTAAAAAATTACCATGCACGCCATATGACACCAGTTTAACGCATAACATTTTGTGGTTAACCTTATCGAAGGCTTTGGAAAAGTTTTTATATACGCTGTCCAAGCACTACAAATAAAATGTTTATATTTATGTAAGTTGGAAGTTGTGGACCGATTTTATTTATTTATTTATTTATTTAAGAAACACCAACAGTATACATATTAAATATTATAAAGAGTAACACTTTCATAAGACTATAACAGGTGCCATAGCATAATCAAATTCCGATATGCATACCTTTTAAAGGTGTTTACAACATTCACTATTAACGGAGTGAAACGGAAAAAATAAAAGAAATTATAAAAATGCTAGCAAATGAAAACTAAGTTAGGTAGGTGCAATACTTAACTGTGAATATAAAAAGTATAACATGAACACTTACATATGTACCTACATAATACTAGAATAATAAAAAATAATACTATAAAAACTTACATTATTAAAATTACTATACAGCTATGATACAATGATCACTACAATAATAAAAAACAAAATAAAATCATTTTTGCAAAAATTACATATATGTCAGAGCATGCTTCCATGTAATTTGTTCTTAAACACATTCAATGAATCGTGAAAGATATCAAGATCACTCAAAGAACAATTAAATTCATTGTATGTACGACATATTCTTAATAGAGGAGAGTTATGTGCTAAGTTTGTTTTGGCGGATGGAACAAGAAGGATTTTTGAGATTCTCTGGCGCGGATAATGGTAAGAAACGTTTAGGGAAATGTCATCTAGAATTGAAGGACAATCTGCTAAGCTATGTAGTGCTTTATAAAGAAATGTGAGGTCGCGAATTTTCCTTCTTTCACGCAATTTATGCATTTTAAAGAAGGATAAACGATTTTCGTAAGGACTTCTATGAGAGATACCTGGACAAGAAAAGGCCAACGATCTTGTGAATGCCCTTTGAATACTTTCAATGCGTTGAGAGTGCGATGCATAGAAGGGGTTCCATGCCACACTTGAGAATTCTAGACAGCTGCGCACCATAGAGTTATAAAGTACAATTTTTGTACGATTAGATTTGAAACATTTGGTAATTCGTCTAATGAAGCCAAGCTGTTGAGCCGCTTTCCTAACCACTGTATCAATATGAGCTCGAAAAGTTAATTGACTATCAATTAAAACCCCCAAGTCACGTATTTCACTAACCTCTTGTAGAGGTTCATCATTCAAAGTATAAACAGAATTTATGGTGTTTTTTTTACGTGTATATTTAATATAATAACATTTTTGAACATTAAGATGCATTTGGTTTAAGTCACACCATTGTTTTATATGATTAATGTCGCTCTGAATTAGATGAATATCCGTGTTACCATTGACTAATTTATAAATTTTAAGGTCATCCGCGAATAGTTTATAATTACAATGCTTTATGTGCGTAGTGATATCATCGATGAATATTGAAAACAGGATAGGACCAAGATGTGATCCTTGCGGAACACCCGACTCGGCATAATATGTTTCTGATTCGTACCCATCAACAAATACTATTTGTTCCCTTTTGTTGAGATAAGACCGGAACCAATTCAGAAAAGACCCGTGAAAACGATCTTTTCTGAATTGAGTTCGAATTCGATGAGTTCCAGCTTCTTAACTAACAAGAAATGACTCACTTTGTCGAACGCGCTGCTAAAATCGGTGTACACTGCATCGATTTGATTCCCCTTATCCACTTGTCGAGACAATTCGGAGACAAAACCAACCAAATTAGTTTCGACAGAGCGACCCTTCTTAAAACCATGCTGCTGTTCTGAAAGGACTAGAATGATGAGAGACTATGGGACATATTAGTGCTTCGAATAATTTTGAAAAACAGGATAAAATTGAAATTGGTCTGTAATTTTTTACATCATCAATATTTCCTTTTTTATGAAGAGGTATAATCTTAGCCTTCTTCCATACGTTGGGAAACTCTCCTAATATCAAAGAGCGATTTATTATGAGTGTCAATGGTAGTGCCAGTGCAGAGCCACAACGCTTGACTAAGAGAGGTGGGATGCCGTCAGGGCCTGGCCCTTTAAGTTCATCAATTTGCTTAATTCTTTGCAAGACTTCACGTTCAGTAAAGATTATTTTACCAATACAATTATGCTGGTGAATAATATGAGGTGTACTCATATCACGTCTGTTCGACATTGCGTTTGAATTGGAAGTAAATGCCTTTGAAAAATTGCTAGCAAACAGGTTAGCTATATCAATACCAGTGTTAGCGTTTTCTTCACCCATGTGCATTTCTGCAGGGAGTGAAGACCGTTCTTTTCGCTTGTCTTTTACATAACGCCAAAAACCTTTTGGTGTTTTCGCAATACCTTCTTCCGTTATCCTGAGGTAATTCGAATATAGATTGTCTAAAAACTTATGACAACGTTCTCTCAAAATATTAAATTCAATTAAGTCGCGAGGGTTTTTGTATATACGATATTTAAATCTTAACTTCTCTTTTTCTGCCAGTAATTTAACTAAAGATTTATTAAACCAGGGAGGAAATAGTTTTCTATTAAATTTATGTTTAGGAACGAATTCATCGATACCTCTTCTAATTATCGTGTAAAAGGATGAGGTCATTTCGTTTACTGAAGCACAGTCTTGAAAAACTGCATTCCAGTCTGTATTTTTTAAATTTAACGTGATACCGTTAAAGTCTGCTTTATAAAAATTAAATTCAGTGGACAACTTTCGATTTCGTATAAACCCATGCTGCCTAGGTGATAATAATGGATGAATGTGATCATAAAGAGCATCATAAACTAATGACTCAAAGAGCTTGCCTAAACAAGACAAAATACTAATAGGCCAATAGTTCTCGCAACTTGACTTCTCACCTGATTTGAGTACGGGAACTATGTAAGCTTTTTTCCATTTAGAGGGGAAAAACTGATTGGAGTGACGTTTTAAACAGAATAATTCAGAATAACTCAATTCCTTACCACAATTTTTAATCAGTAGTGGGGGTATTCCATCTGGGCCATTACCTTTATTGAAGTCCAATTTTGCAGTTTCGCGGAGAATATCCTCTCGGGAAATTATAATATTGCTTTATCATTTGATGAGTGGATAATCGTTGCAATGTGATCACAGGATGGGAGATTAGGAGTAACAGGTTCAAAAAATGAACTGTAATAACTTGAGAATAATTTACAAATGTATTTTTGATTAGAAGATACAAGATTTCCATATTTCATAGTTAGTGGAAGTGAATTAGAAGCCTTTTTACTGTTTATATATAAATGTGGTAAATGTTTTATAGTTTTTATTAATATATTTCTTACATCTAGACGGCAACACAGAGAATGTGTCATAATCACGTGGATTTTTAAATTTTTGATAACGTTGGTGGTACCTCAGTTTTTCACTAATAATACGTCTCAAAAAGCAGGAGAGAACCAAATAGGATCATTATTAGTATTACTTCTATTTAAAGGCGTATGTTTTTTTTTTCTCAGTTATTCGTAGAAATTCCTCGTAAGCAAATCAATGTTCGGAGCCACAAGAACTTCATTACAAATAAATAACTCGATATCACTAGTAATGCTTGAATGCTAGTTACTGTTATTTTAATTTATTTTTAGTTGAAATGGGATTTGAGTCTATGTCTACCACTAGAGGAGGGGGGGGAGGACGCTTATCTAGGCGGCTTATTGTCTCAGCGACGTAAACTTGCAATGTTGAAGTAAACAGAATGAGATCTAAATAACGACCATTTTCATTTGGTATATTATTAAATTGGTTTAAATTGCACAAGGTTATAGTTTGTAATAGAAGTTAAACTTTGGTACCACGGCGGTGACTGGGTACTAATAAGGCAGACTCTACAGATTTACACCAGTCTATGCCTGGTGTATTAAAATCGCCAATACAAAGATATTCTGTATTGTCATGTGATTGTAAAATGACTGTTTGTCAATTTTCATAAAGTTCACGGATGCATTCACAATTATATACCTACTGCGCTTAAAGACGCATAAAAATTACAAGTAACTTGTATTTTCTCTATATGTAAATTTGTGAAATTGTTATCTATATTCTATCTTTATTTACTATAATAAAACTGTAACTGGGCTAAATATGAACACTAGATATATTTTGTAAATTATAATTAAGATAAACTAAACAAATCGATATGGAGGCCAAAACGTTATTTTTTTTAATCTTTGTCTGTCGTCTGTATGACTCTTTGAACACGCATCACGCTGAAACTACCAAACGGATTTTGATACAACTTGGCAAAATCATAGCTAATGTTATGGATTAACATTTAGAATATTTTTATCCTGGAAAAACAGGGGTTCCGGCAGGATAAGGGGTGAAAGTTGTTTAAAAGAAACCAGATCACGCTGAAACTACACAACGGATTTTATTGTAACTTGGCGCAGTCAAAGTTTATATTATGTGTAACATTTAGAATACTTTTAAACTCGAAAAAATAAAGGGTTCCTACGGGATAGGTGTCCAAAGTTATGTTAATTTTAAAATTAATTTATAAAATGGTACCGTAAATTCGTCTCTCCACGAAGCAGAGTGGCGTAGTGGCATAACCCAAAGGTCAGTGGATCGAAATCACGCGTTTCTAGAAATATTTTGCTCCATATTTATAAGCATTTCAATATTTAATGTGTTATTTTTACATTTTGTTTGATATTTTTAAGGCTGCTGTAATTTCCTGAAGGGAGCCATCATGTTTTGTTTGAAAACAAGCTGATATACAAATACAGACGACCGCGCGTTTATTATATCGGGATATTGATAATTTATAACACAGAGACCGTGTTGGCGATGGGTATTTTTTTTTAAATCCAGAAAGCGAAAATGTATTCTTCTAAAGTATACCTTTACCCAAAATTTACTGGCCAAGCTGACGTCGGGTATATCTTCGAGTTGATTTTGCGCGGCGTATTTTGAAAATATACCCCCAAACAAAGCTACTGCAACACAGATATATTTCTGTAAACAACCGTCAGTGGGGCCCCGACATGCTAGCTACGCTTCAGTACGCTTTGCTACGCTTCACTCCCGTCTTCATCTTCTAACTTACCGCGGCCATGTCAGGTCACCACTAAAGGTTGTTAATACATATAGGTTCTCAAGGCATCACGCATAAAGGGCTACCATATAGGTTCTTTTGAATCTGGAATAACACGTAGGAGTTACTTTTAAATGATCAAACCACGCGAGCAAAGTCGCGGGTACAGTTAGTGAGTAAATACATTCTTAAACCGTATCAACGCTACAGTGAATAGGTCTCTTCTAGATCTGCATGCATCATCTTTGGCCACATCTTTGCTTACCTTTAAGTAAAATGGTGAACGCATAAATTCATTATTACATGTATTTATTTAAATCGTCTGAGTTTATAACTTGTACCTCTTTGCAAGGCGTCAAAGGCAACACTTCCGACAGTGGTCACTGAGGAGTTATACGCTTGAGGCGGGTGAGGCACTGGGGTCAGCCGTTAAATTGAGTGGCAGCCCTACAAACTCAAGCCAATCTCTCGCCTACTGGGGTGTATGTCGGATAATAGTCAAGCGCCGTTTGATGTTATATTGAAATAAATATAAAGCAATCTCGTTATGAAGGTATTTTTATTAAGAAGAATTTAAATTTGATAAAACTAACATTTCTATTGCTTATTTGCCTGTTTTATTTGCTCTGTTAACATTGTCATTTTTAAGATTTTGATTATTTAATTCTTCTGGTATTAACTAAGTTTATGTAGTCTATCTTTTATGTTTTTTTTAAACAACTGACTGTTAATAGTGTGAAGAAGTATTTCATAATAATAGTACGAGTAATTAAATCTCGCTGTTAGCAGAATACCAAGTCATGTATAGAGTCATACAAATGTAAATTAATAATCTTCCGCAGATCAGATCGAACACCTACCTAGGACTTGATGAAAAGGCGAATCTCTAAGAACAAATGAATGAGAAGCACAAATAAAAAAAAATTATAGCTCCAGACTCCCCCCCACCCCCATTATAGCTAAGAACCATCTCGATCACATCAACTTTCAAACAGAAAAAAACCCGCCTCAAAATAGGTCCATTCGTTTGTGAAATAGATCCTCTTCCCCCTTATTATAGCTAAGAACCATCTCGATCACATCAGCTTTCAAACAGAAAAATAACGCATCAAAAACGATAATTTCGTTTGGGAACTATGATGCCACAGACAGACAGACACACGGATACATACATACACACAAGACCCGTGAGACTGTCCATGGATACTAAAATGCACGTGACTTACATGAGAAGGATAATGCAATTCAAACCAATGCTGAGTTTTAAAAAGTCAAAATCATATCAGGCGAAATGGCGGCATACAAGAAAGTAAACGCCTTTCTTTTTAAATTACATAGTAATAAACATACTATTTAACTACTAGTAATCTTACTTACAGTAGTCGCAGACAATCTATATTATGTTTGTAAGGTTTGGCTCTGTGAACGATTGTGCAGGTACTGCTGTGGGGATAAAACAGCATAAGGTAAGAGCGAGATAGAATATGCGAAAAAAAGGAAGCGAGGGAGCGAGGTAGTTATACAATGCTGTCGTCACCTTCAACATTGGGATTGCGTCTGAAAAATAGCAGTTTGCGCAGCGACTAGCAGACAACTTCCGAGACACAAATTTCCGCTGCGACTACTGTACTAAGTTTGTACATTTAATACACAAATCTATACTTATAATAATGCAATATGAACGAAAAAGTCTGCACAACGAAGATAATTAAAAAAAAAACTAAGATACTTAAAATAAGCTTCTGAACAAAAATATAACATTTTAAAAAAAACGTGACTGTCTGTTTGTCTGTATGTTTGTTTGCGCATCACGTTAAAACTACTAGACCCATTGCAATAAGGTTTTCACTGTTGGATAGCTTAGGGTTTGACTTAAAAACTTGGTTCCTATCTCAATCCGATGAGCTTCTGCTTCTTTTCTTTTTTTTCTGCTTTCTGGCTTCTGCCGAGGAATCGATAAAAACTTTTAGATGGCTGAAGGAATTTTGATCAAAGAACATAGGCGGAATTTTAAGCGATAAATGTTGCAGTGTCTTGACATTTCATTTCTACAAAAGTTAAGTAATTATTTTTCTACGTTTTTTCAACATAGCCTGTAAGCAAGAAAAACCCAGGTTAACAAATCAAATTAAAAAATCATGACATTGTTACTTCATTTCCTTCCTACAATGTTTAACCGACCTTGTTGCTGCCCAACGGGTGAAAAAATATATATAATACAATGACGTTTCCGGTTTGGACGTCAAAATTGTCAACACAGTATACTTCCCTCCCAGTTTTTTAAACCAAATGAGGTTGAATTATGCTTACTGGCGTTAAATCTTTTAACAGTCAGCGAAATTCAGGTTGAATTTCGCTGACTGTTAAAAGATTTAAGACCTTGCGATAAACAGAATAATAATATAGACTGTGCTATAGACAAAATTGTACGTTAATATAAAACCTCTATACAAAACATTATACTCGTAGCAAAGGGAATACAATGCATTATAATATAGGGAGGAAGTGTAAAGAAATGTTGTTATAATAGGGTATGTTAACTTATTTAATTGTTTTGCACAAAAATAGTGTAGGCACAAGGAAGGACTTAATGCTAAACGGCATTATCTACCAGTCATCCAGGTCGTGAAAGAAATAATAGTACATATTTCGTGTTGGTTAAAGTATTGAACAATAAATACGAAAGAAACAAAGGTTTCTGTAAATAAAATATTTTGTGTAAAGAATTGTTGCTAAATATTTGTGCTAATATCTAATATTGGACAACTGTTTCCCTGCACCGTGAAACAGCATCAACATATCTAAATATATTGTTTTGTGATCTTGCCAGGCAGTAACAGATTGAAAATATTTCTTTTTCAAAAGCCTAGTCTGTTACACTAGATACAATATCTTGAAAAATTATATTTATCACGCATAAGTACTTACTTGCCTACCAAATTAAGGGGACAAAATAATTAAAATCTCTAAGACTTGTTTCCAAGGTCATTAACATTAACATAACCTACAAAACTTTGAAGCCTAATAACAATTATTCCTGGGCTCCCCAAAAAGTGCTATACTGTTGTATTGGTTTTTAATATACTGGAAGAACGTAGGATGTTTTTTTCGTGATAAACTGTAGTCTGCGCGAACGAAGTCCTTATTAATATAATACTGTTTACCAATAAACTTGGTATATTTAATTTCAATAGTAGTTTAACTAAAGACAAGTACTTTGGTACTTCAGCAAAAAAAAAAGAAATTTCGCTTGTGTTTATTTCATCTCAGAGAAAGGCTATTCGATATATTATAAATATTCGACCATATTAATTATTTAAGATTGTTGATGCTGACTCCCGCACATTTCTTGCTGCGGGGTACTCTAAAGTACCTAATTACCATACGTTGAGCGCCTTGAGATAATTCTCAGAGCGTTGTTACTTCCCCCGCAGGACCAACATTTGCCTTTATGAATACTGTAACATAACAGACGTTGCAACGTAAAAGCCACAATGTAAATTTAATCACAATTCTCATTGTAAATATCGCGCGCTCGACTTTTTCGGTAAAATTTTTCCTTTTTCAGAGGTAGTAGGTTTGTTATTATGTAGAACTATTATTAATTCTGTGGTTATGGTCTGGTTTGATAACATTTATTTTAAAATAATTCTCAGTACCACATAACATATATCTGTAAAAACTGATTTTCGTTACTCAAAATACTACAACAATATTTTCATAATATTTATAACGGCCCAACCTGAAGTTTTACTTTTTGCACGTTCAACGAGTGTGTTTTCATTTTCACCAAATGTTAATGTTTAAATTTGCAATACAATAAAATTCTGTACCTTTAAAATGTTGGTGACCTCCATCTAAGAAAACTCCCGTTTAACTTTCAATTTCATTTCATGGAAATTCAGAGTTATTAATTTGTATGCAGCGTAGTTGATTTGAATGAAAATTGAATAATCTTGTTTCCGATTACGGCCCGTTGTGGGCACAAAAAGTTCATATTGTGTCAATTTAACTTCTAATCACTTTTTAAATACATTAGAAACGAGACGCGCTCGATCAACGAATAAATTTGAATTTCTTTACCTTCAGAGTACAAAATGCTAGAGGTAAAGCTACAATACCACTCTGCTAAAATTTCAGTGGAATATCACTTATACTACAAGGTTGATGGTAAACAAACGAAGCCGATGTTTTATGAGTATTAGTAACGAAATTACGATTATTAATATGTACTAGTTGTACGTAGCGTAGTTAGTGCCTATACTTAAATTCCTTGGCACTGTTACACTCGAAACTCTACGCACTTATATCTAATACTATGATTTAGTGACAGAGACTTTAGAACTTCGCAATCAAAACGGCTATGCCTACGATTGCGACAGTGTTTCACAATGTAGGTAGGTTAGGCCATCCCTACCTCGCCCCTAATATACCTCATATAATATGCAGTTGTCTATGCCTAGATCACAAAATTAATAACTTCTAATTTGAACACATTTATCCTCTATTGGGCTGTGTCTTCTTTGTTAGAACCGGCCCGCCTCTCGCTTGTCAATTGAAGGGGAAACAAATTGATTTTTTTGAACGGTCGTTAACAAATTATTTTGAAAATTTCATTTGCAGATTCATTTAGGCCATTGTAGATGCGTTGATAGAACAAGAAGTTTAATACTTGTTATTAAAAACATATTAAAACTTAGATAAGTATGTTATCGGTAAATGAGTTAACGAAGCCTCTCTAGAAATGATGTTACATAATATGCTAACGGATTTCGAATCGAGTAAGCTTTCCATAGGACTTCGCCTGGTGAAGTATCTAACAGACCTTTTCCAGATATTCGACCGCCGAGCAGTAATGTGCAAGACCTCTGTTACATATCTACATATTTTAATGTACCTATATTTAATAAATAAATATCAATCGTAATCATTGAGACCAATAAATCAAAGATATAATGAGACATAGAAACGAATGTCTCAGGAACGAGAGCAGTGCAGTGCCGCGCAAGTTTGCAATGCAAAGTTCTGTGTGACACTGCAATTGTTATGGTTAGTCGTAGCACTTACCATCAGCGATCGACCTGCTCGTCTCTTCACTCGTCACTAGAAAAAGTGCCTATCATCGGCAAACCATGAGAAACCCCTACTCGCTGATATCTAAAATTATTACTGATTCTTTGCCTAAACTTTCCTGATTTCTAGCTATTTTGATACAATACAATATTATTCCACGTTGTACCTTCTATCAAAATCCAAATAGCTCCTAATTAAAGTTATCTAAACATAAAACAGCATTACAGAGTTACGTACGCGTGGTTGCGTCCGAATCCGCGCAGAGCCCGTGGCGTCGAACGAGATACGCGACTTAGTAAAACAATATTAATTATCAATGAACGCTCCACTGCGCCTTTTGTTGGCATCGCACAGTGCGCTTTGATAAAGCAGGAATGTAGAGACGCAGCGGATATCCGGCCACTGTCAAGTATCCACTTTAAGTACTCTCTTTGCAGTAACATAAACGGACAACCGGACACTTTTTTTATTTTTTGTTACAACATAATTCTACTGCTCTGTGGCTACAACACTTGTACTATTATTTGTTCTGTGCTACACAACCTTTGGCCAATATGTTACTCAAATATTAGGAACAGTTATTGAGTTAAAATTAGAAGAGAAAGAGAAAATCGCGAAGAAGGATTTGCGATTACCTATGCGAATAACATACCACGGCTTCAAAAAAACGTTTAAAAAAATGAGAATATATTAAGTTTCATAAACCAATTGTTTTTAATTATCATGTACATACTTTTTGTTACTAACTATTTTATAAATAAAGATCTACGAATAATAATAAGTCGTAGGTAGATAGATGAACGAATACTAAAATAAATAACATAAATTAATTACTATATTAATATAGGTGAACAATTAAAGAATCAGGACCAAAGTTGGCGTAATCAATCATGTCTATCTTCCTTCTATATATGTATAACCAAGCGAAGTGCGGTCTCTAAATAAACTAAGACGGATCTGCGTTTATATGTTTGTTTGGTATGCAAATACATTGCTTTATTTAAGTTTTGATAGTATTTGATGAAATTTGAACAAAATGCGACATCGGACCCCTAAAAATATATGTGGGCCAACTACTAAGATTATCAAACTGAAAATAACCTACATATGTTGTGCCTAACCTAAAAATAACACATATATATAATACATAATACATATCGTTCACATACGGCTGGTGTAGTATGGGAACCGGCTATCCGGCCAAAACGCAATCCGCTACAGCTAAAGTGGAATGCGTGCTCCACAATTTTCATGCTAAACCTTCTATTAATAATAATTTTTTTTTAAACGTGGTTCATATCTCTGAAGATTTTACGTTATACCCATCGACCCTATTAAACAAAGGTTATACCTAATGCGTTTTGAGCAAAAGCTCCATCTATTGCTTAGTTACTTATAACTTAAATCAATCTTCAAGTCTAAATAACAATTGGCGAAATGTCGTATTGAAATATAACACAACTACGCCACCTCAATCAAATAGATTTTTAATAATATAATATAATTATAATCGCGAAAAACTAAGAAATATTATTAGTATGCATCCCAAACTAAGCTTGCGTAAGTCCATGCCTAGCATGCTTATTTAGAACTTCCACTAAGGTTTTATCTTAAAGTTTCCACCAAATTTTTTTTAGTTTCCACCACTCAATTGGGAGCTCAGTGGGAGAGCGAAGGAAAGGCTTTCCAGAGGTCGCAGTAGTAGTTAATTTCTAAATAAATTAAGTTGCTCCTAAATAAAACGGCGAGTCCTACCCCTTGCGCCAGGACCCCCTCTTTTACCTGGTGTTGATGGTAATGGTAGGTGTTCTCCCTACATTGGACTCTTTTCTGCTTACTTACTTACATAGCTGCTAAGAAAAATTATACGTGCAAAATAAAATGTTCTTTACCAAACACATACGTGTGTGGGCGGGTATGTGTATTAGGCAAACATTTAGCGAATTTAATATCGCCGGCGTGTGAAGGACCGTGCATTATGAATAAGGGCGGGCGGCCACCGGAGACCGCGGTCACTTGATTGATTGCGGCTACTCGTAGCTTGTTGGATTTATTGTGCTTTTTGGAATATATTTTTGGTACCGTTTGTTTAAAGTTGTCGTTCTGAAATTTTTAAGGACCACACTTTGCTGTAACATGCTTATGTTTAAACTTTAAAGAGCTAACCTGTGCCTAGAAATCTTTGAGTTTTGCTGTGTTTCTGACTGTAGAGGTGTAGAGACTGACACAGTTGTTCTATCTCACGAAGGCGGGTTGGTCATGATTATATTTAGATGCACGTGCCCATGTTTCTGTAAGCGTATCGCCCGAGCTGCTGCTCCGGAGCTTATACAGAAACAAAGTAGGTATTTATTATTTATTGTTTTTCATTTCATATGATATTTTTTCGAAATCATGTACCTATTTACTAACTAAATAATGACTGATTACAATAAGTGACATTATAGATAAGTTTCTACTGTTGTTTTTTTTAATACTACGAAAGTTAATGTTTAAATGTTTTTTTTTATATCTGACTAGGCAATCGTTTGACCACGATCTCACCTGATAGAAAGCGATGATGTGGTCAAAGGTAAAGCATGCTTGCCTGGAATTGAGATTTGTTTCTGTTTTAATTTTAAATCAATAACTAGGTTATAAACTAAAAAAACACACCTACCCTGCCAAAAAAAAAACTTATGTCAATAATTTATATACTGTTGGAATGTGCTTATCAAGGCCTTCAATTTGATACCCATATTGTAAAATCCAAAGTTTTTTTTTCGCTATTGAAAATGAAGCCATACTGCAGCCAAACAGATAAAAATATAAAAAAAAAACTTATATTACTCGGGGATGTAAGGATACGCCTGATATTCTGACGATACGTCTAAATCTGTTTAACCATTTAAAACTTATGGTGGAATAAAGAAACTCAAATAAAAAACATACTTACATGAATGCTAAAAACAATACAGTCCCGCGGACCCCCGACCATAGAAGTGTGACTACTTTTCACCACTACAGTTAAGGGTTAACCTGGGTAAACCTTCTTGGGTAGTTTAATACTTTTACTCAAACAAGCTTGTAATGTGGTCATTATTTCGACAACCTTCTTTGGGCAAAGTCGACCTTGCCGCACTGCTTGAATAGGCGCCAGCAAAGTTGTATGGAATTTCATTACTGTCGTGTTTTGCGGCCAGCAATTTCCTTTGAAAATCCATTATTGTCGTGTTTTTTGTACTATTATTTATTCTGTGGTTTTGTTAACCACCGAACGCGAAAAGAGAGGCGTCGTAGTTCCCAAACGTATGGACCGATATTGATGGTTTTTTTTCTGCTAGAAAGCTGATGTGATTGAGATGGTTCTTAGCTATTATTGTTGTTGTTGTAGTTTTTGTTGTTGTATTTTTGTTGTTGTTTTTGTTATGTTGTAGTATGTTTTTTTGTTGTCGTTTTTGTTGTTGTTGTTTATTATTGTGTTTTTTTTGTTATTGTTGTTGTGGTTTCTGTTCTTGTTCTTGTTGTTTTCAATGTTCTTGTTTTATTTCTTGTTGTTTTTATTGTTGTTCTTGTTGTTTTTGTTGTTGTTTTCAATGTTATTGTTGTTTATCTTGTTCTTGTTGTTTATCTTGTCCTTGTTGTTTATCTTGTTCTTGTTGTTTATCTTGTTCTTGTTGTTTATCTTGTTCTTGTTGTTTTTATTGTTGTTCTTGTTGTTTTCGTTGTTCTTGTTGTTGTTTTCGTTGTTATTGTTGTTTTTGTTGTTGCTTGGCCATCATTGCAGCCCTTGCTGTCCGCGCTATAGACCTTCGGTCTCGGCCTTCATTCCAGCTTGGCCATCAAGAGCTGCAATGCTGACCGCGCTGTGATGGCCTCGAACTTAACTTAGCTACGCTCTCGGCCATCATCATCGCTGCCAGCAACGCAGTCATTACAGACCGCGGCATTAATGTACTATTTCTTAACAATCAGCTAATTAGTTTTATATGTTTCTAGATCATAGATCTAGATGTGCGTACTAGTGTTGCGGATTGCGGACTGCGGTCCAAAAATTATGGTAATGAACACAACACAACTAGTTTATCTATAGTTACTAGTCGCATTTTCTTACGATACTTTATATCGTGATATCTGTACCTAGTCCTCATAGCTGATACCTTGTACTATTCATTATTTTGTGCTTAAACTGAGTATTGACACAGAATAAATAATAGTACTAGTATTGATAACCTAGCTTATCTAGTAACAATTATTTATTCTGTGACATAGGTGGAGAGAATCTGTCTGTGATCGATGATCGCCATTTATAGAGTTGTCACGCGCATTGAAAGCTATCCAAATTGAGTTTATATGAAGCCTATTCTAAACACATTACTTCACTCGAGCCGACTACGCATGACTGATGGCCTCCCGACACTAACGACACAAAAATAGGGCACAACCCTTCGACGTAAGTAATTTTTTAAGGGTGAACTCTCCATTAATCTCGGATATGAAATTTTACGTCCCCGTGCTTAATGGGGAAAGAAAAAGTGTCGCTTCCCTGAAATAAAAGGCAGCAGATTACGAGGATGAAAAATCAGACTTAAACATGTTAAAAGTTTGGGTGTAAAGTTTGCATCATTACATTATTATATAGGTCCTCACAAAGAAGAAAAATTAATAAATTTACAATAATATTTGACTGCTCGACAGTACTCGTAAAAAAGGATGAGCTAATTATTTGTTATCCCACTAATACGACACGACAAGTTTTGCTCGTGTCGAGATTGGACACGAGCAAAACTTATTCATCGTAGCAAATCAGTTAGATAAACAAAAAGACAAAAAAAGTAAATGTTTCGTAGAAATTGATAAGTTATTTTTTTGGCAGGGCTGGCGTGTTTTTTTAATTATTAAAAGCTAAAATAACAGATCAAAGTTTGTACATGCAAACTTACCTAAGGGTAGGTACTGCATTTACAAACATTTATTTACAGGAACAAGCGCATAAATACAAAAGTTCATTATTATAATGCTTTTTAGTGGAAGGAAAAGTTCTGAATGCTGGCTGCATTGCCACGCTGAATTGAAATAATATTTTTTGGCCTAAATAAGAACCAGCATTCTAGTCACAATATTTCGCCTCCACCAAACGTTTTCCCTGTAAAAATAAGTACATCTATTTATTATTATTTTTGTTAACACTTTTAAATTGTAAGGAAATTAAAGGAATATCGTTACATGTGTTTGTTTACCTGCACTTCGTACGTAAGTTCGCGAGTGTCTCGAGGGAGTCTGGCAATCACAGCGCGCGCGGCACCTCGCGGCTCGTTCTAAAGCCATTACGGCTAAATGAAGCCCAGTCACAGCTCCAGGACAACAGTGTGCTATCTTCGCACTTTGAAGTAAATTTCCAAAAACGTTGCCTGTGTGTTTCTTTATTCTCATTGTCTTGGGGAGTCTCTGCATGCTATAGAGCCTCATAGAGCTTTTCATGCGTTTTCTTGAGTGGTTGTAACGTTTTCGTAACGTTGTGTGTTCTTATTATTATTCGAAGATTGTGTGAAATGCTCTCTTAGAGCTATTTTTATATATTATGGTTGAACTTTATATCAGTCTTTTTTTTTAAATTATTTGTACAATAATATTTGGATGTAGGCGGGATTCAATCCTGGGGCCTAATTCTCTAATTTTAAGACGCCAATTCCACGCCATTTCCACGCCGCCTGCGTGAAATTTGTTCATGATTCCATGCAGGCAGCGTGGAATCGGCGTGGAATTCGCGTGGAATTGGCGTGAGTGGTCATACAGAATTCAGGCCCTTGTGCCAACCATGGCTCCGTCACAGAATAAATAATAGTGGCTCCGTGCGGAATTTGCTTTTGGACAGTCCAAATTATTCTGCTTTTTTGGTTTCCGTACCTCAAAAGGAATAAAGGAACTGAGGATCACTTCACTGTCCGTCCGTCTGTCTGTCTGACCCTTTTTCTCAGGAACGCGTGAAGGTATCAAGTTGAAATGAATATCAAATACTCAGCAGTTCTGCAAATCCTTAGAGCTGTGAAAAAACATTTTTAAGTCAACGCAATCAAAAGATACGGTAAACGCCCGTATCTTTGTGACACTCGCAAAGGAAACTAAACTTGTAAGGTACTTCCTGTTGACCTAGAATCATGAAATTTAGCCAGAAGCTATAAAACAAGTAAGGGAAAATCCGAAAACCGTAAACTTGTAGTTACATTAAAAAAAAACAACTGTTGTTAAAACGACTGCCACCTATGTCGATGTATGGGAACAACAGTTTTCCATCGGAAAAATTAAGTTAGTACGGAACCCTCGGTGCGCGAGTCCAGCTCGCACTTGGCCGTTTTTTTTTTCATAAATGATCTGAACTGAACAACAGAACACGGCTCAGTATGAGCGACATCCGAGCACAAAATTAAATCTATTTACAAATATGCATACTTAATTATTATTAGCAAAAAGCAAAAGAAAACTGTGTCTATTTGTTACCTTTTCTCAACTAAACGGCTGAACTGATCTTGATATGGTATGGAAATAGTCTGAACCACCGAAGTAGGAAAGGAAGAGAAATGAAAAAAAAAAAATGCTGCGAACTAAAAAATTTGTATGAAACCTAGTGTCGCCTATTGTATATTCGAACGATATATTGTCAGAAGGATACTAGGGTACTAGTCCGTGCGGACGAAGTCGCGGGCAAAAGGTACCTAGTGCTTGTTACAAGGATAAAAGGTTTGCAGTGAACCTCCTGTTTACCCTCTCCTGTAACTCGATGAAGAGCTGGCATGTAGATCCATACACACCTGGGCAACGTCTCGGCTCTCGAGAAAACTTAAATTAAAAGCAAGATGAGCGCGCGGTTAGGGAATAGACGCTTAAAACGGCTTTAGAGCTTCGGAAATAGTACTTCTACCTGTACTATTATTTATTCTGTGCTTCTACTCAAACACGTGGTGGAAAATGTGATAGAAAATATATAAGTTTAGATGTACACGCATTCGCATATTACACGACAGACGCGACAACAGACGCACGGCCCCTTTGTAGACGCCCTAGAGACATCTTGAGCGATCCGGACGATGAAATCGCTACCGCAGTGCAGGCAGCGATTGATTCACCCATTCCATCATCTTCACCATCTTTCAACACAATTAGACACAGACACCGACCTCGCCGGCGAGGTCGAAGGTAATAATTAATGTAATAATTAGGTAATTAGGTCGTAATTAATGTCGACTTTATTCGCCTTCGAGTTTCTTGCCAATTCTTCTCGAAGGTGTATTCCGAATTGGTGGTCAGTTATGCAATTCATTTAAAGGGCTCCAGCCATTTCATCAGGGCCCCCTCGATCACTACCTAACAGTAGAGATCCAGGGGTGTTTAGTTCGATTCTCCCCAAGTAATCAATGGCAACTGTCCAAGCCGAGATTTGTACCCCCTGGGTGCCCTTGAGTAAGTGGCGTAGCGAATACGCGCCCAGCAAGGCGGTTGTATTACACATAATTATGTAGGTACATCAACGACGTAAGAAATGTCTATGAGGTATATGCATGCCCATAGACTGTTTCTCTGTCTACGAAAATGCCAGTAAGCGTAATTCAACCACCGTCATACATACTTAATGCCAGGCGGTGAAACCCTATTATTATTTTGATTCTGTGAAGAAACTAGAAGTGACGATTGTTCAATTTGTTGTGTGCTGCACCTTAGCTCGTGGGTTCAAAATCAGACACCCGTGCAAAAATGGGCATGAGCTTCCGATGAGAAACGTTTGGATATTTTTTTATTTGATTCGAGTAGACCAAGCAAATAAAAAACATACATCCAAATTGATTTAGAAATGTCGGAGAACAATATGTGTATCATGTGTAGTTATGTCAGCTGAACAATATGTGTATCACCAAATAATATTGTATAAAACTTAAAGGTTAGAAATAATACTTTTTTTAGGTCTGTGCGAAGCCCGACTACTAAAGTAAGTAGGTAGGTTAGGTACTTACATGGCAGACCTCGACACGTTTTTTATTGTTTCTTTCTTTTATGTTAAAATTCGTTAAGTTACTAGAAAATGAAGTAAGCGAAGAAGAAAGCCCTGCTAGAAACAGCTGTTATAAGTCTATATCTTTCAAACTACTGAAACGATTTTAATGAAACTTGAACTATTTCATAAGTTGAAAGATATTGAAACTATTACAAAAAGAATGATTATAATCAGATTTGTACTTTCTGAGCAATACGTGGACAAATACGTTTTCTTGTAATATACATACATCCACGAAATTTGATACATTTGTTTAGATACCCACCCCACTTAGACTTACATATGTGAACATTACTCAGTTTTAACAATATTACATATGAACTTGATAAGGAGTTTATCAAGTTATTATGAGGAGTTTATCAAGTTATAATGGTTTTATGAGAACCTCCTCCTCTTGGAAGTCGATTAAAAAGGCATGGTGGACGTGGGAGCGGTTGTGATCCAAAAATATTTCAATAGGTACCTAAGGTTGCTCAATTTTTTTTGTATAATTGCCCCGTCGCGTCCGTCACAGCACCTTGATCAAATTCTGTTCTTAGCTTCTATATATTCTATACAAGTCTTGACAAATTCCATCAGACTAACAAGGAGGCTACACCGCCAAGCATATGAAATGGCGGCTGCGAAAGGTGCGTTAGTGTATAATTTGTGGTGTTTTGTG
Organism: Alsophila aescularia; assembly: GCA_946251855.1. Taxonomy (NCBI): domain Eukaryota; kingdom Metazoa; phylum Arthropoda; class Insecta; order Lepidoptera; family Geometridae; genus Alsophila; species Alsophila aescularia. The sequence continues at coordinate 42,177,812 of OX276383.1, forward strand.
GTCGATACGCAATTTCATCACAAAATAATGCATTGTTTTTATATTTTCCGTGAGATCTTGACAGAATTAGTACGACTAACAAGGTCGAGAACTTGCTGCGATGTGGCGGCCGATCGGCATAGCATGGTGTAAGTGTGTGCGTGAGGCTTGTGCGTACGAGCGGATCGGCATATCTTGGGAGCTTCACTTTTATTCAGCAGTGTAGAATCCTTGTTTTTAAACTTTCTTGCAGACTAAAATGTAACCTATGTAGGACTGTAGGTAAATATAACGGATATGACTCCGCCATTGCATAGATAGCATTCTTATCCAGCTTAATAATTAACGCTTTGTTTGCTTATCTTTATATATACATTTTTAACTCAGTGGCGTGCATTAGGAGAGGCCTACGTCCAGCAGTGGACAATATAGGCTGATGATGATGACTCAATTCTATTCATTCTACTGTACATAGGTAATTGAGTCGCATAAAAATAGGGTATTTATGGGTATTTATGATTTTCAAGTTAAGCGACATATTCTGTGAACCGAGAAAACAAACGGATTTACTGAACCAGTTTTCATCCATGTAGAGAAATCCCGGAGCTTGTCGTATGAGATGGTGCTGGCTACTGGTTGAGTTTGTCAAGCCACCTAAGGGCTGATAAGAATATCATGGCTTAACGAATGCTATTAATATATAGCAGCCGGGACCGACAGCTTAACGTGCCCTCCTGAGCACTTAGCGATAGAAATCCGCACATAACTTTGTCACAAATCACTGGTGCGGAGTCGAAGACCGAACCTTGTAAAAATTGGTTTAATCGTTTTTTGAATAGGTACGTAAGTAATTTTTTTAATAAAAAGATTTATATATAATTTATTAGGAACGTTACAATATTTACCTACCTACCTATTCTTATACTTCTGAATACATAAATCTAGCAGAGAATAAATAATCGTACAAGATCTATAGTAGTGGTTGAGTATTTCGTTACAGATACTTTTCGAACGTTAATTGGGAATATATTGGGAATTTGTATTTCAGTCGGTCGTCGATCCCCGGCGGAGTAGCTCCTTGAGATAAGAAATCCTTTGTCATCGACGACGCAGGTTTGATTTCTGCATTGCACTCAAGTACATTATACTTCAATGGGTCTGCAGTCTGCGTCTTGCAAACATCCAAGATTTACTGGGATTTTTTATTTTTTAGAATAGCTAGAAATAAATGGAGGAATAAATTATGTACCTCAAAGTGCAAATAGTTTAGTTTGGCAAATAGGGGTTTAGTTAGGTTATGAATTAGGTTATGGATTTTATGATATAATAAAATTATTGTATTTACCATATTTTATGCTCATCTTGATTCTATGTCGTATTAAAATAATAAAAATATTGTATTTTACTTACTTTAATGGGATGTAGCCAAAGGGCTACATCCTATTTGGGGAATCTTCTAAAATACTAAAATACTAGTCAAAAGTGACATACGGACGTAACGGCTGTACGGATTTATATGAAATTTGATATGTAGGTAGCCTAAACCCTGGATTAACACATAGGCTACTATTTATTCCGGAAAAATGCACGGTTCCTTAGGGACACGGGTGAAACCGCGGGCACAGCTATTATTTATATGAATTTATGTTTATTTTTTACTTACATATTTTATTTTAGTTTCATAGTTGCAATTGCAACATTAGATTAAAGTATTTACAATAACTTGAATAATCTAAAATTGTTTTTTTAAGAAGCTTAATAGAAAATTGGTACTGTTTAGTCATAAGAATTATGTATTTTTGAAATCAACTTTTAGAGACCTGTATTGATACTCACTCGGGTTTTGGTAATTTTTTGTTCCATATGTTACTCGGGATGATGTAAAGATTATTTACATCCAAATCTGTTCAGGCATTAAAAAGTTATGATTAAAATACAATATGCGCCCGCGGCTTTGCCCATGTGTTAATTTTTGAGATAAGTGTCCTTTGCTATAACACAAAGGTACCTAAAGGTAGCTAGGTACTTTAAGTACTTGAATAATCAAGGACTTAAAGGACTTTCAGCCGTCAGACTGTTCTATACATTTTTTTTAAAATAAAACATCTATATGTTATCACGGAAACTTTAGACATTGTAAAAGTTACACAATTCTACACTCTAAAAAGTACTTGCATCGTTTCACAGTACTGCAAATGAGATCAAATGAATATTCTTAACTATGAAAACATTGAGCTATAAATAACCTAGCGGTTATAGGCGGTAGTGTTCAACCGCCAAGCAGTATTGTGTTAGCATTACTGACACTGTTTCGGTTGAAGGGCAATGTTTCCAGCGAAATTACAGGGCAATAAGATTAAACCAATGTCTCAGGGTGAAATCGTAGTAGGTACAGTGACGTGCAAGATTTTGCAACCAAAACTTTTAATTATTGCAGTTCTTCACAATGACTTTAAATCAACTTGAATCGATCCCACGCTGGGCAAAAGCCATTTCAATCTTTCAGCGTGTAACAAACACGTTATACTTACGTGCTTAACTATTGCTTGTTTTCAATTTTAATCCTATAGCTAGTAGATCAGAAAGTCAAGTTATTATATTGGTTGATCATAAAGACCATCTCTTCCTATAGCCAGCATAAGCTGCGGTTAAACATTTACAGTGCCTAAACAATTATCATTTTCAATCTGCAACGATCCACAAAATCTGATACAATTCAATTAAACTCAAACCTACCTACCAGACATAGTTAATGGTGGATATGTAAATTTATCTTTCACAGTATGTTTTCACTGCAAAGCACAACGTCAATTAAAATTTACGGTTAGTACACAATAAAACTAAATAGTCAGTGATTCATCTTTTCACATATAGGTAGAAAGTAGAAACCTACCTACACAAACACACACGCCGAATAAAATTCTACGAGTCAGACAGAGGCTCTAAACATACAGGCTAACTTCGTGTTAGGTAAGGACCCATATAAGGCCCAACACCCAATAAGGCCCACATTTCAAAAATTCCGCTACAGATTCATGGTCATATGAACACATTGACACGTCACATTGACATGTCAATGTGTGCATTACTAAATTTCGACGGGTACAAATGCAAGTTTTGGTTTATATTAGTCACTAGCCTAGCTAGGGCGGAGCTATTGGTTCCGCCCGAAGTTTTCCTGCTATCCCATTTTGCATTTTCCCGGGGAAAAGTAGCCCATGTCCACTGGAATTGTGTAGCTTTTTACTAGTAAAATAATGTTTAAAATCGGTTACATATATTTTGAGTTTATCCATTACAAACAAACAAATATACAAAAAAACAATTTTATTTGTCTTCATAATTTTAATATTGACAAGCAGTGCCCGCGGCGTTGCTCGCGTGGTCATTTCTTTGGGTTAAAATTAACCTAAATGTTATTCCAGGAATAAAAGTACTTATATAGTACAAAATAACAAATTTCAGCTGTCAAATAGTTTTTTATCGATGGCTCGGCTTCTACTCAACTGATTGAGATACAAAGTACAAGTCAAAACTTAAGCTATATAATACTGAAAACAGCATCGCAACCGGTCCAATAGTTTTTATGTGATGCGTTAACAGACAAACAGACGAAAAGACACGATTTAATAAAATTTATATTCTTGTTCAGTAGCTTATTTTAAATTCACAAGACCATTTTTTTTTAATTATCTTCTTTGTACAGACTTTTTGATTCTTAGTTCTTTATAATGTATCGTTATAGCTCACGTGGTAATTTTTCTGGAATATATGGATGGATCCTATGCTAAAATGGTTAAGAAACCTCTTTAGCAGTATACTTTATTGTGTAACAAATTTTCAAATAAAAAAATACCTTATATTCTATATGACCCAGAAAAATGGTATAGGTTTTACTAGGTAATGGCTGCGCCTCGCAGTTTCACTCGCAGATACCTCTCTTTGACACATGTCACTTTGATACCTGTCACTTTGACACCTGTCACTTTGACAACAGTCACTTTGACAACTGTCACTTTGATACCTGTCACTTTGATACCTGTCACTTTGAAGTTTCAGTATCATCAAGCAAGAAACTGGACCTCTAACCACTAAAAAAGAGCCTAACCTGTGCAAAAACGGTAAAGAAACCCCTGTAGCAGTTTAGTTTATTGTGTGGCAAATTTTCGTTGTGAAACTACCCTCATCTCAATAAGGCTCTCAAAAAATGCTATAGGCTTTATTAGGCATAATGTAAAATAACTTTTTTCTCTTCTTTTTCAATGTAAAAGCTGAAGAAACTGGACCACTGAATAAAAGAGAGTAGAATTTGTTATTGTCTTCCATGTTTAAATGTTGTTTATTTATATATATGTGCCGTTAAATTTCGTAGTTCCAATAAGGCCTACACCATGGCCTTATTGAGACCGTAAGTAACTATGTTCTGAATAAAGCCCAGATAACATTTTTTTTATGCCTTTAGCTAATTAGTCGACGTAGATTTTTACCTTGGGAATTCTTAATTTTACAAAGCTTAATAAATAAAGAAATGCCTAAAGACCAATTGTGTGATAAATTCTAAAAAAAAAACAATTTGTTTGGCCTTATTTTGGCAATTAGTTTTGGCCTTACAATGGTAGGTATAGGTAATTAATAATTAATTTCTTAATATTATGATTACGTAGGTATTTAAAAGATGCACTTGAATCTGGTAACAATTAGTGTATCAGCATATTGTGATCGCATTAAATTAACATTAAAATGCGGATTATGTTGCATTAAACTCCGCTAATGATCTAGAGTTCAATGTATACCTATTTACAGATCTTATAATTTAAGAGCCCAGCTCTTGTCGGTAGAGTAATTTTCAGCGTTCTTTATCTTCGGCCAAAGCTTTGACTTCCCTATACGACACGGCATTTGTCTTCTCCTTTATCTGGTCTGTAAATTTCCTTCTAGGTCTGCCTCTTCCTTTCCTTCTATGATGTTCCTTTGTAGTTGTGATGACGTATAAGGTGGCCAAACATATTTGTTCCTATGGTGCAGGGATTTCGCATAAAGACGTCCCGGATAGCTCTGTTCCTGCCCCTGCCAGACTCAGTCCGCCACGGCATGTTACATCGTGGAAGACCGTTGTCAATTCCAATATTCCAAAGGGATCGATAGTGTGGTGGTTTCCTACTTGCCTCCTGCACCGCAGTTCAATTACTGGTCACCCATCCATTGATGTCCGTGCAAGAGCGCCTCAGAGCCTTCCTCTTCGGCCTCCTGTCGGTACCGATGCCGACACAACACTGGGGAAGCGAGTGCCTATTTTTTCCTGGTGATTCTGGCGCTATTTGGTCGGGGACTGCTTATTTTGGTATTCGCAGCTAACCACCATATCTGGTTGCCGCTTCCGCCACCTGAGAACCTCTCCGTTTGCCTGCAGCTCAGCAACCGAACAGTGAAAAATTACTGTGACTCGCTCGATCAGCACCTCAAAATGTAGGCCAGCCTAATAAAAGGTTTTTTTTTTTTTTAGAAATGATATGTGCTGTTGGTCTATAACTGAAGTAAGTTTTTGGCCACTTGCTCAAGGGCACCCAGGGGGTACGAACCTCGGCTTGGACAGTTGCCATTGATTACTTGGGGAGTATCGAACTAAACACCCCTCGATCTCTACTGTTAGGTAGTGATCGAGGGGGCCCTCATGAAATGGCTGGAGCCCTTTAAATGAATTGCATAACTGACCACCGATTCGGAATACACCTTCGAGAAGAATCGGCAAAAAACTCGAAGGCGAATAAAGTCGACATTAATTACGGGACCTTCGACCTCGCATCCGGCGAGGTCGGTGTCTGTGTCTAATTGTGTTGAAAGATGGTGAAGATGACGGAGTGGGCGAATCAATCGCTGCCTGCACTGCGGCAGCGATTTCATCGTCCGGATCGCTCAAGATGTCTCTAGGGCGTCTACGAAGGGTACTAAAACGTGTCAAGCTCTGCTACTGACTTGAACTTGCCTGAAACCAAGACGACATCGACACTTCCATTTAATTCTCGTGATTACGGAGATGCCTCCAGACGAACTTTATGAGAAAAATTGGTATTCCATTAATTATGAAAACTGCAAGTTAAGGCGCAGACGTCTTTGGCTAATTAAAGTGCTAACGACATTTCTTAATAACAATGAGAAATATAATTTAATAAGTAAGCTCCAAGCTTACAGTTTTGGAAAAATGAATGGTGAGAAATTCTGTAGGTATCAATTTATGTAGACGCTCCTCAAATTAAAGTACCTAAGCACAAGAGACTTTAGTATCTACCGATCTACTTGTTGATATAAAATTGTATTTTTTTATTTATATAGGTACTAATTACCTAGGTAGTTGTAGTTTGTTGTCCGTTTCTACGGGAAAGTTTTTTTTTTTGCATGCTTGGCAATCGTTTGACCACGATCTCACCTGATGGCGTAGACGCGATTATGTACTTCTCTTTCTACGCCTAATGGTAAGCGATGATGTGGTAGAAGGTGTAGCACGCTTGCCTGGTACCTATACCTCTATAGATATCTCTATAGATACCTATTCACTCTTGACTTCAACACACCTGGGTTATATTTTACGGAAACACTGACGAGGGCGCATTCCACTACTTTGCAGTACTTACAATAAATGAAGAAGCGTATCGCTTCGTTCTTGTCCGAGGGTTTTCAATCATTAAAGAATTGGATTACAGTTGAAATTCGAACCCGCGACCTTACCTCTGCACGACATAATTGCACTGATCCAATTAGTAGGTAACTTACCCACTACTACTGATCAAGAGAAAATTACAATAATTCATCTTTAGTACCATCATGAGAATTAAATTATTTTTATTCATTGATGTAGGTATCAGGGGGTTACATTATCTAGTTATAGTTATGTTTTTAAATTATCTAAAGTGGCACACATACCTTTTACCTTGTAATTGAGCATAGTGTCGTGAGAAGCACATATTTTTTTAAAGACAGTAAACTTAATACAGTTCTGAGCATAATAAAAATCAAAATACTTTTTAAATTTACCTCAACACGAATTAGATTTGCCATCCACTTTCAACCTGCGAATCTGTCAGCATATGAATATTCCAAAAATATCATCCCCGTCTTATTCCATATCAAATTTCAATTTGATGAAAATATAAAGTCGACCTTCTTCGTAGCAAGGCTAGGGACAACTAAAATGCCTGTACGGTTTAGAATTGTGTCACAGTGATATTGGCCTAAACGCCCTTTGCTTTTCCAAGAATTGTATAATTTTCTTATAACGACACAGTGCTGAACTCTACGTTTCAGACGTCTCCATCTGTTTGTACAAATACCCCTACCTGTTGCCAGTGTTGCCACTACTTGATTTAAAGTTGGATTTACTTGGAGAAGTGCTGCGTTATCCTGAGATGATTTAAAGTGGAGGGTAAAAATCTATTTTGATATTTTTCTAAACAAAATAGATGACATTTTTGTCCGCCGACAAGAATATTATATACGATTATTTTGCTCTTGTAAAACAAGTTAAGGAACAGAAAGTTATTAGACTTTGATATGAGAGTATGATAAAATAATAAAATTAAAAGGCAAACCTTGACAGTAAAAAATATAACGTTTTTGCCTAATCTGGTGGCTGAGGTGTAATACTTTGCTATCCAAGACACCGGGTTCGATCCTAGGGGCCCATGACTTGATGACCAATGACTTCTAATAAGTTGTACAGAATGGCGATCGCTCTGTGCTGCGGAGGGCTTGTGGTCCCGGTTGCTTATCGTTAATCCACGTCCTTTGGGCGGCCTCACAAACTGTGACACCAGGACCCCAAATCTACTCAAACAATTGTTCATAAAATGTTAATGAATTTTGAAAAAAAAAAAAAACGCTTTTGTCTTCTACCTCAATGGTTTTTATTTGCCAATAATTATGTTTTATTTGATTTAAAATTTTCGATGATTATGAAAAATTATCGGTAAATTTAAAACCATTGAAGTAGAGTAACAAAAGTGGTAAAAGCGTTTTTTTGCCACAATGTAGACTTGGGGCCCAGAACTTGACATTACCTATGTCAACATACAACACTAAGTATGTATCTTTAATGTAACACGCGACAATGTCGCACGGTAAAAATACTTTCCCATCCAAGTTATCTCAACTACATTTTCATGAAATGGTGAAGATATATTTTCATACCACCTGCTCGACAATGTCCAATTACATGTCACGCATTGTCAACGTAAAGCTAGCCATTATCTCGGGATATAAATTTATATGAAGCTCCAAAGGGATATGATTTGAATTTAGAACGATAAAATTCGTATGACACATAACATAGATACGGCCATTGAGTTTATTCGAGCATCAAACGCCATAACACAGAATAAATAATAGTACAAGTACCATAGTCAGAAAAAAAGGCGCGATTGTAAAGAATGTGATACAAGATACGGTGTTTGGTGTTATATAGTTCCGTATTTTATCATTCTCAAGTTGACACAAAAATGACATCAAGTGATAGTGATATGACTCCGAAGTTTAATTAATCAGACGCTTTAGCACAGAATAAATAATAGTACAATGCTTTAGGTAGTATTAATAATCTACTACCGGAATAATCAAAACATAAATTTGAAAACGCCTATAACTCCATAACAGAAGAACAACAAAAGAAGTTAAGGCTGTATCCGTTATTCATTTATTGTTATTATTGTCTCGCAGAAGGTATGAAAATTAGAGTATTCACCTCGAGAATAATGCCTGTCTTACGTCACGGGCAACATATTGGACCCCTCGGTTCACTCAGGACTCTACATAAGTCTACATAACTTCAAACTTTGTCCGTCGTTAAGCTCAGGGTCCAATATGCCGCCCGTAATGTAAGATACTGCTTTATCCCCTTGGTGCATAATCTACTATTTGGTTCCTATATTCCAAGTAGCAGATGGCGTGGCGAGATGGAATATACTTGATGGATACTTGAAGGATTGGTCCATTGTAGTTGTAGCATGAAACAGAGAAGAGTAGCTGGACAGGAGGTCTTTTCCCTGCAGTGTGATTATAAAGGCTCATGAATAAATAATACATAATTATTCTGCAATTTTAATTAAGATGCTCTACAAGAAGTTTTTTTTTGTTTTTTTTTAAATAAATAAATAAAATCGAAAGTGAAGGACCCAAGATATACCGTTCCGCTCGTAAGCACAAGGCACAAGCCTCACGCGCACGCTTACACCGTGTTATGCCGATCGGCCGCTACATCGCATCAAGTTCTCGACCTTGTTAGTCGTGTTAATTCTGTCAAGTTCTCAAGGAAAATTATGTCGCATTTGAAATTATCATAGTAGCAACATATCTTACATACGTTTCGCTCAGCCCGCCAAATTCAAATTTTCTTGCATTTTTTGACAATTACAGCTCTATTACTCAACGTGGGTCCATACAACTTATTTTGCGGCAATAAATAAGTTGTATCAAGTAATTAACCAAAAAATCAAGGAAAGTTAGTTAGAGTACATTTGTCAATAAACCAAGCACCAAGATGAAAATCAGCTTATTGACATTTGTAGATAAACCAATATTATCTAGGTGATCATTTTAACCGTAATTTCTTGACACAACCTATTTATTGACGCAAAATAAGTTTGATGATGAATGAATCCACGATGAGTAATAGAGCTGTAATTGGCAAAAACGCAAGAAAAAATGGCATTTTGAGCGAAACGTTTCACCTTAAACGGAAAATTCGGCTTGAAAGGGCCACATTCCTTACAAAGATTTTCAGAACAATGATTTGTATGAAAACATCCAGTTTTCATCCGGTTATGATAGGAATGTACGCCGAAAGGTAACTATTTTATATACTGTGGTAGAGCGGTGAGATTTTCCGAATGCTCTGCGGAGGATCCGTCAACATACCTTGAGAGTGGACGCGGTTATCTCAGCTATTTCTCTATTTGCCTTAAATATAGACATTTCTGACTATTATTGTTCAATTTTGGTAGTATCAGATATTCTCTTGAATTAATCATAAAAACGAATCTTGCTTTATTTTAGGAATGTACTTTTGTTTTAGCTTTGTGAGTTTATTTTTGTGTCCATTTAATCCACTCCATCCAAATTTTGCACGGAAGAGATTGTTTCTTATTTAGCAACTAGATGTGCCCGCGGCTTTGCCCGCGTGGTCTTTTTTCTGTGATATAAGGATTGTGTGATATTCCAGAACCAAAAGTACCAAAATCATCAAACTTCGTTCAGACGTCAAATGGTTTTTGATGGATTGCTCGAATTCTACACATCAGATTGAGACACCAAGTACACCAGTTTTTTTAAGTCAAATCCTAAGCTATCCAACAGTGAAAACCGCATCAAAAACGGTCCAGTAGTTTTTACGTAATGCGCGAACAAACATACAGACAAACAAACTAACAAACAAACACATAAACAGACAAACAGACAGACAAGTTTTCAAAAAATGTTCTATTCTTGTTCAGTAGCTTAATTTAAGTGCCCTGGACCATTTTTTTAAAGTACTTTATTTGTACAGGCTTTTTCGTCCATATTGCTTTATTATAAGTATAGGTAGATATCGATAAGCCCACACGTAATAAAGAGTTCTTGTATTGTATTGTAGGGATAAAATTACTTTGCCACAAGCTCATACAGTTTAAAATTGATGTTACTGTTAAATATTCAAACAATAAATAAGAAAACTAAAAGGTACTTAGCTAATACCAAGCAGTGTCAAACGGGCTTTATCTCAGCAGTAGCTGTGCCCGCGGCTTTGCCCGCGTGGTCATTTTACTGGGTTAAAGTTACCTATGTGTTATTCCAGGACCAAAAGTACAATAAGTTTGTGACGATGACAACCTTTTTCATAGTCTATCACACTGTATTGTCGACACATGTTCTAAACTTCAAAAGACCTGTCATTCGGACATTGTCTTGCATTGGCCAAACGTTATATTTTCCCCAATCCTTTTGTTATATATTTAGAGAGAGCCTAAAGTCCGTTGATCTTTATGGAGGTGAATTAAAGCCATATAAACGTTAGTAAACAGGAATTGGTTTATTATTTCCCATTATCATAGAATATTTTTTCAGTATTGTCAATCGACACGTAAAAACACAAGAAAAGTGAGCATCACTTCTAAATACAGCAGTCTATGGTAATTAAGACTCCTTGCTGAGATGCGTGAGTTGTGTAAAGAGTTCTATTCTGAACATCACCTTTGTAAAAACCGTCAAAACTGAGTAAATACGATATACATTCCTGCCTATAATACGTTTAATTTCTAAATCAAGGTTTACTGAACATAGCTGAAGGAAATATGTGTATATAATATGCAGTAGACGGAATCTATGCCATGCAACCGTCAAGGTGTTCGTATGAAGACTTGCAGCTACGATTTCTCTGCTGCTCGTGGAAGGAGGACCCGGCACAGAACTTGGTTCTGTTTGGGCAGCTAAGCCAGAAGTCCGTCGAATTCTATACCTACTCTTCTGTACGTCCGTCAAATTTTAAATTCATCCACTACGCTACCTTCTGTTCCGTGTACCTGGAACTTTAATGTTGTCCGCTGAGTGTCGGTCCCTGGACTGGTAGAACAACCTCCTTGGACTGCCTCACGACTATATAATTAAAAAAACATTTAAATAAGTTAATTAATAAACATACAAAAAAGGTTTTATGCAGTAGCCATGTCATGGTGAAACTTAAAACGGGCTTACTCTCTTACGAGTAAATGCGTACACAAATTTCGTGCTGTAAACCTTTGAGGAGTTCCCTAATAGTATGGATCCAACCCTGAGTGCAGCAACCATGTCATGGAAAATCTTAAAACCGGCTATCATAATAAAAAGCGTACATACAATTTCGTGTCTGTGCTGCTGACGTTGAAGAGTTCCTTTATCTGGAGCTAATCCTGGTTGTAGATTCAGGTCATGCTTTCCATAAAAATGCATTTCGGAACTAAACGAACATGTAAAAATTCAACTCCGTAGGATAACTGGTTCTGATTCAGCTCGCTTATACTCGTAAAAGCTTTTAAAATACTAAATTCAGTCAACAAATAGTTTTTATCGATTGCTCGGCTTCTACTCAACGGACTAAGATACCAAGTACACTAGTTTTTAAGTCAAGCCCGAAGAATGCAACAGTGAAAACAGCATCGGCCCAGTTGTTTTTACGTTATGCGTGAACAAACAAACTGATTGAAATGTATATTCATGTTCATAGGTTATTGTACCCTAGACCATTTTTTTAAATTATCGTCATTGTACAGACTTTTTGTTACTTTTGAACAAAACTAATAAGTATAGATAGATTATGCTGCTTGCTAGCGCTGATTTTTAACTAAAGCGCGAGAGCGACGAATTTTTAACTTGCCCACAAATGAAAGCCACACGCAACATTTTTAAACAATTTCCCCACTCTACCCAAGATTTTTGGGGCAGCCAGGCGTACAACCCACCATCGGAAAACAGAACCACTTTGGATAACGACATGATAATGCATTATTTGAACAATAAACGTATATGCGTAAAGCTACGTGCAATGGGGAATACAATAAATTAGTGGACAAAGTTTTTTTATGATGACTCTCACTTATTTATATTTACCTACTCGTATAAATTACGTGCGGTGCCTACTATCCGTAAAGCGATGCCAATAAAATAAACAAAACAACCACAAATAACAAAACACAAATAAAGCTCTCAACTATTTAAAACGCCGAGTTTCTTTCACGAGGATGCTTCAGCGGGCGAGCACCCAACTCCATGCAATAAAAATATCCACCAGGGTCAATCAGGTTAAGCGTTTTGTCCGGGCGTCTTCATCGTATCGATTTGTGTTTTTATAGTCTGCTCAAATGAAGTTTTATGGCTATAATAAGGAACTAAGGGACAATCACTCACTATAAGCTAGTATAATAGATTATGGTAGGGCCCATCGTACTGCTTGTAAGAATAGCAGCTGTGTAAAAGATTCAAAAAAAGAAAAGGTTTTCAAATTTGACTGCTTTTATGCATAAAACATTTAAAAAAAAGCGCTTGGTTTAAAAATATGTCCTGTCTGTCTTTTATTTAGGTTTGCGGTTATTAGAATACTAGGTAGTTAATAAGTACCTATATTATATCTACTTGCTTTCCCGCCCGCGACTTCGTATGCGCAGACTACTGTTTATCGCGAACAAAAAGCACCCAATTTTCTTCTAGGGTATTAAAAACCTATGCTAAAGTAGGTATAGCAGCAATGCGCATTTAGCATGCTCTTGATGTTTTTTGACAGACTTGTTATTTCGTTTCCATGGCAACCACAGACCATTCCATGATGGCAACCGTTCCTTACAGTGAGTAATCAACATTTTCCATTTTCCCGTGAAGACTTAACATTTTCCGGGATAAAAAGTATCCTATGTTTTATTCCAGTGTATAAGCTATCTCCATTCTAAATTTCATTAAAATCCGTTCAGCCGTTATCGCGTGAAAGCTCCCCAAAAAAGACAAACAAATAGACAACGTTTTTCTTTTATATATTGGTATGGATGTATGAGTTTCTAATAATATGCTAATCACTGAGAGCAATCTATAGGTACCTATCTATTATCTTCAATCTACATGTTTCCAAAGGTGATTAGCTAGATACATAATTATTAGGTAGACGTTTAAATAGTCTACTAGTAGGTAGTTACGACAGAATCGGTCGTTACACCTTGTCGCACCCTGTTGTGTAAACTCTGGCTAGACGCCGTCGCCCTGCTGTTGCTAAATTAATCATGATATCCGGATTGATCCTTCATGAATAGAGTATTAACAAATATTTTATGATTTATGCCAGTTTATTAAGTTAATAAAATGATTATGTGCGGACTAATAAAAATATTTGATATCAATCAAGGATGGATTTGATCAAGATTTGAAATTGAGCTGCAGAGGTAGAGTTGCATAAGTATAGGTAACAAGATCTCGTAAGTAAGTAAGTAGGTACCTATCTACTTAAAAAAGCTATATCAGCAGGTGCTCAAGTCTCACGGTTTAGATAGGCAATTAGCACAGAATAAATAACACTACAAGTAGTATTAGTTACGAAGTAACTATTTAGCAAAGATCATATTATGATATTTAGTAATCTGTGGTATTAGTACCTACAATACACTTTTGCAGCATCAGGATTTCAGTATAAGTAAAAGTTTTAATTTATGATAATGTTGTATTGCCATAACAGACAAACAATTGCCATAGGAACAAAAAAATTCAATTCACACCAATTACCTAGCTTTAAGCTTTACCCCAAATTACCTTGTACTATGGGCACTAGATAACGGATATACATACATAGATACGAATATTACATCCATGACTTAGAAACAATCATTTATGCTCATCACACAACTGATTGAACCTTGCGGGATTCGAACCCACGACTGTTTGATTTCGTAGTAGGGTCTCTACCCATTAGATCAACCGATCGTAAAAATACTTAAAATTACATTCTTGTGCGAATTTTCAAGTTGGTACCTACTTACTCAGGTGGAATACTTGACTCACAAGATTGGAAGCAATTCATAAGTACAAGTGATGGAAAAAACCCGCTTAAATTATTATAAGTACAGCTACAACTTCAGAGGTTATTTAAATTTTCAGAAGCAATCTAGTTTTTAACGAAATCAACATCTCATTCATGCCAATATGTTTGTAATATCTTACTAATTTGCATCCGCGACACACGTTATTAAAACATTCGCTTGTATATACATATTCATGTCATTCTAATTTCAGACTGTACGCAGATTGGAACAATAAATTGCATTGAAACAACAGCATGTGGGCGACACACCCTTGAATCGAAAACCCACCCCCTCGTGTTACGACCAAATTAAGACAGCTTGCTGTGCCAATATGCAAATCGAGACCAATCCTATCACAAAATATCTTTAGTAGGTAAAGTGTAGGAAATATCTCAGATATTGTTACTATTGCATCAATACCGTACCTGCCCTTCTTTGAATTGCTTGCTTGTACCTAGGTAAAATAAAAGCGAGTTTACATTTCCGCTGCGCATTGCTTTCGCGAACAGTGGAATTCCTTTACATCCTTGATAAAACATCACAAACGGCGCGCATTCCTTCGATTCAAGCTCGACCCAGCGGTTTAGAAATCATCGTGTGCAACAACTTTGTTCTATCTCTTTATAAGAAAAGTTTGCATAAACGCTCATGATAACAACGGTAACACGAAGAGAAATCGCTTCTACACGCGCATGATCAAGTGTATCCTTATAAAGTTTTAATAAAAGCGGTTCCCTCGGGATTTCCCTCGGTACCCGAGCAATTTTCCAATACAGCCATCGGAGGTCTGGAACATCCGAGAGGTAGTCATCTTACAAGCTGAATTGATACTTCAGACACGCCGTGAAGCGCTATTCTCTTGAAAGCTTTTATATTATATTATCTAAGACCTTTCAACACGTGGCAGAAACGTCTGTCGTAGAGATCTCCGATTCCCCCCGGTAAAGAGAAAAGTGCTCGGTTCAGCAAAGCAGACGCCGCAAAAAGCTTAAATAAACTTGTAAAAAGGTGATATCGATGCAATACGTGTAAAGTGATGGCAGCTCTACAAGATTGTTTAAGAATTTTGTTGTTCGTTGTAGTTGTTATAGCTTTCGATGAATTGAAATACTAAGCTATATCTATTATGTTATGTTAAGTCTATCGGATTACAAGACGTACAGGAACACCAACACGGTTAAAATACAGACGGAGTCTAAGCTCATCGTCATCCATTTTCTTCCAGCCGCTTTTAGCAGGTTGTCGCTCTCCCTGGTCACAGGGCGTCCTACACTACGTTTGTCTAAACGTGGTCTGCATAAGAAAATTCATCTACCCCAACGGTTAAAGGTTCTTCGGGAAATTTGACCAGCCAACTGCCACTTCAGCTTGCTTGTTCTTAGGGCTATGTCGGTTACCTTGGTTCTGTGTCGGAGATATTCGTTGCGAATCCTGTCCTTCAGAGAAACTCCAAGCATAGCTCTCTCCATAGCTCGCTGAGCGACCATAAATTTGTGGACTAGTTTGACCGTGAGTGTCCACGTTTCTGCTCCGTAGGACGTAGGACGCACTGATTGAAGACTTTTGTCTTCAGGCATGGACAACGAGAAGACTTGACGAAGCTTGCCGAATGCTGCCCAACTCAGCTGAATTCTTCTGTTGGCTTCCTTTTCAAAGTTGTTCCTATTACCCGAAGGGCCTGATTTTGAATTCTATCCAACTTTAATACGTTTGTATGGCAGCTATTATCATACAGAAAACTAGCGTAATCGATTCTACTACGAATAATTGATATGTACAAGCGTCTTAAGTGTTTCTGATGAATACCACATCCTGGTCCTGATAAAACTTTTAGTAGATTTATAAACTTGGTTACTTTTTCTATATTCTCATTGATATGTTTTCCCATCTACGAGAACCATCCAACCACAAACCCAGATATTTAACATGATTAACCATTCTCAAAGACTGATTATTAATCTTAAAATCAACAAACCTCCTAAAAAAACCTTTCTTAAAAATACAGAATTTGCTTTTTGTTGTTAAAATTACTAAACCTAATGTATTTAACATACTATTGAGCTCTTGACAAGCACGTTGAAGTTCACATACTGCATCATCAACATTATTTTTTGATATGTATAAAACAAAATCGTCGGCATATTGAGAAATTTGTACATTTTGAATATTTTTACAAATATTCATAGTTGCCGCGTTAAAAAGAAATGGGGACAACGGGTCTCCTTGAGCCAACCCAATACTGGTAGATCGAACTATATCACAACCATCTACGGCTATTTTTAACTCTCTGTGTTTTAAGTAAGACCAGAGATAAAAACAAATTTTAGAACCTATTCCTGCCTCGTTTTCTAACAACAGCACTATTAATTTATTACAAGAATTAGCATCTCTTAGTAGTTCTCGTTATTGGTCAAATAAAAAAATCCCTTTGCTTATCAAGACTGACCAACTTGAGATGTACTCCCTTGATACTTGGATCAGTAACATTAATTTATATCAAGTAATATCAGATTCTATCCCGCAAATTGACCGCGCTAAACGTACCTACCTAACTGGTACAACTTGAGAACTACTTGTACTGACTATATTGAGCAAGAATTAGGAAGTTGGCATAAAATCTTCACCGATGGGTCTAAAGATAAAACTGGAGCAGGTTCAGCCTTTTTGGATCCTAATATTGGATGTAGTATGAAACTTAAGGTTGAATCCAATATCATGCACGTTGAATTGATTGCCATAGCAGAGGCCCTATCATATATCCATTCAATAAATTTCGACCGATTTGTCATTTTGTCAGAATCTAAAAGTTCACTACAACATTTGGCTCGATGTACCTCTCATGTGAGAGGTATACCGATTGCCTATCAGATACTGGATTCAATCTTAAGGATCCAAACTCGCAATAAGAGGGTGGTTCTTCAATGGATCCCATCACGTATTCAGCTAAAAGAAAATGATGACGTAGATCTCCTAGCTAAACAAGCGATCGAAGATGGTGTTCCATTAACAGTGCTACCTCTTTTTTCCGATCATGTTAGATTAATAAAAGATCAATGCAGAGTGATGTGGCAGGAATACTTTGACGAGAGGTCGCGTGATAAGGGCATTTGGTATAGGACAATCCAGCCACAAATTCCCCAATATCCGTGGATAGATAATATTTTAATAAGCAGAAATTCTTTAAAGACCGCTCTTAGATTACGCTCGGGACATATTCCATCAAACAAGTTTGCATTTCTAATGGAAAAAGTCCCATCGCCAAATTGTAACGAATACGGAGTAATTGAAGATGTACAACATATTTTGATGGAGTGTGTCCGGAACGAAACATTTAGGTTATTGTGTTTTGGTATGGATAAGACTATACACGTTGGCCTTCTTAATAGTACTTTGCTTTGTCCGACATCCGATGAAGCCAAAATGTTATATAAGTTGACAGATTTAGGCTAAGCCAAATAAGTTGAAATGTTGTTATTAATATTTTTAAGTTAATTTTGTTTTCGCGGACTTAACGGGACGATGTGGTCGCTCAGCGACAAAGTCCTTTAAATTAAATTTAAAAAAAAATAAAAAAGTTGTTCCTACCTAATTGCAATATTTGCCCAAGGTAAACATATTTTCGGACACTTCAAGAAGTACACCATTGATCAATCATTGTACAATCGGTTCATTCTGAGACCAATGCGTCGTGAAGTATCATCTAGATTGGTCAGCATGCTTTAAAAGTCTTATAGCGAGTCCGCCATTAGGACTATATCATTGGCAAATCGTAAGTGTGAAATGTTCTTGCCATTGACATTGACTTCTGTATAACCTGCCTCACTGTGTGTATGTGGTCTATGGTGCTAAAGCCCTCCTTTCCAAAAAGTTAACTAGCATTTGCCCCCTGTGATTCCTGTCTCGATAACCGTGTGGACCTATTTTCAATTCACTGCAAGTCTGTACTCCCACTTTGGCGTTAAAGTCTCCCATGATAACGTTGTAGTAGGCCCTTGTGGTGTTATGTAGGGCCGAAGATATGTCATCAAACATATCTTCTACCTCATCATCCGAGTGTGCCGAGGTCGGTGCGTAAACCTGTACGACCTTCAGGCTATACCTTTCGATCATAGCCCTTCGGTCACTGGATATTTCTACAACATTATCAATGAAGACTTTATTGACGAGGAACCCCACGCCACCGTCAAACTGCAGACCGCCCTCTCGGAAGTAGAATAGGTGGCCCGATTCCAGGGTTATTGTGTCCTCTCCTCTCTTTGGACTTCATTTAGACCTAGAATGTGCCACCTGATCTTCGTTACTTCCGTCTCGAGTTGCTCCATGTGCTCGTCAAGCCTAATCGTTCGTCCGTTGTAGCCAGGGTCATTTGTTTTTGTTTGGGGTGGCCTACGGTAGCCCGGGGATTCTTCGCACTACCTACCCTGTCATTTCCTTGACCGCCACCTTGGGCAGGATTAGCAGGGCGACTGGGAATTGGGGCGTTTTATATTTGTGCCGTTCATATAGGAGGGTTTGCCCATAATCGCCACGCTGGAAATGCGCAGCTTTTTTCTTAATTTCATCAAAATCCGTCCATCCGTTTGATAGTGAAGTATGATGATGATGAAAAGTATCCTATGTTTTATGCAACGGTATAAGCTATCTCCATTTCAAATTTTAACAAAATCCGTCCAGCCGTTATCACTTTAAAACTCCCCAAACAAACAAACAAACACAAAGTTCCACTTTCATATATTGGTGTGGATGTCAACAGGCAAGACATGGAACACATGACTCTTTATTTCTGTCTTTGAATTAATCTTCAAGGTATCTTCAAGTGTAGTCTAGATCTTCCATGTTAAGTATGGAGCTATTATCAGTCACCGACCTACTGTGTCTGGGCCTCAACCTAGCCTCTATTATTTGAACAGTTCTGAATTCCTACCTATTATTAGAATGGGCCTTTACATAGGTACCAAATACCACTACCAAACTACTTCGATAAATTAAATACTTAGGTACCTACACCTACCTACTCGACAACAAAGGCGTGATAAACTTTGTTTAATTCCCTTTGTGTCTCAGCGGTTTCTCGATATTAAATCCTGATCAAGCGGAATAAGTTATCTTCTAACCGTTAGAATAAATTAAGATAAAGATAACACACCGCACGTAGTCACGTACCTACTCACCCTTTGCTAAAGCGCATCACTTCTTGCAAATTGCTCAGGGCTCAGACGGTGGGCTCTAGCGATCTCTCGCCTGATATAAATCCACATTATACGAGTAACAACGTTTTGGTTCACTGCCAGCAGACTCGGCGACGATATAAGCACGGGGATATAATTAATTATAACGGGAAAATTACCGGATCTACCCTCTTACACTTAGTCTTATGTAGGTAACTTTATCTACCAGACGATTCATAAATATCTCGAAACACTAAGTAGATTCTGGAACTACCTATTAATTTACCTGCCTCGTGCCCTGTTGGTGTTAGCCGGCCCGCCTAACCGCCAACCAAGGACTACATAGTTCAGCGACTCGTCCCTCGACACAGTCGTCCCAATGGGACGAGTTACCTACTGAATATATAAGATGGCAGGTGCAATGTGTGGAGTGGAGTTCTAAAAATGGATTAACAATCTACATCGAAGTTCAGTTGTGATTCTAAAGTTAAATATTATAAATGTATTAATCCAGGATATAAGCTATCCTGGTAGCAAATTTCATCCAAATCCGTTCAACCATTTGAGCGTAAAGGAGTAACAAGTAATCGTGCGTTGTCACGAGAACCAAATGTGCGAGCCAAATTTCAGCCCGATAGCTTCAGTAGAAGTGGATTAAATATTGATTGCAAAATTCAAAGTCAAAGTATTTTATTGTAAATAGGCAAAAATAGCACTTTTACAAGTCATAATTAACATCTCATGAACAAGGAGAAATACATAAAATATTATAAACTAGCAGTACCCGTGGCTTCGTTCGTGGTCATTTCTCTAGGTTAAAAGTACTACGTGAGTATATATGCTAAAATACCAATGTACCAACATTTGTTCAAAATTCCTTCAGCCGTCTAAAAGTTTTTATACATTGCTCGGCTTCTACTCATCTGATTGAGATACCAAGTAGCTACACCTGTTTTTAATTCAAATCCTAAGCTATCCAATAGTGAAAACGGCTTCGCAATCGGTCCAGTAGTTTTTAAGTGATGCGCGAACAAACATGCAGAAAAATAGACACGATTTAAAAAAATGTTATATTATGGTTGTTGTTATTTTAAGTACCCTACACCATATTTTTTATTATCTTTGTACAGACGCTTTCGTTCTTATTGCTTTATGATATGTACTAGCTGATGCCCGCGGCTTCGCACGCGTGGCCATTTCTGTAGGTTAAAAGTACTCATTGTGCTATTCCAGGAATTAAAATACCAAAATACCAACATTTGATCAAAATTCCTACAGCCGTCAAAAAAATTTTTATCGATTGCTCGGCTTCTATTCATCGGATTGAGATATAAATTACCCCAGTTTTTAAGTCAAAACATAAGCTATCCAACAGTGAACCGCATCGTAATCGGTCCCGTAGATTTTACGTGATGCGTGAACAAACATACAGACAAACAGACAAACAGAGGAACACGAATTTAAAAAATGTTATATTCTTGTTCAGTAGCTTATTTTATGTACCCTAGACCATTACTTTTTTAATTATCTTCTTTGTACAGACTTTTTCGTTCCTATTGCTTTATTATAATATAGATAGATAGATAGATCAAATCAATAAATTTTAGATAAACTAAGTAATTCCAGGACATACATACATACATACAAAAGAAGTTAAAAATAGCTACGCCAGTACACTATGTAGAGTACATACAATTTATGAGTTGTGAAAGTTTTAAAGACATCATTACCATCAGCCGGAAGACCCCATAAAAAGGGTAAGCCATAATCAGCATGCTTGGCAGGCGGCTCGGTGATCGCAGTAGGTGTTGATACCTACACAGAGAAAGGGAAATGCTGCAGTCCATTTCCTGAATTCCCTTGAATTCGGGATCAGAAAAGGTTTTTAGTATTATATTTTAAAAAGGAAAGATTTGTTTTGTATAGGTATTTGTATGTTTTTGTTTGTAATGGATAAACACAAAAAATACTCAACCGATTTAAAAAAATATTTCGTTATTTTCACCTATACAAAACTAGATTATCAGAGAGTAACATGGGCAGTATTTTATTTTTCAAAAATATAAAGATCCTTACGAAAGTTCCAATAATGTAACCCTCAAAAATTTGCAAAACTGTAAGGAACGGAGTTACATGTTACATTTATTACACATATGATTTTACCGTGGAAACGAAATAATAAGTCTGTTACAAAATATACTAATACTTGGTTATTTATAGGAACTCTTTTAACGATCGGTTAGTCTAGTGGCTAGTGACCCCAACTACGCATTCGAACGGTTGCGGGTTCGAATCCCGCAAGAATCCGAATGCAATAATTTGTGTGATGAGCAGAAATGTTTGTGTCCAAGTCATGGATGTAATAATTGTATCTACGTATGTTTATCCGTTATCTAGTGTCTATATACAGGGTTCCTAGTTTGGGGCTAGGTAATTGGTGTGAATTGTACCGAATATATTTATTTTACTATTTATTTACTCTAAATTGGTAGTACACTACACAAAAAGCTCATTTCAAGTTTACCACAAATGAATAGGAAACTGTTTTTTTTTGTTCTGTGTAACTTTATATGATTTTCTTTCTATTTGTTTTGTGTAATTTTTTAAATATCCACTTTTAATTGTAATATTACATATTACTTTCGTAAATATGTAATATTACGGACAGACAGACGTCTCCACAGCAGCAGTTTATTTTTATTTTTTTGGAATTTCTTTTTATTTGAGAAGTAGTTCATTTTCCGTTTGGTTGTGCCATTTGGGTACAACAACCCTAAAAAATATTTTTTCAAGAAAATTTCTGCTTAAATTAACTAGCTTAAAAGCTAAAAAACGCCAGCCCTGCCAAAAAAATAGCTTATGCTAATAAATTATATACTGTTGGAATGTGCTTATTAAGGCCTTCAATTTGATACCCATATAGTAAACGGAAGAAAAATTTATTTTGTCGCCTTTTTAAATGGAGCCATACTGACGCCATATAGGTGTTTTAAAAAAAATAGCATATGTTACTCGGGGGGATGTAAGGATTCTAACGATACCCCATAAGTCAAAATCTGTTCAGTCATTTAAAAGTTATGATGGAATAAAGAAACTCACATACATACAAACATACATGAATGCTAAAAACATAACACTCCTTTTTTGCGCAGTCATGTAAATACTAGGCCATTTCTTCGAGCCTTTCAGTGTGTGAATCATTATTTAAAGTGTTACTACTTCCTACACATGAGGTAAACAATCCCACAAAACAGCTCTTTGTGCTCCAACCAAATGGAATTTCAAGAGCACTTGATTGTGAAATCATAAGCACGTAGGGTACATTAACCAATCGGTATTGTGTATTGTAACAAAGGAACAGCATAGCAAGCTTAAGCTATTTGTTTGTTCCACAGAGCGTGGTTGTTACCCATAGGCCATTGCTTACTACTACGCCGACAGTAATTTTATTCGCACTTAGGTATCATCATTAGCCCGTATTCGTCCACTGCTGGACGAAGCCTAGGCATCTCCTTGTGAGCGTCTCTGAGCCCGATCTTCGGCTCTCCTCATCCAGTCGCTGCCAGCCGTCTTTCGTACTACGTTTATCTAAACGCAGTCTCCACTCTAGAACGGTTGTCGGTTCGAGATATGTGCTTTGCTACTTCAGCTTGCTAATTCTTTGAGCTATGTCGGTTTCCTTGATTCTCTGACGGATCACCTAGTTTCGGATTCGATCCCTTAGAGAAACTCCAAGTATAGCTCACTCCATAGCTCACTGAGCGAATTTAAACATGTGAACCATGTGTTGTCACGTTTCGGCTCCGTAGGTCATAACGGGTAGGACGCACGCATTGAAGACTTTCGTCTTTAAGCGCTGTGTTATGGGCGACGAAAAGACCTCACTTAAATTACTAAATGCTGCCCACCCAGCTAAATCCTCCTATCGGCTTTCCTTTCGAAGTATGCCTGCCTCTAAGTCTAACTATACGTAATTTCACCCAGTACCCTTTATAATCCAAAATGGAACTCAATTAATGTTTACACTAAGATTACACTAAGATTAAGTAGACAGGTATACCGACCGGAGATGAACTCATAAACCACACTATCACGTCACACTTCCATACTTCGTACTAATATCATAAAAGCGAAAATGACTGTCGGTATGTTTGTTACTACCTTTTCACGAATGAACGGCTGCACCGACCTTGATGAAATTTGGTACCTATGTAGATAGTTTGAACCCTGGGGAAGGAGGACATAGGACAGGTACTTGTTATCGCGATAAACTGCAGTCCGCACGCACGTAGTCGCGGGCAGTAGCTACTAGTATTATAGACTAGCTGTACCCGCTGTGGCTTTGTCTATGTGGTAGTTTCTCTGGGATATAAGGATCCTGGGTTATACCAAAACTAAAAGTACCAATACTTAAAGGTACCAAACTTAAAACTTTGTTCAGACGTCAAATAGATTTTATCTATTGCTCGGCTTCTACTCATCAGTCATCAGATTGAGATACCAAATACCTAAACCAGTGTATAAGGCAAAGCCTATGCTATCCAACAGTGAAAACCGCAACGCAATCGGACCAGTAGTTTTAACGTGATGCGCGAACATACAGACAAACATGCACTATATCAAAAAAGGTATATTCTTGATAACATAGTCATTTTTGTTTTTATTATCTTTGTACAGACTATTTCTTACTTACTACTTTATTATAAGTATAGATAGATGTGAACATAGAGGTCTCTGTTTCTCTGTTTGTTATATTTCCACGACTGAACGGCTGAACCGATCTTGATGTTGGTTAAGGAAATAGTGTGCGTGCATAAGGCACGCACACTATTTCCTGAAGAGGAAGAACATTGTAAGAAGGTACCCGAACCTCACAAGTCATAAGCGTCGAATTGAGAACCCCCTTTCTTTTGGAATCGGTTAAAAACTACCCCGACGAACACAAAGTCGCTTTTGGCTCTTCGCAAAAACAAGGAATGTTAATGAGATCACCTTCCGATTTACATTAAAAAGCCTCGGGCGAATCTAATAAAATTAACAGTTCCTTTCTTTCACCAGACGTGAGTTTAGGGTAACAGAATTGAAATTCAAATCCGGAGTCTTGAGCATATTCTAATATAATTAAATACGGTTCAGTAATTGAGCAGACATCCACCCCCAGTGTTTTAAGGAAATAAAAAAGTGGACCTGAAGTTTGGAGTCGTTAGTGTCGAATTAACTGACACTGATTAAAATGTAATTTAGCTACGAGACAGATCTTGTGTTTAAGAAAGTTATAGGTAAGTACTAGGTAACGTAGGTATAGGTACGTGAACAAAAATTACTTAATTGGAATAAAATAAGTAAAAAATCTAGTCGAATTTCTATTACTCAGGGTACGCTACGCCCCACGATTTTATTTAGTTTTTAGATTTAAGCACTCATGAAATCGCTTATTTTATTTTCACGTTTTTATAACTAACAAGACAAGTACTTGACAAGTAGAATACAGTACACTTTAGAAATAACTTTCTAAAGCGTACTGTGTTCTACTTGTCAAGCCCTTTATACCCATATTGGGGGTATTGAAAAAAAGAGTAATACGCCATTTTGGGATGGCGGCCATCTTGGATTTCGAATTTTCTTGATTCTACTTGTTAAGCCCTTTCATTTGATACCCTTAGTGAGGGGTTTGAAAAAATGCAATACGCAATTTTGTGGCGGCAGCCATCTTGGATTTACAATGATACTGAATATATATAATTGTATTGTCATCGGAACAAAAGTAAAGGCGTGTACCAAATTTCAGATCAATCGGTCACAGGAAGGGGGGAAAATTCCAATTACTAGATTTGGCCCAGAAAACAACAAACAGGTCACTAAATAAAACCGTTTAAAAAATAACTTGCCTGCCTACATAGGTATCTCTGTAACCATTCTTGCTTAAAGTATATGTGGGTACCTACTTAACTACTTCAAATAAAAGTCAACTGAAACATTCCAAGAAATCCTTTCGTCGCTAACAAGTTAATAACATTACACTACACTGTAACAAGCAGCTTTGTCAGTAAACATTAGTCTGAGATTAAACCGACGACGTCAAGAGTAAGACGTTGACATTACGCTAGTGATGTACCTCTCTCTTCTCTTCCACAGTCTCTTACTTGATACGGCGGCGCACCAGATTAAATAATAGCGTCTGTCCGTCATACTTTACATCGCGGCGAATAGGTCTGGTCTAATATAGGACAAATAAAACTACCGATAAGTACTCATAATTAAATCTACTACTACTACTACTCAAAGAGTTATTTGGAGGTTAGTTCTACATAATTGTTATTATTATCAGCCCACATCAGCATGATAATTATTATTATCAGTGGCATATCATCCCACTGCTGGGCAAAGGCCTCTCTTCCCTCCTTCCAATTTTTCCGGTCTATTGCTTTTGTTCACCATTCTTTCTCGTACGCGCCTGTTCGTCTCGTCACCGTAGTCTAAGCCGACCACGCTGTTCTATATCATCATCAGCCCGTGTCAGTCCACTGCTGGACATAGGCTTCTCCCAAAGCACGCCACTGAGCCCGATCTTCGGCTCTTCTCTTTCAACTGCTGCCAGATACTTTGCGTATATCGTCGCTCCACCTAGCTGGAGGGCGCCCTACACTACGTATACATAATATATACAAATAATTATGTAAACGTTAGTCGTTGGTCCTTCGAGCTAACAGCTCTTAAATACCTACAAACCTCTGCTCAATCATACAAGATAAAGAAAAACACGTCGAGTTTCTTCTAAAAGTGTTTGAAAACTTAATTAGTACCTAGACAAATTGGACGGAGCCGAGATTTTAATAAAATAAACAACAAAATAAATTTGAAGTTAATTTTATTGGTCTTACTTTTGACCGTACAATTCAAGCGAAGATAAAATAATGACAATTTGTACTTAGTAACTTCCTTATATAATTTTTATAAATGCGTAGGCGATTTCTAGTTCATTCTTCATTGTAATAAACAACTAAGTAGTTACATTTCTCATACTTTAGCGAGAAAAACATCTAAGTACATAAATGCTTATTCAGCTATGCGCAATTAAATCAAATCAACATGTAGAGTACCTCTACTGCGGATTATTCATAGAAAAACAACATAAGTACAAAAAGTGCTTAATTGGTACTTTCACACTGGAAGGAAGTACCTACTTGTATGATTAAATATGTCGCAATTGGACTTCGGTAAACAACGGTGGGTTTGTGGTACATATAACTTCTCCACCCTCAGATTGAAAATTATCTGAAAGTTCATTTTCTGAAGTCAGATTATTTTTAATTTTACATAATTTCAAAATCTTATTTTTATATTTTATAATCAAGTGTACAATAGTAAAAATCATTATAATATAAAGTATTAATGTCCATAAACTAACACTTTTTATTTGCACTTTATTGACCATTTCACTCATTTCACTATATTCACTGTTTTCACTTTTCTTCAAAATATAATTCAGCATTTGTAGATTTTCTATATTTACTCTGTAAATTTTTACTCTGTACTTTGTAAATTTATCAAAGGTAGTTTAGGAATATGTAAGTTCATTCCTCTGAACAATTTCTTCCGTAGAGTAATATCTTCAACTTGTATTTTACAATTTTCATCCAAGGTTAAAATATAAGTACCAAGGATTTTCTCTCGAGTAATCTCATTTTCACAGGTTTTTGTCAAGTACGTTTGGTAACTTGCAAAAAATTATCCATATGTTCATTTCAATTTGTTGAACTTTTATCTCTGAAGTTTCGATTAAAATTGAAGAACACGACGTAATATTCAACGTAAATTTCATTAAATCAGTTATACATTTATCTTGTTCCAATACGACTGCACAACTTTCTTTACAAAGAAATAATTTCTCATCAATCTCGTCGCATGGCTTGGAGAGCAATGTAATAGAGTTCAAATCCTTCACGAGGATAAAAGGATATTTAGGAAGTATCAAGGATGTAATATTATTAAAAGTATCAAGGGTAGGTAAGGGGAATAACTGGTAATATTTGTAAGTGTTTTTGCGTACAATTGGAATTGCCAGTACAAATGTGATTTGCCTACCCTTAATATAAGCTTTTATCTCTATATTTTGCTCTATACTAACTAAATTTTCATAATTAACAGGGAAAATTAACTTATCTGAACTCTCAATATTTTTTAACAATTCAAATAATTCATTAGTTTCAATTATTGATCTATGTAATATCTTATTTTTACTTAATGCGATTGCTGTATCAATCTCATCTAACTTAGAAAGAATTATTTGAAAATTATGAGTTAACAAACTATAAGCATGAGATACTTTATTTTCAAAATCATTTATTTTACTTCTATTCAATGCTTTCTCTATATCAATTAAATTATTCTCAAATTGTATAAAATTATTATAAGAAGTATTAGTAAAATTTACAAAACCATCTTAGTTTTAATATCAATAATTAATTCATCTTGATAACATCAATTAAAAAAAATTGCATATCTTTGTTCTTGATGCATACGATTTAATCTAAGTTTCATTAGATTTTCAGACAATATATCATCTAAATCACAATCTGTTTCCATTTTAAATTATATTATTAACTTGAATAAAAAGATTTTCAATTGTAGCCATGTCGCTACTTTCATTTAATAGTGAGGCTGCTCTGCCTACAACTCTACTTGAAATTACATAAAATAAATGTAACTCTTGTGCTGCAGTAATTTCGTTTCCACTTAAACTACGCACATATTCACATTTTGAAATAAATAAATTTAATAATTTTTCATTCCCATCAAATTTAGGAATCAATTTCACAATTTCATTCGTTATAATCCTCATAGGTTCCATTTTAAATTATTATTTAAAATCAATTCAAATTATTAAAATTGAGTATGCGTTTGTACAATATAACACGTATAACACACAAAAATTCAAAATATAATTAAATAAAGGTACATAAAAGTTCAATATAAGCACAAAAAATCAATAAAGACACATTAAAATCAATAAATTCACATAAAAATCAATTATGACGCATAAAAATCAATAAATTCACATAAAAATCAATTATGACGAATAAAAATCAATAAATTCACATAAAAATCAATTATGACGCAATAAAAATCAATAAAGACACATAAATTCACATAAAAATCAATAAAAACGCATAAAACGACAAAAAAATCACATAAAAAATCAATAAAAACACATGAAATTATAAGTTCACATAAAAATCATAAATTCACATACAATAAATCAAAAATAACAAGTGTATTGGCAATTTTTGTCCAAAAACACTAAGGGTCGAATAGCAGGGCAAGAATACGGAAAGTGAATGATTTTCGACTCACTTAAAACCGCTCGATCCCATGCCTCGGTGATTATTTCACTCGCTGAATTGTTTCTCAACTCCTTTTTCCAATACAGTCGTATTTGTTTGGTTCGAGTATTTTTTCCGTGGATTTGTCAGGAACACACTGAAGTTATTCAGGACAGCTGCACCAAATATGTAGGTTGCGCCAGACAAATTATATTTCACAATTGTTGAAGTAAGCGCCGGACAAATTAAATTTCCACGACTTTAAAAAAAAATACAACCGGCTGCGCCAGACAAATTGGACGGAGCCGAGATTTTAATAAAATAAACAACAAAATAAATTTGAAGTTAATTTTATTGGTCTTACTTTTGACCGTACAATTCAAGCGAAGATAAAATAATGACAATTTGTACTTAGTAACTTCCTTATATAATTTTTATAAATGCGTAGGCGATTTCTAGTTCATTCTTCATTGTAATAAACAACTAAGTAGTTACATTTCTCATACTTTAGCGAGAAAAACATCTAAGTACATAAATGCTTATTCAGCTATGCGCAATTAAATCAAATCAACATGTAGAGTACCTCTACTGCGGATTATTCATAGAAAAACAACATAAGTACAAAAAGTGCTTAATTGGTACTTTCACACTGGAAGGAAGTACCTACTTGTATGATTAAATATGTCGCAATTGGACTTCGGTAAACAACGGTGGGTTTGTGGTACATATCACTACCTAGTTTGACGGAAGTAAGCTACATGTTTTTTCTTTGTTTATTTAAAATATGGATTTCCGCACTTTTTGAATTTTTTTCAAGAAATATATGTGTCATATTTAGTGTTATGACCCTACCCTAACGGTAGGTTAGGAATAGTTTCATTGCCTTTTCGTTGATGAAACTTAAAAAAAACAATTCTTCTCTACGGGGCAACCCAACAACGCACAACACTACGCGCTAACATCAACAAACTAATACAAATGCCATTATGGCACGTAACTTAAGATAATACGTTTCGCAGTATGTAAATTAGAGTAGACGTATCCCGCAAACATTGCGAATTAAAGCCCGAGTTATGTGTCCCAGGGGGTGATGGTGTTCCTTCCTAGTCTCCAATGTTACTGTAATGGTTATGTAGGTAAGTAGGTGTTTTAGTTTACCATAGCAGTCACAGAATAAATAATAGTAGTAAGTATTAGTTTGCGCCGGCTTTGTTGGGCTTTCTTAAAATTCTTTTTCGTCTATAATTTTCACCATTTCGGTAGTAAATTTTCACAATTTCTGTTGATTGCTCAATCGTGAAATTTTCGATGACTTGACCTCAACGTTTTCTGATGAAAACTGCAAAATATCAGCATTCTCAGTTCATTATATGTATATGTAGGTATATTTTTATAATTCTGTACACTACCATCCATTGTAACAGCCTGTGTTTTAAGTACTTATCGGTAGTTTTATTCAGCCTACGGTTGCCTGGAAGAGATCACTTAGTAAAAAGGCCGCCGATTGTTCTATGTTAAAACTTGATTATTGTATCATCAGTTTATTTCTTGTGCAATAAAGAGTTATCTAATGGGCAATAGATATTTTTAAATTCTTCTTAATTATCGTAAGGGTGAACCACGGGCAAGAAAAAGTGCCCGTGGTCCACCCAGGTGAACTGAGCAGGTGGACCACGACCAATCCCCGATCAAACCTATTATAAAGGCGAAAGTTTGTGTGTGTGTGTGTGTGCGTGCGTGCGTGCGTGGGCGCGTGCGTGCGTGCGTGCGTGTGTGTGTGTGTGTGTGTAAGTTGTTACTCCTTCACACTCAAACGGCTGAACGGATTTGGATGAAATTTGGAATAGAGATAGTGTAGGTGATGGTTCGCAAGGTCTACACGATGTACTGGAGAGTTCGGTTCCTAGCTCCTAGTAGTTCAGGTTCCTGGTTCGATGTGGACTGTAGTTCAATTAAACACTGTTGCTTGTTCAAGTTCCGTTGACTGAATGGTCGGATCCAATCACTTTGACTACTTCAGTTCGACTACATTTATTTATCAAACTTATTCTCTATTTATACATTTTTACGGTATTACAACTATCACGCTAGAAACTAGCGCCGCAGTTAAAAGGGGCGTGGCCTATTTTTACATGTTTTCTGTGTTCATGCTGTCGCGGATAGGCTCGGCGTCCACAACATCTCTCCCCCCGGCGCAGCTCGCGTAGCCTCTTCTTCCCTTAGCAGGACGGCTAGTTTGCTGGTAGGGCGTCGGAAGGTACCGCTCTTGGTTTTCACGTCGGCGACTCGAACGCCGCCATCTGGGCTGGGATAGGTGCGCTCGACGATCCCGATTGGCCAGACGTTCCGGGGCAGCGTGTGGTCGCCCACGACGTCGATGTCGCCGGCTTGCAGTTGTCGTCGGCGGTCAGCTGGCTCCCCCCGTGGTACAAGCGTGGGGAGGTATTTCCGCAGCCAGCGCTTCCAGAAATGGTCAGCGAGCGCTTGGCTTGCTCGCCAAGTTCGTCGGTCAGCTTCATTGCAGGGGCCTATGGTAGGTAGGCCAATCGATTACCCCAGCAGGAATTGGTTCGGTGTGCACTCATGCTGACGTAGGTGAGGCGCCGAACATTGATCGAATGTTCGGCCTCGGTCAGGAGAGTCTGCAGGTCCTCCTCGGATGGCACCTTTTCTCGCATCGTCATGTGTAGAGCGGTCTTCACGGAGCGTACTTGCTGCTCCCTCACTCCGCGGGTCGGGTGGCCAACGCTCGCTTTGTTCATCCCACTCGCTCGTGTGTGGGATATCTTTATGTTCGTCCTGCTCGCTCGTGTGCTGGACCTCTTGTTGGTCAGCGAACGCTTGGTGTGTGGGCCATTCTTCCTCGGGTTCGCGAAGGAAGCTGGGCCCCTGGAACCAGCGATCGCTAGCGGTTATGGGCGTGCGGCTCAGTCTCGTCGCGTCGTCGGCTACGTTATGTTCGGTAGGCAGCCATCTCCACTCACGTCGGTGAGTTAACTCCGCTATCTCGCCCAGCCGGTGCGCTACAAGGGCGTGTAGCGCTTCGCGTCGTTGTGCACCCAATGTAATACGGTCGTAGAGTCGGTCCAGTAGGTGGTTTTCGTCACTTCAACACGATGCTCCTTTTTTATAACGTCCGCGAGCCTCGCGCCGATGACCGCTGCCTGAAGTTCTACCTTGGCTTTGGCAGCCACCAAGGCAATGGTCACGCAGCCGTCGTGGTGGATGGCCCTCCAAAAGGCCACCGTAGAAAATGCCTGCTCGCTCGCATCGCATAGTATGTGCAGGTCTACGCGCTTGTGTCCCTCTAGCGCGCAGCTACGGTGTAGGCGCAAGCGAGTTATCTCGCTCAGCTGGCGTAGCCATTCCGCGAAATATTCGGCTTCTTCTGCAGGTATCGGCTCGTCCCATGGCATTTGGAGACGCCACAGGCTCTGCAGGATGATCTTCGCTCGAATGGTGTACTGACTGAGGAGACCAAGCGGGTCATAAATGGACATGACCGCGCTGAGGGCCTCTCTCTTCGTGGGCGCGCGAATCTGCGCGCGCACCTCAGCCGGTACGCGGTGCATTGCGGTGTTGAACCCCAGCTCGTCCCTGTTGGAGTCCCAGCAGAGCCCGAGTATCTTGCTCTCAGGGCTCCCTGCTCCCAACTGAGTGGGCGTAGTCGCTCGTAGCTCTGGCGGTACGTCTCGTAGCACGTTCGTGTTGCTAGCACTCCAACTGCGCAGCGTGAAGCCGGCGGCCGCGTGCACCTCGAGTAGTTCTTGGATGGTGCTACGGGCCTCTTCTTCATTGGCGTAGCTGTCTACGAGATCATCCATATAGTGGCTGTTCGTGATGGCCACTAGAGCGCGTGGGTGAGTCTGCGCATTGTGATTGCGCACGCTGTGCGCCATAAACGGTGAGCTGGCTGCAGCGAAGATCATGCTCGTCATCTTGAAGTGGCGGGGCGGGTTAGTTCGGTCCCGGCCAAGCCATAGGAACTGCTGTGCGGGTTGGTCCTCTGGTCGGATCTTAACTTGCAAAAACATCTCCTGTATGTCAGCGATGACGGCGATCTGCCGTTCCCTGAATCGGAAGACGATTTCCAGAAGAGAGAGCAGCTGGTCCGGCCCCTCTAGCAGCTGGTCGTTCAGGCTCACGCCTCGGTATTGGTGAGCCGCGTCGAAAATAAGCCGTTGTTTTCCGGGCTTGTTTGGTTACAGCGAAGTGCGGGAGGTACCAGCAGACGGCACTTTGTCGTTCAGTGCCGTCGCATGGCACCGCATAGCCTTTGTTCAGCAGATTTTCTATCTGCGCGGTGTATTGGTTCGCGAAGTCTGGGCTGGCGTCTATTTTTCTCTCGATGCTCTGTAGACGTCGTTGAGCAGCGCCATAGTTCGATGGCATGGTGATGTCATTGCGCCGCCAAGGTAAACCCACTTCGTACCCGCTGTTCGTTTTCTTGATCGTTTTTTCAAAGATCTCTGTCGCTCGTAAGTCCGCGTCGCTCACCCTCGGTCGGAGAGTGACGCCAAGCGCATCGATGCGGAAGTGCACCTCCACCAGTTCGTGCAGGCGATGGTCGCGCTCATGTGTACGTTGATCGGGCGCGTACACGTGTAGCACACTCTCATGGTCGTATATCAGGCTGCGGGGTGCGGTTCCGTGCACCAACCAGCCAAGTCGGGTTCTCGACGCGGCCGGTTCATTTGGCCCACCGAGGCGAAGTTCACGGGATACGATGAGTTCCCAGTGGTCTGCTCCCACCAAGACGAGAGGGTGTACCAGGTCGTAGCACACCTCTGCCTCCATCAAGACCCGTAGGTGTAGGTGACCCGTAGGTAGAAGCGAGCTCGGGACGGTCTGCCGATGTAGCTTTAGGACGCGTACCGTGCGCGCTTTGACTTTGTATAGCGCTGTTTCCTTTGCTCCCCTCAGTGAGAGTGAGACGGTTTGGCTATCTTCCTCTCGCTGCGAGGTCCACCAGTGGTGGACATCGGGAAGAAATGAGTTGCAATGTCCCCCAGTGGTGGATTTCGAAACTAATGTGGCATTGTCCCTAACTATATAACTATTTTATTATTACTGTTTCATGTACATAGTGACAGGTGTCAAAGTTGCAGGCGTCAAAGTGACAGATGTCAAAGTGACATGTCAAACTTTAAAGTCATACGTCTACACCTGACAAGATTTAATCTATATTTGATAGACTAAAGTGTAATCATTGGACATCATTGAATTCGCGAAAAAACTAAGGTTAGTAGCATGAATTCTATCCACCGCAATTTTTATGGCGTTTTACATATTTTGATGTGTGTGAGTGTCACTAGGACTACTATACAACCGTTAGATAAGTATCGCTAATTTTCTTCGAGTATCTGTATTATTTATACTTGCGTAAAAAGTTTGTGTACGTACTGGTAAAGTTAAAAAAAGAAACAAATGTTATAATTATTAATCGTTTATTAATCGACTACTCTAAAATATAACTACGTGGGCAAATACTTAACATTATTAAATTATTAATATTTTAACAATTCACGATAATCTCTCATTAGTACCTGTCTTAGAAATTACATTTCAGCTGACATTGCCTTTGGTGCTGTAAGCAAATTTAAAACAGTGTTAATAAATACAAAATAGCTGTCATCAGGGAAGGCTGTTTTGCAATTCTAGCAACATTTTGCTTCCACATAGTGAAGAACTGAGTAAACTGGTTTTGTGGTCGAGGTGTACATAAACCCACTACCCAGTACTAACTAGTATTGTTTAGTTACTTTATGTACACCTCGATTTGTTAGTGGGTGTGTGCTTTATGTGGGTTTATGTAGAACCGTTAAAATGAGGGATGTGATATTATTATAGAATACTTATAATTATTATAAGTATTTGTAACTACCGGATCCGAAATATATACTACTTATAATATAGCAGTAACAAAAATTCGGTACAATGAAGATGGTATAGGGGACTTCGAATATTTAAGCTACTGAACAAGAACATAACAACATTTTTTAATAGTCTTTCTGTTTGTTCGTAAAAACTACAGGACCGTTTGCGACGAGGTTTTCACTGTTGGATGGTTTAGGGCTTGACTTGTGTACTTGGTATCTCAATATGATGAGTAGAAGCCGATCAATCGATAAAAGCAATTTGACGTCTGAACGAAGTTTGATGAAATATGGTATATTGATACTTCTGGTTCTGGAACTCACCCAGTAAAATTACCACGCGGGCATCACCGCGGCCACAGCTAGTAGTAAATATAACCAACAATATTATCAATGTTGGGGCGGTTATTTGTTGTTAAAGTTTTGGCAGAGTTCCACGTGTATTACTATATTGTGGTATTCATCTAACTACTATTATTTGCCCATTTGAAACGTTATCTTAAACTAAATTATTATTCTCTCCGATTTGTGTGAAAACTTATATTGAAGTACACTATTTTGTACTGTTAATAAATATCTCCACATAGTATAGATATTATTATTTGTACTTCATACATAAGATTTGTGAGTATTGTAAAATAGTTCACATCGAAGTTAATATATTACACAAAGAACACAATATGTTACTTTAAATTTATGATTACACTTCAGATCAATGTAATAACATTTATTGTTTGTAATTCTAATAACAATAAAGGTATTAAACATATTATGTTGGTATGGCACTGATATAAGAACTTAACATTTATATGAAGAAGAAAAACTAGAGTAATTACTTGAATATTCAAACTTGCTTGGTTACATGCCAGGGCGAATACATTTACCGACTTTCCGTTTAAAACGACCATCTAACCTTTTTGCATGGAGTCTAAACTACCTAAACACCCGTCATTTTGAAAAA
The DNA here is from genome assembly GCA_946251855.1 of Alsophila aescularia. NCBI lineage: Eukaryota > Metazoa > Arthropoda > Insecta > Lepidoptera > Geometridae > Alsophila > Alsophila aescularia. Next base: position 42,213,674 of record OX276383.1, read on the forward strand.
ATCTCGATTTCTCCGACATTAATGAAACTCGTGTCAATCGACATGAAAAATTATAAGAAACAAAAAGTATTATATAAAAAAAACGCCTGAATGAATTCGGGTTCAAAAAACCATAATTTTTCGTCAAACTTCACGTTAACTTAATTTTTTTGTGCAACTATGAAATTGTGCACGTTAGTATAATTGTTTGACATTCATTTCATCAGTTATTTCAAGGTGGATTCATGACCCTAATATCTCGGAAATTCTAAAATTTAGGTGGTTTTTGTTATACACGCTTTTTGTTTCTTATAAATCTTTCCTATCGATTGACACTAGTTAGTTTCATAGAAGGCAGAGCCATTTCGCCATTTTGTAATCGAGTTTTTTCAAAATGGCGGAAGTTTAGGTATGAAAATAAGGTTAAGCGTAGTCCTGATTGAACGCGAATACTTGACCAGCGCGCGAATTTTGTTCGTATGAATCTGCGATCAAAGATAATGATGTCGAATAGGTGTCCTAATCAACATATGCGCGATTGCTGTTTGTTTGATTTATTGTTCGCGCGGATCAATTCGCGTAATCGCATTCAATTAGGACGACGCCTTGCATGGTCTTTGGGTACGATACAATGAAATTACTCTGATGTGCGTATAACATAATTTATATTGCGATCTTGAACAAGTATTTATTATTGCTCAGTTTAACTTGCGTTAATTTCTCTTGAAATTGTAGGCTTTGACATTTTAATACTTATTCTATTTACAGAGATATAAAGCGTTAATAGGCACTTTTTCATTCCATCACAAGATTTATAGCACCATTCATTTGTGCATGATAACAACCTTCAATGCTTTAGCTCTCGACTCTTATATTATATACTTATAATTATTTATATCGGCAATTCTGAAAGGATATAACAAGCGTGAATTGAAGATTCTTCGGTAAAACGGTTGGATTACGTCACCGATTGCAAGTATTTTTTTCTTATAAATTGCAACACTGAAATTGGGGGCATTGTTTAGCAGCTAAGGACGTTTTCAGACTTTATAATTATTGACAAAGCTAATGATAATATAGTACTCACGTCTATTAGTAAATCTCTAGTCTGAATGTAATACAATTATTTCTTATATTACATATGCATCTAAAGCGAAGTGCGTATTCGATTATGTTTTCTATTTAATATAAGTTTTTTTTAATGATATTAATATACTTACTACATTGCATGTTTAAAATATGTAGCATTATTCGACTCGTTACATCATTTCAGAATCGTTATTTACAAAGACTAGTTACAACAAAACATATGCGATGGCAAAACTTACAAAGCGTTATTTACATGTTTTTTATTAATATTGGATGACACACTCTAGGCCTCAAGCGGTTATTTTGTAGCAATTATTTTTATGAATACGGTCTACGCATTGACGAGCGCAAAAATCTGTTTGCATCTCTATCATACATTTAGTGTAAGAAAGAGATGGAGAAATATGCGCGAGGAATTTTGCGCAGCGGTCTGTTTTACGTAATCGTATTATGCGAAAAAGCGCTGGCGAAATCTCAAATTACTGTGAGAGAAATTAAACGATAAGACAAGATAACGCAAAAGAAATCAGTGACGTAGCTATTTTCAACTTTAGCGTAGGGCGTTATAGCTATTCTCTGCTTTAGTCATTTCTACCTGACCTAACCGAGAAATACAGATCTTCAAACGTTTAAGTAAGTAATCTTTGTTGTAAATTAATCCAGTGTATCAGTGTGTTAGTGTGTATATTTCTACGGCACTGTGATCTATATAATAAATTACTTTCGTAATAATAAAATACGTTGCTGATTTCGGCTGCATACCTAGAATTACCTTGACCTTTTCATTTATAAGAGTTTAGTATACTTATTGATTTGGGATAAGGGAAAAGCACCCCCTCACAATACCCCTTTTGTCTCTACTCGACCATGGCTAAGTAAAGAATTTTAGAAAAAATATTTTTTTTAATTCTCTATCAGCTGTTAAAATTTGTAGTTAGGGTACAGATTTGTTACACCATTACGTTGCATGCGCACACGAATACTCTTGTAATCTACTTAGGGGTCTAGTTAGAGATTTAAAATTAGTGGTAAGCCTCACCGACTGTTTAATGGGCAAGGTAAATCACAATACTTCTGGGCGGAATTAATTAATTGGGTTAGTTTGGGGCTTTGTTAAATTTTAGAACACACTTGTAAGTTAGAAAACACACTTTTTTACATTCCAGCTGTCAAATGATAGTTTATTATTTATTTATATTAAACCCATGTTCAATCTGGTAGCAGCTACATATTATAGAATTATGTTTGATTTGACATAATCTCAAAAGCCACGGTTATTCTCTGCCAAAGTTTCTACATAGCCTCATGTTATATTACAATAGATACAAATTCAAATAAAACATATTGATGCATGTTGGGGAAAAATACATGTAAACCAACGACAAGGAAGACAAAATGTATGTTGATGTTAGTCAAATGATGCAGAGACTAATTGTAAATGTATTATAACATAATATAAAATTGTGGCTTTTAGATTTTAATGTCGCCACAAAACGACGCTGAGACCTTTAGCATAAGAATAACAATACTATAGTCCGTCAATTAGAGGCAAGGGATGATACAATGACGGGTGAAAAGAGATATTGACCACAAAATCACACTCCGTATTGATAATGTCATGCCCAAGCCAGACATACCGCGCCAGTAAATAAAGGCCTGTTCAGATGCGCCACAACCACACTACAGCCACACCAAGCGGCAAAAAAAGTCGCGTGTGAATGGTTTCACTGCTGCTTGAAGTTGCGTTGTGGCAGACAGAAAATCATGAGGATGCGTTTTTGCAACAGAAAAAGCTTCATAACGAAAAATAAAAAAAGCTTCATCATTAGAGGATTCGCGGCCGGTTTTCAATCCCGAAATTTTCGGGATTGACATCATACAAAAAAAAACAAATTAGACTGCGTAAATTGAAACGCTCTATATATCAGCCATTTCGTTTTATCCGACCATTCGTCACTGACATCAGCCATCTTGTATTGCCAGTGAGTGCGTCTGTGGCCGCGATGTCGTCGACACAAGTTCGCGACAGCAGTTGAACGCGACTGCAAAATGTCGTAAGTGTGAATAGAACTACACGTTTACGCACGATTTTGTGCCCGGCCATTTTTCGCCGCTGTGGTGTTGGTGTGGCGCGTCTAGAAAGTACCTAAATAGTATCAACCTCAACAGACTATAGTATACATACATTCGAACGATGCTTGTTGATTCTTATGCTTACTGCAGAGTGCACCATCCACGCAACAGTCAAAGATCGACTCCATTGTTCCCGTAATACTCCACAGTCCCGTCCCCATTTACCTGTTCCCTGATCACTATAGAAGGGGTGTTGGGCGACGAGTTGGTTGTCCGTTTGGTCGCCTTGCAGGTTTGACATTCGACGACGACGATGCTGTTGTTGTCTATGTCTGTTTCGGAGCTGCTCGCTCGGCGGAGGTGGGTGGAACGGAGGCGGTGCTCTTGGATCGCTCGCCATAGACGGAGCTCGGTTCCGCCCCTGTGTTTTAGATGAGTTTTAGTGGTGCATGTGGATGAATTTAAGAAAATATTATCAAGTTTGAATGAGTTCAGCTACGACTTCAAAATTTACTATTATATAATTTTTAAGGAGTTCAATTACGAAATTAATTTTGATTCATGGCATAAGGAGTAGAATTGCGGCTCATGATAGGATTAACAAAACCTAGGATCGTTTTTTTTAATGAAATGGGAGCTATTTTTGTGTGGAAACACAAAAATGTGTTGAGGACCGTCCCGCATATTACAAAACAATCACAAATAAAAAATGTATATAACCCCCCGACTTCCCACCCCCCATTATAGCTGGGAAGCATCTCGATTACATCACTTTTTTTACCTCAGCTTTCAAATATAAAAAACCGCAGGGTCCATTCGTTTGAAAAATACGATTCTCACCCCCCTTTTCTCAACTGCCCCCCCCCCCTCTAATAGCTAAGAACCATCTCGATCACATCAGTTTTAAAACATAAAAAACCGCATCCAAATCGGTTTATTTGTTTGGGAGCTACGATGCCACAGACAGACACACACACACACACACACACACACACACACACACACACACACACACAGACAGACAGACAGATACACACCCTAAACTTATAACACACGTCTAATAAGTGGTGTCTCGCGACACTTTAGAATACTAGTGAATGTAACTTTTTTTGTTTGTATTGAATTCCTGAGCACTTATTAAGGTTGCGGCGAACAATTAATTGCCCATACAAATATAGTAATACCAATTTCATTGAAAATTGATAATGCTTACCTAAACCAAAATGTAAGCAAATATTGCGTTATAATTATTTAAACAAAAACCTACACTGTTCGTGAAAGTATTTTGAAAACAAAATACATTTGAGAACCAGATAAATATTATTCGAATCCAAATGTAATATCAAATCACAAAAACGATACTGGAATTACGTTTGTACGGGCATTTAATCGTTCGCCGGCCACAGTACTAAGTGGCCGCAATTTCGTTTTTTTTTTTTCATAATGGCGAACGTTTGGGTGTGACACATAGGCCTTTAGAAATATGCGAGCGACAAAGCAGTGAAACTTGAATGCACTCAAAGTAAAGTCACTAGGTAAGTACTTACTTGAGGTTAAGCCGAGCGATGTCCTCTCTTTGCGAGTGCCTCAGCAAGTCTTCTAAGGAGTAGTGTTGCGATATGAGAGCTCTAGAAGCGACAACGGGGAGCCCCCGTGACTCGAGCCATTCCCGAATTTTGATCCCTTCGGTTGGGTCTGTTCGGTCAGGCGGATCTTCTGGTTCTGGACTTATACTCCTGAAAGATACATGGTGAGAGATGATTTAATATCAGTCACAACGGCCTCTAGGGTACAGAAAGTAAGAAACATTGTCTTTACAAAGATGTAAAAAAGAAAAGGGTCTTAAAATAAGGTAGGTACTGAAGAAAAACATTGCGTCTTTCTGTCTGTTTCTTCACACAACACTTAAATACTACTAGACCGATTAAAATGCGGTACTCACATTTGGATAGCTTAGGATTTGACTTAAAAATATTTTTACGTCAAAAAATATTGACGACTAAAACTAAAATTTTATGAAACGTAGTATATTGGTATATTGTACTTTACAGGTAACTAGCGACCCGCCCCGGCTTCGCTCGGGTAGCTAAGGATTTCTCGAAACATTTCTTTGTACAAATGATTATACTGACCAACCGCGACCCGACTGCTCCACACCCGCGTCTTTTACGCGTCGATTAGCGGTAAAAAACAAATAAAAACTGACCCTCAAATAATTTGTTTTATTGTAAATAAGCAACATCGCGGCACTTTTACATGTCAAAATCTAAAATGTCTCTTAAATAAAGAGGAAAATTTTACTATAAATAGACTAAATAAATAAATTTGGTAAAAAATAATACACATTTAATTCAATCATTTTTTACCATAAGTTTGAAAAGGAAATTTCTCTTCTTTACTTTACTTCTGTTTCTTTAGGTATGAGGTAGTGTCCTCTGGTGTCAGAGTTTGTCAGGCCGCCCGAGGGCCTCTGACGTGGCTTAACGACCGCTATTCATCAATAACAGCCGGGACCGACAGCTTAACGTGCCCTCCGAAGCACGGAGCGATGGAAAACCGGATATAACTCAGAAAAGTCATTAGTGCGGAACATAGCAAATAACCTGGTATCGTTGTATTCTAAGTTGAACTATTATTGTAGATTAGACCAGCAAAATGACCACGCGCACACAGCTGCGGGGTGCAGCTAGTCATGAAAATAAACTCACCTAGGCCTCTTTTCGACTAGTTCCCTTATAATTTGTGTCTGCGTCCTCTGTTCCTCTAACATCTGCCTGAGTAAAGCTTGGTACTGTTGGTAGCTCTCTATCAGCTCTTGGTGAAGTCTGAAACGAAATAACATGTTATAAAGAGTTGTGTATAAAATATTTGTGTGTTGTGTGAATTGTGTGGTGCTGAACCCATTCTCATCTCGCGAGTGATGTGAGCACCAGCAAAAGGTAATTCATGGAACTTCAGAGAAAAGTAGCCACTGTCGAAAACAGGCCAATCAGAGCTTAGAGTTTTAAAAATGATACTCTCTTATCGAGCGGAAAACTTCGTATGCGCGATGCAGAACTCCATACATTGGAACTGTCAGTCCATACAAAAAGTTATAAAATGAATATAAACTGATTAGCGCCATCTATCTTTTGATGTGTATGTTTGTTACTTCTTCACGCTCAAACGGCTGAACGGATTTGGATATAATTTGGTGCGAGGATAGCTGATATCCAGGATTAACACTTAGGATACTTTTCCTCATAAATTATCTAGTTATGAATAAATGACTACGACTATGAAATAGGCAGCGCATTTTCAAGTGTAAGTAACAACATCTACTGTGACCTCCAAGCCTGCCAAGCGTGCTAAATAAGTCAAAATCCCCTGTTACGGGGGAGGGGGAGGCCCATGTGCAACAGTGGACTTCTTTGGGCTGATGATGTGAAGAGATGGGACATAAAATACTACATCTAGCTCTAGATTTACTTTTTCCTTTTTATTGGCATGCTTGGTGCCCGCGATATTTCAAACAAAATAACCCATCTCAGATCTCTATGGTTGAAGCAACGACTCAAAAAACATGTCATTTTTATTTAATTGTGATATATATGTGTTCGAGCAGGTCGTTCACCTACTGGTAAGCGCCACGCCGGCCCACAACAGTTGCAGTGCCATTTAGAACTCACTAGTTTCGCTAGAAACGTTGCCCTTCATACCGAAACAAAAGGGGGTGAGGCTGTGTCGGGGTGCACGGCCGTTTGTTTATCGTGAAACGTCTACGCCACGTACAAATCGCGAGTTATACCGAATTGCCCCACCTATCCTTACACATTCCCATCAATCCCCACCTATCCACGGATTTGGTTAACTTAGGTCAGATTTCGCTTTTGTGAGAATAAATATTAGGCTGTTATTTTTCTGATGAAATTGATATTGCCTGTCATTTTTGTCATCAGCAGTTAATACTGTATGTTTGACGTTTGACAGCTGTCTTGTAAATGAAATGAACAGGTAAATTCATTCAATCAATTCTGTCATATGAAATTAAGATTTCGATGAGATCGATCACTTCTGTTAAGAAACTATTAGTCAACGTTCAATAGTTTCCGAGTAATACCTGTTTTAAGTTTGACAGCTGTCATCCAAAACGAAGATATCGATGACATCTAACACTTCTGTAAATAAACTACTAGTCTAGGATAAATAGCTTCAGAGTTATAGCCCTTTTAAGTTTGACAGCTGTCATTCAAAACGAATATATCGATGAGATCTATCACTTCTGTAGATAAACTACTAGTCTACGACCAATAGTTTCAGAGTTATAGCCCTTTTAAGTTTGACAGCTGAAACCCAAAACGAAGATATCGATGAGATCTATCACTTATATAAAGAAACTCCCAGTCTAGGATCAATAGTTGCAGAATTATAGCCCTTTTAAGTTTGACAGCGGTCATCCAAAATAAAGATATCGAGAAGGTCTATCACTTCTGTATAGAAACTACTAGTCAACGATCGCTAGTTTCTGACAATAGGTGTTTTAAGTTTGACGGCTGTCATCTAAAACGAAGATATCGATGACAGCTGCTGTCAAATTTATAAGGGCTATAAATCTAAAACTATTGATCCTAATCAATAGTTTCAAATTTATAACCCTTATAAATTTGACAGCAGCTGTCATCCAAAACGAAGATATCGAGGATATATATCACTTCTTTAAATAAACTACTAGTCCAGAAGACTAGTAGTTTATTTATATTATCTTCGTTTCACTTCCCTCAACTTGCCTCCCCCTCCCCCCTTACCCGACCCTATCCACCCAACTGTCTCTTTGAAACCTGTCACTTCCTTCACCACCTTCCCTCACCTTCCCCAGCTTTCTCTACGCTCTTTCTCCCCCAACTGTCACTTTGACACCTGTAACTTCTCCCGTCACTCAATTGTTTTTCTGATATTAATTTGTTTCTGACATTCACTTGTTTTAGTTTTGTTTTTCTATGCATATGAGAACTTTAGCTTGGAAACTATCAATTATTATTTTTTTGTTCGGCATCCTTTTTTTTATCAGATTCTGGAAGAATCAAGGACCTTGAACATATTTAGTTCTAGCACCACCCCACTGCGATTTATACTTTTCGAGATCCGTTGTGGTACTTCCAAATAACCATTCCACATCCAGGTCCAGGTCGCATGTCTACTTTTTTCTTTTTCTCCATCATATCCATATAAAACCGTAATATTCAAAATCATATCAGAAGTACGATTTCTATGCCAACCTGAACTTTTGTTCGGCCGCCATCTTTAAATCTTTATCAACTATTGATTTTTATGGATAGTACTTCCTACTAGCACGTCATATCCGTTCCATTCGGTAAGTTATTTAAGCCGCATGCCTACTTTTAGTCATGGTACTCCGTATATAAGCAATTTTAAAGACATTTCACTTCAATAAACTTTGCACTCTTGCGGTTGAATATCTGGCAAAGGTGTGGTACTTCCCCAGTCGACTCTTGCAGACGTGGCATGAACTAAATAGCTACTAAAGCACTAATGTTCTTAGGCTATTGTACATCGAGCAATAGTTTGAGTTTGCCTCTGATATCCATCAGTCAACCACCCGAAGTCAGTTGCAAACTGTTAATCTGTCCCTAGTACAGTAGTCACAACGCATCTTTATGGCTGTAAAGTTTAGGCTCTGTAAACGATTGCGCAGGCACAGCTGTGAGGATAAAGCAGCATAAAGTAAGCGAGATATATGATGAAACGTAAACGAGTGAGCGAGGCAGTTATACCATGCTGTCTTCACACATTGGGATTGCGCCTGAAGAATAGCAGCTTGCGCAGCGACTTGCAGACAACTTCCGAGCCATAAAGATCCGTTGTGACTACTGTACATCCGCGCCCTTATACTAAACGTACTTGTGATTATCTTGTCTCAACTGATGCAGTTGGTGGTCCCTGGTAGAGGTGGCAGTTGATAGAGCGGAAGGGGTGGCGACTTCCCCGCTGCACGCGCCTCGATCTCCGCCGCCACGCCTCGAGTCTTGGCCGGCCAGGTTTGCTCCTAGTTCTGCAATTATTTAAAAATAAGTTATTAGTGACGATTCTGTAACCTTCCAAAATTAAAAGAAAGAAATAAAAAAAAAATTGCTGTCCTTTTGACTGAGTGGCATTCCTAGGCCGATTCTGATTTGCAGTAGGGATAATTTGGGCGTATTTCAGTTGCATATAGTGAGTTACAACAATGAATTTACATTAGTGTCGAATGCATTAAAATAAGTACCTAATTGCAAGTTGAGTAGAGTTAGTACATTCTCTAGTACGAGTAATTCAATGTACGAGACCTGCAACTGAGTTTTCGCCAAGTCATGAATTTCAGTGTGTATCTCGAAAAAATGTGATACTAAATTAGAAGAAAATATACCAAATTATTATTTATTTTTGTTAGTATTTTGTAAACGACTTTTTATTTATCACCAATAGGCATTTTTAAACATTGTATTCCAAAATATAATTTCTTAAAAAAACGAAGTAGTTATTATTAAAAATAGTATAATAAACATAACCTGTAGATTTGGCTGAAGTGGGCTGAACGAATGGCTGAATGCATTCAGGCTAGACAAAGTTTCCAATAATTTATTCTAGACTAGCTAGTCAAGTACAAAAACTAAAACCAGACTACGGCCGGGTACTAAATGGCTTATAACACTCTTGCGATGAATACGAATCGATTGATACCTCGCTTGTCAAAAACGGACCAAGTTTTTAGTTTGAACACATAACCCTTCCTTTGTTTCACCGTAGTCGGGTAAAAAAGAAACTGATACCTCGTTTGTCAAAATCGGACCCATAGGGGCGCGCTATGGTGGAACATCCATATACCCACATAATATATACATAGACTGTTAAGTTCATTATCGTTCCCTTGCTCGGGTAATAAGCCTACTGTGCCTAACAATAAAGATAAATATCGCACTAACCTGGCGAAAGCACAGTAATCGCGGCTTGCACAGCGTTCCTAACCAGATTGTCCAGTGCGAACATCCAATGCGGCTTTATGCTGTGCATTCTCAACACAACGTTCACGGCCTCTTGGAACATGTAGATCGCAGAGTGCAGTTCGTTTATGGCATTAGAGTCAAAATCTAACTCTTCCTTTAGGGAGGTTATGGCTTGTTCTATGACGGTTTTGTTTTGGTCCATTATGTACTCTTTGAGAGCGCAGCGGAGGGTTTCTAGGTGATTCTGAAAGTATAATAAAACGAGATGAAAACAAAATTTGTAGCAAAAATATGGAAGATAAAACAAATCCATATTAATATTTCTTGTTTGAATTGGTCAAGTATTTCAGTTGATAATCATAGATCACTTAAAAGTGGGAAGATTAGGTACTAGCTCCTCGGGTATAGACCGTATAAACTAGGAGTAAAGCACATAATAATTGGCCTTAGCCACAATCGGAGTGCAGTCCGTGTAGCACGTGTTAGCAGTGACAATTGTTATTTCATTCGCGCTAGTCTGTGTATGTCTCTATATTTTTAGTTGATGCACATGAAGCACGAGATTGGAAATGTAGTTGTGTTTGCCTATACTCGTATGTAGTCAAAGGAGGGTTTTCGTTTTTATTTCTTATACCGATGTCGCTACATAGACGTCAGGTTCAAATTGTACTGAACTACGAGTATACGCCAGTGAAACTTTTTACCGAAAATTCATCGTATTTGCACTGTTTTATAATATAAATATGGATTACGGACAAAGAAAAATAGCTGAACTAAAGATTATTTGCACACATACGCACTGCACAACACTGCGGCTTTTTATGAAACAATATTACTGCATTAATAATAAACGTAAACTACAGGACGCTCATGTATTTTGACAGATGATTAGACCTTACGCTACCTACAGTGCTGCCACCTAATGGATGTTATTACAGAAACCCCTCATTATTGTGTACGTGATATTAGAACATGCTGTATCTTTTATGTTGATAATAGGACATGCCAAGCCTTACATTTCTCATATGATAAACATTTTTAAAGGTCTTTCCATACAGATAAACATTAGCATTTATTCGTGACGACATTCAACCCATCCAAAATAATGAATAGTTACTTACCATGGTCAGCACAGTGTTACCAAAGTCTTGTTGAACGCCCAGCATCCATTTAGAACATATTTTCGCGCTATCCTGTTCTAACACCCGCGAGAGAGTGAGACGCCGCTGTGAGTCCTTTTTGAGTAAATAGAATCCATCTTGTTCCACGTCTATTGAGGATCGAGGTACGTTTGTCATGTCCACCTGAAATTATGTTATTTTTCATTTATTTCACATAATTATTACTAAGAACAGTATTCTTGCAGATTTATCATAATTAATTATATCGATAAGAGTAGGCCGCGTCAAACTCCACGACCGGTAAGTTCCCGGTTCCCATTCGTTTTTGTACTGAGACGTAACCTGCAATTTTTTTCGTCTTCCCTTTTTACCTATCGAAGGCGGAGGCTAACCAATTTGTTTTTTTTTTTATATACCTTTAAAGTGGATATGATTATCTATACATAGCCAAATTTCTACTTTTTAGTAACAGCATAAATGGCTGCGACATAAGTACAGACAGACGGACATGATGAAACTGTAAGAGTTCCTAAAAAGTATGTTTGATTAAATAGATAAATGCAATAAGGTAGACCACATACACATTATTTGCAATGCAAAAACGAAAAACGAACGAACGGTTCATAAAAACGAATGGCGCAGCTACGTAGTACTATTATTTAGATCTGTTATCACGCGATCGACTAAAGCGAAGGGGCGCGGCCATTGAGTCCAGCGGATTAGTGTAAAGTTATCGTTCTCCCATAAGCTTAGGCTTCACATTGGCTTGCACTGAGTACGATATCGTTCTGTAGGTATTTATACGTTTTTTAAAGGAGTGAATCTTCTGTACTTACTTCTATTATTAATTCTGTGGTTATACCTCGAAAAAGAAGCGTTAGCAGAACTTACCTCTGGCGAAAGCAGGCCTCCAGACGAACTTCTCCTATTCAGCAGTGTATCGTTGCTGTCCATTTCATCAGTAGACGGCGTATTTGGCATTGTACTACAACATTACCGGTATTATCAACTTAAAGACAAATTTTACACAAAAAACAAAAATAAAGCTGTTAGATCCGTAAATATAAAAGTTAAATTGCTTGGAAGAAGCGTTAGAACTTGAGCATTACATAAAATGTTACGGTTTATTAATGGTTTTTGTGATTATGTCCCTTCACTCGAGCACGCTTACTACGCACGCACTTGCGTACCAACTTGCGTGCGAATACGCAGTATTTAAGAGTTACAACGTATATGTTTGATGATGGTTTCGATAGATGTGGTTTCTAGAAGCTTGGTGCGATTTGTGCATGACATTCCAGCAAAAAGTGCAATGTGTTTTGTGTGATTTCATAGAATGCAATATTTTCTCTGTCATAATTCAAACAAGAAATTCGCTTTGTATTTTTTTATGATAATGTACAAAAATGATTATAGTTCATATAGAGGCCCAGTCATTGGGGGAAAATATGAAGCTTTGCCCGAAAAATGATAGAGTAGAAGATGTTTTGATTTGTATTGCTTAGTTATGAGGTGTTTAAGAAAAAATAACCAATTTTCGACCTCGAGAGTTTAGCCACCATCTATAATTGAAGGGACCAAAATTAGTTCTTTTCAAAATATTTCTTTAAAAATTAGCTATATGGCAAAAGTGCAATATTTGCAACATTTTATGCATTTTCAGTTGTTCTGTAAGTCTCATAGATATAAAGTTAGAAGAAGCGAAAAACATATCTTTACTAAAAATGCTCCAATGCAGGAATAACGTATATTCTTAACTGCTGAATGTAGACTTGATATTTGGAGAATATGTTTATAAAGAGCTAACAGAGTACACCAAAAGATTAATTTAAAAAAAAATCGCATTTCAATGGGTTTAAGAGGGGGCCAAAGTTTTAACAAAATACCTCTCTTTTGAAGACACCGTTTACATTAGACAGTCGAAATTTTGAATGTAATCTCCTGAAATAAAATAAACTTAAATATGTCTTGTATGATAAAGGTCAGAGACAGTTTTTCATTAACGAATAAGTAAACTGTAATTTTTGTTATTAAACTGAGTCTGACCTTTTATTTTAGATCTCATAACTAAGCAATACAAATCAAAACATCTTCAACTCAATTATTTGTAGAGCAAAACTACTTGGTTACTGGGCTACTAGTGTATGAATCGGATATGATTGTCGGCAATGCGAGTATATTTTCCAGGGTTTAAATTTATAAATATTATTCTTCCGTTGTGATCTCTTCCAGAACTAAAACTCAAAAGCAAAAGCGGCTTATCAATTTCGCCAATATAGTATTCTATGAAAGTTCCAAATAACAAAACAGTGCGTTACAACAACGAATGGTTACCTGCTATTCGAATAATCCGGCGGGTATATCAGAATCGGCGAGAGCATCGAGGAGGCGGTCCTAGTGATTGTCGGGTTAGACCGGACCGTCTTCACCCTTAACAAATTGGGAAAATAAACAAAGGCTTAGGTGCAAAGCAATCGACATTGTTATGACAAATTTGTGTTATGTGTGTGTTAAAATTAGGATTGACTGTGGCCGGGTGAAAGTGCTATTGTAGTGAAACTGAGGCTCCGTCGAGCGAGTCTGCGTTAGTTTCTATTGAATCTACATAGATACTACGCTATATTGCATATGATAAAAACGAACATGCTCTTGCAGTAAATACTTGCGCTACGTGAAAAATAGACAAAATGCACTTTCCATGGAGAATAAGATTAAAAACTAAGGACAGAAAAAGAAATCGAGACGCTTTTCTAGCATTCATTTTAAATTTCAGTACAATCACACTTTCAATCAACCACTTTTCAAGACCTGAATGACTAACCAATTGGAAGTTCTTGATAAATTTCTTTGCACCCGCTTCTATGCCGGATTTGAATGGTTGAAAGGACAAATGAGTATGCCAATTGATTTCATGTAAAACTCAATACCTTACTAATGTTAATTCTTACTGCCCAATACATAAGCCCTTTCACCAAATCATGTATGAATAGCATGTATGATCGGAAAACGTCACACAACGCAAAAACTGTTTAATCACAGTCAACTTCAAGGGCCATGCAAAACTGATATTAAAATAGATTAAAAGTATATAATCGTGGAGTTCCATGCTTTTGTCTAAGAAGGCAACTCGCTAATGTGCGTCTAGAGTGTTATCTAGTTAAACTTAACTTTGGTTCAGGTAATGCCATTACAGAGAAGTCAGAGAAAACAATTGAAAAAAAAGGTTTCTGTAACTACAAAACTTCCTTGCAACAAAACCTATGCATAATAATATCATACTCCGCTAGATGATCTGTGACATGATATTTCTTCAAATCAGTCGACTTTAAATAGATTTACTAAAACTAATGAACCAAATGGACACCCGGTTGGGCCCGTGGTTAGTGGACCTGCAAAATCAAGTAACAGTCACGGGTACGAATCCCGCAAGATTTGTGTGATGAGCAGAAAATGTTTGTTTCCGAGTCATGGTTGTAATATGCATATCTATCTATCTATGTATGCTTTTTGTGATTTATGGTGGATGGTCCATGATCATTCACTGAGATTCACTAGATGGCGCTAATGATAATATTAGCTTAATTTATTTCTTTGGGCCTTAAATTGCAGTTAGGTTAAATTTAAAACTTAATTCGAGGTTAAAACACTATACGATGTTAATGTTTGACCTATAGTTTTCATTGTCAGATTAACATTTTGACCGGATTCATTCCCTAAAAATTTAGATTCAATACTTGACTCAAGATCTGAACGAATAAGGAACGAATACGGTTAAAATATTAGATTTACAATTGAAACTTAAGATTAAATATAATCATTACACGGTAATATAGCCACCAATAAAGTTTTATATCGGATCTGAATGCAATTAAAAGCCAAAAAATCAAAATTATGCACTTATTCTCATTTAACGCCATCTAGTGAAACTCATGTCGTGGACCATCCACCTTACATGTATATGGTACCCTGAAAGTCCCATTTTAAATAAAAATAATAATCATCCAAATCAGTTCAGAAATTCCGGAGATACGAATTAACTTAAACATATAAAACTACAATTGAATTCCTCCATACCTTCACCTTTTTGAAATCGATTAACAATCGATTTTTCAAAATGGCGTCCTTCAAAACTGAAAACTCATGACAACGGATCGCTGTATTTCAGATTTGGGACGTCTGCCTAATAATAATAAGTAATGGGTACATAACTAAAAAATCTGACTTCGAACACTGCAAAGTGCTCAAAACGTCAAGACTTAAATAACAGCGATAAAACCGTTATAAACAGTTTAATTAAATAGTACAAGACTCTTTCTTCTCTACTTTACCTATTTTGCAAGGCATTGTCCAAACCAAAGTAACGTCCTGTGATACAACCAACTCACTCTATCTCCGGTGAGCTGGGCAGCATGCCGGCCATGCTCGGCTCAGATATTTTCTTCTGCGAAGTGACTGGCCGAGCCTTGTCCGCCGGGACCGATATACTACGGCTGTAGTCCATACTGCTGCCTAGACGACTTGAGGGCTTCTTCTTTCTGTAATTTTAATGACATATAAACAATTTTCAAAAAAATAAACACTTCATATTAAAAATGTTCTTTTGTAAACAACCACTAAATTACACTTACAATTGAGCCAGAACAATATCACTTATTCGAAATTACCAATGTAATAATAATTCAAAAATACATCATAAGATAAGAAAGAGTTTTTTAAGGCGAAAGCCCAAAGAAATAATTTAAGCTAATATTGACATTTAGCGCCATCTAGTGAAACTATGTCGTGGACCATGCACAAATTTACATCATTCGCAATAGAAGTTGCTCGGAGTTTCTCTGAAAGATAGAATCCAGAGCGAGGTGATCCGACAGAGAACCAAAGTTGTCGACATAGCCCTTAAGATTAGCAAGCTGAAGCTGCAGTGGGCGGGTCATATCTGCTGAAGGACCGATAACGCATGCCGAATTTTAGCTAGGCGTTGCTTCTTTCCTTGTCGTATGAGGTAGTGCTGGCCTCTGGTGTCAGAGTTTGTCAGGTTGCCCGAGGGCCTCTGACATGGCTTAACGACTGCTATTAAGCAATAACAGCTAGGCCCGACAGCTTAACGTGCCCTCCGAAGCAAGGAGTGATTGAAAACCGCGCATAACATAGTAGTTATTAGTTATTGGAAAGTTATATACTGTGTGCGTATCTGTATACTGAACAAAAACAATCAAAGATTAAAAAGAGAAAGAGCAAACAAAAACACTTGCGAAGTCGCCCAGATTTAACTCAGTGATGCACCATGCAGTGGGTTATGCCGAATGTTTGGTACAAATTCGTGCCGAAGCCGAGTTTCGGCACAGAATAAATAATAGTACAAGTACAGAAGGAAACTGAGTAAAGTCAATTAAACAAATAGCGACTCTCGCTTTAACGCTATAAAGTGCAATTTAACTCGCACAGCGCTGCGATCTTTCAATTATATTTACCTAGAAGGCGCTCGCCCATCGCGTGCAGGCTAGAATGCACCGTATCACAACGCGCGATAACTTCCATTGCTCTAACCGTTTCAGAATCGCTCTGTCCCTTTTTCGCTCGGTAGGGTTGTATTAAGATATGACTAGGTACTTGTACTACTAATTATTCTGTGATATGTTATAAATTAAAATAGTTCTATTACATACAATGACATTCTTATCAGAATAGACCTACTACTTAATTTTTACTACCTACCTATCCCGTTTTCAGAACGCCGATAAGTTTAGTGAGATACCTACCTACGTATAAGTGTCGTTGGTTGATTATGATTATATCCTATAGGTATTGCACTTTGATGAATAAAGGTGTCTGAATTCCTTGCTTTATAATGAGTGAAAGTCGTCATTTCTATCACTATTCAAACAGCCGACTGCTATGCAATACCTTCTAGGTTACTTCTTGGTACTCATAATTAAAACTCGAATAAAATTTGTCAATAACTACGTAAGTAGGTACTTTATCGCTAAGTACAAGGCGCGCGACTCATCGAGCGCACTGTTATATCCGTGACCTGTAAGCAATAGTGCTGACAGCTTGCCGAATCAGCATCCCGATCATTCCTAGCTTGGTAAGAGACCTGCCTTCCAACGGCAGTCTCGGTTTGATATTCTTGGCGACTGGTTGTCCTAAGGTCGTCTCTATTAATTGTTTGTCTATTTTGTCTATTCTAATCCTAATAAATGGATTTAATTATAAATAATCTTTTTTAAAAAGACCTCCTAGAACCGTCGTATAACATTTGGTGGCAGCGGTGGGATTCGAAAATCCCCAGTGTCCTTAAAACGTTTATAAAGTGTCCTTAACGTTTAGAAGAAGTTTAAGATCAACCGGACTCAATTCTACAACTATCCTGCAATATCGTGAATGTTAAGTGGAAGTACATTTTCACTTAAATATCATCTACGTGTGAATTCTAGTGCGGACATATCTAATCATTGTGAGTGTTCTGCACGAACTATTGAATCCTGAAAGTGAAACTTATAACTATCCTGGACTAAAGCTACTTACCTTCGGCTGCCGGCGAACGGCTGCTGCAACTGCGAGAGTTGATTCCTGGAAATACTTACGTCGTGATCATCATCATCGATCATCTGCAACCTGCATCCTCTGACGTCCTGCATCACGCCGTGGTATCCCGCATCGAGTTCCGTGGTCAATAATTTAATTTATTGACTTAACATCGAGTCAAGGATCGTCGCCGTCACCTCGCCGGATTGCATCGCCTTATCACTCCGGAATGCAGTTCGCGGAATCGGTCACCGTCGCCTACGCATTATTCGTACTGTGAGTCTTTGGTCATTGCTTATAATTTAGGGTTCAGTAAGTAGGAAAATTAAATCCTTTTCTATTGTACATGTACACATTAAACTTTTGCGATTGATTTCATTATCCTAATATGCAAAAAGTGGTCAAGGGAGAGGATAGTGAACTGTAACTATCCCAGAACTTGTTTCTCCTGGTGAACTTAAGTCACCCGTCAGCTCCCCACGACTCACAAGATCCGCAGTCGCGGCTGCTACAATGGCTGAGCTCGACCTTAACACCCTTTTTAAATTCATCAAACCTTATGATGGCAGTCGAGAAACAGTAAACTCCTTTATTATCAACTGTAATAATGCATACGGATTGGCCTCGGAATCACAGAAGCCTATCCTGTTCAAGTATATCATTAGCCAATTAAGTGGAAAAGCGGAGCTTGCCTGCTCGATCAAAGAATTCACATCCTGGGATCAGCTCAGAGAGTTTCTCAAAACTCAGTTCAGTGAGCGTAAACACTACGCTCACCTCCTGACCGACTTGCAGGAAAGCAGACAAGGCCTGCAAGACAACGTGAACCAATTTTCACTTCGCGTAGAAACCTACCTCTCGCAATTACTTACGGAAATCACCCTTTCTAACACTAAAGCAAAGGAATTGCCAGGTCGTTGTGCGGCAATGGAAGACCTTGCTCTCCATCATTTTCTCATGGGTCTTCACCCTAGGATTTCCAACATTGTGAGATGTAGGTCTCCTAAAAACTTGAACGAAGCCACTAACATGGCAATCTCTGAAGAACGTATCCAACAGAGTCTTTACAAACGTCCTCCAACGGAAACCAAATTCTCCACGAAGCCTAAACCAGGTCCTTCAAAGCCAAACGCATGGTCCAACTCGTCCAACTCGTCCAACTCATCCAATGCAAACCAGACAAAGACCGGTAATGACGCCCTATTCTGTCGTTATTGTAAGAGTGCCGGTCATGATATAAAAGATTGTAAAAGACGCGAGTTTTATAACAATAAATTTAATAGGCCGGGTCAACAACAAAACAATAACGGTTTCCGTGGTAACAAAGTAAACCATATCCGCGAAACATCCGAAAATGAAAATTCGGAAACATTCGAAGATGAAGATGATTTAAACGAAGTTTCGTCTCGCGACGGTGCCGCTCGAGACAATCAGTAGGTAACGGCACCCTTAATATCCCGACTAACCGACAGGGTAACCAGCCCCAAACTGACAGTCGACATCGTAATATCCCGACTAACCGACAGGGTAACCAGCCCCAAACTGACAGTCGACATCGTAATATCCCGACTAACCAACAGGGTAACCAGCGCCAAACTGACAGTCGACATCTTAATATTCCGACTAACCGACAGGGTAACCAGCCCCAAACTGACAGTCAACATCTCAATATTCCGACTAACCGACAGGGTAACCAGCCCCAAACTGACAGTCGACATCTTAATATCAAGACTAACCGACAGGGTAGTGAGCCCCAAACCGACAGTCCTAATTCCAAAGAATCCTTGACCAAGGTGTATGAAGTAAACCTTGACACAACCAAAAGGTTGCTACCACATACACTCTTGGAGTCACAAATATCCGACATTCCTTTGACACTTCTAGTGGACTCTGGTGCTGCTATATGTTTATTAAAACAATCCTGTATCCGTACTAATCAAAGACTGGTCAGAGAACCCATCAAACTCAAGGGTATAGACCCTGGAGATGAACCAACCCCAACTGAGGGCCACTTCCAACTAAAACTCAAGCTATCCGAGAACAAGACTGCATCTTATAAGTTCCATGTAATTAAATACATTAGCCTACCTTATGATGGCATCATAGGGTCAGACTTTCTTACAGCCTTTGGTTGTAAAATCGACTACACGACAGACGTACTGAAGATAGGTAAACTAAATGTTAAGTTACACTTCTTCAATCCTTTCTATGAGATTCCACCTCGCACGGAAACCGTTGTTGAATGTTCAGTACAGAATCCCGATATTAACGAGGGTATCATTTTGAACCAACATTTATCAGATGACGTATTAGTATCCAATTGCCTTGTGAAGGTGAAGAAAAATAAACGTGTAAATTTGTCGATTGTTAATACATCCGAATCACCTGTAACCATCAATTCTAACCTGAATCTTAAGCTGGAACCCCTAAATTCATGTGCCATCCAACTTAATACTGATTCACATAATACGTCTGATCGTACCTCTGCTGTCCTTAAATCTTTGAGATCTGAACATCTGAACCGAGAGGAATCCGACGCCCTCTTAGAACTTTGTTCCCAATACTCCGATATTTTTCACCTAGCTGATGACCAATTGTCACATACCAATGTCTTGAATCACGAAATCAAAACAAGTAGTGATATTCCTATCCATACCAAATCCTATCGTTTCCCAGAATTCCACAAGAAAGAGGTCGAAACACAGATCAACAAAATGCTCGATGATAAGATCATCAAACCATCATCTTCCCCGTGGAGTTCCCCAATATGGATAGTCCCCAAAAAGGCCGACTTACAGGGTAATCGGAAGTGGCGGATAGTAATCGATTATCGAAAATTGAACGACATCACTATCGGAGAAATATACCCTATTCCCCAAATATCGGAAATCCTAGACCAATTAGGCGTCAGGCCTGGATGCGTCAGGCTTCCATCAGATCCTTATATCACCCGAAGACGCACCTAAAACGGCATTTTCAGTACCACAAGGTCATTTCCAATTCACAAGGATGCCGTTTGGTCTAAAAAACGCTCCTTCTACGTTTCAAAGGCTCATGAACACTTGTCTTACATGGCTTCAAGGCACCAGGTGCTTTGTGTATCTTGATGACATAGTCATCTATTCATTTGACCTCTCCTCGCACATCTCGAACCTCGAAGCTGTCTTCGACAAACTTCGAAAATTCCAACTCAAACTACAGCCTGAGAAGTGTGAATTTCTCCGAAAAGAAGTTGCCTATTTAGGGCACATCATCAGCGAAGATGGCGTCGAAACAAACCCTGACAAGACAAAAGCCGTGACCAAATATCCCGTCCCTAAATCACCAAGGGACATTAAGTCGTTTTTAGGCCTAGTATCCTACTAAAGACGTTTCATATCCGATTTCGCGAAACTAGCGAAACCTTTAACGTCTCTTCTGAAGAAAGATGTACCTTTCGTATGGCAGAACGAGCAACAACTCGCTTTCGAAGCTCTGAAAGAAAGACTTGTATCCGCTCCAGTTCTTGCCTATCCTGATTATTCACTGCCCTTTAATCTAACATGTGACGCGTCGAATTACGCAATATCTGCGATATTATCCCAGGGCCCAGTAGGCCAAGACCGTCCTATTGCCTATGCGTCCCGTACACTTAATAAGGCTGAGACCAATTATAGTGTGACTGAGAAAGAATGTTTGGCCATTGTCTTCGGAACAAAGGTGTTCAGACCTTACCTTTATGGTCACAAGATTGTGATATTATCCGATCACAGACCATTACAATGGCTATTCAATTGTAAAGATCCGGGTTCGAGACTTGTTAGATGGCGCCTAAAGCTCTAAGAATTCGAATACGAAATCCGACATAAGAAAGGTAAAATCAACACAAATGCCGATGCCCTATCTCGGTTCCCTGTTAACCCTGTCCAACTTGAGGAACTTACAACATCCAATTCCAATAATGAAGGTATATCTAATCGAGTGCTAGACGAAGATCTTATGGATCTCTTGACATCTCCACCTTCATTTAATCCTGACGAGGCCCTCTTTCAAAATCCAGATTTTGTCGACCCTTATGAAGATATTCTTCCCTTACCTGATATTGATTTACCCGACAATATCCCTAATATCTTAAGAGATCAAATTGAGAATGAGGCCAACCTACCAGAGTCTGTACAAGAACTCTCATCTTCGCTTGCTCCCCCATCTCAACTTGACCCGATGCCATCCACGAGTGCAAATCCAGATGCACCTCCTGATGATTACCCCACTTTCCTAGAAGTAATATCAGGAAAGGCCATAGTATTCAATACGGAAATCGTAGAACGCAATGAAAGCCTCATGAAATGTCCTGCGAAAGTTATCTTAGTCCCTACCTCTATTGATCTAGATGAATCTAATCCATACATCCCAGAAGTTCTGAGCGATCCTCAAGTACGTGCTAACGTATGCGACTCTGAAAAATAACTCTTCCTATTTGAGAAACTTGATTTAAATAACAAAATATATTTTCTATCATACTATAAGGTCCATCATTTTGACCAAGCATCATATCCTGAAATATTTGAATCCCTAAAGAGAATAAGAAACGAGTTAGTAACCATAGGAGGTATAAATGAGATTGGCATACCTGACCTGAAGAATCCTTTCGAGAAGCACTCGTTCATAAAAATATATAACATCCTGACTTACCTTTTTCATGACACCGGAATTAAAGTCAACGTCTACCATAACAACATTATATATCCAGTTCCATCTGAAATCAAAAAGATCTTATACGAAAACCACAATATCCCCATAGCGGGTCACCTAGGGTCAACCCGTATGTATAGCAGACTCAAGCAAACGTATTACTGGAAAGGAATGCGAAGCGACATAGAATGTTACGTAAAGCAATGCAGATCCTGTCAAGAGAATAAAGCACTTAGGAAGGTCAATCGTGCACCCATGCAAATTACCAGCACTTCTTCTGAACCTGGCCAGCGTCTCTCCATCGATGTCGTTGGTCCGCTTCCCGAGGCAGGTCCTGCAAAATTAAAATTCATTTTAACATTCCAAGATGACCTTACTAAGTTCTCATCTGCATATCCTATGCGCAGTGTTACGGCGGAGGAGACAAGTGAATGCCTCCTCCACTACATATCCATATTTGGAATCCCTAAAATAATTCTCACCGATCAAGGCACCAACATCACGTCAAATTTATTTAAGGAAACATGTGCCTTCCTAAAAATCAAAAACCTGTGGTCATCTCCTTATCATCCACAAACCCAGGGAGCCCTGGAGAGAAGCCACTCTACCCTTAAAGAGTATCTCAAACCTTATACAAACGCAGAACAAACCAACTGGCCTCGCTATGTGTACACGGCCATGTTAGCCTACAATACGTCTGTCCATACCACAACGCATTTTACGCCCTACGAATTAATGTTTGGCAATAAACCATACATACCTAACTCTGTCTATGACGAGTCTCTTGGAGCCACATATTCCGATTATGTTCAAATGCTACAGAACCGATTGAAGTACTCTCGAGAAAAAGCAATCGAGTACATCAGGAAATCTAAAGAAAATTCAAAAAAATATTACGACACCCATACTCGCCCAATCTCGTATAAAGTCGGCGATTACGTTTACCTCAAAAATCATCTGAGATTACGAAAGGCTCTCTCTCCTATCAGGAAGGGACCCTATACAGTGGTGAAGATTAATGGAAATAATACACTCACCCTATTAATAAACCGACGACATGTGACTCACCATTACGATCAGGTGAAACCTGCCGATGTCGGGAACCCGTAGCCTATAACATAAATGTAGTATAGTTAGTAATTTAGTATGTAGGAAAGTATATAGGACATAAATAGTTTACACCTTATTTACATATTTTACACCTCTATTTACATTATTATTTTACATCTTTATTTTACACTGTATTTTAGAAAATGTTCAAATAAGTACACTTACCTCAACTTATTTCTCACCTTTATTATTAACTTGCAGGGCTTCGGTACGGGGCCAATCGTATGAGGAATACCTCCAACCGATAACATCGAGCTCGGGCCTCTATTTTGATTACTTAGGTACTCTAAAGGCTAGTAACGGTTATCTTAAAATCTTGATACCATTAGATATTTCACATTTCGGTCCACATATTCGAAATATCGAGGCAGCCCTCAAGACTACTAGATACTTATGTAACCAAACGCGAATAGTGGAGATTGACTCTATATGTCATAACAGGCTACAACCCTTGATAGTGCGATACCAAGATCTGAGCACCGAATTCGATTCGATTTCACATCTAGTAGATAGCCGTGCCAAACGGGCCTGGATCGGAGGTATAGGAACCGTACTCAAGCAGATCTTTGGCACTCTAGACGAGAATGACGCACTAAAGTATAACGATGCCATAGAATACATACAAAGTAACGAAAAGCATGTAGCCTCGTTGTTGAAGGAAAATATTTTAGTTACGACCTCAGTTATAACATCCTACAATAAAACTTTGAGCAAAATTAAGGATAATGAAATTAATCTAAATGAAGCTATCGACAAACTCTCGCTGAACCTTAAAAACATTTCTGCACATACAAATGGATTACATGTACTCTTTGAAACAAGTCAGATTTTTAACAGTTTAGAAACGTCAATACTTACTTTATCCTTTCAACTAGAAGACGTAACTAACGCTATCCTATTTAGTAATAAAAACATTCTGCACCCAGCAATCATGACATCATTACAATTACACCGAGAGCTTGCCGATAACTACAGGCACCTATCTAGAAACCTACAGCTACCTATAGTTTTAGATATGAACAACATGCATTACATTTTAAGTGTCTCCGAATTAATTTGCTATTATATAGATTATAAGTTAATGTTTGTTTTGCAAGTACCATTAGTTAGTACTAAGGAATACACTTTATTCCATAATATCGCTCTACCTACACCTTATAACATTACAGAACCGAATAAATTCAGTTTAATTATACCTAGTAGTAAGTTCATCGCAATGACCAAAGACAGATCCCAATATTGCAATTTCGACGATTTAAGTGAATGCAAAATTGTAAGCCCGAGTACTTATATCTGTGACATCACGAATGTTTATACAGCCGACGCTATTCCCACCTGCGAGAGTGAACTCTTATCTAAGGTGATTAAGACAGTACCCAGACAGTGTGACACCAAATTTATATATGGAAGATTAGACATATGGAAACCATTAGTAAATAATAAGTGGATATATGTACAATCAGAACCTAACAGGATTTCTATAGATTGTTTAAACTCAAAACTTTATGAAACAACTATTTTAGCTACCGGAATACTTACTTTACCTAATGAATGTATTGCTCATTGTAAAAGTACCACACTTACACCTAAATATGTTTTAAATATTACGTCACCTGTTAATAGCATACCTAACTTCAACCTAATTAATGATTCTTGTTGCAACATTGTAACATTTAATAATCTTATAGAGGATGTGTCACCTACTCACTTACAAAATATTGATTTAGATGAGTTAAAATCTAGTAAAATTGCACTAAACTCAGTATTGGATAACTTAGAGAAAATTGATAACAACCCACATATTGTGAGATACGGAACACACTACTCTTCTTTAATTATTTTCATTTTGTGTGTAATCTTTTTGTATTATTTTTATTTAACCTTAAGACGTTTTTGTAAACCTCGTGACAACCAGCCCTTTCAATTCAATCTTAAATCTGTCTTACCATTTCAATCCTCCTTCAAGAGGACAGAGGAACAAGACCCTGATGTAGAATTGAGTCAAGTGGCACCAACTAGGAGTCATGTCTAATATCTTGGAACTTTGGTAAGAAACATCCCCAAAGTATCCTCTTAAGGGGGAGATGTTATATCCGTGACCTGTAAGCAATAGTGCTGACAGCTTGCCGAATCAGCATCCCGATCATTCCTAGCTTGGTAAGAGACCTGCCTTCCAACGGCAGTCTCGGTTTGATATTCTTGGCGACTGGTTGTCCTAAGGTCGTCTCTATTAATTGTTTGTCTATTTTGTCTATCCTAATCCTAATAAATGGATTTAATTATAAATAATCTTTTTTAAAAAGACCTCCTAGAACCGTCGTATAACAGCACGCTTGACACTCGACTGAACGGACCCGAATACTGCGCCCTCGGATTTATTTGTACTTGTTGCGGAGTGCGACCGCCCTGGTATAGGTTAAATTTCGCGCACTTTTACAACAGTAACAAATAATAAATGGTTCACTTAATGCTTGCCATTTACACTGTAATTCATTTAATTTATTTATTAATGTACCTGCAATCCGCTACCCAGCTCACCCGCAACTTATAACTTGTCATAGCGTTATCTCTGCAACACGTGCGCGTGTATGATAACGCAAAGACAACATTTGTTTGTTTTTACGAGATTAATTACTTTTCCGCAGTTCGTTGACATAAAATTACATGGACACTAAATTGTTAAAATCTACGTTCACTCTACTAGATCAAGGCTCTCTAGATCTCTCATCTAGTTTTTAAGTCTGGTCAGCAGAGTTGGTTGCAACTTACTGGTCCAAGTTGATTTAAAACTATAAAATGTACCCTATCGACACGAAGAAGTCTGGTCAGTAGAGAACTCAACCTACCAAAGTTCGTCAGTACTAATTTTGAACTAATCCAAATTTCGGCCGCACTAAATTCGGCCGAAGCTGAAGTTAGGAAAAGCGGTCGAACCTGGATATTACCGAATGCGAACAGAATATCGATGCATCCCTAGATAAAATAGCATATTTTTGGGTTGAGCGCTGTTGTCGTTGTAAATACATACTCGCACAAAAACGGGTCTTCCAACAACTCGGCTGCCGAGGCGCGATCTTCTGGCTCAGGGATGAAACAACGCAGGATGAAGCTCTTCGCCTTTTGTGACATTTCGCTTGGAATCTCAGGATGTATCTTGTAATATCCGACCTGGGAAAAAAGTTCATCATTACTTTTTCATTTACCGAAGACCATTTTCATTTTGTCAACTTTGCGAAAAGAGAGTTTTAAGTTTTACAAGTTGTATCTGTGTGTGTGTCTGTTTGTGGCATCGTAGCACCCAAACGTATGGACCAATATTGATGCGTTTTTTTCTGTTTTTAAAGCTGATGTGAAAAAATAATGGGGGTATTTTTTTTTTATTTGTGCTTGTTGAGTTAACGTTCTCCGAGTGGCACTGCAACTATTGTTGGATAGCTGTAGCGTAGAGCTTACCATAAAGCGAATGACCAGCTAGTTATTTTCATGTGGTAGTTCGTGTTTTTTTCCAAGGGTACCAATCCACTTCTGAAAATTCTGTTCCGTTATTTGTTTAGGTGGTTTACTTTTCTATACATAGTTAGTATTTTTGGTTCGCATAAAGTTGTTTCATTACGTCGTTCTCGACGTTATGCACTTCGTCTTTTTATTTATTTCTGGACTGACCCCGCCTTAAGCCGGGACCAAACGGTAAACTACTTACCCTACTTAATATTATAAATGCGAAAGTTTGTTTGTTTGTTCGCTACGCTTTCACGCCTTAACTACTCAACCGATCGTCATGAACACACGTTTTCGTTTTGCACACACGTTTTCAGGGGGTAAAAGAAAGAACAACTAAAAAAAACGAAATAGGTAGTTAATTTTGTATAGGAATTGCCACTTCGATGTCAAATGACAGATGTCAAACTGACAGCCGTCAAAGTGAGAGACGTCAAAGTGACAGGTTAATCAAAGTTACAGATGTCAACCCTAGGGGAGCAATGAGGGTTTTTTTGAAATTTCATTCCTAAAGGAGTGACGGGCTGGAAAAGTATGCACGCGGACGAAGCTAGTACGTTCTTATTACTCACTTTAAATACAGCTGCCTGTGGTGAACCCAACTCTATGAACGGTGGGTTTCCAGTTGCCATTTCTACGACGGTACATCCCAAAGACCAGATATCAGCCTGAAACACGCAAAAGAACAATTATGTAAAAAATAGAACAATGGAGGCATGGAGTCGACTTTCTTATTTCAAATGCGAGGTTCAAACTTAAACTCTTACAAGGGTTTATGCCAAGATATACAAATATTTTAATAACATAAAGTGTTAAATCTTCACATTCTAATACAAAACTGTTAAAAAAATTAACAAAGATACCTAATTGTATCTGCGTTGAAATAAACATGTTTAAATTATCGATTTAAATAAACAAAGTCCATTCCAAAAAGGAATAAGGCACTTTGGAAAAGTCTATTTTAAAGTATTTTGCAGCAGTTATAGACAATCAATCTTGAAGTACATAACAATAAATGACACACAACTTTATTTGACGTTTATTTAATGATATCTTGAAATTATATGAAATTAAATAAATGTATTTGCTTGAATACAGGTAAGTACATAATTTAGTTCTTACAGTTAAGGGATCTCTGTATATGACTATTTTGTCGTGCAAATGTTTAAAAATTACATATGGCTTATTAATTTACATAGTAAAATTACAAGAATTTCATGCAATTAAAATTCAATAATAACTAATTGATTATCAAAATGTCAAAATGAAGCAAACAAAACAAAAAATGTGTCCTAACATTCTTGTTTCGAACAGACAAAAAGATACGATGAAAAATACTTTGTAAATATACTTACGGGAGCTCCATACCCCCTCTGTCCTTTGTCAATGACCTCTGGCGCCATATATTGCAAAGTACCGGCAAAAGTTTCCGTGGACGGGCACAGGCCAGCCAGGCGCTTGGACGTGCCGAAATCTGATATCTTCACTACGCCACTGTACGTGTTCACTAGAACGTTGTCGCCTTTTATGTCGCGGTGGACGATTTTCTGGTCGTGAAGGTACTTTAGACCTGAAATAAAGTAGTTGAAGTTACAATTTAGTTAGACTTAAGTATAATAAAGCAGTAAGTACAAAAAATATGGTCTAGGTTACTTAAAATAGGCACAAGAATATAACTTTTTTTTTAAATAGAGTCCGTCTGTTTGTTTGTATGTTTGTTCGCGCATCACGTAAATAGTACTGGGCCGATTGCGATGCGGTTTTCAATGTTTAGGGTTTGACTAGGGTACTTGGTATCTTAATCCGAAGATTATATGCGAAGCAATCGATAAAAAACTATTTGAGGGTTGAATGAATTTTGAAGAAATGTAGTATATTGTACTTCATAGGTACTTTTGGTCCTAGAATAACACGTATGGGCTACTTTTAAATGAAATGACCAAGCGGGCAAAGTGATAGCAGTCGTTAAGATTTTGATACCCGAGGTCGGCCCTATCTTAGTCGACGTACAGATGTACGCTTTGAATCTATTCTAGGCTCTTATAAAACAGGGTTACCTTCCAAGATCTGCTTCGTGTAATAAGCAATGGTCGCCTCGTTTTCTTTGAGCGGTCCCCATTTGGATCTCAGTAATGCTGACAGCGACCCTCCGGGCACTTGCTCCATGAAGATCTTAAAGTAGTTGTCTTCTGATATTGAGCCGAGATACTGTAAACAGGATACAGTTTGCAAACAGTATAAAGTGGTACGTCTGGTTTTCTTTTAATATAAGTAGACAACGTTTGGAAAAGTTGATTTATATTTCTTAATTTTTTGTTATTTTCTTTTGGTTAACATTTTGTAATATGTATGTTTTGTATTTTAAGCACACACAATTTTTTAGCAAAAATAATCTTTAATGTTTATTATAAATTACACATCCGAAAAAATATCACTTATGAATTTATAATTCATTAATTAATAACTTTTACACCTAAAATATGATTTTCATAACAAAAATACGGATTGCACATCAAATTAACATTCATATTTACTGTTTGATTTGCACCTAAAAAACTAGGCAGGCCAGTTAGGCTGAGCATGATGATTTTAGGTTATAATGGCCATTTCATTGGCGTTTAGAAAAAAGCTACGCTTTTAGATAAATAGCAAAACGTCACGAATTTACGTCGTTGCTTAGATAATAATATTTTTTGATAGGAAATGGCCATTTTTTCGATACAAAAAGTAGATTTTTAGATTTGCAGTTGAATATTACCCAAACTTAAATATTTTTTTATTTTAAAATATCATTTATACGCATCTGGAATACCAACGTAGTTATATTAAGGTAAAATGACAAAACCCACTCTTAGACGGATCATACCTAGATTTATACGGTTGTTCTAAAACAATATGTACCTGCACAATATTCCTGTGCCTCAGCTGCGAGTGAAGCAAGATCTCCTCGTGTAGCGGCTGCACGTCGCCGAGGTTCCTCTCCGGTATTTCCTTGACGGCGATCCGCACTTGCGTGTTGAGGTCGCGCGCCGCGTACACGATGCCGTACGTCCCCTTGCCCAGGATCACTCGCTTGTTGCAGTCGTCGAGCTCGTATTCGAACTGTAAAAGCAATGAATCAAGATGAAACTATAAACAATTTTAACTTTGCTTATTTCTGCATGATGTCGAACAGAATGGTGGAACTGCCTATAACAATTCCCGTGCCAGACAGAAATGATTTAAAAAAAACGGGAATCTACACTGCGCTCGTCACTAAACAAAGCTGTCGGTGCCGGCTGTTATTGATCAAAATAGAATTCGTTAAACCATGTCAGAGGCTCGTGGGCTTCCTGGTAAACTCTTAACACCAGAGGTCAGCACTACCTCATACGATAAGCAGTCAAGCTATTTGCAAAGATTATCAAGTGGATTTGGTCATATCAGATTTAGCTTTGTCATGAAAGTCTCAAAGTTAACCAATCTTTTGAATGATAGGCACATTTCAAGAAATAGTAAAGTGATAATAAAGCAGTCCCGCGCTCACTGATATCCACACCAATATATAAAAGTGAAACGTTGTTTGTTTGTTTGGGGAGCTTTCACGTCAAACGGCTGATCCAATTTTGATGATTGTTTTTATCCCAGAAAATAGTAAGTTGTCACCGGAAATATGGAAAATGTTGATTACTCGCTGTAAGGAACGGAATGACTTTGCCGTGGAAATGAAATAATAACAAGTCTGTCATAAATCATCATGAGCGTTGGTGCCTATACTTTTCATTGGTTATTATAGTCCGCGCGGACGAAGTCGCGGGCGAAAGCTAGTATTATTTAATCCTTATCCATCCTCTCTCTCTCTCTCTCTCTCTCTCTGTCTCTCCTCTCTGTCGAACATAATAAGCTGAAGGTAATGATTTCTATCACGGTCCACCTAAGCGCGACCTATGAACAGTAACGTGCACTTACTTTGAGCTGATCTTGCATGACGCTAGTATCCAGGTCGGTGACTTTTTCATGGTCGGCTGTCAGTTCTCCCAGGAGGTCGTGCAGCCGCTGCCGGCAGGCTTGCGACGGGAGGAAGATCTGGAAGTCGTCAGAGTTCTCACTCACGTACAGGAAGAGGCAGCGCTCGTCGCGTTTGTACAAACTGTAAAAAATTAATACTAAGATAAATACAGTAGTTCGTACAATAAGTACGTAAAACAAGATATTTCATCCGAGAGATTTCCACCCGAGCCAAAGGCGAGGTTAGATATTGAAATTGAGGATAGAATGGCTTGTTGTATAAACGATTTATACACTCTACATTTCATTCGATTGCGAGGAAATTAATCAGTGATATTGTAAGTGCTGTGCAAAATATCATGGTACAAAAAATCTATTTCAAATGTATTAGCAAAAATGACTAATAAAAGTTTGTCTTCTTTCTCTTATTATTAATTATCTCTATTCTTATTATTTTATTTGACTTATTTGATTAGCATCTGCTCAGTAAGATGCTAACCAAAAAAGCTCAATGGAAAGGGCTCGGTGATATATATTTATAATTTATGCTTGTTTACATTTGTATCCTCATCATCACCAGCCGGAAGTCCGGAAGACGCCCACTGCTGGACATTGGTCTATACTCTTCTCACACATGACAACGATCGCCTGCACGCTGCGTCTGTTTTAATCCAGCAGCTCCTCGTTGTAGCAGCTTTCTGATATATATGATAATTTGTTTGTTTGAAAGGGTTCCAGTGTGGCCAAAAAAATGTCATGAAAATTTATTCAGTTTTTTTTTAAAACACTTTTACTATGATGTTTTATTCAAAGAACTAGCTGTGCCGTCGGCTTTGCCCTGCGTGGTCATTTCTCTGGGTTAAAAGTAGCATGTGTTATTCCAGGACAAAAAGTACCTATAACGTAAGAAATACCATATTTCGTTCAGCCATCAAATAGTTTTTATCGATTGGTCGGCTTCTACTCTTTGGATTGAGAAACAAAGTACACCAGTTTTTAAGTCAAATCCCGAGCAATCGCAATCGGTGCAGTACTTTTTACGAGATGCGCGTACACACAAACAGACAGACACGATTTAAAAACTAACTATATTCCAGTTCAGTAGTTTATTTTAAGTACCATAGCCCATTTTTTTTATTATCTTTATTGTAGACTTTTTGGTACTTACCCACTGCTTTATTATAGTACAAGCTATCGCCCGCAGTTTCGTCCGCGCGGACAACAGTTTATGACGAAAAACATAATTCTATGTTCTTCTAGGATATTAAAAACCAATGCAAAACTATAGCACCGACGCTCTTGATGTTTTTTGACAGACTTGTTATTATTTCGTTTCCAGGGCAACCGTTCCTTAGAGCGAGTAATCAACATTTTACCAATTTTCCCGTTGAAAATTATTATTTTCCGGAATTAAAAGCATCCTATGTTTTATTCCAGGGTATAAGCTATCTCCATTCCAAACTTCATCAAAATCCGTCCAGCCGTTATCACGTGAAAGCTCCCCAAACAAACAGACAACTTTTCACTTTTATATATTGGTGTGGATGGATTATACATACCTGTAGCTTCTTATCATATCCGACGTGAACAGCCACCGGTGCACTTGTCGGCACTTCTCCCGCATGGCCTCGAGGCAGAGGTTCAGTATTTCCACCGACTTCTGCTCCGCGCCCATGTTTACGTTCACGTACGACGGCATGTACACTTTGGTTGTTTCTAATATTAACACCTGCAATGTAAAGATTATAATTATTACTAGCTGCGCCCCGCGGTTTTACGCGCGGGAATGATGATGGTGAAAAATACGAATATCCATCGTTCGAAGCTTCCATGTCCGTGACGTGCCATGACGCCTGCCAATGGAGAAAAGCACTTATGATGATGATGACATCATCATCAGCCTATATCTGTCCACAGCTGGACGCTACTGCACGCCACTGAGTGCGGCCTTCAGCTCTACTCATCCATTCTCAACCGGCCGCCATTCGCAGGTCGTCACTCCAAATGGCCACAGGCCGTCCAACACTACGTTTGCCTAAACGTGGTCTCCACTCGAGAACTCGTCTACCCTAACGGTTATCGGTTCTTCGGGTAATGTGACCAGCCCACTGCCATTTTAGCTTACTTATCCTTTGAGCTATGTCGTTTACCTTCGTTCTCCGTCGGATTTCTTTATTACGAATCTTGTCCTTCAGAGAAACTCCAAGCATAGCTCTCCGCGTAGCTCGCTGAGCGACTTTAAATTTGTAGACTACTTTAACCGTGATTGTCCACGTTTCGGCTCCGTAGGCCATGACTGGTAGGACGCACTGATTAAAGACTTTTGTCTTTAGGCAGTGTGGTATGGACGACGTGAAGACTTGACGAAGCTTGCCGAATGCTGCCTAACCCATCTGAATTCTTCTGTTGGCTTCCTTCTCAAGGTTGTTCTTACCTAATAGCAATATTTGTCCAAGGTACACATATTTTCGAACAACTTCAAGAGGTACACCATTGACTACAATCGGTTCCGGGTTAAAACATGATCTTCGTCTTATCTATGTTCATTCCGAGACCGATGCGTCGTGAAGCATCATCTAGGTTGGTCAGCATACTTTGCAAGTCTTGCAGCGTCTCCGCCATTAGGACGATATCATCGGCAAATCTTAAGTGTGAGATATTCTCGCCATTGATATTAACGCCCATTCCTTTCCAATCCAGCGTCTTACACATATCCAGGGCAGTAGTGAACAGTTTCTGGTATAAAACTTCCCCCTGTCTCACTCCCCTGCGCATTTATGTTTAAACAACTGGTTTTGTATTTGGTCACTCATAGTCGCGGCGTCATACAGAAACCTCAGTACTTCGATGTATCGCCAGTCCACTTGACACCGCTGCAAAGACTCCAGAACCGCCTAGGCTTCAACGGAATCAAAGGCCTTCTCTTAATCCACAAAAGCAAGACACAGGGTCTGGTTATACTCTTCAGGCTTGTGTATAACTTGCCTCAATGTCACTCGCATTTTGTTTATTCTTGAATGTTAACGAAGCATCCAAATCAAGTTTGAGTTCATACAAAAATTCCATAGAAAACCCACGTTCAGTTTTTCCCGAATTTGCACATTTTTCGGGCAACTTTTACAATTTTTCTTTTCATTAAAACCAGACAAGACTATTAAGAACATTAAAAAAAATATATATAGGCAAATCGGCCCGCCCGTTCTCAAGTGATGCGCTTATTAACGAACAGCATTACATTTTTATTTATAGACTTATTGACCCGCGCCCGCGTGGACATTTTTCTGAGATAAAAGTATCCTATGTGATATTCTATGACCAAAAGTACATATAAAGTACAATACAATAATTTTATTGTACCGTGAAAAAGTGTGTGTTTGTAATAGCAAGTTTCATCAAAATTCGTTCAGCTGTCAAATAGTTTTTTTATCGACTGCGCGGCTTCTACCCATCGCAGCGAGATGTAAAGTCTTTACTCCAGATTTTAAGTCAAATACTACGCGATGCAAAGGTGAAAACCGCATTTCTATCGGGCCAATAATTTAAACGTGTTCATTTGCTTATTTTATGCCCCCTTGACCATTTAAAAAAGTTTAGATTTCAGACATAATCATATAGGTTATTAATAAAAACAAGATTAAAGGTTACAAAAACGTTTGGACGTGTACAGTTCATCAGGCCTTATAAAAATTTGACATTTACAAAGTGTTTGTGTGTGTGTGTGTGTGTGTGTGTGTGTGTGTGTGCGTGCGTGCGTGTGTGTGTGTGTGTGTGTGTGGGTGTGTGTGTGTGAGTGAGTGTACACTTACAGGAAACCTAATAATATTGTCACAGCTGCCTTTAGTTGCCTCCACAAAGTATTCCATCCAGAATAAGAACACTTGCTGCTCTGGTGACGTTTCTTCACTCTTTCTGAATCTGTAAATATACAAAACCATGTTGCACATCTCAGTCTTAGCGCCGTCTAAATCTCATCTCATTGATTGAAAAAATATTGCTGACTATGCAATCGATTGACCACAATCTCACCAGATGGAAAGTGATGATGTGGTCGAAGGTGTATCACGCTTGCCTAGTAGATTGCCTACTCACTCTTGACTCCTGGGTTAAAATTTACCGGAAACAATGACGAGGGCAGAGCATTCCACTCCTGCAGTTCTTATGATAAGTGAAGAGGCGTAACGCTTCGTTCTTTTACGTTGTATATGATATGTATTTCTACCATACATGGGTGGCACTTTGCTGATCGTCAGGTCGTACGATGCTAGAAATGTGATGCGGGAATCAGATTGTGTAGTTCTTGTGCACACTCTCCATAGCGCAATCATTACCTGTCAATAAGTTCAATATTCCCAATCGTCGACTTCAGGTACCAGTTGGGCGGCTTCAGTTTAAACATGCACTCGGCCGCCTGTATCGCCTTCACGTAGTCCTGAGCCAACACGGATATTTCGAAGAAGGTCGCCACATCCCAATAGTCTTTCAGAGAGGATAGACTGCCTTTTTTGCCAATCAGGTGGTTTAGGACCATTCCTGAAATAATAGCAATTAATTAATTAGCAAATTAAACAGTGTATCGACCAAAAAGCTAGGATCTATCACAACGATCTAAGTACATTAATCAGTAACAATAAGTTATTGAATTCTTGTAAGCGGCATTGACAAAACTTATTAGCCATGCTAAGGTACTTTATATTAGGTTGCGTGGTCGAAGTGAAAAGGTAAAAAAAATGGAGAGTTTTATTATATACAAGAAGGTTTAAAAAAATGTAGAGTCCACTCAGCCAAACAAACGAGTGAAGCATAGCATACGGCGGCTGCGTATGTGTGCGTGAGTAGATAACTTGTGGTGTTTTTGATATACAATTTCATCACAAAAGACTGCATAGTTTTAGTGAAAACTTGAAAGAATTAACACGACTAACAAAGTCGAGATCTTACTGCGATGTGGCGGCTGATCGGCATAACTTGGTGTAACGAGTTCAAAAGTGATTTAGTGTTATTTGTTGGTTTTAGTTTATTATTGTTTTTTATATAAAAGTGTTTTTTCTTGGTTTTGACATACATTAATTTTATCCCAGTTCATAACTATATCTTAAGACTGGGTATTGTGAAAATATACATACCAATATGCTGCAATTCCTGTGAGTTTTTGAAGTCATTGCCCGCTATGACTAGAAGCGTTGCTAAATTAATGCCCGCGTATTCATTTGGCTGTACTTCAAACCCTTGTCTGTACCTGAAACCAATACCATATTTGTATATATACTTATAATAAAGCAGTTAGTAAAAAAGTCTGCGCAAAGAAGATGCTTAAATAAAATGTCTAGGGGACTTTAAATAAGCTACTGAACAAGAATATCATATTTTTGAAACGGTGTCTTTCTTCGTGCATCATGTAAAAACTAATGAACCGATTGAAATACGGATAGCTTAGGATTTGACTTTGAATCTCAAACCTACGACTAGATGCCGAGCAATTGATAAAAACTACGTGACGGCTGAACGAATTTTGGTCTAATCTATACTTATAATAAAGCAGTAATTCACAAAAAGTCTGTACAACGAAGATAATAAAAATAATATGGTTTAGGGGATCTAAAATAAACTACCGAACAATAAAATAACTATTTAAAAAAAAAAAGTAATTTGGCAACATCATAGCACTTTCAAAGTCAGTCACTTGTCAAAACTTAAATGTCACCTAAAAACATTCTAAATAGACCAAATCAATAAATTAGGTAAACCAAAATTTGAGTTTGAAAAGGAAATTTTCTTTTCATGTACGAACTCGGAGATGAATCACGCACAGGAAAAGAAAACCGGACTGTACCGGTGCTTCGGAAACACGGTGCCCGTTCAAGAAGAGTAATAAGAAAATATAAGAGACGTAATATTTTTTTTAAATTACTTTGAATGACGAGACGGGCAGTTCGCTCGCCTGATGTAAGCGTCACGCCTGCCCATAACAGTTGCAGTGCCACCCAGAACTTCGTATGTATTCGATAGCTACAGTTTCATTTATAAAGAACAAATATATAGACACTCACCAATGTATAGCATTGTTCAAACTTTCCTTATCGCTGTGCTGGGATTCGACGAACTTGTCCTTGTAGATACGTCCGCACAGGCACAGCATGTCTGGGAAGCGGTTTTCCTTTTTCTCCAACGCCTTGACGCATACTTTGAGAGCGTTCTCTCGGTCGCCTTCCTTGTTGCGCCTGTAAAAGGTTCAAATTATGAATAAACAATTAGGTCATCTTCGGCTCTTCGCATCCATTTTCTGCCAGAAACCTTGCACAAATCGTCGCGGTGGGAGTCCTACACTACGTTCGCCCATTCGCGGTCTCCACTCGAGAACAGAGGGTTCAAGTGAAATTTAAATTTTGAAATTATTCTTGAACCCCCTGGTTAGGGGACCAAGTGTAATAGTGAGTATCCGTGGACCCCTCAAGGGTTCCAAAGGCCCCTCCTTTCAAAGGACTTTCAAGTGGAAAGAACGAGCACGTTTACCCCAACGGTTATTGGTTCTGCGGCTAATATAGCTAGCCCACTGCCACTTCAGCTTAATAATTCTTAGAGTTATGTCGGTTACCTTGGTTCTCAGCCGGATCACCTCGTTTCGGATTCGATTCGAGAAACTCCAAGTACATAGCGCGCTAGGCCGAAGATTGGGCCAAATGTCTTGGAGAGGCCTATGTCCAGCAGTGCACGAACACAGGCTTACTAATTTGGTGGAACTTAATAAATTACTTATAACTAGCTGTGTCCGCGGCTTTGCCCGCTTGGTAATTTTTCTGGGATATAAGGATCATATGTGTTATTCCAGAACTAAAAGTACCAATTTGCCAAATTTCATGAAACTTTGTTTGGGCGTCAAATAGTTTTTTTTATTGATTGCTCGACTTCTGCTTATCGGATTGAGATACCAAGTACACCAGTTTTTGAGCCAAATCCTAAGCTATCCACTAGTGAAAAACGCATCGCAATTGGTCCAGTAGTTTTAACGCGATGCGCGAACAATCAGAGAGACACATTTAAAAAAAATACATGTTCTGTAACTTATTTTAAATCCCCTAGACATTTTTTTTAAATTATCTTCATTGTACGGACTTTTGTTACTGCTTTATTATAAGTATAGATAGTAAGTTATATGTAGAGCATAATGCCGTGTGCCGTCAGAGGCACGGAGCGATGGAAAACCGCACATAACTTTGGTACGGAGCCGAGGAACGAACCCGATATCGTTGGATTCTAACATGCACTAGTATACTATTGCTCATCTTTTTGTCTTAATATCAATGTTAAGTTATGCTTGTTATCATTGTTATAATTTAGGTAATAAAATTACGGATTAGACGGAGGATGAACTTTTCATACAAACGTTGCACCACATAATTTGTAATTATGGCATATTTCCACAATTTGATGCTATTCTGATTTCGACTGTATTTATCTAGGTTCCCAACAGTTTTTTTTCGAACTACTGTTTGTCTTATGAGGTAATGCTGGCCTCTGGTGTTGTCAGGCCGCCCGAGGGCCTGTGACATGGCTTAAGGACTGCTATTAATCAATACTCGTAACAGCTGAGACCGACCCGACACCTTAACGTGCCCTCCGAAGCACAAAATATAAGTAAAATAGAAAAAAAAAAAAAAAAACTCTTTTTTGCTTTTTTTTTAATTGCTTTTTCATCAGTTTGTGAGCTACCCTAAAAGTTTCAGCCGGAGAGTTAATCAGGAAGTGCTCGAAATTTGAATTGCAAGATTCCAGGACAAAATACATAGATACATACATATAAATACAAATAAAAGCTTTTAAAAGTAAACCCACCTGTTCATAGCAAACGCGTACATAAACCTAATGATAGGCATGTTGACATAGTTCTTCCTGTTCATAACGGTCTTGAGATCGTCGACCACCTGCACGATCGCGTCGTAGTCCTGTGTCTCGCGGTACGAGATCAGCATGTTGAGGATGGTGTCGCCGGACAGCACCGCGGGGTCGTCCAGCCGCCGCCGCATGGCGTGCAGCACGGTGGCTAGCTCTGGGCCGCTGTACGTCTCGCGGGCTTTGCGCAAGTCCGACAGGAACTTCTCCTGGAGGTGAGCCCTGAAAGGAGGTTATTAGAATAAATATAAAAACTACTGAAGCAATTATGATGAAGTTTATAATGGGAACACAGTCTACCCTTTATTTTTATTGGTCCACTTTCATCTATTTTATTAAATAATTTAAAACTACGAACTTTAAATTAAAAATAAAATTGAGACCCTTTCAAAAAGCCCTTTCATTTTATTTATCACAAGGTACAGTTTAGAAAACCTAATTTATTTTATTTTCTTAATTGGCCCCATTTTCTAAATTAATTTATTTTCGTTACACGTCCGTGTTTAGGACAAAGAAATTCATATATACATCAAATTTACAACAAAATCGGTCCAGTAGAATTGGCTGTGACAGACGGATAGACAGACACACGATTTATCCTATAAAGGTTCCCTTTTTACGTGTTATTAGGGTTACGTACGCGGAACCCTAATAACACAGTTTTTTATTCAAATGTCACTTCTTATCTACATTGGCAGCTTATCAAGTATAATACTAAGTCAAACGTACCACTACCCAAATTACTCAGGAAAATGTGAGTTTCCTGATTATCGTTGGCCGGTTCTCACAGAACCCGCAGAATTAGAAATGGTGCTCTTATGCACACGGCTAATAAGAAAGATTAAAACTAGACGTAAAAAAAACTATTTATTCTCGAAAAACTACTGAACCAATTTTGATACAATTTATATGGGACCACCTATATAACCTTTCAAATAAAAATAAAAATCGGTCCGCAATTGACGGAGAAATCGGCAGACATACATTAAAAAAACCCTGCTTAAATTCGAACATATATCGGTCTCCTTTTGTGAACTCGCTTTTAAAACTTACTTGGTCTGAACCTCGACATCTTGTAGTATATTCTTGAGCCGCAAAGTGAGATGTTGTTTGGGGTCTGCCGAGTCTTCGCCCTTGAACTTAGTGGCAGCTGGGTTGGTGGTCAAGCATGTGCCGGCGTCCGACAGCTTGTAGGACACGAACAGGAAGTTCGGCAGAGAAATCTGTGGATTAAGAAAATAGATGTTTTAAATTAATTAAAAAAAAAAGTTACTTATACTGTTTTATTGTAAAGAAACTTAAGAATGGTGAGATAATGTACTAAAACCTAAAAAATAAAACAAAACCGTGGGGCGAGTCGAATTTCTATTACCTACTCAGGTTACGCTATGTCCCACGACTATATTTTAATACTTACCTTTTCGTACATTATTTGCACCATTCTTAAGTTTCCTTTACAATATGAAAATAAAAACAAATTAAAAAAACATTATTTATTTCTAAACAACAGAATATGATGTGTGTACAAAACATCAGATCAATCTATCAACAGGAAAGGTGTAAAATTTCAATTACTAAATTTGACCCAAAACACATACAGGGCAAGCTAAATAAAACCGTTTGATACGGGTATGTAATACCCCCAGTAGGTATTACTACACATAAGCAGGAAGCAAGGAAGAGTTTATACACTCATACAATGATTTCCTGTGTCGCGGGTGGCGTAAACACACATCCAAGACCCGAAAACAAACACTTATATGCCTATTGGTCTCATACACATGCTCAGAGTTGCACAGCGTGCAATGGAGAGAGCTATGCTCGGTGTTTCACTACGTGATAGAATCCAAAATGAGGAAATCCGTAGAATAACCGACATAGCTATCAGAGTTTGCAAGTTGAAGTGG
This sequence comes from Alsophila aescularia, assembly GCA_946251855.1. NCBI lineage: Eukaryota > Metazoa > Arthropoda > Insecta > Lepidoptera > Geometridae > Alsophila > Alsophila aescularia. Next base: position 42,254,504 of record OX276383.1, read on the forward strand.
CAATGGGCAGGCCATATAGTTTACTGAACCGACAACCGCTGGGGAATAAAGGTTCTCGAATGGCGACCACGAACAAGCAAGCGAAGTGTGGGGAGACCGCCCACACGATGGACCGACGACATTGTAGCCATCGCAGGGAGTCGTTGGATGGAGGTGGCACAAGATCGCTCGTCATGGCGCTCTTTGGGGGAGGCCTATGTTCAGCAATGGACAAATGGGATTCTAAAGGCTAACAAGATGATGATGACGATGATGATATGCCTAGCAAACAAATGGTTTTCCCGACCAGGATTTGAACCTGGGACACTAAGCTCTGCAACCAGAGGCAACTACCCGCAGCACCATACTGGAGTACATAATTCTAGTTACTTTATGGTCTAGTCCAAATATAAAATCGTTTTAATTACTTCCGGCTAAACGCTCTAACTTTCTGTCATAGCGCCCTGGTCGTTACGTCACAATAACAGTAAAAAACAGGGAAACCAGAACAACAAAGATTTCTGCTCTTCCGTCGTTATACAAACGCAAAGTATAACAAGATTTGTTTATTAGTAAATAGAAAAATAGAGAATTTAATTCTGTTTTCAGGAACTGACGTCAATAGGCCAGGAGTAAAAAAAACCGCCTGCGATCACGTAACCATATCAACAAAATAAAAGGTTAAAAAACATAAGGTTTTGAACATTTAAAATTGAAAGTTAAAAAAAAAAAAATATCCATGACTAGCTGCGCCCCGCGGTTTCACCCGCGTGGATGATAATAATTATCAAAAGTATCCTATGTTTCAATTTATAAGCTATCTCCATAGCAAATTTCATTAAAATCCGTTGAGCAGTTTCAGCATGAAGAAGTAACAAGCATACAATGATACACACACACACCCTCACACAAACACACGCGCTAACTTCCGTTATATTTAAATAAAAATTCAAACTGAGTTTTTAAATTTTTGTATTTAAATCTTATCCGTACAATTACGAATACAACTTCTTTTCTTTAATTCAATTCCTTCGAGCCGTTTTCGTGTTTTTGCGAGACTAATGCAGGACAATTGATTTATATACCTACATAGAAAAAAATTAAGAAATATAGATATATTTTCACTACTGTCAATTATTAGCCTAATGCTGAAGAATCAGAATAGAGAGTGAAAAACCAATGAAGTAATTCTATTGGTGGGTTTTTTCTTCCTCGCTGTTCATCCTCCCAGCACAGCTCTGTTGGACAGCTAGCCTTAATGCCTACCACTCCAGCCAGAGAAACAATTAGGGATTGGGTTCATTTAAATAAGTACCTATTTTGATCTTATACGGCTTGTACCTATCATATAGTTATTGTCTCCAACTATTAACCTTCATTGGAAACTACTAGTGACTCACCGTATCGAGTGTTACAACAGAAACAAATACTTTGACCTGTGTAGGTACTGCGCAATGAATAGGGCAATGTCAGAAATTATCTAGGTACATTGGGAAATACCAAATAGGTATTACAGAAAGCGCATGACGCGCTTGCGGTGTCTGTAGCGGAACCACTAGCGCAGAAGAATCTTCCACAATTAATGGCGTACTGTGTGTGTGCTACTTGTCGCCCCCTACTCCGCCGAGCCGATACCGATCTTTAGGCGCAAGAGAGACACAAGTTTACAAATGCTAACGATCTTGCCTAAGACAAGACGCAAAAAAATATTAGTGTGCACAACACTTCACACAAACTAAGCCGCATACTTCTATGGCCGCATCTATACTTATAATAACGCAGGAAGTAACAACAAGTCTGTGCAGAGAAGATACCTAAAATGTGCTACATAACAAAAATGTTACATTCAAATGGCGTCTGCCTGAATGTTTCTTCGCGCTTCACGTAAATAATGCGGTTTGCACTGTTGGATAGCTCAGGCTTCATCTTAAAATCTGGTTTACTTCATATTTAAATCCGAAGAGTAGAAGCCGATCAATCTTTATAAACCTTTTCGAAGGCTGAAGTAATTTTTGATCAAAGTGACCCCTTTGATCAAAAATTACTACATTTTATATCTAGGTTGATGGTATATTATTGGTATTTTAAGTCCTGGATTAACACCTAGGGTAGTTTTAGCCCATAGAACCACGCGGGCAAAGACATATTAATTATCCAGTTTTATTTTTTCATTGTTATTGTATATTTGTTACCACTCATCGCTGAAAAGTCTTAACGCATTTTGATGAAATAAGTTAGGTGGTGTAGGTACTGTGTAGTTTAGGTCCTGGAAAGGCTACAGCGAGCGCTGCTAGCAGGGCTGATTGATTTAAATCAACCCTGCTAGTGATTTTGTTAATTAAAACCAGTGAATTATATCATATTTTTTTCCATAAAAGTTCATCGAATAATTAAAAGAAATGATGTTAAACAAAAAATATAATTAAATATGATATATTTCATTTTTTAAATATATCAAAAATTTCTGTCATAAACTAAAAAATAACATGATTTTTATCAACCCTGGCTGTTAGTATCTTCATAGAAGGAAAACGGCTATATCTATGTGCAAGTACAATATGTTTCATTGGAATCCTCTTGTATGTTTATGTTTTACTCTCGTTCTGATAAATTCGCAATGATGGTTGTTGGTCAGACACGACACTGAGACTATACAAACATAATTAAAAAAAGAATTATATAAAGTATAGCATACAGCACGCAACACTAGTTATTGTTTCAGCTATGAAATGCTATGATGTGTGAAATGCTTGCGGAAATTTATATTTCTTGAGATTATTGAAATTTAAAATTTGAAAATTGTATTATCATAGAACGCAAATACTGGCTAAAAGGATATGTATTCAGGCCCAAAAATGTTTCGTAGGCTCATAACGGTTTGTCTCTTTCATATATGCAAGAACGAGACAAACATAGTGCAGGCAATCAGGCTCGTTTCGTGAATGGCCGATGCGAGCTAACTCGTCCTTCATTCTGTTCCTTTACTGGACAAAATAAATTAGATTGAGATGCTAGGTTCAAAATGAGCCTCAGAATCGACTCAGGGCATTCCGACATGAGTAGGTTAGGTTCAAAATAAGTGACAGAACCGACACGGAGCACCCCGACTCCAAGTGGTCTTGTGCGTCACGCCCCTAGAGTGTATATAAAAACGCGCAGTTAGTAGCTCGCGTGGGAGATCCTGAGCGGAGCAAGCCCGTGAGGCCGAGCGGAGCGAAGGTCGAATGGGCTTGCTCCTCTCAGGGGCAACCTCGCGAGAGTACTGGTGAGAGCCCATACCGACCCGACATTTTAAAACTTCATACTTAACTTCAAAAAAAAAAACATACTTAACCTCAAAAACTTCTTTATTTTTTTCTCCAAAACTATTAGTTTCCGCACATCCCCACTCAAGGGGGGGCGTCCTCTACCACAGGGCCTCAAGTCGCCATTTTTCACAACAAAAGTAGCCTAATGTAGCCGAATTTCAGCTTCTATAGCCTAAAGTAGACCAAACGCCAAGATATAATAAAAAAAGTAGTCTAAATATCATTTATATTTAAATTAAGTATCATTATTCAAGAATATTTCTGTTTGTCCAGTCATTAGAAAAACCTTAGACACATAAACGTAACAGGAAAATCTGCTGTACTATTAACAGGTACAAATGTATTGAAAAATTGATGACCACTCCTGATTCAATTAGATCTAACACAGGCATTTGATTTGTCATCTTGCAACATTGAGCATGGACAGGACAATTTGACAAATTGAGAATAATAGCTATAGAGATCTGGTACCCTCAGGATATTGTCAACTATGGTACAATGAGAGGAAATATCAATACAATAGAATTCATGTCAATACAGATTGATTATAATATAGTTAGGTACCTACGGGATTGGATTATTATACAACTAGATGTGCCCGCGGCTTTGCCCGCGTTGTCATTTTTCTAGGTTATGATTACCATATGCACAGAATAAATAATAGTACTATGAACTATTCCAGGACTTAAAATACCAATGCTCAAAATTCTTTTTGACGTTCATGTTGAATAGATTTTATCGATTGTTCGGCTTCTACTCATCGGATTGAGATACCAAATACACTAGTTTTTAAGTCAAGCCCTAAGCTATCGAACAGTGGAAACTGCATCGCAATCGGTCCTGTAGCTTTTACGTGATGCGCGAACAAACAAAAAGAAAGACAGACAAAAAAAAATAGTAGCTTATTGTAAGTGCCCTAAACTTTTTTTTTATTATCTTCATTGTACTGACTTTTTGGTACTCACTGCTTCACTATTGTATCAATTTTTGAAGTTTAATAGCTTATTTAAAATCTAAGACATGTCCCATCATGTGATACCTGAGACGATGGTTGAACGATAATATGTGACTTTGCAATCCGGCAACAACGGGTTCGATTCTCGCCCGCACCTATGACTTTTAATAAGTTACTAGTTTTCCCGCCCGAGACTTCGTACACTCGGACTACTGTTTTTCGCAAAAAAAAAGCATCCTATTTTCTTCTAGGATATTAAAAACCAATGCAAAAGTAGGTATAGCTCTTGATGTTTTTTTTGACAGACTTGTCATTTCGTTTCCATGGCAACCACAGACCATTCTGAGATGGCAACCGTTCCTTACAGTGAGTAATCAACATTTTCCAGTTTTCCTGTGGAAACTTATAATTTTCCGGGATAAAAAGTATCCTATCTATGTTTTATTCCATGGTATAAGCTATCTCCATTCTTAATTTCATCAAAATCCGTCTAGCCGTTATCGCGTGAAAGCTCCCCAAACAAACAGACAACGTTTCACTTTTATATATTGACGTTAGTGTATATATTCTGTGATATTGGTATGGATGTGATTTACCATCGCTGTTTACTCCAGATGGTTAAAGATGTTTAAGCCATTGGTTCCGGTTGTCCTCAGGCGGTCTGACTAACTCTGCCACCAGAGGTCGGCACTAACTTATTTGAGACTAGCTGTGCCCGCGGATTCGCACGCGTGGTCATTTATCCAGGTTAAAAGTACTCTATCTGCTATTCCAAGACCTAAAATACCAATACACCAACATTTGATCAAAATCCCTTCAGCCGTAAAAATATTTTTATAAGGACTTTAAATATCAATGCTCAACATTATTTTAGCCGTTGAATAGATTTTAGCGATTGCTCGCTTCTACTAATCGGAGAGATACCAAATACAGTTTTTAAGTCGAACCCTAAGAATCCAACCGCATCGCAATCGGTCCAGTAGTTTTTAAGTGATCCGCGAACAAACATACAGACAAACACAATTTTTTTAAATGTTATATTCGTTTTCAGTAGGTTATTTTCAGTATCCTAGACCATTTTTTTTTTCAAATTATCTTCTTTGTACAGTGTTTTTCGTTATCTATTACAAGTTTAGATACTCACATTACCTGGTTCCAGAAAAAATGTAATAATATGAAAATTTTGAAAAATTACTGGTTAATACAAATTATGAAAAATTTGCTAGTGCATTTATTTATTTAATTGTTTTGCACATAAATAGTGTACAAGGAAGGACTTAATGCTAGACAGCATTATCTACGAGGCATGCCTTTTAAGTTTTGTCGTTTGAAGAAAAAAACACAACTAGAACCTTATAGTACTTTTTATTGTTTTTCAAAGTATTCACCGCGTAGCTTAATACTTGATACACTTTTCCATTCGCTCAAACCAGTTATTATAACATTTATTCCACTCTAAAGTGGGGGTGTTCAAAATGGCTGACTTGAAAGCGTCGACTGCTTCTTCACCGGACTGGAACCTTTGACCACGAAGACTTTTCTTAATTTTAGGAAATGTAAAGAAAACGTTAGTGCTTAGGTCAGGACTGTATGGAGGATGGTCAAGAATTTCTACTTTTTCCTGCTTCAAATACTCAATCGTTTGACGAGCTCTGTGTGAGCTTGCGTTGTCGTGGTGCAGGATGATGCGTCGCTTAGAGTTTTCGAAGTTCGGCGATGACTTGTGGTAAACAAACTGTGGTATACCACTCTGCATTAACCGTTCAACGATCTTCAAGTGCAATAGTCGCAACATGGCCGGTTTTTCCAACGAACGTGGCCACCATCTTCTTTGAAGTGCTTCGAGAACGAACAACTTTAGTCGCCTTTGGCTCGTCTTGAAAGACCCAGATTGTAGATTGTTGTTTGGAATCAGGATCGTAGGCATAGATCCAAGATTCGTCACCACTGATGATGTCGTAGACGTGATTTAACTCTCCTCGGTTGAACCTTTGCAGAGTTTTCTTACACCATCTGACGCGGGCCGCCTTGTGATCGTCGGAAAGCAGATGCGGTATCCAACGGCAAACTAGCTTTCTCACACCAAGCGCTTCATGCAAGATCTTCTGAATGGTTGTCCCTGAGATGCCTAATAGAGCCTCTATCTCTCGATACGTCACATGACGATCTTCGAGAATTAGTTGTCTCACAGCAATGATGTTATCTTCAGTGAAGGCGGATTTTGGGTGTCCTTCGCGAGATTTGTCACTAACACTAGTATGTCCACGCTGGAATTCTAAATACCAGCGTTCGACAGTCCGCAGACATGGGGCTTCATCACTGAACATGGGTGCGTGGAAGAAGCCTCCCCGCGGCGCACTCTGGTAACAGCTAGACCCGGTAACGCAAGAGAGCCAACACAACCTACTCTTAAAACCGGTACTAACAGTGACTTCTATAAGTATAGAAGGCTTTTCAGACGATAAATCGTCATTACTGTCCGAACTTAGCCGAACTACAAACTGTGATATTCTGTGCGTGCAGGAGACACACCGTGGCATTAATCATCAAAGACCACAAATTCCCGGCCTAACACTCTTAGCTGAAACCCCACATGACAAGTACGGCAGTGCAGTGTTTGCCAAACCTGACGTAAACATCGTCTCTGCTTCCTGCACCTCCCAAAACTCAATTGAGCTTATAACAATAGACATTGGAATCTGTACTGTAACATCCATGTATAAACCTCCAAATCAGCCTTTCAAATTTACTAAACCATCTAATTTCGATGACCGTGCTACAAAAATAGTAATAGGCGATTTTAATAGCCACAGCCTTTCATGGGGTTACCAAGATACAAACACCGACGGTAATCTAGTAGAGGAATGGGCAGACTCGTTGGAACTAACTTTAGTACATGACTCAAAACTTCCACCATCTTTCAACAGCCGTAGATGGAACAGGGGTTATAATCCTGATCTGATATTTGTAAGTTCGAATATCAGCTCGCTCTGTCGGAAGTCAATGGGTCCTCCCATCCCACACACACAGCATAGGCCGATTGTATGTCAAACGCCGTTTTAACTTCTCGAAGGCAAACTGGGATCAGTTTTCAGAAGATGTTGATCTAAGGTTATTTAACAGTGTTGAGCCTATTCCTGCCAATTATGACCTATTTGTAGAGGTCATATGGACTGCATCTCGCCGTAACATCCCAAAAGGCTGCCGCAGATCTTACATCCCAGGTCTTAACGCTGACTCCGCCTCGCTGCTGGCTCATTACGAACAGCTGTATGAAAGTGATTCCTTCTCTGAAGAGACAATAATGCCTGGCGACGAACTAATGAATAAGGTTAGTGAGAGCCGCAAAGAGTCCTGGATGACCACAATATCTGGCGTTGACATGACGCATAACAGTAAAAAAGCATGGCAAACTGTCCACAAGCTTACTGGCGAACCACACGCTGCCACAAAAAAAAAAAAAAAAAAAAAAAAAAAAAAAACACCCTCCCAAACTAGAACTTCTAATGCCATAAGCAAACTGTTTACAGTCACGGATGTAATCCATGGCATTAATATACATACCTACCATAATGTTATATACACACCTACCATATGCATTCTGATTATATAGAAAGGAAGTTTTTAGCTGGGAATCAGAAATTTATTATTTCATTAACCTTCTTCAAATACAGATTTTGTGTATGGTAAATCTTTTAATCATTCTTTATTTAAAAAATACCCCAAAAACGGCAAAAACGCATTTGTCCACAGGTTAAAGAACAGACTATTATTTTATAACAATCTGTACCCGCGGCTTTGCCCGTGTGGTCATTTCTTTTAAAAGTAGACCATACGTTTTATTCCAGGACCAAAAGTACCTACAAAGTACAATATAGGTACTACATTTCTTCAAAATTTTGATTCATTTGTTCAGCCGTCAATATTTTTTTCTAGTGCTAGGCTAGATGCCTAGCAAACGATAAAAAACAAATTGATTGACAGCATTCTGGATGGCACTGCAATTGTTACGGGCAAATGTGTCGCTTGCTATCAGGAGAGAGACCTGCTCAACTCGTAACTCAAAGGCATAAAATAAACTCTTAAAGTTGCTTAAGACCTCGCACGATTGACATTTATGGAGATCATAAAACCATGGTAAAAAAATTGATTAAAAAAGGTCTACGAAATTTAAAAATATTTTGATACAAGGAATTTTGGAAAAAAACTTTCAATCCTACTGGTATGATCTATCTTACTTATAATAAAGCAGTAAGTATGAAAAACTCTGTACAAAGAAGACAATAAAAAAATGGTCTAGGGTACTTAAAATAAGCTACTGAACAAGAATATAACTTCTTTTTTATTGTGTGTTTGTTTGTATGTTTGTTCGCGCATCACGTAAAAACTACTACGGATTGTGATGCGGTTTTCAGTGTTGGATAGCTTAGGGCTTGACTTAAAAACTTGGGTGCTTGGTATCTTAATCCGATGATTAGAAGTCGATTAATAGTTAAAAATCTTTTCACTGGTGAGGAATTTTAATAAAATTTGGTTATATTGTGTTGTGTTTGGTTATTTTGTTGTTGTTTTGCTTTATAGGTACTTGTATGTTAGGAACATGTCTACGTGGGCAATGTCGCAGGCACACCTAGCACCTAATAAGGATATTTCAATATTGAATCTTTTTCATGTCTACCTCCATACAAAAACATTCTTAGATTTTTACCTAAATGCTTTATTTTAAAATGGATGTTTTTTATATTACACATTGAGATTGTATGCTCCCTATATGAAATAGCTTTCTCTGAGAATCTTACTTAGCACAACAATTTCAATTATTTGGTTATGGCATAGGAAAAGCCTTTTTATTATGCATATCAAAGAAAAAGTCAACACAACATACCTTAAGTCTCAATGTAGAATCAGGATCAACATCGTTATAAAGTAACACATTCTCTTTCATGTCGAAACTCTCTCGTACTCCGAGATGGTACAGCAATGAGCTCTGCTGTACAACAACACTAAGGTCCACCAGGGCTACGTCAGCATTGTAGAATGTGTCCAGAACGTTAGTCTCACCGAAGTCTAGCTTTTCAAACTGGAAATAAGAAATCAACAAACCAGATAAAGTCACGGGGATCCCGTTAAATGTGTAGTACCAACCAGAGGTCACATTTACGAAGACTGCAGTAAGTCTGCTAATTTTTTGAAACACATTACCAGCATTGTATTGGGTTACACTCAGAGCAAAGATTTGGAAATTGGCTCTCTCCCTATAAGTATCTACATTTTGACTGAAAACAGCCGTGTATAAGATTTAATTGAAATGTACATATTTTACTTACATGAATGTGATGTAAATTAGCATTGACAAGTTCAGAAGCTAACCGAACTTCTTCCAAAGCTCTCTTTCTATGTGCAAGATTGGAAGTTTGTGTGATATCCAAAACACAGGCGATGTCCATTCGAGGCCGCTGATTCGAGCCCCCGGGCTGTACCGTAGCACTGGATCCATCGCTGCAAACACTTTCGCAAATACTTCTCACTTCGCCTGCTGAAAAATATCACAATATAAATTCGAATTCGAAAAGCATACAGCACGAAAACAATGAGCACTTTCATCCACCTGTGTCCTCCAACGCCGCAGAAGTGTTAGCAGCGCCGAACGTTATCATTTTCTCACGTGTTTGTTAACATTTGGGCAGTTTAAACACACATTTCTCGTATAATTTACGCAGCTTGAGATATAAATTCCACAACAAGGTAGCGCGACCAAACTTGTGTTATTTAACAATAGTGATGTGAAAAGAAAACGATAACGATAAAAATTGATTTTATTTTTGTTAGGGAAATTTTTGACTAAATTCTACAACACCACAGATCAATCAATCACAATCAAATCAATCATATCAGCTTTAGAACATCATTAGTTCTTTCATGTTCTGGAGATGGCGCTCGCGTAACTTTTGGTATTTACTCAACTGAATGTAGTAATTGAAAGTAGGTATAAACAGAGTTTTACCGTAAAAATATAAAAACCACGAGCGAATCAAACGAACAACAAGTTGTTTCTGTAGTGAAATTTGTTATTTTTTTATTATGATATGGGCAGTTTTGAAATATGCAGATTTTAATTACCCCTTTATTACAACAGATAAATTAAATCTAAATAAATCTTTCCATTTTATTTGTATCATAAGCTGCAATTTATAATATGAAATATCAAGAAGGTAGAAAATACTACCAATAAATACTATTTTTTATGAATTTGTTACTAAACTGACGCACAACTTGGCATAAACAAGGGAACGCAGAATGTCATACCCGTAAGCGTAATTCAAAATCTTTGGTCATATCCAATGAAGTTCTATGTAAGTAAAGAACTTCCTACCAAACTACAGTACTGTTACCAAATCAGTCGCCAACGCCATCTAGCGTGAGATAAATAATGCTAAAATGACACTTGGAAAACCGCTCATTAGCATAAAAGTCCTTCTCTACCATATACTCCACCGACTCTGTAACTGGTTGTGGTTACTGCACCTACTTATGTTTTTTTGTTACCACTCTGAAACGGCTGAACAAACTAAAGGAGATGGTCAGAAGTGGTAATTTATTCCGAGAAAATTCCAGTAGCTATGATATATACCTCATTTAAAAGCTTATTTACTGGGCTACATAAATATATGTAATTTACATTTTACTGAGCCTCCATTTCACAAAAGAGAAAATATTTTCCTACATATAAAGTTGAACAAAACTTTTAATACTTTCCTTTCGGTTGAGTTAGTGCGTTTTTCGTTCACTGGGAATAAAATAAAACAGATTTCTATATTTTATATGTTTTGTTATTTTAGTTATTATATTATACCATGTGAAAATAAATAATAATAATAATATAACAAAACGATCAAAAAAGAACCCATCGGAAGCCTGTAGAAAAAAAAAACTTTAGGTTCTGTCATCTGTCATCCATCAGCTGTCAGTGCTAGATCTACATACATTGTTCCGTATTGAATGTCACTGTCAGTAGTGTCAAATCAGAGTTGTCAGAGGTAAAGTGCCTAGTGGGGCAAGTTTATTCTTTCTACCAAACGAAAATCAAAACTCAAATAAAGAAAAATGGAGGCTTTTTTTTTGTTTTCATTTGCTAGTCATTATCAGAATATGTTCCCTTTCTTCACAAATATCTAATATATTGTTTAGAATTTTAAATTATTTTAGTACCAGCTTTCATTCATTGTCCGAACATCTCTTTTGATGATATGGGATATTATGTAGATACTCCTGCCCCCCCCCCTTTATTTGTTTTTAAAGTGTTATATATTTTTTAGCCCACTGCGGCGAAGCAAAGGTAGAGTAATGTGTTCAAACTAAAACTTTGTCTAATTTTGACAAGCGAGATATCAATCGATTTGTCTTCATTGCACGAGTGTCATAGGCTATTTTGAACCTGACCGTAGTCGGATTTTAGATTTTGAACCTATGTTTCGTTGTAATGAACCGGAAACTACGTTATCTGTTTGAAAAGAGTAGATTCTGCTAGAATCCGGGAGCCAACTATTAGAATACCTATTGTATCGCATCTCGTTACGAGTTTTGGAATTCCACTGTTATTTTTATCTTCAATGGGATAGGTTTGGGTTGGGATAGGTACGTTCGTCTTACTTTTGAGTGATACAGAGTACTCTGCGGTTACAGTGGCAACGAAACACGACGCGAAAATCAGTTCGGAGACGGTCAGTTAGAATATATACACAGAATATATATATATATATATATATATATATATATATATATATATATATATATGTATATATATATATATATATATATATACTCAGTACTATATTTATTCTATGGTATCATACAAAAGTTCTATGTAATCAAAGTTAAATTATGTTTTATGCAAATAATAACAATAATAATAAGTTCGATTAAATTTATTGTATTGGGCACAACACTACTTCTTCTTGGCCTTGATGACAGTTACACCGCCATCTATCATAAAAAATCTATACTACTTTATGTCGTGGTAAGCTGCACTAGTAATGGTGTACCAGTTGTACAGTTTTTGATATAGATGACGCTTAAATAAACATCTTCAAGAAACTGAAAACACGCATTGATCTGCAAATAATTATGGTATGAATGGAATCATACCATCAAATAGAGATTATTATGATTATTATCTTCGTTTCAGTTTCGGTTCTATCCAGTTGCAAAACGGAGTGAGACAGGGAGTGGAACACTGGAAGATATATTCAAGCTTCTGAACTGGAACGGATATGGTGTTAGCATCAATGGCGAATACATCACTCACTTTCGATTTGCTGATGATATAGTCATCATGGCAGAAACCCTAGAAGACCTAAGCACAATGCTCATTGACCTCAATATTGTTTCACAACACCTGTTGGGTCTTAAAATGAACATGGGCAAGACGAACATCATGTCAAATGCCCATGTCGTACCCATGCCGGTTTATGGTGGGAACGATATTATCGAAGCTGTTGATCACTATGTCTACTTAGGTCAAACGATCCAACTGGGTAGATCGAATTTCGACAAAGAGGTTAACCGACGAATCCAACACGGATGGACAGCGTTCGGGAAATTATGCCATATCTTCTCGTCGTAGATACCGCAGAGCCTCAAGACGAAAGTTTATAATCAGTGCGTGTTGCCAGTGATGAATAAAACATAGGATACTTTTTATCCCGGAAAATTGTATATTTCCACGGGAAAACTGGAATATGTTGATTTCTTACTCTAAGGAACGATTGCCATGGAAACGTAATAGTAGTAATGGAGCGTTGGTGCTATACTTTTGCATTGGTTTTTAATATCCTAGAAGAACATAGGATACTTTTTTCGCGTTAAACTGTAGTCCGCGCCTACAAGTCTCGGGCGAAAGCTAGTAATAATATATAAATATTTATATAGCTAGTATAAAGTCCTATTCTGTACTACTAACAAACCTTTCTTGTAATTGGGTGTATATTATTCAGAGAATCCAATTTGAAAATATTACGTTAACGGCTCCTTCATAGAGTAAATTTTATTTTAAATTTTGTTATTATTTCGTTTCCATGGCAACCGTTCCTTACAGTGAGTAATCGTCATTTTCCAGTTTTCCTGTGGAAACTTACTATTTTCCTATGTATAAAAAGTATCCTATGATGGTCTCTATATTTTACAGTAAAAATGGCATCAGCCGTTTAGGCGTTAAAGCTCCCCAAACAAACAAACAAACAGACAACGTTTCACTTTTATATATTGGTGTGGATTCTGTGGTACACTGGAGATTGGTACAGCAGGAGCTAGGTACACTAGGAGCATAAGTATCCATACTCCACATATAAAAGCGAAAGTACGCTGTTTCTCTGTCTGTATACTGTCTGTCTACCTTTTTACTACTAACCGGTTGAACCGATAGTGATGAAATTTGGTAAGGATATTGTTTAAACCCTAAAAAAGGAAATACTAGCTATTTCCTTTATTACAATAATGGCGTCCAAGTGCAGGAAAAGAACCAAAATATTGCAGGTTGATCGAATTGTAAAAGGCTAAGCCATAGGCGAGGGCTCCACTAATTACTTTTCCGACGAGGTATGTAGTAGGTAAGTAAATAAACTTTTAAAATAAGAGATTTCTTTTGCAAAAAAAAGTGTCAAATTAAATGAGCGGTAAAATTCCCATACTTACCTAATTCTATAATTTTTATCTCAGCTCTGACGTTCTACTAAGTTCCAAAGTTCTGGCCAGACTGAGAGGTAGTAGGTACTAGTATCTATTCTGTGCAAACTTATTGTGTGTGCCAGCTTGCAGACCGACGATGGCAACACAGTTTCCGGCGCTGATTTGAGAACGTCCGTTCTCGCTGCATTCACGGCGGTAGAGCCGATCAAAAGGATGGGTACCTACCACACCATGGGTAGTAGATATAGGTAGATTCAACTCTTGAGTGGGTATATGAAAGGGAAATTTCCTTTTCAAACTCAAATCATATTTCGTTTACCTATTATTATTTTTTATCTATAATAATTTATGTTTTTCTGTTAGATTTCATGAGATGTTAAGTGGACTCATAAAAGTCCTATTTACTATATGTACGTATCTACCTATCTATCTAAATCAATTGCCTCGAAAAAACTCGAGAATGGCTTTGAATATTTGATTATTTTTGAGCGTTTTTTTTTTGTGTTCGTTAATGTAGTAACGAACAAAAAATATATATGAAAAGATCAGTTTTAATTTTTATTGAAATGTACCAGGAGTTAGGGTGTGTGTGTGTTTGTATGTATTTATAATTGTATGTTTGTTACTTCTTCACGCTGGATCGGCTCAACGGATTTTGATGATATTTAGTATGGAGATACGAGTAGCTTATACTGGACACGATACTTTTGTTAATCATTATCACTCACGCAGCTGTAACCGCGGGGCGCGGCTTGTTCACAATAAATACTTACTTTGACTTTGTATATTTTCATGTGTATGTAAAATAGAGTAAGAAGATAGGAATTATTGATACATCAAATCAAAGATGTTTTTTTAAGATTATGTTTTATTTTCTTAACAAAAATACAGAAAATACAATGATGTTGATTGATTAAGTACATAATTATGCTTGCGCCAATTTACAACGAAGAATTAGCATCACTGAACAATGCTTGCATATGTTTACAACCAAACAACCTAGATCATAATTTTAATTATTTTTGGAAGTCAGTAAATACGCGTAAGTAGTTAACAGTAACTAGGAGTACCTACTAGGTACCTATTACAAAAAGTAGATGCTTAAAAACTGAAATGTTATGCTAATTCCATGTTACTTACAATGACTGGGTAGTAAATAGTACAATGGTAAAATATAATTGTAGTTATTTCTAGATAAATGTGTAACTCTGGTGTTCTACTTTCCAAGAATGATCTTGCGAGAAGCGCCAAAGCTCTGGCCGGACTGGGAGGCCAACTTGTTGGTGCCGGCTTGCAGCCCGATGACCGAGTTTCCGGCGCGGAGAACGTCCTCGCTGAATTCACGTCGGTTCTCTTCCGAGGGCTTCGGCCCGAGGTGGGGGCCGCGCCATTCTGGGTGTTTGTGTGCCTGGAACAAAAGTTTATTTGGTTTAACTGGAGGGTTCAGAATCTAGATTTGTACTTATCTATAAGTCATTATAATGTAAGGAGTGTTTTTAGCAGTTTGAGTGTTTCTGGGTAGAGAACTCAAACGTAATGCCGTAGTATGTATCAACGGTTAATTATTTGGTACCTAGATAAAAACATCATCATCATCATCATTTCAGCCATTCGAAGTCCACTGCTGAACATAGGCCTCCCCTAAAGAGCGCCATGACGAGCGATTTTGTGCCACCTACATCCAACAACTTGCGATGGCTATAATGTCGTCGGTCCATCGTGTGGGTGGTCTCCCTAAACTTTGCTTGCTTGTTCGTGGTCGCCATTCCAGTACCTTTATTCCCCAATGGTTCTCGGTTCTGCGAATGGCCTGCCCATTGCCACTTCAACTTGCGAACTCTGAGAGCTATGTCGGTAATCTTGGTTCTTCTTCTACGGATTTCCTCGTTGCCAAAGATCATAGGATCTTTGTATGATCTTTGTCGTTACGGATTCTATCAAGTAGTGAAACACCGAACATAGCTCTCTCCATTGCACGCTGTGCGACTTTAAGCTTGTGTATGAGACCAATAGTTAGCGACCACGTCTCGCAAACCGGAAAGAATAGACTGCTTACCGTCCTGCCAATGGCGAAAATGGTCTGTGTGACAAGTGTGATGTTCTTCTGGTCCCAAAGGTCGGTGGTCTGGAAGAGGTCCACGTCAGGCACTCCATACTTCACGCACGCATTCTGGAACCTGAAATGTTATTAAAGTTTCATGATTATTAGGTAGCTATTTAATAGTTTTTAAATTAATAATTTTTTATTCGTTGGAAAATTTTGCATCACGGACGGTGCTTGAACCCGCATCATTCCGTGCCTCTGCGCGGCATATCAGCCGTGTTTGGTTGGTCAGTTCAGATTACTACCAATAGATGGCGCTACCGTCCACGTAAGACTGGTTTAGAGACTAAAGGAGAAATTTTGAGATTATGAGTCAGTGGTCACTGGAGGGGGGCTACCCCCTGGTACCCCAACCCCCCAGGGCACTACGTCTCCCCCCCCCCACCTCCACCACCTCCTCACCCCTCAAAAAGTATGTACAATGAACATAATCATAGATAAATCACAAATAAAAAAATGGTACCTACTTAAAATAATACTGAACAAGAATATAACATTTATTTAAATCGTGTCTGCATCTGTTTGTCTGTTTGCGCATTACGTGAAAACTACTGGACCGATTGCGATTCAGTTTTCACTGCTAGATAGCTTAGGTTTTGATTTAAAACTGGTTTTATGTACCTACTTGGTATCTAAATTCGAGCAATCGGTAAATAACCGTTTGACGTCTGAATGAAGTTTTATATTTTGGTATATTGGTACTTTTGGTTTTGGAATAACTCCTTAAATCCCAGAAAAATGACCACGCGGGCAAAGCCGCGGGCACAACTAGTAAATTAATAAACAAGTAATTGGTGCAGGCCTGAGGTTTGAATTCCGTTGGATTGTGAATAGCCCACCAACGCTCGGCCACCGCTCCCTGCTTGAATGCTCGATTCTTCTGCTTCTTGGATTTCCACTCCTTTACGGTTCCACTCTTCTTCTTGGGGTTACACTCATATCGGAGATTTTACAACATCATGGCTATCCTTACTTTATACACAGCCACTCTGAAGAGCGAGGTGGCACTGCAGCTAAACCGTTCGCACAGGTTCTACGAGTATAACCAGGGATGCAGCCTCCTGCTCACACATGGTTTTCCTGCGATCTTTCCTTGAATTATGATTTGTACAATAAGGTAGTAAAAAAATGATACAGGGTACTTATAATAAGCTACTGAACATGACTTTTTTTTTAATGGTGTAATCTGTCTGTCTGTCTGTATGTTTGTTCGTGCATCACGTAAAAACTACAAGACAGATTGCGATGCGCTTCACTGTTGGATAGCTGAAGGTATTACTTAAAAACTGGTGTACTTGGTATCTCGATCCGATGATAGGATGCCGAGCAATCGATAAAAAACTATTTGAGGATGAACGTACGTACGTTGTAAAAGTACTTTATAGGTACTTTTGGTCCTGGAGAACACGTATATAGGCTACTTTTAAATAAAATGACCACGACGCAGCGCGGGCACAGCTAGTGTTATATAATCAAGTATGATATTTAAACGGTATGGCAAATGCGCTTCGCAATATCACGGAACCCGGGTCGAACCTCAGTCCCACACCAATGATTTAAGTTCTTAGTCGTGTGCAGTGTAGCCATATTGCTTGAAATGGTGAAAGAAAACATAAAGTTTCTACCTTTCTCTTTCTTTCTTTTTGAGAGAAAGTCCCATTAGTGTGGAAGAAACATCTGACGATGAAGGATCGTTATTGATGTGTAAAGTACCTAAGGTATTGAAAGATGGTCAGGAAAAGATCACAAATTGATTGCAAAAAGGTTTAAAAAGACGTGTGTCCACAACGCCTAACAAACGAGTGAAGCGTAGGAAATGGCTACTGCTTATGTGTGCGTGAGTAGATAAATGTGGTGTTTTGTGATTGATACACAATTTCATTGCAAAAGACTGCATTGTTTTTGTTTTTCTGTGAGAACTTGACTCTTGCTGCGATGTGGTGGCCGATCGGCTTAACATGGTGTAAGGCTGTGCGTGCGGCTTGTACGCGTACGAGCGGATTTCTTCCATGACAGCTCTTTCGTAAAATATGATGTTTCAGTATGACCACGAGGACATGTGTATCCTCGTGATCATATTGGTATGATAGACTAGTATGACCACGAGGAATTTCTTTCGATTTGGCGGTGTGAAATGCGTGGAGTTATAAGAGCTATTATATAACTGTTTAATATATTTGTAGGAAACAAGGTAGTGAATGTCCGATCATCATCATATTCATTTTCATTATCATCCGGAAGATCCACTCTGAATATAAGCATCCTCTATATAGAACGTCATAACTAGAGGTTGCTGTTTGCTCCAGCGGCTCCCCGCGACTTTCACCAGGGCCCCATTAATTATGTACAAAAACTTTAGGTACCACTGCAATACCTCTGCGATTGGACTGTCTATATTTAGTCTGCTAAATCAAAAACTCTACCGAAATTTTATAGCAAAAGAGCGATGGTGGCCTAACGGTTCTATAGTGCAATTTAGAATCCAACGATACCGGGTTCAAAACCTAGGCTCCGCACCAATGACTTTTCTAAGTTATGTGCGGTTTTCCATCGCTCCGTGCTTCGGAGGGCACGTTAAGCTGTCGGTCCCGGCTGTTATTGATTAATAGCAGTCGTTAAGCCATGGTTAAGGCATGTCAAGCCGTCCGAGGGCCTCTGACATGTCAGGGGCCCTCGGACGGCTTGACAAACTCTGACATCAGAGGCCAGCACTACCTCATACGACAAACAAGCATAGCAAAAGCAAATAAAAACATTATTACTTGTTTATTCTGTTACAATATCTAAGACATATCATATCACAGAATAATTACTAGTGCCTGGTAACTACTAAGTACCTAGTTATATCTTGATACAACCCTGCCGAGTGAAAAAGTGACAGAGCGATTCTGAAACGGTTAGAGCAATGGAAGCTCTCGCGCCTTGTGATACGGTACATTCTAGCCTGCACGCAATGGGTGAGCGCCTTCTAGGTATATATAATTACAAGATCGCAGCGCTGTGCGAGTTAAATTGCACTTTATTTCGTTGTAGCGAGAGTATATGCATTTAATTGACTTTACTCAGTTATCCTTCTGTACTTGTACTATTATTTACTCTGTGGCAGTAGTACGAATGTGCAACGGCTTCCGTAAATCCCTTGAATGTGGCCACTGAAATAAAATTCATAATAGCTATCAATCAAGCATCAGCATCAAAATATCATTGTTGTGGTCTTCTAGTCAAAATCTATCGATAGCAGCTATCGGCCCGCGATCGAGCCGCGATCGATTATTCATAATATCACAATAATGCAAGGCAAGGCTTATTTATTTTTTAGGCATATTTATTTCTGTTAGTAGCTAACAGAATTGGGGTCACCTCGTGGGGGCCGCATCCAACGCTCCCTCTTCCAATCCGTGGTCACAAACGATAACCTTTCTTTCACAAGGTTATCGGTTCAACTACTTGTGGCCTGTCCGTTGCCACCGAAGTGTCCGATAGTAATGTGTTTATCTAAAGATCTACGCAGTAGATCCTGTAATCTTAGCCGTACCGTACTATGCCCACAATCTAGTCTGTACTAGGCCATTGACATTGAATTCAACATCTAATAGATAGTAGGTACAGGATTAAAAGATATCTAAAAATATAAAAACCCACTGATAAGTTTATTTACATTCTGGCTGTTGAATGATTCTGCAACTATATGCATAATAAACTTTACGTACTATTTGGCATTGTTTGCCTCCGACTGATAAAACGAGGAGTGCGTTTGAAATGAAGTTTGTATGTCTAATGTCCGCTGCCATCTAGCATCGGGCCATTCGAATTTAAAGCGCTTTGTTTTTCGAAATTGACTCTTCTCTTGTATGGCTCCTGTATAATAATTGACTGATGAATGTCTGTTTTTTTTTTTATATTAACCGGCACAAGCCGTACGTACTTCATATGTCAATTGAATAATTTACTCGTAATCTTTATTTATTAATAACATATAGTAAACCAGTAGGTAAGTAACAAAAAGTCTGAACAATAAAGATAATAAAAAAATAATTGGTCTAGGGGAAAGAGACTTAAAATAAGCCACTGAACATATTATTTTTTAAAAGGTACTATTACTTATTCTGTGGCATCACGTAACAACTAATTGTACAATTGCGGTGCGGTTTCAAAATTAAACTTCAAAATTGGTATCTCAATCTGCTGAGTAGAAGTCGAACATTAGATAAAAATACATTATCTGACGTCTGAACGAAGTTTGATGATATTGGTATTTTTAGTTCTGGAATAACAGATAGGATCCTTATGATAGAAGATAATAAGCCGCGGGCACAGCTAGTGTCCCAGCAGGACGGTGAAAATATATCTACCTATTTCAGGATAGGTTTTTTAATATATAAAATGATGTTTGTGATCAATTCCATCTATTACCTACTGCGTAATTCATTGTTTTGTTTAGTTTTAATTGACAACAACGTGGCTACACTAACTGGAAATACCTATTAGCCGTATGTCTTGAAGGAATTTGGCTATAAGCCAAGAGAGACTGACCACTCAAGACTGTAAGCGCTTGCTATCTATTCTTGCCGCGATTTCATTGACAAAAAATAAGTAGGCACTTAAGAAGCTATAGATAATCCAAAACAAAAAAGGTATAATTGCCCACAACATTATCTACAGGCATCCACACCAATATATAAAAGTGAAACGTTGTTTGTTTGTTTGTTTGTTTGTTTGTTTGGGGAGTTTTAACGCGATAACAGCTGGATGGATTTTGGGGAAACTATGTCAGTAGGTACTGTACAATATAGAGACTAACATAGGATACTTTTCCATGGGAAAACTAGAAAAAGACGGTTACTCGCTGTAAGGAACGTTTGCTATGGAAACGGAATAATAACAAGTCTGTCAAAAGACATCAAGATCTTTGGTGCTATACCTTTGCAATGGTTTTTAATATCCTAGAAGAACATAGGATGTTTTTTCGTGATAAACTGTAGTCCGCGCGGACGAAGTCGCGGGTGAAAGCTAGTTTGAAATAATTTTGAACTGAGTAAATTGAAAATGTTTTATTTTCTTCCTTGCTCTACCGCATATTTCCTATGAAAACTACGAATTGTTTGCTATAATTATATGTGCTAATAATAATGCATGGTTTAAATTTCAGCAACATTATCTACAGACAGTTTTTGCCTGTGTTCGCAATTATTTCAACAAAACAAATAAATCTTCTAATTTTGAAGCTGATAAAACTCCAGTCTTGATGAAACGATAACCAGGAATTATTTATTATATTGCACTAAAGTTAAATTTTACCTAAAAACGATTCAGTCGGACATATGAGAAATGTTATTTGATGTAGGTAATACATGCCGCTGTCTTGTAGACGACGGTTGAGGATGACCAGGCTTTTATAAACTAGGTCTAGCCATGATGGCATCCGATCCTAATCGCCCCGACCTACCCTATATGAACATCAAACAAATAAAAAAACGTTATGTACTAAAAAACGCTCGTCATCAAGTAGGTAAATGAACAAGACTCGTTAACTCAAGTCTAGTGAAGTAGTCCATATTTTAAAGCTTTTCTAGTAGCCATTCAAGGGTTCTATTACGCACCTTCCAGCTCCATCATCACCAGCTCATTGGTACGAATATTATTGTACTGTCATCGGGATTACATATATTATCAAAGTTTCACATGGATACGAGCAACTGTACGTAGGTGATTAAATTCAAACCTATAACAAGCCCCCCCCCCCCACCCCACCATCCATCACAGAAGCATCTCGATCACATCAGCTTTTAGACTTAAAAAAACTAGATAAAAAAACGGTTCATTTGTTTGGGAGCCACGATTCCGATCCCGCATTATGGCTAAGAACCATCTCGATCACATCAGCTTTCAAACAGAAAAGACGCATCAAAATCAGTCCATTCGTTCAGGAGCTACGATGCCACAGACAGACATGGATACAATGATACATACATACACACCCTAAACTTATAACACCCCCTCTCTGCTCGAGTTCGGGAGTAAAAAACTAAGATCACTTCCAGATTATAGCTAGCGGGAAACCTAGATGCTTGAGAAGTATCTACACAGATCAGACACATAACTGCACGGTAGGCACGATTAAATATCATATCATCTAACCATTTATCGGGCATTTCCCTCCAATATCCCTAAATATCTATGCTCAACAGATTTTTCATTACAATTTGGCTACTTGCCATGGCTGGACCACTTGATTCTGATATAGGTGGAGTGCAGTTGCAGCCCACATGTTTGTTGAACCATTGATTTATAATATAGCAATGTTCGTCTTTTATATGACACAGAAAGGCATCTGTATTATTTATCTTGAATTATTTTGGAACCAACGCATAACTCTACTAGCGTGTGATAAATTTTCGCCGATATTTTCGGGTTCATATTGAACTAAGAAAAATCGCCGCATTCAAATTGCCGCCTTGAGAATAAATTTGAGTATGAACTATGAATTTAATTAAGAAGAAGGGGGCATCTTCTTAACCATCAAAGGCAATTCTGAAAAAAGGCATCAGCATTTTTCTGTTACATTATGGCAATTTTGCACACGAATTCAATCTACATAACAACACATTAGGATAAATTTAACCATTGATGCTCATATTCTCAAGGGGTATTGCCAGGTTAGAACTCCTCAGTTGTGGGTCCTCCCTACCTAAACTGTGAGACTTGTAGATCTGCTGATCTAGCTTTTAGTACATGTCAAAATAAAATAAAACCGTTGAACTGAAAGATTTTAAGTACTTCTCTTGTTTTAAATATCTTGCTAAGTAGTTGCTACTAATTTAATTTAATACGCTGTGCCATTGCCCTTGTTAGTTGACGTTGGTTGGTAACAAACAACATTGATTTCAGTGAGTCGCGTGAGGATTGTCTGAGAACCTAAGAATACTTATATTAAAAGAAAAGAAGGAAGAGGTAAAATTAGTAACCTAATGTAACCTCGTCCTTTTTGAAGTATTTTTGTCCTTTTCGATCATAACAGTGCAGGTAATCTAACGGACGAGGAAAAAAAGGACGAGGTTACATTAGGTTACTAATGTTACCTCGTCCTTTTTGAAGTCGTAGCTAATACGTCAAATTATTTTGCCTTGTTTGCGATCAAGATATGTAAGTATGTCGTGTTTGACTCCAAAGTCATCTTGTATTCTGCGTTTACTTACTTGCATACAAAACATCCTGCAATGCTTGGTTCGGTATCAAATTAGGAATGAAGCCTTGACATCTTCTAATTCTTCTATGATTTGCATTTGTTCACAGGCATCATTATAATGATATAGCTAGCGGCACGTAAGTCTAGCGGTTAACGAATCGTGGGGATCTGGGATATATTTATAAAATAAATAGGTGGCGAATTTTCTTAGAAATGTCAAAGAAGTTCGGTGCAGTCAAGGATAGGGCATTCGTCCTCAATTACAAGCATCTTCTTACCAACATTCTGAGACTTCATGTAAGCTTTTAGAATGTGAACCTTAACCTCTGTTCCAATTCTATAGACAAGTTAAAAACTAACTTTAAACAAATAATATTCTTAATATACCTTACGCTTCGCAGTCGGCTCATACTATGAATTATATACAGGGTGTAACATCAAGGTGTAGCAATACTGAATCCGAGCATACAAATGCTAATACAGAATATGTCTGTTAGCACTGTAAGTATAGCTAAAATTACGAGTTATAACTAGTCAAAGTATTCAGAAAATATACTGTCTTCAACCCTAGTAATCAGCTGGGAGAGTGACCTTGACCTTATCTTTTTATGTCTGTTTATCAAATTTTGTTTCCTAGACACGTTGTTTACTGACAGTTATGAAAAGCTAACAAGCAAAACACAAAACGAATATCTATTATTTTCACATAAACTGTGTATTATAAATTAACTTTAGAGTATGTTGTGATTTGTGATACTTGTGATGTGCTTTGTGCTATATCGAAACAGTTGTGCGAGTGTAGTGTGGACTATTAAAATGTAGGTCCTTTGTTTACTATGGGACGAGGATGTATCTAGGTAACTATTTATCAATGACTACCTGTCGTTATTAGCAAAAAGCGCACGTTTTTTTGTTATTTAGGTTCATGCCTACTGCCTCGGTATGTTTTTGTTCAAATAATGTTGTTTCCATTGAGTTCAATGCAAACATTCCTTTTTTACAGTGTGGCGGACAAACTTTTATGCAGTGTGGCGGATTCCACACTGCATAAAAGTGAAGCACCCAAGATATGCCAATCCACTCGTATGCCCAAGCCTCACGCACATACGGCCACCACATCGCAGCAAGATCTCGACCTTGATAGTCGTGTTAATTCAGTCTAGTTATAAAGTTATTTTTTTTAATGAAATTGATGTATCTCATCAGTCCCCGAGGGGGCTGGATCGGGCTTCGGACCGTGGTCCATTGCCCGTGCCGGACCTCGACGGGCTTCTACCCGTCGGTAGCTGTTCCCACAGGTTGTGTGTCAACCACAAAAAACACAAATTATCCTCTCACGCACACATACGAAGCTTTCATTTTCTATGCTTCACTCATTTGTTTGGTGATTTGGACTCCGTCTTTTTTTAAACCTTCTTGACCGCTAAGTAGGGACTAACCTATCGCAAGAGAATTATCTCAATAGGGTTGACAAAACAAATAACTTTTTTTAAATTTAATATTTTGAAATCGAATTCTGATTTTAGGTTTTATATCCTGGTAGATGATTCATCAATGGATATACATACACACCTATTGCTACACATTGTTGTTACTCCCTGTATATTACAAAAACTACGCCATGAAGGCTATGTCTTGCATATCAGATCACGAATTAAATTGTATAATATCTATCTATTCTATACTTATAATATATTGCTTTACTAGCTGTACCCGCGGCTTCGCACGCGTGGTCTTTTCTTTAGGTTCAAAGTCCCATAATGTGCTATTCCAGGTCCAATATACCAACATTTGAACAAAATTTCTTCAGCCGTATCTAACAATGAAAACCGCATTGCAATCGGTCCAATAGTTTTTACGTGATGCGTAAACAAACAAACATGAAGACAAACAGACAGAGCGACACGATTAAAAAAAACGTGTTAATACCATTTTCAAGCACCCAAGAGTTATTTTTTTTATTTATCTTATTTTTTTACAGCCTTTTTCGTACCTATTGTTTTATTATAAGTATAGACATATAACTGTGTCAATTTGCATCAAAAAATCCGTCTAGTAGTTTCAGCGTGATACGTGTTCTTTTTAATAACTTTCAACCCATATATTGCGGAAACCCTTTAATTTTTCGAGATGAAATTTTTTCAATGTCCTACCTCGTAGTATGAACTATAATCATACCAAGTTTCATTTGAATTCATTCAGTAGTTCCTGTGCGATGCGCGGTCAAGATACGGACAATCAGACAGACAGACAAACAAAAATAAAAAATAAAACAGTTTTGGCATCAGTATCGAATATAGAGAACCATCCAAAAAATATTATTTATTACTTAAATATTAACATAACTTTGGACCCATATCCCGCAGAAACCCTTTAATTTTTCGGGATAAAACATGTCCTCAATTTTAACCTATCATATAAATTAAGACGGTGCCAAGTTGCATCAAAACCCGTCTATTAGTTTTAGCGTGGTACTTGTTCTTTTAAATAAGTTTCAACCCATATCCTGCGAGAACCCATTACATTTTTCGGGATGTAAAGTAGGTATTCTATGTCCAACCTCGTAGTATGAACTCAAATCATACCAATTTTCATTTTAATTTATCCAGTAGTTGGCGTGAAGTACGCTCAAGATACATACAGACAGACATACACACAAAAATGAAAAAACATACAGTGTTTTAGGCTTCATTAGAGAACATAGAGAGAACTCAAAGAAAAAACACTATATCTTTAATGTACAGAATTTGGACCCATATCCCGCAGGTACCCTTTATTTATTCGGGATAAATAATATCCATAATTTTCACACATCTTATAAACTATGTCTGTGCCAAGTTGCATCAACATCCGTCCAATAGTTTCAGCATGCCACGTGTTCTTTAAATAATTTTTAACCCCTGTCCTGCGAGAACCCATGTTTTTTTAGGGATGTTAAGTATCCTATTAGATGTCCTACCTCGTCGTATGAACTCATACCAAGTTTCATTTCAATTCATCCAGTAGTTCCGGCGGCGTGATGCGCGGCCAAGATGCAGACAGACAGACATACAGACAGAAATGAAAAACATACAGTTTAGGCTTCATTATCGAATAAAGAGTAACCTCCAAAAAAATAAACACAATATCTTTAATGTACAGAATTTGGACCCATATCCCGCAGGCACCCTTTATTTATTCGGGATAAATAATATCCATAATTTTCACCCATCTTATAAACTATGTCTGTGCCAAGTTGCATCAACATCCGTCCAATAGTTTCAGCATGCCACGTGTTCTTTTAAATAATTTTTAACCCCTGTCCTGCGAGAACCCATGTTTTTTTAGGGATGTTAAGTATCCTATTAGATGTCCTACCTCGTCGTATGAACTCATACCAAGTTTCATTTCAATTCATCCAGTAGTTCCGGCGGCGTGATGCGCGGCCAAGATGCAGACAGACAGACATACAGACAGAAATGAAAAACATACAGTTTAGGCTTCATTATCGAATAAAGAGTAACCTCCAAAAAAAAAACACAATATCTTTAATGTACAGAATTTGGACCCATATCCCACAGGAACCCTTTATTTTTTCGGTACAAAAAGTATCCATAATTTTCACCCATCTTATAAACTATGTCTGTGCCAAGTTGCATCAACATCCGTCCAATAGTTTCAGCGTGCTACGTGTTATTTTAAATAATTTTCCATCCCTATCCTGCAAGAACTCTTTAATTTTTCGGGATGAAAAGTGTCCAATGTCCTACCTCGAAGTATGAACTCAAATAATACCAAATTTCATTTGAATTCAGTGAGTATTTTCGGCGTGATGCACTGCCAAGGTACAGACAGACAGACGGACAAACGGACAGATAGACAAAAATACAGTTTTATCTCTAATATAGAATATAGAACGGCCTCCAAACAAAATTATACAATATCTTCAATTTACTGAATTTGGGACACTATCCCGCAGGAACTCATTAATTTTTCGGGATGAAAAGTATCCAGTGTCCTACCTCGAAGTATAAACTCAAATCATACCAAATTTCATTTGAATTCAGTGAGTATTTTCGACATGATGTGCTGCCAAGGTACAGACAGACAGAGGACAGACAGACAGACAGACAACAATTACAAAGATACAGTTTTGACTTTAGTATTGAATATAGAACGGCCTTAAAAAAAAACAAAATATCTTCAATTAACAAAATTTGGGACATTATCCTACAGGAACTCTTTATTTTTTCGGGATAAAAAGTATCCTCCATTTTTACCCATTATATAAACTATGTCTGTGCCAAGTTGCAGCAAAATCCATCTAGTAGTTTCGGCGTGATACGTGTTCTTTTAAGTAACTTTCAACGCCTATCCTGCGGGAACCCTTTAATTTTTCGGGATTGAAAGTATCTTATAACCTACCTCGTAGTATGAACTGAAATCATACAAAGTTTCATTTAAATTCATTCAGTAGTTTCAGCGTGATGCCTAGCCAAGATACAGACAGACAGACAGACAAAAAACCATCTAGTAGTTTCAGCGTGATACGTGTTCTTTTAAATAACTTTCAACGCCTTTCCTGCAGGAACCCTTTAATTTTCCGTGATGTAAAGTATCCTATGTCCTACCTACCTCAAAGTATGAACTCAAATCATACCAAATTTCATTTGAATTCATTGAGTATTTTCGGCGTGATGCACTTCCAAGGTGCAGACAGACAGACGGACAGACGGACGGATATACAGACAGAAAGACAAAAATTTAAAAAATACAGTTTTGGCTTTAGTATTGAATAAAGAACGGCCCCCAAAAATATTTACAAAATATCTTTAATTTACAGAATTTGGGACATTATCCCGCAGGAACTCTTTATTTTTTCGGGATAAAAAGTATCCTCAATTTTAACCCATCATATAAACTATGTCTGTGCCAAGTTGCATCAAAATCCGTGTAGTAGTTTCAGAGTGGTAAGTGTTTTTATTGAAATAACTTTCAACCCCAATCCTGCGGGAACCCTTTCATTTTCGGGATGAAAAGTAGCCTATGTCCTACCTCGTAGTATGAATTCAAATCATACCAAGTTTCATTTAAGGTAAGGTCGGAGGAGAACTGCTCTGCAATGACCGCTCGCCGTTGACCGATCCGATCCATCACTGACCCCCTCAACGTCACACCTCAAAGACATTTTAACTTACTGGTTAATATTGTCCATGAACTTGTAATCCCCTCCAGACACGTTGACCTTGGTGATGATACCGGGCTGCAGTCTGTTCATGAGCTTGCACAGGATGATGCCATCGCGGAGCGCCAGCTCATAAGGTAGGTCTGAGGGGAACCGCTCGCCGATGACCGCTTCGATCCATTGCTGGGCTTCTGCTTCCTTCTCGGGCTCACGTTTGCCAGCGCACTGGAAAGGAGGAATGGGTTGGTTTAGGACTACCGAATGATCTAGATTAGGCTAGTGACCCTGAGTACAAAATTAAATGGTCACGGGTACGAATCCTGCAAGATGCAATCATTTGTGTGATGAGCAGAAATGTTTATTTCCGAGTCATACCAATATATAAAAGTATAACGTTGTCTGTTTGTTTGTTTGTTTGTTTGTTTGTTTATTTGGGGAGCTTGAAGAAACTGGATTTGGATTTTGAAGAAATTTGGAATGGAGGAGCTTATACCCTGGAATAAAACATAGGCTACTTTTTGTTCCGGAAAATTTTAAGTTTCCACAGGAAAACTGGGAAATGTAGATTACTCGCTGTAAGGAACGGTTGCCATGGAAACGAAATAACAAGTCTGTCAAAAAACATCAAGAGCATTGGTGCTATACCTACTTTTGCATTGGTTTTTAATATCCTAGAAGAACATAGGATGCTTTTTTTCGCAATAACCTGTAGTCCGCGCGGATGAAGTGGCGGGCGGGCAAGCTAGTATTTTTATATATGTATTTTTATCCGTTACCTAGTGCCCATACTACAGGGTATCCTATTTTGGAGCTAGGTTATGGTGTGGAATTGTCCCGAATATTTTATTTTTATTTTTTTAGTGTTTTGTTCATGTTTATCATTATTTGCTTATACTGAAATTCGTATAATTAAGTTAATAGCGATGGATAATCACAGAATATCATGTGCCATCGAACCGCGCCGGCCACTGTATTTGTCAGATGGAAAAAGATTAGAAAAGTGTAAAATCTCAGTTGAAAACCTACGGTCGTTTGACAGCGCCTTCATGATCATCGTCATCATCATCAGCCCATATTCATCCACTGCTATTGAACGCTAGTGAGCCCGATCTTCGGTTCTTCTCATCATGCGTAGTGCTAACTGCATGTATTGTTTGAACCTGTTGCCAATTAGTAATGAACGTTGCCACATTTGTATAAAAGTAAGTATATTTTTTAAGTTAATTTCAGTTGTATGTGCTAAAAACTAAAAAATGAAAGAAAATCTTGGGGCTAATCGAATTTCTATTACTCATGTTACACTACGATTCGACTCACCCCACGATTCTATTTTTTTTTTAGTTTTTTGCTAACATAAAACTGTTTAACTTAAAAAAACTTATTTTATTTTCAAGTTATTAGTTTTTTATTTAGTTATTTTCATAAATGTACCTACTGTGTTCTACTTGTCAAGCCCTTTCATTTGATACCCATATTGAGGGGATTGGAAAAACAAACAAAGTAATCTGCCGTTTTGTGGTGGCGGCCATCGTGGATTTGGAAGTTTCATGGTGTACTGTATTCTAATTGAAGTGGCAATATAGTTCGCAGAGCCGAGAACCACTGAGGATAAAGGTTCTGGAATGGCGACCACGAACAAGCAAGCGAAGTGTAAGAAGACCCCCACACGATGGACGGACGACATTGTAGCCATCGCAGGGAGTCGGTGTCGGATGGAGGCGGCACAAGACCGTTCGTCGTGGCGCTTTTTGGGGGAGGCCTATGTTCAGCAGTGAACTGCTAAAGGCTGAAATGATGATGATGATGATGACTGTATTCTAATAGTTAAGCCAATTTTGTGGCGGCAGCCATCTTGGATTTACAATGATACTGAATAGACATCATTGTATTGTTAGCAGAACTAAAGGCGTGTACCAAATATCAAATCAATCGGTCAACAGTAAGGGGGTAAAAATTCATTTACTAGATTTGACATATAAACAAACAAAAAACAAACAAGTGAAGCTGGTGCATTCCGATTCACGATATTATCTATGTGAGCGATCACAGTGCTATTTTGCGTTCCGATTCAGATATCGCGCTCATGACAGTCAAGTGCTGCAGTTGATTTGGAACGCTCGTGAGCGTGATTACAAGATCACAACAACATAACCTCAAAAATTGCTCAAAATACAAGGTTACTAGGTTACTCGTGGGGATAGTAGTCTATCTAAAAATTGGTCAATTGTCTGTAGTACTACAGACAATTGACCAATTTTAATATGGAAAAATGATCGAAAATCACACACAACTGAATTCAAATAACAGTTTTCTTTGCAAACATCCGTCAGTCTGTCACTTTGACAGTAGTCACGGTGATATCGGTTTGGGGCATGTTCGGTGTAATCGCAAAATGGCGGATGTATTGACGTAGTCCATGACGTCACAAGGAATATCGTTGTTGCGCTCACGATGACTCGGTCGGTACGCGTTTTAGCGCGATAATATCGATTTAATCGATTTTTGCGCCTCTCGGAATGCATCCTTAGCTTGACCTTTACTTCACGCCAGTAATCGTAATTCAAAATCTTTGGATACTTTCCGTGTAGGTATAATCTATGGTACGTACTCAACCGCTTCGAGCGCATGTCGCGTTTCTAAGCTCCTTTTATACGTCCAAGGAACATAAAGGTTAATCATTACGGTTAAAATTAAGGTTAAGCATCAGAATTGCCAACAACATGCAGTACCTACTTACTGTATACAAATAACACATCATTTTTTGTTTACTACCTTATGTACTTTTTATCTTCCTTTACCTGAGACATCGTCAGTAAACAATGTAAGTAATGAATAAGCCTAAATACCTATAAAAATAACGAATTTCCTAAAAACCCATAACAAAACGAAGTGAGCTATTTGTTTTCAGGTCGTAACACCAAAGGACGCTTTGACTTATGTTATTGTTTTTGTTTCAATGGTTTATCAATATAAATTAGTCATGCATCCGCCGTTGGCTTCACTCGCTCCTACCAACATTAGGCATTTACTCGAAATAGTTAATCTAACCGTAATTTGAAGATTAGCTTTTTCATACTAGAATTTACTATCTTTTTTTAAACCGGACTCAGTGGCCTTGCATGAGTTTTTGCCTCCCGGGGCCAAGCCGAAATTTGCCGCCCCCTATTTTTTTCAATTCCATATCTGTATAGACATAGAAATGATTAAAAGACGAGGACAGCAGTGTCGAAAATATTGAGCTATTTCTGTTTATATAGAAAACGAAACATAATATCAAAATATACGCCATCGAGGCGATCGCGAAAATTTTGAATTATTTCTATTTATAAGTTTAGACTTTTAATCATACGAAACATTGTATTGACTAGACCAAAAAGCGCGAGCAAAGCGAGCGCGAACAATTTAGACCAATTTCTATCAATATTTCGCTACAAATATAATCTATCACGAAAATTTAGAGTTTAATCACAAGAAAACAAAAAATCGATTTTATTGATAGCGTGAAAATGTGAGCGCAGCGTGCTTGGTCGAAAAGTTTCCGCCATTTCAATCAGTGCAGAAAAGGAATAATTACAATTTTTATTAAAATAAGTCATTGAGTCAAGCTATAATCGGCCATAAATCTGCGCGAGAGAAGCGAAAATCTTTTTGGGTTTTTTATTTTAATTCAATTTGGAGACGAGCCAGTGCTGCCCGGTGCCCTTATACGGCTGCTTCCAGAGTAAGGCGTCATCACGGCGGCGTCATGGTAACCCCCGCACCACTAGAAGGCCCGGGGCTAAGACGCTCAAGCTTTTTTCGAATCAAACAGCTGTAGTTAATAAAATAATTATATAATTTATATTATTGAACTATTTTATATATTATTTTCACTTATTCTTAGCTAATTTCAATGGCTTTCTAGAACAGGAACTCAAAACATTCTAATTGTAAGTATTCAGCAATTAGACACGTCAATAGATTATGGGGGCCCGGTTCAGCTGTTCCAGGTGCAGGTTACCGTCAACCCGTGGACATCACACGTTTATAGGCATTTGGAGGCGTAGACACGCAAGAGTTAACTTCACATGGTAAGTATATAGAACACTATTGTATAGTTTTGCAATTCTATTTTAAACAACTTCCAGTTGTCCCATTGACTTGAATATTTGCGTAAATAATTACGTATGTAATCCCGGTGACAATACAATCATCTTATCGCTGCAGCCAGGAGGTGCCGAGCTCCGCTCACTGCCGCCCCCTACTTCTGCGCCACCCGGGGCCATGGCACCCCCTGCTATGCTACTCAGACTTATCTTAAAATTCATGTTTTTTTGATTCAATCAAATCAGATTACAGAAGTTTCTCATTACTCACGGTGTTCTAGTCTAGTCTAGTCATATAGTAAGCAACTGAAGGGATTATTAATGTATCATATTTTTTAACTGATACCGATACAAAGAAGTGTAATATCATCCGGTGCAACGCCCCTAAAGTAAATAAGTACATATGCACACACTTCATTTATTATTATATATACGGACAAAACAAAGCAAACTTAACTCAATTAAAAATATTATTCTTTGCGAGTACTTGTCGTGATCGGACGCATTTTTACTGAATGCTTTACGAATATTGATAGTGTTTTCAAAATGTATAGTTCACCGATATTGACTGCGCTTGTTGTGTATAGTATCGCAAACACTCCTCGAGTGCTGTTGGTTTTTTTTTTTGTATTTATGCCGAGGCTATTTACTCGACTTTTTTGAAAAAGAGAAATTAAGCAAGTGATAAATGAATATAAAACAAACGATCTGAAAAAAACTATGTAACGACACTGTGGACAGACCTATGACATACTACACTTGTGGATCTAAGCTAATTTTCACAAGGGCTAGTGGAAAATGTGGACATAGAACCGTGTGGAATATACAAGGAAGGAGGTCGGAGGAAGGAGGTATTGGACTTTCTGTAAACGACATATTCTGGATTGGGCAAATTCTGGACTGCGCAGAATCGCTTTAGAGCAGGAATGTGGACATATACCTTCACAAGGACTTGTGGAAAATCAGGACGTGGGACCGAGTTAAATGTATACGAAAGGAGGCTTGGGCTGATTCAGTAACCGACTTATTTCCTGGATTGGCCAGATTTTGGATTTGCGATATTTAAAATAATGTTAAGGTAATGATTGCAAGGAGCAACTAAGCTAAGTTCCGATGTATTTTATAAGTTAATTGAAGTAAAAATGTAAACTATATCAATTTTGTGTTATTTACACTATATACTATTGCTAGCCGATTGAGTTACCGAAATATCTTTGTAATATCTTGTGGTTTCCTTATATATACCTACTCTGTATTAAACTAACTGACAGTCGTCAGAAGGTTAATGACAAACATAGCTTGTGGACTTTGTAGATGATGTTTTCCTCTCGCGCTTCGAACGAATCAAAATATTCAGCCCATTGTAGGCTTAATAAAAGGGCTATGTGTGGACTCTTTAGTTAAGAAACCCTAAAAAATACCAAGATATGTCATTTTTTATTTAATATTTATTGTTAAGATTTGATCCGTGTCGCCAACACAATCGATTGGTGCAATAATACTGTTACATGAGATTCAATCCCTATCCCCCAGGAACTCTTTATTTTATCGGGTTAAAAACATCTTAATTGTATCTTAGTTTTGCCATATGACATTTCATTTCAATATTTCATCCGTTTCGCCAGTACTATCGATTGGTGAAATAATATTTTTACATTAATTTCAACACCTATCCCACAGGAACCTATAGTGTTTCGTGATAATAAGTATCCCAAATATTAAACATAATATAAACTATGACTGTTGTCGAATTGCATCAAAATCCATCAAGAAGTTTCAGCGCGATGCGTGTTTTTTTACATAAATTTCAACCCCTATCCTGCGGGAACCCTTTAGTTTTTCGGAATATAAACAGAAAGACAGACAAAAAAATACTGTTTTGGCCTCCATATCGATATTGAAGTTAATCTCAAATACATATAATTATCATAAAATATTTGATGTACATATACAGTTACAGTTTAATTGTAGTATATAGATAATATAGATAGATAGATAAATCTGCCCTAAAAGTATTTTGAAAAAGCGACTAGAATAACATGTTGTTCATGTTAAGTACTACCTTCCATGTTAATGAAACGCTTGTCGAAGTCAAGGAGTGTTTTTCATCGTAGTACGTATCATTTATTGGTTATTGAGAAATGAACGCAGATAATTTTTACAAATTTTCAGGGTTTGGATACGTATTCATTTATTGTATTTAAATAAACACGGGTAAAAAGAAGCCACTAATAGAAGTTCATGAGCATTTTCATCTTAGTTCAATGTTGAATCGATTAAACATTTATGAAAATAATACTGACAGTTTATTTCAAAAACGTTATTTCAAATCTCTAGGTCCACCGTTTAGGCTATGAGTTGTCTGTCAGTCAGTATGTCATGGTACTGTTTTTTGTTTTATAGATATACATTACGGTTAGTTTTAGCAGTCTGATCCTGAAGTAAAGAAAAATAAAAAAAGGAACTGCATTTCTCAGTAAAATTACGATATACGACAAAGTCGGAATTTTGAGGCCCCCATATAGATGGAGGCCCTGGGCTCATGCCCGCTGTGCCCCTAATAATACGGCAAAATGGCCCTGTATATCCATCTAGTTATTATCTTTAATTGATTGATTGTATTGACGTTAGTTTCCGTTCCAGGTAAGGTCAGACTTATTAGTATTCCATCGACGTTAGCATTAGGAACAGTACATAATATATAGCTGCCTAGGTAGTCAGATGTATTGTATTATAATGAGGTACCTTTATATTTATTTATTGTTCTAACGTTTATACTGACGTCTGTAAAGTACCTTCTAGTGGCGTTATTCAGGTAAAATATTGTTCAAAAGCCTATCACTATATCGCTAAAACTGTGCAAATTTTGAGAAGTGCCCCTAATGAGATGTACAAGTTGTGGGAATTGAACCTATTGCGTAATACACATTTTGCGAAGTGCACATTGAGTGCCTAACCTATTGTAAGGAAGTCCCCGGGCCCGCGTCTGTCTGTATCCAATCTGTATCTTTTCTTTTTTTTTATTACGGACTAGGCAATCGTTTGACCACGATCTCACCTGATGGAAAGCGATGATGTGGTCGAAGGTGTGTATCTACGACTCGATCTCGAGAACCACTGGTTTTTGATGCAGTTTTACTGTTATAATCTGAATGTCACAAGGAAGGTAACACTTATGTCCGGGCGAAGCCGTGCTGGGTTACTAGTAAAATTTTAAAAGTTTGGCACGCTATGCCTATTGGTAAGCTTGCGCAAATAAAGCTCGCAAGCTATGAAGAGAACTACCTAATAAGAAACTTTGTACAGTACAGGAGTCAGGAGACATATCTCATAAGGGAGCCCAAGTAATATACATTTAAACATATCAACACTAATATTATAAAGAGGAAAGATTTGATTGTATTTTGTTTGTTTGTTTGTAATGGATAAACTCAAAAAATACAAACCCAATTTAAAAAATTCTTTCACATAAAGAGAGCTAAATTATCAGCGAGTAACACCAGCAGTATTTTATTTTTCATAATATTAGAGTTCCCTTCTAAAATTGCAAATCAAATTTTGCAAAAAAACTCGATTACTTTGTATCACAAACTAAGAAGGAGCACAAACTATGAAGATGAGAAGGAGATACGGGTCTTTGTATATGGAACGTTGCCATGGAAAAGAAATCACAGAACATCTAATAATCATTGATGTAGGAAATGTTCTATGCTAATACATGAAATAATAACAAATCTGTCAAGTACGTGAGTAATAATGCAGTTGTCTATGGTCATAAGCCAGTGGTATTGAATTACGCTTACTGGCGTTTTTTTAGAGATACGACGGGTACAAAAATTCTAAAAAAAAAAACCCGTGGTGTGAGCGTTAACGATAAACTAAAAAAAAAAAAACGATTTTAAAAATTCTAGACGGAGCGTAGACGTTTCACGACAAACAAACGGCCGTGTGCACACAGCGCACGTTTGTTCAACACAGCTCCATCCAGTTTTTTAAACCCAAGGAGGTTGAATTACGCTTACTTCCCACCCGGTTTCTTAAACCAAAGGAGGTTAAATTACGCTTACTGGCGTTAAACCTTTTAACAGTAACCGTCATTCAACCTTCTTAGAATAATACTATAGACAAAATGGTACGTGAGTATAAAACCTATAAACATAAACATTTTGCGTAAGAAATTGTTGTTGTTCTATTTATCCAAATAAAGTACCTACTAATTTTATATTTCTATACATCTACCCGTGCGAAGCCGGGGCGGTTCATTATAAACTTGTTATAATCAAATTATGTTCTCAAATGTATTCTTATCAATAAACTTACTCACTTATAGGTAGCTAGTATCCGTTATCGTATTGACTCTGAAACCACGCAGACCTTCACCAAAAACATTGGGTACCTGATAAGCCAAGTGCATCTTGAAACTTGGTAGATAAGAACAATTACAGTTTTAAAGTTATGTTTTCTGTTTGGGTTGTGTGTAATCTATTTCTTTTTATATCTTCTATACTAGCAAAATAAAGATATAATTAAAATAATTTTAATACCGAAAAAATATAGGGTTCCTGCGGATTAGGGATTGAAACTTATGTTACAGTATAATTGCAACAATCGATTGTGTTGGCGATACGGACCAAGTCTTAAAAATAAAATATGTTTATGGTTAAACAGAGATATTTTTTAGGGGTCTGTACCCAAAGGGTCCAAATGGATCCTATTTATTAAACCTATAAATGAATGAATTTGTTGAACGGTACCGGTAACCCTCTTAACACGTGGTCCGCGACAGTATTACATGTGTTTATGTTTTATGGCGAGGTAGGCGAGAGATGGCTGCTTAAAAGATCAATAATGCAACTTAGAATTCAAGGATACCGGGTTCGGTCCTAGGTTCCGCACCAATTACTTGTCTAAGTTATGTGTGGTTTCCATCGCTCCGTGCTTCGGAGGGCACGTTAAGCTGTCGGTCCAGGCTGTTATTGATTAATAGGAGTCGTTAAGCTATGGCAGAGACCCTCGGATGGCCTGACCAATTCTGACACCAGAGGCCACCACTCATACGATAAACAATCATCATTATCGTTTATATCCTAATAATTAATTAAACAAAAGTTCACAAATTTTTAGCCATATAAACAACGTGTTTTTTCTATGATTTTGTTTTTGCGATATTGTTAATATATAAATAGACATGTCGTAACTGATAGTACAAACTAAAGTGCACCAAAAAAAAACAGTCATTTGCGAGTCTAGTGACTTGCGCTAATGATTCCGTAAAATGAAGTCGTGTACGAATACATTTGAACACACTTCTACCAGAGTACATATTATATTAGTATATATTATTGTTGGTCTTTACAGCCAGTAGTGTATCGAAGCATTGTTTTCGAGTATGTCTACTGTCAGTCGGAGACCGAGGCCGTTGCCACCTGTGGGTGTTTACCCAGCTACAAAAAAGGAGGTTTATGATTTTATCAGAATACCTATGTATGCATGAATCAATGTGTACATGTATGTTCGTCTGTTTGGAGATGACCACAATTTACAGCCAACCTTTTAAATTTGTAGGAATCTTCTATTAGTAAAACCAGAGATTTTAAGCTACTTACAAAAACTAACTTACAAAAAAGGAGGGCATCGATTTCACGCGTATGTCTACACTCATATTATAAAGAGGAAAGATTTGTATTATTTTTATTTTTGTATCTTTGTTTGTAATGGACAAACAAAAAAATACAGAAACGATTTAAAAAAAAAAACATGTATTAGAAAGCTACATTATCAGCCCATCAATAGTGCCCATGTTACTCACATGGGCACTATTTTATTTTTCTAGAAAGTAGAGATCACTACGAAAATTGCAATATTACAATATTATTGCAATAGTACACCTGGAGAGTATATCCATTCAAACAAAAAAATAATTTTCAAAGAAATCGGTGAACATCAATAAAAAAAAATGCAGTCGAACATATAACCATCTCCTTTTGTGAAGTTGATTAAAAATATACAACGGAATGACACGTTGCCATGGAAACAAAATAATAAAAAGCCTGTCAAGTACGTGGGTAATGATTAGTAATAAGTAAAAAAACACCATGATCCTTGTTGCCAAAGATTTTGAATTACGCTTACTGGCGTATTTTTTTTATTTTTTTTACAATGCGTATAAAAATTCTAAAAGTAAATAAAATGCCACGGTGTGAGCGCTACCCGTGCGAAACCGGGGCAAATCACTAATATGTAATTTTGTTAAAAATTGGTACTTATTAGTAGTATTAATATTATGTTAGTCTATATGGGTAGGTATCTAAACGAATGTTACTTTTTTGTATCTCAATTTCAATTTCTTACTTTGTATCT
Organism: Alsophila aescularia; assembly: GCA_946251855.1. NCBI lineage: Eukaryota > Metazoa > Arthropoda > Insecta > Lepidoptera > Geometridae > Alsophila > Alsophila aescularia. The sequence continues at coordinate 42,293,329 of OX276383.1, forward strand.
CAATCCGATGAGTAGAGAAGCCCGTCAATCGATGAAATAATATTTGACGACTGAACGAAATTTGGTAAATTGTACTTTTGGTCCTGGAATACATAGGCTACATTTTCCCCAGAAAAAAGTCCACGCGGGCAAAGCCGCGGAGGATAATATAAAACTACTCTATACCTATATTATTCTGGTTTATTTTTATCTTACGTTTTTTTTTGTCAGACAGAAGTATATATATTTCTAAACGATATATTTTATTTTTCTTTTTCTTTCCGTCGGAAATAAAATATGGCAGTTGTAAGCCGCTTGATACTTCATATTTCCAATAGCACTCTCGCGGTAAAGACGAATCCAATGATACATCATTTAACAAAATCCATTTAGCCGTTTAGTCTGTAGACCAAAGAAACGTAAAAACAAACAAACTTACATACATACAACCCAAACACATAACGTCGTCTGTATGACTAAACAATACGCTATGTTTGTCATTAGCCTTCTGACAACTGTGAGTTAGTTCAATACATGGTAAGAAACCATGAGAAAAAATAAATAACCACGAGAGCGAAGCCGCGGGCAAAAGCTAGTAAACTAATAAAATAAAAATAATTTAGCCGTCGACTTTTGACCTCGGACTAACATTTACTGTGCAAGTGTGACATTGTGCGATAGTGACATGTTGAGAATGTGACATTCAGCGAATGTGACATAATGCGAGAGTGACGTTGCACAGGTGCCTTATATTTTTTCCAGAAAATATTTATTCTAGAATAAATATTTTTTATTAACTGCCAATAACTATTAGGTAGGTATATAGTAAGTAGATTTAGAAAACCAGCAGCTGTTTAGAGTGCGATCTCTATATTTATAGAGTTCTTACGCCAGCGTATGCCTCCCATTAGTTTTCTTCTCTGAGTTCATTCGATTAAATCCAAACAAACAGTGTTTACAATGTTTACGTAAAACAAAGTAAAAATACTGTTGTTACTTCATCGCTGGCATTATATCTAGGGTGTTATAACGGATGTTTTTTTTTAAAGGTATAGAACTTTAAGTTGGCAACACTTTTTTAACTGGTGGCCATTTTGTAAGCTGTCAAGTGATTTATGTTTAGTTTGGTTTGGCATTTCAACATGAATAGACTGACGGCTGAACAACGCTTCCAAATTGTGCAAATTTATTTTGAAAGTCATGGTTCTGTTCGAAATACGTATCGCGCACTACGTCCATTTTACGGTCAACATAATCGTCCATCAGAGCAATTAATTCGATTAACTATGGAACGTTTTCGGACCCGTTTACTCTAAATGATAATACGCACCCACAGAGACGTCGTACAGTGCGTACAGAAGAAGTCATTGTCCGTTACATCCTGAAAAACTGACTGTTTGGTGTGCTTTATGGGCTGGTGGAATAATTGGTCCGTACTTTTTAAAAACGATGCTGGCCAGAACGTCACAGTTAATGGTGATCGCTAGAGAGCCATGATTACTGACTTTTTCGTTCATCAATTGAACAATCATGATGTGCAGGTGCTGTGGTTTCAACAAGACGAGGCAACATGTCATACAGCTTGTGCCACAATTGATTTATTGAAGGAAACGTTTGGTAACCGCATAGTTTCACGTTTCGGACCCGTGAATTGGCCTCCAAGATCCTACGATTTAACTCCGCTTGACTACGTTCTGTGGGGATATGTGAAGTCGCTAGTCTACGCCGATAAGCCCGAAACGATTGACCACTTGGAGGACAACATTCGCCGCGTTATTGCCGATATACGGCCACAAATGTTGGAAAAGGTCATCGAAAATTGGACCTCCAGATTGAACTACGTCCGAGCCAGCCGTGGCGGTCATATGCCAGAAGTCATATTTAAATTATAATGCCAGAAGATTATCTTTCGAATACAGTAAATTTCATGTCAATTTAAAAAATTATCTTTGTTTTATTCCATTTCAAAGTTCTATACCTCTAAAAAAACACGCTTTAGTTTTAATATTAACTAGTTAACCATAGATATTTCGGGTCATTCATGCTGAAGGCAATGTGATGAGTTTTGGCCAGTGCTCACTTATCTTCAGCTTATTGTCGAATGGCCGGTTCCTATATCTTAAAACAAACCGTTTTCGCTTATCTGTCCGTCAGCTTTTGACATAAACTCCATAAAAACGTCAATAAGTAACGAGAAATTGGAAAAACATTTCAACTCATTTCATTATTACAGAAATGGGGGGTTATTATGGCCGGTTAAAACGAACCGTTTTGGCATACTGTCTGTGAGCTTTAGTCAGACATTAACTCCATACAAAAAGCGTCAAAAAGTAATGAGTCGTAGGAAAAATGACTTGTTTCATTTTTGTAGAAATAGGGTGGGGGGGGGGGGGGGGTACGTCGACTGCTCGGCGGCGTGACGAAATAATCGTCAAAAATGATTTATAATACATAAATGGATTAGGGTCAACAAATCTTTCAATATTAAGAAAATCTTGGGAAAATGCAAATGAAAACTACAGTTTGGTGCACCCATTGATACATACATAACATGCTGATTTATACACAAAATTGCATCAAACACGCAGATATGCACTGAATCTTTGATCTTATTCACATGGCCCTCTAGCTTTTGTAACTAGAAGAAGTATTCAGTTTCATTTTGAAAAAGCTCTTTAATTCTTAAGTTTTTTTTTGTTCCTACATCTTATAGTTTCGTAATGGGTAACCTTTTATTTCATGTCATCCACAAATTAATGAATGAAAACATATGCGTGGAACTATGAGGCTGCAAACATTTATTTAATTCACCAGATTTATCGCACGTTTCCGGCGGAAAATTGACGTTAGCGGATGATGTAAATAATGATGACGACATGTACGTACAATACGTATCTAGGAATATACAGCTGTATACTTGTATACGCAGTCAACAGAAGTTGTTGCCGCCCGCCCCCGCGACCTAGCCGGCGTGTTGGGCGGGCGGTTTCGTCCCGCAGTTCACTTGTTGATATCGCACCGTAAACTTGCCCTCAAGTGTCAAAAAGTTTTGTGATACCAAAATGGCAGTACGTAAGATAATTATTTTATTTCTTATAACAGATTAACACTTACAATTTTGAACATTTACATATGTAATGCACATTGCATGATAATAATATTGTGATATATTTAAATACATTTAAGTTTTTATAAAACTTAGTGTTTATCAAAACTTTCAATAAGTTAAGATTATCATTAGGTTTTATTTTTGTAATTACTTCTAGCTCCTTTTTTAATAACTTACTCGTACAAGTCAATGAAAATCCAGTAGAAATATTTTTCGAGAACATAAACTATTAAACTATTTCCTAAACATAAACAAGGTAAAGTTATTTTTAAACTGTTATAAGTCAACTTTACCAGTTCGGTTTTCAAATGCTTGTTTTTAAATTTGGACCCTTCAAAATTACACTTTAACTTGTTTTTATTGCGAAAAAAATATTGTAGCTTACAAAAAGCAAATCGATACAATCTTGGGTAGAAAGTCATTAAATTAGTTAAATGTCATTGTTTCGTGAGTTAGTCAATTATTTTAGTAGAAAATTTAGATTTTTTAAAATAATATTTAGTACTTATACTGTTAAATACGATGGTTTCAAGGTTATACATTGTTTTCGAGATAGGTTATTGTTCTTGGGTTTGTTGTTCAATATTATCAATGGAACAAAACAATTTTGAGGTTATTCAACCTGAATAAACAAAATTCTTTTTATCATCATAAACAGGCTCAGGCACACATTATGAAAAGGGTATCTTAAATTCGTGGCCATACTGGCCATACGTAATAATGAAATTCACGTTACCCACTTTGGTGTAGTGGTTGGGCAGATCAGCTTATAATACTGCAATTAGGGTTTCGATTTCCACGAGGGCACAGATGGTTATTTGAAGTGCACCCTATTATTACGCTACTATGTTAGGACGGAAAGAGAGAGAATGGATCCACAAATCAGGCTGTGGATGGTTTGATAAGTATCATTATGTTCTTAAATTTTGAGTTTCATCATGCCCTTATCTTTCGCATTTTTTTTAATCAGTCTTTTCAATGCTACACCCTACACAACAAAGTTGTTTGGAACATAAATTCTTCGATGAGCCAATTAAATGTTACAACACAAGACACATACTGCTTTAATCTTCTAAATTATTAATGTAAGCATCAGTAAGTAAAAACACTGACACGAAATGCGATGTCTGACGTCAATGTAGAGTGTTTAGCATTAGAACGCCGCAGCTGTGTCTAGATATCACTATATAGATACATTAGAGAACCATTACATAACTTTTTACGACTTCAAAAAGAGAGCTTCTCATTTTAAAAGATTTTTAGTTACCTCATGTCTCCAGGATTTCTAAACAAATCCAGATGTTTTTTTGTTGTTGAAAATGTAGACCTTCAGCTCATATAAATTTCATGAAAATTGGTTCTGCAAACTGTAGTCATTTAGTAAATCCATTTGTAGTAGTTTATTTTTAAGCCAAGACTTATTTAAAGATACTCTCAATACGCCTAGCGAAAAAAATCGAAGGTTGTTGTTACCTACGTATTATGGATTATATTTGGTTATAAATATTTATGTTAAAAAATAAAACTAAAATCACCATGGGCTACTTATTAACTAGACTAGGCATTTCCTTGATTTTAAATAATTCGTGCTATTCCACTATAGTAATTAAAGTAAATAGGAAGATTGATTACAAAAATACAAATTAACGCACACAACAATTCTAACAAGAATGAAATGTTAAAACCACAAAATATTGCTTCATAAAATACAGCGCACTTAAACGAGCTTTTATATTCTTGAATAATGTGATATTTATAAAGAGACTGCGCCAAATTTATCCTTAGCCAAAACATCCGTTTATCCCATCATCTTTGACCTCATTTCTTCTAATCAACTTCACTAATGGACTCGTGGGTATCATCGACTGGAGAGAAACCGTTGACTAGGAGATTCTAACAAAATAAAACGGCAATGAAACACACTTGGTATAGAAGTAGAGCCCTGAAAATGTTTCCAAAGTCAATACGGTTCTGTTTGGACCTGCAAAAATAGAACACGAACAAAAAATAAAATTATTATGTACGTTCGTACATAATTCACATCGTTATGTCGTAGATTAAAACAAAGGTGGGAAAGCCGCGGGCACACCTTGTGCAAAATTAATAATTAAAAAAAAGGTCTCTCGGGATGCTCTGTCGGCTTTAGTAAAGTCACAGAATAAACAATAGTACAAGAGTATATTAATATTGGTAAGACGACGGACGTTTCTTGTCATTTAAAAAGTTAGGCAATAGTGAAGTAGATACATAGTGAATTGTAAAGCAGCTGAAATAATAAACGTAGTGATTACTTATTTTGTGAGCTATAAGACATCTGGCCGACTGCATTATTTCGAAATAGAGCGTCACAAAAAGCTTTCCAGAGCATCATGGGATAGGCATTGATATGTTTGTATTACCACGTTATTTCGGGTGATGCTGGAATCCGCCCATTCGCCATAACGACTTGGCACTGGAAGCGAGTGGTTTATGGCCGCCGTTCAAGACTTGCATGTTACAATATTTTTAACGGGATCCGAGCTTCTGGTTGATTTACGTTTTTAGAGGCGTCAATCGTCTGTGCGCCCGCGCCCATCACGTAGACGTCTTAGAAGCAAATGCTATGACAAATATCCGCGGCGTGTTTTCAGAAGCTATTTTAAAATGTAAGTTTCGTGTGCATTAAATTTTGCACCTAGAAAGTATAGATTTATAAATGAAAAACATTTTGAGTGCTCACGTTTTATGAAAGCAAAAGATGTATGATAGAAAAGTTGAACATATAAAATAGATACCTACACAATTTATTAATAACATTTAACACAACAAAAAATATCCTTAAACTGAAAAGTTACTTACATCAACATTAGAAACAGGATATTGTGATATTTACTATGTATATCTTTTGTTTTGAGTTTCTGATATTTCAGCACTGTTGCAAAACAAAAGATACATAATAAATATACCGTTCTTAAATTTGACTCTAATATTAATACTCAAAGATTTATTTAACATAACAATCTAGACTAGACAGTCTGGTATTTGTGAAATTTTAATCATAATGGGGAAAATGATACCCGTTGGTGTCCGTTTTTCACTCATTAGAAATGAAATATTCTGACACTATTTTAGTACGTACTCGTGATAAAATATGAACGGCAATGAAGACGTTAAACTTCCGGCGATCAGATATTTGTAGGCGTCAATGCTCTCAAACTGTAGAGCTATCTCTATATTTTTATTTATGTCGTATTTAAAAACATATTATAACTTAATTAAGTAGCACAATACAATATACCTGTTCTAACAACCTAACCTTTATAAAGCGAGCTTTAATGTTTTTAGACGATATATATCTTATAATTTCATTACTTTAAGGTGTTTTACATTTCTTCCTACCATATTACATTTTTAGAATGTTTCTCTACTATTTCTCCCTGAATGTGCGTCACGATCATGACTTCTGAATAAGTATCCCCAAAAAAAATAACAATGGTTAATACTTTAGCAAATATTTTTATGCCAGCTTTTTTCTTCTTCCAGCCTAGGAACAAGGATCAGGAACAGGAAGTAATCACCTGGATCACCGCTGTTGTCGGCGAGCCCCTGCCCAATGCCGCATACGAAGATGTCCTTAAGGATGGCATTGTCCTGTGCAAACTGATCAACAAGCTGTCCCCTGGCTCTGTCAAGAAGATTCAGGAAAGAGGAACCAACTTCCAGCTCATGGAGAATATCCAAAGGTAGGTACAGAATAATTTGGTCTATTACCCTTCAATTCGAATCATGCCTCATTATATCATAGTCAGTTGAATTCTATGACTTTCTCTACCTGACAATGTAGGTCTTTTTCATTTTATCACGTATTTTTCTTTTTATTCCATTGAGTGCAGAGTCGAGCAGGTTGCTCGCCTGATGGCAAGCGTCAAGCCAGCTCATAAGTTGCAGTGCCACCCAGAACCTTGTATTGCAAATGCACTACGCTCGTCACCCTGAGACATAGGATTTTGAGTCTCATTGCCCAGCAATTTTGCAGCAAACATTGCCCTTTAAACTGAATCACAGACACAACTTTTACTATGTAAATATTGGCACAAATCTGGAGTGAAGTGCGAGAAGCTTTTACACTATAGTAACTAGGATGTTAAAGACCGAATATAATAGGATTGTATCCGGGCTGTTTGGTTTATATTTTGAAACAATTTTTATACAGGTTCCAGGCAGCTATCAAGAAATACGGAGTTCCTGAGGAGGAGATCTTCCAAACAGCTGATCTTTTCGAAAGACGTAACATTCCGCAAGTGACTTTATGCTTGTATGCCTTAGGAAGAATTGTAAGTATTACCTTTTATTAATTTAATTATTTCTACTAACTAAGATACCGAATTTCCTAGCGTTGAGAACCACCGTTTCCTACCATTCATAATTTTAGTCGTCTTCATTATCATGTTTATTTTTAACCTAAAACTTCTTCATTTCAGACCCAAAAACATCCAGAATGGACAGGTCCCCAGTTGGGTCCCAAAATGTCGGAAAAGAACGAGCGCACATTCACAGAAGAGCAACTTAAGGCCCATAATTCGGAGCTCAATCTTCAAATGGGCTTCAACAAAGGTGCCTCCCAATCAGGTCACGGTGGGTTTGGAAACACCCGTCATATGTAAATTGTAAGATATGTCAACATATAAAAGCAACCTTTCTACTCGCTTTCAAGACTAATCGGATACAAGTGCAACCAGTATTTTCTCATGTATAAAATGAATTTCTTGAAGGTCAAAAATAACCTTTATAACTTTGCGAGATCTTGTGATTTTCTTTGGAACTTTACAAGGGCTCGTTGGATTTGAAACGTTATTTTGTCACTAAGAATCACAGTCAGTAAAAATGCATGGCTAACTATTTAACTATTTTGTTTATTTACTTATTTTCACTTTTTATTTTTATATTACTGTTTTACAACGTCAAAGATTGTGTGATAGGTTTTAATTTAATGAAACTTTAGTATTATCTAACGAATGCTATTTTTGTTAAGTTTTTTTACGAGAGTATTTTTAATTTTAAAATGTAAATACTTTTATTTTAACACTATTTTAATAAACTTTGTCTTAAGGATTTTTTGTTTTATTCATTTCAATGTGTATTTATATATATAATTAGGGTTTGATTGTAAAAGTGATTTTATTTTGCCTATATGAAATAAATACTTTAAATTTGAATCTGGTAAAGAATATCACATTCTGACTGTATGTAGCTGTAAAAAATATTATAAGCTAGTTATTCATAGAAAAAATGCGATGTGAAGATGAAATAAAAAAGGTGCCGGGAAATAAATGGATGAAGGAAGCCTAAGATAGGGAGAAATGCAACAGAACTAGAGAAGGCCTTTACCCAGTGATGGTCTTACGCATATAATATCTAATATGAACTATACTAATTACAAGAAAGGAGAAAATGCTATAGATGATTAAGAGCTCATTACTATTATTAAAGTTATTCATGAACCACAGATTATTTCCATAAAATTAATAATAAAATAATTTAGCCATCAGCTGCTAGAAATAAATATGTATGCACAAAGATGTTGACACTGATATAGTGGTACTTGCACTCATGCCGCGCCTGCTCAAAGTGTTGTCTTGGCAACACCAGCATACATTAATAATTGATCATCAAAAATATTTCACATTGAATTCTCAGGACAAATGACGTGTGAAAGTATTTTTGGCTACAGTATTAGGTCAGGTTCATTCATAATAATAATGATCCTGGAAATTTTGAAACCATTGCCAAGCACTTGTTATGTTGCACGTACTTATTTGAAAATTTCATGCTCCTGGTCTCAGATGAGCCTACCGTGCTATATTTAGGCTAGAAGAAAAAAAACCTACCCACATAAATTATAAATATATGTTATTGTGATTCATAGTATCTAGACTATGTGCTTTTGTAGTAAAAATATTAAACTGAAGTTATTTTCTATTTTACTAAATATTTTATGGAAGAGTGTGCAATAAAAGTCATTTGAAGATTTGTAATATGCAAAAAAGTAATTGTTTAGAAGTTAATTACATGTTTCTGTGTTCACATATTATTCATAGCCTTTTCCTTATTATTTACAAAGATTTTATGGAAATAAGAATTTGGAATGTGAAAATTATTTGTTCCAAATAGTGGTGGTCTGCATATAGGACAAAGATAATACAAGTAACATTTTCTTTACACTCAAAGTTGCTCTTGAAACTTAAGCTGCTTCGTAAAATTGACCTGATTATAATAGGGATTATATAGAAAAATAATTATAAGCATTCTACCGCCCCTAGTTGATACCGACTGCTTTACTGATGTAGATTTGGGGAAGGGGATAATGTGATGCTACACAACTTGCTACAAAATACTTCAACCCGCAGAAGTACCTGTACAAGGTGAGGGTCCCGTGAGTGATACCAGAAGGAACCTGCTGCAGGTCCTAACGAAGGACAGGAATGAAGGCAAACTTACGCGTGGAGAAAACGGGACTCAGGAAAATGACCTGTGGTTTCAAACCACTGGTTTGGCCCGAGGTTCAAGGAGCTTTCCATGATGAGTATCCAATCGAGTGTTTGAAAAATTGAAGGTGTGATTTCCTTATTGGTATAAGAAATTAAAAAATATTATTTCATAAAAATTTACAAAAGATATAGCCGCTGAGGATATGAAATGTTTCATTGCCATATAACTAACTGGTCAGTGATTATTCATGGCTCCCGAGAAGAATGTACTTATTGGAAAAAAACTCCTGATCTATGATTACTTTATCTACTATGACTATGGGTAGATTTGATCATTGGATTTATAGATTGATCTTGCTGCACATAATGCATGGTAATTGTATGCATTTGCATCATTTTGTAAAACTAATCATGGAAAATTGATCACCTAGGCTTTTGAAGAGAATCAAACAGGAAAAACGGAAAACGGCGAACCAATTTCATTAAAAAAAATTGGCTTGCTGCAAAAAAAATATTATTGGAGAGAGTCAAGTGTCTTCAAACATATTATTTATAAATAATTTACCTTCGTTGGGGCAAGTGGCAATAAGGAAAAAAAATATTTACCTACCTACTGTAACTACGTATTTTTCGAATTATGCACGATTATTTTGCTGTTTTTTCATACAACCATTTTTACTTACCTATTGTCCTACTGTCACATATATATGACAGCTGGTTCCCTGAAAGCCTTACAGGCGATATTTTTTTAGTATTTTTTTTATAGTACATATTTATTATTATTTTTTATTTATTCTGAAAAGTTTGAATCTCTTAATATGTTTTGGTTATATAGGCCCATATAACCAAAACATATTAAGAGATTCAAACTTTTCAGAATAAATAGTTTCAGGCTTATCTGGGTTAAAAGTACGTAAGTACTTATTTAAGTTAAAACTGAAATTATTTGTATAATTTTGGAAGGCGGACTGTGCTGTGACTAGGATAGTATCAAAGGTTGATATCGATATCCAGGTTGTAAACACGAAAAGCTAAATGTGTAATAATATAACGAATAAAAAAAATATTATCTAAATATCAGTCTAAACTTATACTAAAACAGTAGGTAACAAAAAAAAAATGCCATCGATGACTTAAAAGCTCCCTTTGATTCGCATAACTTTTTTAAAACTAAATTGGCATAACATTTAATGACATAATATTAATTTTACATATACAGTAATTGGCATACTGTTAAGGTAGACATAATGATATTTTGGACTACTATGAAGTTATATGGCATAACTTTTATGCGACTCCGCATAATCCGCGAACATATTTGTCTTACATTGGTAATGAAATCTAGATACTATAATGTGACAGTAGGTTAATGTGCGGCGGGGTGGCTCCTAGATCGTTATGTGTTTATAATATTATGCTAATAATAATATGCATGTTAATCGTTATGCTAACTTTAGGTATGGTAAATACGATTATGCCTAAACATTTATGCGTAAATATTATTATGCTTGCAATTTTTTTTTATTTCCACACAAAATTATGAAATTATATTTTATGCGTATCGATAGAGAACCGACTTAAAATGAGCTGCATCTCATTTTAAGTTAAAGAACAAGATTAAAACGTTTTTAAAATTTGTGTTGATAGTGCATTACGTAAAAACTACTGGACTAATCTCAATCTAATGAGTAAAAGCTGGGCAATCATTAAAAATAGTTTTTGATCAAATGAGGTATATTGCATAGAGAATAGAGAGCTGGAGCAGCACATAGAGTACTATCTTAGAAATATGAGCACGCGAGCAAAGCCGCGGGCCACAGCTACATAAAAAATAATGTTCTTGTCCAGTAGCAAATTTTAAGTCCCCTAGACCTTTTTTTAATTAATTCAGCTTCATTGTACAGACTTTTTGGTACTTACTGCTTTATTATAAGCATAGATAGAGAAGATAGGTATAGATTATTAACATGATGTTCCATCGATTATATTTCGATGGTATTAAATATATACATAGTTACATCTACTAGATAGAAATAGTTAATCTATGAATTCTACTCGTAAGAGAAATAAATACAAGGCCAGAAAATAAATTAGATAATAACAACTTTCGTTGTTGTTGCTATTGTTTTTTATTATTGTACCTATAATATAATGTACGTGATCTTCTTCCTGATAGGTAAAAGTTTTCCTCAAATTTTCAAGATAAATAAAAATGGATACGTATAGCTAATAAAAATAATTCCATGAAATATTTCGAATGCTGCACCGATGCCATGTTTTTCCAATAAACAAAGTTATTTTGGAACAGCTTCGGGTGGATCCCGTGAAACCGAATGATCTTGCAATGTCTCGCAATATAATTTATGATGTAGTCGCGACGCTCTAGGTTATTTTAACCCAAAGACACAGGGAGGTCGTTCAACCCATTCATTCTTAAAACCAGATGAACATCAACAATGTTAGATTAGGTACCTATGTTTGTTTGTGCCGTACTGGGTCAGCCATTAACCTGTTTTGGAGTTACAACGTTGTTTTATGTCGGCGAATTGCAGTGTGTGGTTCGTTGGCATTGGTTTTAATGTGGCTACTTGCTCAACGTCTACAATATTAGTTTTAAAAGTGATTACATGTTTTTATTTTTCTAAATATCATCATTGTCACTAGCTGCATCCTGCGGTATTACCCACGTGGACAGTGATAATGACTGATGATGTTGAAAAGTATCCTATCCATCTTGAAAATGGTATCTTGTAAATTTGACTTCCTTATTTGTAACCATTGACTCCTGAAACCCTAGATATTAGTTTTAAGCGAGATAGGTACGTTGATTCCTATCTCTATTCAAGAAGGCAAAAAAAAAACAATAGTAACACCGGTAATTTTGACATCTGTCACTTTGACGCTGGTTTCTTTGATAATTGTCAGTTTGACAGCTGTCAATTCTCTCATCATTCATTCTAGCTACGTCCGCGGAGAAGTTATTGATGATGATGATAAAAAGTATGCTATGTGTTATTCCAGGACCTCATTATGTATGTAAATATCAAATTACATTAAACTCGGTCACTCAATAACAAACTATCGCATTTAAAATATTATGTGTGATTAATGCAGGATTTTATAGCAGAATCCCAGATTAAGCTATGTTTTGTGAAACAAGTAATATACATAATAGCTCTATAATTCCTATTTTCATTTGAATCGTATATAAATAGAAATCAAATAAAGTTTTATCAACATTTGTCCGTAATCTATTATTTATTTAGCACATGTTGACAAAACGGCTTTATAATGTGTCAGTAGGTATGGTATTCATGTGAGCTATCAATAGTTTATCGACTCGTTTGTTTTGTGACATACTGAGTTGCATTATTGTATCCTACATTAAATCGAAATACTATTTAAAAATAAAATATATTTTACTATCCTGAATTTGTATTAGACTAACATAGATAAAAAGATAAAATAACTATAAAACTTATGAACACTCTTTGAGACAAATAAATAATAATAATATGGGCTTCACCCGCATGCGCAGAGACAAAAATGTTCGATGTGTTGTTAAAGTAGGTGGGTATCTATGTAACAGGTTGCATCAAAATCCGCAAAGCCGTTACGGAGCTAAGTGTAGCTCGGCAACCAACATACTAAAACACAGTCTTACGTATTTATAGGTAGCCAACATAATGTGACAAAACTATGTCATAATAATGAGATGACTTAATAAAATAATGAGACGACTATTATGCAAACCACATTGTTGTTTTCTTTGCTTGCTTGTATGAAGGTACCTAGTGTTGGCCTATAGCGACAGAGATTGTCAGGCCTCGCTGGTCGCCCAATACCCAATACTATGTGTTGCAGACTCTCGCGTAGGTGCGGGGTCCCAGTTGCAGAGAAAATGAGACTTGGTTGAGCTCAGGATAGGAGGATAAAACGAAAACGCACTTGTTGACCCTTTAGCTTGTATAATTTTACAATCTTGCAAACAAGGCTAATATTACAGAATTCAGCTTTTGTTATCCCGGTTACAAATGTTGGCTATCGGAGCCTTAATATACTTTTGTGGTGCTACTAATTGATATTGGTCACTTGTAGGAGAGCTTCTTGTCTTAAAAAGCTACTGAGAACGGGAACTTGACGAATGCACGATAATTGCATTTCTATTGGGAATGCAATTATCGTGCACGAAATCCTATTGGGCGATTTATTCTACTTTATTCATTACATACGTTCGCCCCTTTGTTCTCGATCCTAATTTTCCCACGCTCGAAAATAGGCATAAAAAGTTGTCCCATAAGTTCGCTACGGTCGTACCTCGAATCCTCTCCACGAAGAAAGCCTAATTTTATGGCCTTGCTACGGGTGCGAGGAGAACTTCCAATCTTCTGATCTCCTCGCACCCGTACGAAGACGGTACCCAAACTTTAGGCATGTTCCTAAAAGTTAATCCAGTTTAGAGACATTCCTACGTGTGACTCATCAAAAGTCAACACAGTTGACCGATTTGAGAGACGTTTCTCCTAGTGAGCTTCCTCTCGCTCTTACTATCTACGTTTTATATGTTTCTTACTGATACCTTGTTAATTTTACCTTTAGGCTGGCTCAGGATTGCTTTGCTTGTAAATCCGTACCTTTTACAGAGCGCATCCACACAGAGTTTCAGTCTCTCTGTGGCTGCATGTTCGTAATTATTTCCTAAAGAGGTACGCGGCCATCCCGTATGCTTTAGATGTCATACGTGATGGCACATAGATTCTACACTACGTTTTCCACAAAAACCAAACAAAAGCCAATTCCTAGGCCCATACAAAATAATATTTATCTCTCTTAAGCGTTAACTTGCTTATGTGCTGAATAGCGCAAAGTGTTCACAATACCTAGGCCTATTTAACTGTGTACCTATTTTCATTTTATAGCAAATACTTATAGCTATAATTATAGCTATATGTATTTGCTATTGCGCTCGTTAACACTATGTTTGCCTTTTCTTGGCCACCACTCTATCAGAAACTTGCTCTACCTAACGTCAACATATCTGGCAAATGTCCTGCCTGTCTAATATCTTGGACCTTAGACCTTCGATCTCGTAGAGAGATGCAGGTATGGCGTGCTCCATGGATCTTTGTGCGATTCGCATTTTGTGCACTGTCTCCTTGATTAGCATCCATGTCTCGGCTTCATACTTCATAGTAAATTACTTCTATAGTAATAACTATTATCTAAGCGCGTTCCAGTAACCGCTATTATGTATATTATATACGAGCTGTGCCCGCGGCTATGTTCACGTGGTATTTTTTTCTGGGATATAAGGATCCCATGAGTCTAGAACCAAAAGTACCAATATACCGAATTTCGTTAAACTTCGTTCAGACGTTTTTTATTGATTGTTCAACTTCTACTCGTCGGATTGAGATACCAAGTTCACCAAAACCTAAGTTATCCAAGAGTAAAAACCGCATCACAATCGGTCCAGTAGTTTTTACATAAAACAAACATATAGACGAAATTATTGTTTAGTAGCTTATTTTAAGTCCCCAAGACCATTTTTTTTCTTTTTTTTTTACAAAAAGTCAGTACCTTTTTGTTAGTTACCTACTGCTTTATTATAAGTATCTGAGTACTATTACTTATTCTGTGTAGTCGGTCATGGGTGCCTACACATTAATGTTTACGTTGAATCCCAGCCAACACCGAGATGGATTCATGCTCAGTGCGGCAGGCGGTAGGGCCTTGACATTACCGGTTATATTTAGAAACTAATTAGTTGTAATTACAAGTACTACAACGAGGCTGAAGGGAATTTTGCGAGTTTAATTTTGGAGTATTGAAAGCTTTGTTGTGAAGGAAAACTGGAGCGAGCGCGTCAATCTTGAGGCTAATGGAAGTTTTTTTTAAGGATTCTCTTGCCAAGTTTCATGTCAAAACTTGTAATTTACTGAAAATAAATAATTCTATTACATTTATGTTGATATGTAATTGAGTATATTGTCAAATATTCAACCGTCAAGCAGTAGTGTGTAAACATTAATGTGGTTGGATTTGAAGGATGTTTCCGGTGAAATAACTGGGCAATGAGACTTAAAACCCCTGTCTCAGGGTGACAAGCGCAGTGCAGTGCAGTGACGTGCAAGATTTCGCAACTTTTCTGGGTGGCACTGCAACTGTTATGGGCAGGTGTGATGCTTAGGTACCATAGGCGACAGACAGCTTGTCTCGTCACGCAATAAAATAAATAAAAAGAATAGGATTTTAAGTACTATTTTTTTACTCGACTACGGTGAAGCAAGAGAAGAATAATGAGTTTACCTAGTAACCTAGGTATCAATCGATTCGTCTTCATCGCAAGAGTGTCATAGTCTATTTTTCACCCGACCGTAGTAGGGTTTTAGTTTTTCAAGTTGTCTTTTTGTATTCATTCAAACTATGTCTAGCGTTTGTGGACTAAGAGATAGCCTTCGATTCAGTCGAGACCTGGGCAGTGCTACAGTCATTACAGCGGTGCCAGATTGACTACCGGTAGATCGAAGTGTTGAAGTGTTTGTACAGCAAGGCCACTCCGTCTCCAAGATCGGTGCACGAATTCTATCAAATTGCAATAAGGCGTGAGACAGGGAGACGTTATTTCTCCGAAACTGTTCACCTCTGCACTGGAAGATATATTCAAGCTTCTGAACTGGAATGGTCTTAACATAAATGGCGAATTCATCACTCACCTTCGATATGCTGATGATATAGTCATCATGGCAGAAACCCTGGAAGACCTAAGCACAATGCTCAGTGACCTCAATATTATTTCCCAACAGGTGGGTCTTAAAATGAAGATGAGTAAGCGAACATTATGTCAAATGTCCATGTTGTACCCATGCCGTTTTATGTTGGGAACGATATAATCGAAGCTGCTGATCACTATGTCTACTTATAGGTCAGACGATCCAACTGGGTAGATCCAACTTCGACAAAGAGGTCAACCGACGAATCCAAATTGGATGGGTAGCGTTCGGGAAATTACACCATATCTTCTCGTCGTAGATACCGCAGAGCCTCAAGACAAAAGTTTATAATCAGTGCATGTTGCCAGTGATGACATACGGCACTGAGACGTGGTCGCTAACTATTGGTCTCATACACAAGCTCAAAGTAGCACAGCGTGCAATAGAGAGAGCTATGCTCGGTGTTTCACTGCGTGATAGAATCCGTAACTAGGAAATCCGAAGAAGAACCAAGATTACCGACATAGCTCTCAGAGTTTGCAAGTTGAAGTGGCAATGGGCAGGCCATATAGTTCGCAAAACCGACAACCGCTGGGGAATAAAGGTTCTCAAATGGCGACCACGAACAAGCAAGCAAAGTGTACGGAGACCCCTACACGATGGACCGACGACATTGTGGCCATTGCAGGAAGTCTTTGGCTAGAGGTGGCACTCTTGTGCTACATGACGAGCGATCTTTCACTCGTCATCGCGCTCTTTGGCCTATGTTCAGCAGTGGACTTCGAATGGCTGAAATGATGATGATGATGATTTATTCAAATGTTTTTTAATAATAATCATCATCATCAGCCTAATTATGTCCCCACTGCTGAGACAGGTTGGGCCATAATCCTCCACGCTAGCCCAGTGCGCGGTGTATGACAATATGCCCTTGAATTTTGAGATTCTTGGACATGGCGGTTTCCTCACGATATTTTCCTTCGCCGTTTTTGAGCGATGGTAGCGAAATCGCACAAATCTTACAAATATACGTCACTCAGCGCCTCGTGGTACAAATTATGCCACCCCACCCCAGTCCTCTCTAAAACCACTGGCAACAAACCCCGAACCCCACAAACCCCCTCCAATGTTACCGACCAAAAAGTGCACAGTATTACAATTTATCCGATTTCTGAGATTCTATCGCAACCGTCAAATTGTGAGCCTGCCCTTGATTGGTCAGACTCGGGTTTATCACCATAGAGTTACAAATTAAACAGACAGTCAATTGCAAATGATCTCGAGACATTCACACCGACAGTAACTCAAGGACTAAAATTTATCGTGAAGCGGACTCTCGCCACAATTCTCGCACACTCGACCTTTACGCAGCTTAGGAAGTCACCGGCTCGCTTCGCTCGCCTCTTTCCCCCTCGCTACGTTCTGGCCTCGTGCGCTCATTTCACTCAACAACTCCTTGCGAACTTCTGACTCCGCATTTTGGAATTGCACCCTGGGGTAGGGCAAAATCGGACCACGTGGAGGTCGGGCAGCTCCGATTCTGTTTCGCAAGCTTCTATTTAATTTGTAGCTCTATGTTGACAAACCTAGACCGACCAGTCAGGAAAAGGTTTACACTATAACAGGCGATAGTATCTGCAAAAAAGTAAAACTGCGCACTGATTGGTCCATCAGCTAGCGAATATCATGCCCATTGACGAGTTTTCGTTTATTTACAATCTAACGAATTAGGATCCGTAAAATTGTAATATATCGGTTTTTTCAATCTAACGATGATATAAAGTTACATAGATTAGTGCAGGGCCAAGGCTTTAAGCCCGGTGTCGTTTGATTGTGAAGCGTACATGGCGCTCAGCGACCACCGCTAATTTTAGAGTTCCGTATAGTCAAACTCAACTATAGTCAACTATTAGATACAATCTACCAACACCTCTTTACACTTGGCCATAGATTAGCTATATATATTTCATGATATACCTAAAGCAAGTGTAAAGCAGTGCTTTACAAGTGCTTTACACTTGCTGCTGCTTGTAGGGACTGGTTCAGTCTGGTTTCTTATTAGTCATTGTATTTTTATCCGTCTACGGCGAAGCAAAAAGGGTACGGGAAGGGTAATGAAGTTAACAGTCTATGTATGTACGCATGCATGTACTCGTATGTACTCGTACGTATGCACATAATAATAGCGTCGCCCTATTGGTCCGATTTTGACAAGCAAGGTGTTAATCGATTCCTCTTAAGGTATATCAATCGATTCGTCTTCATTTATAGAGTGTCATAGGCTATTTTTTTTTACCCGACAACTGCGATGAAAAGGAAGGGTTACGTGTTCAAACTAAAAACTTGGTCTTTAGTAATTATTTTGACAAGTGAGATATCAATCGATTCGTCTTCATCCCAAGAGTGTCATAGGCTATTTTTTACCCGACTGTAGTCGGATTTTAGTTTTTGATTTTAGGTCTTGTTATTATTTTATCCCAGTTTTTATGATTGTGGTACATCATTGGCACTTACTAACATGTAAATTGTTATTATTGTAATTTTGTAAACAGACATATAAATAGAAATTGTATTGTCAAAAATTACATCCCCGTAAAGTTTCTTGGTGCTCTCTTCTCGAACGGGCGTATTTCCGAAGCACCGGTACAGTCAGAATGTTATTTCGTTTTCTGTGTGTGATTCAACTCTGAGTCGGCACATGAATGGGTTTAGTAGATTATGCACCAAGGGGATAAAGCAGTGACTTTCGTCACGGGCGGCATATTGGACCCTGAGCGTAACGAGGGACTCAGATTTAACTACTGAGCGTAGCGAGGGGGTTCATTTACTTAGAGTCCCGAGTGAAGTGAGGGGTCCAATATGCCACCCGTGACAAAAGACATGCTTTATCCCCGAACAATAAATAAATGCACCATAGGCTTTCGAGTTAATGCTAAGTGTTGGAAATAAACTAAAATGACAGATTCGGATACAACTTTAAATCCTTTTGTTGTTCTCTATTGATTAAAATCGTTATATTAGTCTTTTTTCGTATTTTTCTTTTGTTTTTTTCCAGTAGTAGGTTATTAATATCCCTAACGACTTCCGCACCGATAAGCGGGATCTCACATTTAAACTCCGGAGTCAAATCACTATCACTCGACGACATTTTTGTGTCAACCAGAAAATTATAAAATACTGAACTGTTAAAATAACACCAAACACCGTCTCTTGATTCACATTTATTTACAATCGCGCCTTTTTTTTGTGTTCTGCCTATGGTGGCTAGTTCGATTTTTGAATAAATACTGTTTTTACAACGCCCGTATCTATGTTAAGAATTATACGAGTTTTAACGTTCCGAATTAAAATCACATTACATCCCTTGGGGTATAATGTTCATATTACATCCCTTGTGGGGTACTGTGAACATGTTCGCCAGTTATTATACCACAAGCGACCAATGACTTGCTTTAAGTTGAGATTGCGTGATATGTAAATGGACATTGTCGAGCAGGTGGTATGAAAATTTCCTTTTCCAACTCAAAGTATGGTTTACCTAATTTATTGATTTGATCTATTTAATGTATATTTCCTTGTTTTCCTCCTCGGTTGTCAAGATTTTTAAGATTTTGACTTGTAAACGTGCTATAGATAGATAGATAGATAGATAACTCTTTATTGCACTATTAATCTTAAGTAATAGCACTTCAACATTGACCTATGTTTACTTATATTATTATGTTGCATAATAACACACACATCTTCACATACATAGATTCACTTGCACCTCAAGACCACAGATAACTTATAATGACTCTAAGGTACCAATTATATAACCTGTGATCTAAGATTAGTCTTAGAGTTAATTGCACCGATTAGCAGGGTACCAAACTGTGTGGCAGACCGCAGACAGGTCAAAGTCACTCGGTTAACTATGCGTGACAGGGCACGCCACAGCCACAGCACGTATGTTTGTAGGTAACTTGTAAAATTGAAGTGTGAGTCGTTAAGTAAGCAGGTAACTTGCTGCAACAGTAGTTAAGTAGGTAAACATTGTGCGTTAGACACGACTTTGTATGGCGCTTGCGATGATGATGGTATATATCTATCTATTACTTTAATAGTGACGCGCCCAGTAACCCAAGGTATCAAAAATACAGAACGGAATTACTCGTTTCCATGTCAACATGTTATTATTAGTTCGTTTTCATGGCAACGTGTAATTCCGTTCTGTATTTTTGATACCTTGGGTTACTTACGGATCTCTAATTTTTGGAATAATAAAATAGAGCCCATGTTACTCGCTGATAATGTAGCTTTCTATAGGTGAAATAATTAAAAAATCGGTTCAATATTTTTTGTGTATATCCATCACAAACATACAAAAATACAAACATACAAAAAATCTTATCTTTCCTTGTCATAATATTAGTGTAGATTAGTGTAGATATTCTTTTAATCAAGCAGTACTAGTAATTAACAAAATCGTCTAGGAGACCTAAAATAAGCTACAGAACACGAATATATAATTTTATTAATGGAGTCAGTCTGTCTGTGTCAGTTCATTCGCGGATATTATTTTATTCTGTGGCATTACGTAAGAACCACTGACACTTATTGTTAATCTGTTTTTTTAGTTATAATTTCTCGTTGTTCTTGTGGTGTTCAATGAAGAGTAAATCCATCTATCTATGCACTTGTACCGATTGCGATGCGGTTTTAACTGTTGGATAGCTTAGCGAGTTAAAATCCGACGAGTATAAGCTGAGCAATCGATAAAAACAATTTGACGTCTGAACGAAGTGTTCAGACGTCAAATTGTTATATAGGTACTCTTGCTTCTGGAAGTACACGTAGGATCCCAGAAAAATGAGCACGCTGGCAAAGCCGCGGCGCAGTGTCGCTGCGACCTCTGGTGTCAGAGTTTGTCAGCCTACTCAATGCTTCTGCCTGTGTGACATCAGATTTGCAAAACCCATATTAATTACTCTTCGTAATATAAAATTAGCCACATTCCTTCCATTGTACTTTTCCAATACCTACACACGCCAACTGAGACCATGTTACAAACTCGGATGGGTGTGTTTAGCACATGCATTGAGCAAGTCAAAGTGGCCGACTGTGACCCGATAAACTTACGATCAAGAGGAATCTTATGGCGCAAGTGTGAAAGCTGCCTACTCTGAAAGCCAGACTGAGATAGACCAACAAATATAATCTAGTTACTTATGGAAGTTACTTAGCCAAAGTAGGTACATTAAGCATAGCTCCTCCATCCGGTCCGGTTTTGATGAAACTTTGTAAATAATTTAAAGAAATATATTACCTTTTTTGTGGTTTTCACTGTTATTTACTTTGTATCCCGGAAAATTGTAAGTTTCCACGGGAAACTGGAAAATGTCGATTACTCGCTGTAAGGGACGGTGCCAATGGAATACATTTAATAACAAGTATGTCAAAAAGCATCAAGAGTGTTGGTGCTATACTTTTGTATTGATTATATTATACTTTTGCTAGTAGAACATCTAGATGTTTTTTTCGCAATAAACTGTAGTCCGCGCGGACGTAATCGAAAGCTAATAATAGATAATTGTAAGGAGTTTTGAACTGCGAAACCATACAAAATGTAGACGCAGCCCGCTATAATATTCTCCACAAAACACGGGAAAGTTTATCTCAAGGTATCATTTATTCTGTGTCTCAGTGATAAAACTAAACAAATTTCATAGAGTTTCATAGTAGCTCTCGAACCTGCAGACATCGTACGATGTCGTGCGAAATTCGTGGTCCGATGCATTAGTAGTGATAATACCGAGATATTTTTATTAGACGTTAGGTTTAATCTTGTTGTAGTAAAAAGAGATCAAAAATTTAACACCTCTCGTAAACTGATTTGAGACCAATGCAAGCTTGTCGCAAAAAGGTTTAAAAAATAAGGAGACTGCGTATGTGTGTGTAAGTGGACAGTTTGAGTTTTGTGGCTGATACACAATTTCATCACAAAAGACTTCATTATATAAATAAGGTCGAGATCTAGCTGCGATGTAGCGGCCGATCGGCATAACACGGTGTACGTATAAGAGTGTGCGTGAGGCTTGTGCGTACGAGTGGATCGGAATATCTTGGGTGCTTCATTTTTGATTGGGTGGTGTGGAATCCGTATTTTCATAATGATTCATGTGGTTACTCGCTGAGCAGCGATGTATTTCATTGGAAGAGTTCGACAACGATCTATTGCTAGTTGTTTGCATCCGTCGTGTCCCTGATCATCAGCTCGTCGATTGTCATTGGTATCAGCTGTGGTAGCCAAGCAATAGTGTACATTAGAATCCAACGATACCGGGTTTTGCTCTCGGCTCCGTACCAAGCTTCGGTCTCAGTTGCATTCGGGCAGCCTCACAAACTCTGACATCAGAGGCCAGCACTGCCTCATACGACAATGAAAGTATAAAAAAAGGAGACGAAATCACCACACATACGAGTGAAGCAAATGGCGGCTGCGTATGTGCGCGTGAGTGGACAATTTGGGTTTTGGGGCTGATACACAATTTTATAACAAAATAATGCATTGTTTTTGATATTCCGTGAGAACTTGACAGAATTATCACGACTAACAGGGTCTTGCAGCGATGTGGCGGCCGATCGACATAACATGGTGTAAGTGTTCGCGCGAGGCTAGTATGTACGAGCGGATCGGCATATCTTGGGTGCTTCACTTTCTATTTGTTTCGGTAGACACAGACTTTTTAAGCCTTCTTGCTTATATCACGTTCCGAAATCAGTTGGCTGCATTGCATTTGAAAATATTGAGGTTAGCCGTCCATAACTAGTTTGCGAAGGTCTATTTTTTTCTAATCATTTGATTGGGCTAACTACAACTTAAAGCAATATAATTAGAATTGATTTTGAGTCAATGAAGACAAAGCATCCTTGATTCTTCCAAAGAACAATATGCACAAACAATCGTACAAATACCTAGGGTACCTATTAATCACAGATCGCATCGCGATAACTCTGTAAGTAGGTATACATATAATATGTATAATGGCGCGTGGTCAATTTAATAAATTTTAGTCGATTATTATTATTATTGTAGACTCAAATTGACGAATCGATATTGGTGCGAGATCAGTTAAATAGAAATTCTGATATCGGGATCCCCGGAAGTACCCGGTTTGTTTGGATTCTATGTCAAATTTTTAGAGCGTGTAACACCGAATGGAGTCGTGAGTGTTATAGCGGTGGTAAGTAAACGTAGTGAATAAATTCTCTTTAATGGTGAGCGCAACGACGACTTAAGTTTCTATGGGTGAGCGTCACTCTATATCACCTGCAGGTAGATGAGAGTAAGATCACCTGTATATAATAATGTAAATATATAGGCAGTTGCAATTGCACTAATTTAAGTGAATGTAATACACTGGCTCAGAATAAAATAGATATTTTATTGTTAGTTTAGAACTGTCCCACGCTAACAAAATGTGTGTACTTTCGAGCAATCACAATACACGTGCAAAATTAATAAGGCACTGTACGTACAGTAGGTACTCCACATGATTACCACATGCATTGTGTCGAACAACAAGAAGTTGATGTTACGGAACGATTGTAATACTTACTGCAAGAAGTTTTAATTATTGCTCCACATGAGCACAGTACATATATTAGTCTTTCCAGATAGGAACAAGCTAGGAACTGTTACAACTTCCTATTGCTACCTGCTACTGCTACCCTTGTACATTACGCTCAATAATACGCTTGTAATTCAACCGCTCACTTAGTCTGTGCTCCTGGTACATTAGATACGGTTGCTCGTTGTACTTTGCATCCTTGGTTGCATAACTTGGCGTAATAATTAAATGACAAATGTTTACACGATATAGCAATATTAGGTTAGGCAACCAAAGTTCAAGCTTTATTTACATAGAACAATTGCGTATAGCTCCCCTCCTTTTCGCTGGCAAGTGGATACCGGTAGGCTTGGGCCTTAGTCTCACACCACCACCTCGAGCACCTGCTCGGGGCAAACCTAGCTTCTAAACTTGCGTAGAAACAAAACATAGAAATGCCGTTCAAATTATTCATAGTGACACTAGTGCTTCATTATTCTGGGGCGGAATATTACAAAACGAAGCGTAAGTACCCACGCACCTAGAAGAATGTAGCTCGCGTATGTATTAGATGTATAAGTATATTTGGTTTAGTTGACCTACATTAATTTTTATTGAGATAAATAATTTGGAATAGATTGCGCTCGCAAGTCATTAGTTGCGCTCTGTGGGTTTCATAATACGTTTTGGTTGCATAAATCGATTGCAAGCATATTTATTATATCACAGATTAGTATAGTGGAGCGGTTTCTTGCAGAGCGTGAAGATGACTTTATTTTCTTACTTAATCTCTTGATGTTTTTATACAATAAGATTAAATAAATATTTTTGTGCAATTTTGCTATGGATACAATCCTCATCATACCTAATTTATCTGGTACATTCCCACTAGTGGGTCTGCTGGAACTTTGATCTTCTATCAATAAAAATGTAACAGCTTGGTCGAAACCATCTGACGAAGTTGACCACACCAAGTGCGAAAGTTGTCGTTTCGAAGCCAGAGATTCTCGAGGCAGTTGAAGATTTCTGTAGCCGACTCTACGTGTCACACGTTTCGCTACCCAAACCCGATATCACCAAACCAGATTCTAGGGCTACTCTGACCCGCCTCTTTACCGAAGAGGTGCCAGAAGTCAGCCTTGATGACATCGAGATGGCTCTGAAATAGCTCAAAAGCTTCAGCGTATGTTTAATTCTGTCCTCTTCTCTGGGAGAACTCCCAAGGCATGGAACAAGATTGTGGTCGTCCTGATTTTCAAAAAGGGTAACAAGACCCTTTTGAAAAGCTATCGGCCCATTCCCATCTTGAGCCATGTCTACAAGCTGTTTTTGAGACTCATGACGAATCGTCTTGCGCGAAGATTCGACGAATTTTAGCCAACAGTGCTGGCTGGGTTTCGGGGAGGATACTGCACCATGGACCACATCCATACAGTGCGATAGATTATACAGAAGACAGAAGAGTATAATCAGCTCCTGTGCTTAGCGTTTGTAGACTATGAGAAAGCCTTTGACTCTATCGAGACTTGGTCTATTTTGGAGTCCCTGCAACGAAGCCAAGTCGACTGGCGGTATATCCAAATGTTGAGATGTCCGTATAACGCCGCAACAATGACCGTCCAAGTAGGTACAGAACCAGCAGACTATCACCCGGCATCGAGGTGTGAGACAAGTGGACGTTATTTCTCCGGAATTGTCCTCAAATGCATTGGAGGATATGGTTGACAATAGACTGGAAAGGATGTGTTATTAACATTAACAGTGAGTACATCTCACACTTGAGATTCGCGGATCATTTTGGCAGACACGTTGCAGGACTTGCAACAGATGTTGGACAGCCTAGTTAATTTGTCTCAACGCATTGGTCTCCGGACAAAACCAAGGTTATGTTCAATGAACATGTTATTCTGGAACCAATGGCTGTTAACGGAACTGCTCTCAAAGTTGTTCAGGAGTATTATCTGAGGCAAACTTTGCAACTAGGTAAAAACAACTTCGAGGGAGAAGAATACAGCTGGGATGGGCAGCATTTGCGAAACTTCGCCAAGTCTTCTTGTCGCAAATACCGCATAGTTTGAAGACAAAAGTAAACCAGTGTGTCCTACCTGTTATGACACACGGAGCCGAGTCGTGGACACTCACGGTACGACTAGTCACTAGGTACACCGCGACTTGGTAAACGTAGTGCAGGGCGCCCTCCAGCTAGATGGAGTGACGACATACGCAAAATGGCTGGCAGCAGTTGGAAGAAAAAAGCCGAAGATCGAGCTCAGTGGCGTGCTTTGGGAGAGGCCTATGTCCAGCAGTAGACTGGCACGGGCTGATGATGATGATGATGATGAATATGTATGAGAATAAGTGTAAACCCATGTTCACAAAACATGCATTGTTTTGACTATTCGACATTAAAGATTTCAATATCTAAGTGATTAAAATTGCAAGTATTCCTCTCACAGTGTAAATCAATGGAAGATTAAGGAACAAGTAGAGGAAAGGTGTACGAATTGATCCCTCGGGGTTTGATGATTCATTGCCATTGTGATGAAACTACTAATGCTATTTCGTTGACTTTTGGATTAAGTCGGTTCCTCAGCCACCTGATAAACCATCATGGTGGCGTGAACAATAAGGGCTTGTAAGGGCAAAAATAAAAATGTTGAGGTGCTGATCTATGTAAAAACTAACTTTGAGAAAAAAGTTTGCAAGGCAACTATTTTCGTATTTAGTTTTATGTAATAACTGTTTTATTTGCGGCTCATAAAAACATATTTTTTTTATTTAAATAAAGTGTGGAAGTGAAACTTAAAAAATAATCTAAGGAACTTGACATACAAAAGTTACGTTACACAATCCTTCTGATTGTGTTCAAGATGATCCCTTCAAATAAATTAATTATTTTATTTGTTGGTAAAATAGTGTCGTTAATTAGGTATAACAATACACCACTACAACAATAACTAATCTTAAGAGTGTAGGTTCATCCTAGTGTTTATTTCGTTATAAATATAGTTTTAATACTTTTTAAAGACAATGATTGATTTAAAAGTTGAGTAAAGCTATTTTGAATGCAAATGTTTTTTCCCATGAACTTGGATACTTACCCTATAAACGACATCACTTGTATGATATTTATTTAATCATAAGATAATCATGTTTTTTATTGAATTATTATTGGAAATCCTCATGCCCATACTTCAGGGATTATTATGGACACCCCTGTGTACTTGATGATCCTTTAGAAGAATAAAGGAAAATGACAAAAAAATATGAAACATTAATAAATTGAAAAATGTAAGTACACCAAAGATCCATAAACTGACTGTTTAAATCCGCTTTAATATTCAAATTATGTTAGGTGTTCTTTGCCATATTGGCATTTTTACTTAGAGGGATCATTTCGTACACCTTGCCTCTAAGTTCCTTAACCTTTTGCTCCTTGACTACATTATTTCACACTAAATCAAAACCATAATTCCCAACTATCGTCAAATTGTTGTATATTAAAATAACAATGAATAACTTTCCTTTCAGCTGATTTTGTGAAGACATGTATAATAAGTGACCCAGACTTTGACGAATGTTCGCGAGAAGCTGTGCAACAGCTGTTCAATGCTTTGGGACCAGGTATGAATCTTATGCACCCTCCTATCATCTCCCCACTGTTCAATGTTTATCAGGTAGGTACAGAAGGCGTTTCTTTATTTATTTTCAGACAATGTCCACAAAAATGTTAGTATAGGTCTTATTATGAAGATATTATCAGAGTCCCGGCCAGGCAGCCTACTGTCTGATCTGAACTCGAATGAACGTCACTATCGCGGAATCGTATCTTCCGCCAATGACTTGTAAGATGCTGTTAGTGCTACCCCACACTCTGATTAGCAGGGAGGCGATTCTCTTGCGCATGATGGCATGAAAGCCATCAACCCGCCCGCGCCTCCGCAAACATATTCAAGGCACTACAGAAACGGGGCAGCCCCAAGAGCATCCTAAATCCATTGTTATACTGGACACGCAAGGCATCTCCGAGTATAGCTGGCCCACATGCTCATGTAAAAAGTTGATAATATGAATTAAACAGTGTTATTTTGACTTCCTCACTACAACGAGAAAATTTGCATATTACTTCTGATCTCCAATGTCCTGCGTTACCTTTCTATATCAATTTGATCATCAAGGCCTTTTAAGATCAAATACTCAAAGCCTGTCCATAAAAGTTTCAGTGTTACCCAGAAATATATACTCTTTTTCTACCTATAATGTGTGTAGCTTTAGTTTAACATAGGAGTATAATAGTTATCTGTTATTCTTTGGCTAGATTAAAATTTTGTATACGTCTGGAATGGACAAAGTATTGAAACAAATTTATATTTTAAGATCTCAATGTAGGTACATACACAGTTTATTTTTATTCTTAGAACTTTGGATTGCAAAATCTTGCACGGCACTTCATTGTGCTCGCCCTCATCGCCCTGATAGAGTAGTCAGTTTTTAAGTCTCATAAGCCCAGTTAATTCGCAGGAAACTCAGAACATCGATTTCTTGCTATAACAGAACATTCAGCTTAATTTTCTGTCAACGTTGAGGGTTGGACTCTATTAGCCGTTTCTGTAATCGTCATTTAGTTTCAGCTGTCCCAATTTATCTCAAAAACTATACCTACAATTTGAGAGCTATCTTCTCATTACGTCCTAGCCAGAATAATTTCGTATTTGTTTTGGAAATAATATTTATAAAAACATGTAACAATTGTTATAAAACCTAAACTAGAAATCTAAAAATAGTTGGTGTCCGCGAGGCATGGTGCCAAGAACGCTGGCTGCACCGCGTTGAATAGCAGTTATCTATTCTCCGTGCGAGATAGAAGCCAGCCTTCTTGTCACCAGTGCGAGCACCGTCGACTAGGCTGGAAAACTTTTTGGACCGCGATCATTTTATCACTTGAAAGCGATACATATTTCTGCCGCTTGGCGTCTTTTATGGCCGTGACGGAGCTTCGGCAAAGAAAATATAAACTACGCGAGCTTCTGTCTTCAAGGCCGTCCAGCTGAGGCGAGAAGACGCCAACGTATATACGCATGTCGAGTCCCATTCGATAGTCGACCCCTCTTCCAGGGGTCATTGCTACCTAATCTGGGCGCTTGCCATCATCATGCACCATCCTTACTGGTTCCAGCATAGAAGGATGATTATGGCAAGCACCCGTTTGATGATATGATTGATCGAGCCGTGGCGGGTACACCTACCAGCAATACTTTGTCAATAAAGTCCATGGAGTCTGTTTATGTCGTCCCAACTGCTACATCAACACCGATGACGATCGACAATGGCAGCTTCCATTCCGAGCCGATAACTGCCATTGTCAAACAGCGTTCCGAGCTTAGTAGATAAATAACTTTTGAAGTGGATCATGTGTGATACATTCTCATTTCTGTTTTATTTAGATATGTCCCAAATATGACATATTTTTCGTTCGCTCATGAGTTTGATTTAAAACAAACTCAAGTGTCTTCACTGATGAATCTAGTATCTGACTATTTTAGGATTTGATCGGTTTATAATTTGAAAAATTAAGTTTTTGGCTTGTATAGGATTTGACCAATCAAGTATTTGACAAGTCTCTGCGAAACCCTCAGAAATTGTGTTGTGATTTAGCTGTCAATATATTGTGATAATATTAAATCATATTGCTAACAATTAATTTGAGCCAAATTTAGCATTTCGAAATCTCATTGTACTCACTTATTATCGGTAGATAGGAATGCTTTGATTTTGAAATGCCATTTTTTACTAATGGCAAGGTAGGTAACCTACGCAATAAAACGTACTGTGCGTTAGCTACCACTATAATTATATATATATATATATATATATATATTAATACTTTAACTAAGCATAGTTTTATTCAAATTAATTTAATATATTCGACTGTAGAATTTATTGTTTACCTTCGTTTTCCCATTCACAACTACATCTACCATACCATAATTTAGATGTGGAACAGTCATTTGTTTTTTTTTTATTTATTTGGTAGTTTATTGCATGAAAAGCGCAGCAGGTGTAGCAGCGAGCCGGACGCCGCTGGTTGCTAGACGACTGGTTATGCAACCTCACAGCTTGTCGTTCCCAACCACTTTGATTGGGTGTTCTTATGCCTACCAACCTCTTCGCAATACTGCGGTCCTGGTGATCGAATGTCATTTAGCCGTAACGTGTGGAAAAAAAAGAAAATAATTAGTGTAATTTTTAATTTACTTACTTGGCTCATTAATAATTTCAGCATGTATCTTGTAAATTCTCATGATACTTACTTGTAATGATTAACTTACTCGTAGTTCGGAGAAAATAATTGTTAATTATATTTCCTTCAAATTCAATCATCTTTTAAAAAAAAACTATAAACTAAGCTGATAAGTAAGTAGGCTGGTAGACTTGGTAGTTCCATAGGCCGCTGGGCTAGTCGCATAGCCTCATTACGAAACATTTTGTACATAACTTGCAGAAAGCGAAAGCGTTATTTCTTCACAACACTCATGCGATCCAACCAGGTATCAAATAACTAGCTTTCCTATCTCTATAATATATTTTTTAACAGGTCTTCCAGAAATCGGTATGGTGCCTTTGGATCCACTCAAAATCCCGAAAATCAGGATTCTTCAAGGCGAAGGTCCAGTCAATGTAAACGCGGCACTGGATGACGTCACAGTAACGGGCTTCGGCAAGACAGAAGTGCTACTGAGCCAGTGAGTAGAACTCTTTCAGTGTCATGAACGCCTGGTACATCGGAACACTGTTTGATCGACTGGGTTGGGGAACATTGAACCGGCACAGTTTTGCGACGACTGACTTCATTCATTAGATGTTTTAAATTCTATTTAATAAATCTATTAATTTATTTATTTCGTGAGTTTGATTAGTTTTATTCTTTTGTAATAAAATATTGTAATAATAATAAAACATTTTCATTTTGGGTAGGTAGTCCTACTGGTGGATCTACTTACACAAAAATAATAAGTAACATGAAAAGTTACTCTAAGTGATGTAAAAAAAAAACTTTTTCAAAAAATTTTTTTTTTTTTTTTTAATAAAACTAGGTAGCACATAAGTAACTTAGATACATTTTTACAGTCCGATTCATTTATTTACATATATTTTTTGTAATCTTTACAGGGTGGACCCCAAAACATACGACTTTTATACGAAAGTTCGGGTTCCAAAAATAAGAATAGAAGGCACTTATGATCTAAAAGGAAAAATTTTGTTGATACCCCTAGTTGGTAGGGGCGTGTGCTGGTTTGAGCCGAGTAAGTAATTTGACATCTTGTACAATTTAGGGAACTTAGAAATTAGATTAAAATATGCCTGAACTTTCTAATCTTACTACATTGTATTCTTACGTTAATTTTCCAGGTAATATGACGATCGATATTTTAAGCGATGTGAAGTTGTACAACAAAGACAACTTTACATTTTTCAACGTGACATCAGCGCACGTAAAATATGCCATCGGAGGCTTGAAACTACGAATGAATAATCTATTCGATGGAATCCAATCTCTCGGTTAGTATATAATAGTATTACTAAATAATAATAATATATTATATTTTAATCTTTTATTATTATGGAGGAATACTACTGACGCCACCTATCATTTAGGCTATGTAAACTATTAGTATCGCCATCTAGCGTCCAGTAGTAGGGCAGTGAGTTAACAATGTTTGCGTGAAATAGTGGCGCCACAATATCTACACAATTATCATTAATAATCAGCTTCTTTAGAATGTCGGTTGGTGGCGCTATTGGACTGAAAAATATTCTGTTACTAAGAACTCCTCGTAACTCCTGATGCTCTGGTACTAACGTGATACAAATTGCAACGTTGAGACGTCGGTGAGGCGTCCGCTGGACGTCTGACGTCTAACAATCGCTAAATTCCGTTAGTTCATTTTTTTCGCAAGTATCCTTCAGATCTTTCGATTATGTAATATAGAACTCTAGGGTGTGTACGTCATTATTCGTACTTTATACACTTTTCTAATAATAATAATTGTTTGCTAATGAAAATCATGACTCATCGGATTTACAGAATTAATACAACGTTATATTTTTTATTCAACATCGACCGTGTTGATAAGTTGAATGCTTTTGTGTACATTCGAATGAAAACTTAATTTTATACAACGAGAAGAGCAGTCGTTCAACTGACGGTAAGAGCGACGCCTCGCCTGCTCAAAACCATAGAATAAATAATAGTACTTGAACTATAACTTACATGCTTTAGATTGCAAAATCTTGTAGGTACCGTTTGTACTATTATTTATTATGTAGTACCGTACAAAATTGTACTGCGCTCGTTACTTTGAGACATTGGAATCATTGCCCTTCAAACTAGTACACAATAATGTTTGCACAATAGTGCTTGGTGATTGAATATTCGAAAAATGTGTGGTATTTTCCAAGGTAGACTCTTACACAAAAGGTTTAATCGTACTCCAGATGATAAAACTACAGGATCATGTTTTGCGTGTTCTTCTACGATTAAATAGATGGCGCTCAATTATTTGCGTTTTATTAGCTAATTAGCTCTACCGCGCCGTTAATAATCCTTGTCTATGACATTGTTTTGTTCATATTGTTTTTTCATAATATTAACGTAAGTAAAAAACAGAAGAGGGTAATAATGTTGGCTCATTCGATGCAATTCAGTCCAAGAGGCCAAGAAAGAAATTAGTGATTTTAATGTTACTAATGAAGTATTTTGAACCTTTAGTTAGGGTACAGTTCAAGTGAGGGCACAAAATAAATAATAGTACAAGTGGTGAGGGTTCAGCATGTACTCATAATTTGCTTTATTTTCAGAGGAGAGTACCAATGCCTACTTGAACGCTAACTGGCGACCAGTTGCTGAATCTTTGCGGCCTATATTATCGAAGACCATCGAAGACATTCTCCTCGGTTTCATGCAACAACTCTTCCACAATTTGCCTGGCAACTTCATGATCGGAGACGTAAAAAGTACAGTTAAAATAACCGAAAAGAAAGTTTAATTAGTTATGTTTTTTCTTTACAAGATAACTTTGAATAAGCGTTGAATAGTTGAAGAAAATATGAAAATAATCATGATCACAAATCATGCCTGGTTGTGATTACGGAGCAAAAGCATAGTTCGTAAGTGGAGTCCAAGAGAGTTAAAACACTTTTTATAAAGAAATACTCTATGTATTTCTAGGTGCAATTGTACGAGTATAAATCAGTACAACAAGATAAAAGTTGGTATTTATGTGGCGTAACACGAAATCAAAGAAGATTGTAATTTTTCACATTTTAGCTATGGACCCAAGTTCACTTTGGACGGGACTAGGCCACAGAATACCTAGTACGTAACTAGGCCTAAAATTATGACGTCGTATATATTATCTATGGCTATGTCTAGTTCTGTCAGTGAACGTCCAATGACAAGCAGGAGCACGGAATTTAAAATGAAAATACTCGGCTTGGGTCAAGTACCCACCAGGAAAACTCTCCCGGACTGCCCTTATATTTAAATTTAAAGTAGAGTTTTTTTTTCATAAGTATTCCTAAGAGTACCCATAATAATAATTATTATATTTGTTAAGACCATAATGATTTATCATTGATGTGGGAACTTCCATCGAATCGAATACTTATTTTGACTGATCTTATCAACTTGTTAATTATAATAAATAATTTTGGTGTAAATAATTTAAATATACTATTTCTTACGAAGACATTTGCTTGCGTTTAATTGATAAAATCCAGTATTTAACAGTACTTAATCAAAATCAATCGTAAAAAACATTTATATGTAGATAACTTTCTGTCAAAGTGCCAAGAGATGAAGTTTGCGGAGCGTGGTTGTTTATCCACCTGGGTATTTTCAGGTAGGCTAAGGCCAACAGCATGAATCACTCGATTGTTTACAAAAAAATGAATTCAGCTACTTTTTAAAAGCTTAGGATTCGAGAAATGGATAGAAATTTTGATAGGTAAAATTTTGTTAAACTATAATAGTAGGAAGGCAGTTTTTAAGCTATTGTTGTGTTTTGTATTTGATCAATTTCATAACCCCATAAAAATACTTATATTTAATAAATGTAATACCTAACGTTAAATAAGATATTTTAAAATAATCATTGCAATTAGCGTATTGTTTCACTATTAAATACGAAGCAAACTACTTCTTGCAATAAATTGAATACAACATCTACCTCTTTAGATTGCCGAGTAACTAATCTGTCTTTTGGGGTCTAGGTCTATCAATATATATATTAAATTCCATTGCTTACCTGCCAAATAGGACGTCCAGGCATTTTGCAAAATAGGATTTCCAAAATATATCACAACACAATCACACCCGCTCACGTTTCGCGCGCTTCTCACTAGATGGCTCTCTCACCAAAGTTGAGAACAAAATAAGCACTACTGCTTCATAATAACGTGTTTTATACTTCGGTAGAGTTTCCAAGCGCGTAAATACCAGTGCGAACGAACACGACGCAGAAATTATCGACAGAAATATCCCTTACGTGGTTAGAGAATAATATAGAGAATATTTCTTGTTAGTAAATATCAAATAAATATCACTGCCTCGTGAGATATTGTTTAGATATTTTCTTGATAATTATTACACACACACACACATTAGTACAGTTTACACATAAGTATATTTTTATAAATTCCATTGTTTGCTGTTGCTGAAAATACATGATTAATAAGTACATTTTTTTATTGTAATGTTGTTATTGATCTTTAAGTTATTAGTTTTGTATTGTATAATAATTATGTATTGTATATATTTATTATTATTCAAAAACATATTTATATCAATTCCGCTATTTTCCGTCTAACGAATACCTATAGCCACATGATACAAAATTTGTTTCAGGTTATAAAAACAAAGAACATGCGCCTGCATCGATTTAATTAGATCACCGTATTTATAGAAACTAAATCCGTGTTAATCTGGCACGAAGCTGGAAGAATTCACACATGCTTTTAAAGTTTTATGATTTAACTGCTGGTGTGTGTACTAGCGAAAGCATTTGAGCAATAATAGTAGTCAGTACCTAAGTACAGACTGTCAAAAAGATAACGAGTGAATACTAATTTGACAAATTTTAGATTCGTTACCAAAATTTTAGTGCATACAATGTTTTCCGGCTTCAAAAATTTCGTCACACGTTAAAAATGACATCATCGTCATCATTTAGCCTATATTTGACCAATGCTGGACGTAGGCCTCTCCTAATGAGCTCGGTTTTCTGCATTCCTCATCCATTTGTTTGTTTGTTTGTTCCAGTTTGTTTGTCAAAGGACAAACAAACTACACTAAGAATTATGGGCAAGTATAAAGGATTGTAGAGAGTCAAGGGAGGCTTCCCCGGAGTTAAATCCGAGATACACCCGAAAACTTCTGAATCTTAAATGAGACAGTCTAAGACAAGTGGTGGGAATTATAACTGGTCATTGTCCTCTTAACAAACACCTTCACAGAATAGGTGTCACAGACAGCCCCTTGTGTAGAGGATTCATGGTGACAAAAGAAACGGCCACGCATTTACTCCTCGAGAGCGAAAGCGCTACAAAGGGAACAGTTCCAGGGAACTACTTTTACCTTGAGGAAAGCTTGCGCCGGAATCCGTGAGCTGCTGGCCTTACTGAGGGACACCGGATGGTTGAACTAACTGTCGTCGCCCATATCATGCAAACGGAGCCAATGATCGGCCTAGTTCTTGAAAAGAAGCCCAACCACCAAGTACAAAGTACCAAAGTCTCCTCATCCATTTTTTCCAGCAGATTTTCGCAGGTCGTTACTCCACCTGGCCACAGGGCGTCCTACACTACGTTAGCCTAAACGTGGTCTCCACTCAAGAACTCACATACCCCAACGGTTATCAGTTCCCGAAAAACCGGTAACTGTTGTGGTATATGAGTTCTTACTGTTACTGTTCTTATTAAAAACAATAACAGTAACATTGCATTTTTTTTTCTGTTCTTACTAAAGTTACTATCAACAATAATTGTACATATTATGGCATTATTATCTGCCTTATTAATATATTAAATGAAATTGTTTTCTTAGTTGGAGAACTCCGTCAATGAGCACATACCATTTACGCCAAAAAAAGTTATGAGAAAATCCATCCTGTGAAAACCGTGCAATATAACTTTCTATATATATAGTTTTTAGAATTGAGATGATTCCTTGCGACTGCTGTATGGAGAAAAACTATCTATACTGATTACAAATAGTAATAAAGATTTAACAGTAATCTCTATAGCAGCTACCTACCTACTCTATAGAGATTCTTACTAATGATTTTTCCTCACTTATTCCATATAGAGTTTTTGAAAGGTTAACGCATTTACGGATTTTGGAACAAAATTCTTTTTTCTTAAATCTGAGTTACCTTTTTACTTGTGCGAGTTTTAACAGAACAATAAATCTAATATGCGGTTTTATAGAAACAAAAATGTGAACATGAAAATAAACATTTTGTCATTTTATTTAATCCAAAAGATCTTGTAGCAACTTAACTTGTTGTCTTGTATAAGACTATTTTGTTTGTTATGCCCAGCAGATTTAATTTTCTCGTAAATATATTTATTGGACATTTATCAATAAATAACAGTAACACTGTTTTTCGAAAAATTTCGTATTATTATTTTATGCAGTTTTAATACATCTGAAAACTCTAGATAGATATATAAAAACAGTTATTGTTATCTCTAAAAGTAAAATAATTAATAATATAGTTTACACAATTTTTACCCCATTATTCTTTAACTCATTACCTAATATCAATTCTTGCTTGTAACACCAGCCTGTTATTAATTAAAAAAATAACCAACTTCAAATTATATAAAAATAAATTTAAATTATTTAATTAATTTAAATAAATAATTGAATTATTTTAATTAATTTAAAATAAATAAATAATTCTATTTTTTTGAGGTCTTTTCCTGGTTAGTGTCTACTTACTTACTTTAGTAGGTTTGGGCGTAGCGCAAACCTCATTTTTTTTAATTATAACTTTTTTGGCACTTTTTATTTCTTACTTTTAATTAATAATATTTCTTACTTTTGAGTAATAATAATAATCATAATTTTAATGTATGTATGTAGGCCTAAAAAAAAATAGTATTTAATTTCATTCGCTATGAACAAAGCCATACTAGAAACATTTAATAGACCAAATATTTTAAACTACTGAACGGATTTTGATTAAACTGAAACTGTTTCCTAGGTTGAAAAATATTCATACTATTACAAAAACAATTATTGCAATCAAGCTTGTAGTTTTTGAGAAATACGTGGACAAACAAATACATGCATTCGCGATATTTGGTATATTTGTTCAGATACTCATATGGAGTCATATATTATTATATGCATTTTTGACAATATTATATACAACATTAAATTTATCAACAACTTAGGGAATTGTTTAAATGTGATCAAAATCGGTCCAGAAGTTTAAAAGTTATGGACTGTTAACTGTTCCATTAGGTTTTTGTCTTAGCGAACTGAATAAGTACTTCATTTTCTCAGGCCTACTTTACGAAACTAAAATGTAAATAATAAATACTAATAAAATAAATATAAACGGACTTCAAATAATATAAAACTTAACAGAAAGAAATAATTCAAATTTTTTGAGGTCTGTGCTACGCGCCCAAACTGACTAAAGTATAAGTGGGCCCAAACCATCTAAAGTATAAGAGGGCACAGATCTAAAAAAAAAAAAAAAAACTTTACGTGTTTTACAATTTGAAGTTAGTTTTTATAATTAGATTTTTTTGAAGTCGGTTAAACATGGTTTGAATCTGAAATTGTTCTGAGAGTTTTATATAGGAGCTCCTTATGATTAGTTAATGCTTGATGAGGATAAACTGCCGTAGATGTCCCTGTTTATACATGAAAATAATTTTCTATTTACAGGACTGCCTTGTAGATCTGAAACAGTTGCGCTACTCACACAAACTAAATAGGAGAT
Organism: Alsophila aescularia; assembly: GCA_946251855.1. NCBI lineage: Eukaryota > Metazoa > Arthropoda > Insecta > Lepidoptera > Geometridae > Alsophila > Alsophila aescularia. The sequence goes on from OX276383.1 coordinate 42,331,207, forward strand.
ACGGGATGCTAGTCTGACATTTGATAAAGACTTACTGTGACAAATTCATCCATTGACTTAACAAAACGAATAATCTACAACGCTAGTAAGCGTTGTACATCATATTCTTCTTTTGTTACGATGTTTGAACCACCATTTAAGTCTATGATTGTGCCCTGACATGTGCTTTTTGGATGTAATATCGTGTTAACAGCAGAATGATTGAATGCCTTACATAATTACGTACCTTGTGAGTTTTTTAAGCAATTTCACACCTTATCGATCATAATTGCATTGCATATCCTTTTTATGCAGGATTGTGCATGCTACTGCTTCGATTTTATGCTTACCTCGTACATCGAGTTCCTGGTATGAAAAGTTGCCAGCATATCATATTGGATTATAATAATTTAATCTTTTATCACCTCTGATTAGGTTTGTGCCGTTTGTAGCTAGCTATAACTTTAACACATTCATATCTGATCAATTCAAATGTATTATTGAAATTATACTTTGTAATCGTTTATTATCTTTTCACTTAACTTTGTGCAATTCCTTTGATTTTGGATTAACTAAATAATGTAGCACTATTGTTTTCTAAGTATCTAATATTAGAGTGTGAATTGAATCTAGTGTATCTATTGCTACTCTATTAACAATGACTATTTATTCTTTGTAATTAATATAAAGTAATTAATCATACATACATTATTTTGAATAAATTCATGTGTTATGAAAATCAACAGCACAAAGACAAAACAGATGAAGGTCGTCGGTGAACGACCGCGAGATGCGTGTTGGTTGACCCAGAGAAGGGTGCACGAAGGGGATAGGGCCCCTTTGGTGTCGGTCTGTAAAGGAACGAGCACTAGGGAGCCATGACTGCGAGGAGGTTGGATGCACATGCACTTTGCACCGAACACGATGACGTCATCCCAGTTTGCGCCGCATTGTTTACGGTTGCACATTTCGATTGTGTCGGCCGTTTAATTGCGATTGCGCGCGCTGTTACGGAGCGTTTTACATTACCTATTTTGATACTTACCTCAAAACATAAAACAGTTATTCTTGTAATAAATACATACAATGTAACTGTGATAAGAAACTATTATTACAAAAACTGTTTTGAAGTTTCATAAACCAATAATGAGTTGACGAGCAGCTAAATAAATTATGCATGCAAAAACCCCTCTCACTGGTGTAAATGCAGGTACCTAATATTTTACATTATTTTTTGATAAATTGAAACAGCAGTAGATAATGAATTGCCCACGCACTTTGAAGATGAATATTGTCTCCATTAATCATTTGGATGAGTTAGTGGTTCTGATGATTTTCTAACGCGTGACACTTAGCTAATATTATTTATATCACTGGGATAAAGCAAATCATTTGCTTTTATAATTAGAGTTAATAATATTCTATGAGTACATTGCACTTATTGCAGTTTTTTACTGGCCGGGTGTTGTTCCACAGTGTATACTCGTAAAAGCCACGATGCAGTCTAGGTCTAGATCTAAAATATACATGTTACTATCGATTGGAGTAATAATATTTAACATCACAAATAATAATAATAAATTGCAACGAATTATCATTTTATAGTAATGTAGTAGTAGTAGTAACTTAACGGTTCAATAGTACAACTAAGAGTCCAACAATACCGGGTTTGGTCCTAGGCTTCGCACCAATGACTTTTCTAAGTGCAGTTTCTTATTCGCATAGTGCTTCGTAGGGCACTTTAAGCTGCCGGTCCCGGCTGTTATTGATTAATAAATCAGATGCCCTCGGGCGGTCTGACAAACTCTGGACCAGAGGCCAGCACTACCTCTTAAGACAAACAAACAAATTGAACTCTGTGAAAATGATACATTGTACCTACATGTACAATTCATAAGTTATGCAGACAAGTTCTGCTGCAAAGTGGCTCCCACCCGCAGCCCCAACCTCAGAATAGTCCCCAACTTATACTTAAATAAATACTTCTGGATATGTAATTACTCGTACAGCTAAATTATTTCAGGCAGTAAACATCATTATTTTATAGCCTTTACGCTACGAACGAAAGCATAAACATCTATGCGTCTATTTTTAAAGCAACGCATCGTAACGAATGTAACGAATCACTACGCCTACATGACTCCTATGTCCTATCTTCCCACATTTTCTCAGAAATAACTTTTTTCTAGAACGTTCTTTCGTTAAAGTAAAATAGGTCGTACTTCGCGGTTCAAGGTAACGTGTGGAGGGAGCTATGGACACCAGAATAGAACGTGAGTAGGGAGTTGAAAATAACCGTAGTGCCGACTTACAGGCGCGTTCGGCGTGGCTCGCTCGTGCCCATCCATCGACACTGCGTCTTGTGAAAACCTTAGTCACGATGCCTATTATTGTTGGAAAATTGGTGGAAACTTGATGATTGAGCAGACAACAAAAAAGTTACATTTCCATATAGTATGTAACCGATGGGAAAAATGAGATTGATGGCATGGGCAATGGCTGTACAGCGAAGCTAAGAGAGGCTATTGATGTAAACAGTTTTAAGCCAAAATGTGAAAAATACGCCATCGCATCGCAAGGTCTAAGTCAAACCACTAGTAATGATTAAAATGATTAAAATATACAAAAAAAAAATACTGAGTTCACTATCTGATATAACTGCAGCTGCGTTTGACTTCATGACTGTTGTTGCTGTTGGCTACGTCATCCAATTCTGTGCCAGTTTTGCTTCACCTTTTTTTAGGGCGATAATCCAAAATGAGAAATTGAAAATAACCTCCGTGCCTCCATTCGCTGTCTTTTTTCCTACATATCAGCATAAAATAAATAGTCTGGAATACCACATTAATTTATTAGTCTGTTTGACCATATAAGGTTTTATTGCATTAGTAAAAGATTCAAATTCAATAGTTACCTAATGAAATGGAGGTCTTTTCTTTGTAATAATAAATTTATCAGTTACTCAATAAATATTCAGATTCCAGTTCTAAATCTGTAAGATTACGAATGGGAATTTGTATTCTCTATGTATTTTTTGAATTCATATTGAATTTAGCAATAAAATAATATGTTATTAACGAAATTATTTGGAGTTTGAGACAACCTGCGGAAAGCGGCTGGCAGAAAATGGATGAGGAAACTTGAAGACCGAGCTCAGTGGCGTGATTAATTGTAGCCGCCCAGCAGTGGACAGATATAGGCTGATGATGATGATGATGTTGAACAAAATTATTAAATCGTTTTTTATGGCTAGATATTTTTAATTGAAACTATGAACCACTAGTTTCTAGGGCAAGTAGCTTTCGTTGAGAGTGGAACGCAATGAGTTTACAAAATACTGTGGAACGATTGGAACGTAAAGGCCAGCTGTCGGAGAATCTGGAGCAGGCGGTTACGATCGCCAAGTACCAGGCAAATATAAACACTACGGAGTTATTTAAAGCACTACTATACATAGCGGCTCAATCTGTCGGTAAATACTGGAACTATTTAGGTAAGAGACTACTCATCACTCGGTGCTAATTTATCGACCTCAAAACCTACGCACGCAAACATATACAAATCTAAACTGTCTTTTCACGACATCTATTATTAAGTAGTAGAACTATTAGCACACAGAGGCATGTCATTTTACTTTTTGCCATCTAGCGTTGAGTTGCTGAACTTGATTAGTTTTTATTTAGGTAAAAGCTGGTAGGTGCCGCTCTGTGTCTCAAGAATATTTTCTTTTGAGTCGTCGAATCGGAACTGAAAAGTTAAAATATTTCCCGCTGTAGCGGGAAAGCGAAAACGTGACGTTGTTGTATTGTTTTGTTTCCTTAAACTTGTGTATATTATTCTAGTGTTAATGTGCTGTAGTATTGTTGTGCATGCATTGCATTTAAACAATACCTATAATACTAGTGGCTCTGTGAGCTGTAGTCCTCGTGAATTCAAACATTTTTGCAAACAATCTAGTGGTGCACAGTAGCGCCATCTAGTTACCTTATTGTAAAACTAACATTAATAACCAAGGTGCTCTATCAATCCTTACCTAGTAGGTAAAGGGCTGATTCCACTAGTAGAAACCTAAAAGTGACCAATTTGCTGCATTTTTAGGAGCAATTTACTGCATTCTGTTCATCACGCCAAATATCCTCATCAGATCTTTACCAAATTTTTATGAGACCAACTTTACTATCTTTCAAATTTCAAAAATGAACCATCGAAATCGGATCTAATAAGGCGGCGATATTCAGTAGCCCCCTTAATTCCCCTTTTTGGGAGAAGTACCCCCCCAATCAAAAATCCCCGACAACAGAAACTATACTATACTAAGTTTCGTCTAGATCGGTTGAGAAATGCGCTCTGTGAGGACTCTACAACAGCCGGAGATCCGGACATACGCTCGGTCAAATATAGTCAAAGTGTGCATTTCGTTTCTCTCAAAAAAGCCCTAGAACGTCAGTCCACCAATTTATTGACTCGTTTTTTAATGTGACCTGACTAAACTTTTGACTACCTAATTGATAACTGACACGTTTTTTAATTTGACATGAATAAGCTTTTGACTACCTGGTTGATAACTGACTCGTTTTTTAATTTGACATGAATAAGCTTTTGACTACCTGGGCCATTATTCTCTATAAACAGTCACACGCGTAACGCGTCTTGCTGTGGAATCGTTCGGAAAAGTACGGCAAATCTCGAACATGCACAAACAATTCCACGCAGATATCTTAACGCGGCGCGTTACGTGGCCGAGTGGCAATAGAGAATAAGGTCCATGGTTGATAACTGACTAGTTTTTTTATTTGACATGAATAAGCTTTTGACTACCTGTTTGATAACTGACTCGTTTTTTAATGTGACATAACTAAACTTTTGACTACCTCATTGATTACTGAATCGTTTTCATGACTAAACTTTGGCTACCTGATTGATTCGACATTTTGACTATTTCGTTGAAAATACTTAGGTAGGTACTTATACTTGACACTGGCTAAATGCTCTGGTTGTGCGGGAGTCAACGAACTTTTACAAATGTTTACGATGTACTTCAATGCGTGTGTGATCTGATCTGATCACGCACAGCGGGCGCAGCGGAATCAAAAAGGTAAGTAAATATATAACATTTTTTAATTTTAATAATTTATGGTAGTTTAATAGTACTAATTACTACAAAAAATAATGCAAATCAGCGATTTCCATTTCGTAAATGTAGTTTCTATGAAAACTTATACACTTGTTCGAAATATATGAATCCAGAATGGCATAAAATTGACTTTCTTTTAATTAATTGTTTATTTATTTTTAATCTATTATGTCCCACTGCTGGGCAAAGGTCTCCCTGTTTTCCACGCATCTTTATCCAGAGCTAGATTCAGCCAATTGGGTTGATAGGCGATTATGTCGTCACGCCAACTTTTACGGGGCCGGCCACGACGTCGTTGACCGTCTTTGGGCTCCCATTGTGTGACAACTTTTGCCCATCTTTCTGGGTGCATTTGGGCTACTGCTTTGCCCAATCCCATTTCAATTTAGCTGCATCTGCAATGCCAGTCTTTGAACGGAGCGTGGTATTTCGAACTCGATCCTGTCCTTTTAACTCAGAGTATGCTCCGCTCCATGGCTCTCTGGCAAATCTGGAGTTTGGACTTTTGTGCTTCGGTCAATGACCAAGTTTACGCACCGTAGTTGAGGATGGGCAGAACACACGTTAATGAGGTATGCTTCAGTGACAAAGGAAGGTCACCCTTCATCAGCGTATTCATGGACCACAGTAGCTCCTCCAGGCATTCTCAATGTAGCGACCAATCTCTTTGATTTTCGAAGGAGACTAGGCAAGGAGACTGGCCCAAGTATATATACTCATTGCCGTAGTTTAGTATATGCCCGCGTACCTCAACCCTACTGTTTATGTTTTTAGGTCATGATCTGAGTCTTTGACCGTTTCATCATAAATCCAATTTCATGGCTTGCTGTGCTTAGTTTTATAGCATTTGTTGCAGTTCGGATGCAGTCGGAGTAAAAATGACGATGTCATTTACAAAGCATACATTTGTTTTGTATCACCGTTGTCAACGCCCCTTGTTGCCCAGGGGTCCGCTAGTGTCATAAATATCTCCTCCTGAATAATTTTGCAGAAAACCGATCGCCCTGGTTTACTCCTTCCTCACTCTATTTAGGAGTGGGGGCCGGAAACGTGTAGTTTTATGCTATTGCTGTATATAATTTTTAAGAGGTCAATTTGGGTTTTGACTATTTGTTGATTTTGTAATGGTTACTGCATAAGGCTGAATGTTGGATGCTATCAAAATCCTTCGTGTAGTCTACGAAAGCCAGATAGAAAGGTTTGTTGAGTGCGTGGATGTGATCAGTAGTGGAGTAGCTGGGGTGGGAGCCAGCTTGCCAGCGTCTCACTTTTATAACTCTGTAACTATAAGATCCAGAGATCTAATATTAGTGTATTTTTTTACTTATATAGTCAGCTCAATGCTAAAATATTTATTTTTTGTAAAAATACACAGGGGGCAAGACGCACAGAGCAAACTCAGCAAAATTGATGTTTTGTGATGTTTAATTTGGTTATACTTGAGATTTAGACGTATTGCTTCGGGTGTTGTTTTAAATCTAATTGATGAAATTTGATTCAATATGAAAAAGTATACAAAAAGTCTACGTGACTAAGTAATTAAAAAAACGGGCTATATAAAAAAGACAATAGTGGCTCCAGCACCCGGAAAGTCCATACCTACTAAAATAAAAATGATGAGGCACATTATTAGAAAGAACAAGTTCTGGAGCTCACAACGGTATCCTTAACTCTAGCACAGAGCGAACGAGAGGGTTCCAGGACTGGGTCAAATTGTACGAGGCGTAGACGTTTCACGACAAACAAACGGCCCTTACAGCCCCCCTATTTTTTTCGATGTATATGGTAACTTTACTTGTTACCATATACTTGGGTGCTTAAAGACCATCTCCATCAAATAAAGTTGCGATATTTAGCTAGAACAAAAGGAGATTAGTATGGGATCTATTTTATGCCAGTAAGCGTAATACAAAATCTTTGATGTACTTCGATAACGCTTCCAAATCCGTCTCATTATTATGCAGTTGTTTATGAACTCCGTCTGATCTACTTACGAGTCAAGGAGGTTACTTACCCAAGGAGGTTGAATTACGCTAACTGGCGCTAAAGTTGATTGAAGAGTTTTTAGCCCCCGAACAAAGAGACGGGTGTTATAAGTAGCTCCCAAACGTATGGACCAATTTTGATGCGTTTTTTTGGTTTGAATGCTGATGTGATCGAGATGGTTCTTAGCTATAATGGGGGAAGGGGAGACGGGGGGGGGGGGGGGGGGGAGGGACAACAATCGTAGCTTCAAAGAGTGGACCGATTTAGATGAGGTAATCGAGATGGTTCTTAGTAATAAGGAAAGGGGAGGGGTTTCCCAAAGTATTTTTAGCGTACGCGAGTAGTAGTAGGCAAATGATACCAAAATGGCCTCTTCAAAGCTCTATAGGAAGTTTCAGTAAAGCGTCCGCGTGACCGAACAGAACACATAAAGTCCGTAAGGACAATAATGCGTATTGTGACCAAATCGTGCCTGACTGAGACTTGACTAGACTTATTAGGACCTGACTGACTGGAACTCGACATTTTGGCTCTTGATTTTGAAAAATATACCTATAAGTTGTAACATCTTCATACTTACTTGACACTGGCTAGATGCACACTAGTGAATAACACACTACACACAACACACACACTACACACTACAAACACAAAAGAGAAGAGCGAAGAAAAAATATTGAGCAAAAAAATATATGCTGAAAGTTTCTCGCTCGCTTCGCACTTGTTTATTTTCGTGATATTTTAATTTCCATATCTATCTATCTATCTATCCTATCAATAATAAAATTGTAACATGTTCAATTCTATACATTGAAGATATTAAGATATTTTTTTTGGAGGATTCAGCCCTCGATGTCCTACACTACGTGACCCTCGGGTGGTGCCAAAAGAGCAACTGAGTCACTTGGTGGTAGGCTTCGGCCGCCGGCTTTTTATTTTATCTCCCTCTGGTGAAAATCTTGAGGTGCCAAACGACTTCTCGTGTTCCGTCAGTATGTTCAGGGAAGCCGTCCGGATGAGTTGTAGGATACAGTTGTGTTAGAAGGGTGGACCGTGATCGGAATCATGGTGTAGCGGGATCCGAAGAACGGTGTTCTCTGCTGGCTGACCGCAAGTTGTAGGGGGCCCAGGTAGTAGTTTAGCCAGCTACAAAAGGCTGCCCCGCCGCTTGTGAAAAATCCTGAAATGATCCATCGGGCCAGCTGGCGACCGGATGTGAGGAACTGATGAATTATATCAGGGGGGTTCGGGCGTCCCTGCAGTCTCTGCGGAAGTTCTCCAATGACGTAGTTATACATCGACTTCCGTGGGTTAGCCATTCCAACATTTCTTTTGCTATTGCTCGTCCAACCTATTCACCACTACTCATTATGAACAAAGTCCAAAGAAGAAATAAGTTAAAATGGCAGATGCACGTCCTCACACTCAAAGTGGATCTTGCGAATATTCGTGGGATTCACTCAAATCTCCAACCGGTCCATTATCATCTTGAGCACTCTAAGCCCCACTTGTTCTTCTTGAAGGAGACGCAGATAGAATGTCCAGCTGATACAGCATACTTGGATTACCCAGGCTATGTCTTGGAGCACCTATTTATCCCAAACGCCGGCGTTTGTGTATACGCCCGTGATGACATTTGCTGCCTGCGTCCGTCTCAGTCCGTCTCGGTGTATTCCCCACCTGATCCTAGCCTTAAGGGTAATAGGCGCGTGTGGAGATACAACTCAGCGGATTGGGACGAGATGCGGCAATTCCTTGCATCGTACCCTTGGTGGCAAACATGTTTCACCTCCCAGGACCCGTCGATATGCGCGTCTGCTGTTACAGAGGTAATATGTCAGGCAATGGAATATTTCATTCCATTCAGTGAATTGAATTCAGTTGAATTCAGTTCTCTTTTCAGCAAAGCTCAGCCTTGGTTTGTATACAGCTGTGGTCGTGCTGTGCAGCAAATCTAGACTAGGCTGATGCTCGAAAGCGCAAATCTTCTGACATTCGGGCTAAGAAAAGAAAATTCAACGTTGCCGCTAAGATCTGCAAGAAGATACTTAGGAAGACTCATTTTGATCACGTAGGTCAAATTGGGCCCAAACTGTCTTCATACCCCGCGGGTAGCAAAGCTTTTTGGTCCTTGGCCAAATCGGTTGAAGTGAACTTCTGCTGCCCCTTACTGCCACCATTGCTGAAACCTGATGGATCACTGGCTTACACTGCTGGAGACAAAGCGAATTATTTGCTTCTCTTTTTGCAGAAGCGTCGCATCTAGATGCTTCCGGCAAGATACCTTCCTACCTTCCTCATTGCGGGGTTTTTATGCCCGAATTTCGCATTTGCCAGAAGGAGGTTCTCAGTACGCTTCGAACTCTAGATGTGAACAAGGCCAGTGGTCCTGATGGCATTCCAGCGATTGTGTTGAAAAACTGTGCGCCCGAGTGGTCTCCCATCTTAACGCGTTTGTACATCCTCTCTCTTCTCTCAGATGAAGTTCCGAAGAGCTGGAAGCATACCAATGTACAACCAGTACCAAAAAAGGATAGTCGTACTGATCCGGCCAATTACCGTCCCATCTCGATAACCTCCTTACTCTGTAAGTGTATGGAGCGTGTCATAAACATTAGGCTCTTGGCATACCTTGAAGACAATGATCTCCTCATGAGAGGCAATACGGATTTCGCCAAAACCGGTCTACTGGGGATCTTCTCGCGCATGCCACTCACGTACTGAGCGAAGACATCGAGATGCATGGTGAGGCGCTTACCGTCTCCCTTGACATATCGAAGGCATTTGATCGGGTCTGGCACGATGGCCTTTTAAACAAGCTTCCCTCATATGGTTCACCTGTTGGCTTATGCAATTGGATAGTTGATTTCTTGAGGGAACGATCTATTCGAGTAGTCCTAGAGGGCTGCTCGTCCGATTAAATGGCTATCAATGCCGATGTTTCTCAGGGATAGGTTCTCTCGGCTACGCTGTTTTTACTGCACATTAATGACCTTCTGACGCCCGGCACCTTTGGGTATGCTGATGACAGTACTGTAGTTGAGAGATGTACTTCCAATGCTCAAGCCAGCTATGACGCTGACCAGTTTCAGAGAGAGGCTATGGTAGACCGTTTAAATTTAGCCTTAGATGCCGTGTCCGGTTGGGGCGATGCTAACCTGGTTAAGTTTAATGCTACTAAAACGTAGGCGTGTTTGTTTTCTGCTAAAAAGAGGCCTCTAAGCCGATCTTCGTCTTTCCAAAGTGTAACAATACCAATAGGCAACCATCTGGAGCTTTTGGGTGTCGAACTCACATCAAACCTGATTTTTGGGTCTTATATTGAATCCATAGCCAAGGTGCAAAAAAACTTGGTATTTTGTCTAAAGTTAGGCGATAATTCACACCGGAACAGCTTTTGAATCTTTATTAAGCACAGGTCCGTTCTTGTATGGAGTATTGCTGCTACCTAAAATAGAAGTAACGAGACCTAAGTTGAAAAAATAAAACCCGATTGCAGTTGGGTATAAAATAGCCTATAACACTCTTGCAATGAAGTCGAATCGACATACAATACATATTATATACCTACATGTTGGACGGTATTTGACGCCGGGACAGCTTTTGAATCTTTATCAAGCACAGGTCCGATCTTTTAGGAATTACTACTGCCACCTCTGGGACGGTTCTGCCAAGTATCAGCTCGAGTCTTTGGATTCAATTGAGAGACGTGCTATCAGGCTCATTGGGGATGACACTCTAGTAAAGAGTAATCTTCAAAGTCTGGCGCACGTGAGGTAGCAAGCCGGTCGGTATTCTACAGATTGCACTATGAAGAGTGTGCACAAGAACTGCACAACCTGATTTCCCCATCACCTTTCCAAGACCGTACGACTAGACGATCAGCAAAGCACCACCTTTTTATGGTTGAAATACCTCGCACAAGGACGAAGCGTTACGCTTCTTCATTTATTATAAGAACTGCAAAGGAGTGGAATGCCCTGTTCTCGTCATTGTTTCCGGTAAATTATAACCCAGGTGTGTTCAAGTCAAGAGTGAATAGGTATCTACTAGGCAAGCGTGCTACACTATCGACCACACCATCGCTTTCCATCAGGTGAGATCGTGGTCAAACGATTGCATAGTCCGTAATAAAAAAAAAAACGATACTGAAGCCAAAACTGCGGGTTCTTAATTTTTGTCTGTTTGTCTGACATAGAATACTTTTCATCCCGAAAAATTAAAGGGTTCCCGCAGGATATTGGCTACTGACTGATTTCGATGTAACTTGACACAGTCATAGTTTATTTATATGATAGGTTATATAAAAGATTAAGATCGAAGAGCGGTCAAGATAAAGACACATGGACAGACGTAACGTAAAATTCGTTTTATTGGGTAATAGTTGTTTCAATACACGAATAATTGGAAAAAAATACGTATAAACGCGGACGGGGCCTCGTATTAATTTTATAATTAAAGTTTTTGTTCGTAATATGACAAAATGTTTTAAAAATGCAATCCGTGGCGGAGTGAGGGATGTTTTTCCTACAGTAACTTTTGAAAAATTTATAGGGAGCTACATGAAATTTGTTGTGTAACAAGTGACAATAATAAATCTTTTTAAATTTGTTATATGCATTATCTGAACCGGTTCGGAGTTGTTAGATATCAGGATCTAGGAGGCCAAATAGGGGTTAAAGAAACAAAAGTCAGTATTAAATTAGGTATAATATTTATGACACGGCTGTATTTGTACATTTCAAAACAATTTTTTGTTTATCTATACTTATAATAAAGCAATCCGTAGAAGAACCAAGGTTATCGACATAGCTCTCAGAATTTGCAAGTTGAAGTGGCAATGGGCAGGCCATATATTTCGCAGAACTGACAACCGCTGGGGGATAAACTTTCTCGAATAGCGACAACGAACAAACAAACGAAGGGTCCACACGATGGACCGAGGACATTGTAGCCATCGCAGGAAGTGGCACAAGATCGCTCGTCATGGCGCTCTTTGGGGGAGGCCTATGTTCAGCTGTGGACTTCTGACTGCTGACATGATGATGATGATGATGATGATTCTGATAATAAAGCAATAAGAACGAAAAAATCTGTACAAAGGAGATAATTGAAAAAATGATGTTTAAGGTACTTAAAATAAGCTGTGAACAAGAAAAAATATTTTTAAAATTCGTGTCTGTCTGTTTCTTTGTCAGTTTATCTGTTAGTCTGTATGTTTGTTCGCGCAACACGTAAAAACTACTGGACCATTTGCAATGCGGTTTTCACTGTTACCTTATACTACAGTGTTAGCTGATAGCTTGGGGTTTGACTTAAAAATTGGTGCACTTGGTATCTCAAACTGATGAGTAGAAGCCGAGCAATCGATAAAAACCTTTTGACGGCTAAAGGGAATTTTGATCAAATGTTAGTATATTGGTATTTATGGCGTTGGAATAGTACAATATAGTACTTTTAACCTAGAGAAATGACCACGAGTGCAAAGCCGCGGGTACAGCCAGTTTATTTATATAACAATATGCATACAGGCTTAATCCTTCCAGACCAGTGTTTACGAGTTTCATTGTGTAGAACAATTCAATTTAGAACAATTCATATCGCGTAAGTGCCGGGCTCGAGGGAAGCTAGGAAAGAATGGTACCTAATAACCCATAAATTTTTCGATATGTAAAGTATCCTATGTCCTATCTCGTAGTACGAACTCAAATCATACAAAGTTTTATTTGGAATACATCCAGTAGTTCCGGCGGCGTGATGCGCGGCTAAGATACAGACTGACAGACATACAGACAAAAATGAAAAACATACAGTTTAGGCTTCATAATCGAATATAGAGTAATTTCCAAAAAAAAACCACTATATCTTTAATGTACAGAATTTGGACCCATATCCCACAGGAACCCTTTATTTTTTGGGGACAAAATGTATAATATTCACCTATCTTATAAACTATGTCTATTGTCATGTTGCATCAACATCCGTCCAATAGTTTCACCGTGCTAAGTATTATTTTAAATAATTTTCCACCCCTATCCTGCAGGAACACTTAATTTTTTCGGGATGAAAAGTATCCAATGTCCTACCTCGAAGTGTGAACTCAAATTATACCAAATTTAATTTGAATTCATTAAGTATTTTCGGCGTGGTGCGCTGCCAAGGTACAGACAGACAGACAGACGGACAGACAGACCGACCGACAAAACAAAAAAAAACAATGTTAGCTTTAGTATTGAATATAGAACGGCCTCCAAAAATAATTACATAATATCTTCAATTTACAGAATTTTGGACATTATCCTGAAGGAAAACTTTATTTTTCGGGATAATAAGTATCCTCAATTTTTACCCATTATATAAACTATGACTGTGCCAAGTTTCAACAAAATCCGTCAAGTAGTTTCAGCGTGATACGTGTTCTTTTAAATAACTTTCAACGCCTATCCTGCAGGAACCCTTTAATTTTTCGGGATGGTAAGTATCCTATGTCCTACCTGAAAGTATGAACTCAAATCATGCCAAATTTCATTTGAATTCATTGAGTATTTTCGGCGTAATGCACTTCCAAGGTACAGACAGATAGACGGATAGACAGAAAGACAAAAATTTAAAAATACAGTTTTGGCTTTAGTATTGAATATAGAAAGGCCGTCAAAAAAAAATACAATATATCTTTAATTTACAGAATTTGGGACATTATCCCTCAGGAACTCTTTATTTTTTCGGGATAAAAAGTATCCTCAATTTTAACCCATCATATAAACTATGAATGTGCCAAGTTGCATCAAAATCCGTCCTGTAGTTTCAGAGTGGTAAATGTTTTTTGAAATAACTTTCAACCCCAATCCTGCGGGAACCCTTTCATTTTTCGGGATATAAAGTAGCCTATGTCCTACCTCGTAGTATGAACTCAAATCATACCAAGTTTCATTTAAATTCATTCAGTAGTTTCAGCGTGATGCCTAGCTATGATACAGATAGACAGACAGACAGACAGACAAAAATGAAAAAAAAATAGTTTTGGCTTCAGTAACGAATCTAGAAAAAGGTCCATAAAAACATTTCTAAATATGTTCAATGTACAGAATTGGACCGGTTACAGTTTTATTATAAGTATATAGATATCGTGATCTCTCTTTATTATACTGTACTTTCAACGAATGTTTTTTACCAGTTCATACGGCAAACACGCATTATACAACTCCGTACTTTAAATATTTCAAAATATGATTTTAATTTAGTTTTTCTCGTACATGCATAGTATTATTTATTCCGTATGGAATCCATACGTCTAGATTTTCAGCGGATAAAGTTTTTGAGTGCCTCCAGAGTACCTCAAACGATTGCCTTGTCAGTAATAAAATATCCTTTGCTAGATTGCTGCATTTGTGTCAATTGGCTTGTTGAAGTGTGAAAGCCAAAATCCGTTCGTTTGACTGCAGTCTATTGTTTTGTCTTTTCTGTTTCATGTTCATGTTTATGTTTCATGTTTGGTATGAGGGTGCGTAGATTGGTAGATATATTGTAGGTTTTATTTGTTGTAAATATATTAGATTAAAATGATGGCTTGTTTTGGTACCGAATTCAAAAAACTCTTTCTTATCTGATGCTGTATTTTTGTATTGGTATTACATTTTTAATTTTGGAAAAGTGATATTGTTATGATTCAATTGTAATTGTTTTATATTTTTTTGTGATTGTTTTCAAAAGAAATTTAATATTTAAAGTAGTATTCATATTCACGTGAATTCAATGTACGTCGTCACAAAAATGGCTTTATTAGTAACGTGTACTTTTGAGAGCTTTAATCTCCTGAAGCTTAAAAGTTACTAAAGTGATAGTTACATTGTTGTGAAGATCCTTCTGACGACAACACAATAATATATGTTAAGTCTCCCCTCTACTCCTTGTTGAGTCCCTTTGACTACCTTCCAGCTCCATAATCAGACACTGGACACAATATAAGACCAGAGACCTCATCAAGACAAACCAAAGGAGCCCATACTCGAAGGGGTTCGATCTTATTTTGATTGTTGAGTTGCATTTATTACTTTCCTTATCCATCATCAGACAGATCAGAAAATTATTTTACATAAAATAATTATCGAAATTGGTTTAGATGTTTTAGAAACATGACATAATAAACATACGAAAAATAAAGATGCAGATGAATTGAGAACCTCCTCCTTTTAAAAGTCGATAACAAGACATAAGTTCAAAAACTAAAACCCAAATAAGGTCGGGTAAAAAATAGTTTATGACACTCTTGCGATGAAGACAAATCTATTGATACCTCGCTTGTCAAGTTTTTAGTTTGAACACATAGACCTTCCTTTGCTTCACCGTAGTCGGGAAAAATAATTGCCTATGACACTGTGTAAATGAAGACGAATCGTTTGATACCTTGCTGGTCAAAATCGGACAAAGTTTTAAGTTTGAACACATAACCATTTTTTTGCTTCACTGTATTCGGGTAATAAAAGGTGTGTGACGCTCTATACTAGAAGACGAATCGATTGAAACCTTGTTTGTCCAAATCGGACTAATAGGGGTGACGCTATAGTGGAACATCCACATATCCACATACATACATAGACTGTTAAACTCATTACCCATCGCTTGCTTTGCCGTAATCGGGTAAAAATAGACATTAACTACGCCATTTTAAAATTTGGATAAAGTAGACATATATTTATATTACTTATATTGATGTTCAAAATCATACATCCTAAACACGAGATTAATATCGTTTTCATGAAGACACGTTGTTATCAATTAAAAAAATTCTAACTGGCAAGTCATCTACATTACAACTATTTGCGATTATAAAACTATACAAAAACAAATTAAGTAGAGCAACTTTCATTATTCAGTCAGAGCGAGAGGCACGTACTATGACAGAGCGAGAGGACGCGAAAAAATTGACACAGAGCACACGTCCGAGCGCTTCGACCGCTGAGCGCACAGAGTACCTTTTTATATTCTGAGCGGTCACTGAGAAATGTTATCGGTGATTTTTGTGTAAAAATGCATTATTATATTGTAATAATTATTTTTACTATACTTCCGTATGCATACTAATCATGTAATTCAGTAAATCAATAGTTGATATTTATGAAATTCAATTGATTACTTCAATACGCTGACTTAATATCAACATAAAATCAGTTTAAAACTGTGAAAATTGACTATTGATATATTGTAGCTTCAAAATTAAGAAAAATATAAAGTTTTGATAAAAACTATTCAGTGCATATTCAAGAAGAGAATTTCCTGTTACTTATGCGCTGAATACAATTTCAATTTATTGTTTATAGCCACTAACTTTGAGCGCGAACATAGCTCTAAAAGCTGCACGGTGCGAGAGAGGTGTATTTAACGTTTGATTTACTTATCAAAAACCATATAAATGAAG
Organism: Alsophila aescularia; assembly: GCA_946251855.1. Lineage (NCBI taxonomy): Eukaryota > Metazoa > Arthropoda > Insecta > Lepidoptera > Geometridae > Alsophila > Alsophila aescularia. The sequence continues at coordinate 42,347,721 of OX276383.1, forward strand.
AAAAATGATCATTATTAAGCACGTAAAATCGTTGGTATTTAATTTTGACCCGCCAGTGGGTAGCCATGTCATGGTGAAACTTAGAATTGGCTATCACAATTAAATGCGTATACAACATTTCGTGTCTGAGCTGTTAACCGTTGAGGAGTTCCCTAGTCAGGACCCAATCCTGAGTGCAGCAACCATGTCATGGTAAAACTTAAAACCGGCTCTCATAATAAGATGCGGTTGATTCAGCCTTGTTGTCTAACTCTGGTGGTAATGGCAATCAAATCCATTACCATTACCACTGGCGGTTCCAGTTCGCCGTCCAGGGGAATTGTCTAATATTTTCGGTGGTAATCGTCTTGAAAAAGTGAAGGCCATTTCGTTCTTTCCACAGACTACATAACACAAAAAACATATGCTCTTGCGTTCCATTTCATGAAGAACAGCTTTGAGCACTTTTTAGTGCTTTTTTGAAGTAATGGTTGTAAAATTTTAATTTAGCCATATAAACATGTGTAGTGTTTTATTTGTTTATTAAAATCTATTTTTTATTAGTTATGCAGTTTAATAAATGGATATTCTTCAAAAAATAATATTCAAGTATATTTATTATAGCCTGACGTTGCGTAGGACGAAACGTGGGTTCGCAAGTTATTATTTATTCTGGACCATACTAAAGTATGTGTTTGTTTGTTGTTTACTTTAGCATTCATTAGTGAAATGAAAATCAAATGGAAATAATAAATATTAAATAGGTAGGTTATAGTCACAAGATTTGTGTGAGTTTGTGCGAAACGTGGATAAACTAAAAGTGGAATTGCTTTGTGAGATGTAATGTATGTCGAGGTTATGTTCGTTTTCGGATATAAAATTGTCAAATATGCCTTGATTTAGCAACAAATACGTACCTATGTACCATATTGTATTTCAGAATGTCATCTGATAAAGTGGTCTTTGCATAGACCTACAATTGATCATCGAGTAAGATCGAAACTTTGAACAAATATATCGCAAGTTCCAACAGTCTTTGGCTTGGCTATACAGGAATTTTGGTGGACTAATGAATATTATGTAGGCACCTATTCGAGTCTAGTTTAATTTACCTACTAGGTACATATACATATATACTAGGTATATGCATTTTCATAAATGCTCATCAACAACATACATATTTTAATGGATTTTTACCTCATTTCAATGCATACATAATCGGTTGTTTTGTGTCATTTTACTTCACAGCCCAAACTAAGAAGGAGATATACAGATAAGATACTGCTGCATAACCAATGTTGACTTCTGTAAAACATTCCCCAATAGAAGAAAACATTCATCAACAGAACTCAAGCTTTCTGTAGTCCCGCAGGCAGGTACCTATATTTTGTATAATATTTATTAACTAGGTAGGTACATACCTAATAATTATTATTGACTGGCTTGGGTAAAGGCTGGCAGGGAGAAATGCATAATACACACCCCCCAAGCGGGACATTGTATATTTTTGGTGTACAATAATTAAATTAAAGAGTTATCTATCTATAGTTAGTCACATAGGTAATTAATTGACTACATAATACTCTAGCTACATAGTTAGACACCACCTTAAGAAACTGTTAATGTAAGGTGCCTTGTGGGCCCGGAGTAATAATAGGTCCATCCCTTCTCACCCCACGTGTGCTTTGAGCACCAGCCGGGGTTCAGGAGATGGGCTGCAGCTTGCACCTGTGTCAGTATGAACATTTCCAACTATCACAAAGCCTGATGTAGCTGTAGGTACAACAAATTAACCTCTCTTTTGAATTGTTTACAAATTTGATCTAACTCTACAAAAGTAATACTGCATATTACAATATTGACTATGTAGTACTTGTTATGTAGATAATAACAAATGATCATAGCTATATCTTTATTTTCAGATTCAGTTCAGTACCTGTCTATCACAGTAAACAGGATCATTTCAAGTCAGATTGCAGCGGGAAGAGATTCATAGCATGTCCATAAAATGCAAAAGGATGCTGCTCAACTTGTTATATTTGTATTATAATATGTAGGTATATACCTAGTTACTGCACTTTTTTTATACCATTTCAATAAAATGGTGTGTTGGAAATATTTACTTTGTTGTGAATTACTATATAATTACATTGTAATTAGTGGGCTACCAGTGAGCCAGTAATGGCTTGTAAGTTTTTAGAATGTTTTATGTATAGTCCTTATTTAATAAAGACACTTGCCCGTTATATTTTTTTTAGAAAGGTTTTTACAATAAAATAATCATGCTATTTAATAAAATTTGTTTAATTTTCTGTTTCTCTATCCATACTTAGTCTGTATTTATGCTAAAACTAGCTGCATGCCTAGGCTTTGCTCTTGTGCAAACATTGCCAGCCTCGTACGAAATTTAAAGAAATATTTCCTCTAAATTGCAAATCTCTAGGTCCACCGGTTGAGGCTATGTGTTGTCTGTGAATCAGTTGGTAGGTATGTCGCTTGTGACATACTATTTCATAGGTATCAATGTATGTTTCTACTTACATAATAATTTGTAGTTAAAAAATAACAACAAAACATAGATAGATAGATAACTCTTTATTGTATATACTTAGAAGTACATTGTACATAATATAATATAGAAGTAGCGGTAACACAATCGGCAGTCTTATAGCTTACAGCAATCTCCAAACCAGAGTAAATGCCAGTAGTATTCATGTCACTCAATCTGCAACAAATAAGAAAAAATTATAAAACTTTGTATGTATTGTACGCTGACATAAATACACTGAATGCACTAAATATGGGTACTAGACAATAGATACGAGTACACATACAAAGATATGAATATTACATTCATATCTCGGAAACAAATACTTCTGCTCATCACACAAATGATTGCACCTTGCGGGATTCAAACCCGCATCCATTGGTTGACTTTCAGTTAGGGTCACTAGCCACTCGGCCAACTGGTTGCCAAATGTAGTGGCACTGAATGTAAATGACAAAATGAATTTTTCACCTCCTTTTTGAACGACAAATATGACAATGTGCAAAATTCAAGTTATCAGATTGCACTATGGAGAGTGAGCATAAGAACTGCACAATCTGATTCGCTTATCACCGTACAAACTAGAATATTGGCAAAGCGGCACCTTTTTATGATAGAAATACCACATATAAGGTGCATTAGATATGGGTTGAAAGTAGGCAGTTCCCGATGAAATTTTAACTGATTAACCTATAAAGGTCTCATTTTAGGTTTTGTACTTATTTTGTTTTAATTGTTAATATGACTTGGTAACTTTTGTGGATACTTTTAATACATTTTGACTGTTATTTTTGCAAATTCTTTCATAATGAATGGTCTAGGGTGTAAATAGGCCTGTGATTGTCCCTCAAAACCTTCTGGAGATGTTTTTCTTCTGCAGCTGGCTACAAATTCTCTCATCAAAATATTCTATAAATAAACATACATAGATATAAACCAATATTACATCAATGACTCAGTAACAATCATTTGTGCTCATCCAAAAATGATTGCACCTTGCGAGATTCGAACTTGCAACCATTTGTTGACTCTCAGTCAGGGCACTAGCCAATTCATCTCTTACGACCACCTGGGTGAACCGTGGAAAGTTTTTTTTTACAATAGCTTACCTTTATCCACCTGGGTGTTACTTGGGAAATATTTAGTTTCCACTGTCCACCTTGTTATCAAAACTTTTCTGATTTGAAGTGCATAGAGATAATAATTTATTGGTCTATTTTGTTGATATTTCTTGTTAAACATTGAACATCCATAGATATCATAATAGCCACATGGTCAGCACCAATATTAGGGGCTTGAGAGCCTGTCCATTAGTTTGGAGATGTTGTTTATCTGCAGTTGGCTACAAATTCGCCCATAAAAATATTCTTCATTTTATGTTTTTGTAGGTTAGGTACTTATAGTGCCTGTAATCGAATAAATTAGATATGTTAAACTGAAATAAGTGCTAGTAGAAGTAAATATCGAAATATTCTCTTTGTATCGAACTATATATATCACAAAAAACCAGTGAATTTTCTGTTTGACTTTCGCAAGTTTGGAAGTCGAATTTTCGGAAAATTAATGCCTGAAATTAATAAACCGCAATTAATTATGATACCTAGACTACCCCTTCCCTTTGAACTTACGCAAACAGTCAACTTTTAATTCTAAAAACTATAATTTCGTCACAAACTCAAAGCCAGTTGATACGAAAGGTTAGGACAGAGCAACCTTTTTCATTTGACATGTCTCGGTGGCGATGAAAATTTAGACAATACCAATATATGTCAAAATATGATGTTTCGTTCATTCATTTCGCTTAAAAACAGCTGATAGTGGGGACTCGGTGAAGATCACCGAGGAGATCACCGGTGGATAGTTAGACAATTCGAATTCGGAGATTCATGTTCATAATGGTGTAAATGAACGTCAGCTGCAGGTCATGCTTTCCATAAAAACGCAATGTCATTGGAAATGAAACAATTTGTAAAATACGTAAGGCCATAATAAATAAATAAAGTTATTATAATTATTTGATAAAGTAATTTTAATAAAATATAATAGATGTTTGACTAGCATTTATTTACATTAACAAATAAACAAGAATAATGATTTTTACAGTGATTCTTAAATTCTAATCTATGGATAGATAAACATTGCTGACGTAATCATAATTATTGCACATAAAAACTTATGAAAGTGAAACTTTCAATAAATACAAACACTAAGTACATATTTTTTTGTTTAATCTACAATATAAGTGAAATCTTATTGCTTGAAACACGTAGTTTTAATGATTAAATATTTACATTAAAAATTGCCTCTATCAGGAAAATATATAAATAATATAAAATTTTGCATAAATTGCTTTTATTTCCCCAGTTTAAGGTAGTTAGCTCTTGTGCTGACTATGATAAAATTAATGAGTTGTGTAGGTCATTCGATCCGATCATACGGAGCTGAGACGTGGACTCTCACGGTACGACTAGTTTACTAATTTAAAGTCGCTAGGCAAGATAGCTGGCGGCAGTTGGAAAGAGGAAGAGCCGAAAATCAAGCTCAGTGGCATACTTTGGCCTAAGTCCAGCAGTGGACTGATAATGATGATAGTGTTAAAGAGGATTTGTTGGGGGTACCTATGATAATTAGTCCATCCGGTCCCAAAAATCAATTAGGTGAATTTTGGACCGGATTTGTAGGATCCAATCGGAGTTACCGATGAGTTGCTACTAGCTCATGAGGTTAATAAAATTAAAAAGTTTAAATTACCATTCAGTTGACAGCGCATTTCAGCATTTCATCTTAATATTGTGTTAAGATAAATTTAAAATAAAAAATAATAATATGAATCTGGTCTTAAAACCGGAAATAACAAATACAGGTATTCCGGCTCCGGAATACCGTTCAATCGCTCTGACAACTGAACTCATATTTATTGTCTTGGACGCTCACAAAGTATTACTTCGTGGTCAACTGTCTTCTCCCAATTATAAACTTTTGTAGCGCCTAACACGGATGTATTTAATCAAAAACTGACTCCAAATGGATATATAAAATCTATTGAACCAATTTTCATGAAATTTGTATATTATTTTATTTGAAAGTGTTACCTTTTCAAATAAAAGAGAATCTTTCAAATGGGTTCATAAATCTATCGATTCCATTGGAGATATGAGAGATCCTACCTACTTAAATAGTCGTTTATTGCAGTGTGACTCTCTGCAACCATGTAGAAATGTTTTCTATGTAGGTAGTCTTTATCATAACGAATCTAATGATTTCCAAAACTATTGGGGTGAGAACCTTTCCTGGAGAATCTGACTAGATAATTAATTCAAAATAATGTTCTCAGTCTATTTACATTAGTATGAGCCTCACGCCACATAGCTAATTTGAATTTTTGTTTGCTTCAAAACTATTCAAAGTATATTTTTCTAGTATGATATCCACTTATTTTACTATTTACACAAACTTATCTGTTATTTTATAACATTATACCTAAGTAATATCAAATAATTGAATAAGATTTCATTTAGAATGCAACCGGTCAGTAAAAAGTTGTAGAAGCAGGCGAATAACTTTCAAACCAAGTCATCGTACCCATCGGTGAAAATGGGTTCCGCAGCTACACTGTCGAAACTCTCAGTGGGGTTTGTAGGTCTTTGCTTCTGCGCTAGCAGTCTGTCACATTCATTCAACCTCCCGTGCAGGACGTCGTACACGCGAGTCATGGACGAAACCTTCTCTTTACAAGATGGATCAGTTTCTATCGCGAAGAGCCTCGAATCGAGCAACTTGATCGCCGCAACAATATAGTTCCTCAACGTTTTGGTCTTATGTTCACTGCTGACACGATCTAAGAATTCACACACTTGGCTTTCTCCACAGAGGAGTACATCTACGTCATATGCCAATGGAGAGTGCTGTCGGTGTAAGTATGCGATCAGCCTCTTAGCGTATCGCCTGTAAGTCCTATACGCTTTCCGCTTTCTCGCTCCTAACGTCCTGCCCATTGTCATTGACTTTTTCATATCATCGATCACGGCCTTGTATCCAGCGTCTACTTTGGAATCAAAAATATCACGCAAACGGGTTTCTACAGGCTGCAGTTCATATGGAGCAGGCGATGGAGGCAAAGATGGTGAGGACGGGGGCGGCGACGGTGGTAAAGGATTATGCTCTTCCTCGCTCGCCTCACTTGATTCACTGGATGACCTTTCCGGTTGCTTCACTTTGGGTTCTGGGTAAGGTCGCTGCCGCTTTCTTGGTCGCTGAACTCGCGCTGGTCTCGGAGCAGTTCTTGCGTTGTATGCAGTTAAGACGTTCGCATCCTGTTCTGTCAACGGACGAGCTCTTTGCGTGGCTGCGAGAGGTATAATCCTAATTTTGACCAGGGCGTAGCTTTGGTGTATCTTTGCTCTGATTTGGGGATCTTCGTAATCTGATCCCCAGAGGTCTCTTATAGCTGCTTCTTTTAGATATCTGACTTGGCACAGTTCTCCGTTGAAGAATCGTTTTCTTTGCTGTTCGTTGAGGGCGTCTCTCTCAGGGCCTGTGAGACCATGGATTTTGGTGAGGTGGTCAGGGAGTTTGCCGTAAGTGAAGCGAGCGCAGTTCTCTATAGGGCATGGTATGTTGGCATGATTTTGTTTTTTTGTTCTGGGGACAGGCGCTGCTGGCCTTGGTGTAGCCATTTTGGTTACCTGTAACAAGGAATAAGTCGGTTAACAACTGAAGACAGCATATACTAAAGGAAAAAAACTATTTATCTAATAAAGGTATAATATCTAGATGCTACGGTCGCGGGTTCGAATCCTGCAAGGTGCAATCATTTGTGTGATGAGCAGAAATGTTTGTTTCCGAGTCATGGATGTAATATTCGTATCTATGTCGCCCCAATTGGTTTGATTTGTCAAGCGAGGCATCAATCGATTCGTCTTCAGGTATAGGGTACATATTAGGCTATTTTTGGCTTGACGACAGCGAAACAAAGTGGTTTTGTGATTGAACTTTATGTCTTGTATACAACAGAAGTACAAACACACAAACAGTTGACAGTACAGAAGTAGAACACGTATGTTAGGGCTTCACCCGTAGTTTTCTTGCTATCCCACGGAAACTATGCACTTTCCCTGGTAAAAATAGCCTATGCAAAACTGGTATATCGTACGTAGCCTTTCATCAGTAAATGAATTTTCAGAAACTGATTATAAGTTCCAGAGATTACCTCTTACAAACAAATAAACAAACAACTTAAAATATAAACAGACGACGTAACTTAGAATTAAAAATATTAGTTTATTTATAATATTAAAGACAAAAGCCAATTAATCTACAACAGTCCGTAGCATCGAAACCAATGTTTTCTCAGTCCAGTTAATTTATTTAGAGGGCGTCCGACTGGGGTGGCTGTCCGAGTATAATAATTGTGTTGACGGAGCCCGTCGGCTGTTTGCGGAGAGCTCCTGTCTTTGGGTAATGCATTGAAAACAATGCGAGAACGTCTTGCTGTTGTTTGTGCCAATGTAGCCTAGTGCAAGTGTCTACAGACTCACTGTTTATATCGTCTATCTACGTAGGATGTTGTTGTTTGCAATATCGTGACGTGTACGTGAGACGGTATAGAGTAAAACCTAAGTACCTATAGAGTTCATCGACGACTTTAGTCTGTAACATTAGGAACTATACCTACTACAATCGATGATGGAGTGCTTATTAGCACTATCGCAGCAAGTTGCAATTCAAGACTTGGCTAATTGTGTTAATAGGGGCGTATTATATAACAATACCTGGTAACTGTAAGAGTTTTCATGATTAATATGTATCACAGGTTACTATATATTATACATTATTATAATTAGACAAAGTTTGTGGTAGGGACATAATAATTGCATTTAAATTTTTAAGTATTTGTCTTTATAATAATTGTAGTTTTATGCACAGCTCCTTGATATATACTGTGTTTTTTTTCAAATTGAACATCAAGGATTAGGCATCTATATCGAGGATGCCACACTACATGATTTGGTTACAGTGTTAGATTGTTTTGATTGGTTTTTTAATCACGTACTGTCCCACTGCTGGGCAAAGGTCTCCCCCAATTCCTTCCAGAAGTCTTGTAATGGGCCACCGTCTACGGTGCCGCACCGTTCGTCTGCAGGCAGCCAATCAGTTTTGTGACTTTTGACCACAGGTCGGGATTGAAATATTACATTAAAAATAATTATTAACACCAATTGAAAATTTTTGGAAGTTAGTTTGCCAGTTCTGTCGGCAGTTAGGAGGTATGTATACTGCTGATTTGCTAGTTTTACTATGTAAACGATGACTTTTTTTTTCTTAACATACCTGTGTACCTGACACACACACACCTACGAGTACATAGAGGAACTGTGAAACAATACATTTGTATTGATTTAAACACACCACTGAGCAACAAAATTGGTCTTTGAAATTAATATTAAAGCTCAAAACATTGGCTCCATCTAATTCCGTCCATGGCCGGAGTATGATTGAGACAATATTTATTTTGGAAATTAGCTAAAACTCCAGTCTTCGCCGTGGCCCACTCTAACAATAAATAATCTAAATTGAACCGTCCTCGAGGGAAATGGGCCCTAGGCGCAGTATGAAACAAGCAGTTACACAACTTCCTTCAAAGTGAGTTGTAGTCAAACACGAGAAAAAACTGTCAGGAAATTTTCTTTAATAAATGAATCCGTAATCCATACCAGTATATAAAAATGAAACGTTGTCTGTTTGTTAGTTTGTTTGGGGAGCTTTCACGCGATAACGGCTGGACGGATTTTTATGAAATTTAGAATGGAGATAGCTTATAAAACATAGAATAATTTTTATTCCGGAAAATTGTATGTTTACACGGGAAAACTGGAAATTGTTGATTACTTACTGTAAGAAACGGTTGTCATCACAGAATGGTCTGTGGTTGCCATGGAAACGAAATAACAAGGCTGTCAAAAAACATCAAGAGCATTGGTCATAGACAAATATATTATTTAATTCTATGGCATTGGTGCTATACCTACTTTTGCATTGGTTTTTAATATCCTAGAAGAAAATAGGATGCTTTTTTCGCTATAAAACAGTAGTTCGCGCATACGAAGTCGCGGGCGGGAATACTAGTATAAAATAAACCTAAGTGTTGGATTGTAGTTGTAGATGAAAAACGAACGAACAAATGAACGTTGGTCTAACGAGTCCAAATCGCCCTATTTCAAAATATGTTTGGTCGTATTGTATCTGAATTTATCGATGTAAATTTATCGACCGTCTAAACAATCTAACTTTTAATTCATCGTTTAATTATTATGTCGACGTATACTTGATTGTGGCTTCATTTTGTCGAAATACGACAAAACGACTGGTTGGTCTCGTGGCTAGAGATCCTGGGTACGAAATCGTACGGTCGCGGGTTCGAATCCTGCAAGGTGCAATCATTTGTGTGATGAGCAGAAATGTTTGTTTCCGAGTCATGGATATAATATTCTTTTCTATGTATGTTTATCCGTTATCTAGTGCCCATAGCGCAGGGTGTCCTAGTTTGGGGCTAGATAATTGGTGTGGAAATGTCCCGAATATATTATTATTTTTTGATTTTTTTATACATAGGACCGAATCTTCGTTTAGCAAATATACAGTTTTGACTCATTTGATACTGATTTTGATACCTTTTATCTTAGAACATTTGATTGGACCTACGGATCGGACACGCGACACGATACACCGAAGTTCTTTTGGGTTGGGTGGTACTTGCTTGTCTTATGAGGTAGTGCTGGCCTCTGGTCTCAGAGTTTGACAGGCCACCCGATGGCTTCTGACATGGCTTAACGACTGCTATTAATCAATAACATCCGGGACCTACAGCTTAACTACTATACTTTACTTCTACTATTATTTATTCTGTAACATAACTTAGAACGTCATTGGTGCGGAGCCTAGAACCGAACCCGGTATCGATGGATTCTTAGTTGCACTATTGAACCGTTGGACTATCATAGCATACCATAATAATAAGATAATATCATCAATAAATTGTGAAGTACCTATCTAAATTACTGCAGAGGGTGGAACTCAACGTCTTCACCAAATTAAGAATGGATTGGGCCTAAGCTTATTACAAGACTGCCCAAAAAAGGAGAGTAATATTTTCAGGGTTAATGTATGTATGGATGAGGTTATCATCCGATCGAAAGGCGTGGCAACAGCGAAAGGAGGCCTATACTCAGCAGTGGGTAGCGTAGTGGCTGTAAATGATGATGATGATGATGATGATGATAATGTATGTATGTGTGTATGTGAGTTTCTTTATTCCTCCATAACTTTTAAATGCCTGAACAGATTTGGATGTATGAGGTATCGTTAGTATCCTTACATCATCCCGCGAGTTCGTGGCCGTCGTGTTTTTTGTCTTACTTTGATGATGTACTTGTTTTCTACTAGCTTTTGCCCGCGACATTGCCCAAATTTATTAAGATAAAAAATTTAGTATCCTATGTCAAATGTTCAAACTATTTCAATATCAAATTTCATCAAGATCGGTTCAGCCGTTTAGTCGGGAAGAGGTAACAAACAGTCAGACAGAGTAACTTTCGCTTTTATTTATTTATATTATTTATAAAAAAAAATAAAAAAAAAAAAAAAACGAGTTTCATTAGGTCATTAATCATGCTATATAGATAATAATATGAAGAAATTTTAAAAGGAAAAAGGATGCAACTGAATAATGTTATCACCAATTAAATTAATAAAAATTATAAAATGAAATGTCGCAAAGAAAAATATATAATATTAGTATGGAATATGGAAGTCTTGATATATGAAGTTTAGTTACTGATAGAATTGTAAAATTATGATGTTCGCAATGTTATCTAGTTTTCCTTTAATATAATGAATATTTTGTTAATATCTCTGATTATAATGATCAATATTAAAAAGATGTTCTTGAATTTGTAATTGAAAATGTTACCTGCGTCCCAAATTAGCAAGAGTAATCCACTCCCAGACAAATCTCATTTCTTATGACAGTCGAGTAACGAATTACGAAAGTTGCTAAATATCTCCCCTTTTGTAAGACGTTAGCTTGAATAAATAACTAATTTACATATTTAATAACAGGTATCGCGGTTTCAATTGTCGCCTCAGTGAATTATTAATCTGTGGTAAGATTACCCTCTGGCTTTGACAATCAAGTATTCTGATATTGTTGGTTAATTAGGTACGTGGATATAATGTATGGACTTTGAAGTGAAACGTAAAATAAGTGAATGATATACATCGTCATTGATTAGAGCAGTTGAGAGATTAAGAAATGATGAAGAGCACTCTCTTTTTCTTAATACTGAAATAACGGCTGATATAGAAAAATGGAACAAAAGTACATGTAGTACAGACCCCATATATTAGTGGGATAAGGGTAGGAAGATGATGATGATGATTAGAGCAGTTGTAGTAAAAATGTTTCACTCATAGATATATTTCCTGTTTCTATATTAGATCCAGTGGAGGAAGAGCCTAAATTCCATATTTTTTTGGGATGAAATTGCGCTATATATTACAAGTATATTATATAATATGGATTTATGTGAAGTATTTGACTTTAAATGTACCTACTTATATCACAAGATAAAAACTAATTAAAGGCCTATCGACTCGTACCTATTTACTTCTATTTGATGATATTTTATTACGACTGAATAGCGAGATGTACATGTCGTTCGCCAGATGGTAAGCGCTACCCATAACAATTGCAGTACAACTCAGAATAATGGTGGTAAAATATTGCACGGCACTGCACTCTTTGTCCTGAGACAATGGTTTTTACAATGTAACTGTTTGATATATTGTTATCTAAATTGATTTAATTTGGACATAACTAATAATTCTACCAATTGTTTTCTAAAACCAACCAGGATATCAGAAAATCGATTACCACTTCTAAATTAAGTTGCATCATCCCCGTTGTTTACGTGCACTCCCTCTGTTTACCCTGTTTATGGATGGCACCCCCGCTGCCCCACGTGGGGTGCTTTGCCCATGGTGTTGCACCCTTGAATGCATTTAAGTGTTTCGAGTGGTAATAATGCGTAGGTGTGCTGGATTAGACGGCAAAATGCTTATTGATGTTGAAAGGCCTTCTGAGCTTTGTGGTACACCTAGTGTCGCGTGTCTGTGATATTGGGGTGGCAAAATGCTTAATAATGTTGAAAGGCCTTCTAAACTTTGTGACACACTAGTATCGGGTTTCTGTGATATTGAAGCTCTAAGATAATTATCCTTGAGCTTCAATATCACAGAAACGGGAAACTCTTTTAACCAGATTGTTTTAACTTTTTAGTGTGCGGTATCATTAATGGTTAAATGGAATACTAATTAATTCACTCTGTATGTCACAGCTTGTTACATATGAACTGGAATAAGCAGCTAGATAGTTGAAATTTAGCAAGGTTATTTTTTTTTATAGCCCAATACATAGTTTGATATACTCGTAAATATAATATAAGGGTAATACTAGATTAAAATAATCTGGAACACCATTTAAAAGGTCAAAAAACATAATGCCTTCTAATAAGAGTTCTAATGAAATCTGAAGATAAATAAATTATGGTACTACTAGCTGCGTCCCGTGGTTTCACCTATGTGGATTATTATGATGGATTATGATATAATCTATCATAATAATCCAATACAAATAAAAACTTAATTATATCATGATAATCCATATTATGATGGATTATATCATAATATAGATGATGAAGAAAAGTAACCTATGTGTTAATCCAGGATATAAGCTATCCTGGTATCAAATTTATCAAAGGTATCAAATACACACAGGCACTTCTAAAGATATGTAGATGGCGCTAATTGATTTTTATGCATTTTATGAAGTTTTGTATAGACTGTCAGTACTGATGTATGAAATTCTGCATCGCGCATACGAAGTTTTCCGCTCGATAAGAGAGAATTCATTAATAAAACTCTAATGCTCTGATTTTTCTGTTTACGACAGTGGATACACTTATTGATTTATAGCTAGTGTGATTTAAAAAATATGAAGTCGTTGCTGGTAATCTCTTAAGAAAACAAAAGAGAAATAAGTTTATAATGATTGAAGAAAAAGTATTGGACACATTACTGTCAGGTTTAAGTTACGTATTTTGACACACATTTCATAAAATTGGAAGCTCAAAATATTATTTTTCGGCGCGATTTATCATGCAATCAGAATCTGTCATGGTACTAAACACAAATCTCGCGAGATCTAATCGCACTTGACTACATGTTAGTAGTTAAATAACATATTAAATACAAATAAAAACCTACTTTAATTTTACAACATTAGTAGGTAAGTAGAGAAAAATTAAAAAAAAAACTATTACTTCTAATTACATATTTTACATATTAAAATAAACAAAGGTGTCATATTAATATTATGTGTGTGTGTGTTTATATACACTAGTGTTGTTAAAGATGTATGTTTTGTTATAAATTTACTATTTTTCAAGACTTGCAATTTGCAATATAACTAATGAAAAAACAAGGTTATTATTTTGATTTTATGTAAGTAGATTATTTATAAAGAATAAGACCATGATGTTTTAACTTACGAAAGCTTTTTTACTACTTAATATTATCACATCTACATTTAGATTGTAAATTTATTGAAAATAAATTTTCAATACGAATTTTCAAAGTTAAATATGGACGATTTTTTCTTTTGTATTTTTTGGTTACCCATTTTTCATTATTCCTTCCATTTCGATCATTCATAAAATTGTCGTGCATATGGGTACGAAGCTATTTTTGTTTAATTTTATTTAAAAAAACTGCGTTTTCACTTTCATTGATAAGATCACACATTAAAAGTCACCAGTAATATGATATTGATACCACAATAAAATAATAATTGAAAAAAACACTTACTTTGATAGCCTCCAACAGCAAAGTCCCACAACAAACTTGCGCGCGTTGTTTACGACGACAAACACGTTGTTGTTGTTTATGTTTTACAATAAATACCGGAACGGCCTCCCCGTGACGCGGCTCTCGCTCAACTGATGTTACGTAACCAAGTCCTGACGAATCCCTTCAGCCTCATTCTGTACCAGTTTTACTAGACCTCCCTCGCCCCTTTCCATATCTTATTTTGTTATGAAAAGGCGGCGAAAAGGACGTATCAGTAGCAAAGTGTAAGGATCTACAGTAAATGGTGGGTTAGTCGCAGACTCGTGGGCGATCTGAAAACCTCGGTATAGACGTTGATGGGAAAACTCCGCCTTGCGTAGTCTTGGGCGCTACGGCGTAGAAGTTCTCGTAGCAGGACAGTGAGACAGTAATCTTTCAGTTTAGTAACGGTAAAAAAACATATTATTCAGTTTTTGATAACAAAACTGCAATATGTACTAGATATGGAATAGTTTATTTTTATATTTATTGTGGTTTTAATTAGTGGGTAAGCTTTTTTGTGTATTAATAAGCTCTATTTATGTAACCGTCTTCGTTTGGAGAAATAGAGAAGTTATTTTAACTTTTTTATTGCAGCATCTAATGGAATAACATAGTAATTTTTCTACGTTTAATCCATAGAAACGGACTAGTTACCATGTTTTTATTTGTTTTGTATTCTTGATATTTCAGATCCGTTGCAAGCGAGCAAACAAACATAAAGTACATAGTAAATGTTCAGTTTCTAGTGATAATACTAATGTTTATAACCATGATAGTTTAAAATATTTTGAATCAATTTTCTTGACCAAATCAACATTTTTTTGAAAACATTCTATATGGCGGCAGTATGGCACGATTTCAAATGTGAAAAAATATATTTAATCGTATATTACAATATGTATATCAAATTGAAGGTCTTGATAAGCACATTCCAACGGTATATAATTTATTGGCAAAAGTTTTTTTTTGGCAGGGCAGGCGTGTTTTTTTAGCTTTCAAGCTAGTTATCTTTCATACATTCATCATAGTATGTGCACTTAAGCTTTTACACTGTGATCACTATACAAAAATAATCTAACCTTCCTTATACCACGAGGTGAGGGTCAGAACCTCAACTCCAAAGCATAATCATTACTGCTACGAATATTGTACAAAAGTACTAACGAGTTAGATGTATAAATTGTTCATATCCTCATATCTTCCATTCTTAACTCTTATATTAAACGTTTCAACAATGCATTATTTTTAAATCCCGCCCGCCCCCGCAAGGCGTGGTCATTCTTGGAACGCCCACCGCCCATCACCTTCAGATTCCTCGTCCTCTTTCCATCGAGACAATATCCTATTACCCTGGGAAATTGAAGAGTACCTTATTAGTAACGTAGTTGCAGTAAAATGTGTGCCTTTTTGATTTGGTCATGTTAATGTATGAAATTGCGATTGGCATATCGACCGAGGTAACTTTTCAGACGATTGATTAAATATTGTGGGGATGAGTAGAAATTTTGCTTTATGCGTAAGTGCGCATGGAAATTTTAAGTAGGTATGTATATGATGTAGTAAAAGGTCTGCCAAAATTCAAACATAAAGTTTTTTTTAATAGAAAGAAGGTATTTTACTTTATTTTTATTGTTTCACAAAGTATAAAACATAGGGCTATGTACGGAGAAGCATATCGAGTAAATGGCCTTCAATTCTTTGACCTCTTACTACTAGTTGCTATGTGCCAACATAAGCACTCTTATGTTAAAATGCGTTGTTTTTTTTAAATATAAATGTTTCTGAACTTCGTTAATACAGGGCTTAATTTACTAATTGAAGGCGGTGGTCATGGGAAGTTTAGCATAAACCTAAATCTTCAAAAACTCCTAAGAAAAAATACCAACGGCTTAAATCACCATGATCTTGACTAGAGAGACAATTATGATATACAAAACAGGACCAGGAAATCACTCATGCTTGAATTGTTTCTCGGGCTGTATGGTATGTGGCACCGTCATGTTAAAACCACAACGTCGTCCACATCCTTAAATTGAAATTTAGGCGCAAATAAAATAAGTAAAACATTTTTTTAAGTTAAACAGTTTTTTGGGTACTAAAAGCTAAAACATCAAATAAAATCTTGTGGCAAATTTCTATTACTCAGGTTACGCCACGACCCACTATTTTATTTTATTTTTTAGCTTTTAGTACATATAAAACATTAATTTAAAAACCAAAAAACATTTTATTTTTTAGGATTTTATTTAGTTACTAACTGTACCCGCGGCTACGCAGACGTGGTCATTTCTCTTGGTTAAAAGTACTCTATGTACTATTCCAAGACCTAAAATACTAATATAATATATACCAATATTTGATCAAACCTCCTTCTGCCTTCAGAAAGATTTTATCGATTGCTCGGCTTCTACTCATCGGATTGAGATACCAAGTAGACCAGTTTTTAAGTCAAACTTTAAGTAATCCAACAATCAAAACCAAATTGCAATACATCTAGTAGTTTTTACGTCATGCCGAACAAACAAACAAACATGCAGACAAACAGGCAGACAAAATGGCAGAAATGATTTAAAAAAATAATAGATTCTTGTTCAATATCTTATTTTATGTTTCATAGACTTTTTTATATTATCTTTGTACAGGCTTTTGTCGTACTTAATGCTTTATTATGAGTATGTATAGATATTTATTAGTTCAATATTAACATTACTTTGGACCCGTATTCCACAGGAACCCTAAATTTTTTCGTGATGAAAAGTATCTTATGTCCTACTTCGTAGTATGAACTCAAATCATACCAAGGTTCATTTGAAATCATTCAGTAGTTTCAGCGTGATGCGTGGCCAAGTTACAGACTATGACTTAACGGGTATAATTTTAGGGTCTGGTTTAATTTTCATTATCATTATCAGCCGGAAACCTCCCCTATAAAACCCTACGACGAGTACGTAGTTGCTCGCTGTGTGCATGCAGCGGCTTCCCGTGACTCTCACCAGGTCATCAATCCATCTCGCAGGGGCCATGCTGCTCTCCATTTTTTAGACCGTCATTGCCATAAGAAACAAACATGATAAAATTTATTTTAGTCTGAAAATATATTATTTGGTATATTAGGATTTTTAACTGTTATCTCAGGATGACGGCAACAATCTCAGTGCCCCGTGCACTGCCCGCCCAATTCAAAATTGTGAATGGAACTGCAATTGCTAGACATATCACTTACTATCAGTTAATGGACCAAATCTTAATTGACTTTCTTGCATTCCAGATTAATAATAGAAACAAAACATAACAAGACTAGTTCAAAAACTAAAACCCTACGACTCGCCCTTCGGTCGGGTAAAAAGTTAGCTATGACACTCTAAAAGCTCAAAAATAAAATAAAATAAAACCGTATAATATAATAAATAAACTTATTTTATTTTCAAATTGTTTTGTTCTAGATTTAGTTATTTCTAAAGTGTACTGTGTTTTAGGCCTTTTCATTTGATACCCATATTGAGGGGATTGAAAATTAAAAGTGATCCGCCATTTTGTGCCATTTTCCATCTTGAACTTAGAATTTTCATAGTGCACTGTATTTTACTAGTTAAGCTCTTTTATTTGATACCCATATTGAGGGGGCTAAAAATATATATGTAATCCGCCATTTTGTGGCGGCGGCCATCTTGAATTAACAATGATACCTAATATACATAATTGTCTTGTCATCAGAACTAAAGGCGTGCACCAAATTTCAGATCAATTGGTCAACAGAAAGGGGGTAAAATTTCAATTATTAGATTTGACCCAAACAAACAAACAACAAACAAGGCAAGCAAGGCAAAATCGTTTAAAAAAACATACATATACACAAATAACTTTTTTCAAAGTTGAGATGGAGATCTTTCTTCGCTTGGTCTATAATTGTCTGAGTATCCTCGAGCACTCAAACAACCCCATTTGAGCTGGATGCTCGAAATTTATACTTTTTGTAATGTTACGTATACCAACCTGCCTAACTCATATTTGTACTAAACGTACATAATTCCAACTTGTTTTTCCAGTTGGTTGTTTTCGCAATGTTAAGCTAGGTGTCTGTGCAATCATTAATCAGCCAATAATGTGAAGAGCCTGTTAAAAACACCACCATAGGATTCGTGACATTAGAAATAACATGGACATACCGAATTAATGTAAGAAATATATTCCACCCTTTCTCATTCCACGCGTGCTATAATTAATCAGCTCTAGGAATTTAAGAAATTGGCTTGAGCAACTTATTATTATTCGTAGGCTTCAGCATTTTTCTGTGTAGTAATACACCGTAGAGGAAAAGGACCGAAAGTCTGCGAAACAAATTTTGTATGAAACCCAGTGTCACCTGTTTGCATGTTCGAACGATAGCTATGTATATCATATCTGATGCATAAAATATAATTCTCCTATGCGTCACGTCGCCCCCCCCCCCCCCCCTGGAGAGGCAAAGAAAGAGCATCGGATCGTTGTGGCGTTTTATGAGAAAGGCCGATGATCAACATTGGATGATGACGAAATGAATATCAATGATTTAAGGTATTTTCTTCAATATGCACAGAATAACAGTACGTGCGCGATGACAATAATGATTCCTGTAAATGACTTACTTAATACAAGCAGTGGCGTTGACGGGATATATACTAAGTTAAGGTTAAGTGTGTCAATGACCGAATTGTTGAAAATTTGTCAAAAGCGAAGGTGAAATTCCAGTTCACTTAAAAAACAGAATTCAGTCAGCCAAAATTACCACTATTTTTAAATCAGGTAACAAAATCGATCATGGATATCAGCAAGTACGATTTTTGCATTACAGACACAGAATAAAATTAATAGTAGACATTACCAAAAAAAAAAACGAAAAAATGATGTCTATTTAATAAAAAATACGTGTTTAATTTACTCTTAGCTATAGACACAATGGTGCTGATCGGCACCGAATCTGCAATTTCCTGGACCAATGTGCATGTTATAATAATTATAATGATTTATTCCGTGTGCCACTAATGTTAAAAAATAATTATTAAAAAAAAAACTGCGAACAAAACTAACAAGATCTGAACAAGCTTTAGATTCTTGATTTTGAAATATAAAGTACAGTCGGAGGAAGTGTATAGCTCGCCAGGTTCTAGCTGATCCCGTCATATGAGAAATGAAATGCATAATTGCCTCCGACTGTACCTTATATTTCAAAATCAAGAATCTAAAGCTTGTTTGCCTCTTGTTTCTCTTTTTTAGTTTTGTTCGCAGTCGTTATTTTAATAATAATTAATTTTTATTTAAAACTTTTTAGTTTCTCTTATATATTCTTGGAATGGTCTTTTATAGATATTCATTTTGATACATCGCCCGATAAGTTTGGTATTTTTTTGTTCCGTCGGAGACTCAATGTGGCAGCTGTGACTAGCCATATTAATTTTCTGGACATTATATTTTATAGCACTCTCGTGATTAAGACGAATCCAATGATTCCTCATTTATCAAAATCCATCAAGTCGTTTAGGCTGTAGAACGTACCAAAGAAACGTACAAGCACACAAACATACATACAACCCAAACACAAGAATAAATTTGATTAACGATAAAAAGTAGAAGTAATACCGTTTCCTTATAGTATGCAGTTTTTTTTCACCCGTTGCGCAGTGGCTGCCCATCCATCGGACTATCAAATCAAATTAAAATTATCATTATGTTTATTCAATTGGCCCTCAAGAAAGATGAAGAACCCACAAGAAAGTCGGTAGGTCCATAATAGCATGTCCCCACAATTTTTCTTGACATAATGATGATAAAAATATGATGTCTAGCCACCCCTCCGGATTTCCGCTGGATATTGTGTTATCCGGGCCACAATAAGAACCTCGTGATAAATTTGTACCAGGAAACGCTCCTTGATTGATAATCTCTCGAAGCTGCCAAAGCCTGAGTGAAAAATTGGTCTAGAGTTTTACTAATTCCGCGAGTTTCGAAAGGTGATGAATGTTTGTTCGGAGATGTCTGATAAGGTAAGCTCAATTATTATTATCTCATCATCATAACATTTTGGGTTGTGGATTTGTTACCCTTTACCATTAATTTCAGAAGGAGGTTAAACCAAATTTTCAATTTTTTGTTTTAATACATTATTTAAATTTAAAATTCTGCCAAGTGTGAGTCAGACTCGCGTACCGATGGTTCCGTACAAACTTATAGGTATGTAAATAGTTCGTCCATCAAGGAATTCGAGAATCAAAAAAAAAAACTATAAATTTACGGTTATCGGATTTTGCCCTTTATTTATTCTATAAGACAATGCTTCTTGCCAAATTTCATGACTCTAGGTCAATCGGAAGTACTCTGGTTTAATGTGGTATCCAGGGTCTGATGATGGAGCAGGAAGTCAAAGAAAATCGATAATGAAATTTGATTCCCTTGCGAGTGTCATAATGTGCAGCATAAACGGCCGTATCTTTTGATTGCGTTGGCTTAGAAGTTTTTTTTTTCACAGCTCCAAGGCATTGCAGACTTGAATATTGGATATTAATTTCAACTTGATTCCTTCGTGTTCCTGAGAAAAAGGGTCTTGACAGACAGACAGACAAACAGACAGACAGACAGACAGACGGACTAACAACGAAGTGATCTCATAAGGGTTCCTTTTTTCCTTTTGAGGTACGGAAACCTAAAAAGGTGAGAACATAGCAATTATTCACGTCGCGAAAATCACTAGAAATCTTAGATTTATCAAAAATATATAGCTATACAAAAACAGGGCCCTTATTCGCTATGACCATCCACGCAAGTAACGCGCCGCGTTAAGATATCTTCGTGGAATCGTACGGCAATTGCCGTACTGACGTCACACGTTTTCGGCAAGGAATTTAATGTGGCATAGTGAATAAGCGTCCAGGTCGATTTAAAAATCCCGGAAAATTGAGTGAACATTCACAATGAATTAACGAAGAAAAAATATGTAGCTTACTTCTAAACTGTAAGTCAAACTAATGATAAATGAAAAAATAACCATAAAATGCATACCAATATATAAAAGTGAAACGTTCTCTGTTTGCTTGTTTGTTTGTTTGGGGAGCTTTCACGCGGTAACGGATGGACGGATTTTGATGAAATTTGGAATAGAGAGACTTTTACTATGTCGATTAAAATATTTAATAAGCTACCTGAAGTAATAAGTAACGAAAATAATGATATACACTTTACGCGACAGTTGAAACATTTATTAATTGATAAAAGCTACTATTCCATTGATGAATATTTCAATGATAAAATGTACTCGTAGGTAATGAATGATACTAGTATTAATTATTATATATAAATAAATTGCATGAAATATCTATACTTATAATAAAACTGTAACGGGTCCAATTCTGTACATTGAAGATATTTTGAATTTTTTTTTGGAACGTACTCTTGATTCGATACTGAAGGCAAAACTGTATTTTTTTTCATTTTTTGTCTGTCTGTCTGTCTGTCTGTCTGTCTGTATCTTGGCTAAGCATCACGCCGAAACTACTGAATGAATTTATATTAAACTTGGTATGATTTGAGTTCATACTACGAGGTAGGACATAGGCTACTGTTCATCCCGAAAAATTAAAGGGTTCCCGCAGGATTGAGGTTTAAAGTTATTTCAAAAAACACTTACCACTCTGAAACTACTGGACGGATTTTGATGCAATTTGGCACAGTTATAGTTTATATAATGGGTTAAAATTCAGGATACTTTTTATTACGGAAAAATAAAGAATTCCTGTGGGATAATGTCCCAAATTCCGTAATTTTTTTGGTGCTGTTCTATTTTTAATACTGTTACGCCGGTCGATTCTTAGAAAAACAGTAGGTACTAAAATGACGCAATACCTACATTTAAAGAAATATTCTGGAACACACTAGTAGAGCGTAGGTACCTACAAAAGTTTCCAGAGCGCGCGGTAGGTATACCTACGGGCGCGGCGACCTCAAAGGTGCCGCCGGCCTTAAGTACCTAAAGGCGCGGCGCGGCGCGGCAAGTCAAAGGCGCCGCCGGCCTTGAAAGTTCAAATACCTACCGACTACTATTAGTACATACGAGTAGTTACGAGTACCTTCTCGAAACGTCCGTCGCGGTATAAATAGAGCGCGCACCGACTGCCTGGGACAGTATTGACTTGGCTTTTGGAACGAAACTATCCAAGTGATTCGAAACGAGTACTCAGTGATAATTAAGAAGGAGTGTACGGTCAAGTTAAAGAGTGTTTGAGCGTTATTTGTTGGATTAATTTCTTTATGTGGTTTTTCGAATAAAGGTGTTTATTTTTGGTGTAATTAGCGTACATTAATTTTATCCGAACCCCAGCTCGTAACAATTTGGTGTTAGAAGTGGGATCGACGTGAAGCAAGGAATTTTGAAATGCGGCAGTGAGGAAATTTTCATGGAAGGAGGAACATCGGGAAAAATCTACTGCCTTAAGAAAATAGTCCTTGCTCCCAGGTCTGAAACCACGTGATCCTACGCATAAACATCGATGCGTACTACTAGAAAAATTGGAAAATGATCTACCTTGTGTGGTGGCACGGACTTTGGTGAGGGCCACCAACACTTCAGCAGTGCACGTATTGAACCCAACTAATTAAGAACATGTCATTAGCAAAGGGACGTGGATGGGTACCTGCGAGGAAGTAAATTGGATGCGACAGTGCCAAAAATCATCCAGTGGCGTTAAACATAACGGCGGATTTAATGTGTCGGAACTTTTCGAAGATTGCCAAAAGGATCTTTCCAAAGAGGAAGTTGCGAAGGCTTTGAAGATGTTACTTCGGTACATGGACATCTTCTCTTCCAATGATGCTGACATTGGGAAGACGGGATTAGTTCGGCACAAGATAAACACAGGGAACGAGTTACCAATCCGTCAAAGACCAAGTAGGCTGCCAGTTGCAAGAGAAAAGGAGGTGGAAACCATGATTGACGGGATGGTGAAAGACGGCATAATAGAACCTTCATCCAGTCCGTGGTGCGCTCCTGTGGTGGTCAAAAAGAAGGATGGCAGTTTACGTATCTGTGTGGATTACCGTCGGCTCAACGATGTCACCAAGAAGGACAGTTATCCCCTACCAAGGATCGACGACACCCTGGATACGATGACGGGGATGAAATGGTTTACAATGCTGGACCTGAAGAGTGGCTACTGAGTTGAGTCCGAAAAAGTGCTAATTTTTCAGAAGGCAAGTGAACTTTTTGGGTCACGTGGTTTCACAAGAAGGGGTGCAAACTGACCCAGAGAAGATCATCGCGGTCAAGGAGTGACCAGTTCCGAAAGAGAAAACAGAAGTCAGAGCATTTTTGGGCTTGTGCTCTTATTACCGACAATTTGTGAAGAACTTCGCTGATGTTGTTAAGCCTTTGCACAAACTCACTGAGGAGAAGCGGTCTATCTGTTGGGATGAGAGTTGTGACACTGCTTTCCAAGAATTAAAGAAACGTCTGTACGATACACCAATTCTTGGCTATCCTGACACCGAGAATGGATTCATCGTAGATACAGATGCGAGTAATACTGGTGGCGATGTGGTATCTCAACGAAAAGGAGACCAGAAAGTTGTGATTGCTTACTTCAGCAAATTTTTGTCCAAACCGGAACGTAACTACTACGTCACAAGAAGAGAGTTACTCGTTGTGGTAAAAATACTGCAGCATTTTAGTAAATATCTGCTGGGACGCAAATTTCATCTGCGAACCGATCATGCTGCATTGAAATGGCTGCTCCAGTTCAAGAACCCTGAAAGACAAGTGGCAAGATGGATTGAACAGCTGCAAGAGTTTGACTTCGAAACTGAGCATCGCAGTGGCAGATCTCACGGTAACGCGGACGCCTTGTCAAGGAGACCTAACCCAGAGAATTGCAAGCATTGTGTGAGGCAAGAGGCCAAAGAAGCGGTACCTGTCAGAATGCTGAGAACGGACCTTAGCGATGAGTGGAAGAAAGCCTTGCAGCTTGCACAACAAGAGGATGCAGACATCAGGCCAATTCTTGAGTGGGTTAAAACCAGTGCACCTAAACCTAAATGGAGTGATGTTGCGAGAATGAGCACAGCAACAAAAAGTTACTGGGCACAGTGGGACAGTTTGGCTATCCACGATGGGGTACTGTGCCGCAAATGGGAAAATGCTAGAGGAGATCACTGTCATTTACAAATGGTTGTCCCTATAGCCAAGGTACCTGATATTCTGCAGCTCTACCATGATGGATGTTCAGGAGGTCACATGGGCGTCAAAATAACCCTGTTAAAGATACGTGAGCTATTCTACTGGATCCATTGTCGAGATGATATGGAAAATTGGTGTCGCAAATGCACTAGTTGTGCAGCTGTGACAGGACCCCACACACGCAGCAGAGGGGCATTAAAGCTGTATAACGTCGGGGCTCCATGGGAACAAATAGCGCTTGACATTGCGGGACCCTGTGAGTGACAGCGGAAACAAGTATTTCATGGTCGTCATGGATTACTTCACTAAGTGGCTGGAGGTATTCGCCATTCCAAACCAAGAAGCTACTACAGTAGCAGATAAATTGGTTCACGAAGTTTTCTGTCGTTTTGGAGAACCCCTTGAAATTCACAGCGATCAAGGGCGGAATTTTGAGTCACAAGTGTTCCAGGAGACCTGCCGAGTAATGGGTGCACATAAAACCAGAACAACTTCCTATCACCCAAAATCTGATGGAATGGTAGAACGATTCAACCGGACCTTGGAGAGATATCTAGCAAAAGTGGTGGAAACCAGGCAAAGGGATTGGGATAAGCACATCCAGCCGTTTCTTTTGTCATACCGAAGTTCATGAGAGTACAACAGTCACTCCTGCCTTCGCGAATTTCGGAAGAGAATTGCGGTTGCCTGCAGACCTGATAACTGGCATTCCACCGGATTCTCCACGCAACGTTACAGATTATGCAAATGACTTGCGCTGTAAGATGGATGAAGTTTACCAACAAGTCAGAGAATCGGGACAACAAATGTCTGAAAGGATGAAGACCCGATACGACCGGAAATGTAATAATCTGGGATTTGAAGAAGGTTCACTTGTTTGGTTACATAATCCAGTACGCAGCAAAGGAAATTCTCCGAAATTGAAAGCAAAATGGGACGGACCATACCACGTTGTGACCAAAATCAATGATGTCACGTACCGGATTCGAAAGGGCCAGAGAAGTGCTCCTAAAATTGTTCATATTGATCGACTGGCCCAATATTACGGGACTAACACTGCTCGGGACGAGCATGTCTTGGCAGTGTTACGCCAGCCGATTCTTAGAAAAACAGTAGGTACTAAAATGGTGCAATACCTACATTTAAAGGAACATTCTGGAACACACTAGTAGAGCGTAGGTACCTACAAAAGTTTCCAGAGCGCGCGGTAGGTATATACCTACGGGCGCGGCGACATCAAAGGTGCCGGCGGCCTTGAAAGTTCAAATACCTACCGACTACTATTAGTACATACGAGTAGTTACGAGTACCTTCTCGAAACGTCCGTCACGGTATAAATAGAGCGCGCATCGACTACCTGGGATAGTATTGACTTGGCTTTCGGAACGAAACTATCCAAGTGATTCGAAGCGAGTATTCAGTGATAATTAAGAAGGAGTGTACGGTCAAGTTAAAGAGTGTTTGAGCGTTATTTGTTGGATTAATTTCTTTATGTGGTTTTTCGAATAAAGGTGTTAATTTTTGGTGTAATTAGTGTACATTAATTTTATCCGAACCCCAGCTCGCAACAATACTAAAGCCAAAATTGTATTTTTTTAAGTTTTGGTCTTCTGTCTGTCTGCCCGTCTGTCTGTCTGTACCTTGGAAGTGCATCACGCCGAAAATACTCAATGAATTCAAATGAAATTTGGTATGATTTGAGTTCATACTTTGAGGTAGGACATTGGATAGTTTTCATCCCGAAAAATTAATGGGTTCCTGCAGGATATGCGTTGAAAATCATTTAAAAGAACACGTATCACGCTGAAACTACTAGATGGATTCATAGTTTATATAAAAAAAATAGGATACTTTTTATCGCGAAAAATAAAGTGTTCCTGCGGGATAAAGTCCAAAATTCTGTAAATTGAAGATATTATGTCATTTATTAAAGCCAACACTGTTTTTTTTTATTTTTGTTTGTCTGTCTGTCTGTCCGTCTGTCTGTCTGTACCTTGGCAGCGCACCACGCCGAAAATAATCAATGAATTCGAATGAAATTTGGTATGATTTAAGTTCATAACTTCGAGATAGGACATTGGATACTTTTCATCCCAAAAAAATGAAGTGTTCCTGCAGGATAGGAGTGGAAAATTATTTAAAAGAACACGTAGCACGCTGAAACTATTGGACGGATGTTGATGCAACTTGGCACAGACATAGTTTATAATATGGGTGAAAATTATGGATACATTTTGTCTCGAAAAAATAAAGGGTTCTGATGAATTGAATTTGGATCCATATCCCACAGGATATGGGTCCAAATTCTGTACATTAAAGATATAGTGTTTTTTTTGCAAGTTACTCTTTTTTCGATAATGAAGCCTAAACTGTATGTTTTTTATTTTTGTCTGTATGTCTGTCAGTCTGTATCATAGCCGCGCATCACGCCGCCGGAACTACTGGATGAATTCAAATGAAACTTGGTATGATTTGAGTTCATACTACGAGGTAGAACATAGGATACTTTACATCTCTAAAAATGTATGGGTTCTCGCAGGATAGGGGTTGAAACTTATTTGAAAGAACACATACCACGCTGAAACTCATGGACGGGTTTTGATGCAACTTGGCACTGTCTTAAGTTATATGATGGGTTAAAATTGAGGACACGTTTTATCCCGAAAAAGTAAAGGGTTTCTGCGGGATATGGGTCCAAAATTATGTTAATATTTAAGAAATACAAAATATTTTTTGAATGGTTCTCTATATTCGATACTGAAGCCAAACTATTTTACTTTTTAATTTTGTCTCTCTGTTTGTCCGTGTCTTGACCGCGCATTGCACCCAAACTACTAAATGAATTCAATTGAAAAAAATGCTCTTGGGTGCTTAAAAAGGTATTGAACAATATTTTTTTGTTAATCGTGTCTTTCTTTCTGTTTGTCTGTATGTTTGTTTGTTCACGCATAACGTAAAAACTACTGGACCAATTGCAATGCGGTTTTCATTGGTAGATAGCTTAGGGTTTGATTTAAACTGGTGTAATTGGTATCTCAATCCGGTAAGTTAGAAGCCTAGCAATTGATAAAAGTATTTTTGACGGCTGTAGAAATTTTGTTCAAATGTTGGTATATTGGTCCTGAATAGCACATTATGGTACTTTGAACCTAAAGAAAAGACCACGCGTGCGAAGCCGCGGGTACAGCTAGTATATAATAAATATTCTAATACTGATTATTTAACGTTCAATTAATGTCAATTATAAATATGTATATATTTCTTGTTATAAAAATAATTAATTATAATAATAATGATTTATCTGCTATTGAAGTCCTCCTCTCTTCTAATTGCTGTGTCCGATAGGGTCCATATTGATCTATATTTTTGTATAATTATCTATTTAATTATTACATTACGGAATGCAATAAAAAAATTAATTTGAAAACATACATACATCCAAAAAATTAATCTTTTCTCTTTATAATATTAGAAGAATATATTTCACTCAAAAATACATAGTAGATTTTGAGAACCTAATTTTAAAATTCGATATACACTGCAACTTGCCTAAATATCTCGTCGTTGGTCTCGTCAAGGTTTTCAGAATACTTATTTTAAACGAATATAGCAAAATAAAATCCAAAATAATACCACCCAACCCAACCTGGCAAGTTATGCAGCGTAAATCATAGGGCTGTGTGCATAATAATAAAATAAATTGGCCCCCGATACTTTGTTTATTGTTTTGATGAGTCAGCTATATCTCCCCCTTAGCATGCGGGATTTGAGGGTCCAACGTGAAGGCCCGCATGGCAGGTTACTTGAGAAAAATAACGCGGCGCATTCTTGGCTGATAAAAGCACTTTTTCGTGAAATTACACTTTTAGAATAAAAAGAAAAATAATACAAAAAGCAAATGAACGACGATGGATGAATGATGAAGTTAATAAAATTAAGAAAATTGGTTTCTGAAAAGAAATCGAAGCTAATGTTCACCCAGTTAGATATTAATTCTAGGTTTTTGCAGTTCACACATGTTTGAATTTATATGAAAGTAATATTAGTAAATTAAATGGATCAATATCAATCAAATACTAAAGTCATGTCGTTTTAAGTAAAATAATAAAGAATAAGTAAACTTTTTCATAAAAATAATGTAGGTTATGAAACAAAGTCCTGACTTTTCACCATACAAATAAAATGGAGTTAATTGCAAAGATTCGCATGTCCTGTCATTCGATTGTTTCAGCAAGCAAACTCGCAAATTGCCAACTATTTTGTAGATCGTTTACTTTGCCGACTCATCGGTCCGCGTTTGTTTGGTCGGACCTGCGATTAAGTCGCTGAATTTTTTATACATCGAACCGTCGTGGAACAACAGGCTTTCGTTTTTCGCATCGTTTTTCCGAATTTCACGTGATTGTCGCGTGAATAATGAATACGTTGCCTGGTTGTAGTTTGCAGCACCGATTTTTCAATTACATCACAATGAAAACGCTTTTAAAGTTTACGAGTTCCACCCCTGTGTCAAACAGACGAGTTGCGCAAATGTAGCTTTGAATACCAGTTAGCGTTCGTGTTTAGGTAAACATTGATTGGAATGAAATCGATAACTATTTCATTTTCTGCTTATACGATGAAGCAAGGAAAGGGAAATGAGTTTAACAGACTATGTATGTATGTATGTATGTATGTATGTTTGTATGTACGTATGGAATTCCTGCCGAACAACGAACGAGGCTCAATGGCGGTATATCCATTCAAAAAACCTGCGCAGCTAAATGGCACAGACCGGTGACGGGCAGCAGCGCCACTGGTGCGATGAGTTGCGTACTGTGATCGCCAACCCGCCTGCCCAGCGTGGTGATTATGGGAATATCCTCCCATGAAGACACAACAAAAAAGCGGCCCCTAGTTCCCAGTGGCCCTGCTATTCCTGACCACGGTGGCGGTCATGGTAACGGTAGGGCAGGGGGTGCTAATAATCCCCGGGCTATGGAAGGCCACCATAATCGAATGACCCTGGTTACGTTTAATGGACGCACTCTTAGACTGGACGAATATATGGCGCAGCTGGAAAGTGGAACTGGAGAACATAAAATGCTACATTGTGGGGTTGAGTGAAGTCCGAAGAGAGGGGGAGGACACACAACTCTAAATTCGGGCCATCTTATGTACTTCAGAGAGGGTGATCAACAATCCGAAGGTGGCGTCGGGTTCCTCGTTCACCGAGTCCTTGCTAACAACATTGAAGAGATCTGTAGTGGGTCGACCAGGGTAGCTTACCTTATAATCAGACTCAC
This sequence comes from Alsophila aescularia, assembly GCA_946251855.1. NCBI lineage: Eukaryota > Metazoa > Arthropoda > Insecta > Lepidoptera > Geometridae > Alsophila > Alsophila aescularia. The sequence continues at coordinate 42,377,677 of OX276383.1, forward strand.
GAAGAGGTATACTCTCAAAGTGATTCAGGTATACGCACCGAACTCAAGACACACAGATGAAGAATTAGAAGATATGTATGAGGAAATATCTAAGGCCTTACATAACACCAGGGAGGCCCACTGCAACGTTGTTGCAGGAGACTTAGGACCTCACGGATTTTGTAGCAGCAACGCCAGATGCTTGTCAACTTTCTTGAGAGGGTCTTCGTAATGAATTCTTTTTTTAAGAATGCTTCTTAAAAAAAGAATTCATTACGAAGACCCCAAAGAAAGTGCACGAGGCGAAGCCCGGATGGTGTTATCAAAAATGAGATCGACTTTATTATGGCGGATAAGAAGCACATATTTAGTGATGTCTCTCATCAATTGGCTTAATATCGGCAGCGATCACCGATTGGTTCGAGGCACTCTGAATAATGCAGTAAGGTAAGGTAAATAATGCGTAAGGTTAAAAATTCCAAGCTCCCAGACGAGACTTTTCGGCTAATGACACAAAGACGAGCAAGCTCCTTTGTCAGAACAGGTGACTTTTAAGAAAAGATTAAGAAGCTAACACGACGTGACCTTCGGTCCCCCAACGCACGCCTTATACAAAAGGCAATAGAGCAAAACCGAGGGTCTAAAGTGTTCGTTCAGCAACTTGGTAAGAGTCAACTGACAAAGCTAAAAACAGCGGATGGCAGAACCGTCTTGTCAAAACTGGAGATTCTTGCCAAGATCGAGGATTTTTACGGATACTTATACGCTTCGCATGCTCCTCGGCCAAAGACTATTTGTGAGGATTCAAGGGCCACGTAAACTCGCTGCTATACTGATGAGCTGCCAGACGTCAGCTCGGAAGAGATGGAGATGGCCCTGTGACAATTGAAAAATGGAAAAGCCTCCGGTGATGACGGAGTTACATCCGAGTGAGAATCCGAGTTATTAAAGGCGGGTGGTAAACCTGTTCTCAAGGAGCTTCAGGTCCTATTTAACTCCGTTGTTAACTGTGGGAGAACTCCCGAGATACTCGTATGGTACAGGAGTGTGGTGGTACTATTTTTCAAGAAGGGTGATAAAACCTTGCTTAAAAATTATAGACATTTCTCACTTCTGAGCCATGTCTATAAATTGTTCTTGAGGGTCATCACAAACTGTCTCGTGCAAAAACTTGACGAGTTTCAGCTGAAAGACCGTTGCCTGGCTAAGGAAACGGACCTCCTTCTCAGGTAAAGGCGAGGTAATTAAAACAAGATGGTTAATTCAATAACAAAGGGCTTTATTACAGAATTAAAAAAAACACACATATGTTATCAAAGCTTGGTTCTCTCCCCTTTACTGAGCAATTCAAAAAGAAATATTTTTTCACTAGTTTGTTCTGCATCAAAAATATGATCTACACAGCTAATTCTTATAATAGGATTTAAATACTCAAATATGATTACAAAATTTTCTCATACATAAATAGTACATAAATTCGGCCTGTACGATATGAATTTACATTAAGTTCTTAGAGAGAGTGGTCAGCAGTGCATCATATATTGGTCACAACGCAACGGAATACTGTTGTCTATGCCTTAGAACGTTCTAAATCAAAAGAGTACTTATGCAAACAGGAGTGTGTGTGTGTAAGGTTGTGTTTCCCATAGGGATGTAGGACTTTAAAAACGAAAGTATCTTTCAAACTGTATCCTAACACGCAAGTAGGCGAAGGCTTCCCTCACTACCGCAGCTCGCTGACTCGAAATGATTTGGAACGGACCAACCTGGAAGCTTCCCGGGACGTCGTACTGTCGACTCGCGTGTCGCCGCGTATCGCCTTCTTCACTCCACTCGTTCAACTCCTCCTGCTCTCCACGAACGGTGCCTTCCTTCGGTTCTGGGATTCTGGCTTTACAGTGAGTAGCAGGCTGCACTCTGAAACATTACATCCGGTTTTCCAGAAGCCTCTGGGAACAACACTGCAGCTTGCATCGCAATCCAGACCCTGTCGGCCTAGCTGTACAGGTCACTGTCCTCCATCAAGCTCTGGTATATTCCAGTCAAGTTCTGGCGAGATTAAGTTGTTTACTATCTCAACTCCATTTAAAAAAAACAAATAAACTGGAAGTATTTTGTGTTCTACTCAACCTGTCAAAACATTCCATGATGTGACCATTGCAAGCGATTGGTATATTGTATAAATTATTTTCGACATATGAATCGCTGCCCTCTGAATTTCTGATTTGTTTGCCAACTCAAAGATACGACCTATTCCGGATTTTCCAAATACGTTTGCCCTTTGTTTGAAGCTACCCAGGGCCTGAAATAATTCCTGAAACGTTTATTATAAGGGTATCATCAAAAGTTGCACTACTTCCCGACAGAGGTTTTCTCATCGTTTACACCTTCCTTCCAGTTCATGTCTCTCGACACTAGCTGTCGCTGCGTGGATTTACCATTTCAACCATTTTGAGTTATGAGATGAAAACTTTGCCCTTCTACTTGCAGAGGCAGATTCAACCATTATCCATTGATTTTTAGAAAGGTGAAATCATCATTCAGTCTTCATTAAAGAAACGTTTTCATTGATCCTTCATCGAAGTAAGTGGCGCAGCGAACGGTCGTTCGGCGTTTCTTACCAAACTTGGAGACTGGATTCCATTTGAGGAGAAAACGCACCTTGATCCAATAGATGGCGCTTCTACCAAAGGTCTTGCTAACACCGGCATTATTTGCAATCTCGGAGAGAAGACGCCTCTCCTCGCCAGATGGCGTTGTACCCAATATATTTAATTCAATCGGGATTTATAACAAATCTCCCTCGGAGTCATGATTTAACACGCTACACAGCCTCCTGAGCAGGCTGGGTTTTAAGGAGGATATGGCACCGGAGAACACATCCACACAGTGCAACAGATTATACAGAAAACCGAAGAGCATAATCGGCCACTGTGCTTAGCGTTTGTAGACTACAAAAAAGCCTTTGACTCAATCGAGATCTGGTCTGTTCTGGATTCCTTGCAGCGATGCCAAGTGGATTGGCGATATATCGAAGTGCTGAGATGTCTGTATGACGCTGCTATAATGTCAGTCCAAGTACAGGACCAGAGTACGGAGCCTATCGTATAGCTCAGAGGAGTAAGACAGGGGATGTATCCCCGAAACTGTTTATGACCACAATGGAGGATATGTTTAGGACGCTGGACTGGAAAGGTGTGGGCATCAATATTAACGGCGAGTACATCTCACACTTGTGATTTGCAGATTATATCGTCCTTATAGCGGAGTCCCTGCAAGAGCTGCGTCAGATGCTGGCTAGCCTGGCTGAAGCATCACGACGAATTGATCTCCGCATGAACAAAGACAAAACAAAAAACATGATCAATGACAATATTATACCGGAACCAATAGTAGTCAGTATTGGTTTCGGTATCAATCGAATCATCTTTAGGTATAAAGTGTCATAGGCTATTTTTTTATCCGACTACGGCAAAGCAAAGGAAGAGTTATGTGTTCAAGCTAAAAACTTGGTCCAATTTTCACAAGCGATGTACCAATTGATTCGTCTTCATCGCAAGAGAGTCATAGGCTATTATTTACCTGGTTTTAGTAATTGAACTTATGTCTTGTTGATGTTTATTTCAAGTAAAATAATGGCTGATAATATTCTTATTTCATCAACTTCAAGTGGCATAAATTATAGATCTCGCGTGCCATGTAAACTAACCACACCTTTCTGGGACCTTATACTCACAACGCATCGCACTTAGTTATGGTCACTTGATGGATTAACTACTTTTAAATCAACGTACTGTGCAATGGCTTTTAAACAATAAATCTCTTCAGCTTCCAGATCAACACGACTTATTTCCTTTTACCATGCAATAGGAAATGACAACAAGAAAAAGGGCCCATTTCCTGGGCGAGAAAGGAGAAAGGATCTCACGCAAGCGGCAAACCACATTCATCCTTCGAAAAATGTGTGATTGTTTCGCACGTGAATTATAATTTCTGGTAGGGAATTAAAATTTCTGCTTGAATTAATAGGGGTTTTAATATACGCAGATTATTTTTGTATCAAAATTATGCACACTCGAACGCGTGGGCCGAAAGACTTGAATAAATTTATAACAGGCCGAGAATTTTGGGACGCTCATTACCGGGTATTTATGTGGGAGATAAAAATATTAGGGACACTTTTAATCGAATACGGATGAGCAGGGTGGATAGGCCTTTTTTGTGGACAGTTAAATTGATATAAAAGTATTCCTGCCCTTCAAAAATAATTATAATATTTCACATAAATTACATAATATTTTCTGTTACAAAACAATAATTTGAGCTCGGACTAGATTTCACATAACCTGGTGGAAAGTTTAGATGGAGCTGAAACTGATCTACGATTACCCAGGCTGCAGTGATCTAGCTTAAAACTAAGGAAAATCCAAAATATACTTATTTAAAATCGTCTTGAGAGACCCACATTGTAGACGATAGCGGTTATAGGTACTGACAACGGAAGTGAGTTCCATTTCTTAGCCAACCTAACTTGGCCTCATTTTTTTCTTAATATTCGGGATGCCTTCGGGGTTCCTTGTTCAACTTTTCCTGCCTCTATTTATTGTCCCACCTCCACTAATGACCGCAAATTTATCAAAACGGGCCCAAAGTCAACGCTTGTTTCGGACAGTTTTTAAACGCTTTAAATTAATTTCCCCTGATTTCTTTTAAGAAGTTGTAACTCTCCAAGTGGGGATAATGCGATGATATATAAAAAAGGTCCCACTGAGCCTGCGCCCCTAATAAATTATGCCCTCGATAACAATGGGGTTTTTTCGCGCCCTTTGTTGCGACTTTTGATATCACCTGAGCTTACTGGACGTCCTTTTTTAGACTGAACATTTTTTGGATTTTCAGAATATTTGTATTTATTTTTTAATGTAATATTGTTTAAGTATTTATGCTGTAACTTTCAGGTAGAAGAATGCCTGTAAAATAAATAAATAACTGTTAACATACCTACCGTAAAGCTTATTATTATAGTTTAGAATTGGTTTTCGGATCGCTGAATCCATCAATTAAATAAATAGTAATATTAAAAGTGAGGATTCCAACTAAAATGTCTCATTGTAAGCATAATGACATCTTTATTCTATATTAAACTATACATTTCAATCTGTAGTCCATTAGTCATAAGCCAATACGACTACTACCCCAACAAAATGGAAAATATAAGGTAGCCACTTCGTAAAATATATCGTTTGAGCTCTTTTTGTCCGGAACTATAAAAAATAAAGCCCTAATATCGTTGAATGTTCCTTTGGGGAGTGACTGGTCAAACGCGGAAAATCCTATTTTTGCTAAGGTTGTCACTTTTCAGAGCATAGTAGATATTAAACTTATTACTTTTTGTCTGCATGCTTTTGCTCCAAACCACATGATTAATGATTGCTTATCATAATTATGTTATGAACTGTTGGGTAATAATAATAGAATTTTGACTCATATGTGCTGAATCTAGAGATTTTTGAGACATCGGGGCCTAAAAGCTAAAAATATGGGTGTATATATATTTATGTCACTGTTATAACCGTAACGTGGACACTCACGGTTAAACTAGTTCTCAAATTTAAGGTCGCTCAGCTAGCTATGGAGAGAGCTTGCTTGGATTTTCTCTGAAGGACAAGATTCGTAATGAAGATATCCGACGGAGAACCAAGGTAACCGACATAGGTCATAAGATAAGCAAGCTAAAGTAGCAGTGGGCTGGTCACATTTCCAGAAAAACCGATAACTGTTGGGGTAGACGAGTTCTTGAGTGGAGACCACGTTTAGGCAAACGTAGTGTAGGCGTTTGCCTAGCAGTGGGATGATATGGGCTGATAATAATAATAATAAGTGTAGGAGCCCTGTGGCCAGGTGGAATGACAACCTGCGAAAAGCGCCTGGGAGAAAATGGATGAGGGGAACAGAAGACCGAGCTCAGTGGCATGCATTGGGAAAGGCTTACGTCCAGCAGTGGACAGATATATTAAGCTGATGATGATGATGTCACTGTAAAAGCCCGTTCTTTGGTTAATCTTAGGTTTTACCGAAGTTCGGGGTTTTCAGTAACATATACATTTCTGAATAAGGCAATCAGGTCAAGTGGACATGTGTTATAAGAAAAAAGTTTTTATGTGATATATGAAAACATTTTTATAAAATTGAAAAAAATATTTGTTTACTTATATTTGCTGAATCTTAGAGATTCAGCCTATTTTTAGCAAAAGCTGGTTATAGCTTTTGCTAAAAGTAGGTGTTAGTACGTAAATTTCGGAATTGGACAATCCGGACATGCGTGTCATATGAAAGAACTTTGTTCATTTGATATTTTAAAACAATTTTTATCCAAATATTTTTTAAAACGGTAAATGTAAAATTGGATACAACGTGAGGTCCCACTACTGTATTCGCCAGAAACCAAAAAGATATAAAAACAGCAAAAAAATTTTTAATTCATCTTATAAACAAGTATTCGAGTAAATTGTTATAGCAAAATGTTCCTCTCTTGCATTTTATTATTTGTGGTTTAGTTGTTATTTTGATTGATTTTATATGGAATTCTTCCTTGCTAGGTCCTATAAAACTAATTATAGACATCCCTACCGAATCGAATGGGCAACTGCGGACAATTTATATCGCAATAATCCGCACAGACATTACCGTCGGCGAGTCGGACGCAGTCCGATATTATCGCAACCGTCGCCCGCTAGTTTGAGGACAAAAAACGGCCTCTCATTTATCGACACTTCGCGGCGACAGACCATCGCTTTTGGCCACCCTCCTTTATTATTTGGATCGGCTCTGGCTGGCGGCTGCGTCGGCGTAACGTAATGAGTTCGGTTTAAGATTAACGAACACACGAGTTTCAGGATTAGTTAAAGCTAAAGAATGTAGTCATTGTAATGTGTCTGGTGTAATTATTGAAAAACTGTCAGCCACTATCCGTTGGGGTAGACAATATACATGTTCTACCACCGTTTAGAAGCAGTGGAGACCCGCGAGACCAAAACCAACTTTCTGCCCGGTTCAGAATAGAAAACTCTTAGTTTTTTTTTTACTAGATTTAGAAATGAGAAGATCCAGCACAGTCCAACAGTAAATTAATTAGACTAAATACGATAGCGATTGAAAACGAAGGCTGATAACGCTAACAATTATTATATTTTAATGAAACTGTGTACCTGGAACTGAGAACTGAGATTAGGTGTAATTTAAGTATATTAAATAGTTTTTATATCTTATAACTACAAAAAATATTGCAAATCAGCGATTAACTTTCCAAATCGTAAATGTACTAGTTCTTTTTAGAAACGTGCTCACTGTTCGAAAAATTTGTAGTTACCCATGCGCATGGCGGAAATGAAAAGATCTATTAATTAATTCATTTGTACCTCTAATATAGCTTCGGAAACTAGTTGAATAAAGAAAGACTGTTCTTCCTTACAACAAGAGTATTTCACCCTACATATGTTTATTTGAGGATAAACTCATTTTTTATTTCGGACTAGATGTACCCGCAGCTTCACACACGTGGTCATTTCTATAGGTTAAAAGTTATCTACGTACTTTTCTAAGACCTAAAATACCAATATACTTCTATCAACATTTGATCAAAATTCCTTCAGCCGTCAAAAAGTCGTTATCGATTGTTCGGCTTCTACTCATCAGATTGAGATACCAAGTACACCAGTTTTTAAGTCAAACCATAAGCTATCCAACTGTGAAAACCGCATCGCGATCGGCTTAGGAGTTTATACGTGATGTGCGAACAAACAAACATACAGACAGACACGATGTTTTTAAATTGTATACTGTTATATGTTTTAATGTTATATTCTTGTTCAATAGCTTATTTATTTATTCTAGACCACATCTCTTTTATTATTTTCTTTGTATAGACTTTTTCGTACTTATTGCTTTACTATAAGTAATAGATTTGGGTCCCGCAAATATTTGCCTAACCGCCTAAAACAAGGTGAAAATATTACAAGAAAGAGTATCTCGCTCGAGGTCACTAATGGAAGGAGGGCAGATAGCGGCTGAAGTCCCTGATTTATGTGAGCCACTCGCCGTGAATAATATAGCGGACAATTTATGAACTTTAGATGTTCGCAGGTTACCGCAGGGTCTTTGTTTTTTCGCGCGAAATATTTATCAGCATGAACAAAATTTTTGTGATAATATTCACCCAAAATATCATAAGGACTCTTTGGTTTATTTAGCATGGATAAATAATGTAGATATATATACTTTAGTACGTGATGGAATATCACCAGGGAGCACCAAAACATGGATATCAAAAAACAACCTTATGTTTGCTCTTAAAATTTAGCTTCAGTTTTATAAATATAACTTGTACTTGTTTCTGGTCAACCACTGAAATCCCGATAAAATACTAGCTTTTATCAACATTATGACCAGCTAGAGTTAAGTCAACATTGAAACGAATTCAGAATAAGCTTACCAGCGTCTTTGAAAATTTGAACATTGAAATTAAAAAACCAAAAGGTATTGTTCACACTGAAAACATCGTCGAGTGCAATTCCAACAAGCGCTTTTGGCTAATCGACTAGTTGGAAAACAAAACCAATCAACGCGTCTCGTCAGTATTTGCCCAAAAGAAGTCTATTGTCGCTCCAAACTAAACTTAAACATCGACAGTCGTATTGTTTACCGGGGTGCCAATCAACAGGGTCGCTAACGAAACCAATCAACTTGGTCTCGCCTGTATTTGCTTAAAAGGACTTTTTCCTTTTAGTTTCGCATCGGTGCGACCCTATCGTCCGTCACCCGTTCCACGGATATATTTGATTAAAAAATAACGTCATCAGAAAGCGGCAGTAGACTCGACGTGGAGATACAAAAGGAGTAAAACGTTCCTTGGTCCGGCTTAACCGTCATTGTCACGTTCATGCCGGACGCTCGACTTTCGTTTTGAACCACTATCTCCGAAAGCGGAAGGTGGCCGTTTGCTGGAAAAATTGATCCATTCTCAATTAGCCTTTTTAAGCAGGGGGGTTTTAAAAAGTTTTTCTGCCGTACTGTTTCCGTTCTGTTTGCCGTCGGCCTGGTTTATTCATCGGACCGCTTTAGTGAGTACCTATGCGCTTTCACAGTGACTTTGATAGTGGGCAAAAGAACAATAGAAAGCCATTCCATGCGTCTGGACTTATAGCAAATTCTGCGAGTCTATTTTAATTGCTTGCCAGTTCAGGGTCCTGGTCAGATTTAAATTTTTGATCAGATCCCATCCCCCATGAGTTAGTAGAGATGAATATTTCTGATCTATGGTCTACCATTGTCAGATCCTTACGTAGTTTTCTTTTTGGTACTAAAGATAAATCTATCTTCAGCAAAAACAAATAAATAACAACTAATTGCAAGGTAAAGCATCGGAAACAAGACAATTAGAGGCAGTTTTGCCAACAATTTATGTGTTTACTTCCCTTGAACTGCTTAGGGGGTAGGAATTTCTGTGTCGGCGGATTTTTAAACGACCATTGATGGTTGTTGAACATACTCGTAAGTACTTGCAGACTTGATCACGATCAATTGGTATAACTTGTTGATTACGTTATTACTAAATATTTTGGAAATAAATGCAATATTGTGTAATAATTAATATCGCATGTGTGAGTTATTTCTGATTAGTAGAGACAATTCCAGAGATGATTATGCCATCAACCTTTCGTAGTTATTAAGTAGTATTCGATTTAAAAAAACATACAAGTGGCCCGGATATATTTAGTAGGTACCTACCTAATTCTCATCTAAATCATATCTTTATTATATAAAATAATCTTGTTGCGGCGAGAACGGCATTGCCCGCGTGGTCTACACAATTTTTGTTCAAATTCTTAAATGCCATTTCACCCCTTCTTGTAATGAATTTAGAAATAACATTATTTTTAGTGCACCAAAAAGATTAATGTCAGATATGGATGTAGGACAAAACTTACCCGATCATCACATTGGCTTGGCTACAATACAAAATCTAGCTGTCATAATGATATTTCCATCTTGTACGTAATTTGTATTCCATAACTTCTAAGTTACAAGAAACAAACATATAAATAATACGGAACTTCCAAGCACCGATTTGCATCCAAGTTTGTTTAATTTTGTAATCGAATCCTGCAGACGGGTTGGGAAGGGTGCATGTAGACGGGCAACTTTTAAACGGGCGAATTCGGGGGTGGCTTTACGATAATGATCATAATAAAATATGGAAGTTTGTTGTTACACGTTTGCACTAAACGTTTTATTGTAAATGTAACGGGTTATTGTTTTTGGATTAGAGAAAAGTATTTGGTATATTTAATGAAACAGATTCTGGTTCTATTGATGATACAAAACTTATTATTTTAAGAAAACATAAGTTTATACACTAGGTAAGTCATTAACTAACATATCCTTAACCTAGAAAAATACTACTTTTTGTATTGTATACCCTAACAACTTACGAAAGATAAAATAAGTTTGTTTTGTTATATACTATCGAAGTTTATTCAAAAAAAGTTTTTTTTAAATGTAGCATTTCATGCTTTAAGTCGTCACAGTTTTTTCTCTCCTTGATTTTTTTATGACTGCTATTTATAATACTAAAAACACAATCCAGGGCCTCATGCTTTTTAAACTTCACAGTTGCTCTTTTCTTGATTTTGCTGCAATCTATCTATCTAAAAATCAATTGCCGTACATTAGTCTCGCAAAAACTCGAGAATGGCTGGACCGATTTGAATTTGTTTTTGTTGTGTTCTTTATTATACATATAAGATTTAAAAACATAAAATAAAATCTCAATTTGTTTTTTTAATATAAAGTACCAAGAGATGGCAAAAAATACGGTTATTTATTGGATTTTTTAATTATTAGGGGGTGGGGAGGAGGAGGCAAAATTTGGACGCGTGCAAAGCCGTGGGGCGCAGCTAGTAATAATTATAAATTGCCATACAATGATCTTAGTCTATGTGTAATATATGAACGTCGAATAAAGCAGTGCTGACTTGGTTTCAGGTATAAATACAAAGTATGAAATTAAATACCAAGTAAATGACTGCCATATTTGTTTTTCTTAATTATTATTTTGGAGGACCACACCACACTTCATGTTGCCAATATGTAAATACCTATTGATTATGATAATACGTATTTGCTGGCTCTTCTTTGCAGGAGTCAGTGTTTAAACAGTAAATAGATACCACATATTTTCTACAAATTAATCTCTCTATATAAACAATTCCAAAAGCCAACAATAACTTTAAACCCATTTTACCATTACACGCGCATTACCCGCCACAGCATGGCAATGAAAATTTTCTTATCGTCCAAACAACGGCTCGGTATTCTTAAACTGTAATAGAGAAAGTTTAGATACGCGAGTTTTATCTCACTCGCCCTCGAGGATCAATTAAAAGTGGGAAGAACGCACCACTTGACAATTATTGTTGTAATAACCAACGCTGGAATTTGGTAGAACATTTTGGACTAGAGTTAAAAAGAAAAGGTTTGTGTTTGAGCTTGTTTTTATCAATAAACCTCGAAAATGATAAAATTTACAGATTCACTTGACTTGATTTTAATCTTAAAAACTGTTTAACAAGTTGTTCGACAAAATTTAAAAAAATAAGACCTTATAACCGATCCTGCGACGATAATGAGAGACTAGGAATCGTGTACTTAGTTCATGATCCTTTGGCAATATTTTGTCACTCATCGTTTATTTTATGTGTTACTTCACTACTTTTTTTAAATGTTACAATTACAACACTGCATGTAATGCATCTATAGATTTTTGCGTCAGTTTACTCTCTATAACATAATGGAGCGATTTTATGCCTCTGAATTGAGATAATCCCATCAAATTTCATTTTACAAGTGTTTTAAATGGTAAAGTTATCGTTTATTACACGGGAAAAGTCAGTAAAAACACTAATGTCTCCTTTGAGATAGAATTGATGGCACTTATAATGACACTTTTAATTATTTTAATAGCTGTTAGCAAACAAAAGTCATTAATTCATTAAAAATAAGTAATTATTGCGGTAAGTTTTTAATATTTTTTCTTGATAAACTTAATTATTAACGGGTTAGCAAGGTTTTAAAAGATTCGAAAAATATTACAATTTATTTACTTTTTCCTTAATTACTGGAGTCCTTTCTTGAATAAGAAAAAATAATGATCTTTTCCATAACTCTTGAAGTTATTTCGTAAATCTCTAGAGAGGTACTTGACAGAAAGATCTACTGAGGTCAGAACTAGATGTGTATAATGTAATAACATATTTAAAAGTTGTTACCAGATTAATTTGTAGAGAAATATTTAAAATGTACCAAGTTTTGTGGCCTCAAATTTATGATTACTCGTATTAAGCATCTAGTCTACAATATGAAATCATTGGAACAATAGAAATAGATTTTTTACTCACATTGTTCATCAAAAATGAGTGAAGCGGACAACGGACACATTGTAAAAAGCGGTATTAATATTTCGCTGGCACACCAGCTCATTTGAATTTAGTAATGGACATCATGTCTTATTTTATAACGAGGTCAAGAGGTACCTACAATTTTTTAACGCTAGTATCGTTTTTTAAACGCGTCACAGACGGCTAAGATACGAAAATATTTTATCTTAAGATAAAATATCGCTCGCTATACAATTGTGTGTGTGTGTGTGTGTGTGTGTGTGTGTGTGTGTGCGTGTTTGTGTTTGTGTGGCATCGTAGCTCCCAAACGAATGGACCGATTTTGATGCGGTTTTTTCTGTTCGAAAGCTGATATTATCGTGATGTTTCTTAGATATATGGGGAGAGGGAGGGGGGAAGTGAGAAATAAAAGGGGGGAGAAAATTATAGCTTACCAACAAATGGACCGATTTAGCTGTAGTTTTTTTATGTTTGAAAACTGGGGTAAACAAGATGATTCATAGCTATAATGGGGGGTGGAAAGTCGGGGGTTTTATACATTTTTAATTAGTGCTTTGTTAATTGGCTGTTCCCATGGCTTTTCTCTATATAAAAAAAAGTATATTATTATACTTACAGTAGTTTATTTAATGTACCCTGTTTTTTTCTAAATTTTTTTTCATCAATTTGCATATCAAATTCGAAATCAGAATAATAGTCTGATGAGCTATCTAATAAATCTAATAGTGAAATTGTATTACTCATATTTTATCATCCTGTATATAGAAAGCGGCGAAGAAATAAGTGTGGCACCTAGGGCGGCCAGCGAGCGAATGAATAATTTCAATATATTATCGTATCTTGACCGTGTGTGATACCCTAAGATGCTATAATATTTTATATGCAGATATCGTAACATCAAATATTATCGTATCTTAGTCGTCTGTGACGCCTTTTAATCAGAACACGTGTTGATCAACAATGTCTAACTTATATAATAATTTTCTAATGGAATAATTTGGGTCACGGACGAGATTTGAAATCGCACACTGTGCCTCAGCGCAGCACATGCCTTTACCAATTCGGCCACCGAGATCTATGCGTCGTCATCCAAATCTTTCCACTAGCTTTTTTTGAACCCGTATTATGGGGACGGTAACGCTATCTATTGGCAGTATTACGAACTACCAACCAAACACGGCTAATATTGATTAACTTCGTGTCTGAAAGATAACGCCTCCCAAAACCTATATTAAAAAATAAAAAATCATAAAAATTAGTGGAAAGATTTGGATGACGACGCATAGGTCTCGGTGGCCGAATTGGTAAAGGCATGTGCTGCGCTGAGGCACAGTGTGCGAGTTCGAATCTCGTCCGTGACCCACATTTTTCCATTACAAAATTATTATGTATATTTACGCTAAGCAGGCGTTAACTGCTATAAAAATCATAAAACTTCTTGTTCTTGTTCATAAAAATACTGAGAGAGATACATAATATTAATAATTATTTTTTTGTAAATAAACAGTTTTTTATATATTTCATACAATCAATAGTATTTATTGTAACTAAGTAAATCGTTATTTAACCACTCTTATAAAGAAAGCAATCAGCGATACTCGAAATTAATATTTTAATGATGTTTGAATTGAACCTCTCTTGGTGGTAATATTAGCAGAATTAGTCATTTTTACCAGTAATTAAAAAAGTCACGACCGCTTCAACTAATCGCCCGGGGAGGTGTCCCCACGATCGCGTCTTATCCACAACGCAAACATTCTTTACAAGCCCTGTTCATTCCATTCACTCTAGAGGTTATCTTTTATTATTGCTCCCCAACATCCTCTTTTTATTGCCTCTCATATTGACTTTTTATACGGCGAGAGAATAAATACATTTTGATTTTCGCTCGCGTCGACACTCTTTTATGCAGTTCGTCAGACAACGGCGAATTAGTACGCTTGAGGTGTCGTAAAATATTATTTGAGTTTTTAAAACGGCACTTGAGAGTCTCGGCGTTTCTGTCTCGGCTGAGTAGAGCATGTATATAAAAGAAGATGAGGGGGCCTATAATTATTTATATGTTTTAGTCATAGACAACTAACTGCACATTACTCCATACTCGTTTTAGTCCAGTCTTTCAAATATAAAAGTCTTGTGAATGAGGTATTGGAATGATATATTGAGGTCAATTGGCATTTCGAAACGGTGATTGTTGAATTTTGTATACCGGGTTACCCCCTTCTCTCTAAAATGGTTAAGGCGGGTGATGACTGGTACATAAGTCATACTCGTGAACGGGAGCTGTTGTAGGGCCTGGTCCAGCCTGGTTTCTTATTATTCATTTGTATTATTATTTTATTAGTTTTTATGGTTTGATGATTGTGGGACATATCATTGTCACTTTTATGGTAGATTTGTCATTTAAATATATAATTTCTGACATTAGAACATTATTTAAAAATTAAGTCAAAAATGAATTTAAAAAAAACCGTAGATTTTATTTGTGCTCTCTTCTCTAACGGGCGTATTTCCGCAGCACCAAGCACCGGTATAGTCAGCAGGGTATTTCCTATTCCCGTGTGAGATTTAATTCTGAGTCGGCACATGATAATCCGGTCAAGTTAGCTCATAAAATAGGGGTAAGGTTACAATAATTCGCATAGAGCTAAAAATTGGTACGAATGTAAGGAACACCATTATAAATGAAATGTAAAAAGTCCCCATCGCTTCCACATCTGCAAACGAAAACTAAGTTCGCAAATATTGGTTTTGCACATATATTTTTTTAAACGATAAGTTTGATCATAAGAATAGGTCAGAAAAAACTTGTAGATCATGCAATTATCTAAAAAAATAGCTCATACACTTTTTTCCCTATAAATAAATATAATCCTCTTCTAATGGCAATTCAACATTGGAGCACGATTGGCATTGACAACTGTTAAATGCTATTAACGCCTTTTTGTACCTTCGCACGCAAAACTGATCTTTGATGAGCAGCCTCCTCCCACTTTTCAGTGGACAGGCTACACGCAGTCAAATTCCGCTTGAAGACATCTTTATAGCTCGTAGGTACTGTCCATGTGAGGTTCGTTTTCCTCTCAGCAGCTCAGAGTAGAATACGCATTTAGGCAAGCTGGACATGGCCACACCATCTCAATTGACCCTTCATTAACAAGGCCTCCATGCCATGAGTTTTTGAGCGACGTAGGATTTCAGCGTTACAAAAGGCATTATAAGTTTTGAAAGGGGCCGTCTTTCAGAGCTAGACCACAAACGTCAAACTCGGAAAACCCGACCTAACCCTTCCTACAGCTACACTTACAACAGCGCTGGAGAACTGCACTGCGTTTCCTGTGACAGGGTATTCAAAAATAAATTTGGATTTGCCAGCCACATCCGAGCACATGCCAGAAAGTGAACAGGGTCACCATCGTCGGCCATCACGTGGACGACATCATTATCATCACATGCTAATGAAAATAACAATCCAACTTTTTTGCTGCCGCATTTAGCTTTACACCCCTTTTTGAATTTGCAAAAAATTGTATCGATGAGTTTTTCAGGTGCAGGTAAAGTCTGAATTGGTTACAATGTAATGTCAATTAACTTCCAACCCTCAGTTTTCTGGGTCCAGTTTATAACCAAGCTACATTTGAACTTGATGATATACCCGAAAAAGATGTTGGAGAGCAGAAGCAGATGTTGGGAGAAAACAAGATAATATTTTTTTGTTATGAGTATTTTTTTACAAAAGGTTCGAATCGAAACTTATCTAAACCGATAATTTTTTTTGGAGTTTCGTATACAAAAAGTAGGAAGCGTATTCCGTTGGTGATTACAGCTTGAAATTAGGGTTTCTTCCGACTTTAGATTCTCATAATTGTACAATTTGTACGTATAAGTTACACAGACCAATATTTTTCTTGTGATGTATATAAAAGCAACTGAAATGAATATTATGAAGAACACAATTTTTTCAATGACATTGAATTATTTTTAGGAAACTACATAATGAAAGGGAAGTTTCCTTTTCAAAACTCAAAGTATACTTAGTTTACCTAATTTTATTGATTAGATCTGTTTAGTATATATTACTTTTTCTCCTTGTTCATGAGATGTTAATTTTGACTTCTAAAAGTGTTGTTATTTTGCCTATTTACAATAAAATACTTTTTTATTTGATATGATTATTTTTAATTTTATTTTCAAATTGTTTTAAGTATTGTCATACAATATACAGATCCTGTATGTAAAAGTCTTGACACGCACAGAGTGGAAACCACAAATACTCGCACTAAACAAAAAGCATTCTCACTGAGCTCTTGTACAAACACCATCGAGGGATTGAAAAGTTCCACCGGGTAAGAAAAACAAAGATAAATCCTACTTAGGACCGACAACTGCTAAGATTTGTAGACCAAGCCGTAAAGCTCTTTACGATTCTTGATTTCAACTAATTACAGGGCAAATGTTTTGGAAAACTTAAATATAGTGAGTATTAGAAACCTTGATGAATTCTCTATCTGCTAATTTATTTGTTTGTTTGCTTTTCGCACGCTAGGAAAAAAATTCAGCAATTGTCTATTAAGATTTCATGTCTTTTTATACAAACAATCCTCTAGGTACATTGATTTTTGTAATTCATGTTTATATTGAATCTATTTTTAATCGATTTCCCAAAGGAGGTTTTCAATCCAACTTTATTTTGTGTTCATTCATTCAGATTTTTTAAACAGATAAGTATTTTTATTATTTGAAAATGTAGATCACGAATGTGACCATATACAAATTTTATCAAAACTGATTATCTTAGTTTTTTTTAAGTCTGCGGTTAATTAATCAATAACTTTTTTATTGACACACAGTTAAAACTAATGACAAGAAATAGAAATTACCTAAACAATATGTACAATGGGCGGTCTTATCACGAGCTCTTATAGGCTACCTTAGGATTGAAAAAACTAATATGGTATATTAAAACTGTCTTGGTTTAAAAAAAGTATTTTATTTCAATACGATATGGATCACCTCAGAAAATCTAAGTGGAACGCCACCACAATCACGTGGTTCTTTTCAAATCACGAACAACTTATTTTTCTCGCTTCCATACAACATGGTTTTAAATAAAAAGTCACAAAGCAGGTGCCAAATTAAAGCACGTCTTACCTGAAAGTCTTCCCATCAGACTCCCGATTCCCGATCCGGTGTCTCACTTCCCCGATTCCCCAAGGAACGATTAAACATGTAAAAGTATCAGGATAACAAAGTAGGAGAGACCGCGTTCGGAAAAAGTAGCCATTTAGCACGTACGTTTGAATTGCCGCCAACGTTAGCAGAAACTTAACGATCCGAATGGATGTCGTCGGTTTATTTAAACTGTTGTTTAACTATAATGTCTTCGCTGGATTGTAGCAACCACCGAAATGGGAAAGGCTGCGAACCAAATTTTGTATGGAAACAATACAAAAAATTAATAAAAATATAGTTCGAATATGCGTGTTGCATTTTTGAACGATATATGGTCTTAGTTGACGGACAATTGCACAAATGTATAATAATCTCCTGTTTATCACGTTTATTACTACTTTAGAAGCTATAAACAGCATTCGTATCTATATACCTTAATATAGATACGGATGATTATGGATATTATGTATGGATGATTTCCCTACGCGTCTTAGAAACGGTCACTTGCCGCGTTGAATGATTATGTACGAGTACATTGAGACGTAGTCGCCGCGCCCATAACGCTAATTGATGTCAGCCTCAATTAGTTAAACAAAAAAAAAACTCTATCGTAACAACGATTGTCAGGAAAAGATGCTTCGCTCATGTTATTTTATACTTTGATATACGCAAGCAGTTATGGTCGTCGCGGCAACTATAGGAAACTGTAGCAGCAGTGGCGCTATTGGTCCATTTGTACTGTTCTAAGAAAGGAGTCTTCACTCTTTATTTGCATAAGGGAGATTGCTATATAACCATAGATTGGTGTAAGCCCAGGTAATGTGCCTAGCTTTGTAGCAGATACTCTTACTAGAAATCGTTTCAACTTTTGCAAGAAAACAGCAGGGCTTGAATATCAATCATGTTACTCATTTCCATATAACTCTGCACTATAGTCTGTAAAAAATGTAAAAAATTGAGGAAGAAGAAACACAAAATAATTACAATAAACAAGAAATTCAACTTATAAGGAAACTAAGTTCACACAAGGATTATGGCATCATTAGATTAAGAAAACAGTAGGTATACATTTTATTACAGGCTCTCCTTTGCATACTATTAAGAT
This sequence comes from Alsophila aescularia, assembly GCA_946251855.1. Taxonomy (NCBI): domain Eukaryota; kingdom Metazoa; phylum Arthropoda; class Insecta; order Lepidoptera; family Geometridae; genus Alsophila; species Alsophila aescularia. The sequence goes on from OX276383.1 coordinate 42,396,388, forward strand.
AAACATGCGATATTCTTGAGCAGGTACCTGCTCAAGAATATCCACATACAACGTCTTGCCCCCTAGAGTAGAATCAACTCATTGCTATTGTAAACTCCAACTAAGAAACATCACAGACGACAAGGTGTCATAAAGTAGCGTAAAGTCGCGTCACATGTGCCTTATTAACCGTGTACTTTGCGATCCTCATTTCTAATTCCGACTTGCTCCGACATTAAGTCGTTACAGAACCCTTGAGCTCTACAGCGGTGGTGATACATTTTGAATCGACAGTGCCCAATCTTATGCGTTTACATAATTGAACCCAATAGTTAAAGATAGACAACTTTATGGTCTGGTCGTCAACTTAGGGTACGTTGTTTTATGCATCGATAAACGAATAATCAAAATTTATTGACAATTAATATTGATACAGCGTATCTTACTAGTGTCAATCTCGATTTTACTATAAATAATTCTTGTGTTTATCATAATCTTCATCACATAATATTTTTTTGTCTGTTTAAACCACTACTTCCCATGAGTTATAGGGGTATGTTAGGTGTTTAAACCACTACTTCCCATGAGTTATAGGGGTATATTAGGTGTTTAAACCACTACTTCCCATGAGTTATAGGGGTATATTAGGTGTTTCCCGACTCTAGCTCTTTATCGACTTCTTATTATTTTCATACATTTCGTTATACCTTTACTGTTAGATTTTTCATATTTTTACCTCGCATTTAGCCGACTTGTTACCAATAAATATATTTTCTATATACATAATTTTAAATAGTTGATAAAGGTACCTACAAATGCAAACTTTTATTTAAGCGAGCACGTAGCGAAGCGCGAAGCGAAGTGCGAAGCGAAGCGCGAAGCGTCGCCGTTTCAGCTTGAACAAAAAATGCTTTCGTGTGTCTGGCATATGTCCGACTGTCCGACTGTCCGGCTGTTCTCCTCTACAGTTCGCATTTCGCAACTGATTCCTGTGAAATTTTGTGAACAGCAGTGCGAGCATGGATCTTATCGATCGATAAAATTTGATAAATTGATCGATCGGTAAACAGTTCTTTTTGTATCAATTTTATCAAAATGCGGTAGCATGGATCTAGCCTCTCGATAAATTTTATTGATTCGATAACACGTCGTGAGTATAGCGCTTTAAAAAATGGCAACTCTTGGACTATATATATATATATATATACTATATATATATATATAGATATATATAGAGTCCAAGAGTTGCCATTATATATATATATATATGTATATATATATATATATATATATATATCTATCTATCAGATAGACGACTAATAGTCTAAAAAATATTTTTTGACACAATTTGGCAGATTTTTATTATTTTGATTTGTTACGGAGAAACTTCTGTCATTTGAAATTCTACCTAACTACCATAAAGTAGTATATTCCTTAAACCTAACCTAAAGTTTGTCGTGTAACTTTGGAAAGCCGATAAAATTCGATAAATTCGGTAAAATTACCGACATTGTCGATATATCGACAACAATTGTCAAAAATAAGATTCATGCTTCTTTTTGTCGATATAAATCTATATATTAAATATGATTTATCGAATTTATATCGTTGTCGCTAGAGTACGTTCCGTGCTACCGAACTCGTATTATCGAATATTAACGTCAAACTTGATTAAAAATAATCGGTAAATTTATCGATCGATAAGATCCATGCTCGCACTGCTAGTTCGATAATTATTTGTTTTTTTTTGTCGATTCGGTTATTCGTCATTTTTTATCTTTTTTGGCACTTTTATCTTTTATATTTGTAGTTAACATGTTTTGTTATAATACTGACATTTGAAAAAAATATAAAGAATTAACAAATATGGAAAAAATACATCCACGTAGAGTTTCTTGTTGCTCTTTTCTCTAACGGGCGTATTTCCGAAGCTCCGGTAGAGTCAAGTGTGAGATTTAACTCTGTTGGCACATGAAAGGGAAATTTCCTTTTCAAACTCAAAGAATACTTAGTTTACCAAAATTTTATTGATATTATGATCTTTTTATAATATTTTATGTATTTCTCCTTGTTCATGAGGTGTTAATTTTGAATTGTAAAAGTGCTATAATTTTAGACTATTTACAATAACATACTTTGACTTTCACTTGACTATGACTTTAAAATGGCGGAGATATGGGAGTTGAAAAAACACAGGTCACATTTATCAACCGATTCTCGTGAAATTTTGTGAGCAGGTTCTATAATTCTTATAATTTATGGTATTATTTAGTCATTGAGTTTTTTTTATTTTAATGTGCGCGGTGAACATATATTTATTACTTTGAAGCTATACAAAGACAGACTCGCGAGGTCTACAGCTCACAGACCAATGTAATTTGTAATTTTTTTAGACAATGGGAAACTTTTTGCTTCGTGAATCTTTTTGCTTGTGATGATTGTATATAGGTACGTACACCTACTATACAAAGTTTGCATTTGTAACTTTTGCAATTATTTCTTTATGGCCTGCACACGCCACGTACAGTGCTACCGACTTATCTGTGAACTGAAGGGTTGAAGGGTTGAAACTGAACTGTTGAAGGGTGGCATGAGTGTTGCTAATTTTTATGGCGGCTGTAGTTCCTTTTTTTGTAACTTCGCAGATAAGTTGGTTGCACTGTGGGCGGTCTGACATCTTCCGTAGAATTTCATACATTAGCACCAGTACGTGCACGATCACGTCACGCGCTCGCATCCGTTGTGCTCCAACGCCTTAAGCATGCTCGGATAGAATGACATCTTAATAATCTTAGCATTATTGCTTGAATAGCTTTTTAGCCTTATCAACCTTTTTTTTTGCCTACACATACTGATAAAAATGGGTTAGTGTGTATACCTATATCAGATAATTTGCACAAGTTCGTATACTGTTTTACAGTTTACATTGCGACAATGTTACGGCTCGCCGTAACTTCATTTGTGTAAGTCCCGTTTCATGAGTAGATTACAAGTAATTAATTTATAAGAATATGGCTGCGGAGACGCCCTTGGAATTAGTATCGTTATTGTAGGGCGAGGTGTTTCCAATTTGTTTTGGTTGGACAAACTTTGTAAAATACAGGTAGATACATAATAGACAGGCTAATTAAAAAGGCTTTAAAAAAATAAGAATACGTATGGATGATCCGAGACGGATAAAGTTAAACTAATTTATTTTGTATAAAACAGTGTAAGGAATTTTGGACATGACTTTAAGTTATTTGATTCCTTTATAGATCTTTGAATATATTGACTAAATTATTTCACTATCTTTAGGTACCTACTGTGGATTTTATTGGAGACTGCTGTCGACACTGCGTAGTGTCCGTAACTATGAATACCTTAGCATAAGGTGCAACGTTTCGCTTGTGTGTTGTGGCGCGAAATTCAAATTTATGGTGTTTTTTTGTCGTCACAGCTCTTCAACACTTCTTCAGGTAACGCAAACTGAAATTGAGATCTAACACACATGTTTAATGGATAGCATCACTTAAATATCATTAGAGTAGCTACGAATACCCGGTAACTAAAAAAAAATACTTTAAAAATGTTTTTTTTTAAATCCTCATGATCCTGATCAGGATAATGGGCCAAAAATTTTAAATTATTGTATTGTCATCGGGCCCTGATAAGTGTGCAAAATTTTGAATTAATCTGACCATTGAAAGTAGGCAAAAATCAAGTTCATAGATTCCGTTACATACAAACATACATAAAGGTGAAGCTAATAAAAGCGTGTTAAAAATGGTGTACTTAAAATAAGCTACTGAACAACAACAAAACTTTTTTATCGTGTCTGTCTAATTGTCTATTTGTTAGTTTGTTTGCCTGTATGTTTGTTCACGCATCACGTAAAAACTACTGGTCCGTTGTGATGCGGTTTTCACTGTTGTTTAACTTAGGGTTTGACTTAAAAACTGGCGTACTTGGTATCTCAATCCGATGAGTAGAAGCCAAGCAATCGATAAACATGTTCTTGACGCCTGATGGAATTTTGATCAAATGTTAGTATATTGGTATTTTAGGTCCTGGAATAGCACATAGAGTATTTTTAACCTAGAGAAATGACCACGCGTGCTGAGTCTCTGGCGTCAGCTAGTTATTAATAAGATAAACACTAACACTTACAAATTGTAAGATTTAATCCAAAAATCTTTGATAGCGTAATCAAAGACTCCAGTTATCAGTCCAAGTCATAACCCGATTCAGATCCCTCCGGATTCCAGATCGCAAGTGGTTACTTGGCAAGCCGCGCACAAGCTGTTACTTTTAATGCGTTATTCAGGAATTAATGATTTTACTCCCGACGATTCCCAGTGATTGCGGGATAAGACGGGAATGTTTATTTTAATCAAAATTGTTTATAACTGTTTAAAATTTTATTCAAGGCGGTAAAGTAAGACACGGAGATAGCATCGGCTTTCTCGTCGATATTGCTTTGTGAAAATTACAACATAAATGAGGAAGACGAAAAGTAATTGTTTTAAATAATTGTTTATAATTCTTTGAAAACCATCCTCTAAAAGTGTAATGCCGGTATAGTAGTAGATGATGTACAATTAAATAGTCCAAAACCTGATCTGAGTATATCCGGACTTCTTTACTCTTGAGTTTTTTAGCCGTTGTATATATTTAATATTATAAAGAGGAAAGATTTGATTGTTTGTTTGTAATGGATAAACTCAAAAAATATAGACCCGATTTTAAAAATTCTTTCACATAAAGAAAGCTAAATTATCAGCGAGTAACAATAACAGGATTTTATTTATCAAAAAATTGAGTTCCCTTCGTAAATTGCAATAATGAAACCAGAGGTATTAAATTTTGCAAAAAAATCTCGATTACGTTGTATCACAAACTAAAGAGTATTTTATATGCTCGGGAGTTTTTTTAAAATCGGGTCTGTATTTTTTGGCAGTAGTAGTTTTCGGGTAGTATTTATTACTACGTAAGATCACCAACTAAGAAGGAGATACGGGTCTTTGTATATGGAACGTCGCCGTGGAAACGAAATCACAGAACATCTTATAATCATTGACGTAGGAAATGCTCTATGCTACACACATAATAGAAAAACACGAAACACGAAACACACGAATAGTAACCGTAATTCAACCTCCTTGCGTTAAACAAAATAATACTATAGACGAAATGGTACGTAAACATTTTGTGTAAGAAATTGTTGTTATTTGTCCAAATAAAGTACCTACTAATTGTATCCTAATATAAATCTACCCGTGCGAAGCCGGGGCGGGTCGCGAGTACGTATTATAATTTCTTCTGATTTATTTTTATAAAGATTATCACGTTGTTTCTTACGCAACATGTTTTTGATCTTTGGTCGAAAATGTCTTAGCTTCCACAATATTTTCCTAAAACCTGTATTTATACGAATGTGAGTTTTGTTTTTCTTGTCTGTCACAAAGTTCGGTATCAATATCTTCGTGTTTGCATAACTACTTTGCTACCCTCGGTTGGGGTAAACATGCTCGTATCGATACCTGAGATATCGCACTATTTGGATAAACAGAAATATCTAAGAAAATATTGAATAAAACTAAAGCCATGAATAGAAAGTAATATATTTTCGGAATCGATATGAGATGTCCGAAGACGAACGATAATATCCGAGAAAAAAGGTCCGCGAGGTATAAAACGCACTTGCGCGCATAATATACGTTTTATTAATAAAAAAAGCTTGGGCAAATCACCCATAAATAGCCCTAACGGCCGATAGTGAGCAGGCTATTTTTTCCCGATACAATGTGAAGCATTTGTCTGACAAATCCTTGGGGAGAGGTGACACTATCCCCTATATTATCTGGGGGCTTCTGAGAAGCTTGAGGGATGCGGGGTCATTCCGTAGGTGATGAAAGCCGTATCACTTTGCGTAAAGGCACTAAATCATGTCGAGTCAGGTATTTTCTGTTTGGGGGTTACCCCGGTTTAAAACAAATGGTTGGGATTTTGGAAAGTTTATGGCATATTGAAAAGTTGGTGGCTTTTTTACACGACTGTCCAAAAAAGGAGTGCAATGTTTTTAGGATTCATATATGTTTGACTGTATGTATGTGTGAGAGTTTCTTTATTGCACCATGACTTTTAAATGCCTGAACAGATTTTGATGTATTAGGTATCGTTAGAATATGAGCATAAGAGCTGTTGAAAATCATCCCGAGTAACAAATGCATTTTTTTTCTAAATTCAGTTTGGCTTATTACGGTGAAGCCGCATGCCGCCAACATTCAAAAGAGAAAAATAATATGTTTTCTTCGAATTTTACAATATGGGTATCAAATTGCTTGAAAATATATAATTTATGGCCATAACTCAAAACTTGTCACTAAAATGTATAATATAAATAAAATAAAAGAAAATTGGTAACTAGCTTAATAGATAAAAAAAACACGCCTGCCCTGCCAAAAAAGAACTTATGCCAATAAATGATATACTTACTAAAAGTTACAAAATATATTTTTATTCGGGGCCAATATTTTTTTGTGTTCCGTAGTCATACAAGGAACCCTTATAGTTTCGTCAAGTCTGTCTGTCCGTCTGTCCCTCCATCTGTATGTCACGGCCATTTTGTTCAGACACTATTAACACTACAAGGTTGAAATTTGGCACATGTATAGATATTTATAACCACTGCTATTCTATTTGGTTTCGTTTACGAATTGTTTTTCTCTAAAGTTACCATAATGTTTTTTTACATATTCATCTAAATGTTTAAAACATTCCCAATCATTTTGAGTAGGAGTTTATTCATTACATTTAATATCTAAAAGTACGAGGGTGTAAAAGGAACAGCTTCCGACACGAACAAAGAGTCCTGCGGTATCTAAATGTTAATCTTTGGTCAGTCGCGCAAAAATTATGTTTTTCGGACTCGGCCGAAAGTCCGAAACTTACTGGGTTGGAAATGAACAATTTACGCAAGCTTCATTTAATTTAATCGCATGGAATGCGCTCACACTCTTTAAACATATATCTATACTTATAATAAAGCAATAGGAACAAAATAGTACAGAACTAAGAAGAAAATTTAAAAAAATGGTCTTGGGCACTTAAAATGAGCTACTGAACACGTTTTTTTTTCTTTTTATATCATGTCTTTCTGTCTGTTTGACTGTATGTTTGTTTGTTCGCGCATCACGTTAAATCTTCTGGACCGATTGCTTTGCGGTTTTCTCTGTTGGATAGCATAGGGTTTGACTTAAAAACTGGGGCACTTGGTGGCTAATATTGGTATATTGGTATTTTAGGTCCTGAAATAGCACATTGACGCCATCTGTTGAGCAACTCACTAAACTAAACTAAGCCAAAGCTAAAAAAGATAGTATCAGTTGTTTATTTCAACTAAACTAGGACATCATTAATAATAATAATAATAATAATAATATTTTATTGACAGTATAAAAAAATATGTGACAGGACTAACTTGATTTTGACAACGGCTAAATTTAATTGCTAGTCATCATTATTTAAATGTGGGCAACATTTAAATAATGAACGAATGTAATCATAAATTGTTGTTCATTATCTGTGTTAGTGAGACGATTGTATATAATTTTTCATAAGCCGCTATGCGCATGCGCGATCGAATGTTTCGAACAGTGTGTGAGTTTTGAAATGAAACGTCAATAAAATCACTCCGAAACATAGGGGTACCAGGTTTTAAAAGTGGACCATCACGAAAAGGGCTATATCATCTCGCATTTATAACTGTGTAACTATATAAGCCCCAGAGATCGAACGTAGGTGTCATTTTTCTGGGTGGCACTGCAACTTTTATGGGCTAGCGTGACACTTACCATCAGGCGATCGACTTGACCGTCTCGTCACAAAAAGTAATTACAAAAAAAAAGAAATTGCCCTCTATTTTCAGCTCGATGATGTAATGTTTAATTACGAGGGAGGCAGGACGCACAGAGCTGAATCAGCGAAATAGATGTATTGTGATTTTTGATTCAGAATTCTAAATTTAGTAAGCATATTGGTGTTTTGGTAAAGTACTCGTCGAGAAAAAAATCGATTCAATATGAAAAAGTTTGAAAAAAGTCAAAGTAATTAAAAAAAAATGGGGTCTAATTACAAAAGTGGCTGCAGCACCCGGAAAGTCCGTACTAAAATAAAGATTATACACATTTAGAACTCCAGCACAGAGCAAACGAGAGGTTTTCAGGACCGGATCAAATTGTACGTGGCTTTGACGTTTCACGACAAGCAAACGGCCATGCACCCCAACACAAACATCCAGTTTTTACAAACGAAACAGTACATTTATGAAACGGAAATTTGGTTATGTTTCGACGGTCACGCATGCGCATAAGAGCTGTTGAAAAGTTATATTTTAATCTTCGGAGAGTGACATACATGAATACATGTTTACGAGTACTTTAACGGTCACGCATACGCATCTTGATCACATCAGCTTTCAAACAGAAAAACCGCATCAAAATCAGTCCATTCGTTTGCGAGCTACGATGCCACAGATAGCCACACGGATACATACATACACACACACGCACACCCTAAACCTATAACCCCCCCTCTCTTTTCAAGTTTGGAGGTACCTAATAAAGATTTTATAATAAAGCAGTGAGCAACAAAAGGTCTGTACAAAGAAGCTAATAATAAAAATGGTCTAGTGGACTTTAAATAAGCGAATGAACTTTAAATAAACTAATATAATTAACATTTTTCATAATCATATCTATCTTTTTGTCTGTTCGCTCATCACGTAAAAACTAGGTTAAGAATTAAAAAAGGTTTTGGTGTTAAAGGTTTTGGTGTACTTGGTATTTCAATCCGGTGAATAAAAGCCGAGCAATTGATAAAACATATTTGACGGATGATTGAAATTTGCTATTTTATACCTTATAGTTACTTTTGGTACTAAAATAACACAAAGGTTAATTCTAACCCAGAGAAATGACCACGCGGGTAAAACCGCGGCTGTCCCGCTCATAATCAGCAAAATTTACGTTATTGTGATGTTTAATTCGGTATAACCACGCTTTTTGTGTATGGTTTTCATTTCTTGCTGATACCTTTATTCATAAACTGACGTACAACAGAATAGAAAAATACCACTAAACTAAACTGAGAAATTAAAATCAATTTATGTGTGTCAAACTAAAATTTAGTTTAGTGCATTGTTATCGGCTCGGAAAAGGACTAAACTTAATAACTTATTAGTCTAGTTCGTGCCAACCGAATCTGTACCATTGAGTACTTTTAACCTAGAGAAATTACCAAGCGTGCGAAGCCGCAGTTTCAGCTAGTAAAGCAATAACAGGGGTTTCTATTACAAAAATATCCCAAATGTCACTGAAAAATCTCATTACCACCAAGTTAATGCAGAAAACGCTTTCAAAGGCTTCGTTTTATTCCGCGTCAATTTTCCGCGAAGCAAAACGACTTCAATTTGAATATGTAATGGCGGCTTAAGATAATCGTCCCTGGCTTACACTAATAAAGGAGAGACTTTAAAACTGGATTCGTTTCTAAAGAATCGAACAATTCGATTCGGGTGGTGGGGGCGGATAATTTATTCGAGTGTGGACCGCCATTTTGCGGCGGGGCGCGGAAGATATCGCGCCGGAAGACTCTTTAAGACATCGATGCTGATTCTTTTTTATTATGCCCCCTTGGTTCCCTTAAAGACGCTAATACAAAGCGGGCATATATAAATAAGCTTTCTTCCTTTGTAAGGATTGCACAGACAGGAAACCGAAGGCCCCTCGACGAGGAAAACAATCTAAATTACATTTTCACGCAACTTCAAATGTCTTATTAATTACGTACGACTTTTCAATGCAATAAATTTTCTTTTAACGGTTCGTTCTCGAAATCGGCTTAGTACACAACGCTGGCTTTGCATACTGATCACTCAATTGTGTTGTGAGATATCTTTGGAAGTTTCCTTTTCCTTATTTCCTCATAAAAGGAGATCATAATAACTTAGAATATATTCGCTGTTGTCTCTTTTTATACAGTTCTTCTTCGATAATTAGTTAATTTATGTATGTTATTTATTATCATTGACTTTAGATTCTATTCTTCTAATATCCTACATCCACACCGATATATAAAAGTGAAACGTTGTCTGTTTGTTTGTTTGGGAAGCTTTCACGCGATAACGCCTGGACGGATTTTGATGAAATTTGGAATGGAGATACCCTGGAATAAAACATAGGATATTTTTTATTCCGGAAAATGGTTAGTTACTACGGGAAAACTGGAAAATGTATATTAATCGCTGTAAGGAATGGTTGCCATGGAAACGAAATAACAACAAGTCTGTCAAAAAACATCAAGAGTGTTGGTGCTATAATTTTGCATTGGTTTTTAATATCCTAGAAGTACATAGGATACTTTTTTCGCGATAAGCTGTAGTTCGCGCGGACGAAGTCGCGGGCAAAAGCTAGTAATATTATAAATGAAAAAGTATGTGTGTTCGTTACGTCATTTCCGTGACCACTAAACTTGTTTTGATGAAATTTGGTTTATAGATACTTTATCATCATCATCATCATCAGCCTATATTTTTCCACTGCTGGATGTAGGCTTCTTTTATTGCAAGCCAGTGAGCTCGGTGTTCAACTCTCTTTATCAATTTTCTTCCAACCGCTCTTCGCAGGTCGTCACTCCACCTGGACACAGGGCGTCCTACACTACGTTTGCCTAAACGTCTCCAGTCGAGAACTCATCTACCCCAACGATTATCGGTTCTTTGGGAAATGTGACCAGTCCACCGCCACTTTACCTTGCTTATGCTTCGAGCTATGTCAGTTCTCCGTCGGATATCTTCATTACGAATCTTGTCCTTCAGAGAAAATCCAAGGACAACTCTCCATAGCTCACCGAGTGACCATAAATTTGTGGACTAGTCTTTTAGTGAGTGTCCACGTTTTGGCTCTGATGACTAGTAGGACGCACTGATTGAAGACTTTTGTCTTCAGGTACTGCGGTATGGACGACGAAGAGAAGCTTGTCGAATGCTGCCCAACCCAACTGAAATCATCTGTTGGCTTCCTTCTTAAAGTTGTTCTTATCTAAATGCAATATTTGCAATATTTTAGATTATATTCTGGAATATAATATGACGATAATGTACAGTATTTTGCGGGAGCGTTAAGTATACCTTATCGAATTATAACAACATATTTATGAATCTTGGAAATCCACATAAACAATTCCCAACTAACACACCACTACAATCAAAAGTCACCGCTCATGCTAACAGAATCGTTATCATTGTGTGTTCTTGAAGTATTACAAGAAACAATCACACAAAAATATGAGACAATAAAGAAAGTAAAGTCCGTGCCCCACCACAAAACTCTATCTTTGTATTTGCAACCAATTAATAATTCTGGCTAAAACAAACTTAATAAAATAAATGCAGCTCCAAACCAAAGAAAGCGAGCGCCGAGCAAATTGATATTTTGAATAATAAAATTTTCCGGGAGAATTATTATGAGGAACACAAACACAAGTCAATAGCCTGCCGGATGGTCAATATTAGATTAGCTGCCAAAAGGAGCCAAAAAGCAACGTATACAAAAACCTTTTACAGTGGTTAGAGTCCGAAAAATATTTATAAAAGGCTCGGTTAACGTGGAGAGGCTTGTGTGAAGTGTTATTTTTGTACGGGAAAATAATTGAAATGATATTTTTCTCTTTCTATTATTGGCTAGTTTTAATTTGATTTTCAAGTTTCATATAAATTAGTCTGAAGTAGATATTCCCTCTTACGTCTTCTAAATTTAGGCTGAAAACAGTCCCAAGGTGCTTAGTTTCATTCAGAGGTTCCATACAACCTGCCGGTTAAATAGAACAGCCATTTCACGACTAATCGTGAATTATCTTGAAGTATCCAATACAAGTCCGTCTGGCGAGATTTTGCTACAAAAAAACAAACAGAAAGTACCTGTGTATTATGAACTAAAAACTAATTATAGGTTAGGTTAATTAAAGGTTATTATTAGATTCAACAGTTCCATTTTTCTTTTAGCCTAACCTTTCGAAACTTCTATGTTTAAATAGATAAATAATTAACTCTATAATGTACACCAAAAACTTACATAAACAAAAGGACTAAAACTCATCATCATCATCATCATCATGTCAGCCTTTAGAAGTCCACTGCTGAATATAGGCCTTCCCCATAGAGCGCCATGACGCGCCACTTCAATCCACCGACTTCCTGCGATGGCTACAAATCAAATCAAATCTAATCAATGGCTTGTGCATGGTCGCCATTCGAGAACCTTTATTCCCCAGCGGTTGAAGGTTCTGCAAAATGTATGGCCTGCCCATTGCCACTTCAACTTGCAAACTCTGAGACCTATGTCGGTAACCTTGGTTCTTCTACGGATTTCCTCATTTTGGATTCTATCACGTAGTGAAACACCGAGCATAGCTACCTCCATTGCACGCTGTGCAACTCTGTGCTTGTTTATGAGACCAATAGTTAGCGACCACGTCTCAGTGCCGTATGTCATCACTGGCAACACGCACTGATTATAAACTTTCGCCTTCAGGCTCTGCGGTATCTGCGATGAGAAGATATGGTGCAATTTCCCGAACGCTGCCCATCCGAGTTGGATTTGTCGGTTGACCTTTTTGTCAAAGTTGGATCTACCCAGTTGGAGCATCTGATCTAAGTAGACATAGCGATCAACAGCTTCAATATATCGTTCCCAACATAAACCGGCATGGGTACGACATGGGAATTTGACATGATGTTCGTCTTACCCATGTTCATTTTAACATATTAAGGTCACTGAGCATTGTGCTTAGATCTTACAGGGTTTCTGCCATGAAGACTATATCATCAGCAAATCGAAGTGACGTATTCGCCATTGATGTTAACACCATATCCGTTCCAGTTCAGAAACTTGAATATATCTTCTATTGCAGAGGTGAACAGTTTCGGAGAAATAACATCTCCATGTATCACCCCTTTTTGCAACTGGATAGAATTCGTGCTCCAATCCTAAAGACGGACAGTCATAGTGGCCTTGCTGTACAAAAAGTTGAACACTTCTTGCGCCGGTAGTCAATCTGGCACCGCTGTAATGACTGTAGCACTGCCCAGATCTCGACTGAATTGAAGGCTTTCTCGTAGTCCACAAACGCTATACATAAGTTATCTTAATGCAATTATTGCTATAATCCAGAGTCCATCTCCATCCAGTTCCCCTAACACCGAAACGGCAATAGTGCAGAAGGGTTACAGAGCCATTGTTTACCCAAAGTATAGAATAATATAATCAGAAGTGAAGAAATAGGAATTCGGGGAAAAACCAACAGAGTCGGGGAAACGGGTAGCCGGGAAATTTGCTTAGGCCAGCGGAATAAGTGAGGATAGATACAGACGGCTCGGACCATTGTCTGGCCCGTATGAGATTAAAATGCTTTATCTGCAGTAGTTATGTGGATGTGGGGGTGTAATAAAGGCAGGGGTGTGCTGCGGTTTGGCAAAAATTATCTTCTTTCATACGTCAGACTTTACAGCAGCGTAAGTAGGCGTACGCTCGCGCCAATTTTTTTGCTCAAGACCGAAAGAAAACGTTTTAAAGTGCAGTATTCAGTTACTTATGAACAAGAAATAAAACAACAACACTACCCTGTTTATCCCCTCTCCCCTTCCTTTTCCCTTGGTGTTTTATGTATCTCTTGTTCAAGTCACAGTACCCTTAAAGACTAATATATGTACTGTGCAACAAGTGAACAAGAAGTTAAACATGTGACTACTAAATACCACACCTATAAGTAAAGCATCTAGATGAACGTCAATAGTAGGTAAATGTATGAAAGCTTTTGATAGAACTGATAAAATCACACTAATATTATAAATCAGAGAAGTGTAGCCACTGTCGTAAACAGGCCAATCAGAGTTAAAAAAATGAATACTCACTCTCTTATCGAGCGGAAAACATTCGTTTGCGTGATGCAGAACTCTATACATTAGAACTGACAGTCCATACAAAACGTCTAATAATGCACAAAACCCGATTAGTGCCATAAATATTGTATATTTGTTTGGGTGTATGTTTGTTACTCCTTCACGCTCAAACGCCTAAACGGATTTGGATGAAATTTGGTACCAGGATAGCTTATATTCTGGATAATACAATGAACATAGGCTTCTTTTTTATAATCATCAGCCATCATCCTTGCTTGAAAACTGTGTTTAAAAGCAGTGTTCCAAGTTAGCTGCTACTGCGAGACAAAATTAATCAAGAGACGAATCAATTCTTTACATTTCATAAAGTTAGCAATTTACCTTTTCTCATTTCGTCTTTAGGAGAAACATCTGTCGCCAGCTTATTAAGACGCACCTGTCAATCTTCGACTTTCCAATTTTTATTTCTGCATCCCTCGTCTCGATCTGAAGTGTTTGGTTCGGAGCAATTCGAAGTCTTATTTTAGCATATTTATTTAGGATCCCCCGATGAAACAAGGCCCGAGTTTTTATCATTGGGAAAGTTGATTGGTTTGGACAATTACAGCTTTTTTGGGATTAGAATAACAACAGACGGTTTGACTTCCGAAAAAACTAAATAACTTTGTAACGTAAAATTTATTCAAGAAGAGCAAATTACATCGTATTCCAAAAACGGAACAAGTTCTTCAACAATTAGGTATTTATATTCCGCTGGAAAGACAACATTTAGTCTAAGAATGATCATAGATTATGGGAAATAACAGCGTTGGCAGTGATGTTGGTTTTTGGACGATGAATTTTGTTTCTTACAATGTAAGTTTATCCTATCACCCAACGGTTTGATTATTTAATCCTTCGTCCAGCATCCCAAACAATTCAAATTGCCGCGACCACTCACCACTTGGAATAGATAATAGATCTCAATCCTAAACAAACAAACGGACCTCTCTTCAGCCTCCTTCGATTTTCGATTTCGCCCACTACATTAATTCTGGTGTTCATTAAAAATGCCATCAAGTCAGTCGTTAACGAAGTGGTGAGCAATTAAAGTCGCCGCTGACGGCACACTCTCGACCTTAGGGGGTCTTAAGGAGACTTGAAGGTGTCTTGAAATTGAAAAATTGATCGGTGATTATCATATTTTCGATTTAATGCCCTTCTAAGATGCAAGATGAGCGCTGCGTTTAAAACCCTCGCCTGTCGCGCAAACACGTTAACAATTAAATAACAAAAGATTTACGTAAACAACACATTCGACGGGTATGAGCAAGATAATCCATGGTAGACCAATAAAGGAGGCATTACAGTGCGATGAAAGGACGAGAGTAGCTTAAGAAGATGTATATCTTCTTGTACCCACTTGCTCATTTTGGGAACAGCCTCTCCAATAATTATATCAACTAGTCATGAGCTATGTCACTTCTTCAAGATCTGCACGGTCTTCACTATACAGGGATTAACGGAACTACTGTATTATATCTATCTGTAATTTTAGGTAATATAAGATAGGGAAGTTTTTTTTATGTACTCGTAGTTGTCAAAATTCACATTCAGAAATCATATGAACATATTTCAACTTCTTCAATCATTTTCGACACCAGAACGTCCACAAAGATATCGAAGTATCTGGTAATTATCTGGTTCGGTTGCGGGAAATTGAGTCAAGAGAAATGTCAATGGGCCAGAGTTCCTGACTATGCAGCGGAAGGATCAAAATAGGGAATTAAGTGACCTACCTTGACTGATGTCCTCCTTTTGCCTGAGTATCCGGTGTTATTGAGAAGGCCTGCAGCGTATTTCTTGGAGAAGCCGTCCAAAACTGTGCAGCTGGCTCGCGGCAAATGAACGGCACAAAACACGTGTTTGAAAGTCACTAAAACACAGTTTTGGTACACCTTTGATTATCACCACACTATTTATAGTTTGTTTTGCCTTCTTTTGGGTACCGAAATATTCCGATTTTATATGGTGACTAAGCAAAAGGTAATTAGGTCGGTATTATTGGTCGACTTGGCACGTTGGACGTCTTGGTCATTCCTTCGGCGGTCAGCTGCGGTACGCTGCCTTTATTTCGATGCCTTTATTTTCGGTCAAGGCGTCAAAATCGTCTCGCGTGAGACACATAGTAGGCGTGCGTGCTAGTGAGAAAGATGAAGAAAAATGCTAGGATAAAAGAATATGGCTGACAGCAGAACCAATTATTCGACCTAAATTATAGCGCGTGCATTTGAATCTGCGAAGGTATTAGGCGGCAGTAACAACCTTACTTCAGCAGTCAAAACATAGCAAATTTTATGTCTGCACTACCACCTCCCTCAATCTTAATTGCTCTTGTTTTAAATTGGTCGCAGTTCCCAAATAATCTCTTTTCATTTACGTGTCAAGATCTGATTATTGTCACCCGCATAAGAACATTAAGGGGCTTGAGATAAAACAGAGACCCATTAGCGAAGTCTTCGAAAAAACTCGATCGTATCTAACGCGTTGAAGTGGGAATGGCAATCTAATTTTTTTAAGCCTCAGTCAATCATGAGAGAAATGAGCCTAGACACCATCATCAAAGCGACTAATGTTGATTGGCTTACCCCACCCTGTTTGAACGACAATACGGAACTATATACTCTATCATAATACAATTAGAGGCTACTGTTCAGTGTTGCGTTGTTGAGACTGTCAGTTCGACACTATCTTTGAATAAGATGAATGTATTTGAAAGTGCGTTAGTGGTTTGTAAAGAAAACATTTGGTTTTTTTTTGAAAAAAAACAAAATGTGATGTAGAGTTAGATTTTATTCTCAATCTTGTGTATCTTCGAGTGTTAATGTGTAATATTGGTGGAATATTAACCATTAGGTGTTCGTTAACGTGCACGAGTGCGGACAAAAGAATCAAACGCAGAAATAAATGGCATTTTGTGATTTTTCCAAATCTCCCTCGGAAGTTTCAGTAAATGTCCACCATTTTACTGATTCGTGACTTTGACAATAATTGACTGTGACGTGACATTACTTTAAAATAGAATACACTTGACATTGGCGAAATTGCTAGTAGGCCAGTGCCTCCGCAGAAGCCATTCAAAAAAAAAAAGAAGAAGAAGAAGAAATCATTTTTCCCAATCGTTCAAAGTCCTTGGTTTTTATTCATCTACTGTTGATAATTTACTAATACCCTTACTTATAAAAAGTTATGCAATGATTAAGTAATGATTAAAAATACTGCGCAGTACAATATTGTACTGCGCGGAATTCTTAATCATTGCATAACCATTGCATAACTTTTTATAAGTAAGGGGGTAAGAGTTTTGGATTTGGATATTATTGTAATCTTGAAACATATCACGAGACTCTTATAATTACCATCATCACTAGCTCCTTATGTTTAAGCATATGAATAGAACAGGATAGTTATATTTATTAGATGGACATGACGAAAAATGTACCATCATCATCATCAGCCTACATCTGTCCACTGCTGGACGAAGGCTTCTCCTAATGCACGCCTCTGAGCTCGGTCTTCAGCTCTCCTCATCCAGTTTCTGCTAGCCGCTTTTCGCAGGTCCTCAATCCATCTGGCCACAGGGCGTCGTACACTACGTTTGCCTAGACATGGTCTCCACACAAGAACTCGTCTAACACAACGGTTAACGGTTCTTCCGGAAATGTGACCAGCTCACTGCCACTTAAGCTTGCTTATCCTTAGGATATCTTCGTTTTTCCGTGGGATATCTTCATAACGAATCTTGTCCTTCAGAGTAACTCCAAGCATAGCTCTCTCCATAGCTTGCTGAGCGACCTTAAATTTGTGAACTAGTTTGACCGTGAGTGCCCACGTTTTGGCTCCGTAGTTCATGACTTAACTTGCCGAAAAGTTTAGATCCATAAAAATCATTGAAATGAGGCTAAGTATTAGAGAAATTAGGGCTTGTAATGATCTCCATAGGATTTATCACCAAATAAACTCTATAGATCATCTCCACAGCCATCAATAAAGTTCGCGGCGCGTATTTTTTCCCATTCGTTTTAAAGTGTGGGGGTGAGTGCGACGAAGGTGTCTCAATCAGCATAAAACAAAAGAAATCAATAGCGCCCCTCGCGAAGCTGACAAAGAGCAAAGATTTCTTTTCACAATTAAACTCCAACGGGCGCCCTAACCGGTGGGTGCTGATAAGTCGGTTTAACAGTGACGTTTGATGCCGGTTTGAAATGCTATTTGTGTTGATTTGGTGCGGATTTAAATGTTATCTGTGAATATTTGGTTGTGACTCCAAGTACCCAGTTAATTATACTTTTGTTTTTTTTTAAATATTAAGTTGTTTTCAAGACAAGCACAATACAAGTGGTACTTTTAGATGGACTCTACATATATACCCCTTAAAATATGTACCTATCATTACAAATGTGCTGTCAATCAAACTAGCTGTGTCCGCGGGATCGCACGCGTGTTCTCTTCTCTAGATTAAAGTAGGTGCCTATTCTATGTGCTATTCCAAGACCTAAATATGTATAATACGCATCGCAAATAAACAAATATGTATAATTTGGAATACTTTTAACTAAGAACTTTTAAAGTTTTTTTTAGTACTTGGAGTACTTTTAACCTAGAGAAATGACGTCGCGTGCGAACCCGCGGGCACAGCTAGTGCTTATAATAACATTATTAGAAAAGCCAATGATGATTATGATAATACTTTTTAGCAAAACCAGCTGCTTAATGTTCGTGCGTAGATGTTATCTAAAAATTTTACCTCGGTACGCTCAACGAAGTCACATATTCCAATCTTTACATCAAAAGGACGCTCTTAATATGCTAAGCATCGCCCTATTATACAAAAGACAAACAACGGTTAGTAACGGGCAGTTACAATAATCTCTAGTCAAATTTGCTTGACCCCTCATGTCCGTGAGGGGTTCAAATCACTGTCAATTAGGAGTAGGAGTTTAGGTTTAATCATACGATTGATCATAAATCTGTTTCAATCTCTTGTATGAATTATGCAAGGAAGTAATAATATGTTTTTGTTTTTAGTAATAACTGAATGGAATCTGTCTGTAATTCCTTGTGACAGGTTCATGGGGCTATAATAATTCTTACACTTTATAATTATCTGATGAAAACCAAAGTTAACTCCAGCTTTATGATGTTTATTTTGAAATTTTTTAACTGTATACGATTTTTAAATAAGTTACCTGACGGCATTGATCAATTACCAATGCATAGGTTTAAAACTTTTGTTAAAGTAAATCTCATAAAGAAAGCGTATTACAATGTAAATGATTATATTAATGACAGAAATGCATACTTTGTGAGATGTCTCAAACATACCATGAGATCACGTTGTTTTATACAACATAATTATCGAGTTAGAAGTTTTTACCTTATTTTTTTCCAGTATGATTGTTTGATGTTTGTGGGATATCTCATTGTTTTATCTTTTATATTTGTATTTTACATGTTTTGTTATAATTGTGACATTTGAAAAAAATATAAAGAATGAACAAATATGGAAAAAATACATCCCCGTAGAGTTTCTTGGTGCTCTCTTCTCTAACGGGCGTATTTCCGAAGCACCGGTAGAGTCAGAAGGGTATTTCCTTTTCCAGTGTGAGATTTAACTCTGTTGGCACATGAAAGGGAAATTTCAAACTCAAAGAATACTTAGTTTATCTAAATTTGGATTGATTTGATCTTTTTATAATATTTTATGTATATCTCTTTGTTCAGGAGATGTTAATTTTGACTTGTAAAAGTGCTATTATTTTTGCCTATTTACAATAAAATACTTTGACTTTGACTTTGACTTTATTGATTTCTCAACATATGGATGTATTTATAATTGTATACATAATATTTAATGCTATGTTTTCCTCCTTGTTCATGAGATGTTATGTTTTTGATTAGTAACAGTGCTACTTTTTTTTTAATTTCAAAGTAAATCAAAATTGTACAAATGGAATTTAAAAAAAACAGTACCTAAAATAGAAGTAACGAGACCTAAGTTGAAAAAATAAATCCCGATTGCAGTTGGGTATAAAATACCTATAACACTCTTGCAATAAAGTCGAATCGATTGATACCTCGCTTGTCAAAATCGGACAAATCTGAATTTGGGGCAACGCTATATTGGAACATCCATATTATATTATGTATTATATAATATGGATGTTCCAATATAGCGTTTATATACCTGCATGTTGGACGGTATTTGACGCCGGAACGGCTTTTGAATCTTTATCAAGCACAGGTCCTATCTTTTAGGAATTACTACTGCCACCTCTGCCAAGTATCAGTTTGAGGCTTTGGATTCAATTGAGAGACGTGCTATGAGGCTCATTGGGGATGACACTCTGATAACGAGTAAGCTTCAAAGCCTGGCGCATCGACGTGAGGTCGCAATCCTATCGGTATTCTACAGATTGCACTATGGGAGTGTGTGCAAGAACTGCACAATCTGATTTCCACATCACCTTTCCATCACTATACGACTAGACGATCGGCAAAGCGCCACTCTTTTAAGGTTGAAATACCTCGCACAAGTATGAAGCGTTATTCTTCTTCATTTATTATAAGAACTGCAAAGGAGTGGTATGCCCTGCCCCGTCCTCGGTAAAATGTAACCCAGGTGTGTTCTAGTCAAGAGTGAATAGGTATCTACAAGGCAAGTGTGCTACACCTTCGACCACATCATCGCTTTCCATCAGCCCCCCGATACAGAACCTTTCGATAACGAACCGAATCGATTCGATTCGATATTGTGAATGAAAAATGTATTGAATTGAACGATTTCAAACGAATCCACAGAATAAATAATACCTAATCGATCAACAAATGAGTTATCGAAAGGTTCTGAATCGGCTCCCCGGTGTGATCGTGGTCAAACGATAAGATAGACCGTAATAAAAAAACATAGATACATATACTGTTAAACTCATTACCCTTCCCTTGCTTCGCCGTAGACGGGTAAAAAAAAACCTACACCTGAACTAATAATCTAATAAATATTTGGTTTACATTTCTGCGTGGAATAGCAATAGCTATAGTTATTATCTGAGCAAGAAACGAAGTGGTTTTTTTTTGTTACTGCGGGGGAAATCCTCATGGATACCTTTCGGTTATGTCGGACTCCGCCTTTCGGCGACCTATTTACAGTAAATGCACTTGACTGTGACTTTAACAATATTTTTTACTGAGCTTATAATTTTGTGAACAAAGGGCGCACCAACGAAACATACATCAGTAGATAATAACATACGAGTAGGTAAGTACGTCTGACCATTTAAACTTTCCATCGCGGAGCTCGTTACGGAGGGATTATTAAATATTGAAACAGAGATGAAAGCTTCCTAGACGACCGGAGTGTAAATCCAGGAACAAAGAACTCGGCTTGTTTTAACATGATATTTATTTCAATCAACGGTTTTGCGGGAGTAAAGACTCGAAAAACACCAGTTCACAAGTTTGTTGTACAATTTTTTACAAGACTGCGCAACGCAAAAGCCCGGTCGGTAATGTGTTTATCAGCCTGAATGTCTGTTCCTCTGTGGCACTATATAGACCAAACGCGTGGATCGATTTTGATGATTCTTACGTCAATCGATTTGTCTTAATCTTGTGAGTGCTACTAAAGACATGACAGTAAACAAAACTAAATTATGGCGACAACCAGGCAGACGCCATATTGTGAAAAATAAAAAACTGATGAACTATGTCAAGTGATATCCCACTTGACCATGAATCTGTAATACTTCGTAACACTTGACATAGTTCGTCGACTTTCAGTTTTTTATTGAATAGTATTTGAAAATCATCGATAGATTTGAGTTTTCATTTTGTATGACCATTTAGGATCTAAAGAAACGAACGATTAAAAGATGGTTAGCAACCATTCTAATTATTTCTTATAAATAAAAACTAACAAGTATAAAATAAAAATATTATAATAAACAAAAAATCAGACTGAATCAAACTAAAAAGAGGCTAAGAAACTTTTGATTTTTGATTTTGAAATATAAGATGCAGTCGGAGGCATCATGCATATATTTTTTTCTTTGACGGGATCAGCTAGAACCTGGCGAGCTACCTTCATGCCTCCGACTGCATCTTATATTTCAAAATCAAAAATTTAAAGTTTGTTAGCCTCTTTTTAGTTTGATTCAGTCTGATTTTTTGTTTATTATAATATTTTTATTTTATACTTTTTAGTTTTTATTTATAAGAAATAATTAGAATGGTTGCTAACCATCTTTTAATCGTTCGTTTCTTTAGATCCTAAATGGTCATTCAAAATGAAAACTGAAATCTATCGATGATTTTCAAATACTATTCAATAAAAAAGCTTGTTTGCTTCTTTTTAGTTTGATTCACAGTCTGGTTTTGTATTTTATAATAATTTATTTTTATTACTATTCCACTGATGTAACAATCAGTTTAGTACACTTTTGACTGACCAAAATGGATGAGGTTTTAATTCCATTTAGAAAATTGTAACATAAACTAATATGGTGTATTTGTATTTTGTATCTTGAATTGGCACATTTGTTTTTTTTTATTCCAGAAAATGTTATAGCTCCTGTAGGAAACAAGTGAATTATAAGTGTTGCCACCACTTGCAGTAGCGTTGGTAATATAGCTATCATAATCACAATTAGACGAGTGATCAAATATAGTCAGATTAAGGTAAGGTTATTTTTAAGATTCATAAGAATTTGATGTTATTTTGTCTTCTGAACACCAAACAATCAATTACAAACTGTGTGGTTTTATACAATACTAGCTTTACACGCGGCTTTGCCAGCGTGCTAATTTTTCTGGGTTAAAATTAATGTTGTTGTTATTCCAAGACTACTTGTGTTATTTCAGGGCTAAAAGTACCAATCAATATCAATACATAGTATATATTGAAATCGCTTTCCGCGTCTGTCTATCTGTCTCTCTGTTTGGCCGCGAACGCGATAATTTTTCACAGAAGGTCTATATATAATACGAGCATACAAAACCTGAACGTAGCGAGCGGAGTGAAGGTTGAATGTGCGAGAACTTCACATCGCATATCTCTCTTTTGTTTTCTAAATTACACCCGTGCGAAGCCGGGCCGGGTCGCTAGTAAGGTATAAAATACCAAATTTCGTTCAGCCGTCGGATAGTTTTATCGATTGCTCGGCTTCTAATCATCGGATTAAGATACCAAGTACACCAGTTTTTAAGTCAACCTCTAAGCTATGTTACATAGAAACTTGCATCGCAATCAATCCTGTAGTTTTCATGTGATGCGTGAACAGACAAATAGACAAAAATAAAGACACGATTTAAAAAAAAGAAGGTTATTTCTTGTTCAGTAGCTCACATTAAGTACACAAGACCATTTTTTACTATCTTCTTTGTACAGACTTTTTGGCAGATAGTTACAGATTTATTATAAGCATAGATTGTGTGTGAGTTGATTTCAAAATTTCATAAGGCTAGAATCTCAATTGTAGAATTGTAAAATCAAAAGAATCGACGGGTACAAAAATGTCTAAAAACTCTCAATTCGTTAAATATTCATCGTCACGATTGTCCATCTCGTGCATTAGACACTGATCCATCGT
Organism: Alsophila aescularia; assembly: GCA_946251855.1. Taxonomy (NCBI): domain Eukaryota; kingdom Metazoa; phylum Arthropoda; class Insecta; order Lepidoptera; family Geometridae; genus Alsophila; species Alsophila aescularia. The sequence continues at coordinate 42,419,932 of OX276383.1, forward strand.
GTTTATAGGGATTATAACGGACGGAAATGTTTAGGGATAGCCTTGTTAAAAGTTTTGGAGTTTGTTTTCCTGGAGCTGCATGTATGCCCGAGATTATATTGATAACGAAACCGCTTTATTTATTCTGTGTTTTACAGGGAAGTTACCAAATATCGCAACTATATATCTACTGGCTCATTAGGGCAAGCTACGTAAATGATAGCTATTATTATTCCGATTTCTGTGTTAGATGACAAATTTGTTCGATAATATCTCTAAGTTTGTCCATTAACTCGCCTGATAGTAAGCGATGTATACAAGGGTGCGAGACCTAAAAGATACATTCAGTATTCATTCTAGTCTTGAAGATTGTAGTTTTTAGGAAAGAAGGAAAAGAAGGCAGGGAAGTCCATTCCTTCATTAACCATAGCCAAACCGCAGCTAACCATACAAAAAGTCAAATTAAATCAATGGTCACCACAACGAGCGACCAGGAGCGCAGCGGCAGACAGAGGTCAGCAATAAAGTAACCTTCGTCACGCGGCGTCACCGCGGACGTCAGCGGCGAGACGACACACCCCGGTACAGTCAATGGCAAAACTAGTAACGGAGCACCCAGTCACGGCACCATTGATGGAAAGATTGTTGATAATTCAAAATATCTTAAACGATCCCAATGTGACGATCATCATGAGGTCGGTCGGAAGGAACACGAAGAGTTGGCGGCGCGGCGGTTAGAAGCAATATGCTTAGTCCTTAGGTAGGTTAGGTTTATGTATGTTTATCCGTTGTCTAGTGCCCATATTACAGGGTATCCTAGTTTGGGGCTAGGTAATTGGTGTGGAATTGTCCCGAATATATATATATATATATATATTCGTTTTTTTTTATATATTTATATTATTAATTATATTAATAAATATATATATATATATAATATATATTATGATATATTAAGATCACTTTGCCATTTTAAGGAATACTGTCAATTCTAAAGTCTGCCCTTCCCATACAAATTATCCCAAACAGCTGATCGCTTACCATAGAAAGTCGTATCATAAGTATCTTCTTCCTTCAAACCACTACAAATAGCTAAAGTTAATTTCCCTAAAAATACGATCTGATACAATTTATGCCACTGACTGTATCGACCTCGTTCTGCAATCACCGCGATTTTATTGACTCTTGCGGCTGCTGGCCTCCTGGTGACATTTCGTGCGGTCGAAAGTGAAAACGGAACGAGTCAGGCGTAATCACGTCGACCGGCCGGCGACCGCACAGTGTGGTCACAGCACCTACGCATAATCATAATCTAAATAAAATCTACGCTATCTCCTTTTTTTGTTGTTATTTTTCTCCGCACGACTATGACATTTAGCTTCAAGTAAAGAGACATTACAAGCAGTATGTTTTTTTTAAAACAAATAGTCAATTGGTCCAGTCCCAGTCAGTCAGGTAGTTAAAAGTATAATCAAGTCACGATTCAGTAAAGTAGTGGAGCTTTATTGAAACTTCATAGGGAGTTCCGGAGCGAACCAGAAATGGCACGTTTTTCCGCCTTTGTATCATTGCGTCACTGCACAGTCGTGCATGTTCGAACACATAGGGGTTATTCCACATTAATGTAAAACCCGAAGAAACACAAGTTTGAGAAAAAAATATGATTAGATGCCGAGCAAAAAAAACAATTTGACGGCTAAACGAATTTTGAAGAAATGTAGTATATTGTACTTTACATGTACTTTTGGTCCTGGAATAACTCGTATGGGCTACTTTTAAATGAAATGAAATGGGCAAAGCCGCGGGCACAGCTAGTGGTAAATAAAAGCAGCAGTGCCCTCAAATCCTAAGAATTGGATGGAAACCAACCGTACTTTAAAGAAGCATCCAACGAGCGCTCCGAGCGCTCGATGGATAGTTCCCAAAATAGCGAATAACGGTTAATCCCGAGAAGAGCATAGCAATACGTTTCACTCACGGGGTTAGACGCTATTTTCCAATCGAAAACCTCTTTCGTAATAATACTCATTTGATCTCTTAATTCTTTCATAGTCCATTTCATTCCATTTGATAGTTTGTCATTATTAATTCCAAATTCAAATAACCTGTCATTCCGACATTGATTTTAGCAAAACCGAAACCAAAATAATATGTTATAAAATACTTATTTAAGTTTATTACAACTGGAGACTTGTAAATATATATAATAATTCCGTCGTTAGTGATCGTTTTGTTTGAAGCCGCTGTTTATGGAAATCACCAAATGCTCCAATAGTTCCTGACCCTTTTATGTTGTCCACTGAGGCTTGGTCCCGGGGCTGGTGGAGCAAGCCCAAACCCTGGACCGCCTCGTGACAATACTTAGGAGTCACCTTTGACTAGACTCAACTTCGATGAGCATATCAGCACCGTCCACAAAAAGGCGGAATTCTACCAACGTCACCTCGCGTTACTACTAGGAAAACTTAGTAAAATGTCCCTTAGAAATAAGGTGACACTTTACAAAACCTGCGTCCGACCGACAATGACATACTCGTCCGTAGTATTAGCTTATGCCTCCCGCATTTCCCTAGAGAAACTTCAGACCTTACAGAATAAGTTCATCCGCAGTGCAGTAGATGCCCCCTGGTATCACAAGAACATCCACCTGCATTGTGATCTCGAGCTTCTCTCGATACTTCAATACATGAAGAATGCTTCTTGCTGCTACTTTGACGTGGCACCCCATTACCCCAATCTTCTTGTAGTCCAGGCATCTGACTACTCGACAGACGCGACAGACGCACGACCCCTCGAAGACGCCCTAGAGACATCTTGAGCGATCCGGACGATGAAATCGCTGCCGCAGTGCAGGCAGCGATAGATATGTCCAACCCTTCTTCACCATTTTTCAACACAATTCGACACAGACACCGACCTCGCCAGAAAGGTCGAAAGTCTCGTAATTAAAGTTGATTTTATTCACCCTCGAGTTTCATGCCGATTCGTCTCAAAAGTGTATTCCGAATCGGTAGTCAGTTATCCAATTAATTCAAAGGGCTCCAGCCATTTCAGCAGGGCCCCCTCAATCACTACTAAAACTAGCGATCCAGGGGTGTTAAGTCAGACCCCCATAATCAATAGCAACTGTCCAAGCCGAGGTTCGTACCCCCTGGGTGCCTTTGAGCAAGTGGCCAAAACTTTACCTTTGGCGTGCGCCTTCTGTGTCACGCATTGCGGCGGATCGCTTTCGCGCCCGCCCCATCGGTGACGCTGTACAGGTTAGTTATAGACCAACAGCACATAACCTTCCTAATAAAATAATTAGAAAAACCCAAGAAGGACGCCAGTTTTCTATCCGCACAGCATTTATGTATTATGTACATCAATGCAGCACAGACATCCCTCCAATCGAAACATGTGTGATAATGACTACGGTATAAAATGTGAGTAGGTACTCTGTATTGTAAATGTAGCTTGTGACATATTTTACTTCCATAACGTGACAACGGACATAGCTGACTCAAGTGATGCATGAGTGTGTGTGGTTTCACCCGACTGCGGAGGGTTATGTTTTTGACCCGTATCTAAATATGTTTGTATTATTTTGTACGAGTATGTTCCTTTGCGCGTCCTACAGCCTAAACGGCTTGATGGATTTTAATAAGTTAGGTACAAGTATCATTGGATTCGTGTTAATCACGAGAGTACCAATTATGGAATGTCAAGAAAACTAATATGGCGCATATTTTAACAAAAAATTACCAAAACCTGTCGAGTGTGGAATAAAAATTAAGGTATTTAAAGACCATTCCAAAAATATACAATTCTTTAAGAAGCTACACAAAAAAAATGTTGAAAAACTAATAAGTTATAAATTAAATAATATAAAAAAACAACTGCGAACCAAACTAAAAAGAGGCGTTATGCTTCAAGTATTAAATTCCAGTATCAAGGGTACGTAACGGTGAAGACGCGGGCGCAAGTTTTTGTAAAACTAACTGCAGGCAACAGCTATATTATTATTATTATTATTTATACTTTATTGCACAATTAAAAGTGTACAAATGGCGGACTTAATACTAAAAGCATTATCTACCAGTCAACCAAACAATGCAATGAGAGAGAGGTTGTAGGCGTGCAAAAAATAAAATAATAAAATAACAGTAAAAATTGCAAAATATTTATAAGAATACAACATACAAAATATATATAAATATATATATATTGAATAAAATAATCTAATACATATAATAATATAATACATATAATTTCTATCTATATAATTAAATATAATAAAGGTGACGTTATAAAAGTAGTGATAATGGAGTGATAGTGATAAACAGCTAAGTAGATGAAGCTTTAAAATAATGATCTCTGACCAACTTCTTGAAAACAACTTTGGATGGTGCTTTCCTTGTTTTTACAGGTAGCATATTCCACAAACGGACTGCGGCGACTTCAAAAGACTTCGACTATATAAACTTATTAAACCATTACCCGGGCCTTTTTAGATATTTAGTTCATACATAAAGACTCCAAAAGTGCTTGGGTAACAGTGCTAGATGATTAGGGCGTCTGATATCTTATCATTCAAATAAAAAAAACAAGTTTGTTTAATAACTATGTTACAACTGTTTACACAGATGTACATAAATGTTTGCTAAACATCAACATTACGGTATGCATTATTTTATGCTGTTTTTTAATCGTATTGATGCCAAAACAGTTGTTGAAAGCTAAGATTGTGAAGTAGCAAAAATAATTTTACAAAGAAAATAAACCATAAATAAATCCATACCAATATATAAAATTGTAACGTTGTCTGTTTGTTTGTTTGTTTGGGGAGCTTTCACGCGATAACGGCTGGACGAATTTTGATGAAATTTGGAATGGAGATAGCTTATACCCTAGAATAAAACATTGGATACTTTTTATCCCGGAAAATTGAAAGTTTCCACGGGAAAACAAGAAAATATTGATTACTCGCTGTAAGGAACGGTTGCCATGGAAACGAATTAACAAGTCTGTCAAAAAACTTCAAGAGCATTGGTGCTATATCTACTTTTGCATTGATTTTTAATATCCCAGAAGAACATAATTATGATGTTTTTTAGCGATAAATAGTAGTGCACGCGAACCAAGTCGCGGGCGGGAAGCTAGTGATTAATAAAATATGATTACTAGACGTTTTTAAGTCCACGCGGACAAATTTTCGACCACTAGCACAGAATAAATAATAGCCACTAGTCTTTTTTGAAGTCTGTGTGGAAGTAGTCGCGGGCGAAAGCTAGTATTCTATACTAGCTGTGTCCGAGACTTTGCTCACGTGGTCATTTCCGCCGGTTAACATTAACCTATGTGATATACCACGACCAAAAGTTTCCTTTGTACAAACCGGCAAATTTAGTTCAGCCGTTAGATAATTTTTTTATCAATTGCTTGGCTTCTAAACATCGATGTACTATTATTTATTCTGTGACATCGGATTGAGATACCAAGTACCTACCAAAGTTTTTAAGTCAAAACCCTAGCTATTCAACAGGGAAAACCATTGTTTAATTAAAATGTTATAATATTCTTGTTCAATAGCTTATTTTAAGTACCCTAGGCTTTTAAATTATCTTCATTGCACAGACTTTATGTTACTCACTGGTTTATTATTATGTATGTATAGTGTCATTTAGAACAAAATGAAGTCAGTTTTCCTCTTCAATATGGCCGGACTAAGATTCAAAAAGATAAATTGACCAGCCCTAATTCGAAGGGCGTTATAAATATCACTCATGTTTCAAAGTCATTTGCATCTGGACACTGGCTATTGATAAAACAGGGGGCGGCTTTAGGAATAATTGTTAAGGATCAATCTATGCATGCTCACAAGAAGTTTGATTGTGTATTGGGCACACTCAGTTCTACAGTGGACATAGGAAAGCTCTCAAAGCTGTCCCGTTCGTTACAAACCACCTGGCGAGTAAGTGAGCGGCACCGTCTAGGAAAATAGTGCAGAAGAAGTTGTTGTACTATATTTTAAAAGGCAACAAGACATAAGTTCAAAGACTAAAACCCGACTACGGTCGGGTAAAAAATGGTCTATGACACTCTTGCGATGTCGACGAATCGATTGACACCTCGCCTGTCAAAATCGGACTAATACGGGCGACGCTATGGTAGAACATCCACATATCCACATACATAGATACATACAGACATATAAGGAAAATAATTAAACATAATGTGATTAATTAATGTTAAAATTCTTGATTTAATGCTTGCTAATTGGCAACTATGACTTAATTTTTGATATAATTTGACATTAACTTTAATTTGACATTTTGACATTAATTAAATAATAAACCCTATATTTTACTATTGAATCTTGTTTATTATCGTTGTATTTTTTTTGTATAGATATGTTTGCACACCACTGTTATGGTAGGATGTACTGAACTTTTATAATTGTTATTACCATCTACTAAATTACTACATTCTTGTGAATAAATAATTCTGATTCTAATTCTGATCCTGATACATACTTACATAGACTGTTAAACTCATTACCCTTCCCTTACTTTGCTGTAGTCGGGTAAAAATGGGAGTTACTTACGTATAGCAGTTGGATTATTTCAACTATAGTTTCAACCACATCCGGTGGTCATTCTCAGGGGGAGTGCGGCACGCTCGCGAACGGGAGTTACTCACTTATACGTGCTATACATGAGTAACTCCCATTTTCGTCTCCTTCAGTACTTCATAATAGTATTGAAGAACTAAAGTTAAGTAGAGAAAAGAAGATAGATTGTTGGTAATTAGGTTTCATCATTATCTCTCTATAAAGTCCTCACTGCGTGGACAAAGGTCTTCTCTGAAAGAAAGAGTGGCCTATATACATACCTCAAGAATTAAGTAGGTCTATATATCTGATATTTGACTTATATGAATAGTATGTAATACGCCTGTGGCTCACTCTGTATGCGGGTAGTGGCAAAATAATGGGGCATTAAAGGCTCAAAGCGAGCGCTCGTGCAAGAACGGTATTGTTGTGTAGTGTAGATAATCAGAGTTACCACTCGTTATTAGCTTTTAAGGGTAGGTGGCTTTTCCTTTGCAGTTAGAAGTTTTTGTGTTTAGGAAACATCGCGTCTATTTAGAAGATAAAAAAACGGAATTTTGGTTTCCCAAAAAAGAACAGTCATAAAAAAAAAGTTTCGAAAAATAATTATTGGTCTATTTCCCACCAGGAATACTTTTTCCATACTATAAATTAAATCGTACGGGACCTTACATTTTACTATAAACGCTGGCTTAGTTACAAGTGGAAAAAAACGAAGCCACTGATAAACAAATTAACTTAACAATTGTTTATCAGTTAACACATTAAACCTTAACAAATCGATAGCGGACTTTAATACAAACAAAAAAAAAGAACACTAGTATCCTAAAGTGTTGGATTTCTGAGATATTGGACCACAAAATGCCGTTGATTTGGTTAGATTTAAGAAAATTGGGCACCGACTTTCTATTTCCCACATAAGATTATTTTATTCATTTGAAGTCAGTTTTTACTTCTTCAAATGAATAAAGTTTTTTAAGTTTATTTTTTCATAGGCCTTCTTTGGCATCGTCAGAAGTGAAAAAAACTAAAGTTGCGGCCAATGATCACCTTAATAAACTGATAGAGGACTTCATTGCAAACAAATAGTGTTGCCACACTAGTATCCTGAAGTATCGCGTTTCTGTGATATTGGCCCTCAAAGATAGCAATATGAATAAAACGCTATTTTGTGGTCCAATATCTCAGAAATCCGATACTTTAGGATACTATTTAGGACATTATTTTATTTCCCTATTTTGAGTGGCCTGATCAACATGACCATGCGATTACAGCAATCGAAAGTGTCTCGCTGTTATCAGTTGAGGGGTTCCTTTACATCTCCGAAGGTCTTCATCAGATCTTACCAAATTATATATATTTTGAGTGGCCTGATCAACATGACCATGCGATTACAGTAATCGAAAGTGTCTCGCTGTTATCAGTTGAGGGGTTCCTTTATATCTCCGAAGGTCTTCATCAGATCTTACCAAATTATATATATTTTGAGTGGCCTGATCAACATGACCATGCGATTACAGTAATCGAAAGTGTCTCGCTGTTATCAGTTGAGGGGTTCCTTTATATCTCCGAAGGTTTTCATCAGATCTTACCAAATTATATATATTTTGAGTGGCCTGATCAACATGACCATGCGATTACAGCAATCGAAAGTGTCTCGCTGTTATCAGTTGAGGGGTTCCTTTATATCTCCGAAGGTCTTCATCAGATCTTACTAAATTATATATATTTTGAGTGGCCTGATCAATATGACCATGCGATTACAGCAATTGAAAGTGTCTCGCTGTTATCAGTTGAGGGGTTCCTTTATATCTCCGAAGGTCTTCATCAGATCTTACCAAATTATATATATTTTGAGTGGCTTGATACGATACTATACGAAATACTTTATTGTATACCAAAACAAAGAACAAACAATATCAAAACTTAAATAAGGTAATACAATTGGCGGTCTTATCGCTTAAAGCGATCTCTTCCAGACAACCAACATAACCATGCGATTACAGCAATCGAAAGTGTCTCGCTGTTATCTGTTGAGGGGTTCCTTTATATCTCCGAAGGTCTTCATCAGATCTTACCAAATTATATATATATATATATATATATATATTTATAATTTGCTTCAGGTATAGTCCCATATAGATCTTACATCTATATGGGACTATACCTGAAGCATATCATATTCAATTTAAAAAAAAACTTCAAAATCGACCCAAATTTGACGGAGATATCACGTCAAAGTGGGTGAAAGTTAATAAAATTAAGTTATCCCCTAATTTTCCACCCTTAGAGGTGGTATATTTTCATGAAATTTAAATGGGACTACCCGTGAGGCATATTCTATCCATTAAAAGAAGATTTTTTGGAATCGATCCACAATTGCTGGAGATATCGCGTAACATAAATACAAAAGAAAATACGGATCGAACTGAAAACCTCCGGTTGAAGTCGGCTGAAAATACGCAAGTAACTTTTTCTATACATTTTCTATGATGTGCCATTCGCCGCACAACGTGGTGCGGCGAATGCCACTATGAGGTCCATGCGAACAAATGCAACAAATCATTGTGTTCTCAATTTAAATTGTTTTTTACATCCATACCAATATATAAAAGTGAAACTTTGTCTGCTTGTTTGCTTGTTTGTTTGTTTGTTTGTTTGGGGAGCTTTCACGCGATAACAGCTGGATGGATTTTGATGAAATTTGGACTGGACGTAGCTTATATCCTGGAATAATACATTGGATACTTTTATCCCGGAAAATTGTTAGTTTCCATGGGAAAACTGAAAACTGTTGATTAATCGCTGTAAGGAACGGTTGCCATGGAAAATAATTAACAAGACTGTCAAAAAACATCAAGAGTATTGGTGGTATACCTACTTTTGCATAGGTTTTTAATATCTTAGATGAACATAGGATGCTTTTTTTCGCGATAAACTATTATTCCGCGCTGACGAAGTCGCGGGCGGGAAAGCTAGTTCAATATAAACCCAATGTTTTTTAAGAACAAAAGCTTCTAACTACAAAGGAACCGCTCCTTATCCTTCCTACCGCTCTTTATTAGTTTATAAGGGTAGGTACCTTACCTACCCTTATAAACTAATAAGGAGCGGTAACTCTGATTACCTACACTACACAACAAAAACGTTACTGCACGAGCGCTTGCGTTGAGCCTTTAATGCCCCATTATTTTGCCACTACCTCTATACAGAGTGAGTTACAGCCATTGTAACTTTTAAACTTTCGCGATTCGAACACATAGTCAAATATTTAAACGGGACTTAATCGCGCTGAAAACTTAATATTTATTTACCTCGACGTTTCGATCAAGTTGCATTGATCGTGGTCACGAGAAGACTGAAGTAGCGGGTGTCAGCGTCGAGAAGGGCGAGCGTTGTCTCCACCTACCCGCATTAGGTTTTGTAAAAATTCAGAATTGTCACGACACACGACACTAACGACATCTGCAGATATCTTCTGACATAAACCGCGACGCGAACACTTGCTTATCACGGGATTCCAGGACGTTTGACGTCGAGGTAAATAAATATAAGTTTTCAGCGCGATTAAGTCCCGTTTAAATATTTAACTATATAGTTACTGCCATACATACTATTCATTTATATGAAATGTTTTTTTCTGTGTATTCTATGCTGGGAAACCGCGAGAGCATTACGATTGCGTGCTGAAAATGTCCGAATTCTGGTCGGAGTAAATTCAACTCGGTTTCGACAGTTTAGATATTAAATAGAATATGAACTAGTAATCACAATCTGGTTCTTAAACCCTTGCAGATCCATCCTAATCATGCCAATGGAAATTAAAAAAGGTACAACAAGGGTGTAGGTAGAGTTGTCACATCACATTCCCCTCCCGACAACCCATAAAACGCAAATAAAGCAATAAAAAGAACACCCCAAAAACATCCTTCCTGGACACTGGCTCAATACAATGCCGTCTATTCACACTGGATTATTCTATTTTTCCACCACTCCAAATATTTAAGAAAGGAATTAATGACTCTTCAAATCAAGACGTTCAAATTTAAACTCTGCTTCTAAAGCTAAAGGTATCGTTTTCGGTTGCAAGTTGAAGTGGTAAGATTCATTTGACAATGAGGTACTAATTAGCTGTCAAGACTGCTGCCTTCGAGCTGGATGTCTGTCCCAGAAACGCGAATAATTCAGAAGGAAGTCTCTGGTGATTTCTTTCGTTTTTGTGCAACGTAGTGAATGGGAAGCCACCTTTGTATTCTTTTGTTACGGAAATCGGTGGCTTGATATCAATAGAGGATTCAGTTGAGGGATTAAGTTTTATTGGGTATTGCTGATGTTTTTATCTATACGAGTATATGGGCTCATAAATTATAGTGGCAAAACGTTTGCGGTAATTTTTGAATAGCAGTAATAAAATGAAAAAGAAAGTGCGGACAACAAATAAAAATGTAGTCTACGATTCAAGTTTGCTTAGAACGCTGACATGCCATAAATTGGTCTCGTGAATACCCAAACCGTGCATATTTGCATATTTGTTTATAAATGCCGGCAACATCTAGCAATTAGTCAAATAATGTGCGTAAAACTTGTCATATTCGCCACATTTGTACTAAAATGCGAATAAATCACCAACAGCCAAAACTACGTTAACGCGCTCAAAAACAATTACGAGGGCGCGATTTTGGGTGTTTGCCTAATTGATATGAGATTTGCAAATGTTGCCATAGACACTGCAACCTAATCTGTTAACTTCTGCAGAGGATACTATGTCATTGTCTGTGGCAACGCTGTAGTATGTGCTATCTAAGCTGTGGTGTTCTGTAGATACTTAGGGTTGTTCTGTGGCGTTGCTAATTGCGTTGCAAGTTGTGAAATCAGAAACAATCAGTCAGAACACCATCAGGTTAATTAAAGCCATTTGTCGGGTAACTTACGATGGTGTTGTACAAAGTGTTGGTAAAATTGGCACGTAACTTTGATGTGAAAGGAATGCAGCAAAATTTCATAATACCGTTAACATAATATGAGAATTATGGTTTCACCAGTTAACTCAATTTTAAACTTCTGTTTAGTTCTTACAAGTGCTGTACAAAATAGCATAGTACAAAAATCGACTTCAAATGGATTTAATAAAAAAAAACTGTACCAATTCTGATGAAATTTATATAAAAAACTACACTGGGAAATCCCCAAACCCCATTCAAAATCGGTCCGCAATTGACGGAGAAATCGGTGAACTACAACCCAATTTTGATGAATTTTATACAGTACCACACTGTAGGTTTATCCTTTATCTAAAGTGTTAAAAATCCCTAAAATATGAGAAAACATTAACACCAAAACAAATAATAGAAAGAACTAACCTATTTTGATGAAATTGATGTAGGACTACAATGAAAGTATACCCTATTAAATTAACTAAGAATAATTAAAATCGGTTCAGAAATCCTGCGTCTTAATTCTCCCAATAAAAAAATACTGAACCAAATTAGATTAAACAAAAATTTTACCACCTTAAGAGTATATACAAAGTAGCAAAGAATTTTCAAAATAGGTCCGCAATTGATGAAGAAATCGGTGAACATACACAATAAATAAACATACAGTCAAACATAGAACCGTCTCGTTTTGTGAAATCGATTAATAATAGTAGCAGCATCAGTGATTTCAACAACTTTTCCAAAAAAGAAGAAAACTAGAGTCTAGAGTCATATAATTACAGACAATATCATTCAAATAATGAGGATTCATAATTTTACCGCAATGTCACTTGATGGAAAGCGATGCTACGGGCGACGATGGACCTACGAAACGATACGATACGACAATGGAGCATACCAATTGGATTCTGGAATATTCACACGAACAAAAAAGTCCTATACAGTAGCGCCCTTGTACCAAAACCTCTCAATTCAACAGAGCAAACACTCCACGAATTCGTGAGATATTTTGCTCAATTTTTCAAACGGTTCATTTTCATTAACGCCATTGGCTCAGTTCGGCTCACATATTTGTCATAACCGTCCAGTGTCGAGGGTCCTTGGCGGCTGCTCCTTTTTCACATCGATATACATCGTAGTATGGTACCTTTTTCACGCATATTTACGGTGTTTCGGTTTTTGTCGTTTCTTGTTGGAGGTGGATAATTGGCTGAACGTTCATCGGTATTTGTTATGAGTTGAGCTGGTTGTGATGCAAAGCGTGCCGATATTTCGCATTTAGCCTTTGAATGCTTATAAATGATATACGATTTACGTGTCTAACCTTTAACATGTAACCTTTTCTAAGTTAGAGACATGGCGATGTCTGCTTAGCGATAAACGGTAAGTTCCCACAAACAAGCCGTTTTTCATCACCAGGGATACATTTAGTATGTTATGTTTAACTCTTGCGCATTTTAGTGGTCGTTTTATGAATTAATATATTGATCGTCGTTAAAAAGACGCGTGACGGGATTTGTAAAAGAATATATTATTATGGGTGCTTCATTTTTTGACCGAGCGAGCGAAGCGTCTTTGTTTCAGCTTGGGCAAAAATGCTTTCGTATGTCAGGATGTCAGTCCGGATCTCTGTTCTCCTCTATAGGTCGTATTTCTCAAACGATCTTAACGAAACTTAGTATACAGATTAATAAAATTTTTAGTTTTTTTTTTTCGTCGGGGATTTTTGCTTACTTCCCCCAGAAAGGGTAAAAAAGGGGGCTACTGAATATCTCCGCTTAAGTACATCCGATTTCGATGGTTATTTTTTTTGTTTGTAAGGTAATAACTTTAAATTGGCTCATAAAAATTTGGTGAAGATCTGATGAGGATCTTTGGCGTGATGAGCAGAATAGCTCCTCAGAATGCAGTAAATTTCTCACTTTTAGGTTTCTACCAGTGGAATCAGCCCTTTGCCCACTAGGTAGGGATTGATGGAGCACCTTGGTTATTAATTTTACATGAAGGTAACTAGATGGCGCGCTACTGTGCACCGTTAGATTGTTTGCAAAAAAGTTTGTGCGCGCGAGGTCTACAGCTCATAGAGCCACTAGTAACAATATTTGTATTTATCTCACTGAATTGGACAGTGAGATACATACAAATATTTTATTAACTTACGATACAGAAATTAGCTGTCTGTTTAGAGGTCTTTGGTTAAGAGATAAATGTTGATGTGAGTAACCAAACAATTACTCAATTGTGTTTGCGACTCACGTATGTTTGGTAGAATTTGTTCTAAGAATATGCAAACTAAGAACAAACACATATCGCCCTCCACGGTTTCAGAGTTACAAGCGCTTTCACTATTCTCTTTACATAATCAAATATTCGGCGAGATTCATTCAATGAAGATTCATAACACTGCTTTGTCTAGACTGCCTACGAAATAGAAGCCATCGAGGAAATACAGACTTTATTTGTACACCTATAAAGTTCAATATTTCTATAGTGGTTTGCATTTCTGCCCAGACGGTCTAATGTGCAAGCGCTACATATTTAAAACTTGTGGCCCTTGTTATAATCGACTTTTTAATTTTGATGGGAAATGATCCACAGCAGGACTGTCGATTGGTGAAATTCGACTGTTCAATCATTTGCAAAATAAAATGAGACTGTAAATTAGCAAGAAATATTTAATGAACCTATTTGTTTTGTAATATTTCACTTTGAACACACAACCAACAAGTAGTCGGTTGCTTACTCGAAGCAAAGATTTTGAATTACGCTTACTGTCGTAAAGAGCACTACTTCTAAAAAAACAAAAGATTTCTAGATTTATACGTTTGAAAAACAAAAGGCTATGAAATAATCAGAATAATATAACCATAGACTGAAATTCAAACTTTATGGATATAACTATGCAGTACGTGGACGCTCGCGCGCATAAATCTGTTTTGGTACTGAGTTTTGACTGTGGTGAGCCTCATAATTTTGTAAAGAAAAACAAGTAGGTATGTGAGAAAAGGTAAGACTATGAAACACTACATACATTCTAGGTACTAATAATACTAATGGTTCACTTGATACTATTTTCACATTCTGGCTAGTAACTAATAAAGCAAAAGATAAAAGTCAACAAAAAAATATATTATACCTCATTTTTACTCTTTGATTTTTTTACGTTGAAATTTTACTTCCCTTTTAGACCGTCATATCATATATCAATAACTCACCAACTTATTCAGCTCAACGGTATAAAAAAATATATTGATAGAAACAACTATCTTCGAAATTTCACAAAATCAAAATGTATGTATCGTCTAAAAGAAATATGTTTTTGTTATTGTTTTATATATACACATACAAACACCGATTAATCCAAGTTGATTTGGAGACCTCACTTCACTTATTGTTTAAGCAAACTTTAAGAACAAACTGTAAGGTAAAAAAAAGCGTTGACAATTTATAAAAACTCTGGTTGCCTATTTGTTTTTTTAATTATGCCACCAATCGCCGCGTCCGGCTGTTTGTACTTTTAAAGGTTATTGAGTATCCCTGTATTTTAATACTAAATATTCAGCCATTAGACCATATAATGGTATCGGCAGTAAACATCTCATTATCCTGACGATGCAATGCCTCAGACCACCTCATGCAGATTGCCTCCGACCATGCATAAATATCTATTAGGCAAGAGATTAATATTTTTATACAACAGCGTCTGGGTCATATTCACAAAAATCACAACTTTGAAGTTACAAGTAGATTCAAATTTGATGATATATTTTATGTTGACGAATATGTAATATCTTACATTTAAAAGTAGTACATAATTGAATAATTTGAGTGTTTGTATATAGTTTAATTACATTTAAATATTAATTGTAAACTTTGTAGTATAAATATAATCGCCTTGAAATTGTATCCCACAGCAACGAAGGCAATACTTAAAAATTTACTACTAAACAACTACTACTACCTACTTACTTTAAATCTATTAGTCTGTGCTCTAAAACGGCCTTATCGATATACCTAGCATAATATTTGTGATATTCGATCCAACAGTTGGAAACTAGGTTTTTTCATTGGCAGAGTTGTATACTGTAAGGTTCTAGTAGCCTAAGTAACCTAAAAATGCTATTAGGTAATTCCTATTTTACTACGGAAGTAAAGTTCCGTGAAACGCTGCTACTAAAAAAATTGCTAATTTAAAGAATAGATGTAAAGTTTTTATGTGATCGTCTAGATTACTCATAAAATTGAAGTTTATTGAAATGTTATAATCATAATTGCTTATAGAAGTTTAACATTTAAATGGCTTATGTGATCGTCTAAGTTAAATGAAAAATTTGCTGAAAATTAACGTATTTGGTTAAAGGTAGTTCTGTTATATTTTTGGTTGAGCTGTTTTAGAGGAGAAAACATGTAAAATAAACATTTAGGAAAATATAAAAATTGTGTAAGAAAATGGGATTTTATTGACATTTAGAAAATGGTTTGTAGTATTTGAGTGTAAACATATGTTGTCATGATATTTATTAGTGTTTATAATTCACTTCCTTTTGTCAATGTTAATCTTTGTAAATGAGTAACTTTATTTTATGCATTTAACATTAATATGACAGACAAATTTGAAGGTTAAATAAAGCGTTATTTACAATTTGTTTTGGTATAATGACATATTTTGTTTGTTTCGGGAAATTCACAAGTTTTAGTCGGTAATGTATGTCTTTGAATAATATATTTAGGTGGTTTTAGGGTGATTTTTCAATCTCAACTCCTGGGTAAGTACCAAAATCTAAATCCATCGGTGATACCATGTCACGGTATATATTGGGCTACCTACACGTTAGGGAAATCCCTAAGTGTGCAGTATCATTGTATGAAATTAAAACCCTGCCACGAAAACATATTGTATAATATTCCTTTTAGAAGTGAAGTTAAATCATGATTTATATTTACAAGGCTGCCAAGAGTCCGTAAGGAAGATAATTTCTTCCTAACATAAATAAGAACCAAATCTTTTAGAATTCTCAAGCATTTTAAATGTTGCTTTAATGTAAATCCCACGTTGCGTGTTTTCCACGATAATATGTATATGATGTAATGCTTGCATGGGCTATTTAGTGTGTCTCAGGATGAAACAATCTCCCTTCTCTCAGCTATTTCATTAAATTATGAAATAATAACAATTGCCTTCATAGTAATTGATTATAAAATATGTGTATTTATACATCTTTGTACCAAAACAAAAGGGGTTATGTATTCGTAATGTCTCTCATATGAACATAGTATTTCAATCAATTTATTTATCATTAAAGGTAGGTATATAACTTTCCTCTTTAATATATGTGAACAACAAAGACGAACAAAGTAATACTTTAACATAATATAATATATATGTCATTGTCAGTAATCAGCAATAACCACTTTGTCAAATCATGTAATGTCATAGGGTTTTGTCAATTTATAATACATAAGAATTTCTCTGTATACTTTTGTATAATATAATATGGGTCATCGTCCGTAAATGCGTAAATAATCACTTCGTCAAAACTTGTAGTATATAAGGTTTTGTCAATTAATAATACATAAGAGTTTCACTGTATGTAAATAACTCATTATATATAATCATCATAATAACTCATAAATAAGTCATTTACATTATAATAAGATCCACATCAATAAATAGATATAAACATCATCAACAATTTCCACTAGACTTCCCTCCCAGTATTCACAACTGCTATATTTCAATAATATACGAAATCAGTTCAGGTTATCCGTACTCTATAAAACATATGGAATCCACTCGTTCAATAAATAATCAACTCTTCTTAGATCTGTTCTTCTTATAAATAAGCAACTTGAAAATTATTTACTTAGTTATAGTTACATAAAATCAGTTCATAAGTTTTTAGTTCTATTAGTATATAAGCAATGTTATGGCTTATATACTTAATAGCGATTGAAGTTTAAAATATGGTACAATGTCCAGATCCATCAACAGTAAGATAAATTAGACTCTTAGGTAAATTAGTTCAGTTGAAAATTGTATATCCTGAGTATAAAACAGTAATCGATTATAGACTTAGTTGTTATTGAATTTTAATTAGCGATTCATTTAAAATCATCATACACAAAGTAACATAGCCTTTAGCTTAGATACTTAGGTTAAATCAGTTAAGTTTAGAACTGTATATGCTGAGTATATAAAAGGTCATCGACTCAGTTGTTATTCTTCTAACCTATTATGGTCTCTGTCATCCAGGTTTGCCCTTTTATATTTACTTGTGTTGGGCATACAGGGTCGCATTAAGTCATCATTTTTAATGAATAATAGAGATATTTTAAATAGAGTTTACTATATCATGTATTGTTATTTTAATTTGGTTTTATAAGTATTTTGGTAGTTAGTTAGTTTGATAGTTTATTATAATACTATACAAAAGATAATTAGTCTATTATCTTCTTCACTATAAGGTTTTCTGGCAGTAATTCTATCGTTGGCGATAAGTCCGATGATGGTACTTTTGATTATATTATTTTAGAAAGTACATAATACATATATAAGTTAATATTCTGAACAATATAATCATTCATTTAAAAGTAACTATTATGGATTATTTTATAATCAGTAATTATTAATTATGTTTTAAAATATATGTATTATTGGTTTTATGTTTTTTTTTACAAATAACATTTATTCGCTATTTACTTTGTTCTCCTTAATGCGTTTCTGTCTTAATTCTGTTGTTCCTTTCCCACGGCTTTGAAATATACGCAAAAACTTACTTAACTTTTCGAATGTTTTCAAGTGTTTTTAAAACTATACTAAATCAGATATCATTTGAAGTTTTGCCATTATTATTTTTTTAAATTCAAACAATACTCTTAATTTTCTATTTTTTAGTTTGGTTTTCTATATAAAGCGTGTTTTTTAGTTTTTTTAAACTATTATTTATTTTTTATTATCTTCTTTGTATAGAATTTTTGTTACTTACTGCTTTATTATAGGTATATAGAATAGAAGCTTGATGGATAGATTTCTAGACCGTATAAACTGCTACGTATATGCATTCTGCATGAATTTCCTTCTATATACGTTCTAGTTACATTTCTAGACCGTATAAACTGCTACGTATATGCATTCTGCATGAGTTTCCTTCTATATACGTTCTAATTATATTTCTAGACCGTATAAACTGCTACGTATATGCATTCTGCATGAGTTTCCTTCTATATACGTTCTAGTTACATTTCTAGACCGTATAAACTGCTACGTATATGCATTCTGCATGAGTTTCCTTCTATATACGTTCTAATTATATTTCTATAGCAATTCAAATAGCGTCCAAAGGAGTCGGTTACAAACATACAAACATACAAACATACAAACATACAAACATACAAGTGAAGCTAATATAAAGCGTATAAAATGGTCTATGGTACTTAATCTAAGCTACTGAACAATAAATAATACATTTAAAAAAAACGTGTTTTTCTGTTTGTCGGTTTGCGCATCACGTCAAAATTATTGGACCGATTGCAATGCGGTATTCACTGTTAGATAGCTTAGTTTTGACTTCAAACTCGTATAAGTACTTGGTATCTCAATCCGATGAATAGAAGCCGAGCAATCGATAAAAAACTATTTGACTACTGAACTGAATTTGATATTTTGTACTTTATAGGTACTTTTGGTCCTGGAATAGGACATAGGTAACTTTTAAACCAGAGAACTGACAGCCTGAAAGCCGCGTGCACAGCCAGTATTGTTAATATAAATGCGAAAATTTGTGTAATGATGATTATGATATATGTAGTTATGTATGTTTGTTACCACTCAGCGCTGAAACAGCTTTTTGGAACGGATTTTGATGAAATCCACACCAATATATAAAAGTGAAACGTTATCTGTTTGTTTGTTTGGGGAATTTTCACGCCAAAAGGGCTGATCCGATTTTGATGAAACTTTTAAATAGGTACTGTACAAACTAGAAGGAAACTCAGTCAGCAGAAAATTCGATTTGTTTTTTTGGTACTGTGTAATTTTTTTTTAATTTTTTTTCTTATCCCGGAAAATGGTAAGTTGCCACGGAAAACCGGAACATGTGATGATTACTCGCTGTAAGGAAAGGTTGCAGTGGAAACGCAATAATAACAAGTCTTTCAAAAAGCATCAAGAGCGTTGGTGCTAAACTATTGCATTGGTTTTTAATATCCTAGATGAACATAGGATTGGTTTTTAATATCCTAGATGAACATAGGATTGGTTTTTAATATCCTAGATGAACATAGGATTGGTTTTTAATATCCTAGATGAACATAGGATTGGTTTTTAATATCCTAGATGAACATAGGATTGATTTTTAATATCCTAGATGAACATAGGATTGATTTTTAATATCCTAGATGAACATAGGATTGGTTTTTAATATCCTAGATGAACATAGGATTGGTTTTTAATATCCTAGATGAACATAGGATTGGTTTTTAATATCCTAGATGAACATAGGATTGGTTTTTAATATCCTAGATGAACATAGGATTGATTTTTAATATCCTAGATGAACATAGGATTGATTTTTAATATCCTAGATGAACATAGGATTGGTTTTTAATATCCTAGATGAACATAGGATTGGTTTTTAATATCCTAGATGAACATAGGATTGGTTTTTAATATCCTAGATGAACATAGGATTGGTTTTTAATATCCTAGATGAACATAGGATTGGTTTTTAATATCTTAGATGAGCGGACTAAGTCGTGAGTCAAATCTAGTTAGGTACTTTAAGGTCTTTAAGTCTGGAATAACAAATAAGAAACTTATCATCATCATCATTGTCCACTCGGGTAAACTCGCGTGGCGCATCTAGTAATCTATGTATGTATTTAAATATGAATGATTGTGTGTTTGTCCTCTATGCGTTCCTAAATTATTGATCAGGTTGTGATGAAACTTTGATGAGGGGGGTGGGAAGGGGAAGGAGACAGGGGGTAAGTCAAGGGGCAGGGGGGGTCAAAAAGGGGGGGGGGGGGGGTCAAAGAAGGGGGGGGATCAAAGAAGGGGGGGTCAAATAAGGGGGGGGAGGCAGCAAAATTTGTACGCATGCGAAGCCGCTGGGCGCAGCTTGCAGATAATGTAGAAGACATCTGGCTGGCTTTACCTTCATATACAAATAATAAGAACAGTATCAAAAACGCAATTGTAACAAAATGACTAAACCTGTCGTTCTTCTTGATGTGTACTTGTAACTTGTAGTTTCCAGTAATGGTACCACAAACGGGTAGACTCTTCGGCAAACAAGGGCTGAGGGTAGTTAGCGGTGCGGGGTTCGCCTGTGTTTATATTTCTTTAATGCTTTGGGTTGTTTGCAATTATGTATTGTTTTGTCTTGTGCGGAACAATTACGAGCCAAGAGATTCGTTGGAGTAAAATAGATATGTATTTTTATTAAAATATGAAAAATGGTGTAGTAAGTATCCCAAAGTTAATTAAGTGGCAAGTTGTCGTACATTATTTTGATCGTAATAATCGCCTTTTCATCATAGGATCACACAAATACGTTACTAAAAACGAACTAGGTAAATTTAGTGTGTGTGTGTATGTTTGTCCGGCCTTCACATTGAAACAGCTCAATAGATTGTGATGAAATTTGGTTTGTAGATACATTATTGGTCATGGAATAACACATATGATACTTTTCATAATTATCATTTCATCATTATCATTTCATCATTATCATTTCATCATTATCATTTCATCATTATCATTATAATTTCATCATTATCATTATCTTTTCATCATTATCATTTCATCATTATCATTATCATTTCATCATTATCATTATCTTTTCATCATTATCATTATCATTTCATCATTATCATTATCATTTCATCATTATCATTATCATTTCATCATTATCATTTTCACCGCGGGTGAAACCTCGGGGCGCAGCCAGTAGAATCACGGAATAAATAATATTACCCAGTAGTTCATACTTTTGTAACTAAAAAGGAATAAAAGAGAAAATATGTAGCTAACTTCCGCCAAACGATTAGTGAGACTGACTTCTGTCACTGCAAGTTGTGTGGCCGTTATTAACCAAAGATTTTGAATTACGCTTACTAGCCCTCTCAACGCATCAGTATCGACAGGCGATATCAGTCACTTCAAACTAGAATGAAAATGGACAATGTTGATGAAGAATTGGTACAGGTACATTCGGCATCCATAACTCGTACCAAATGCGCTCCATACGAGTAAGAGGTCCCCGTCACAGTTACAAATAGCTCCTAATCCATTGTCCCAACTTATTAAATTTTACGACACGCGTTTTCGCACTCTTTCCGTTCACGTTTCGCCCCTTAGCAGGGCTAGGCGTAAAATGATATAGCTCCAAAGGTCCGATGTCAGACAATAGGTAACATTCATATAGAACTCGCCGGCTGCATGCAAACAGCCTAATTATATCCAAGATGGCCGCCGAGCTTAAACTCGAGTTTTCTTCAGGTGTTCGCGGTTGGCTGGTTTTTGAGGCAGTCTTAAGTTTGTCTTGAAAACTTGATTGAGTCAGGCTGTGTGGAATAATGAAGTTATCGATTTTAAAGCTTGTGGGATTAAATAGCATGATGCTTGAATTAAGTACCTAGGATTGTTTGTTTGAATAATAGTCTGATCATCTGGAAAGAACCTGTTTAATATTTAATTTATTGATTGATGCTTTGGTAAAGCTAATGTATTTTCTGTCAGCAATCCAGCGGCAGAGAAAAAAGAAAATTTTAGCCTCCATCGCGAAGGATCGTAAAAGAACGATGAATCAATCAATTTACGACACTTTAGATACCTAATAGACTTGGCCTAGACTTATGAAGACAACCAAAAAATTTAAGCGACGCGCGTTTGTTTCCTTAATTAAGTACAAGATTGATAACTTCTTGGGTCCGTGTCTAACCTTTTGGCCGAATTTACAGTGATTGATACCTACTGTAACTTCAAGGATTATGGCACAACCTCGAGCTACTTTCATCATCATCATCAGGTCAGCTTTTAGAAGTCCACTGCTGAACATAGGCCTCCCCCAAGAGCGCCATCACGAGCGACCTTGTGCCTTGTGGGGGTCTCCCCACACTTCGCTTGCTTGTTCGCGGTCACCATTCGATAACCTTTATTCCCCAGCGGTTGTCGGTTCTGCGAACTATACGGCCTACTACTTACTACTTAGCGAGATACTTTACGACTTATGATATGACGTAAGATGAGAACCATAGCAAATGAAATAGGCACACAGGCCTAAACACTTTCATGATTATGTTAATTAAATATAAAGTTTATTTTCTTGACGATTAAACATTTAAGCTTGCACAGTAAGCATTACTTACAGACAAATTAAAGTTCCCTTTGTCTCCAGTAACCGTGAATCCGTGATCAATAAATCGGAAAGCGAGCATCTTTATCGCTAAGAAAGTAAACGCGTTCTAAACTTAAGCTTTACTTTGTAACTTAGGGCGTGTTTACAAGATATGTGCAAAATAGTAGATCTTTGGATGAACATTATTTGTTATCAGAGATTTTTTGTTTTTGGTACAAATATTGTGGCTTATCGAATTGATATTGCAGTTCAAAGGCGCGTAACACTTTCAATTGAAAAATACTTTGTCAATTGAAAGTGTGCTAGAGCAATAAGTATTTGGACAGCACCTAATCACGAGGTTGTTTAACCCATAAAATGTAATTCGTTCACACGTACGTGCATACATTGGTCATATTTCTTATAGTTTCATGTGATACCAAGTACTTACACTAGTTTTTAAGTCAAATCCTAAGCTATCCAACAGTAACGACCGAATCGCAATCGGTCCAGTAGTTTTTCAAACAAGAAACAAGAATTAAAAAAAAAACATTTTAAATAAAGTATTTTTTAAAATTATCATCTTCTAGAGACCCGCCTAGGCTTTGCACGGGTGTAGTAGACTTGAAAAATGTGAAGTTCTCGCACACTCGGCCTTTACTCCGCAAGGGGGTCAGCAGCTCACTACACTCGCCGTCTCCCCCCTCGCTACGTACAGGGCTCGTATTATTTATATATAAACCTTCCGTGAAAAAATATGTAACTGATGGTGAAAACCGCATCAAAATCCGTTGCGTGGTTTAAGAGAAGTTAGTGGCCACAAACAGACAGAGACAGAGAGACTGACAGATAGACAGACGCGGAAAGCGACTTTGTTTTATACTATGTATTGATTTACTGACATTTTCTTACATATTAAATGTATAGATATATATTAATTGACTGTAGCAAAATATAGTTATAGTTTATTGTTTTTTTTCAAAAACATTTAAAGAAAAGCTTTAATGCAGTAGCCAGGTCATGTTGAATCTTAGATCAGGCTATCACAATTAAATGCATAAACAAAATTTCGTGTCTATGCTGTTAACTGTTGAGGAGTTCCCTAGTCAGGATCTAACCCTGAATGCAGCAATCATGTCATGGTGAAACTTCAACCCGGCTATCATAATAGAATGTGTACACAAAATTTCATGATAGTGGTGTTGACAGTTGAAGAGTTCCTTTATCTGGAGCTGTTCCTGGATGTCAATTTAGGTCATGCTTACCATAAAAGTGCATTGTCATCGGAACTGAACTAACATGCAAAAATTCAACTCCATAGGATAAGAGGAACTGGTTCTAATTCAGCTTGCAATATTTGACCTAAACAAATACCGACATGCAAGATACAAACATGGTAAGTTAAATAAAAGCTTTTTAAACAGTTCAAGTTTTCTGGCCGGTACCACAGAATAAATAATAGTACAAGTACCGGTACTAATGCAGTGTCACTAACCTGGGCCATTATTCTCTATGAAAAGTCACACGCGTAAAGCGTCTCGCTGTGGAATCGTTCGGAAAAGTACGGCAATTCTCGAACATGCACAAACAATTCCACGCAGATATCTTAACGCGGCGCGTTACGTGGCCGAGTGGCAATAGAGAATAAGGTCCCTGCGGGGGAATTTGTAATTCAAAAAAGTTTCTAATATCCAATCAAATATTACATCATTAGTTTCACAGTTCTAGCGCATAATACACACTTTAATCCTTTAATATTTATTATTATTGTAAATGATTAGATCGTAGGTATGCGCTCAGTTTTGTAAGCTAGGACTTTTTATATAACTTATTATAATTTTGTGGTTATATAATTATGATTAAATATATTTATATTACAATTACAATCATAGTATGACTTTGTACAATCATTATAAATAGTATTTATGTTTATAGATAGCAACTATAGTAGATTATGAAACGGTTGCATAATGAGGGTTATTAAAATACGAGAGTGAGTTTAACAAACGTGCCGTTTGCGAGTGTTTTAAAACCTAGTTACTCGTATGTGCCGTTTCATACACTACTTTACTTTACTCGTGCAATAGGTACTTACTTTTATTGAAATAAATATTTTATTGATTTTGCCGGCTCGTCAATCATGTTTGTTGCTGTTTCCGTGATGTCAGGCGGAGTCAAATTAACACTGCTGTCGGACATTTTTAATCAAGATAAAACTTTTGATCATTAAAAACACATAACACAGCGAATTTGCGCGCATACGGTTTAACACGCGCCGCCATAGATAATAAATGACGAAAACCCTCGTAGATGCGGAGCCTACCTAGGCTTTAATGGTAAAAAAATATTATAACATTGTTTTGTTTAAAAAAACAGTGTTATAATATTTTTTCTTATTAGAGACGTGCCGTGCGTAATGTATATCATTATGCCACTATTTTTGATTTCATAATCCGGATTTTACGATATGAGTGTAGATTAAATTAATAATTAAACCGAATCAACATTCAATTAAAGACATTTTCTACAGGCCAGCGTTATTGCTGCGCAATGTTAAAACGCAGCCTTAACTTAACCTTCTCCTCACTTAATGGCATTTCATTATATCGTTAGATAGGCTTAGCCCGAGGTGAGTTATGGTTATTTGAATTGTACGCGAAACAAAATAAATTCACCGAACGTGCGCTATAACGCTCTGCTCTTTGCATTTTTGAGTGCTTATTTCGAGTAGGATAAAAGTTTCGGTTATTTATGACCCGGTTCTAAGATTTAATGTGAACTGAAACGGCGATAATGCGAATCGCGACTGTATATTTTGTGTCGGTGTGACGTCAGCCTTAGTATCTATTTTGATTTAGTGGTGTTTTTGTTTGTTAAAGTGTTTTGCACGGCAACGTCTACTTATCCGAAACATAGACAACATAGACATCGGACAGGGATTTTACTCCCGATGTCTAAGAAATGTGTGATCTGGAAGGATTGGATCAATTACTTAGATGTTCCAAAATATCGAATCTCTTAATTTGTTTATTAGTTAAGTTATTTTAGATATTGTTGACTTTTTCAAAATGACACGTATAGATATTTATCTTGAAAAATATTTGATCATTCAAAACATATTAGATTAACAATTGTAACTTTCAAAGTTATTTAAACGTGACATAATCGCGGTACAAACGTTATTTCATTTACCTCGACGTTTCGATAAAGTTGCGATGATCGTACAAGAAGACTGAAATAGCAGCGGTAATATGTGTCAGCGTCGAGAAGGGCGAGCGTTGTCTACAACTATCCGCATTTGGTTTCGAAAAAAAAAACAGAAAAATAAAATAAAGTTTTTAGTACATAAGATTAAGTCCCGTTTAACAATCCGTCTAACATATTAGAATAATCAACATAGATTAATAGTGATAGTTAGTCGATATCATAATTATCATCGGCCCGCTCTTCGGCTTTCTTAGTCCAGTTCCTGCCAGCCGTTTTTCGCAAGTCGTGCCGGTGGGCGACATAGTGTAGGAACACTATGTTTGCCTAAAGTCTAGAGCTAGTAGTAGTAGTAGGTCGGTAGTGATTAGGTGGTTGTTAGTAGGTATAATATTTGATTATCATGACACAAAATTATATTTGTTCTCAATTTCAGTTTGACATTATAACCTAAAACAAAAGTTAAACGTTATTTAGATATCAGTAACTGTGAAAAATACAAAATAATACCTGTTTAATTGGCTCACATGATTAATATTTAGCATATTTTCTCGATACAGAACCATATACGAATGACCATCAAATAACAAGGCCCATTACCCTCTAACATGCTTTATTGTCCATAACTGGCTCCATCCCAGTTACAGTTCCGTTACTATTTCCTCCCCTAACTCCGGATTCCGCAGATCCGGTTACTCGAGCCATTTAGCGTAATGCGCGGTTTGCAAGGATTGACAGCTGGAAGCGAAGATGTGGCTTAGTGAGTGCGAGGAGAGAGCGCGGATAGCGAGCCATTGAGAATGCAGCTGTAAAGAAGCACTGGTGTGGGCCGTTATGATAGAGTAGTTAATATAGCATAGCAATTTTCATAAGGTTATGCTATGCTTTGCCATACTGCGCTTCGCTTACGATACGCTTAGGCTACGCTACGTTCGGATATGCTACGCTACATTCGGTTACGTTACGCTCTGCTACGCGCGCTCTAGTACGCTCCGAAACACTACACCAAGTTTTGCTACGTTCTTGCGCTACCTACCTTGCACTAGGAATTTACATCTACATACTACAATTAGTGTAGGTCAGGGGGACCTAAGCAGCTAATACTGCAATGGTAGTCAAAGCAATGGTGGTATCTATTGCGTTTAAAAACGTACAGGTAAATACCGTAGTTGACATAAACATTGTCAGTAGCGAAGAAATAAGCTTAGCTGAGTCTCATAAAAAGTATGACTGTAACTAATTAACTTTGCGTAGGTTTTGTAACGAAATAATCAGCATGATGTCGTAGGATTACGTAATTTGCGTAGCATAGCGAATACCCAGTAGCATAGGCGCGGTATTTTCCACTCAGTTATTAATAAAATGATATGTAGGCATTTTTGCTTAAGAAACAATAGGCACATATCTATAGCATCAAAACTGTTGTTATAATTTCCGCTACATCTCTTCACTAAGTTTCATCCTTAGCTTGTTCCTCTAACTAACAGCACCTTAACGATAGTTTGAAATGTGGGTGCGTATTCCAATGTGACACGGATTTAATGAAAGCCAACTAGGACCCATGTAATTTTAATGAAAACTTTACCTAAAAAGGTAACTTGCTTTTAGACTGTTCAATAGTTTTAGGAATATGTCTTGTAAAAAGATAAATAGCAAGGAAAACTACATAATCTGTTTTCCAGGATACATAATACAGAATGCTACTGCATATGTACATATATTGTTTCTAACCAGTTAAGCTGCCAAGCATTATTAACAATTAAAAGCCTGTAAATTATAAGTTCTTAGTGTATTCTTCCAGCCTGTATTAGAATTTGTCTAAAACCCAGACCAATTAATAACCGAATATCTCTAAATTAATTATTTTCCCAAAACCGAGCAAAGCCCGTATAACCTAGATTTATTTCGGATAATGACCTCATAACTGGCAACATAACAAGACATGTAAGGGTCCTGAGTATGTAGCCAAAAGGGTGGATTAGCACGCAGTAAAATTTGTTAAAGAGGACTTCATGATACGGGTGCCTCGAAGGCTTGAGAACGGCCACTATAAACTAAACTCTCAAAATGCGTAGTACCCTTCACAATATTTGTAAACTTTAGAGTATTAGAGAGGCAGGGAGGGTCTTCTAAAGATGGTTAGTAAGAACATGTATTAATATAGAGTTGTAGACGGGCAGCGACGGGCCGCAACTATCTTCCGTTTGCAGACGAACACTATAATCCCCGATAAAGCCCGCACATTTACATTCAATTCTAATTCAGACCCACCTCCTACTTTGCTCTGATTGCCTGGTACTTGTACCGCGTTGATTAAAATGCCTTTTGGATGCTGGAGATTCGTAGTTAGGTTAACTTTGCATGACAAGATTAATTATTGTTGGTAAGTTTCGTCTTAGTTTAAAGAGGATGGAAAAATAACTGTATAAACAAAACATATTATACCTTAATTTTGATTATCTACTCATATCGTAAAATCTGGATTATGAACTCAAAAATGGTGGCAGAATGACATTGTTTTATGAACTTTTTCAAAGTTATAATATATATATTTTCCCATTGGTTTGGCTCCGTATAACAAGAGTTTTCGCCATTAATTATCTATGGCGGCGCGTGTTAGACCATATGCGTGTGAATTCGCTGTGGACTGGATATTGGCGTCATTTACTTAAAATTTAATTAGTAGGTACCTAACCAATTTAATGTGTTATGTGTTTTTGTTGATCAAAAGTTTTATCCCGATTCAAAATGTCCGAAATCAGTGTTAGTGAGGAGAATTTGACTCCACCTGCCATCACGGAAACAGCAACGAACATGACAAACGAGCTTTTTTTTTTTTTTTTTTTTTTTTTTTATTTTTTACTAGCAAAATCAAGAAAATATTACGACAATATTATTTTTCATTAAAATAAGTTCCTATTGCTTTGGTGTAGATAAAGTAGTATATGAAACGGCACATAACTTGGAATTAAAACACTCGAGTGATACTATTAAAAACTCACCTACGGCTCGTTTTTTAAACCCAATCTCGTGTTTTATTAACCCTTGTTATACAACCATTTCATAAACTACTATAATTATACTCTCAAATAACAGTAACTGAGATGGCGGTGCATAAAATGCAAGAAATGCCTACCTTGACACCACACCACCCTAGTCACTGAAATGATGCATAGCACGTATTTTGATCAATCAATGTATGAAAAGAAGTGACGACTCTTTCAAGACTTACTAAGAACAACGTGTAGAACTGAACTGAATTTTATGTACAACCTTTGTACATAAAATTAAATATTTCAAAGGCAAAGGGCAGTTAATTGAGTTTGTTCAGGACAAAACAAAGAACTTCAGGGGAACTTTTTAAATTGTGTGTCCGTGAAGTGTCGCAGACATGTTGATCTTATCTAACTGCGCTACTCTGAAAGCACCTGCCGTCCCAAGTTAATATTTTCTTTGGACAAGTCCATTTCCATGGAGCGGAGTGCAGGTAGTGGGAGGACTACCATCTCAGGGCGAATGGGGGCTAGTTTGTATAAAGTTTTAACATATCATTATTTTATTCTTATTTGTTTTAGTTTCTACGCTTTGCAACTACCTCATTTGTTTGGTTTTGATGATGACTTTGTTCATATCTTACGTTAATTATGACTTTGTTCAATTCATAAAATATCAAAATATTCATAATGATTATTATATTCTCGCATTACTGTGAGTACATTTTTCAAGTCTATTTTGTCTGCGGATTAATTTAAAACATTGTGTTGAATGGCAGTGTTTTGAAAAATGTACTCACAGTAAAGCGATAATCTAATATTTAGAATATTTTGATATTTTTCGAATCACACATTCGTAACAGATTTCAATTTAATGTTTAGTGCTATAGCATGTTTTTACCAAAATTCACTGTTTCCGTGGGGAAACTTATACAATGAGGGAGCAATAGATCAATCTATAAAACTTGTTTTAGCCGCATAAATAAAATATTTAATTTACCCTTCTAAACAACCGGATTACTGAAACGGATCCCAATAATATATTTTGAATGAGATCCATCAAAAACAAACAATAAGCATTAGGAAAAACTTCGCATATAACATTCTGAATCGAAGTTTTTTACTGTCTCCGATATTCCTCTTACACCTATGATAAAATGTTATGATTGCGCACACGGGGTGAAAGAGATATTTTGTATCTATTTTATTTACAAAGTTTTCCTTTATCGATACTGTATTACTATCAGGAAAGCTATCATGCACCCCCAAATGTACCTTCCGATTTATAGGTAGCATTACTTACTACAATAACAAATAAGTTACAACAAAAACAGGTAAAAAATAACTTAGTACGAGTCTAGTTGAATTAGGTACGATAGAGGAAGAAAATCAAAATATAACATTCTGACACTCTGGTAAAGAGTAAGCTTCAAAGTCTGGCGCATCGACGTGAGGTTGCAAGCCTGGCGGTATTCTACAGATTGCACTATGGAGAGTGTGCACAAGAACTGCACAACCTGATTCCCCCATCACCTTTCCATCACCGTACGACTAGACGATCAGGAAAGCTCCACTTTTTCATGGTTGAAATACCTCGCACAAGAACGAAGCGTTACGCATTTGTAAACTTTAGTGGTCGTTCTTAATTTATTATAAGAACTGCAAAGGAGTGGATTGCCCTGCCCTCGTCAGTGTTTCCGGTAAATTATAACCCCGGTGTGTTCAAGTCAAGAGTGAATAGGTATCTACTAGGCAAGCGTGCTACACCTTCAACCACATCATCGCTTTCCATCAAGTGAGATCGTGGTCAAACGATTGCCTAGTAAGTAATAAAAAAATAGAATAATAATATATTGTTATAAACTGTAAAACGATAAAACAAAAAATGTTTAAAGTCAAGAAAAAGGGTGAAGCAAATTTTTGTATGGCAATATTTTAAAAGTCGACAAACACTTTAATTAATTGATTAGCTTAGGGCTTTGAAACAAGCCTCAAGAAAAGCAAAGTAGCAAAGATTTATTTTACTTTCGGTAGCAATTAATGTTGGAAGTGAAAAATCTTCGGGAAAGTTCCCGGCGGGTTGGGTATCCGTCGCTTATTCGTTTTCTCTAAATTGGGTAAATTTTTCTTGGGAAAGTTTTTGATTCGACCCCTTTTCTTGAGCAATCAAGCTATTCTTACGGTACCCGCGCGCCAATGCGCCACAGTGTAATAAATCAGAGCTTTTAGGCAGAAGTATAATATGTAAAATTCGAGATTGAAAATAAAATTTGACAGATAGATGTCGAGCTACGCATAGGTGTTGTAGCCATGATTTATCAGCAATATCTTCAAGTGCATGAAACCAAATAGTTTCTTCGGTTGATTTCTGAATCTCAGAATAGAGCTATTTGCAAAACCTTGCGCGGCAGTGCACTGCGCTCGTCACCCTGAGGACTCTGTTTTCAAGCAACTAAACTATAGTGGTCATGTTACAGCCAAATTTTTCGTAAACTGAACATCACAGAATGATTTTATAAATTACGTACTCATTGATTGGTAATTAAATAGGTTTTTGTACCTTCGCTATAAAGAGGTGAAGCTCTCGACAATTATTACAGGAGTTTAATACACATTATCTAAGTAAGGATGTAGTAATAGAAATACCTATAAGTAAAATATGTGCCAAATTTCAGCTCTGTAGTCGTTATAGTCTCTGAATAAAATGTCTGTGACATACAAAAACATAATGCAGACTGACGGAAGACGGATATGACTATAAATTGGAAGTCGAGTTTTGGTTCAAATTATCGTTATTTTGTTAGTTTTTGCAGATCTATATTATAATTTTGTGAAGGGGTTCTTGGTCTCATTGAAAAACTTACTTTTGCACATGATTTAGCACATTAACCCACTCATAACTTTCCACTGTGCATTAAAATCACGCAAACAATAACGGTAACCGCGGCAAATACAATTAGGTTAATTAATGAATTAAGATCCGACGAGTTTCTTTATCTCGTTATTAATTCGTCTATGGCAACCCAGACGTCTTTCGGGTGAGAGTGCAAATGTTTGGAAATGAGAGTGCTACGTTTGGTAGAGCGAAGCTTACCCAAATTTTAGCAAACAGACGCGGTCCAATATTTTAAGTACCCATTTTAATTTAACATGTTAAATTATTGTAATAATACTTATTAGCTATTAGATTCAATAGCTAATAAGTATTATTCAGAGCAAGAGAGTTTTCTCTTGCTTTGAATTTAAAGCAAGTTCTTTGTTATTTGTAAAATGATAGATGTTGTAATTCGCTCAAAATATAAAATTAACACGCACACAACTATAATTTCCAAGGTAAATTCGGTAAACCTATTTCGATGGATTTTAATTAAGTATGAAATGATTGAAGATAAATCTTAAAGACTGACGTAATGTTTACCCGATTATATGGAAGGAACATGCACAGATCGTTCAGCGTCGTATATACGGGGCTGAACGATCTGTGCATGCATATCATTTAATTTTATGAAATGATAGAAAAAATAACTTAAACTATTTGCGCTGCTTCGATTACGCGTATTTAGTTGTATTAATTAAAACATTAATTATGATTTGAAATTATATATTACTTTTACTCTCAAAGAACGCTCAAAGAGAATACAATACTACAATACTTTACGCTGACAATAATCCTGCCTGTGCCCATGGTGATGCAAAGATAATACAAATAGGAACTATTTTCATGGGTACCAATTTTTCAAAAAAGTTTAAATGAATACGTTAAAAAGATAATAAACATGTTGAATTACGCTTACTGGCGTAAAAGTACAAAGAGGTTAAATAACACTTACTTACTAGAGTAATTCATCCTCTTTGAGTATTAGACGCGTCAGTGTACCGAAAACTTTGCGGGCTGCCAATAATATACGCAAAGTTCATCGCAAACACTAAAAGAATCGAAGTTTGCTATAAAGTTCGTTAAGACACCGATGACAATCGATATCTTTGACAGTAGCTGACAGTCTCGATACAGACAGCAATGCCATCGCAAGCTGCCGATCGCTAAGTCAACTCGATTAACAACAGTAAAGTATGGGTAAAGATGATAATCGTTAGCTTATGATAGAAGCTATCGATTTTCATCGGTATCTGTACTTTGCGACCGATTTTGGCTGTAAAGTTATTGCTACCGATATCGAGACTGTAGCCCCTGAGCAAGACAAGCCTCGAGGACGGACTTCGGATGAAGACCAAATTAATGAATAATAGCGTTAAGCATTCCCTTAAATGCTCATTAAAAGTGAATGCTCTAGTTTATCTTGGCGTATTGTATTTAGAAACCAATACTATAAAAATACTTAAATAATTAATTAAATTGTTTTCTGGGTTATGATTACCCTAACTGGTATTCCTGGTCTTAAAATACCAACACTCAAAATTCCATTAGGCGTAAAATAGTTTTTATTGATTGCTAGGCTTCCACTCATCGGATTGAAATATCAAGTACACGAGATTTTAAGTCTAACCCTATGCTATCCAACAGTGAAAACTGCATTACAATCGGTGGACAAGTTTTTACATGATGCGTGAACAAACAGACAGAGACACAGACAATCAGACAAACAAACAGACAATCAGACAAACAAACAGACAAACAGACAAACAAACACGACTTTTATAAGTATAGAAGATATAAATGGAGCTATTACAATAATTTGACAATGCCATCTTCTTCACATAAATCACACTTGATCTCTGCTGACACGACACACGCCATGCAACTCCTTAAAAGACGTTAACAAATGTTCGCAAAGAAAACAGCATTAATCAGGGTCAGGAAACAGTATGATTTGAATGTAAAACAGTATCAAGCACAAATAAGTTAGAAACAGTTGCGGAGTTTCATGCAAAGTGGTTCGACTTGACTAGCAGCTGCAAGTAAGATTACCTTCTAGAATATTCTGGAAGGTTGTTAATTATTACGTGCCATTTAAAAATGGCACGTAATAATTAAGGTAGGTATTTTTTCTCCTGGAATCTAATCCTCACTCACTAAACTATCACTAAAGCCTGTCAGCGTAAAATCAACTTTTTTTCCATGCGGCGAGAGTCCCGATTTGTCCAAACGCTATCTCAAAACGTGTCCGAATTTATCCAAACGCTGTTAGACAGCGTGTTATAACTTTATTTTAAGTGCAGCAGCTTAAATTGATGTAAGTTTAGAATAGATGCCAGGGGCAAAAATACCTTGTTACAAAGGTTTAAATTACATTTGAAGAAATTTAGTCTAGTTTAGTTTAACGAGTAAAATGACCAAATTGCTGCCATTATCAATGCCGTATCTACTTATATTATTTCCTAGCACAGTTGATTAATCAAATATTTTGACAAGCCGTTTAGAAAGAAGTCATCCACTTGGGTAGGTATCCAAAGATCTTGTCCCCGACCCCATCTCCGATGTGTGAAGAGCTCTTATATGAACGGAGAGTTTATCTACTGTTTGTAAGTATAATGTGTCTAAGGCTCCTTCATGAGGTGTGACTACATGTGAGCCCGTCATTAGTCATAAACCGGGAGGCGGGCCTCAGCACGTGACTCGAAAGCCGATGGCATCCTTATCGGTAGGACATGTGCACTTAGCTGGAATGGGGAGCGAAGGTGTTGCATAAACTCTTTTTGTTTATGACCTTGTTTGGAAGAAATTTCAGTTGGAGATTATGGAAATGACATTTGGAGGTGTAGGAACAGATTTAGAAAATGATAATGAAGATTATACGTAATATAACGTACGTGTACGTGTGTGTGTATCGTACGTGTTTTATATTTAATAAGATTATACGTGTGTGAAAGAGCATATAATCAGCTACCAATCGGGAAATAGAATCACATAATAAGAAAGAAACGACCTAAATAGTCAATCTGTGTATACAACCTTTTGTTATCCTTTGACAGGAGTTCAATTTCGCGCGCCTTTTCATTATTAACCAGGATAACACTGTGCTACTGTGAGATTTCTGAAGGAATCCAACCAGAATGATAGAGATTCCAGCTCCGTACGAAACAGATAATAACAAATCAACATAAAAAGACACCCTAACGTAACCGGTAACCGGATTAGGATGGTAAAGGAGGTGACAATTGAAACATCGAAGCAGTGGACCGCACTGAATTTAAATATACGACGGTCTGCGCCACTGGTCAGGGTTGTATTATAGTATCGAGTTTGGAGGATTTTGAGAATTCTTAGCACGAAATGTGATAATATCGATGTGGTCGAATACAAGTATGAGTCCACGGTTATTGAGGACTGTTTGGTTTCACTTAGTATGGGGCGGTGTTCTGTTAACGATTATTACTGGAAGATGTATTCGTTTTTAATTTGGACTTTTTCTATGGAAACCATTTTACCACTACAAAATTGATAGGTAGTGAATTTCCGTTGAATTAATATAACGGAATTACGAGACCTACTCAAAATCTAAACAAAAAAAAGTTGTACGAGAAGTAACCTAGTATACTTTTTGACTTGAGTGGTATTGTAATAATTATTTTAAAATTAGATATGAATCCAGGGCAAATTCACAAAATCAGATATCGCAACCTCATTGCCATTCCTCACGTACACTTAGCCATTCCGCGAAGGAGAGAAATCAGTGTGGCGGTAAAAATCAAATTGAGTAGGTAGCCGATAAACACTCCCTAAATCAGGGTTGCCAAACTATTTTTATATCTTTTCGCTTATTTAATCATCAGTGCTCATAGCAGTCTGGTTAGGTGCATTCGCTTTTTCAGCTATAATTCCATCGCCAAAAAGTATTCAAACACGTCGTTCGTTAATGAAAAACAGGTTTTACGGTGCCGACAAGCACAAATTAAAATTTTATATAACCGTTTCGGCCCACATTAGAGTTAAGTTTTTTTTTCTAAGAACCATTTCGATCACATTGGCTTTCAAACAGAAAAAAAACACATAAAAATCGGTCTATTCGTTTAGGAGCAACAGACAGACCCTAATCTTCTCTTTTGGTGTTCGAGGGTTAAACTTTTCATTTCAAGGTGACCAGCGCCAGAGAAAAATAACAGCACCAAAAAGTAGATCTTCTAGATCTTGAAACCTTGCGTTTAAGAATAATAAAGTAACCCAGCAACCCTATTAAAAAGTAGCGTTCCCGTAAATTTTGATTACACAGAAAAGTGTTACTTATTCTCAAATAAAAATTCCCGGGAAAAACGCTGATGTCGATATTGTTATGGGAGGTTTATGTCGAAAATTGGGGGTACGGTTATTGCATGTCATTAGGAATTATGGGCTTCCGACGTGGGCGACAATTTGCAGGCGGTGAGGTGGCGGTTACAATTTTTCTCGATAATATAATTATTGGAAATTTATTCCATGCCCTTAAGAGTGGCCCAGAGTGGCTCTCTGTGCGGTGTAGAGTGCGTGATTGATGTCGCTCATCTTCAGCATGATATCCTTAAATTTCGTTAAGTGTTCATACTTTACGTTACGGCGTGATTATATAGATAAATAGATAGATAAATTCTTTATTGTACACACCACAAACAAAATCAACAAAAAATAAAGGATCAATAGCAGAAGAAGTGTCAGAATGGGCGGCCTTATCGCTAAAAGCGATCTCTTCCAGGCAATTTTTGGATGGAGAGGACGGGGTGCATTATAATATAAAAATACTACTTAGTGAGAAATAGTAAATCAAATTTCTAATTATACTAAAACTATTTTATGATATATAATAGATATATTACAATATACATTCAAATATAAATTTCCAATATATACATACATATATAAATATATAAATAAATATATATTATATGAATACATAAATACCCATTATATATAGCACTTATTATTAATGTTACAGCTCAAGTTGGTTTAAGTCATGTGTATTGCTCGTGACTGCAACCTTTTCAATATTTCAATGCAGAACTATGATATTTTGATACGTTTAATCTACACTAATAATACTCAGTCGATCTCGCCACAAAAGTTCATAATTATTATTCCATTTTTAGATTTACTTACACTGTGGCGCCTGATTTAGTAAAACATATTATGGTATAATATCTAACCAAATGTTCCTTCAAATTAGTCTTTCACTATACAATGCACATGTATTATAAATAGTAGACATTAATTTACTACTCAAAAAACTTTTGATCTCTCTACCTCTGTCGACAACATCATTATTTCTGAACACAATGATCCAAACTCAATTCTCAAGTACGAAAATTCGCAACAATTCAAAAATTATGCCGCGTACGTGCCTTCATGTCCCATAACCCGGCACCGGGCCTTATTTCATATAGTTACAGGGCCATAAAGCATAAAAGGCATTCAAATGTGATGTTATTTTGCCGCCATCGCGGGGTAATTTATTTTCTAGCAATTCATAATTTTCTTTTATTCACTTTATGTTGATTTTTCTCGTAAGTAAGTACGGTAACGATAATATTATTTCTGAGGCCCGTGCGTTGTGTGTGTAGATGCTTTATTGCTTCGTTAAGTTTGTTATTATTGGGGGTGCTAGGGGGTTTATTGTTTTATACAACTTAGCGTTTAAAGGTTAGCATAGCACTCTTATATTGTTTTCATTGAGTGCCTCTTATGAAATAATTTTGGGTGTCATAATTTCATTTCTCTAGAGATGACAATATTTATTTTATTTTCGTGGATTAATTGGGCAGAATTTCATCTCATTGCCTCAGCTTTCTTGAATATCATTCAATAAACAATCGAGTTTATAAAGTTGGTCACAGACGCTAGAATACAAGAAGGTAATCCCAAAACAACATTTAGAGTAGTTATTACCATATATTTTAAAGAAATAATCAGATCTATTATGTAAGAAGGTATAAATAAGTGTGTGAAGCTTGTGCATACGAGCGGATTGGCATATTTGGAGAGCGTCAATGTTTAATTTGGAAGTGAGTTTTTAATATTCTTGTAAGTTGACTATAAAACCTAACAACATAACTTCTAAAAGTGAAAACTGAAAGCTTGTCAAAGCCATGTCGTGAAAAATAGGAAGTTCCTGAAATCCGCTCACTCAAAAATATTTGTTATTTCTCTTATTCCTACATTTTCTCTTATTCCTTTATTTTCATGCCCGTGACCGAACAAACAGCAGGTGAGAAGTGTAATGGCACGCGACTTTCACCGTTTGCGCTTTCCACTGTTTACCGTCCCTTGCCGTCCTTCTGCGAATATTTTATGCACCAATGAACGCATTCTGGTCCCAAATTATGACGGTCAACTGACCACCCACCGTTGTAGCTCGTGTAATCAGATCTACAAACATTCTCTCCTTTGATATAGATAAGTCTTTGTATTAGTGAATTAGCTTATCTACTCGCATATCTGTCTGTTGAAGGTTTGTATTGTCTTACACATCTTGAAGAAAGGTTTGCTTGGTCATTATGCTACAAGTATTAAATATTATCAATTGATATCAAACCAGGTAATATGTGAAATATTGTAAAGGATGCTTACAGGGTCAAAGCGACCGCTTGTACCGAACCGAAATTTAGTACAATGTAACGGTAACCAGAGCTGCTGCTCGTATTTAGGCCCTCCCGTAGCCAGGATTCGTGTTTGGAGGATGATGACATTATCAGGAAGTTTTTGTTTGACATGAATAATTAAATCAATGTTCCAAAACAGCAAAATATGCATTGATAATAATTATGGTCAAAGGTACTAGAAAAGCGAGCGCGAAGATTTCGAGCTATTCCTAACTAAAATATAATTGAAACAATCAACAATCTGTATTTGACCTATTTCTATTAGTTTGTTTGGATTTTAAAACATGCCTTACTCGAGATCACCTATGTAAATTAAAATCTGTATTGATAAGAGCAAAAAACCCAAGCACAGCGTGCAAGTTCGAAAAGTTAACGCCATTTCTATTAGCCTAGAGTTAATAATTCAAAATCATAGAAAAATATAAGATCTCAAACAAGCGCGAGCGAAGCAATCGCGAACATTTTAAGGTTTTCTATCAATGACAATTAAAATAGGTGTAATTTTTATTTTTATGTACTTATAAGTAAGAAAAAAAAACACTACAGCGGGATATCACATATTTTTATTGTTTTTTAAATTCTTACGGGTACATAAATAAGCAGTCATCAATCTCAACAATAATTGAAGATTTTGAAAATGAGGCCGTAGTCAGGGTGGCCATGGCCATGTGTTGGTGTACTTTAAATAAAAAAATAATTGCACTATTTTTTCGCGATTTAACCGGAAGCATCTATATAAGATGGCGAATATGCATTGAAAAACTTCGACAATTTCAAAAACTGCCTTCCGGGTTCTACAATTGCATACATCTGTTTAACCTTTGATGCGTCTTCGAAACTCCAAGACGTGACCGCCATCGCCTATGAAGGGAGTTTAGCGGCACCTGCGACGGCTATAGTCTCATAATATTCGGCTTAGCACGCGCGCCTCATGCATACTTGAATGGAAATTGTAGGGTGTAGAGTCAACATAGTCTTATTGATTTTGGATGACGGGGATGACGGTGCTGTGACAACTGTGAGATGGGAGACTTGACTCTCTGTGACTATGTGGTGCTGGAAAATAAAAATAAAATAATCACAACGAAAGCAACTTGGCACTGTGATAAAAAAAACAACTTCCATATATGTATAGTAATAACAGTTGTATGTATAATAAATATATATAATATATTCAGGATAATTCACACCAATTACCTAGCCCCAAACTAGGATACTCTGTACTATTATATAAATTTTTGCTCATCACATAAATGATTGCACCTAGCGGGATTTGAACCCACGGCCGTTGGTTGACTTCAAAGTCAGGAACACAAACCGCTCGGATAACCAGTCATGGGTGGTTAGGTTATATATAACGAGTACAATTATAGTATACACAGCTTGGACTGCAATGGTGAAAGTTATAAAGAGCTATCAAATAGATAATGTTGAGTATAATATAAAGAATAATAGTTTAGAGCTATGAAATATAGCTGAGTATCAGTATGTCAAAAGCAAAAATGTCTAACACAACACTTATGTCACTATGAAAGATCTTTTGCAAGAGAAGACACTCGACTATAGCCCCCGGGGAAATAATCCTTAACTTAAAAAACTCAATTGTAGAACTAAATCCTACTGACAGTGCAAGAAATAACGTTAACATTTTCTTAAAGTTATCAGACTAAATAGTTTAAACGCACTAAAGTGAAATGTACAAATATTGCAACATTTAACTTGAAAGTTTCTGAAAGTAATCGGACAGACAAGTTATAAACGCTCAACACTGTATTTTAAAACGAAATCCTACTAAAATTGAAAGATTTGGCGTCAAAATGTCTAGAAGTAACTCTCCCAACCTACTACAGAACAAGTCACAAAAAACAACTGTCCAGAGCAAACTCCTATAAGACCGCCACCATACATCAACCATCAAACGGAACATCAATATCTCGCCTTCCAAATGGGAAACAAAGAAATGCCCCGTCATCACTCCGACTGTCCGTTGATAGTTTTCCCATAAATGACCATTCTACACTGTACATTAGTTATGCAGTATTGTAGTCCCACTCGTGTCTAAAAAGGATTAATTGTACGAGAGCGTAATAAAATAAGCTGAGAGGCTTAAAACTTTCGGTATTACATAGTAGAGCAATAATATAAAAAAATAAACGATTCGGTGGATATCCAACACAATAAATGGACTGAAACAAAAGATCAGCCCATTGTAATGCTTGCTTACTAATATTAATAAAATATTTTCTCTAAAGATCTTAATGTTTAAAACTGTAAGTTTTGGTTTCATTTTAGTTATTTATTTAATTGTTATGCACGAAAAATAATTTTCAAAAATAATTAAATTGACTTCCTAATAAAAAATATATTTTGTAAACAACCAATAAAAAGAATAAAATAATTACAATTGAGCCAGAACAGTATCACTTTTTAGAAATTACCAACGTAATAATAATGCAAAAATACAACATAAGATAACAAAGAGTTTTTTGGAGGCCCTGCCAAGCCGAGCCATAATTATTAATATGGTTGAGCTTATTGAAAAAGATAATGTCTTTGTGAACGTGTGAACGTCAAAATCTGCTCGTGTGAGTCTCTTGTTTTGTATCTTCTGCGTTTCGTGTTTTGTATGAGGGTGCGTCATAGACAACTGGATATTACTTCGTACGTAGATAGGTAAAGATAGGTTAAAACTGTAAGTTTTGGTTTCATTTTAGTTATTTATTTAATTGTTATGCACGAAAAATAATTTTCAAAAAATAATTAAATTGACTTCCTAATAAAAAATATATTTTGTAAACAACCAATAAAAAGAATAAAATAATTACAATTGAGCCAGAACAGTATCACTTTTTAGAAATTACCAACGTAATAATAATGCAAAAATACAACATAAGATAACAAAGAGTTTTTTGGAGGCGCTGCCAAGCCGAGCCATAATTATTAATATGGTTGAGCTTATTGAAAAAGATAATGTCTTTGCGAACGTGTGAACGTCAAAATCTGCTCGTGTGAGTCTCTTGTTTTGTATCTTCTGCGTTTCGTGTTTTGTATGAGGGTGCGTCATAGACAACTGGATATTACTTCGTACGTAGATAGGTAAAGATAGGTAGATAGGTTAATTTTGTAAAGATATTAGATTTAAATGATGCCTAGGCTTGGCACCGTCTTCAAAAACTCTTTCTTATCTTATGTTGTATTTATGCATTTTTAGTACGTTGGTAATTTCGAAAAAGTGATACTATTCTGGCTCAATTGTAATTATTTTATTCTCTTTAGTGGTTGTTTACAAAGTAACATTTTTATTATGAAGCCGTTTTTTTTTTTTTTTAGATAAATATTTTATTTTTTGATTTTTATTGGCCTAAGCAAACATCGGTAAGAATATAATAATATGACAAAGAAAATAGTAGACCCTTTAGACTCAAAACCAAGGATGAATAAAACCTTCATATATAACAACTTAATTAGTTTTGACCATTTTCCATCATTTTGTTGTTGCATTCCTGTGACTACCTTCGGGCTCCATCATCAGACCTTGAAAACCACATAACACCAGAGAACTCATCAAGACAAACCAAAAGAGCCCAAACTCGAAGGGGTTCCATCATTTTGGTGTTGATTTCCTGTGACTTCCTTCCGACTCCATAACCAGACCCTGAATACCACATAAAACCAGAGAACTCACCAAGACAAACCAAATGAGCCCAAACTCGAAGGGGTTTCATCATTTTGTTGCTGAGTTCCTGTGACTATCTTCCGGCTCCATCATTAGACCCTTGATACTACATAAAACCAGACATGATCTCATTAAGACAAACTAAATGAGCCTAAACTCGAAGGGATTCCATCATCAGATTGTGTAGTTCCTTTTAATTGTCATCAGAACTACAGCCATGTGCAAAACTTCAGCATCTTTGGACGTTCTTAAATTGTTCAAACTAGTGACTAGCAGTCCAGTCCTAAACATTATAACACAGTGAATTAAATTAAAGCTTGTTTAAAGCTACTAAACCAATTTTGATGAAATTTATGCAGTACCACACTAGAGGTCTTCTTACTCAAGTAAAAACAATAATCTAATTCGGTTTAGAAATCCCAAGATATTAGAGAACATAAACTATAAAATAAATTGTTTTTCTAATTAAACTACTGCACCAATTTTGATGAATTTTATATGGGACTACACGGAAAGTTTACCCTTTTGAATAAAAAAACAACCATCTAAATCGGTTTAGAAATCTTAGAGATAAACACAAAATAAAGGCAAGATAAACACAAAATCGAATGGATTTACCCAACAAAACTATTTAATCTCGAAAAACTGCTGAAGCAATTTTGATACAATTATATGGGATCACCTATAGAGTATACCCTTTCAAACAAAAAACATTTTTCAAAATCGGTACGCAATTGACGGAGATATCGAACAAGACAAAAAAAAAAAAAAAAAACGTACATACAACCGAACATATAACCGTCTCCTTTTCTGAAGTCGATTAAAAATAGTGTTCAAGGAGCACTGACGTGAACTTTAGTACTCTAGACTGGCTTTTGACGAACGTCGCAATGAGAGCATTTGATTACCCCCATTTTGGCGCTGATAGCAGTAGTTTGGCAGTAGTGAGCGTCCACGGAACTAACTTACTTGTACTATTATTTAATCTGTGACTAACGTTAAGAGATGAAACCATGACAATTTTAGTTCCATGGTAAGGGCGCTTTGAATCGGCACAAACGAAAGTGCAAGAAACCAACTCCATTCTAATGAAGCTGAGTTACAAGGAGTGACTTAATGCTAAACAG
Organism: Alsophila aescularia; assembly: GCA_946251855.1. Classification (NCBI taxonomy): domain Eukaryota; kingdom Metazoa; phylum Arthropoda; class Insecta; order Lepidoptera; family Geometridae; genus Alsophila; species Alsophila aescularia. The sequence continues at coordinate 42,463,304 of OX276383.1, forward strand.
CATTATCTAACAGTCATACAGGTCGTGAGAAAAAAGAAAGAAGGTTTAAGGTGATAAGCTCGCAGAAGTTGGCTCCAATATACAGTTTATAAGAAGCTTACTCACTGTCTCTCAGTGAAGACACCCTGCTTCCAGGGTGGCAATAAACCCCCCTACTATCAGTCTATCCTCTTCCAATACACTGGACGCCCGGCCAACAATTATCTAAATAGCCATCTTCATTCTTACCCCTTACATTTTATTATTACCGGTCAATTTATCCTACAGTTCGCAAGTCTCAGCGAATATCCCACCGACTCATGTTTGCCTAGTAGATTTGCCGATAGTGCTGGAAACTGCCAAGAAATAAAATGGGGGATTTTTGGATATGTCCGTAGTTTTGTTACTGATTTGGGCAGAATTTACGACGGATTTGGCGGGATTGAATTATCGGAATCAGTATCTGTGAATGGTGTGTCATTCAAAGTCAACTCTTTCTCTTTTGTGTTGAATATTTCGTTTTAAATCTCGAAAATTTTCTTGAAAATAAATCTTTTTATATCCCTATTATTATACTGTAGCTGTGCCCGCGGCTTAGCCCGCCTGGTCACTTCAATTAAAAGTAGCCCATATGTGTTATTCCAGGACCAAAAGTATCTATAAAGTGCAATATACTAGATTACTTCAAAATTCGTTCAGCCGTCAAATTGTTTTATTATCGATTGCTTGGCATCTAATTATCGGATTAAGATAACAAGTACCCCAGTTTTTAAGTCAAGCCCTAAGCTATCCAACAGAGAACCGCATAGAAATCGGTTTAGTAGTTTTTACGTGATGCGCTAACAAACATATAGACAAACAAACAAGCAGACAGATACGATTAAAAAAAATATATATTTTTGTTCAGATTATAGAAGTAACCTAAACCATTTTTTCAAAACTATTTTCTTCTTACCAACCTTTTTGTTTAGATTTGGGACGTTAATGGGATATCTGCATTAGCTATCAAAAATAGATAGAATTTTTGAAATCGGTTCATTAGTTTGATTTGTACAAACTTTCAAGATAAGCTTTGCGGTTAGTTCCAAAGAATTTCTTGAAAAGTTCTAAAATCAATGAGTTTGTGATACATCTGTTGGAAGATAAAGTATCCTTTATAAATTGTTCCCTTATTTGTCTCAATACAATTCCAAATATATGTTTTCTAGAGCTACTAATTATCTACGTAATTTTTAAATGAAACTTTGCACGTGTGTAACTTTGAAAAGGAAATAAACTTGAAAATTTATAACTTTAATTTGTAAATTCAGTATCTGACAGAAGATTCAGCTTTCTAGTCCTGTCTTAGCTTTTCAATTTTCCTGTTTGTTCCTGATCGAAGTACCCTGCTCGGATGAAGGTTTACCAATCATGTGGACAATTTCGGGAAACTTCCTTATCTTATTTTATGCTAACAAAGTACTCCTCAATTGTCATGAATTCATGATCGATAAGTCCCCTCACAAATCTCAATGGTCAGAATTAAGGGACAGCAGTTCCTTAGACACAATAGGCGTAGATTTTAAATAAAGCCACGCTGATAGCCAGGGACCCTCCTCGTGGCTGGACTTAATGTGCTGGATTGGACATTTGTGCGCTGCTTTATGCAGAACCACAGAATAAATAATAGTAGGATTTCCTGCTCAGAAAACGTGAAAACTGCTTCGAAATTCAAGCCATTATTGGAAAACGGAACTAGAATGTAATAAATAATACTATGTCTATTTCGGACGGTATTTTCTAGGATCAGATCAAACACTGCGTTCGATCTGAATCCGCAAAAACGTTCGTGGACAAACATACCTATTATCTACTATGTTCTCATATTAAGGGAACTGTATCCAGTTAAAAATCAATGTATGAAGGTATTAAGTGGTATACAAGACTTCAATCCAAACATTTTTCGCATCCATTGTACTCGTACTATTGTTTAATTTTCATAGATTTATCAAAATTAATTAAAAACATTAATTAAGTTAAACAGAAAATATATTTTAATTATTAAAATAAATAAAAAATGGACTTGGATATGATTTACAACAAAAAAATAAAACTTATTTTGATGAAGTTTAGACAGAACCACATTACCACACTGGAGGTAGGTATGTCAGTATATCCAGTGCTGTATATGTTTATCTTTCAAACACAAGAAACATCCTAATTGGTTCCGATATATAATATACACAAGCTAGCTTTCCCGCCCGCGACTTCGTCCGCGCTGACTACTGTTTATCGCGAAAAAAAGCATCCTATAGACTTCTAGGATATTTAAAACCAATGCAATAGTAGGTGTAGCCAATGCTCTTGAAGTTTTTAACAGACTTGTTATTTCGTTTCCATGGAAACCGTTCCTTACAGCTAGTAATAAACAATTTCCAGTTTTCCCGTAGAAACTTACAATTTTCTGGGATAAAAAGTATCCTATGTTTTATTCTAGGGTATAAGCTATCTCCATTCCAAATTTAATCAAAATTAATTTAGCTGATATCGCGTGAACGCTCCCCAAACAAACAAACATACAAACAAACAGACAACGTTTCGCTTTTATATATTGGTATGGATTACATTAGATATATAGAAAAAAAATATGGCCTAATGACATAAATTCTGTTTACAATATAAATAAGTAATTATAATGTGCGGTCATGTGGCTCAAAATAATATCTTCCAGCCTTATTAGAATGGAGAGGAATGACGCAGAAAGATACACAAAAAAACATCGAATATAAAACATTCCTTGCGGAACTTGATTAATGCAAAAAGTTAAAGTTTCTTTAACTGGTATTTACCCGACTACGGCGAAGCAAGGAAAGGGTAATGAGTTTAATAGTCCATGTATTTATGTACTAATGTATGTGGATTTTCCACCATAGCGTCGCCCTTGTTGGTCCGATTTTGACATGTATAAATCATTCGTCTTCAATGTCATCCGAGTAAGATATTTTTTTAGCCGACTATGGCGAAGCAAAGGAAGGGTTATATGTTCAAACTAAAAACTTGGGCTGATTTTGACAAGCGAGGTATTAATCGATTCGTGTTCATTGATATCATAGGCTATTTTTACCCAACTATGGCGAAGCAAAAGAAGAGCAATGTGTCCAAACCTTCGATTACAGAATAAAAACTTGGTTCGATTTTGACAGGCGAGGTATCATCGATTCGTTTGACCGACCGTTGTCGGGATTTAGTTTTTGAAGTTAAATCTTGTTTTTGGTAGTTTTTATCTGGCCTCAGGGCCTGGATTCTGTATGACCACTAACGCCAATTCTACGCGAATTCCACGCCGATTCCACGCTGCCTGCGTGGAATCACAAACAAATTCCACGCAGGCGGCGTGGAATTGGCATGGAATTGGCGTTTTAGAGAATTAGGCCCCTGGCCTTAAGCTATTCCGACAGAATAAAAACCACGGCTACCTATTTGTAGCCATGATTTCTATACTGACGGAATAGTTTCCAAGTCTTTCGAATATTCACCGATACTTTCTTTCCAATATACGATCGCTGACGCATACCTACATACACGTCCTTACATTGTCTCCAGAAACTACTATCTGATATAGACCCGGGTGGTAGACCGAGACAAAAGAAAGACATCACTCACCGCCCCTGTACAGTTTCGGACATTGGCCACAATGATCATACCCGCTATTTGTCTTCAGGATTAACTTGCTTATCGGTCGGGTCTTTTAAGTTATTAGCTTTTTCGGATTATGCCTCTTTTGTTATGCTTATGTCAGAACTTGGGTAAGGTTTGTTCTTGGACGTCCACTTTGTTGCACTTGCATTTATACGATATAAAGTTTAGTACTGTCTAAATTGTGAATGTATGAGACACTAGTGCCTCGCCCCTGCTTCATGCGGGTAGCGCTCACACCGCTGCATTTTTCGAACTTGTAGCATTTCAATACCCGTCTTAACTTCTAAAAAAATACGTCAGTAAACGTAATACTAAATCTTTGGCAGCAACGATCGTGGTGTTTTTTGACCATAGACAACTGCATTATTACTCACGTACTTGACAGAACTTCTTATTATTTTGTTTGCATGGCATCATGTCATTCCGTTCTGTATTTTTGATACCTTGGGTTACATTATTGCAATTTTCGTAGGGTCCAATTTTTTTTGATAAATGAAGTACATGTATGTGTTCATGTTACTTGTGGATAATATTATATTGTTTCAAAATAATTATTAAAATCAGTTTAGCATTTTTTTGGAGTATATGTAGTGTCGTGTAACGCAGGGTTTAAAGGTAGTATCTACGTGTGACGTAAAGATTAGGTAGATAGGAGGTTTTACCTCTTTGCGTTATATTATGACGTAACGCTTGGAGGCAAAATCAAAGCTTATCTAGAGTAAGATAGGTCTTACCTCTTTGCTCTACGCTATGACGAAATGCTCAGAGAAAAGATCTAAAACCATAGAAGAACGTTATATCCCTCAAGGAAGAACGGGCTAGTGGGGTAAGACAAGATTATGAATTACCTTACTTTCAGTTAAACCTTAGTCTACGACTAATGGACCGTAGAGGTAAGGCGCTATCTTACAGTTTGCAAGATTGTGAATTACGCTTACCTCTATGTTAAGCCCACTAGAGGGTATGAAATCCTATCGTCCTATGTCAATGGTTTTGCCACTCTAGAGGAATAGCCGTAAAATGATGGATAGGGATTTATGATTTTTAGGGCATAAAACCTCATGAACATGAGACATTAACCTGGCTATTGCATACGTTACGACGAACAAAAATTAAAATTAAAGAATAGATATTATGTATATCAATACTCTTTGATTTTAAATTTAAGACACGAGGGTCTTCAAGATATGTAGAAGATCTGTTTATTAAAAATGACAGAATTACTCCAAGATATCTTTATAGATTAACCAGAGGGAAAACGCGAGGTTTACCTCTAGGTACTCTCAAAGACTATCTTGAATAAGCTATAGACAATTGAGGTAATCCATAGAATTATCCAAATCAGTCAAAGGAAATAAAGTTTAAAGACCAGACTCATAAAGGTTAAAGAATTTAGACTCTAAAGCCTTCCTATCAGATTTCCCTAAATTTATTAAGTTGGAGGCTTACCTATCCTATAAGGGGAGGCTTTTAATTATTTTAAATAGGCAAGTATTAATATGTTAGTGAAGTAAATTTTCTATCTTAGTAACAGGAACTGTTCGGGAGGAAGGCGGCAATTCGGTGAGGAGGACGGCGACTCGGGGAGGAGATCAGCAACCCGGAGAGAAGTTCAGCAACCCGGAGAGGAGATCAGCAACCCGGAGAAGAAGGCAGCAATTCGTTCTCAACTGCCTCGAAGGGATTATACGCAGAATGTCAAACACGCAAAATGTCAAACTCTCAAAACGTCAAAAAAGCAATATGACAAACTCTCAAAACGTCAAAAACACAAAATTACAAACTCTCAAAACGTCAAATACGCAATATGTCATAAGTCGGGACTCGGGATAGATCTTCGACCAGAAATAATACAGGACAGGGCACTAAAATTGCCTGACATCAGTGATGTGGCCCATAAAAATCGGCCAACTGCGATTCGGACTTGCCGACAGCGAGGGTTCCGTACTACCACACGATATATTATCAAAATAGTGTATTCCCATTTTACGAAATTTTGAGCGCTAGTTTTCATTTGACTGATTTGAGTATACACGGAAAGTTGTTTACACGTATCTAAGCGAACTCGTACATATACATAACTAGTGTAATTTTGTATTCATTTCAAAATATGTCGGACGATACGCTTGTAAAATATTAGTAGCCGCCATTTTCTTTCACTACTCGTACGATACGAGCTAGCTTGGAAAAGTACGAGTAGAACGCGGTCCAAGTCTACTCAGCAGTGCAAGCATGGATCTTATCGATCGATAACTTTACCGAGTTTTTTAAATAAATTTTCACGTTAATATTAGATAATACGAGTTCAGTAGCACGGCAACCGTTCCTTACAGCGAGTAATCGTCATTTTCTAGTTTTCCCGCGGAAAGTTTAAATTTTCAAGGATTAAAAGTATCTTATGTTGGTCTCTATATGGTAAAGTATCTATTTACAAAGATTCATTAAAATCGGATCAACCGTTTTGGCGTGAAATCTCCCTAAACAAACAAACAGACAATGTTTCACTTTTATATATTGGTGTGGATTGACTTTCTGCGTATTTGACTTTCTGCGTGTTTGACTTTCTGCGTGTTTGACTTTCTGCGTGTTTGACGTTCTGCGTGTTTGACTTTCTGCGTATTTGACTTTCTGCGTGTTTGACTTTCTGCGTGTTTGTCTTTCTGCGTGTTTGACTTTCTGCGTGTTTGACTTTCTGCGTGTTTGACTTTCTGCGTGTTTGACTTTCTGCGTGTTTGACATTCTGCGTATCCCCTCGAAGTAGGCTCACGGTCCGATGAGGAGTTTCGGTCTCCAACTTCAATTTTCGGCGATATGGTAGAATTGGTCCTTGAGTCGTCTTAATTCTCGAAGATCTGTGGGATGAAGCAGGTGCCTAAAGGCAGTTTAACTCCCATACCAGATCAGACGAGCTCCCTTCGAACTGAATCCGTCTGGACGTTCGATAGACGTCTCTCCTTCGAAGATCTTCAGGGTACGGTGATGTTACCTCCCTGGCGAAGCCGTTGTAGCTGGTGGAGTGTGGTTGAGTCGCAGTCTGATAGCTCTTCTAAAATCTATGTGTTTAGGGAGAATAGTTTATTAACTGGAGAATTCTTCACTTTAATAACGAATACTTTTAAAATTTTGACTCGGTTTATTTAATTAAAACACTATAAACATGAATTTTAGAAAAGGTCAAAATATCTTAAATGGAATTTCTTTTATATATTATATTTTTATAATTTCTTTACTAGAAGTCTAGATCTACTCTGACCCCCAATCTGCTTTCATTTAAAAGGAAGACTTTCAAAGGCTTGAAAAAAGAACTTTGTAATAAAAGTCATATTTATCAATGAGCAGTAACTCGATACAGAATTAAATGAGGTCAGTTAAGATTTACATTCGAATTATAAAATTTAAGAGAACAAAGTGGACAACAGATGCCTATTTGACGACTTTTGTCAAAATGAAATAAACTAAAAATGCAATTTTGTCAGCCTGTAGCCGTCCTTCAACTATAATATTAAACTCTGACTAATAAGTAAAATTAGGACTACATTTATGATTATAAATATCATTATAGGTCAGACTATATTGTGGCAAAATACTTGAGGCCGATTATAGGACATTTACAAGAGTTATAAAGGATTATTCATCAGATAACTACTATCATCACACAATCGATTTTTTACTCTAAAATTATAATATTGTGTAAACATAAATGATATTTTTTACAGAGTTGAAGAAAGATGTAATATAAAACAATCATCGTATCAGATACAGCTTTAAACACTACCATCCACTCAAAAGGTATAATTGGAGGTCAAGAAGTGTTAGATAGAAGGATAATTGATAAGATTATAGCTCCACCAAAAAAATCGTAAGTACTTAAACATAAAACGAAATACTACAGTAGAAATATTTGTCCAGGAGACAACTCTCGGACAAATATTTCTATGATTTATGAAGACATTGAAGCTGTCATGTTGTTATTTTATTTTTTCCTAATACTTGTGTTTTTACGCGACTACGGTGAAGCAAGGGAATGAATGTAATAGTCTATGTATGTATGTATATGTGTGTGGGTATTATTTTATTTTATTTTTATGACGGACTAGGCAATCGTATGTGGATGTTCCACCATATCGTCGCCCCTATTGGTTCGATTTTGACAATCGAGGTGTCAATCGGTTCGTCTTCAGGTAATGAGTGTCCTAGGCTTAGGTCCTAGGCAATTTTTTACCGAACCGTAGAAGGGGAAAAAATAATAATAATTGAACTTATGGAATATGAACCATTACTTTGGTTTTCGTTACGTGCACAATTGTAGGCAAAAGATAAAAATTCCAGAAACGTGGCGCTGTGTGGTGTCTCCAAAACTCTCTAGGAAGTTTCAGTAAATCGTCCTTCATTTTACTGTTTCGTGACTTTGACTATTTACTGTGACGTAACAATACGACTTTTGTAAATCTAAAAGCTTGACTTTGGCGAAACTGCTGGAATTGCTGCAGAAGCCATAATAAAAACGATATGCAGTATTATGAGAACAGTAGATGCTGTAACACAGAATAAATACTATTTGACTGTGGCCACCCCTTCTCACTTCATGGGTGCTGTGAAGACCAGCGAAGGGAATGCAGGAAATGGGCTGCAGTATGCACCATGTGTATTATCACTAACTACTGCGATCACCAAGATATCTGTCAAGTGTGCTAATTATGGCAAATCCCCCCTTATGGTAGGCGCACAGCAAGAAACTACTGCTCGTTGTGGTGCTATGAAGGCCGATGTACTGCAGTGGACATTTACTAGCTGATGATAATGATGGTCATGATAATTATGATTTATCCCAAATTGGAAATAGCAATATAACTAACAGTAATTAAGTATTCAAATGTAACGTCATTAAGGCGATGAACGTATTTTTAAATGTATCACTTTGAAATCCAGAGTACTTGAAGTATATGCCACTATAAATTATAGTACCACAGACAACCTTAATGAACCTTGTGCTTAAAGCGAAAACTTTAGACATTTTTTGGATATGTACAGGTATAAGAAGAAGAAGGAAAAGATGACGGTGCACAGTAAAAAATATAAGAAAAAGTACGATACTTATGTAGGTAGGTACTCTTTACCATTTATACGAACATTCTAATAACTAAGTTACCTTGTTGTACGACTAACATTAATAACCAAGGTGCTCCGTCAATCCCTAGTAGGTAAAGGGCTGATTCCACTGATAGAAACCTAAAAGTAAGAAATTTACTGCACTTTGAGGACCTATTCTGCTCAACATGCCGAAGACCCTCATTAGATCTTCACATATTTTTTGAGACTAACTTATAGTTAATACCTTTCAAATAAAAAACTATCGAAATCGGATTTAATAAGGCGGAGATATTCAGTAGCGCTTTTTACCCTTTTTTGGGGAAATTACCCCCCAATCAAACAATCCGACAACTAAAAAATTCTAAAAATTCACTTAACCTGTATACCAAGTTTATATAAATAATACTAAATGATAAAAAGTATCCTATGTTTTATTCTAGGGTATAAGTTATCTCCATTCGAAATTTATCAAAATCCGTCCAACCGTTATCGCGTGAAAGCTCCCCAAACAAACAAACAAACAAACAAACAGACAAACAAACAAACAGACAACTTTTCACTTTTATATATTGGTACGGATGTTCAAAATAAAAAAAAAACTGTACTTTTATGTATGCGCGTTAAAAGTACGAGTTTCCTTGGTGACGGAAACTACTTGTAGGTACTTTTATGTTTGCGCGCTCAGCTCCCCAAAGACCCACTTCATACTGTTGCACGTGCAGATCCCAATTGACGGCCAACTTCATATTGTTGCACACGCAGATCCCTATTGATGGCTATCTTCATACTGCTGCGCGCGCATCGCATAATTTTCGTAACAGATGCGGCTCGCAACTATACTAACTTTTACTCTCAACTAAAACGCGCTAAATAAAGTATAACTACAAAAATTAAAGAAAAATTACGTAGGTTCTAGTTACGCCGATACGATTAGCCAACGTGATATTTATATTTTCTTGAAGTAAACTACCTCTATCATGCTAACTGTAGTTTTAGACTGGCAGCCCAATGCGCGAGTATAGCTAGCGGCACGTAAGTCTAGCGGTGAATGAAACGTGGCGGGGATCTTGGCACAGTCAGTTTTCGGGATAAAAAGTATTCAACATTTTAACATACTAAATTAACTTTGACTTCAAGCGCGGATCCAAAGGGGGGGATGATGGGGGGGAGGGGGGGGGGGGGTCATGGTGGTCATGATCCCCCCCCCTGGGCATATGTCAATCAGTTTTTTTTTAGTTCCATTTGTTATTTTCACATGTTTTATTATGTTTATTTTGTACACTGATAAAAACAACTAAAAATTTCCGTTGTTTTTTTTTCTAATTTGAATTCTATTAATTTGTATATTTAGTTTTATAGCGTAATAATTAATGTAATTGGTGCAAACCGTTTTAATTCAATAAATAAATAAATAAATTTCCTAAGTACAATGTGAACAACACCACAAAACACCTAATGATCAACCATTGACGTAGGAAATGTCTACTATGGATCTGACGGATTAATTGACAGTTGACAGTTACACATTTGACACTGTTTGATTTGACAGCTTGTTTTTTTAATTCTCGGTTTGGCCTATGTAATAACAGCTACAAATCCTGTGAATTTCTTAAAAAAATATAATTCAACTATAAATATAAATAATGAATAATTAATGAAACGAAAAAAATATATTGTTAATTGCGTAAAATTTTATAATATCATGACCACAGAATACATAATACGACATGACTCAGATGTGTTAGTAACTGACATAAATCAAGACATTAATGAAAATATTGGAAAATAACCTCTATAAACCTTAGTCTTTATGACACATTCAGCTTCCTCACTGCCAATTTCAAATCCACGACAATGACGATTTCTCCCATGAAACTAATCTGCGGTTACTTGCAAAGGGAGTTTCCCGATATGTCTCGGCACCGCCTCCGGCCGTTGCTGACCGCTGTCCCGGGTCTCCTGGGACCGCTGACTATTAAAGTGCTAAGAGGGACATTAGAGGCCCAAGGGGACTGTCATCCGAATAATTTAACGTCTTAATTGTGTTTGGTTTTTGTGGGTGTCGGCAATTTGAGGCTATTGTTTGATGTACGGTGTGGTCATCATTTCTGTTTAATGGTGTTTGATTAATATAGTCCGGTTTTTTACATTTTACTTATTGACTGCCTATCTCGGCGATGTGTGCATCGTAATAAGCTGCTCTAAAACAACATTCACATGCGACTGCACGCTCACAGACTTATGAAACAGTCAAGACTGTCGTCCATTTTCAACATCTATTACTCCTATCGAATGCATCGATAATAAGACTTTTTTGACATGCAAGAAAATAGTTCTAGAAATAGTACCTGTTCGAACTCCTTCTTTAATGTTACCTGGTGCTACATTTAAATTCGCCATCATGATCAACTTATAATAATACAGTTTTCTACTAAACAAATATACTTATTTTCCTCTGATTTGTCCACTCTCCTATATAATCAAAAAATTCAGATGAATAAACATTGCTGCAAAACCAATCTCATTAAGAACTGCATATCAAATAAATCCACGCTTACGTAATGAATGTTTTTCTTGCAAAACCGTCCCTGTCTTACCAAAATATTAATATTGGGCGTCGGTCGTAGGGTGAATACCAAATTAACATTTGCTACCTTCGCAAACATCAAGACACCGGATACAATGTTTGCTTCCATGTAAGGGCCTTTGGATGAATCTTAATCTTCCTGACTCAGGTACCCTTGGATCTGGGTTGACCACGCTTTGCGCTTTTTGGGAGAACTGTCATTAATTGTCATTAGTGGCCTGGCGGTTTACTAGTGCGACTTAGAATCCGACGATACTGGGTTCGATTTTCCATCGCTCCGTGCTTCGGTGGCACGTTAAGCTCGGTCTCGGCTTTTATTAATTAAAAGCGGCCATGACAGAGGCCACCGAGCGTCCTAAAAACTGTTGACACCAGATGCCAGCATGGGTTATCGCATTACTTTACGCCAAACAAACAAACAAATGAATGTGTAGTTTTTACATCCACGCAGAAGATAGATCTAGATAGAGGTGAGATCTATGACACAGTATTGTTAATAATGGGAGAGTAGTGGTTTAATTGATAAGAACATTATAATGTTGGTCGAGCTCGTTCATCAAGAAGGTAGGTACTTACCCGAAGGATAACAAACACTGCAGACAAGTGAAATTCAAAATTTAAATACCCCCGAAACATTAATTATAGTTACGAACTATAATTAATGTTTTTAATTGAATAGCGCTAGCGCGCTATTCAAAAGAACAGGAAGAGCTCAAAATGTATAGATGAAATAGACGGAATATAATCCCAGCGATAAAATGTATGCTAGGTGTGGCCAAATTCACAAGTCTTGGAACTTTTGCCAATAGACCTTAAAATAAAAACGAACACGCCGCAACGAGACTGAACGAGACGGACGAAAATACTCGAGAATCAAGAAACTAAAACAAGGTGCGATAGACAGATAAATCCGTCGCGCTAGCACATAATGTGCGAGATATGTACGAGAGCGACGGCAATATACATTTATGCGCTTGCGATAGAGATAAGTAGTGAGGGGTCATTGTACGGATTTATCTGTCTAACGTGGCCGTGCTTTAGACTGACGGAATACAGTCCCAGAATCGCCGAGCCTATGGTGGCCCTATTAGCCCGCATATATAACTTAATCGGCACCCTCGCCCTAACTCGCCTCTAATTGTTTGCTCCCGATATTGTCGACGGCCATATTCATATTCTATAATGCCATTCTGTGTTTGCATGTAAACTGGTTCTGGTTTCACATCACTGCTATAAACTAGACGAGTTTACTAATTTGGATTATTCCAGATTATTGATATTTTCACATTTTTATTTGTAGTATTAAGATTCAGTCTATTAATAATTGCCCGAGTGAGCGCGAAGCGCTAGCGAACCGTCTCTGTTTCAGCTTCGGCAAAAATTCTTTCGTATGTCCGGATTTCTGACCGGATGTCTGTCCGGCTATTCTCAACCGATCTAGACGAAACTTGTTATACAGGTTAAGCGAATTTTCAGAATTTTTAGTCGTCGGGGATTTTTGATTGGGTACTTCCCCCAAAAAACGGTAATAAGTGGGCTACTTATTATCTGTGCCATATTAAATCCGATTTAAATGTTTTTTTTTTTAGTAACTTTAAGTTTTTTAGTTTCATAAAAATTTGGTAAAGATTTGACGAAGACCTTCGGCGTGACGAGCTGAATAGCTCCTCAAAATGCAGTAAATTTCACACTTTTAGGTTTCTACCAGTGGAATCAGCCCTTTACCTACTAGGTAAGGATTGATGGAGCAACTTGGTTATTAATGTTAGTGTTACAATAAGGTAACTAGTTGGCGCTACTGTGCACCGCTAGATTGTTCTACAGCTCACAGCGCCACTAGTAATACTTTGTTTCATACTAACGGCAGTGTAATTTGCCTTAATGTTACTTTACCTAATAATTAAAACTTTATGGTTGAAACTAATATATTATAGTAGAGTAATAATAATGGATGTGGAATTGTGTACATTTGTTTTCATGCAAAGCAGACCTTTGTGCTCCCATATTCGCAAATAGTCTGAAGCTGAAGAATGATTCAAGTTAAAATTATTCATTAAATTTAGTTCGAGTATTTTTATCTTTTAACGTGCCTATTAACCCCGTTTATATCTCAAACCATGCTCAATACTTTGTGTCAATTTCTTGACAATAAATACCTCTTCCGTAGTATTTGACAATACCTGCGAAATTTAACAAGTTCTTAAGCGTATTTTCATTAGAGTTAATTTCATTGCGTGTAAGAAAGAACCTTCATTACGTCACGTTCCTTATAAATTCCTCTGCATCCTTTTCACTTCTAAGTTGCTGTGTATATAAGAAATTACCACTTATTCTGTATTCCACGGTACGAAGGGATCGTCACATAATATTGTGCGCCAAGAGTTCAACAGTCGTGACGAATAGCACTCATAAACTCGCATGCTCTTCCTTATTATGCACTCCTGGTACATTTAAATGTCTCACAGGAAACTTACGTATAATTAAAAGGGAGAGTTTTCAGTTATTTTCTTTGGAAGGAAAATGGAGAGTCGTACCGAAGTTGTTAGACAAAATAAAATACATAACTTAACAAGGAGGTAACATTTTAATTTATGAGAACGATATTATTTCAATATTCACCCGATTAGTCGATGACCTAAATTAGACGACAAAATAAATACAAATATATTTTTTAGTGGGCATTGTGGTAATCAAAAATAAGCAAGCTGTGGTGGGCAAATTAAAATGGCGACGGAAACCAATAAATAGACCCGGAATTTTATTGTGCTTCTCGTCTTCATTTTTCCTACTCCATTTGCGATTCAACATAGCAATTAAAAACAGCGTTTTCCTGGTCGCCGTCGCCGACTCAAAATAAACAGTAGAATTTAGACAGAACGGGATCCGGTGTTTTCCTTTAATTAGCATATCTGTGTTGTCTTGTGCCTTCGTTGTTACATCATTTCCATATGGAAAAATGATACGAATCCCAAGCTTATTAGTTCGAGAGTTGACGGTCAATTTGAGTCAGGTGATTAGTATTTTAAGTTTGAACAAAGTTGCTACAATTCCAGTGCATTACTATCAAATACCAAATCAATGTATTTTGACATTGTGATAGTTTTCTTTTCGTTAATAGATACGAACTATATTACTTATATATAAACGAGTTATAATCGAAAGTGCTGAAAAACCCGACTGCGAACAAAGCCTAAACGTGGCAAAAATGTGAGTGAGAATGATTGCCAACCACCTTTAAAGATATAGGTATAGGATTATAGATCCTAAATGGTCGTTCGAAATGAAAAAAAGATTAGAGAGACCCAAAATGACTTTCAAATGCCTTTTCTATGATACCCCACATAACATAGTTCGTCGAGTTTCATATTTTTATTTTTTACAATATGTCGTCTAGTTGTCGCCATATTGAGTTTTGATGACTGTCATGTTTTTAGGGATCTGATCTGTCGCATGATGCACCATATGCATAGTGCGCACGCGCGTGACCACGCGCTTCTAAACTCGACATATCTATTTACCTAAGAATCACCAATATTGGCCACAAAGTAACAGTCATATATACATAGGCTGATAAACACGTTCTTTTTACCACAAAGTCGGGTAAAAAGAACGTGCGACTTCATTTTAATAGCATAACAGTATTAAAAGCGTTTGAAGGGTAATTAGTCATTTTCTGCATTCTAATGACAACTCTTTATCGAAAGATTTTCGGGTACGTACTTTATTTAAATACTAGTTTTCCCGCCCTGACTTCGTCCGCACGGACTACTGTTTATCGTGAAAAAAGCATCCTATCTTCTTCTAGAATATTAAAAACCAATGCAAAAGCACCAACGCTTTTGATGTTTTTTGACAGACTTATTATTTCGTTTCCATGGCACAGACCATTCTGAGATGGCAACCGTTTTTTACAGTGAGTAATCAACATTTTCCAGTTTTCCCGTGGAAACTTACAACTTTCAGGGATAAAAAGTATCCTATGTTTTATTCCAGGGTATAAGCTATCTCCATTCTAAATTTCATCAAAATCCGTCCAGCCGTTATCGCGTGAAAGTTCGCCAAACAAACAAACAAACAAACGAACAAACAAACAAACAACGTTTCACTTTTATATATTGGTATGGATATGGATAACAAGAGAATTTATAAAAAAAATATGAAGTTTTCTAAGTGTTAGATGAAATGGTTCAAAAATTTGCCTTGCAAAGAACTTTTCTTTAACTTAAAATGCTACCAACTCCCACTCCACAAGCAATATGTGTCGCAAGAAGCCCCCCTTTCAAAATTATACGCGCATTAATTTGCCATATTAATTTCGCCGTAAAACTCTGCTCGCGACAAGGCGGGGAATCCAGTCCGGGAATTTGGGAAGTTTCGCGTCCCAAGCGGCCGCTTGTTCACACAATCGCTTGTTCTACTTGTGCTGTGTATTCTGTGGTACTATAGGCTACGCGCCTTTATGGGCTTGTGACACAGTGTGAACTGATACAGAAAGTGATCTAATGCGTTTTTCCAAGAATGGATTTTCATTATCACCATCAATGGAAGATTTGCGGTTGCAATTTGAAGTTTTTGTGACAATAAATCCATCTAAGCTCTATAGAGTACTGACTATGATAAATATATTTTTAGAACCTGTAATTAGGTAGTTAATTATTTAAATGGGACTTTATTGCACCTTGACGTTGCAATAAAGTCAATCAGTAAAGTCAGTCCTCAAGTTGTCAGTGCAACTTGATCGAAACGTCGAAACGAACTAGCAGGTTTTAGCATCGAGAAGAACGACCGTTTTCTCCAACTACCCGCATTTGTTTATGGTTTTGCTTTAGCGCGATTAAGTCCCGTTTAACTAATTAATTAGGTGTTCGAATCGTGAAAATTGTAACTTTTTTTTGAATGTCTTAGATTTATCTGAAGGACAAGATTCATAATGAAGATATCCGACGAAAAACCAAGGTAACAGACATAGTTCAAAGGATAAGCAAGCTATTCAAAGTGACAGTGGGCTGGTCACATTTCCCGAAGAGCCGATAACCGTTCGGATAGATGAGTACTCTAATGGAGATTACGTTTAGGCTAACGCAGTGTAGGTCGCCCTGTGGCCAGGTGGAGTGACGATCTTCGAAAACCGGTCGGAAGAAAATGGGTGAGGAAAGCTGAAGACTGAGCTTAGTGGCATGCATTAGGAGAGGCCTACGTCCAGCAGTGGACAGACATAGGCTGGTGATGATGATTATGAGATACCACAGCTAAATTATTTTTAAAAAATGCATTAAAAAAATGTGCCTATTTAATGGACACAAAGTAGTCTACATTTTAAATCCATCAAACGATTCGTTGCCATTTAAAAATCTTATGAAACGATAACGATAACGCTGTCAAATTTGGAATGAGTTCAGTTTGTACCAAGAGAATTAAAACCAAAACTTATCTAAGCAATTTACTGTGACATTCTTCAATGTCCATAAAAAAATATCCTACTTGTATATGTGTGCATGAGCCAAATTTTGTTCCAACATAATTTCCAAACAGATGTGACTTGCACTTCTGTGAGAGTAGCTTCGGCCCTACAGCTACACGCACAGGAGGGATACGTGTGTTATTGCTAATAACGGGGTTGTAAAACCCTTTCGTACGGTACATTGTTTCGTTAATGTTTAATCAACGTCTGTTTGAGATTTACGTGAGCGTGGGCTTTCTTTTGAATACTGGTTCTAACAATTAATAAGCCTACTTGATATTATTCTATGTACTGAATTCCTTCTTCTAGAAACGTTTTTCAGGGTTTCATAGGCAAACGAAACTCATTCGCCATGTCCGTCTGTCCACCCGGCCGTCTGTCCACCCGGCCGTCTGTCCATCTGTCTGTATGACAAAGCTATTTTATTCAGAAACTATTAATTATCCCTATATATACCGCATTTTTTGTTCGCGTCAACTCTGAACAAATTCGATAGTAAGAAACGTAATCCAACCGTTAAAACCACTTTGTTGGCGTATGACGTAAAAACTACTGGACCGATTGCAATGCGATTTTTACAGTTGAGTAGCTTAGGGTATGGCACCCTCAGTAAAAACAGCCAAGTGCGTGTCTGACATGCATAGGCATATCAGGCACGCACTTGGCTGTTTTGTTTTATTTTGTTATAAACATATAGTAATAACTTGTTTTAGACACTAATAGACTAACCCCCTTACTTATAAAAAGTTATGCAATGGTTATGCAATGATTAAGAATTCCGCGCAGTACAATATTGTACTGCGCAGTTTTACTAATCATTACTTAATCATTGCATAACTTTTTATAAGTAAGGGAGTAAATCATTTCCATTAGGTACGAGTATATCGAAAGGTCTAAGCTGAACAACAGTTTGCAACGGTGTGGCATATGGCGTTAGGACAGAGAATATAATTTGGACGGTTTATCAATGGACGTTAACGTTATTACGTTATTCTGGTGATATTAGTGTATCAGTTAAATAATCTCTATCGGGCCAGTTTCCAATTGTTTGATATATTTTTTGCCAAGAAGAAGAAATACAAGTTGTAATATCCAATATTGAGAGATTTCTCGAACCCCTACATAACGCATCCAATTTTGATTGATAGATAACAAAAATGCGCAAATAACGGGCTACTTTCCATTCCCAAATCATTCCTTCTCAAGGTGCAGCGGAGCGATTCATCAGGGCTGACAGCTGGCGAGGCTCATTTTTAATGCCCTCGAAGTGTCCGCACGAAACGATACGGTTGCGTATAACCATTGATACGCTGACGTGCCAACCCTAGGGGATCGAGTGGTCAATCGGGGTGTAATTTATGATGGCGAATCTTACTGCATTAGAAGGTAAGGACGGTTTCCCTTGGTAAAAATTTGGTAGTATTGAATTAATGTAGAAGTGTAAGTTAGGTATTCATAATATTACTACTGCATTATTATTCGTGTCATTAATTAAAAGTGCAATATGTTCAATATTCAAATTATTAAAAAAAGTAAAAAAAAACGTAAATTAACATTCAATATGGAAAGTCCACCGCGTCGTAGCTCGTGTTGAATGTCTTCTCATATTCATAAATAGTGCAAACTTTGTTTACCGCCATAGGGATGCTATTTCAAATAATCATTCCTTATTGTACCTCTAAGATATTCTAGGAATCTTTCCTCTAAATTTCAAATCTCTAGGTGCACCAGTTAAGGCTGTACGCTATTTGTCAGTCAGTTAGTCAGTAGGTAGTGTCACGGTACTGTTATTACCAGACTGCACAACGCAAAGGCCCGGTAACGTGTTTGTTATCAGACTATATATGTATGTCTTTTCCTTTGTGGCACTATGTAGACCAAATGCGTGGACCGATTTTGATGATTCTTACGTCAACCGATTTGTTTTTGCGAGTGCTACTAAAAACATTACCAAATTAACAGTGTCCAGTGTATATAGGGGTATCTTTGATTAGGTATTTGAAAATCAACTTTAGGTTTCTCTTATCGGTTTCATTTAGAACTAGCTGTGCCCGCGGGTTTGCTCGTGTGGTCAAAATTCATGGGTGTTTTTCATTTCAAATGACTATTTAGGATCCACAACGATTTAAAGATGGTTAACAACCATTCTCAGTAATTCTTTTAAAAATAAAGTAAAAAATTCAAAATAAAATAAATTATTATAAAAATAAAAAAAACCGACTGTGAACAAAACTAAAAAGAGGCAAACAAGCTTTAGATTATTGATTTTTATAATAATTTATTATAAAATAGGATAGATGATTGTGTTTGAGTCTTTCAATATAATATGAACTGGTAGAGTTAAGATATATATAAATATTACAGCGGATTACCTGTCTGATTCTAAAATTAGTTTGCAAAGTCACGTCAACAATTGAGATGTAATCAAGCACACCGCCTGGAATGGCAAGTCGGATCAAACAGCAATATGTTACCGTAACTCATCCCTACATCTATCCCGTATCTACGGCCCGACCGTGATAAGCGTTTTCTCATGACTTGCATATTCGAAGGAACTTGATGTTGTTGGCAGAGGTAATACTTTATACTGTGAAAGTTTTTTTTGTGAATAATTGTAATATTGAAAACAATACTTTCAATGAATAAGTTAAATAAAAAATATTAATTGTCACAATTAACTGCTTATACAATATTTCGTGTCTGTGCTGATAATCGTTGAAGAGTTCCATAATAAGGATCCAAGCCTGAAGGCAGCAATCATGTCATGGTAAAACCTAAAACTGTCTATCATAATAAAATCTGTACACAAAATTTCGTTTCTGTGCTGTTAATTAGACACGAAATTTTGTGTACGGATTTGTTGACTAGTCAACAGCACAGACAGACAGAAAACTGGAGCAAATCCTGGATATCACTTAAGGTCATGCTTACCTTGAAAATGCATTGTCATTGGAACTGAACCAACATGTAAAAATTCAACTCCGTAGCATATAAAAGGAAGATATTCTAATTCAGCTTGCAAGATTTGACCTAAAAACATACATACAAATATTGCAAGTTAAAAGCTTTGAATTTTAAAAATAGGCTTTAAATGGATTTAGTAAAAACTACTGAACCAATTTTCACGCAATGTATGTTGAACAACACCAGTGGTAAACTAACATCAAATCAGATCAGAAATCTCGGGGACATGAGCAACAACATGATGTTTCTGGTTAAACCTTTGGAAGTCGCTGTAAGAATAAAATTAAGATTTGACTTATAAAAAAAGAAAGAAGAATCTTATCAATCGCTGAAACATTAGGCTACTATATGGTTTTGGACCGAAACTTGGCAACCTTCACCTCTTGATCAGTGGCCAAGTTAAGGTCTTGTTAAGAACAGCCGGAAGTAAGGGGCAACAGAGAAGATGCGACATTGACTGGACGGCAACACCACAGTCACTCCACCTGATTTCTTAGACAACATCGGTACCTGTTTTCTCGACAGATAATAAGATAAGATAACACATTCAATAATTTCTGTTTAGTCAATTTATCACAACAAATTTTATTTTTTTCATGTTTGGACGATGCAGAATGTACTTAAAAGAAACACTGTACCAATGGAATAACTACCACTGTGATTGTTCATTTCACAGTACTGACATGAATCGAAAACCAGTTACCACGATTCTCAGCGTTTCACAGTAGCTCTCAGCTTCCCAAGACGCGCTAGGGAGCGCGACCACGCGTGAATCTAGCAATCGACATGTTTATCGCTTTAATATGAAATAAAGGGAACAGCGACAGGGTTGCCAGATATCAATATAAAATATAAAAAAAAGGAAAAGGGACAGCCCTGCCGAGATATCGATATATGAAAAATGACGACATGCAATCGGCAAAGGAAATTGCTTTTTCTTTTTGCATTATCTTGTAGGTTTTTTAGGATCATATGCTGATGTGTTTTTAATGTAGGTATGTTATGGTAATACCGACCTCTGAGTGTATCGGGTCACCCAGGAGCCTCTGACGTGGCTTTTCGATGATCATCAATTGTTAGCAACTGGAACCGACGGCTTACAACGGCTCAAAAACGGAGCGATGGTAAATCCATACATCCTACTAATATTATAAATACGAAAGTGAGTTTGTTTGTTTGTTTGTTACACGCCTCAACTACTCAAACGATCCTCATGAATTTGCACACACGTTGCCAGAGAAAAGGACATATGGTACCTTTCATCCCGATTTAGGAAAAAACGAAAAATAAATTGTATGGGAATTGTCACTTCCATATCAAAGTGACAGGTGTCAAAATGGCAGGTGCCAAAGTGACAAGTATCAAAGTGACAGGTGTCAAAGTGACATGACAGGTCTCAAAGTTACAGGTGTCAACCCGAGGGGAGCAAAAAGGAGGGATTTTTAGAAAAATCATTCCTAAACTTATAAAAAGACATTGGTATGGGGGACGAGGATCGAACACGATGACCCAAATTTCCAATCGGCTACTACTATCGATACTACGATTATGACTATTGCTGTTGTGACTTTAAATTGCTTCTAAGTTATTATTCTGGTTACGGATTATGGCATAGTCAATAGTAATGATAATCTACCTCTTTTTTTTTGATAGGTTTTCTTAGGATTTTTATCATACACTAGCTGCGGCTCGTGGTTAGTTGTTGTTAGTTGTTGTGGTTTGCCCGCGTGCAATCTTCAAATTTCTATAAAGGTCAAAAATATATTAAAATATCTTTTTTTTCGTTTTCTTTTCTAAATTGTGTTTTTTTTAGCCATAAACCATCCCGGGCTTCATCTGAAAACCCTGCCACAGTTTCGTCATAATCTATTCAAAGGTTTAGTAGCGCATCGCGCACATACAAACATACATATATTTTTATATTGTACAGAAGATTCTTACAGTGAATCTTATTAAAACTCAGGCCATTTTTACAGGAAGCTCCAAAACAATCAGTAAAATTGATTATTCAACAATCCCCCAAATAGTTTTTGGTGGGGTTGCTGTACCATTCAGTGCTCAGGTGAAAACCTTGGCGTGATTATAGATACCTGTTTTTCTGGGGTTCCGCAACTGCAATCGGTTAGCCGGAAAATGTTTGTTTCTGCAGCCTCTCTGAATAGGTTACGTAACTTTTTACCCACTGCGACTAAAGCTGCGCTTGCTCAATCTCTCCTACTTTTTATTCTTGATTATGCCGATGCCAGCTACTTAGATATTAGAGCAGCTGAACAAGCTTGAGCGTCTTCAAAACTTCTCTGTAAGGTTTATTTTCAGTCTCCGAAAACATGACCATATATTTTTCTGAATTTCGTATAAAGCTCAAATGGCTTCCTATTCGCCTTCGCCGGAATGCTCACTTTCTCTTTCTTCTCTATAATATATTTTTTAATCCTTCTATCTCAAAGAATGATTCCAGTTTCTTCATTTATTTCTCTCCTTGTCTCTAAGATCATCAGAAAACTTAGTCCTCTTTACCCCAGTGCACACTACTTCCTTCTATGACTCCTTGTTTAATGTTCCAAGCTATGCGCCTCTGGAATGCCCTTCCTGTCGCCATCAGACATGCACAATTTATTGATAGCTTTAAATCCCTAGTCTTTTTATTTTCCTCTCCATCTCCTAACCGGCTGTAGCTATTTATCAGCACTGTTTTTTATGTAATTTAGTAAATATAATTAAATATATTTGTATTTGTGTATTGCCACACTACCGTCCCTTTTTATTGCAATTATCTTCTTACCATCCTAAGGTTGTCCAGGATAAGCATACCTATTGTTTATGTATTTTATATTATCTGTTATTTGTTTTTAACTGTGTGTCAATAAAGTATTGTATTGTATTGTATTGTATTGTAGGTACTACAATCCATAAAAAACACCATTCAAATTCCCATGTCATTCCATAAATATATGCAGACAAACCACTAAAGTTGATACATACCTCACACACGATGAATTCAAGCAACGAAGCGCCCCGTAAGGGTGCGTTCGGAATAATTTTATTTGTTTATAATTTTAATAACTCCCCATTCACGTCGTATATTACGGGCCGAGGAAGGGTGTGCATATTTTTCACTTCGTAGCTACAGTGTGGGAGAGTTCAGTTGGATACAAGGAAGGTACTTTGAAGAGTGTTTTTTTTTGCCTATATTTACCACAAAAACCGCACCGACACCGTATTACCTATAATTTTTATGTTTGAATTAATTTAAATAACTAATTTACGTTATTTTTTATTTTAGTTTGACAAGTATCAGTCATTTTATTTTAAATTTAAACTGACAGCGTTTCTACGCTCAGTATTTTCAGACCCAAAATTGCTATAAGACAAACACAACAATACAACAACAATACAATACAATACAACACAATAGAATTATATACAATAGTTATACCAAATTTATAAAATAACAAGTTAGTGGTATGTAAGCAATTGAATAAAAACACCTATTAATGAGTAAGTATAGACACTTGACTCAAAATTACCGCTAGCTCTCCTCCTATCTATTCTTACAAGGAATATTTTCACTTTACAATTTGGTGGTCGGAAAAGTGTCAAGGGTGATATTTATAGATGATCCGGATTTTCAGCCTGAAATATGCCAAGTGCTGGTCATAAACGTATATCCGTATCATAGCATAATAATTCTACGAATATTAAATCATGCTTACAAACCTTGGAACTAGTGCAGTGGGTATCTCAACCTTTTGCTGTAGCAACTAGCGCACTAGTGGTACTGGTTATGGTACCTTAAGGAAACTTGTTTCAGGATATAAAGCACAGTTCAGTGTCATTCAGGGCTTTGTACCTCCCTCCCGCCACTTCCATATCTAAGGCAATGTCTAGCTGTTTCGAGCGGACGAAATTATGGAGCATAATTCTACTCCGCTATCCTAAGCGTCTTGGCAAACGTAATATGGACGTTCATTTGGCCAGGTGGAGTGACAACCAGCGGAAGGCGGCCGGCAGAAACTGGATGAGAAGAGCCGAAGATCGGGCTCTATGGCGTTCATTGGGAGAGGCCTATATCCAGCTGTGGACGAATACAGGCTGATGATGATGATCTTAAGCGTATACTACATGGAATGACACAAAAGATACTCCTTATTTTTTATCCCGGAAAACTACCTGAAAAGGCGTCCATTCCAGCAAAGCCTATCAGTAAAATAATAATGTCTTATAAACCATAGTCTCACGATGAAAATTGATTGCTGCGCAAGACTGCCATCCAACGTGAATGGCGCTGCATTTGTGCATACTCCAAGTCACTCACAAAATGAAAATTTATAAATATACTCGTAAGCAAAACTCAACAGTTAGGCCACGAGGAAAATTTATTCCTCGTAGCCTAATCAGTTAGGCAAGCTGTTAAGCCTCGAGGAAAGGCCCCAAGTGCAAGAGTAACGCCATCAAGCACAACCTGCTAAAGTCACAGTTGTATGATAAATAAAATTCATCATTTTTTTCAGAAAAGTGCTGTTGTTTGTGATCCGAACCGTGCGGTGCGAAAGTCGACGTGCGAGATTTGAATATCAAATTGAAAGTTGGTTGCCGACTCACCTTCGTCCCGCGTTGTTTATCTTCCTTTCTTTTATTTTGTTATCGCAAGCGGTGTGCTGTTTGTTTATGTATATCAGTGGGAAGGAATACTTGAAATTATTTTGAGGGAAATATCTGATGGTTCAGATGTGAATGTTTTCTGTGCAAGATTTTACCGACGCTTCCTTCATGGCTCGAGCAGATTTTATGATTTAAGAAAAACAAATGACAGGTCAGGTTACTGCATCTATCTGTCTTGTGCCACTATTGATGAGTTACTAAGCAAACAACGGATTAATCATAATAAGAAGCCATTAAAGTTAGAAAATGGAATAAAAAAAAACGGTTAAGGAATAAATAGATTAAAAAATAAACTGAAATTATTTCGACGTGTAATGAAGATCCTTTTCCTAAAAATAATAGACAAGCGGTAGTATGTATTTCCGAAAAGTAACGCCTGAATCTATATCAGCTTTGTAAATAATAGACACTCAGGGATGAATCTTGCACTCAAATATTTCAAACAATGTTGTACATAATAGTAATGATTAATGTAAGTTATCTGGGAGAGATCGTTACTATCAATCAGGGCTTATTCGCCATGCCACACGTATGTCCTTGCCGAAAACGTGTGGCGTCGTTACGATCATTCATAAACAAATCCATGAAGATATCGTAACATTACGTGTCTGAATGGTCATAGCCTAGATCACCCAGTGTACTATAAGTTATATAAAATGTGTCATTTTTCTGTGTAGGTACATAATGTGTCTTAATCATCATTAGCCTTGCTTCGCTCCAAGCGTACTGGTCTTATTTCACTGATGAGTTTCTTACAATAAAGAGCGTTGGTGACCGAGTGGTATATACTAGTGCGCGTTAGAAACCAACGATACCTGGTTCAATCCTGGTCAGTGGTACCTTCGAGCATATATCCATCCATTCTTGGATATATGCTCTAAGGTGCGGACCAATGACTTTTCTGAATAATATGTGGATTTCAATCTCTCCATGCTTCGGAAGGTACGTTAAGCTGTCGGCCCCCGCTGTTATTGCTTACTAACAGTTATTAAGCCATGTCAGAGGCCCTCGGGTGACCTAACAAACTCTGACACTAGAAACCAGCACTACCTCATACGACAAACAAGTTACAATAACTGACAGGTACAACTACTCCAAACATCTTCACCCGAACCACAATTCCCAATATCCCAAAGGACATCTCAGCCCCGGACGACCGCCCGCCCAAGCCACCCCTGTTGTCTTAGTAAGCACTAAACGCAGGTCAAGTAAACACCCTTAATGGATTCTACCCCTGTAAATTATCATCTGCCGGATATTGAATATATTAGGGCAATATTGCTCTGTCTGACGGTATGTAAGGTGCTTGTGGCCGGTAGAGCCTTAGATCAGCAGCGGTTATGGAAATTGGTTGAATATTAACTGTGATTGTGTTATTAACTCGTATGGTTTGATTTACTATGGATTTGTGTATAAATATGTACTTCTCCGTTATTCAATTTAATTTGGATTTGGTGAGCCAGTCATAATGAACTTTGAAGAAATTAAGCTTAATATTTCATTACCTACTCATAGTGATTGAGTTTTATTCACTTTCTTATCTTCCTGTTTATTGTTAAAATTTTAACCGTATTATTTCATTAATAAATCCGAGTTATATCCACATTAAAATTAAATAAAAAATAATAATAAGACAAGTTATTATTGTGTTCCGTATTTAAAACATGCACATTGCTAAGCTATTTAATTGGATTTATTTTGCTTTCAGAGCTTTTTATTCTGAAACAATAAGCCAAAGAGAAAGGCATTTATGTTAAAATATGAGCTTTTACCAACAGTACTGGAAATATCTCTAAGAAACGCCTACCTTTGTTTTAAATTCAACTCAATATCCCGAATCCCATTTTCATTTCCATCAGCTGATCGGCACGAACTGCAAATGGAACTAACCACAAAGAAAGGTAATTAGTCCCATCGAAATCAAAGCAGAGAGATGGCAAGACCAATAAAGGCAGAGGAGATGAAGCAGACCGGTCGAGCCCTGCATATTAATCGACTAGGAAATAGATTAAAATTCCTTGTCCTCCACCGCGATCGTGTTTTCAAACAACTTTTTTTAAACATTCTGATTTACATTAGGTACTTTTTCGATGGGCCCTCGTGAATAATTTAATGAATCTTAAGAAATATCGTTTTGATTGCGACTTTTGTTCTTTTGTATTTACATACGACTAAGAAAGTTTGTAGGAAATTAAACGCGACAGTGTATTTTATTATAGGAACTAATAAATATTCTGTTTCATACAGGACTTAAAAGCTACGGGGAAAAGTTAGAAGGTGAATTTTTTCTAAATTCTTAAAAGGAATTACTCTCAGTGTAACGAAATTTAACGGATATTAAAAAGTTTAACCCGTCCTAAGAGGAGTTAATATTGACGGGCGTAGCAGATGGGACAAAGGGGGTCTTCAAAAGAATTCAAAACGGTGACAAAAAGGCGTAAAGAATCACGGAGGGAAGGGTGAAGTAACTTATGCGGCGAAGAAAGTGCCTCAAGAATTAACAAAAATAAAAGGTGACGGTCTTCTCCGGGTGACTGTTTACAGGGTGGCGAGGGGGCCTTAATTAAAGGCTTTCGCGGACTTTTCGCGATGCAATTTGCCTAAAAGACAAGAATTATTTTTATTGAAGTCATCACTAATTTCGGGAGAAAGACGGGGGTTGGCGGTGTCCTTTGTTGTGGACGAATGCTGGTTAATTGCGGGCTTTTTTGGTGCCGATGCGGGAAATAAACGGTCGGCCATTGATTATTTTAATTGCGAGAATAAAAATATGATGCCGCATTTTTGGCGTCAAAGCTTGTCAAGTGTTAAAATAATGGTTCTCATAAATTTTTGCACTTTAAAATGTTTTCTGTTATTCTTGGAAGACAACATCTTCAGGGTGGCAGGAAGGACTTAATTTATTTGGCGTGTGCAAGTCACTACTTGCACACGATGCCACTAAGACACGAAGGTACAGTGGCATCCATACCCCTGTACCTTCACAACAGTAATTTGGATTAGGCACAGAATATATACTAGTACAAATGTCGGTAAATAAAAATATAGAGACAACAATGATATGACTTTGAAATGTAAATATAGTTGACCGAGCGAGCGCGAAGCGCGAGAGAAGCGTCTCTGTTTCAGCTTCGGCAAAAATTCTTTCGTATGTCTGGATGTCTGTCCGGATTTCCGGCTGTTCTCCTCTACTGGTCGAATTTCTCAACTGATCTAGACGAAACTTTGTATACAGGAATTTTTGATTGGGGGTGGGGAGTGGAGGGGGGAAGGGGTACTTCCCTCAAGAAAGGGTAAAAAGGGGGCTATTGAATATCTCCGCCATATTAAGTCGTTTTTTTTTCTTTTTTAAAGGTAGTAACTTTAAATCAGTCTCATAAAATTTTTGTGAACATCTGATGAGGATCTTCGGCGTGATGAGCAGAATAGCTCCTCAAAATGCAGTAAATTTCTCAATTTTAAGTTCCTACCAGTATAGGTAAAGGGCTGATTCCAAAAAAGGTTATTTTTTTGGAGCACCTTGGTTATTAATGTTAGTTGTACAATAAGGTAACTAGATGGCGCTACTGTGCACCGCTAGATGATTTGCAAAAAAGTTTGTATGCGCGAGGTCTACAGCTCAAAGAGCCACTAGTTATTTGTCTAAACGAAACAAAGTCTAAACTTGTGGCGATTCCAAACAAAACTTAGCATTCTGTGAGATTCAAATTAAGCTGCATTTCCAACTTCCTTATTAGATTTTTTCCTAACAATCTAATTAAGTTCTGCAAAGCTTAAACAAAATTTAAGTAGTATTAATTATCTTTCTGCTTTATTAATAAAAGTCTTAAACTCAGTAGAAAAAATCAGAGTGGAGACAGTTGTTCCAAATCCGCGATCAGGGGAGAGAGCCAATGTAGAGAGTAAAAATTAAAATCATAAGAAAATAATTAAAGTAAGCGAATTTATTGGACACAGGCGACGTGATTAATTGCTTTTTCTCGAGCAAATCCGAAGGAAAGCAATAAGTGTCAATTTTAGTCGTTCGAGAATTCATAATAGAAATTTATTAATTGGGAAATTTTAATTAATGAGCTTTTTGAATTACAGGTTTTGTGTTTATTAGTGCTGGTGCTGCAAGAAATAATGGTTAATGTTCCGAGACGAATATTAGAATAGAATAGATGATCGTCCTATCAAATCAAAATAGTTGTTTTTTTGTCAAAAGCCAATAAATTAAAAAAAAAAACTTGCTGGTGTTTCTACGTTACAAAATTATAGCAATACTTTCTGCCCAATTGATGTTGTGCCCATAACAACTAGCATATACAGATAAACACTTAGATATACATCATTTTGTAAAAAGCGTCTGTAATTTTTGGCATGCATCAGCTTTTACCCGCAACTTCGTCCGCGTGGACTTGAGTTTATCGTGATTAAAAACTAAAATATAAAAAATAAACTATGTCCTTCCCTAGGGTTCAAACTATCTTCATGCCAAATTTCATCAAAATCGGTTTATCTGTTTAGTGAAAATAACAAATATTCAATGTTGAGATCCGGAATTAAAATGATTTAATTTCATGATAACTTTGTTTTGATTTTACAAGAATCCCATGCGTTATCTAAAATACTCGGTAACAAATGGCATCAATTTAATAATTCACTTACAGCGATCCGTCCTGTAGGGGTAACTTGACCATTAATAAATGGGAATAATACTTCAAAATTAACCCTTGCCGTTCAGCCCCTTGGAGGAATAATGAGTCAACCGCCACTTGCGATTCAACTGACATGAGATAATATTTGTCTAATTGAATAGAAAATAGGATAGATCATGTTTTAATTTGAGATTGATTGGCTCATATAAGATTGTACAACAAGTGCATGAAACAAGGCATTTTATCGAAACATTTATCCGCCAGAACCGAAGGCGAGGGTAGATATTGAGGGTTGAGTCGTGGATAAAATACCTTCTTTTTATAACGAGGCACTCTGCTATTTACTTCAATTGTGAGGAAATTATACAGTGTTATCTGATCTTTTTTTTTTTTTTTTTTTTTATTACGGTCTAGGCAATCGTTTGACCACGATCTCACCTGATGGAAAGCGATGATGTGGTCGAAGGTGTAGCACGCTTGCCTAGTAGATACCTATTCACTCTTGACTTGAACACACCGGAGTTATAATTTACCGGAAACACTGACGAGGGCAGGGCATTCCACTCCTTTGCAGTTCTTATAATAAATGAAGAAGCGTAACGCTTCGTTCTTGTGCGAGGTATTTCAACCATGAAAGGGTGGCGCTTTGCTGATCGTCTAGTCGTACGGTGATGGAAAGGTGATGGGGGAATCAGGTTGTGCAGTTCTTGTGCACACTCTCCATAGTGCAATCTGTAGAATACCGCCAGGCTTGCTACCTCACGTCGATGCGCCAGACTTTGAAGCTTACTCTTTATCAGAGTGTCATCCCCAATGAGCCTGATAGCACGTCTCTCAATTGATTCCAAAGACTCGAGCTAATACTTGGCAGAACCGTCCCAGAGGTGGCAGCAGTGCTCCATACAAGATCGGACCTGCGCTTGATAAAGATGCAAAAGCTGTCCCGGTGTGAAGTACCGCCTAACCTTAGACAAAATACCAAGTTTTTTTGCAGCTACCTTGGCTTTGGATTCAATATAAGACCCAAAATTCAGGTTTGATGTGAGTTCGACACCCAAAAGCTCCAAAAGGTCGCCTATTGGTATTGTTACACTTTGGAAAGACGGAGATCGGTGTAGAGGACTCTTTTTAGCAGAAAACAAACACGCTTGCGTTTTAGTAGCATTAAACTTAACCAGGTTAGCATCGCCCCAATTGGACACGGATTCTAAGGCTAAATTTAAACGGTTAAATTTTAACGCTAAATTTAGCCTGTCTCTGAAACTGGACAGCGTCACAGCTGGCTAGAGCATTGGAAGTGTATCTCTCAACTACAGTACTGTCATCAGCATACCCAAAGGTACCGGGCTTCAGAAGGTCATTAATGTGCAGTAAAAACAGTGTAGCCGAGAGAACCGATCCCTGAGGTACACCGGCATTGATAGCCATTTGATCAGACGAGCAGCCCTCTAAGACTACTCGAATAGATCGTTCCCTCAAGAAATCAACTATCCAATTGCATAAGCCAACAGGTAAACCATATGAGGGAAGCTTGTTTAAAAGGCCATCGTGCCAGACCCGATCAAATGTCTTCGATATGTCAAGGGAGACGGCAAGCGCCTCACCATGCATCTCGCTCAGTACGTGAGTGGCATACGCGAGAAGATCCCCAGTAGACCGGTTTCGGCGAAATCCGTATTGTCGGTCACTGAGAAGATCATTGTCTTCAAGGTATGCCAAGAGCCTAATGTTTATGACACGCTCCATACACTTACAGAGTAAGGAGATAATCGAGATGGGACGATAATTAGCCGGATCAGCACGACTACTCTTCTTTGGTACTGGTTGTACATTGGCAAGCTTCCAGCTCTTCGGAACTTTACCTGAGTGAAGAGAAAGGCGGTACAAACGCGTTAAGATGGGAGACAATTCGGGCGCACAGTTTTTCAACACAATCGCTGGTATACCATCAGGACCACTGGCCTTGTTCACATCTTATCTTACCTTATCTTACCTCATTTCATCTTATCTTATTTAAATACTATTAAGACTAGTTGCTCTGTGAGCTATGGACTACGCGCGCACAAACTTTTTTAGAAACAATCTAGCGGTGCACAGTAGCGCCATCTATTACCTTATTATAAAACTAACATGAATAACCAAGGTGCTCCATCAATCCCTACCTAGCGTGTGGGCTGATTCCACTGGTAGAAACCTAAAAGTGAGAAATTGACTGCATTTTGAGGAGCTATTCTGCTCATCATGCCGAAGATCCTCATCAGATCGTCACCAAATTTTTATGAGACCATTTTAAAATATCTATCTTTCAAATAAAAAAAATTACCATCGAAATCCGATCTAATAAGGCAAAGATATTCAGTAGCCTCTTTGTTTTGGTTTTCTTTTTGCCCTTTTTTGGGTGGAGGGGGCTCCATTCAAAAATCCCCGATGACTAAAAAATTATTAAAATTCGTTAAACCCGTATACCATGTTTCTGCGAGCTGTAGAGGAGAACAGAGATCCGGCCTTTTTGCCCAAGCTGAAACGGAGACGCTTTGCTCGCGCTTCGCGCCCGCTCGGTCAAAAAGATGAGGGCTTCCTTCCAGCCATTTTTAAAATTTTCTTTCTGACACATTATGCTCGGATCGGAGATCATAAAGAATTAGAGAAGTAAAACACTTTTATGCACGAGCAAAATATGCAGTTTTATGTCTCCTAAACCCAACATAAACAAGCACTTTCTGGGCAAGAGAAGTGAAACAACTATTTATTGTCTTTCTATATAAATATTGTTTGAGAGTAAATGTATTCTTTGTAATCCTATTATACTGGATTTGATCCTCGGCCTTAAGTTGTGTGCGGATTTGGCTTGGCTCCGTGCTTGAGAGAGTACGTTAAACCGTCAGTCCCAGTTGCTGTCAAAAGATAGCAGTCGTTATGCCACGACCTCGGGCGGCCTGACTATGGCACCACGGATCGGGGCTACCTCATTCAAAAACCAACTTATATACAATAATGATGTATCTTTTCATTTCACAATATATACACCTAAGTCAATAATACTTATTCTTTGTCTAAGTTATAAAACTATGGGAACTACAAAACCCACAGAACAGAACAAAAGAGCATTTGCTTTATATACGAGTATATGTAGAGTCAACTTTCCAAGCAATTTTCTACGCATTTAATAAGTGTACAAGATCTCTGAAAAAATATTCTCAATATGATTAAACAATTAATTGTTTAGGGTTTATATTTAAAAAACAAAGTAAGAACATATTTCCCAAATTTTTCTAATTCACAATAAGGAAACTGCCGTCAGATCAAACACTCCCAACCTCTGCCTTCATAATTCAACTCACCTACAATAAAACGGACATTAGAACCGTTACACACTTAAAATCGCATAAAATATCGCCCGCCCCGACCTTTTTAATGGTCTTGGCTCACCCTCAGCAAAAAAAAACCAAGAACGAAAAAAAGTTTCGCAAGTAGTGTAGCTAAGTATACGATGATATTTATTATTATATTAAAAGCAGATCGTGGGGTCTGAAGTGTTGCCAACGGCAAAGCCAAGCTACCTATTCTGTGACCAGCGAATTTATGGTCAAACTTCTCGCGAAGGCGACGGCGCGAGTTTTTATTATGATCAAACCAGTGGACTGTGAAAGCAGTGCCGCGGGGAGAAGCAATTTCCATAAGATAGCCTCCTGTCCGTCTCTGTCGCTCTGGTACTTTTGTTATTAAAAGTTTTGTTAGTCTTCATTTAATATGATTATGATGTAGATAATAATTATGAACAAGTCTGGAAAATAATTCTACGTTTGTAAAATTTGATAAGACATGTATTGATATCGCCCTAATGGCGGAGTCGCTGCAAGGCTTGCAAAGTATGATGACCAACCTTGATGATGCATCTCGACGCATCGGTCTCAGAATGAACGAAGTTATCTAACCAAGATCATGTTTAACGATCTTATTGACGCGGAACCGATTACAGTTATAGTTACAGTTATAGCTAATGGTGTACTTCTTGAACTTATCCAACAATATGTTACCTTGGACAAATATTGCAATATGGTAAGAACAACTTTGAGAAGTAATCCAACAGAAGAATTCAGCTTGCCAAATTACCAAAGCTTGCCAAATGCTGCCCAGCCTTCGTCAAGTCTTCTCGTCGTCCATACCACAGTCTGAATACAAAAGTCTTTAATCAGTGCATCCTACCAGTAATGACCTACAGAGCCAAAACGTGGACACTCACGGTTAAACTGGTCAACAATTTAAGGTCACTCAGCGAGATAGAGAGCTGTGCTTGGAGTTTCTCAGAAGGACAAGATTCTTTATGAAGATATCCGACGGAGAACCAAGGTGACCGACATATCTCTTAGGATAAGCAAGCTAAAGGGCTTTGGGGCAGACGAGTTATAGACGTTTAGGCAAACGTGGTCGTTTAGACCACGTTCATACGCATCACGAAACAACTACAGGACCGATCGCGATGCAGTTTCACTGCAGCTTAGGTTTTGACTTAAAATCTGGTGTACATTGTATTGTAATTAGATGAGTAGAAGCAGAGCACTCGATAAAAACTATTTGACGGCGCACTTTTGGTCCTGGAATGACACATAGGTTACATTTAAACCAGATAAATGACCACGTGGGCAAAGCCGAGGGCACATCTAGTAATTCATAATGATTTATTCAGTTCTTGTGCGAAGTATCAGGAGAATAATGAAAATATTTCAAAGGATTTGAAGCAAACGCACTGCTATTTTATAAACCAACTTTTTTTTACGAATCTTTTTTTTCACAATTCATTATACCGAGCCGTCGATTTCCTATAAGCATCGATTCTTCAACCTCAAAAAATATCTGGACACTTGGAAACGACCAGTAGTAAAACGAGCAGTAAAAACCTTAAATAGGATGTTCACTGCATCATCAGAGATAAGCCTATGTCAAGCCGTGGACAAACATAGGCTGATGACTCTTCTAGTGAACGCTACTGAGGCTGATCTTCGGCACCTCTCATCCAGTTCGTGCCAGCTGATATTCGCAAGTCACACGTCACTCCACCTGCCAGCGTGCGCCCAACACTACGTTTGCCTAAAAGCGTTCTCCACTCTAGAACTCGTAACCCCAACGGTTGTCGGTTGTTCAAATGCCCAGCCCTTTGCAACTTTGCCATAAATTCACCATGTTCTCTAAAAAGGTTGATCAGCTTATATTTTGGACTAAGTAATAGATATGATCACGTTCTACCGCCTCCCAAGTTAAAAATCCACTGATACATATTTTACATTGTACATATTTTTACAATAAATAAATTAAATTGACTTCAGCTTGCTAATTTGTTGAGGAATATCGGTTACTTTGGTTGCCTGTAAAATCCCTTCATTGATTTTTTCCCCTTGAAGTTTACTTGCCAATTTTACATTTACACACGAAGTAAAGGAACAATAATTGGTATTCGCTTATCGTAAAAAGAAGAAATATAAACAGACGAATTGTAAACTCCCACTGATTCGCAAAACTTTAAGTAAGACGCAAAAAATGGGGATATGAAAAGAAATAATTTTCCGCTCGAGTCGTCTGTGCAAATGAGCTGAATGGAGGACCTCTCATGCGAATGATTGAGTGCTGATGAAACAATGTGAAACTTTGTAGGTAGGTATAAGCTGAAGGAATCTGTGAATACCTGCCCTGCCATATTTGTAAGTAGATGGTAGATAATATTATAAAAGCGAAAGTGTATCTGTCTTTTCATGACTAATCGGCAGAACCGATCTTGTTTTAAATTAGTAACTAAATTAGTGACTAAATGAGCTTGTCGCTCACCTGAAGGTAAATGTCACGCCTGCCCCAATTGCAGTTCCTGCCACCCAGAACTTTGTTTGCAAAATCTCGCGAGTCACTGCGCGCGTTGCCCTAAGATATTGGTTTTTAAGTCTCATAAATGAAATCTTTCTGAAATTGATGAAATTTGGTATGGAGATTGAACCTTGAAGAAGGATAGGTACTTTTAGTCCGCGCGGACGGAGTCACGGGAAAAAGCTAGTAATATTAAATTTAGGTAATTTAGTACTTACTGTGAAGATGGTGTGGAAGTAGTTAAAAGTACCTACTCAGACACAGAATCAGACAGAATCCCCGAGCAATAAACTGAATTACGAAAGATACCACGAGGGAACTTTAAAATTCTGGTGTTTTGTTTGAAAAAAAAAAACTGCCGACGGACACGCATAGACTTAGGGTTTCCCAGCCAAGTTCTTAAGCAGGTAGCATAGGATTCTAGCTACAAATAGACTCAAGCAATAAAGGTTGCAAGGTAGCGGTGACTTTTTACAACCATGTTAGTAATACCATTCGGAAAAACACAGCGAGTAGCGAAGAAAACTCTAAAATGGCCAAAGAAATGGAAAATTAGACCAAATCTTTTTCATTCATTGTAACAAACTGTACTTCCTAACACTGCCCTTAAAATATTGAACATAATTTACACGAAGTCTAGCCCTGTATTTTGGTAATACCTATTTGCACTAGTTACTATAATTCAAAGCAACATTAACTAAAACTATATGCTATGTAGCTAGGCTACATGAACGAAAAAGTCTAGAGCCAATTAGCCCACTCTAAACAACGAATACATAAATTGTTTACATGGACTTGCCGTTTCAGAAGAATGAGACATCTAGCGACGAGTAGAGGCACTATCTAAGACTGATAGTAGAAATCAGAACCAAACAAATCTGTAGGTGTACCTATAAAAAAAGTAGTGCCATCTATCACTGAGCATTGACATTGATGCAAGCTTTGCTAGTGTTTACTCACTTTACCGTTGTGTGCACAATTGTACATAAATAAAAAACTTTCTTTTCTTTCACTTTCAATAATAAATTGGGTCTACAGAAAAGGACAGGTAATGCTCTCCAATAAAATCGTAGTGTGAGTGACTTAGTTCATTTGATATCAATGTTTGCTAGTGTAGAGCCAACAGAATAAAGAATAGTATTTGCTCTTTGCTTTACTGCTCGCCTAGTACAATCCGTAGCAAATACAGAGGAAGGCGTTGCAGCACTGTGAGAACAGCAGGAGTGACGTCATTTCTAGCTAGAACTTATGAAACTTGTAGAATTTATTTTAGCAATTCAAACAAAATTTTCAAAATTGAGCACTGGTAAAAAGTGCACTCTGATACAGTCTTAGTTTTACGGCTATTCCAAAGTAGGCATCTAGTTTAAATAATTAATTTTACAACAAAGAAAGTAAGCTTTTACGCTACGATGTACCGATGGCACAGGGTAAATAACTTATAATAGTAATGTTACATTCAAGTAAACCTATAAATTATTCCACCTTTCACTTTATTTTTAGGCGCGATAAATCGGTGGCCAGGTAAAAATTACATTCAGCAAGGTTAACATCATAGGCAATAGCGGCAGCATACTACAGGATAAAATCGTGTTGTAGTTATAAATTTATTATTTAATAGTATAACCATATGTGTAATAAAAGGATTTATTACACATATCCTTTATCCTTTTATTACACATATGGTATAACTTTCCATTTCCATTATTTCAATGCGCTTTTCAAAAACCAAATATAACCATTCTACGTCACGCGGTCATTTTTCCGGTGTGAAAGGAATCATAATGTAGGATCTAAAGTAAGTAGTACCTACATAATTACAAAGTTACTTTAGAATCCATTTAAAAATTTCGGGACAATAAACATACATTTTACATAGACCTTCGCCTTTATAAACATTATAGTAGTTAATATTTATTATTATTTTCAGCCATGACTGTCCCACTGCAGGGCAAAGTTCTCCAAAGTATAATTTAGTAGGTGATTTAATTATGCTTTCATTTTGTACTGGTGACGAAACAGGATCTAAAACTGTTGAAGCCCCAAAAAAGCAAACTTGCTTTTTCTTGTTATTCAATACCAGTTTTTGGTATAATCTTAGTATTAGCACAGAATAAAAATACTACGTAATATGTCTTGTGTCGGCAGCAGCTTTCCCCAAGTATTATTAAGGTTTTATAACATTGTTATAGCGATGAGGTGGGCAATGAATAAATTCATCTATAAATAAAATAAATTGTTAAATAAGTTTAAAACTTTATATTTTATAACAAATATATAACTGAAGACTGTCGTTTCAGTGCACTTCGTATCGTAGAGTATTAAAGAAATAAATGTACTTAAACACTAGTTTCATATGTACATGGAGTATTATTATAACTAATTACAATTTATAATTTAAATAATAATAATTGTTAAAACTGTAATACTTTCAACAGCGACGTCATATAAATATTTACAAGTTAATCCTAAATTATACTAGATTATATTAATTTATTTGTAATAAACCAGTCATCAAATAAGGCAGTTGATATAAAATATAATAATATTTACAAAATATTGGACGGATGTCACAAGTCTTATTATTTCAAATTAACGTGACGCAATGAATTTACACCATAATAATACTCTTTTGGTTACACAATAATAAGGCACTCGTAATATTTTTAATTATTAAAATAATAATAATCAATAAGAAGTCGAACTACTGTCTAATTGCTTAGTTTGGACATCATCATAAGCAATGGTAAAAACACTTTTCTTTTCTGTTATTGGTAGCCTTTTTATGTTACCAGTTTGTTGAACTAAAGTGTTCATGGCTATACCAGAATCGTTGTCTTCAATCTTTGATGTCAATCTATGACTGACATCACTGTCTCCTCCAATATTAATCTTAGAAACGTGGACTTCTGGAGCATTCTTTATGTCTTCTTCGTAGCTCGTAGATATAGATATGCTATGAGTCAAAGCACTTTCGGAAATTTCTTGCTTTTCCTTATTTTTCACGTTATCCTGGTTAACGTATATTGGCTGATCTGGTTGTTTTCGCGGTAAAGGAATGTTAGGTTGACTTCCTAAGTATTTTGGAATGTGTGTAGGTTGGATATAGCACAGAGGATTTTGATTCTCGTAGTTGTGTTCATATCGATGTTCAGAATGCTGAAGCAAAGGATGTACGTCAGGCAGTGGTCCTTCAGGGACGGGAGTGACTTTTTCCTCCTTGAGCAAGCGCGGGTGAATAAACTCATTTTCTTTTCCTTTGAAGTTTTTTTTTACCTCAGATTCTTGGTTTTCTTTTGTAATTATTTTGCCATAACGACCAGTTTTGTCATCTTCGTTTTTTGATTTCGTATATCGCTTAGGTTTGTTGGGAATGACTTTCTCTGGAGCTGGTTGCTTTGATGTCGCTGCTGATTTCTTACCGTACCATTGCATGTATCGAGGCAAGCTCTTTTGAGGTTTAATGTCTGGTGATTTCACTGATTCAGTGTCGTTTGTCTTCTTTTTGATTGACTCATTACTACTGGAATTTTCTTTTTTAGAACTTCTTTCGTCTAAATCCGGTGATTTGAGCTTTAGCAATTCAGCTTCATCACGCGCCTCTGTGGATGAACCTTGCCTTGAAAATACCAAATTACGCCCTTCTCTAGCTGATGCTGAACTACTTCGGCTTTTACTACTCTCGTGTTCAAGAGCAAGTTTAGAGGATGCCTCTTCTAAAGCTACAGGAGATTGCCTTTGAAGTCTTAATCGCTTCCCACTTACGTCAGAATCAATTTTATCTTCCAGAGAATCTGAAATCTCCATCAAGATTTCTCGCCTTTGTCTTGTCTGTTTTTCGCTTTCAGATAATTTGATCTGAGTTGAGCTCACAGTTTCATTTTTCGATGTTGTGACCACACTTTTCGTTCTGTCACCATATTTTTTGACATGCTCTTCTCTTTCGTTAGTTTTACTAACTTTAACAAATTTTTCACTTTCCAAGGACGGTGAAATTTCACTTTCTTCAAGAATTGGGGTTTTTATTTTTCGTTTTACATCATAGGCTCGTATGCTTCGTCTCGGATCTTTATACTTAATTTTTTTCTTCGGCTTTTTTCTTTTTACCCATACAGTTTTCTTTGTTTCATCGTCCTCTACCATGATTTGGGAATCATCTTCGCTATACGAATCATTATCACTTCGGGCTTTTCTACGGGATGGTTTTAAAAGTTGAGGTTCTGTCTGAGTCCCAATGTGGCATTCAGTTTGAGTGGCCATCACAGAATGTCCAGGTAAGCTCTGAGTTTCCAACTTGCTCTCGACTTGCGAAGCAGTTTCTTGATTTTGCATCATTCTTTCACGTTCTATTAAAATTTGATGCAACAATTCATTTTGCTTTCTAAGGGAAGACTCTAATAGTTCATGATTGATTGTTGATTTATTTTGCATTTCTAATAATGCAGTGTGCAGTTCCGCTTTCAGTGGCACAGAACCTGGAACATCTGGCGGGAGGTTAGAATAATCGTGATGTTGCACCACATCACTGCCAACTTGTGATCTTTGCCCATAACTTTTACCATCTCTACCAGAAATGTTATCCAAATCCGTAGTAACTTTACCCATTCTTTCTCGTATGTTTTTAGCTTCTTCCCCTTGTTCTCTGATAAATCTTTCCATAAGTAAGTCTTTACCGCTGTCAACTACGACGTATTGCGTGTGTGGAATGATAGTGACTGGTCTTTGTTGATGAGTCGGAAGATTCACATACCTTTCTTCTTCATTATTTCCTCGAGTTACAAGTCTCAATATTTCCGTGTTGCCTTCTTTAATAAAGTAATGGTCTCTGGTTAAAGAAGATGGAGCATTTGCTTTGTCTTGGATATCACGATTTTTATTGTCAGGTTTTTCGTGAGTTTTGTCTTCAGACTTGAGGAAGACGCCAACGTCGGAGCCTCGGTCTATTTCATGTCTTCGCATTGAGTCGTTATCGTGTTCTCTTCTATTGTAGTGCAATGTGGCTATCCTGTCGTAACCGTTTTCTAGGTCGTCGATGTATTCTTTGTGTTTGTTTGCGAAGGCTTTTTGGAGCTGCATTTCTTTTGTGTAGATGATGTTCGGACCGTCTCTGAAATAAACAATACGTGGTCAATAAAACTATGTAGTATTTTAGTGTATGTGCATTTTATAAAGATTATATAGTTTGTTTTAAGAAACAGCAGTTTTCGTTAGTATTATGTGACGTGACAATTCTGGATATGACAAAAACGAATGCAGGTAGTTGGAGACAACGCTCGCCCTTCTTGACTCTGACACTTCAGTTTTCTCGTGACCACGATCAATGCAACTTGATCGAAACCACAGAATAAATAAAAAAACAGAAAAAAAAAAAAAATACAGAAGGATAACTGAGTAAAGTCATTTAAATACATAGCAACTCTCGCTACAACGCAATAAAGTGCAATTTAACTCGCACAGCGCTGCGAGCTTTCAATTATATTTACCTAGAAGGCGCTCACACATTGCGTGCAGGCTAGAATGTACCGTATCACGACGCGCGAGAGCTTCCATTGCTCTAATCGTTTCAGAATCGCTCTGTCACTTTTACGCTCGGTAGGGTTGTATCAAGATATGACTAGGTACTTGTACTAGTAATTATTCTGTGATATAATATGACTTAGAGGTAACCGAATAAACAATTATGTAAAAATGTATTATTTTATTACTTATTGTTATAAATGTTGATAGTTCTATTAACTACATATAATGACACTCTTATCAGAATAGACCATTATTTGATTATATCATAATAGGTTACACTTTGATGAATAAAATGTGCCTGTACGACTTCGATGCTAAATAATGAATGAAAAAGAAAGGGCTACCTACGTAATAAAATGTCGGTATGTAGGTAATTTACGAGATTTGTCAGACCAAATGCTATGCAGTACCTTCTAGGTTTTGCCTTGGTATTCATAACAAAGAAAAAAATAAAATTTGACAATTTTTTTACGTAAGTTTACGTAAGTAGGTGCTTTATCATTAAGTACACGGCGCGCGACTCATCGAGCGCACGCTTGACACTCTACTGAATGAACCCCAATATTACGGCCCCGAAGTTTAGGTATAATATATGTACTTGTTGCGGAGTGCGACCGCCCTGTCGAAACGTCGAGGTAAATAAATATTAAGTTTTCAGCGCGATTAAGTCCCGTTTAAATATACAACTCTGGGTTCAAATCACGAAAGTTTTAATGTTACAACTATATTAAAATATTGATTTATACAATATTAAGGGTTGTTCAATTTTATGGATAGTTTTATCCGCAAAACCAAAAGAAAAAATTGTTCCGAAAACCAGTTTTTGATAGTTGTTGTAACCAACGTACGCGCAAGCGAATTATGGTAATGGAAACGCATAATGAATTAGTTTGAATATAATATTAGTTGCATGAAGCAAGATTATTAAAATAAATAAAAGCAAGGTTTGTTCCATATCTTGGAGATGTGAAATCAATTCTCGTCAGCCTTTGTAGCAACCCTATGTCTGGGATATATGCGTACATAAACTATGGAGGAGAAAAGTATGGATTACGGATGGAACCAAATTAGTCCTTAAGAAAAATTATAAGATATGGTTTCGCTATGCATGCATTACTGCTAAAATAATTATATAAAATGTAGAAAATAAAGTAGAAATTTGATCAATGGATATCTTAAGTAACTATTGTGTTGTAATAAAAATAATAACTACCTATGTCTGAAGGACTGTCTGTTCTCTTTATAATCATTATCAGCCGCTGTCTGCACAAACTCCTGTCTCATATCGCCCGGGGTCGAAGCCGGTTTGGACGCTTCTTTAGACCTTTGATTTCTCTTGTTGAATTTCCACTGCGTTGGTTTCGTCCTCAAGTCTGCTTGTTCGGCGCTCCACGCTTCCCTTCTCCGCCACTCATTAGATTGTATTGTCTTATTTTGTATATTTTGCGTCGACTTGTTTTCTCTGCCAAGTCCCTTGTCGCGTACCACTAAACGCACGTCGTCCTCTGTGGAGTTGACACGTATCACTCTTTTCCTAGAATTTATTAATGGATATCTATGTACCTAGCTGTTTTGTTATAATCTTACATTTACGATACAAATTATTTCAAACAAGCAACAATCTAATGACATGCAAGTTGTATAGGTACATAGCAAGAGTGCAAAATAATTCTAGTATATGTGGGACTGTTAAACCAAAAAAAAAAAACTAGCTGCAGGTATCTATAATCTATCTAGTCTTATAATAAAGCAGTAAGCAACAAAAAAGCCGTAAAATGGCAAAAAAACAATGAACAAAAATATAACATTTAAAAAATCCTCTCTGTCTGTATTTTCGCACATCACGTAAAATCTACTGTACCGATTGTGATGCGGTTATCACTGTTGGATAGCTTAGGTTTTGACTTAAAAACTGGTTACTGGTATCTCAAATCAATGTTTAACGCCAAGCAATCGAAAAGCTATTTGAAGTCTGAATGAAGTTTTAAGAAATTTGGTTTATTGGTACTTTTGGTTTTGGAATAACACATAGCATCCTTACATCCCAGAAAATGACCAAGCGGGAAAAGCCGTGGGCACTATTAGTTATTGATAAAACACTGTCATTTTAACAAAAAGACAGGTACTTGGTGAATTAGTGAAATATAGATAAAGCAGTGTGTATAATAATGAAGTGATTTATACCAACAGTGTGACTAAAGCTGGTGTGATTTCAGGAATTAGTTGGTGCACTTTAGGCTGTTAGAGAAAAGAAGAATGTGTTTGTTAATTTCATAGTAAATAGGTAAATATGTACGAACTGGTGTTCGAAGCAATTATTAACGTCATAT
Organism: Alsophila aescularia; assembly: GCA_946251855.1. Taxonomy (NCBI): domain Eukaryota; kingdom Metazoa; phylum Arthropoda; class Insecta; order Lepidoptera; family Geometridae; genus Alsophila; species Alsophila aescularia. The sequence continues at coordinate 42,506,069 of OX276383.1, forward strand.
CTAATAATCTTCTAAAGGAAAAATTTGGTTCACGAACTTGATTCGGTTGGTCAGTTCAGCAAACTACCAATAGATGGAATTACCGTCTCCGTAAGATGGATTTAGAACTAGAAGGAAAATTTGGATTATGATGTTATGATTATGATATGTGACCCAAATTTTCCCTTTAAAAAATTATGATGTTCATTCTAAGCAGGTGTTAATGCTAAATCATAAAATATATTATCGAATAAAAAGTATAATTACCGAGGTGGCATGTAAAGAGGACATCCTTCACAAATGCAACAGCATATCAGCAACAGTAACACTAAGGCTACTAGTATTGCCAACAGAATAAGGAGCCAGAATAATAATCGACTCTCTGCTTTGTACAAACCCTGAAACAGATAAATAATTAATTATTTATTGATATATTACGACTGTCACCCAGAGATTATTTCGTCGAACGGTTTGACCCGTGAGTGACAGTCTTAGAGCCTTGATATAGCGCGCAGTCGCTGTAAAGATTAAAATGTATGACACCTCTTAGGACATGATATAGAGAGCGCCTCGAGCGTACGGCCTGCCACCGTACATTTTATCTTCCAGCGACCCGGCCGCGCGCCCCGGGCGCTCCCTATATATGTATGTATATAAACATAAATAAATCAATGTAATACTTTTTTTAAATTTTTACTATGTTTTTAAATCAAAACAATATTAATTTTTAAAAAATGTACCTATACATTATTAAACTTAAATTTTATTGAAATGTTGTTAACAAACAAGTTTTTATTATACGCATTATTTGTTTTGAATCGCAGCCTAATTCACCTCCTTAGCAGTTACTTAGGTATTCAGTTTTAATGCCTAACCTAAAATGTAAGGAAATGTATATGAATAAAATTATTCTTATTCTTAATTACACTTCAATAGTTTCAATTTTACATACGAGTATAATCAAGAATCAATAGGATTTCGGCGGAAGATGTTACTGAGACGTAGTTCTGATTTTAATTATTTTCTCAATCTTGTGTTTCTTGTGTATGTTCAAATTAACCATTAGGTGTCAATTAGCATGCAAAAGTGTAGACCAATGATAAAAATTAAAAAAAAAGTGTCACTTCGTGTTTTCTTCAAAATTCCTTAAGAAATTTCAGTAAAACTCCATCAACTTAAAAAAAATAAACTTTAACTGTGACTAGACTAGACTTTTAACTAACTGACTGAGACTCGACTATTAGTTTTGATTATTTATGCTATTTAGTTATAAAAAATATACAAATTGTAATATCTCCTAGCTTGATACTGGCTATCGTGCAAAGCCTTGACAAAATAAAAACAAAATTGAGTATCAATATAACAAGACTTACAGAGTCACCATTTTCATCACTGGCAGTTTGCACTTTATGCCCAGAGCCTGTATTCTGGTTTACTCCTGTCCCACTGTTGACAACAGTGCCAGTGGTGTAGACAGTCGCGTTCTTAGCGAGTTGTTCTTGTAGCTTGGCTACATTGATGGCATTGTTGCCAGAAAGTCGGACCACGGCAATTACTTCACTCCTGAAATGAAAATGAGAAATTTTCAAATGCTGTACAGAGATTTCTAGCTTCAATGTTGATATAATTCTGGGTTGATTGACTCTTTTTTGGGTTTCGCACGTCCGAATGAAAAACTGGAACCTCAACTGGATCACTTGTGTGTCTGTCTGACAAATTGCTCCGAATCTACATGACCGATAAAGTTGAAATTTGGTACACTTATGAATTCTGTTATCCCAACACGGACATGTAGCGTAAATAAATGAATTTGAAATAAGGGGATCACTTTTGGGGAAATAAACGAAAATTAAAAAATAAATGTACCGTGAGACATATCAAAGGAAAGTACCAATTTTTTAAAAATATAAAACGTGACTAACTTTTCGAATAAAATACAGTAAATAGTTCTTTATAATAGTTCTGAAGAATGGGAAGGCCCCCGGTGAGGATGGTATAAGGAGCTCTTGAAAACAGGGGGGGGGGGGGGGAGGAAAATATATTTAAGAAGCTGGATTGGAAAGGAATGGGCATTAATATCAATGACGAGACCGAAACTACTTTGAGAAGCCAATAGAAAAATTCAGCTGGGTTGGGCAGCATTCGGCAAGCTTCGTCAAGTCTTCTCGTCGTCCATACCACAGTGCCTTAATACAAAAGTCTTCAATCAGTGCGTCCTACTAGTCATGACCTACTGAGCCGAAACGTGGACACTCTCGGTCAGACTAGTCCACAAATTTAAGGTTACTAAGCGAGCTATGGAGAGAACTATGCTTGGAGTTTCTCGAAAGTACAGGATTTGTAATGAAGATATCCGACAGAGAACCAAGGTTACCGACATAGCTCTAAGCATAAGCAAGCTGAAGTGGCAGTGGGTTGGTCACTTTTATCGAAGAACCGATAACCATTGGGATAGAAGAGTTCTCGATTGGAGACCACATTTAAGCAAACGTAGTGTAGGACGCCCCGTGGCCAATTGGAATAACGATCTGCGAAAAGTGGCTAGAAGAAAATGGATGAGAACAGCTGAAGACCGAGCTCAGTGGCGTGCGTGAGGAGGCCTAATCACTGCTAGACAGTCCATATCTGTCCAGCAGTGGACAGATATAGGCTGATGATGATGATGATGACAGAAAATAGTTCTTTACTTATAGATTACAGGAAGACCTATAAGAAGTATATAGTCTTAAAATATCATGGTGGCATAATGTGAGATAATGTAGTCATTGAAAGGAACCTTTTCCATGCGATTTATTCTGCCTTCATGAATATGAATTCCGAAAATTTAAATTTATACTTTTCATTAGTTGCCAGCTACCCTTTTTTAAAATTGAGAGTGACTTACTTTTCTTGACTAGACTCCTGGCCACTTAAATCTGTAGCACCATTACCTTTGTAAGGCTTTATGTCAACTATGGTTACTTTCCCTCCCGAAAGTGTACTCAACACTTCTTCTATCTTTCTCCTATCTAGGTTAGCACTAGCACCCGGTACTATGAAAGACGTAGTCCTTGTTTTACTCTCCGGAGGGTATATCTTCACAGTGGTGGTGGAGAATAATCTTGGTACTCCAAGGTCGTATGCTCTGATTGTCAACATGAACACTTCGCTTTCCGCATCGTCTTCAGCTGATTGACGTTTTTGTCTGTGAACGTTTTGTTTCTTCGTTCTTTTAAGTGCTTCTAGAAGATGCAGTTCTCCTGTAATGATACATATTATTATAAATATTAGTTTATTATAAATATACATTATGCACAAAACCCAGGGCATGTGAGTTATCTCAGTGTAGGTTCTGCTGTTCTATGTTAATAGCAACTATTTACAAGCCTTGTATTAGGTTAATTGGGTTATTTTTAATAGCACATCATAAAACTTATCACGCATGAATTATGATATTTCATCAATTAGATAACTTTTACAACAAAAATAGAGAGAAATGTCAAAAAGCCACGTCAGAGGCCCTCGGGCGGCCTGATACACTCTCCAGAGGCCAGCACTACGGCTACGTGCCGTATTAGGCGGCATGGCCAGTATTTTCAAAGGCGGTTTATTGGTGGGTAAAAATGGCGGACAGTTGATTTCACGAGTTGCTATCAAATGGACGTTGCGGAGCTAGCTGTGATTGTGTATTTAGTTAAACGGAAAATAAACATACATGAAAAAATATATGATATAATTATCTCATGACGACATATCCCATACTTATAGCAAAAATTGAATATAGATGAGTCTAGCATCAATTTCTGCTTTAAATCTTTCGGTATTGAAATGATCCTGGCGATACATCGTAGGTACTCCGGTTGGCCGAATGGTTAGTGACCCTGACTATTCAACCAACGGTCGCGGGTTCGAATCCCGCTAGGTGCAATCATTTGTGTGATGAGCAGTTTTTTTCTGAGTCATAGATATAATATTTAATTTTGTATTTGTGTATGTCTATCCGTTGTCTAGTACCCATATTACATACAGGGTATCCTAGTTTGGGGCTAGGTAATTGGTGTGAATTGTCCCGAATATTATTATTATTATCATCGTAGCGTACTAGCGTATGTTCAATCTATGCATAAAGTACTGGTTACCGCGGCTAAAGCGCTTGCACCACATATCAATAATATTCCTACCGAAAGCTTGCACCGACGATATTTCATACAAAATTAGTGTTCTCAACCGCCGCGTGTGTCGCGCCTGATTTCACTGGCCGTGGCGACCAATCGCCACTTGTCGATAAATGCGCGCGAGTTATAAAAGTTTGAAGGAGAGCCAGTTCTCTTTGGCCACCGCGGCCAGGGCCTGTAGTATCGACATATCGATAATGATTGCTTTACAAACGAAATCGATACATACCGATGACAACAGTTAGGTTTGACAGAAATTGTCAAAAGGTATCGATTTTCATCGGTATTTGTACTGACATTAATCATGATTGACATCAATATTTGGCAGAGACTACCAAATATCGATATAATCGGACTTTGCGATCGATTTCGGATCAGATCGGATTTCGGTTGATTTCGGATGTCGAGACTGCAGGCCCTGGCCGCCTAACGCGCACGTCTACTTATTGTCCCATAATAAGTGCAATAAATAGATTTGCAGATAAATACAACACAATTTTATTTACATTTATGAACGTTTTGTTTTTTGTACTAGAAAAATCTACTTATACTTAAACTTATTTTAAAGCGCTTTCTCATAAATGAGTACGAAACAGCCTTACCTGTTTCTTCGTTAATAGCAAACTTTCCGTCTGCATTTCCTTGTATGATTTCATATCTGACTACATTATTTGGTGGTTCGGAATCTTTATCAACTGCCCTGACAAACGCCGCAGAAGTGAAGTTATTCAAGCTCGGCGAGAGCACGAACTCATAAAGCGTCCTCTCAAATTCTGGTGGGTTATCATTTACATCTAGTAGCTTAATAATTAATGGCACTGTTACTCTTAAACCTACTCCATCGTTATCTCTAGCCTCTACTAAGAAATGCAAATCTGGCATTGCTTCACGATCGAACCCGTGATTATCTGTTGCAACGGATATAACCCCCGTTTGAGGATCTAAGTGTAAGGATGTGTTTAAATATCCTAATATGGCAGTAAATTGTATTTTTCCAAATGATCCAGTATCTACGTCGTCAGCAGCTACTTGTACGACTCTGGCGCCAGCTGTAACGTTTTCTGGTAGTTCCTCTTCGTACGATTGTGCGAGGAATATCGGAGGGTTGTCGTTTACGTCGTTTAGGTAAACTGTGACGTTTGCGGTGGCTGAGAGGTTAGTCGCTGGGCCGAGCTCTTGGGCTACAATCTGGAAAAAATAGTTATTTTGAAATAGATTTCGATACTCCCTTCCCTCTAAAATGATTGAGGGGGTAGTGGCTGTACACCTGTCATACTCGTGAACGGGGGCTGCTTGTGGGAACTGGTCCAGCCTTGTTTCTTATTAGTCATTTGTATTTTTATTAATTTTATCAGATTGATGATAGTGGGACGTCTTATTGGCACTTTTATCTTTTTTATTTGACATTCACATGTGTTTTATTATAAGGACAGAAAATATATAGAACTGTAAAAATTGAGAAAATTACATCCCCGTACGTTTTTATCTTGGTGCTATCTTCTATAACGAGTGTATTTCCGAAGCACTGGTAGGGAGAGTCGGAATGGTACTTCCTTTTCATGTGCGAGATTCAACTCTCAGTCGGCACATGAAAGGGAAATTTCCTTTTCAAACTCAAAGCATACTCAGTTTACCTAATTTTACTAACTTTAAAATTAGGTAAACTGATCTATTTATAATATTTTTATATTTATTTTTGTTCGTGAGATGTTATGTTTTGACTTTTTTTTTTGGTGCTATTAAATTACCTATTTACAATAAATAGTTTGACTTTGATGAAATAGATGTCAGACTAAATAAAATTTGCCACCTCTAAAGTTATTGCTGTCACTTTATTTTTGAGAATAGGGTTGTTAAATTAAGTTTAATTTCTTGCTCATAGAATTAACGCCATTGAACGGTTTTCAAAGTTGAAAATATGTTAACCTAAATGATATTGAGAACGGTCATAGGCTGTGGGGAAGGACCGGAGGCGTTTCATCATCATAGATATATTACTTAATGTTAACAAACTCTACTTTAAATAGTCAGCTTTTCTTTTATTGTTTACCTGAAACACCACAGACTTCCTCGCCTCAAAATCCAACATAGTATTATCCCGTACTTTGATTATGAACTGTGCGTGTCTCTCGGCCACCGCTGGGGATATCTCGAAGGTGCCATTGTTCCCCACCAGGGTCAGAGAGAATACCCCGTTCTTCCCAGCGTCGTTGTCGTTCACTTGGGGGATGTACGGATCAGAGAACATCAGTGCTGTGCCTTGGGGAGCGTTCTCGTCTAGGTAGGTGATGTAGCTGGAAGGAGACAAAGTTAGGGTTTAGAGACAAGCTAATGAGCTTTGAAGAAGAGTGTTCAGTTTGCCATCTTTGTTTTTCTTTTAAACTTTGCGTCACGCTATTAAACCTAAATATATGGATACATAATATACACCAAAAAAAAACTAGGGTATAATGTTCCAAAGTGTACACAGCTAAGTAGGCAATTATCGTACTACAGACGATAATTGCTAGCTTTATAAACTTATCATTTTGAAAACTGTTAAAATTACGCAGTGCACATCCGATGAAAGAGACCTCTTAGCTCAAAATTCCCTAATAACTTCGTTATATTTTTCCTTTCAATGATATATACAGGTTTCAAGGTGAAAAAAAAGGAGGCGGTTCACGCGAGGAGTAATGCTTTCGCGGATTTATTTCTAGCTATAAGGCTAAAATTATGTATCTCAGGAAAATTTTAAATAGGTTAATCAATTACTGTTGCCAAACAAATTAATAAGTTTATTGACCGAGCGAGCGCGAAGCGTGAGTGAAGCTTCTCCGTTTCAGCTTGGGAAAAAGTGCTTTCGTATGTCCGCGGGATATCTGGCGAAGGTCCGGCTGTTGTCCTATACAGATTACAGATACAGGTCGCATTTATCAATCGATTTTCGTGAAACTTTGTAGGCAGGTTCATCAATTATATGGTATTTTTTTGAAGATTCAGTATTTTTAATTTTTCAAAATGGTTGGGATATGGGGTCCATATTTACAAATATTTCCCACTGCGTCCGACCAACACTGCGTCCGACCGACAATGACATACTCGTCTGTAGTATTTGCCCACGCCTCCCGCATTTCCCTAAAGAAACTTCAGATCTTACAAAATAAATTCGTCCGATGTGCAGTAGATCAGAGGAACATCGACCAGCACAGCGATCTCGAGCTTCGATCGATAGTTCAATATATGAAAAATGCCTCTCGCCGCTACTTTGACGCGGCACCCCATCACCCTAACCCCCTAGTAGTTCAGGCCTCTGACTACACGACAGACGCGACAACAGACGCACGACCCCTCCGTAGACGCCCTAGAGACATATTGAGCGATCCGGACGATGAAATTGCTGCCGCAGTGCAGGCAGCGATAGATTCCCCCAATCCGTCATCTTCACCATCTTTCAACACAATTAGACACAGACACCGACCTCGCCGGATGCGAGGTCGAAGGTCCCGTAATTAATGTCGATTTTATTCGCCTTCGAGTTTCTTGCCGATTCTTCTCGAAGGTGTATTCCGAATCGGTGGTCAGTTATGAAATTCATTTAAAGGGCTCCAGCCATTTCATCAGGCCGCCCTCGATCACTACATAACAGTAGAGATCCAGGGGTGTTTAGTTCGATACTCCCCAAGTAATCAATGGCAACTGTCCAAGCCGCGGTTCGTACCCCTTGGGTGCCCTTGAGCAAGTGGCCAAAACTGAACTTTGGCGTGCGCTTTCTGCGTCACGCTTTGCGGCGGAGCGCTTTTGCGCCCGCCCCACACGCTGTAGAGGTCAGCTCTAGACCAACAGAACATATTATACTTCCTAAAAAAAACCTCAGCTTTTTGTTTTAAGATGGGTGAACATTTAATCAGTTGCTACGCAAGGACAGACTCGCGATGTCTACAGCTTTCAAAGCCACTAGTATACTGTAATCAGGTTATGAAACCCAAACATGAGGAAATAAAGAACATACCACTGCGATAGAATACGAGTACGCTTAGTCTCATCTTATTTTCTGCCTATGCTGAAAAAAACGGTTATAAAACAGATCCTCGATAAGTAATAAAAAAACTTGATCTAAATATACGTACTACCGTATACTATCCCCACTAGGTAATACATAAAAGTGAAACGTTGTTTACTTTTTTGGGGCGCTTTCATGCGATAACGGCTGGACCGAATTTTATGAAATTTTAAATGTAGATGCTATAGAGACCAACATAGGATACTTTTTATCCCATGGAATTGTGCACGTGGGCCAAGCCGCGGGCGGAGCCAGTTATTTATAAATTAATCTAAAGATACTCACAACTGATTCTCAAAATACGGCGGCGAGTTTTCCCTCTCGGGTAAAATGAACGCAAGCTGCACGGTTGACGACATCGCTTCTGGTTCCTCCCTCGACAGCCGCACTTCCTCGGCCACCACCGTCAGCAGGATCGGGGCCCCGGCGTGGGATATGGCTGCGATTTCTTCGACGGGACGCTCTAAGGTCACTTCACCTGGAAAAGACAACCCCAATTTAAATTAAAATGCATAAATTAACAAGTACCTACAGTAAGAGAAAAAACAAGACTAGCTTGCCTAAAACGAACCAAATAGTTTTTATGCCAATAAATTATATATTGTTGGAATGTGCTCATCAAGGCCTTCAATATGATATCCATATTCTAAAACTCGTTGTTGTTATTTTCGCATTTGAAAATGGAGCTATACAAGGGCAATTTAGGTAGCTTTACTTACATCCTGAGTTCGGATTGTCAAAAGGGCGTTTTTGGCAGTTTCGGTTCCCATTTTGCCACTACTGATCCGTCCGATCACGACCCTATATCCTATGGATAAAGTCGCTTTTCCGATGTGTAATTTAACTGTTATTTCATCGAAACATGCAAAGCGAACGATGATCGAAACTACAAAACTAAACTCTTTAGTGTTTTTACTCGAGTACGGCGAAGTAAGGGAAGAGTAATGAGCATAACAGTCTATGTATGTGGGTATGTGAATGTTCCACGATAGCGTCGCCCCTATTGGTCCGATTTTGACAAACAAGGTATCAATCGATTCGTCTTCATTTATATATTGTCGGATATTTTTTTACCCGACTATGGCGAACAAAGGAAGAGTTACTTATGTGTAAAACTAAAAAAACAGTAACAAATAAACAATAACAGTTAACAAGACCTTAGTTCAATAACTAAAACCCGACTATGTTTTAGTGTTTGAACATAGGTCTTAACTGTTTTTAAGCAAATTTTAATGCCTCAAAACGAACGGTCTTAGTTTGTAGTTTCGTCACAGAATACCTAATAATACTAAACTACGTGTTTCGTTTTGGTCTGACTTGTAATATGTACCTATTTCTATTATTACCAGACTGCGTAACGCAAAGGCCCGGTAATGTGTTTATCAGTGTATGTTTGTCTATTCCTTTGTGGCACTATTTTAATGATTCTTACGTCATTCGATTTGTGTTAATTTTGCGAGTGCTACTAAAGACATGACAGTAATGGAAATTCAATATGGCGACAATCAGACGCCATTATGTGAAAAATAAAAAATCGGAAAGTCTGGCAAATGTGTTTTTTTCTCTGTATTGATTTTATTCCGAAGAGTACCGTGATGAATCGCCTAAACTCATCATTGTTAAGACAAAGTTTATATCAAATTATGAGTAGGTACATACCTTGTAAGTACAAATTGAAATATAAATAATATTTGGACTGTTGGAAAAAATGACGTGAAAATTGCTGCCATCTCATGATGTATCCGTAAAATTATGCAAGCACTTTTACGTTTTAATGCTTGCTTCTCTTGGCGGTGATACTGCCGTGCCCCCTGATAGTTCAGCGTCTCTCTAACAGATGTCGCAATTTACAAGTTAGGATTTTTAGATGTTTTGAAACTTTAGCTTAGCAAAGCCTAGACGAATCATTTATTTAAAAACCCACTTTTTTTTAAATGAGTAGGTATTATATAATTCGATATAATAATTGCTAAGATGTTAATTTATTCTAGAAATAGGTGCTACGGAACTGTAACTTCGAAGTATACCTAGGTATTATCAGGGGCGAATTTGCCCATAGGCTGAGTAGGCCCGGGCCTGGGGGCGGCCAGTTTTAGGAGTGGCCCATCATGGAAAAAAAACATGTCTGTTCGTTCAGACATTGTAAGTGTAGCGAGTGCGGTTTTTGCCTTTTCCCGAAATATCTAATTGTGGTGACGGCCTGGTGATTTCGGGAATAATCCTATGATTTCGATACAAAAACACGGCTAAATACTTTCGCCTTTCAATAGCATCTAGGTACCTACTTCCTATAGAAGTAATGGGTCAATACTTGTTTGATACATTGGAGCATAAAAGTAAGTTTGGAAAAAATACTAGGTACTTATGTCTAATAATTTTCTAGATAAGTACTCGAAAATATTAAATACTAGGTGCTAGCTGTTACCGCGGCTTGGCGTGTTCATTTCTCTGGATTAAAAGTAACCTGTGTTATTCAAGGGCCAAAAGTACTTATATATTGCAACTCCGTGGGGGGGGGGGGAGAGTAGCAGGGTGTAGCCCTTCACCTCCCCCATCCACCCCTCCACTTTTCCTTCAAAGGGGGGGTTCCTACAGCCCTCAACAATGTACCCACAATGAAGCACCATAGATTACAATTGTTACTATGTACAGCTAGTCAATTCCTAGTGCTAGTCAATTGGACAAGATCCAATCTGCCTGCACTGGATTTTAATACACTCAGGATAGTTTATTTATAGTTCAATTTGGACGGATCGTTCTTGACCTGTTCGATTCTATGCGACATATCGTTCACAGAGTTACGACTGAGCCAGTGGTGTTAAGGTTAACTGTAACTCACAAGGCGCAATTAAGATACCAAGTACCTACTCCAGTTTTAACTCAATACCAAAGTTATTCAACAGTGAAGACCGAATCGCAATCGGCCCAGTAGTTTAGACATACAGCCACTTTTTTTATTTATTGTTTCGTAGCTTATTTTAAGTAGGTACCCGAGACCATATTTTTTAATTATCTTTATTGTACAGACTTTTTGTTACTTACTGCTTCATAATAAGTACATACATAGATTTATCCAAGCATTTTAGTTTTAGTTAACTTAACTACAGATCAAGGAATCCTTAGTCTTAGATTATCTTTAATTACAAGTCAGCGTTCACTACGCTTCAAAGCGCTAGCACCTTTTCATTTCCATTCATTCCTACCGCGTCATACCTATCCATTAGTATACGTGCGACTTGCGTATGTATATACCAAGACGTCTGATTGTAAAGCCTCAGAGCGTCACTTTCATTATGCCAAGTAGGTACCTAGGTGCCAAGAAAAAGTCCCGTGGCTGGTTATTAGCATACAAAAGTGGTGCTCTGTGAGATTAACTCTTCGACTCTCGAGTCTCTCGACTCATCTGTCATTGGTGACAACAAGCCTCATTAATATTTACAAGTCGAATCGTGTTTTGAATGCGTATGTGAAGTATTAAAAAGATAAAAGAGTTAGTATTCTGAAGGAGGTATCGATGCAGTTGAAATTGAAACATTGTAATAGCTGATGATAATAAGAAGTACGAGTAGGTACATTATACCTACAGTTCCTCTATTATCGAAAATAACCATTTTTATACATATTTAATAAAAATTTAGAAATCCGTAATTATAAATATACCTACATATCTATATCTTCTATACTTATACTTAAAATAAAGCCTAGTCCATCTGACGAAGCTCAAGACTAATAATGGCACAACCGTCGTCTCTAAGCCGGAGATCCTTTCTGAGATCGAAGACTTCTATGGCCGATTGTACGCCTTGCATGATTTTAGACCCGAACCCAGTACAGAGGATTCCCGCGCAATACTGACCCGCCGCTACACTGATAAACTGCCCGACGTCAGCCTAGACGAGATTGAGATGGCGCTCAAACAACTTAAGAATGGAAATAAGGATAAGAATGGTATAACTTTGGAGTTCTTGAAAGCAAGGGGAAACCCGTACTTCGGGAGCTTCAAGGGCTATTTAGCACCGTTCTTAACAGTTGGAGAACTCCAGAGTCATGGAACAGGAGTTTGGTAGTACTCTTCTTTGAAAAAGGTGATAAAACCCTTTTATCCCTTGAAAAGGGACTACCTCGGGCAGACTATGCAATTGGGTAGGTACAACTTCGAAAAGGAAACTGATAGGAGGATTCAGCTGGGATGGGCAGCATTTGGTAAACTACTTCAAGTCTTTTCGTCATCCATACCACGGTGCCTAAAGACTAGTCTTTAACGCGTGTTTTGTGTCAGTTATGACCGTGGACACTCACGGTGAGGCTGGTCCACAAAGGATCTTGCTCAATATTCTTTGGAAGTTAGGCTACACTTGCGTCTGGACCAAATTGTCGCCAAAAGACAGGAAATCTACTAAGGATTATTATAAAAAGAAAATCGTTTAAATTTTTAATGGTGTATAGACATACACCATTAAAAAAATATGTTATAATGTGCGAACAAACAGCCAGACGTCTGTTTGTTCGCTCATCACTTAATAACTACTGGACCGATTGGGATTCAGTTTTCACTGTGCGATAGCCTAGGTTTTGACTTAAAAAATAGTGTACTTAGTATCTCAGTCCAATAAGTAAAAGCCGAGCAATTAATCGATAAACTATGTGACGGATGAACAAATTTAGTTGTAATCTAACCTAACACAGGAGGTATCTCAATTTACCAGGTCTCCCGCACTCGGCTTCTAGGGTTTGAGATAGACAACGCCCTCAAATGGGACGCCCATATCGACAGTGTGTGCTCCCGGCTTGGAAGCGCGTGCTTCGCTCTGCCACAGAATAAATAATATGGCTCTGCGCCGACTGGCCGCCACGGCTTCCAAGGATGTCGTTAGAGCTTGCTATTTCGCCTCAGTACACGGCGTTCTCTCGTACGGTACGGGACTTTGGGCACGCGCAGCGGACAGAATCCACGCGTTTCGACTGCAGAAACGTGCCGTACGAGCAATCGTAGGTGTAAAGCAGGACGAATCGGTGAGGGACCACTTCAAGTCCGAATTTATACTCACCCCTCACTAATATCCATGTCTACCAGGTCGCGGTTTTCGTTCACGAAAATAAGCATATATTGGAGCGCACCACCGTTATTTTACGAGGAATAAAACGAAGCTAATGACCATATAGCCCACAGCTTGAGAAGGTCTGAAATATCACTTTATGTCGTAGGACCAAAAGTATATAACAAAATACCTGATAGTATCGTGACAGCAACTTCCGTCGCGATTTTCAAACAAAAATTAATACTGTGGCTTATAGAACGGCCATGCTATGATTTTCAAGAGTTTTTAAAACTATAAATGTTTATTATGACTAATATCGTTATATATTAATTTGCTAACATTTTTTTAATTATATGAACTTATATTTTGTAAGTAATTTAAGAATTGATTGAAAAATTGTTTTAGCGCATTTTTATAAAACAATTGTTTGAACAATGTTTTCTTTCTTTGTCATGTAGCAGAGCATGGAGCAATATTTTCATTTTCATATGTATAATATGTATTCTACTTTGTAGGTACTTTTGGTACTTGAATGACACATAGATTACTTTTAACTCAGTGAAATGACAACACGGGCAAAGCCGCACAGCGAGTAACAGAATAATATAAAAATAAATTATATACACATAATATCTAATGCATATATAGTCATATAGTAACTGATGCCCGCGGCTTCGCACTCGTGGTCATTTCTCAAGGTAAAAAGTACTCTTTGTGCTGTTCCAGGACCTAAAATACCAAAATACCAACATTTGATCAAAAATTCCTTCAGTTATCTAAAATATTTTTATCGATTTCCCGACTTCTACTCATCGGATTGAGATACCGATTACCCCAATTCTTAAGTCAAACCCCATTCTATCCAACCGCATCGCAATCTGTCCAGTAGTTTTTACGTGATGCGTGAGCAAATATACAGACAGACAAACAGACAAACAGATAGACAAGAATTAAAAAAATGTTATATTCTTGTTCAGTAGCTTATTTTGAGTACCCTAGAGCATTTTTTTTAAATTATCTTCTTTGTACATACTTTTTCGTTCATATTGCTTTATTATATGTATAGATAGACCTCCCCAGTACCCACTCTCATTATAGTGTAATGTTGTTTGTCTGGGACATTTGATAAAACATGATAAAATATTGTATGTAGATGCTGTACCTTAGAGAGACCAACATGGGATATTTTATATCCCCGAAAAATAACCACGCTGGAAAATTCGGAGGGCGCAGCAATTATAATGTTTATCTTGTATATACTTAGATATAAGACTTGTAAGAGATTTCTTCCAGAAGAAAATACATTTCTAGAAACCATAGATCAATATTTAAAGGTCGGACTTGGTCCGATCCCGTGTCGTGTCGCGCAATCACTATACGAACAAACAAACGTACAGCCTAACATTCCTCACCACAGAAAAACTTGACCTTTAACGACTTAAACGTAAGGTCTAAAAAGAACCAGCTTTTGCTGGACTGTGCGATCGCCCCTTCTAATGAACCGAATAGATTGCGTCTTTTATTCATTTCTCTGCGTCTCTGTTTAATAGGCAAAGCCTGGCCTTTATACAGGACCATTATTCATTCATTGTATAAATTAAAATTAAATTACTAGAAATCTTCTGCTGTCATGATCCCGCAGGTAAAGCTGTTGAACAATGAAGCTTTATTTATTTATATCCGAAGAGAAGTGTGATTATGTCGATATTGTTATGTTCATTTACGCAGAAGCTTAATGATAATGTTTATGTTTCTGTGGTCAATTTATAATTATACGTTGGCACTCATAGCAGTAGTTTGGCAGTAGTGAGCGCCCAAGGAAATAACGTTTTTGTACTATTATTTATTCTGTGTCTATGCCTGATTCTATCGTCAGGAGATGAAACAATGACAATTTGAAGGCAAAGCCGATCCATTATAGTAGGCGCAGCCAATCTATATGTTTGTGAAGTTAGGCTCTGTGAACGATTGCGTAGGTACTGCTGTGGGAATAAAACAGCTTTAAGTAAGAGCGAGATAGAATATGCGAAAAACGCAAACGAGTGAGCGAGGCCGTTATACGAGTACAATGCTGTCTTCACCTTCAACATTGGGAATTGCACCTGAAAAATAGCGGTTTGCGCAACGACTAGCTGATAACTTCCGAGACACATACTTCCGCTGCGACTATTGTACAGTCATACAAACAGTAAGTACTAAGAAGTACCTAAGGGAAAAAGTGTTCTCGCCTTAAGACGGTTAAAAGAAATTGTGAGAAAAATTTGTTAAGCGAAGTAGTCACAGAATAAATCATTATACTGCATAGTTACAGTAGGTCGAGCATATGCCATGCAGAGGCATGGGTGCGGGTTCGAATACCGCCCGTTATCCATAGGTATAATCGAAATTGGGAAGAATAGGTACCAGCTACCCAGGCGAGGACCGCATAAATTAGGTACCATGCACACAATTGGCCTTCGTATCTCTAACTTTGTTGTTGATGCACATTAATCACGGCGCGACGGTGGAAATGTAGCTGTGTGGGTATGTTTGCATGTAGTTGAATCTAGTCCAGTTTTTATTTATGAGCTAACTAAGTAGGTTGTATCTTTCCCCCTTTAATTAGAGATTATTCCTTAGACAGATTCCTTCATATAATTACAACTACCTGCGTGAGAAAAAAGGAACGAAGAGGCCTCATGTATAAAACCAATGGGATAGAATAGCTTAGTTAGACAGGGATATTTCTACCTCGCAATCCTAAATTTCCAAATTTATGAGATCCGGATTCAGTAAACAAATCGTGCGCGGAAACTAATAAAGATGGCCGCCAAGATGGCGGTCGCCTCGGAAAATTTACGAGTCTGATACCTTCATAACTTGGTACATCGAGCTCTCGGCATTGAATGCTGGACTGAACACTACCGGCTTAATTGAATCCCTTATTCTATTCAGAAGCTCGTAAGGTGTTCTGATTAATGCGATAAGTTGCCAAGTGCGCCAACTCTTCCAATATTGAGTGAAGTTGGACCGGGGTTGTTAAAGATCTTCAGTAAATCAGATTGTAGGTTAAATTCATACCCTTGTAATGATTTGGGTATGATTATTGTATTGATTAAGTACTTTATTTTATGTTAATAAATGATATTCTATTCTAAGGAATTTTCAAAGGAAGAGAATATTAAAAGAAATTTAACAATTAATTGTGAACAAACGTGTACAGCCTTCGCTTTTGTTTGTTTAATAAGTTTCAGTTCCGTTTAAACAAAAAATAAACAATTTGATTATAAAACTACTTAAGTACTATAATCTCAATTTTTATGAAATGTTGGACAACATTGGAGGTCTTTATCTATACTCTTTCAACTATAATAGAATCATCCAAATGGGTTCAGAAATCCCGGAGACATGAGGGAACATACACACAAAAAACTAACTTTGTCTAGTCAGTCAAAAATCACATATACACATGGGATACTTGTTATAATCATTATCATCCTTATGTTCCACGCGGGTGAAACAGCAGGGCACAGCTATATATAGTAAGAGATATAGATAATGAACACAATGGGTGAGTGAACAGACTCTAATCTCCTTAGTTTCCAGAACTTGGTACTGTTCGTCATTTCTGATCTAGATAGTTAGCAGATAAATGTGCAGGGAAGTAGTCAGATTGTATTGTCAGGAGCTACTGCCAGCTCGCAGGCAGGGCATTCAAAGGAAGTGCCTTTAATATGAAGTAACGTGATGCAGCTTTACAAACAATAGATGTTGGGCAGTCGCGGGCTCCGGTAAGGTCTAATGAGCCATTATGTGCTCGTTCTACAGAATGCAAGGCTGCATTAAGAGCCTGTTAGCGGGGACCGTCGTGTTTGCTTCACTTGTTAGCGGACAAACACGCACTGTTAGACGGAAACTCAACTTATGCTCAGTTATACCTTTCCAAATGCCACCCCACTTTAGAACTAATAAGGTTAACTCTAGCTCGCATATGTAGAGTAATAAAACCCGGGCCTTGCTATTAAACGACCGAAGTTTGTACAATATTAATTTGCTTTAGTTTTAGCGATATCGTAACAAATGTCGGTCTGTAACCGCCTTTCAATTTGTAGCAAAATTTTAATCGGCCCCTGCTAAATGTCTTTGTTAAATGACGAAAGTTTTGTGTTTAAGTTAGTTGGAAATTTGGTGGAAATGAGTGTAAAATAAATCAGATAGCGTTGGGGTCACGCAAGGCAAGGTGAGTCGGGTAAGTAGGGCAAGTGGGGGGAGTGGCGACTCACGATAAGGAAGTGGGATGTCCTACGGAAGCCGCCGGACGGTAGACGGCTACGGTATCGAGTGAAAAATAGTTAATATTTACGCTGCGTGAAGATTGTTTTGATATTTGAGGTTGAAACGGGAATTCATAGAATTTTAATTTATAAACAGTGGGATCAAAAGTCACAACGTAAAAGAGTAGATAACTTTTGGCGTGCTTGTTTGTCTAAAAGAGAAAAATAATGCTTGTACTTCTAATGATCACTTCTTTAGTATAGTGCACTTACAAGTAATTGCAGCTTTTGTTCTTTAATGCTCGCATAAATCACGATTAGTATTCAAGCATTTATAGCAAGCAAATCCTAGACTCCACAAATAACTTGGAAGGAACCATTTCACGTCAGAAAAAATAACGACCGCTCGTTAACAAGGCGCTGACCTACAATTAACTAGCGAGCACGAACATGAAGGAATAATCTGTGTGGAGGATTAATGCTCGCACCTACGCTACCAAGCTAGAGAGACAGTAAAACTTTACACGACAACTCCTATAGACGAAGTCGAAAAAAATGAAATTTCACGCGTTTGTGTATATGTTCGTTTAGACGTTGTAGATTTAGTGAGTGGGTGAATGGTTTTATGATTTAGCCACGCTAAACTTGGCAAGAAAGATGAAGCTCTGATACAAAATGACATAAAGGTTACTACGTCTGGAAAATTACTTGACAATTTATCAAAGCATGGGGACGTAGTTACAGGCAATAGCTACTCATATATTTTAGCTCATTAGTGGATTGGAGGTGAGAAAAGGTCGCTGGTGCTACACGGCCTAGAGCGGTCAAGACTGCTAGTCTGCCTCTGGTTCTAAGTGAAGTATTTTCTATCTACTTATGTAATATCATACTCGTAATGATGTAAAGACATCTACCACCTACCATCTAGTTTGATCTACCTCACTTTACAAGCCGCTAAATGTCAGAACTTAAGGAGCTTAACAAATGTGTGGATCACTTTGCCCACGACCACGTCAACTTACAGAAGTTGTTATGCTTTCAAGTTAGTCGCTTAAGTACGCCCGAACTTCAGGAGCTTAGCATATGTGTGCAAAAATGCACCTTTAATATCCGGCGAGGCGAGAGTAAATGTTTGCCTTCACTCGGGGGCTCGGGGCTTACCCGCCCGGATTTACCGGATGGACTTTCCGCTTGAACCTTATATTACCGTAGGTACTATTATTTATTCTGTGCTACCTTGTGGAAACGTACGTTTGAAATTTTGAGGGCCCATTGTCATGGGTCTGGGCTGACCTCAATCTGGGGTCATTTAGATGAATTGTTAGATTATTTTATCGTTGGCATATTTTTGTTACGGAGTTTCGTATAGCCAGTTAAATTGGGTAAAGGGTTTATAATTTGCATACGTTTGTCTATGCTTTCTTCAAAGTTTTAAGGCCCGTAAAATAACTTTTATATTTTCAGAGTCATCAACATCATCTATTCTTCCACTGCTGGACATGGGCTTCTCCCAAGATACGCCAATAAGCCCGATCTTCGGCTCTTTTATAAACTCTTTTTTAAAGTTCCATATAGGCTTGCATTTTGGCTAGGTATACTCATTACCGAAGCAAGCAACTACGCACACAACAAGCTGAAGTGGCAGCGGGCTGATCACATTTCCCAAAGAACCGATAACCGATACAAGTTCCGCAGACAAGTTCTCGAATGGAGACCACGTTTAGGCAAACTTAGCGTAGGACGCCCTGTGGCCAGTTGGGGTTACAACCTGCGAAAGCGACTGTCTGAAACTGGATGTGGAGAGCTTAAAACCAAGCTCATTGCAGTGGCGTGCATTAGGAGAGGCTTACATCCAGCAGTAGACAAGTAAGGCTGAAGAAGATGATGATGACCATATCACTTAAAGATAAAGTATAGGCGTTGCCTAATAAGATGGGAAGATAGGAAGTGAAGTAAAAATGCAGATCTATTATCATCCAAACGGTTACACATTAAACACCACTATACTTCAAAAAACTTACCTGTAGTTTCATTGATGTTAAAGAACGGTGTGAACGGGTTCCCTTCTGACACCAGGCCGTATCTAATCTGCCTTGGAGTCCCCTTGTCCCCGTCCTCCGCTCGGACCTTCACGACCATATCTCCGGGCGCCACTTGTCGGGGCAGGTGGGTGATGGGGGGCGCGGATGTGAACACTGGAGGCATATCCTGGACGTCCTGGACTACTACGACCACTTCTAGCCCAGCGATGTTGCGGGTGTCCTTGCCCAGTTCTACGTATGGATCCTGTGGAAAGTAGTTTTTTTAAACTGAATCATGTATGCAAGCATTTGACAGAAGACTTAGTTGCTTGTCATTAGAATTTTTATACTGACTCAAGTATGCAAGCATATGACAGAAGACTTGATTTCTTGTCATTAGAATTTTTATACTGTATCAAGTATGCTAGCATTTGACAGAAGACTTGCTTGCTTGTCATTAGAATTTTTACACTGTATCAAGTATGCTCGCATTTGACAGAAGACTTGCTTGCTTGTCATTAGATTTTTTATACTGAATCTAGTAAACAAGCATTTGACAGAAGACTTGCTTGCTTGTCATTAGAATTTTTAAACTGAATTAAATATGCAAGCATTTGGCAGAAGACTTGCTTGCTTGTCATTAGAATTTTTATACTGAATCTAGTATGCAAGCATTTGACAGAAGACTTGCTTGCTTGTCATTAGAACTTTTATACTGAATCAAGTATGCCAGCATTTGACAGAAGTCTTGCTTGCTTGTCATTAGAATTTTTATACTGAATCTAGTATGCAAGCATTTGAAAGAAGACTTGCTTGCTTGTCATTAGAATTTTTATACTGAATCTAGTATGCAAGCATTTGACAGAAGACTTGCTTGCTTGTCATTATAACTTTTATACTGAATCAAGTATGCAAGCATTTGACTGAAGACTTGCTTGCTTGTCTTTAGTGTTTTTATACTGAATCTAGTATGCAAGCATTTGACAGAAGACTTGCTTGCTTGTCATTAGAACTTTTATACTGAATCAAGTATGCAAGCATTTGACAGAAGACTTGCTTGATTGTCGTATGAAGTAGTGCTGGCCTCTGGTGTCAGAGTTTATCAAGCCACCCGAGAGCCTCTAACATGGCTTAACGACTGCTATTAATCATTAACGGCCGGGAACGACAGCTAAGCGTGCCCTCCGAAGCACAGAGCAAAGGAAAACCACACATAGCTTATAAAAGTCAGTGGTAGGATCAAACCTGGTATGGCTGAATTCTAACCCGCAATAGTATACCGCTGGGCTACCATCGTCAGAAGACTTATCGGATGGTAAGTATCGACGAAAACTATTGTGGAACAATTATGCTTAGAATTTACACTTCATTACTGACTTGAAGACTTCCAGATTATTATCTAATGGGAAACAAATTTTAAGTATCGATAATAAAGTTGAGCAAAAATTTCTGTAATTACAATACCTTTTCACAGTAACTTTTGAACTTTATCCATAAATACACTTACTTACACTTACTTTATCGTTCATTTTTTTTAGTCATAGGGCAAATGTAGGAAGTCAGTATTGTATGAGACTATTTCAAAAAAGTGTCTGTACAAACTTTGTTCCGTTACCAAAAGTGGTTCTAATTAATGTCAAGGTAGATGTACACTCAGCACAGGCGTTGTAAACCCTCCGAAACACGGTCACCGAAAAAGTACCGTTGGAACAAAAAACCTCGTTCAATCCGCCTCATTACCCTGATTAGCTTTAATTAAACCAAGTCCTTATTTAAACCGTCTATATCAGAGCACAGCCTCGTTTGTTTGCTAGCGATAAACATTTAAAACCATTTTAATTGCTCGCAGATGTAAGTGCAAAAGGCAAATTGCCCTTCAGACATAAGTATGCTTTTAACGATGAGTGAGTTATTTGATCTTATTTTTCGAGCCTTTTTCAAGTGCCGACGAATAGCCTTGGATGCTGAATTTATTTAAATGACACACATAACTATTGGACCGATTGCGATGCGGTTTTCACTGTTGGATAGCTTAGGGATTGACTTCAGAACTGGGGTTTTTGGTATTTGGTATTTGGTATCTTAATCTGATGAACAGAAGCCGAGCAATCGATAAAAATATTTTTGAAGGCTGAAGGAATTTTGATCAATTGTTGGTATATTGGTGTTTTAGGTCCAGGACTTAGTACTTAGGATATTAAGTACTTTTATCCCAGAGAATTAACCACGAGTGCGAAGTCGCGGGCACAGCTAGTATTACATAAAGTTATTAAATACATCTTATCTACACGAATATTATAAAGAGGAAATATTAGATTTTATGAATGTTTGTATATATGTTAGTTTGTAACGGATAAATTCAAAACAGACTAAACCTATTGTAAAAATTCTTTCGGCTATAGAAATCTTCATTATCAGCGAGTAAAATGGGCAGTATTTTATTTTAGGTATCCCTACGAAAACTGCAATAATGTAATCCTAGGTATCAACAATTTACCTATAATAGTCATTATTTACCGAGCGCTCCGAAAACTATTGATGATACATAAAATAATGTAGTACATGTTTATAGTTCGCATCATTACCTACAAAAAAAGCCCACGAGCGTAAATGTCTAAACTTTATACTTAGTTAAGTCACAATAACCGTTTTTATTTCACATTAGTCAATCGAAACACTTGCAGAATGAAAATTTTGTATAAAGAAATATTTAGAGAAACCTTTAGCTACCCGTGCTAAGCCGTGGCCAGTCGCTACTTGAATTATATTACTGAATAGATTCTGTGCCTATTTGTATATCTCTGACTGAGATACGATTGGTTTTGCTCTAAAAAGTAGCTGCATTTGTCATCAGTATTAGTTTGACATGTTGGCGATGAAACTAAGTGCCAACTAAATAAGGTTAGAAGTATCTTATTTACAGTAAAACTATCTGCGTCGCGAAGTTTTTCCCGCGTGTTTATTTACCGGTGCAAAAATTGCCCTTCATGGCACTATTTCCATGTCAAATTTAATCAAGATCAGTTCAGCAGTAACAAACATACATAGAGACAAAGTTATTTTCGCATTTATGATATTAGTGTGATGGTGCCTTACCACTGCAAGAAGTGTCAAGTGGTACATAGACTGGGCTTCAAAGTCAAGTGGCCCGACCAAGAAGATGGTGCCTTCGGTGTTTTCAGCTGACACTCGCCGCTGACGGATAGCGAAGAGTGGTGATCCCTGGGAAAATACAAAACGATAATGTACATCTATCGATTGTTCTATTCTAGTCTCTAATTCAGAAAATGATAAATGAACAAGACAACGTTAAGTGGAAAGTGCAAATCCAATGTCGATCAACTTGAGAATACTTAAATTTTTGTATGATTCAATTTTCTACCACTGCTGCTGTTACATATGCACTATTATGTGCTTTCTTTAAATAGTTATATTTAAACAAAATGTATCAAATGTATGTCGGTGGATGGAGGTGGCTTTACGATCGCTCGTCATGACGATCTTTGGGGTGGCCTATGTTCAGCAGTGGACTTCTAAATATATCAATATAATCTTTATTAATAACAAATATGTTATAAGTCAAATAAAAAAAAAAGTAAAAAACTAAACTTATTTTAGTTAGGTGTAATAATAATAATAATTATTATTATTAATTATTACTAATACAAAATAAACAAATAGAATAATAATTAATATTGTGAACATTGATGACGCTACACCAGTCTCATTTAAGCTTTTCATTTAGGAATTCGTCAACTGAGTAAGCTTACATGATGATGATTATGATACAAAATGTAAATTAAACTAAGTTTTGTACTCGAAATTTTCTTACATTTATCATTTCACACATCATGTAACATCAAAACAGCCTGACTGGACATTCCACCTAGTAGGCGATTCACCATAAAATTATGGGTAAGGACACGATCCACATTATGTAGCATTTAAGCGAATACGATCTCGGGTGCCTGACCATTCTCCGTTGCTGTGAGAATTTTAACACGCCTTATAGTGTTCATAATGGTCAGTAATTGCGACATCATCGGAGATGGATGGGCTGACCAACCCATCTTTAAGCTGTCGAATAAAGGGATCGTAACCATCGAGGATTCGTATAATGTGGAATTTTTGAAGCAGCTAAATATTTAGCGTAGATTTTATACGAATTCTGTATAAGTAAGAGTGATGTAGATCCTGAAGTTTCTGGTGGACTATTTAAACAATAATGAAAAATTTTACTAAGCGAAAAATTTGGATGATGAGTTTGGTCACGGTTGCCAAATTAGTTAAAAGCATGTGCCGCGCAGAGGCACGGAGTGATGCGGGTTTGAACCCCGTCAGTGATCCAAAGTTTTCTTTTAGAAAATTATTAGATATGTTCTCGCTAACAGGCGTTAATGCTAAAATAAAAACATCCGATTTGGGAGGCGTTATCTTTACGATACGAAGCTAATTGCAATATTAGCCGTGTTCGGTTGGTCAGTTCAGAATACTGCCAATAGATGGCGTTACTGTCCCCGTAAGACGGATTTATAAGCTAAGCGAAAAATTTGGATGATGATGTACTGGTCACGGCAGCCGTTAATTGGTTAAAGAAATGTGCCACGGAGAGGCACCGAATGATGCGGGTTCGAGCCCCGTCCGTGATCCAAATTTTTCCTTTAGAAAATTATTAAATATAATCTTATATTAGTATCATCTTAGTAATGACTTTCCTTTAACTCGTTGAAGAATACAGGCAATGCAATGCGATTCAAATTATGATCAGCTCGGCATCATAAATTTTGTAACTGGGTAGGTCCAGCTTTTGTTGATTATTATTCCGTTACAATACTCTTGCGAAACGTAAGTATGTACTGGTATTTCGCAGTATCAACTCTCCATTCGAGGTCCTATGTAAATGAAGGCGATCCGAATCTTTCACACGGTCAGAGATCTATCGTAGCCAAAACCGTCGGGTTACGTAAACATAATAACCACAGGAAATTGGTGCTTTGCATTGTCAATCTTTCATTTTATGTAAGGTAATTGCTCGCTTGGAATTCCCATGCTCAACAATATTAGATTGTAAAATAAGTTTGCAGGAGGCGTATCCCCGTCAGCACCTATATTGCTGTGAAAATGATCTCCCATTAAGGTAAGGCGAAACTTCATTATGCGGTTACAATGAAGCTCGCGTAGAACACGCAGCGGCGTATGAAAACGTCATTAGAGCAACCTAATCATGAGCTCGTATCGTCTCTTAAAATGTAAATGAATGGCTTACCCAAAGTTCCAATTCCAAAGGCTTCGGCGACAGTGGATTCTTCCTGGCAATTACTATCTCGAGATCGGTCCCACGCTTCGCATCCTGAAAATATACTTTATTTTAGGAGCATCCTTTTATGGCATCACCACGTGCTTCGATACCTATCTGTTGGACAAAACTATGCAGAGTTCAGGTTCTCGCCCGGACAGAAATCATAGCTTTTCGTAGCGTTATGTGCACAGTTGTCAATGTCAATGTGTCTCAGTAGTGACTTGAACGTCTGCAAAGTTGGGTAATTCCAATTATTTAATTAATTTTCCCGATTATAATGAACGAGCCGCTTCGCTCGGGCATCTAAAGGTTTCTCTAAATATTTCTTTGTAAGTACAGAGATTATATTGAGCACCCGTGGCTCGTCCGCACGCACCCGCGTCTTTGCTCTATTACACACAGACTAAACTAATAGTTGGTACGAAAAACGAGTCAAACAGAATTAATTGTTATCCGCTCAACAAAAAAAAAGACACAACTTCTAAATTACCCGTCAAAAAAGTATATCGTAAAGGGCATAACTGCTTTAAATGAAATGGGGAAGATTATTGTGATATTGAATCTGATAAGGATTACGAGTACCTAATACCGTTTACCACAAATAGCTTTAGAAAATTAAGTCAAAAATTATGATTATTCATTATTGAAATGGCTTTCTGTATAGGTATATGGTGTCACGGACTTTTTCATAGAACTAATAAAGACAGATATATTTGTAGTCAATTTATTTCACATATATCAAACTGTTTGGCCTGCGCACGCCGATAAAACAGCAAAACGGAATTAATTTTAGAACAAAATTTAAAGAAGGTAGTTCGAATTTTGTCAGGAATTGTTTTTGCATTTTAACTCTTCATACATTTGTTAAGAAACAGAAATGCGCCAATGTGCACAATTTGTGACCGTAAGTGTAATTCTACACTAACGGCCACAAATTGTGCACATTTAATAGAGTGCGTGTTAATTCCCATATTCCATATCCGTCTGGGAAGCGAGGATTGTCATCATCATCAATCATCGCGCATCACGACATACATCTAGCGCTGTCTCATTTATTTCCATTACAGGAGGTAGCTATAAACACAGTACTTTACTAACCACCTTCAGATATTACAAGACCTTGTCTAGTATGATTGGAACACTTTTATTTATTTATTATCATTTAGTTTTTTTTTATTACGGACTAGGCAATCGTTTGACCACGATCTCACCTGATGGAAAGCGATGATGTGGTCGAAGGTGTAGCACGCTTACCTAGTAGATACATATCACTCTTGACTTGAACACACCGGGGTTATAATTTACCGGAAACACTGACGAGGGCAGGGCATTCCACTCCTTTGCAGTTCTTATAATAAATGAAGAAGCGTAACGCTTCGTTCTTATAAAAATAAAAAAATTATTGAAATATTACGCTATTCATATTTTGAGAAGTAATTTTAATTTAAGGCTTTAGATTTATGCTTACTTAATATTCGCATAATATATGAACATAATTAGCAGCAATAGGAATTTTCTTCTCGGTTCTTGGTTGTTTGTGGTACTTATGTTGATGTGTGTACCCATTCGCGACACAGGAAATCCAAGCGTGAGTGTAGGACCGCGAGAAAAGCCGAACAGTGGTACCAGGGTTAGGAGAAATAACCGTGGTTCCACTGGGGTACCAAGATTAGAAATAGTAACTGAGATACTATCAGTGGTAAGGCTGGGGAGCACAATGGTTATGAAAAGTAACCGTGGTACCACTGTTGGTACGACTGGTGTAACGGTACTGTTACACCAGTCGTACCTATAACAAACGTTTAGCTATTCAATAAAATATAGCATGTCAAATATCCTATTTATTTGTGTGCTATTATTACAATTTACAATTTAATGGCATTTGTAAGTACGTGTATAAAACTTTTGCTCAACGCATATTATTAGATACTAGTTTTCCCGCCCGCGACTTCGTCCGCGCGGACTTTTGTTTATCGCGAAAAAAAACATCCTATGTTCTTCTAGGATATTGAAAACCAATGAAAAAGTAGGTATAGCACCACTCTTGATGTTTTTTGACATACTTGTTATTTCGTTTCCATGGCAACCGTTTCTTACAGCGAGTAATAAACATTTTTCTAGTTTTTCTAGTTTCCCCGCGAAAAAATTCAATTTTTCGGGATAAAAAGTTTCCTATGTTTTATTCCAGGGTATAAGCTATCTCCATTTTAAGTTTCATCAAAATCCGTCCAGCTGTTATCGCGTGAAAGCTCCCCAAAACAAACACAAACAAACAGACAACGTTTCACTTTTATATATTGGTATAGATTTTCGTAAAATCATTTTTTCCTTGCCTTATTTACGAGTATCTCGGAAAGTGGTTCCAAGAGCGAAGCATTCCAAGATAAGTGCCGATGAGACCCGATATTTAAAGGTAAGATCTTCAATTTATCAGTAGCACGGAACTTCGATTTGCATGGATCATTAGGCTAAAAGCGGTTCGCTTTTGTAAAAAAAGTACTGATAGCGGTCAATTTAGATCTTAATCCGGGGGAGTCGTGCTATTTGGATTTCTGTGTGACAGAACAGGAATGTTTAATATCCGGGCTGCTCTTGGTAATGCCAATTGATTTCCAATGATTGCAATGATCAATGATTTTCTTTAATTAGCTGAGCCGGATAATAATCTATTTTTATGTTAGATGGATAGCAATTACACAGAGGTCCTTTGAAGTTGTGAAATGCTGTACTTTATATAAATATCTGTAGAATCGAGAACCTACATGTTTTCCGATCCGATTATTATAGTTTAATTAGCCAAGGTCTATGAAAAAGGAATTGAACGCTTTGTGTCTGTGTTTTACGATAACTACAATCAGGGAGTCTCCAAAAGGAATTGAACGCTTTGTACCTGTTTTACGATAACTACAATCACGGAGTCTCCACAAGGAATTGAACGCTTTGTACCTGTTTTACGATAACTACAATCACGGAGTCTCCACAAGGAATTGAACGCTTTGTACCTGTGTTTTACGATAACTACAATCAGGGAGTCTCCAAAAGGAATTGAACGCTTTGTACCTGTTTTACGATAACTACAATCACGGAGTCTCCACAAGGAATTGAACGCTTTGTACCTGTTTTACGATAACTACAATCACGGAGTCTCCACAAGGAATTGAACGCTTTGTACCTGTTTTACGATAACTACAATCACGGAGTCTCCACAAGGAATTGAACGCTTTGTACCTGTTTTACGATAACTACAATCACGGAGTCTCCACAAGGAATTGAACGCTTTGTACCTGTGTTTTACGATAACTACAATCAGGGAGTCTCCAAAAGGAATTGAACGCTTTGTGTCTGTGTTTTACGATAAGTCTCAAAAAGAGTGAACAGCAGCTGGGCACGCATCTTACATTGCAGCAATAAGATAGTAGTCAAGCATGAGCGTGTAAGTATTAAAAAACAGGCGAAGTGCGAGTTGGACTCGAGAACCGAGAGTTCCGCACAACCTTGTAGGTATGTAAATAGTAGCGATAGTTATTTTTTTGTGCAGTGTAACTACAAGTTTACGGTTTTTGGAATTGTACTTGTGCTTGTTTATACATTGCTTTATTCGCTTATGAGCATAGTACTTAAAATGAAAGATGCCACTGGTGTAATCATACCTATCACGCCAGTTGAATAAGAAGCAAATTGCCTAACTATTTCCAAATGATTTAAGATCAACGGGAAGTACCCTATAGATTTTTATTCATTGCCAGTGACAAAATATGCGGCATAAACGGAAGCATCTTTTGATTGCGTTGACTTTTTAAGTTTTTTTTTTGTCACAGCTCCAGTGGATTGCAGACCTGAGTATTTGATATTAATTACAACTTGATACCTCCACGCGTACCTGTGAAAAAGGGTCTTTACATACAGACGGACAACGAAGTGATCCTATAAGGGTTCTTTTTTACATTTTGAGGTACGGAACTCTAAAAAATACAATATGGCACACTTACTTCAGGAGCTAAAATGATGCTAGGCTGATGAGGAAACATCGTGTCTCTTGGGGTCGTTGCATTGGTCCCAGTTACAGAGCAAGATATCCTCGAGCTTCGGCCCCTGGTGTTCCTGACTGAGAGCCTGAAGTCTACATATCTTCCTGGCTCCAACCTTCGCAGGAGGATGATATTTGCTTGGCACACTGAGTTGTAGCGGGTACACGGTAACGTCTCGACGCCGATGTCCAGGCGACCCATCTGACCTGGGGAATAATTAGGTAGATGTCGTTTTAATTGGAATTTGTAGTGTTAGACTGAATGTTAGGTCCGACGAACTTTTGTTGTCGTTTACGTTTATTTGCAGAAGTAAATACTTCAGACCTGAGCTTCTAACGAACAAAGAGGTATTATAACAGGGGTGTGAATTAATGTAAACTGCTTATTCAGAAGTAAAATACGGAATATAGGTATGAAACATAGAATATAAGAGTAGGTATCATTGTTTTATGAAATGTTGTACCATTTTGACTGCCTTTATGTTATCATAATAATGCGCATACTTTATTTTTAAAACAATCAAGATGTTTACAAAAGAAATTATAGCTCAGTGGAGCGGTAAGTTGATCCTTTCATAACTTCCTTTTATCAATCTAGAGGCAGATGCATATTACAAATAATATTGTAAATATAACCTACAATTCAACAAACGTGGAGTTTGAGTAAAATCAAACTTAATGAAGACCAAGTTCACGGCTGCACACACCTGACAGTACCAGCAAAAGAACAACAGTCACGATTGGTTTATGTCTACTCTTTTCATTCGAGTATGCACCAAACAGTGATAAGGACATATTTTTCGAAGGAAGATGGTTCGTAGACATTGCGTAGAGTGCTCTAGTATAGTCCTTCAACTTCGTTTAAAGTCCATAAGTATATGAGCGTGGACAAGAGAACATATAGGGAAGACGGAACAAATGATTTTCCCAACCATGGTATCCTGCTCCCTGTCGCATTATTACGCTATGAGACTGATATACATATAGACATCTTTCCACATTAGTCTGGTGTATCTTATAAGTTCTTACCAATGAGCTCAAAATGCAGAGGATAGTCGAAGTCAGGATCTGAAGCTCGTACTCTGTAGATGACCGAGCCGACGGCCGCATCGGACGGGACCAGCACCAATCGCATCAGGGTGCTGGGGTCGAACACCGGCTCCCCGCCCCGCGCCCCGCTCGCGAGCAGCAACACCAGGGCCAGGGCGATCGTCATCCTGAGGAGAAGTATGGTAGAATTAGTTGTTATGTTACTGCACATCCTGTAAGGGTTGTAGATTCAATTACCTTAGGGCGAGATAAATAAAATACAACTGTTTGGAAGAAGCAATCCGGATGTCGGTGGACCATGGCCCTTTTATCTGTTCCGTAATTTCCTTAAGTTTGTATTGAAATAGGAGGCAAAGTTTTTTTTTCAAATCTGGCAGTGTCGTGACAGAGTTGGTTTCATGACATAACAAAACTTGTGTTTAGGTATGAGTAGAGTATTTATTATATGGTGTAGGATAGCATAACGACACCTGGCTTTTGATTGAATGTAAACTATAGAACATATTTGTTTATTAAAGTAACAAATGTCTACCGCGACGGTTATCGGTTCTTCGGTAAATGTGACCTGCCCACTGTCACTTAAGCTTGCCTATCCTTTGAGCTAAGTCGGTTACCTTGGTTCTCTGACAGATATCTTCATTTTACGTGATGCGTGTACAATACAGACAAACAAACAAACACGATTTAAATAAATGTTATATTCTTGATCAGTAGCTTATTTTAAGTACCGTAGACCATTTTTTTATTATCTTCTTTGTACAGACTTTTTCGTTTTTATTTTTTTATTAGAAGTATAAATTTCAATCGAAGCATCCGAATCAAGTTTGAGTTTCTACAAAAATCTCATAGAAACAAGACATAAGTACAAAAACTAAAGCCCGACTACGGTCGGGTAAAATAATAGCCTATGACATTCTTGCGACCGATTGATACCTCGCTTGTCAAAATCGTACCAAGTTTTTAGTTTGAACACATAACCCTTCCGTTGCCTTGCCGTAAACGGGTAAATAAACGGGTAATAGTTTATTGAAGACAAATCGACTGACATCTCGCTTGTCAAAATCGAACCCATAGGGACGCTATGGTGGAACATCCACATAACTATAATACAAACATAACCCTTCCCTTAATTTGCTGTAGTCGGGTAAAAAGGACGTTCATATTTTCCCAAATTTTCCAATTTTCCTGTTTTTTTTTCCAACTTTTTCCCTATAAATCAGATGAAATACTACGGACATATAAAAATAAGATATTAGCCAAATCGGTTCAGCCGTTCTCAAGTGATGCGATGACCAACGAACAGCATTTTATTTTTAAAAGCTTTTATTTAATTTGCAATGTTTGTATGTATGTATGTTTGTTGAGGTCAAATCTTGCAAGCTAAATTAGAACCACTTCCTCTTATCCTACGGGGCTTAAAATTTTACATGTTGGTTCAGCTCCTATAACAATACATTTTTATGGTAAGCATGACCTGATTCAACCACCAGGATTAGTGCTAGATAAAGGAATTCTTCAACGGGCAACAACAGAGATACGAAATTTAGTGTACGCATTTTATTATGATAGCTGGTTTTAAGTTTTACCATAACATGGTTGCTGCACTCAGGGTTGGGTCCCGACTAAGGAACTCCTCAACGGTTACAGCACAGACATGAAATGTCGTATACGCATTTAATTGTGATAGCACGTTCTAAGTTTCACCATGCATAAAACTATATTTTTTTATTTATATCGATAGATTAATTACGAATTTGCGCGTAGATACTGTCTATGTATGAAACGTTTTTATGTTTCGTCTGTGGTAGCGGCAGGTACCTATGTATGAAACGTTTTTATGTTTCGTCTGCGGTAGCGGCAGGTACCTATGTATGAAACGTTTTTATGTTTCGTCTGCGGTAGCGGCAGGTACCTATGTATGAAACGTTTTTATGTTTCGTCTGCGGTAGCGGCAGGTACCTATGTATGAAACGTTTTTATGTTTCGTCTGCGGTAGCGGCAGGTACCTATGTATGAAACGTTTTTATGTTTCGTCTGCGGTAGCGGCAGGTACCTATGTATGAAACGTTTTTATGTTTCGTCTGCGGTAGCGGCAGGTACCTATGTATGAAACGTTTTTATGTTTCGTCTGCGGTAGCGGCAGGTACCTATGTATGAAACGTTTTTATGTTTCGTCTGCGGTAGCGGCAGGTACCTATGTATGAAACGTTTTTATGTTTCGTCTGCGGTAGCGGCAGGTACCTATGTATGAAACGTTTTTATGTTTCGTCTGCGGTAGCGGCAGGTACCTATGTATGAAACGTTTTTATGTTTCGTCTGCGGTAGCGGCAGGTACCTATCCTCCATATAAAAACGAGTATGATACATAGCGCCACCAGTCCACCGGTAGAACACGTATCCTTAGGTAAAGTGAAGCAGAATCAAATATCAAAGCTTGATATAGCACTATCTAGTATACGTAGTATCTTGTTATTCCAGTCTGCGACGGCGAACTAAATTATAGCACATTTTGATACTAGAATCTAGAACTAAATTATAGCCTATTTTGATACTAGAATCTAGAACTGAATTATAGCCTATTTTGATACTAGAATCTAGAACTAAATTATAGCCTATTTTGATACTAGAATCTAGAACTGACTGTGGGGACGAATAGGTGTCATTAAGGAATCGCAGAAATTCGTTTAGGGCTAATGTACATTTTACATTTAGAAGATGAAGAAAGAAGAAGAAAATCAATTTATTTGAAAAATATAACAAAATAAAAACTTAACACTAAGGTACGTCTATATGTAACAATCTGCAAAATGGCCCCAGCATATTAGCCTTCCCTATATCACAGAAAATTCGAATTTATTCTTTAGAACTTTCAATAAGAGCGGATATCTATGACGATTAGTGGACTAAATCTAAAATGATACTAATAAGTAATTTATACTTATAATAAAGCAATATGTACAAAAAAGTCTCTACTAGTACTTAAAATAACCCAGTGAACAATATTTTTTTTAAATCGTGTAATTTTGTTTGTACGCGCATAACTACTGGACCGATTGCAATGCGGTTTTCACTGTTGGATAGCTTAGGAGTTGACTTATAAACTGGGGTACTTGGTATCGCCAAACAATCGATACAAACTATTTGACTGCAGAACAAATTTTGAAAAAATGAAGTATTTTGTACTCTATATAGGTACTTTTGATCCTGGAATAACACGTATGGGCTACTTCTAAATAAAATGACTATCTGGGCAAAACCGTGACCATGCCCAGTTTTCTCATAAATAGTTATTTCCAAAAACAAAAGCTCATTGTTAATGTAAATTACATTTCTCCCGTTTCAAAGAGTCTTCATTCATTAGTTAAGACTCTTCTCACCCGAAAGAAACATTGTAATTAAGTTTAGAGTTTCGTCAAATCGATTTTCGGAGCCAACAAAGGACAAACAATTGGCGAAGAAGATGAAAGGCGGTCATGAGACAGACTTGTTTTATGGGTGATAAATTCTGGCGGTAAGCGAAACCGTGGAGGTTCAATCTGCTTTCAAAGACGCTATTAAAAACTCAAAGAACTCATTCCGAGTATGAGATGTAGACTATAAAAACAGAACGTTCTGTAGAACCAGTTGACGGCAGAAATGCCGAAATGTTTTTTTCATTCTGGATAGACTCGTTTGATCTCCGAGTCTAGAGGTCCGATGCCGTAGAGAGTACAGCTAACAGATCAATAGATAGACCGTTTCCAGTTATATCAAATGTCCGTAATACCTACGGATGACCCTGTAGGACGACAGTTAGATAATACCGGTGAAGTCCCTCACAATATTTAACGTAGTTAATTAGTTACAAATTTACAATTACAATTCAACAAAAGCAACAATGAAAAAACTATAATTCAGATCATAATCAAATTCTGTAAGAATGGGCCGGGCCATACCGATGAATACCAATTCTGTAAGAATAGGCCGGGCCATACCGATGAATACCAATTCTGTAAGAATGGGTCGGGCCATACCGATGAATACCAATTCTGTAAGAATGGGCCGGGCCATACCGATGAATACCAATTCTGTAAGAATGGGCCTGGCCATACCGATGAATACCAATTCTGTAAGAATGGGCCGGGCCATTCCGATGAATACCAATTCTGTAAGAATGGGCCGGGCCATACCGATGAATACCAATTTTGAAAAAATATTATAATAAGTTCATAATTGAGTCCGTAAGAGCGATGGAGGCAGTATACTAGGGCTTGTTAGAATTCAACGATACCAGGTTCGGTCCTCGGCTCTGCACCAATGACTTTTCTAAGTTATATGCGGTTTTTCATCGCTCCGTGTTTCGGAGGGCACGTTGATTGATATCATATTTTCGTATATTAATTAATCTAATAAGACATAAGTTCAAAAATTAAAATATAGCTTGACACTTTTGCGATGAAGAAGAATCGTTTGATACATCGCTTGTCAAAATCGGTCCAAGTTTTTAGTTTAAACCTTCATATGCTTCGCCGTAGTTGGGTAAAAAAAATAGCCTATGACACTCTATAAATAAAGATGAATCGATTGATACCTCGCTTGTCAAAATCGGACCAAATTTTTAGTTTGAGTACATAGCCTACCTTTACTTCACCGTTGTCGGGTAAAAAAAATTTAATGACAAATCCATTGATCAATTGAAACGCTTGTCAAAATCGGTTTGACGCTATGGTGGAAAATCTACATACCCACAGTTAAATAGACTGTTCAACTCATTACCTTTCCATTGCTCCACCGTACTCGGGTATAAATAGAACATAAATTTCAGGTTGCCTCTAAGAGCCGAAACAAGATTGCTACAAGTTCGTCACGTCGAAAACTATAATCAATAAATCTCATAGAAAGTACAGTCAGTCCGCGGAGCTTGTTGAATGTAGGGCAACCACTCAAGTTACCAGTCACTTCTAGACATTTAAATACAATTATTTTCTACTTTGAACAGTTAATTAGAATTAATTTATTGATAGATTCAGGCGTTACTTTGCGGAAATCCATATTTAAAATGAACAAAATAAAAATATGTAGCTTACTTCCGCCAAAACTGTAAGTCAGACAAATGATAAATGGTAAAATTAACACAAGTAAAACCCCACGCTAAACAAAACCCTACCCCAGATTGAACTAATGAAAAATATAAATGAAAGAAAAGCTAAGGCCTGGAGGCCAGAAAAAACACTTATATACAAATAATATATATAAATATATATACACAATAAAAAACCCCCAAGCTAAACAAATCCTACCCAAATACAAGTAGTTGTATTTGGGTAGGGTTTGTTTGGCGGAAGTAAGCTACATATTTTTATTTTGTTCATTTTAGAATTAATTAATTCAGAAATATTTTTACCGGTATCCTCCACACAAAACCAAAACAATATTGAAATAGTTCATAGATCAGACAAGTATTACCGAGTATAGTTGAGGAGCGACGGAACAAAAAATTACAAATCCACTTTAGAAACATAAGTTACATATTATTATGGCATTGGACAGAATACCATAAATTAAATTACACTTTATGTTGGTGTGATTCAAATCATGTTAATTTGTCTGGTAAATAGCCTCTAAAGTTGACAGTTTGATGATCGTGATATTTCCATGTTTAAAGTGACAGACCCCAGGGGTGCAACAAGGAGGGATTTCTATATATTTCTTTCCTAAAGTGGTAATGGGAGTGGCAAAATTTAACCGCGGGCAAAGCTGCGGGGCGCAGCTAGTTATTAATATAGGTTTTTGTCACATTTTAATTACTTAAATAAATAAAAAAAACAAAACATAAAATGTTATTTCCGGACCCGACTTTTTCAAAACATGATATTTCCAAACTGTGCGGACAAATCATGATATTTTTTTTTTAAGTAAGAATAACTACATTATATGAAAATGTACATATAAAAACATGTATTTTAAGTTTGTCCTATCATTATTTGTTATAGTACTCGTATTTTTTAAATTATACATGTTTTGAGATTTTGTGAATAGTGGAATTATAATTTTTTTGTTCCGTTACTCCTTAGTTGTACTAGTGCCTCAGTACACGGGCTTTCTCTGAGAAAGAGAGAGAGATAAAGAAGCATGGGTCGTGAGCGCGTGTTTCACACTGAGCCGGGTTGCAAGAGTTGTGCCGAGAGAAGTAATAATAATAAAAATAATAAACACTTTATTACACCATATAAGGAACAAACACAAGAATTTATTTCAAAATGGTCGTTCTTATCGCTAAAACCGATCTCTTCCAGACAACCTTTGGATGGACAGAATTAACGAATTAAAAAAGGACATGCTAGCATGCTACTTTGCGACGGTGCACTCGCAGCTACAGTTCGGTGCCGAGTTGTGGGCGAGAGCTGCAGACTGGCTGCGCTCCTTCCGCATGCAGGAGCGTGCTGTGCGGTGCATGGTGCGCTTACCCCGGGATACCACGGCTCGACCACATTTTAAGAGGCTAGAAATCCTTACGTTACCTGCCATATTGATATTTCAAGTGGCAGTGCACGTAGGGATGAACCTCTACACTAAGCACAGCTCTGTGCATTCGTACCGCACCCGCAATATGGACAAGCGGTTAGCCGTTTCTAGATCACTCGGGAAGTCCTCAAAGTTAACACATGATAAGGTCCATCTGTCTACAATAAGCTGCCAGAAAGTGACACCGTACCAGCCACCCTTTAGTGCTTTAAGTCGAGACTAAAGCGCTGGCAAATATCGAGCCAAATATAAAATATAAAAAAATATATATATGGCAAATATAATTTATATAATAATTTATCGAGCAATCTTTCTACAGTTAGGACGAATTTACTAAATTGTAATAGTGACATTGCTTTTAAACTATCGTTATGTAATTTTTCAAATTATTGTTTTCATTTAAACTTTTTTTTTTGTTTTTTAATGATTAATTGTACTACTTTTTGTAATTTTGACATTAGTTTTATTGTAGTATTTTGACATTTTCAATAATTTTTTTGTTATGATTCCGTAGACTTGTTATACCAGAATAGGTCTGTAATGTAATTATTACTATTGTATAATATCACTGACATGTAAAATATTATTTTATCAATAAATTGATTATTTGACACGTTCAAGTAAATCTGATTATGGAAATTTTTCC
Organism: Alsophila aescularia; assembly: GCA_946251855.1. Lineage (NCBI taxonomy): Eukaryota > Metazoa > Arthropoda > Insecta > Lepidoptera > Geometridae > Alsophila > Alsophila aescularia. The sequence goes on from OX276383.1 coordinate 42,543,083, forward strand.
AATTACCATAACACAATTTCTGGAAGTGTAGCAGCAACTCTAAAGATATCAACATAGCGCTGTACAGCATCGCTTAGAAATATACCATCAATTTCTTGGAAACCACATGGTCACCCTGTCGTGGAATAGCCCGGGTATTAAATTATAAATTGGCTACAGCTACATTTCTCGGACGCTCAAGATCAGAACATCGACCGCAAAACTAACTTGCGAAAGGGAAAATTGTGTTATGAAATCATCCGGCTTCATACCGCTTCTGTACGATCAGGAAGCGGCGCAGTTATACAACTATTAGGTATTCTGCACCTCAGTTATGGCAAAGTGTAATAACTTGCAAGGATGGTATCTAGATGTAATTTCATTTTTATTAGTGGCTACTTTCCGGTTCTTTAATAATCTCGATTACTGTGATGAAGCTGCTAAATATTGATTAAAAAATTAAATTAAACGTTGAATGAAATGGAAATATGGAAACTATAGAAACCTAAGTATATTCTTGTTCAGTAACTTATTTAGTTATAGCCACACTATAGCAACTGGTTGTAATAATTTGATGTTTTCATCAATGAAACTTTTTACTTTTTTTCATTGCATTTGGTGTGTTATTTATATAAATACCTAATGTTTTTCGATGACCTTGTTGTTAATAAGAACAAAGAAATAAATATATTATTATTATTATTATACCAAAAAACTACGGAAAAACTGCTATGACCCATAATTCACTTCCTGAGTCCCAGGGACTCAGATCAAAACTTAAAAACCTCCATAATTAGTACAATTTAGCAGCTTATTTTCCCTTCCTCCGTCCACCTTCCTGAAGTGACTCAAACGAAGCGCAGCCAGGCGGACGAGTTTGTGCGCCCCTTATATGGAAAGTTATGATGGGGACTCATATTAGTTAATTGAGTTATCATTTTTATTCATTATTTAGACTGTCAAATGTCTAATATTTATCGTAATTATTACTCCTTTTTTTTATTTAAGTACTTAACTTTTGAATCTCATGTCAACTCATGCTTTTTTGTGGGTAGATCGTTTTTTTTTCTTTCAGAAGTTCAGTTACGTGTTTTTATACGGAGTTTTAGTATAATTTCCCGTTTCCCATTGTGTAATTGCGTGAAAGTAGGAACATTATAACAATATGTCAAATTTTAAATCCATTTTAAAGCATTATAACTTCTTGGGACTTCGTACTAGACGGCTCACGAAAAGTTAACCAATAATAAGAATTTTAGGACGCTAGAAATTGATCAATCTCAGGGAAAACAAAGGACAAAGAACGAGCGTCGTTTGCATCGTTGAATCGATTAATATAAACTCAATACAATGGAATAAAGGAATTCATTTAAATATTTGGTATTTGTTAACATTTAATACCTTCACGGTGGTCTCGTGACAATGCCTATACAGAAATGTCAACTGATGCATAAATTAGTTCTGACTTCCTTTCCTGCCATCGAAGAAAAACATGTGAAATGATAGCGTTGGCCAAATACAATCATAATTTTCAAATTAATCGGCAATATAATTTATAGCACATAAAATCACAGAATACTGATAATCTTATGACAAATCTAATTGATACAACAATTAACAAGTCGCATGTACATTGATTATCCGTTTTTTTATCTATCAGAGCCAAAGGTAGGTCTGTGAATCAGACATTAAAAAGCATTTTGTAAACTATTCAGGTCAAGCTGCCAATTTCTCTTCAAGGATATTCTTCACAGGAAAATCTAATAAAAAATAACTGGCTTAAAAGCAAAAAAAAAACACGCCTGCCCCGCCAAAAAAAAACTTATGCCAATAAATTATATACTGTTGGAATGTGCCTAGCAAGGCCTTTAATTTATATCCATATTGTAAAACTCGAATATCTTTTTTTGCATTTGAAAATGGAGCCCTACGTATTTAAAAAAAAAAAAGGTACTCGGAGGAAGGTAAGGATTCTAACGATACGTCTAAATTTCTTCAGGCATTTACAAGTTATGGTGGAAAAAGGGATCTCACATACATACATACATAGAAACATAAAAACAAATAAACAAACATGAATTCTAAAAACATTACACTCCTTTTTTTTGGGCAGTCGTGTAACTAGAGTAAATCTCGAGGCGTGTTTATCTACTCCAACAGTTGTACAAGTAACAGACAAGTAACAAGTTCACTGGCACGATAACACGGAATTTGTCTGGTTCTAACTTCGGGATACAAACATTTCTGTACGGAGAGGGGATACATGACCACGTTTGTGGGCCGTGTACAATATTATATTTGAGAGGAATGGAGTCAGCAGTATGGGATTGTTTGCTAGGCGATTTTGATCTATCAAAATACTAGCTGTGTCCGCGGCTTCGCACGCGTGGTCATTTCTCTTCAAGGACTTTATGCGCTATTCCAGGACCTAAAATACCAATATACCAATTTAAGATTAAAATTCCTTCAGCCGTCAAAAAGTTTTTTATCGATTGCTCGGCTTATAGTCACCGGATTGAGATACCAAGTGCCAGTTTTTAAGTCAAACCCTAAACTATCCAACAATGAAAACTCCATCACAATCGGTCCAATAGTTTTTACGTGGTGCGCGAACAAACAACATACATACAAACAAACAAACAGACAAACAGAAAGACATGATTTAAAAAAATGATATGTTCTTGTTCAGTAGCTTATTTTAAGTACCTTAGAGCATTTTTTTAATTATCTTCTTTGTACAGACTTTCTCGTTCTTATTGCTTTATTATAAATATAGATATAGATATATAAGTGTATATTATTGTAGAACTTTTTTAACGACTCCAATGCGCAGGAGATTCTCGATTCAACTGTTTTGTTGTATATGCCTTACCTTATACCTCCTGGATTTCTAACCGGATTTGAATGATTTTTTCTTTATATAAAGGAGTAGATTTTCAGAATAGTCCCATATAAATTCGATGACTATATGTTCAGTATTTTTTGAGTAAATCCATTTCAAGTTGGTTTTAGGTTCAAAAAATATTGTTTTGAAAACCTCAAAATTCAATGACATGTAACCAAACCACTCTAGAGTAGTTGGATTATCCCAATAGATAGTCTCTCAGCAGAGGGAATGTAATAAAATGATAGTAATCAAAGCGTTTTGCCGTTTTGTTTTTAGTATTCCATTATTAGCTAACAAAGGCCAGACTTGGTAATGTAGGACACCTTTTGAAAATCTTAATTGGCTTCTTAAAACATCCAGAAATGTCAAAGAGCCTAGGTTCATGGGACCATTAACATGGCTGAGAAATAGTAAACCAGGCTCACATGAACCCGAACGATAAATCCTCAGACGTCCGAAGGACCATAATTCAGTAAGTCTCAGTAGCTGTACTTATTGGCCTTCAGTTAAATACCGGTGAAGTTTAGAAACAGTCCCGCACTCATGCTGTGCGAACGTGAACCGATACACGAATCAGTTTAGGATTTATGCGGGAGTGAAAGGGTTGATGGTTGATGATGATGATTAAACTGGAAGTACTTGTACTATTATTTATTCTGTGCTGGAAGTATGTTTAAAATTCCTCAATCGCATTTTGTTTCCTTGTCTCGCGACTGGCCTGTGGCAGAACATAACACAATAAAGTTTTTGTAGTACTGTAATCATAGTGTTGGGAAATAGAATGTAAATTGAATATGAAAAAATAGATATTTAATAATAATATTATGATTATTATATATATATGTACACTTATATCGAAAAATCCGGATCATGAACTCAAAAATGGTGGCATAATGATATACATTACGCACGGCGACACGTCTCTAATAAGTTATTTAAATAATAACTCTGTTTTTTTAACTAGACGATGTTAGAATATAGATTTTTTACCATTAGAACACCGGTAAGCTCCGCACTTACGAGGGTTTATGTAATTTATTATCTATGGCGGCGCGTGCTAGACCGTATGCGCGCGAATTCGCTGTGGACTGGATTTTGTGCTACAATTTACTTTACATTAGTACCTAACCAATTTTATGTGATTTGTTATGTTGATCAAATGTTTTATCCTGATTAAAAATATTACAAAGATGTGATAAAATGTGAAAACAGTGTTCGTGAAGAGAATTTGACTCCACCTGACACCCCGGAACAGCAACGAACATGACAAACGAGCATTTACCAGCAAAATCAAGAAAGTAATACGACTTTATTAAAAGTAAGTTCCTATTGCATGAGTGTAGATAAATAGTTTATTGCATGAGTGTAGTAAAGTTGAAGTGGCAATGAGCAGGCCATATAGTTCACAGAGCCGACAATGATGATGATGATGAAATAAAGTAGTGTATGAAACAGCACACAACTAGGTATACTAGTGTTTTACACTCGAATGATACTATTAAAAAACTCGCTTACGGCTCGTTTTTAAACTCACTGTGTTTTAATTCCCCTCATTATGAAACCGTTTCATAAACTACTATTATTTTAAATATTAATGTATCACTTATAATATTCTTATGTATTCTATAGTTTTAATTTTATTGATTCTTTCAATTTTAGTTTATTTTAGTTTAGCTACCTATTTCTAATCACCTTACGTTATTTTTTTACTGCGCCGCTACCATTTTTCTTGCACGTCCAGGTTAACTGGTAGAAAATGCTACTAAGCATTAAGTCCTCCTTGTACATTTTATTTGTGTGCTAAAGAATATATAAATAGATCTTGTTCTTAACATGTCTCATAAGTTGTGGCAAATATGGCATTAAGGGTAGATACCTTTTATTTCGTAGTGTGTGTTTGTTTCAAGAAGTTTTTGTTGTTAGAAAGCATTTGTAAAGAAAAAATAACTGCATTTTAGGACTTTAAAAAAAAGACAGTTTGAAAAATTTACAATGTTCGGAAAAAAAAAGTTTGTCTCAATTATTTCCCACCAGGATTATAAGTAGGTAGGTAGTAAATCCAGTTAAATTACTAGTTAGACATCATGAAGAAACATAATAAAAATCAATTTGAAAAGAACACAATCAACCCAACCAATCATCAGTGGTGCGGCGAATGACAGCACTTCATAGAAAATGTGTTAAAAAAGTTTTAAGAGTATTATTATTTTGAAGATTTTTCGATTTGATCTAGTAAGTTACTCAGGGAACAGTTTTCCTGGTTTTAGTTCGATACTCCCCAAGTTAGTTCGATACTCCCCAAGTTAGTTCGATACTCCCCAAGTAATCAATGGCAACTGTCCAAGCCGAGGTTCGTACCCCCTGGGTGCCCTTGAGCAAGTGGCCAAAAACTTAACTTTGGCGTGCGCCTTCTGCGTCACGCATTGCGGCGGAGCGCTTTTGCACCCGCCCCACCGTCCGGTGACGCTGTAGAGGTCAGTTATAAACCAACAGCACATATCCTTTCTAAAAAAAAAAAAAAAAAAAAAGTTTTCCTGGTGGTAAATAGAGTTGAATGAGAGCAACTTGTTTTTTCGATTATTTTTTTTGGCTTACTTGTAATTTTTTTGAAAATATTCTTCTCGTAATAGTCCGGATATTTGTTAAGAACAAAAGCTTCTAACTACAAAGGAAAAGGTAGGTACCTACCCTTAATGCCCAATTATTTTGCTACACCTATGATGTGAGGTGCCCATAGTAGTGTGGCAGGCATTACTGTTTTATTATGAACGGAACCGTAACTAACGTAATTACAAGCTTTTCAGACTAAGGCTGGCGGTAATTCGAATCGTAGTTCTAGGTTGTATAAAGTTGTTGTAAGGTGGTATAAGGTGGTTAAGTTGTTGCCTGAAAATTAATGTCATATATTTTCAGGCAATAACACCATACCGACATGGGACACAACGGTGAGATATTGAAATTTTCTTATATCACACGTTCAAGGAACACCTAGGGATGGGACTGTGCACGTAAAACACGGCTATGGACTCGAAACACCCGTCTGATTTACAACCCTTACATCGAAGTTCCGCAAGGCGTGGAACCAAGACAGTACATTTCAATCTTTTTTGCTATCAGTTTAATTTTCGTATTATTCTTAATTTTTTTTCTTGATGCCTACACTTAGAAAAAGTGTAGGCATCGTCTGTAAACAATATATGGACAATTGTAATCTACCCGGATTTCAATTGATTTGTCGGTAAATTAAACACGAAAAAAATAATTAAAGTGGATACCAAAAAGCACTCAAGAATAGCATTTGGTAACAACTGGTTTCGTTTCAATTTAAAACTAGCAACAGGAAAAGTTTTTAATTTATATATATATATATATATATATATATATATATCAAGTGTCTAAGTGTCTTGATTCCCCCTGGCGGGTTGCCAGATGAGGTAGGATTGGTGGATATATATATATATATATATATAAATATTAACCTTTTATATAATAGAGGACATTTAATGGCGGAAAACACCAATCCTACCTCAACTGGCAACCCGCCAGGGGGAATCAAGACACTTAGACACAGACACCGACCTCGCCGGAGAGGTCCCGCAACTCATAGTCAGTTAGTATTCGCCTTCAAGTTCCTTGCCAATTCTTCTCGAAGGTGTATTACGAATCGGTGGTCAGTTGTCAAATCAATCAAACGGCTCCTTTTTTCAGGGCCCCCTCGGTCACTAGCGATCCAGGGGTGTTTAATTCGACTCCCGTAATCGAGACGACCGTCCAAGCCTAGGTACTTACCCCTGGGTACCCTTGTGCCGGTCGTCAATAATTTTAACTTTGGCGTGCGCCTTCTGCGTCACGCATTGCGGCGGAGCACTTTAGCAAGGTGAAGCTGTATAGGCCGGAAAGGCCAATAGCACCTACTCCTATCTATCTATCTATCTATCTATACTTATAATAAAGCAATAGGAAGGAAAAAGTCTGTACAAAGAAGATAATTAAAAAAGAAATGGTCTTAAAATAAGCTACTGAACAAGAATATAACATGTTAAAAATTCGTGTCTGTCTGTTTGTCTGTCTGTATGTTTGTTCGCGTATCACATAACAACTACTGGACCGATTGCGATGCGGTTTTCACTGTTAGATAGTTTATGTTTTGACTTAAAAACTGGTGTACTTTATATCTCAATCCGATAAGAAGAAGCCGGGCAAACGATAAAAATATTTTTGACGGCTGAAGGAATTTTGATCAAATGTTGGTATATTGGTATTTTAGGTCCTGGAATAGCACAAAGAGTACTTTTAATGAACACGCGTGTGAAGCCGCGGGCATCCACTAGTCAATCATAAAAAAAGGCGAAAACATTAAAATGTTGCAATATTATGCGAGTTGGATCCGACACGAAGGAATTTATGATACATTATTAAAATATTATAAAAGAAAACCTCGTTTATCAATTAGTTGCAAAGTAATGATATTCATAATTTAATCATTATAGATAGATAATATTTTATAGTACACTAGTTTACAAAAACATACAGCAAATAGGAACAATCTTATAACTAAAGTACAACGGACGGACTTATCTCTTATTATACCTACTTGTCTATTACATTAAAATTTATCTTCGAATGGATCTGCCGTTTCTATAGGTACTTTTGTGAAGCTTTATTTTTGAAGTTTGTTCAATCACTTTTAAAAAGTTGTAAAACATATTAGTATGCTGCGAATTAAATGTATTAGGTATCTAACAAACCAATTATTGTTATTCGCGGTTTGATTAAAATAAATCTTCCAGTTTTCATAAATTATTCCCACTAAAATTATCACAATTTAATTAGGTAAAGAAGTAAAACATATTCGGAAGTGACAAATAATTATCCATGGGAAACCAAACCTTGGTCCAGTTTTTTTTGTGGGTAGTAATATTTCTAAATGTTATGGTGATTATCCAGAGCAGATCTCAAATCCCCCGATCTTGTGTAGCTATTCTGCTGATCCCAAATAATTACGAGTATACCTTGGAAACCAAATTTCAGATCAGTTTTTTTTGTCCATTGTTATATTTTAAAATGTTATGGTGATTATCCAGTGCAGAGTGCAGATCTCAAATCCCTCGATCTTGTATCTATTTTGCTGTTCCTAGATTGGAGTTTGAGAGCCACTGGGACAGTCCAAGGTGAAATATTTGTACGACGTGGATACCAGCACAGCTGGCTCTAAATCTTGTCGCGTGCGACTATGAAAGCTCCAGATATCGACATCTACTACTGTGAACATTTAGCAGCTTTTTCATTATTGCAATTGAAATGCACCGATTTAATTAACAAGGTTTTAACAGTGATGATAAAAAAAAAAGTTTTTGCTGTGCCACCCAGAACATTACAATGCTAAATCTTGCGCAATAAGCACTGCGCGCCAGTCACCCGATCATTAAGTTTTAAGTATCATACTTGTATGTGCGCTGTTTAACTAACTGTCGCACTCATAATAGTCAGCTAATCAAGCATTAAATCGCATGTTTTCTGTAGATTTTGACAAATTAATGCTGGATTAGCGTTGTCATATATGAGTGTGGCTGTAAGAGTATTAGCATGCTAACTTTGGCAGAGCATTCTAATTTTCATTTTACAGGTATTGTGACCAAAAAGATGGATGGATGGGTGACGAAAATTGAGATCGCTTTCATCATAGCGGATGTGTCAGTGATTACTAGGTTTAAAACCGGAAGTAATCACCGACCTAACCTGTTCCAAACCTTTGTTGGATCTGAAACATTCCAGTTGAAACTGGAGAACCGATTCGCTGCCTTGGAAAGTACAATTGACGTTGACATTGACAAGGAACTTGACCAAGTGGTGGGAATTATGAGAAAAGAAGGAACGAAGTTCTGCGAGATGCGGAGCACAGGCAGAAAGTCAAAACTTTTGGTGGAGTCTCTGCAGCTCATTGAGAAACGACGTGAAGATCCTGCAGTCACTTCGTCAGATCAGCGGGTTTTGAATAAGCAAATAACAAAGCTGGTAAGGCAAGACTTCCAACGCTCCAATACAAGCGCTATAGAAGAAGCGATAGAGCAAAATCGGGGGACAAAAGTCTTCGTACAACAGCTTGGTCGAAGCCATCTAACCAAGTTGACCACATCAAGCGGGAAAGTTGTCGTTTCTAAGCCGGAGATTCTTGTGGAAGTATTACACAAATAACGACGAAGCTTTGTCTAGGAAAGTGCTTAAACCAATAACAATCATAATTAAGTTTCTAATTCCAACCAACCGCACGAGGCTGGAGTTTGATATAACACTTTATGACCGTCAAATCTCGATAAATCCATAGCCCATTGTATTCTCTAAAGTTCAAGACCGTTTTCTTCATAAGCAATTTATTTATTCAAATTTTATACAATTTGATCGTATCACTTGGTAAAATGACGAATTGCAGATGAAGTTTGGACACACAACCTCCCCTTTGCCAATTTGGTTAGTTTCTAGGCAGACTGAAAAGCAATTACTGTCGTCCGATCATTCGGAAAAGCGCAGGATCGTAATTTAACCTCACGAGCACGACACACCTACACCCGACCAGCGTCAGCGCGGTAGATATTCTTTTGTATTTTTATACCCGTACGTTACCGACCGACGCAAGACGATACACACAAATTAGTAACATTTTGAATTTTATGCTACTTTACACCATCTATCTTGCTCTTCGAATTCGGCGTTAGCTTTAATAGGAGTACCTAAAATAAAATTTCTATGTGTTGTAGCTTGTAGCGTCAAATCCAGTTATCGCAGCAATATAATGGACGACGACAACGCGGTGTCTGTTCGTCGCCTATTTGTTTGTTGCTTATTTATCAGTGAACAACTAGGCTATAAGCTAGCTTTCGCCCGCAAGAGCAAACACTTCATTCTATGGCCCAAAAATAAATCAAGCACGATACGCACTAGGTTGGGTGACCGCTTGCAAGCACCTATAAATTGGTGTCATAAATAATTATATTATCATAGAGCATCGGAATTATTTCCAGGCCTATATAACTTTATTAAATAAACTGAAAAAACTGTTGATAAACTGTTTTTTTTATTGATTAAACTTTGTTGTACAACTGTGCGACATTTGCAGTTATCATTAAGATAAATCTAATTAGGTAAGTTGAAACCAAAGCCATCAAACAAAAAAAAAAGAAATAAATCAATAATAGGCGACCATCTGGAGCTTTTGGGTGTCAAACTCACTTTGAACCTGAATTTTGGGTCTTACATTGAATCCAAAGCCAAAGTAGCTGAAAAAAAACATGGTATTTCGTCTAAGGTTAGGCGGTACTTCACAACTGGACAGCTTTTGAATATTGTATGGAGTACTGCTGCTAGCTTTTGGACGGTTCTATCAATTATCTCGAGGCTTTGGATTCATTTGAGACACAATGCTATGAGGCTCATAGGGGATACGAGTAACACTCTGGTAAAGAGTAAGCTTCCATGTCTGGCGCATCGACGTGAGGTCGCAAGCCTGTCGGTATTGTACAGATTGCACTTTGGAGAGAATGCACAAGAGCTGCACAATCTGATTCCCCCATCACACCCTATCACTGTACGACTAGACGATTGGCAAGACGCCACCCTTTTATGGTTGGAATACCTCGCACAAGAACGAAGTGTTACGCTATTTCATTTACTATAAGAACTACAAAGGAGTGGAATGCGCTGCTCTCGTCAGTTTTTTCGGTAAAATATAACCCAGGTGTGTTGAAGTCAAGAGTGAATCTACTAGGCAAGCGTGCTATACCTTCGACCACATCATCGCTTTCCATCAGTTGAGATCATGTTCAAACGATTGACAGAAAGTAAGAATAAAAAAAACACAAACACGTCGTGATCACTCTGGTCGCTTAGGTTTGTCTGCGCCTTCGAGGTATTATTACCGAGGTCCTCTTGCTCCGATCCAGGTTTTAAATCATTCTGGTTTCGTTAGAATAGACTTTAATGTTAGTTCTAGGAAACGTTTCATCGAAAACTGGCGGCCAGCCATTTGGTAATGCGCTTTTTTATTTCAAAGGAGGTGGTTCACCCATGATTTATGTTTGAAAGCGGATCTTTTACGCGACGGTTTTAAATGCTTTGGGTTTAATGATAGCTTATACGTGAAGAAGACCTGGATAAATATTTTATGCTGCACACACATTACACACATTTTATGTACATTTTAACGTGATTTTTTAGTTCAAACAAGGAGGTTTTCACATTTTCTTTTTGACCCATGGTTTTAGTTGCTTGTGAGCGGATTTTTTTACGCGACAGATTTTAATGCTTTTTTTTAGGCTTGAAGAAGATCTGATTTATTGTTTTTTTATTTAGCAGCATCTTGAAATTGGCTTGCTGATCCTCTTTCAGTTAAAAGCTTTTAGATAACTGTTATCAGACTTTGCAATTGGAATGGACGGCAGGCGGCTACCATCAGGTGAGCGATACATAAACAGCTTAGTTTTTACAAAATTGGGTCTAGCAGACTATGATATGATTCATACTAGGTACCTATATAATATAAATGCAAATGCATAACTAGGTAGGACGCACGTTCGAGAACGGTAACGCGCAATCTCGGTAATGCATCATTTATCATTGTTGTTTATGGGAGTTCTGCGCTTATAGGTGGAAAGAGCGGATGTGAAGCTATTCTACCTGCTGATTGTAACAATAAGGCCTTAGAAATACTTACTTATAAAAATGATATAAGGTGTAAGGTGCCTCGCTTCCGATTTTAAGAGACTAATGGTTATGAGTTTAAAATTAAAGTCTGCATAACGAGAACATATCTAATAATTTTCTAAAGGAAAAATTTTGATCACGAACGAATTACATTTTGGATACATTAGATTTGGGAGGCGATACCTTTACGACACGATTTTTTGCAATATTAGCCGCTTTCGGTTGGTCAGTTACCGTCCCCGTCAGATGGATTTATAAATTGAGGGGAAAAATTGGATGATGGTGTAGTGGTCATGGTAGCCGAATTAGTGAAAAGCATGTGCCGCGCAGAGACACGGATGATGCGGGTTCGAATCCCGTACGAGATTCACTTTTTTCCTTAAGAAAATTATTAGATAGAGACTAATGTTATACCTGGACGAAATCTTCTCTACGTTTATTTTATTTGCTAGAATTTGACCATTACCTAATCTGATGAGAAGCCACAACATGGCCAAAGGTCTAGTACTGTTTACTATTGTGAGTAAAATAGTTTCCTCCTTACAATAATTTAGCTATTTTCGTTTGAAGAAACCGGTGGCGGCACTGGTGCCATAAACAGCGGGAGATAACCACAGAATACCTATCACTAACTAAAATGGTCAACTCACGATGTCGCGTCGGTGACCTCAGCACAGCACAATAAACCACTGTTCGGTTTTGGTCACGGTTTCCCATTACCATAAAGCTAGCTCCTCCTTTACACGCCTGGTGTGTGAGAGGAGACGTGATCTGGTAGCCACAGACACAGTTTATAGCCATAGTAGTAGTTCAACTTCCCAGTAGGGCTTTCAATTCGAAACTTCGTAACACCGGAGTTAAGGAGCTTATTTGTAAATTTTTCAGAACGGGAGTTGGATCTAAACACCGGAGAGTTGAAACCGGTTTTCAACTTTACTTATAAAACTAGATGTGCCCGCGTTTTTGACCGCGTGATCATTAGGATGTAACCAGGACTGGTCATTAGGATGTGTTATTCCAGAGCTAAAAGTACCAATATCATCAATTTTCATTCACATTCTGCAGCGCCTAATCGAAGGTGAATCACTCAAGATATGCCAACCCGCTCATACGCACAAGCCTCACGCACACACTTACACCATGTTATGCCGATCGGCCGCCACATTGCAGCAAGATTACGACCTTGTTCTAAGTCATGTTAATTCTGTCAAGTTCTGACGGAAAATAATAAATAATGCAGTCACAAATTATCCTTTGTTCGGCGGTGTATAGATGCTGTTTTTTTGAAACCTTGTCTACACCAAGGGGTTTTGGTAGGACAATGCGCTCTTACTCCTCCGCTTGCGCTGATTGAAGTTCAGTCTGTACACACTGCGCACTGTGATATGTTTTGCAAGCCCAACACGGACTAGGAAATAAATGTTAAATTAAAGAATAGAAAATTTCGGGAAGGGGCAACCGAAAGTGTGACAGAATACGGGTGTTCAGACCATATTAATATAATATATACATATAATTCAATGGTTCAGTCCAGACCCGACGGAGGATATGTAGATACCCATAATAAATAACACACAGCTACTATTTAAAGGGTCTTAAAACCAACCAGGATGAATAATTTGAGAAAATTGAACAAAACATGAGAGCACTTAAAAACAGAATGTGGAATTGTTAATATCAAAATATGATGGCATTCTAAAATCCATTTCCGAAATACTAAAAGAGCAGAAGGCCATGAAAACTCGCATGTTAGACCAGGAAAACGGTGAATCAAGCTAGGATGTCTCGGAGTTAAACTTGATATATGAACTGGTAGAAAGAAAAGTGCTATTCATGAAGACGAATTGATTGATACCTCGCTTGTCAAAATCGGACAATTGGGGCGACGCTATGGTGGAACATCCAGATATATACATACATACATACATACATACATACATACATACATACATACATACATACATACATACATACATACATACATACATACATACATACATACATACATACATACATACATACATACATACATACATACATACATACATACATACATACATACATACATACATAGACTTAACTTCATTACCCTTCCCTTGCTTCGCCGTAATGGAATATATATTTTTTTTAAATCGTGTCTGTCTGTTTGTCTGTATGGTTTTTCGCGCATCACGTAAAACTACTAGACCGATTGCGTTGCGGTTTTCAGTGTTGGATAGCCTAGGGTTGGACTTAAAAACTGGGGTACTTGGTATTTCAATCCAATGAGTAGAAGCCGAGCAATCGTTTTTTTTATGAAGGCTGATAGAATTTTGATCAAATGTTGGTATTTAAAGTCTTGAAATAATACAAAGAATACTTTTAACTGAGAGTAATGACCACGCATGCGAAGCCGCAAGTACAGCCAGTCATAAATAAAACAATTTTAATAGGTACATGCTCATGATGAGACAATGATCGACGATGTCAATGTCTCGAAATCATATACAAATCATATAGTGTTAGGGTGACCCGAAGAATTTAAAAAACACTTAAATTTTATTAATACTTCAAAACATTTCCAAATGGACATCTCCAGAGTTAATTATAAAAGACAAGTGAAGTAACAAATGTATCATCCCACTTTACATTGTATGGAGAGGTAGGTATTTATCCCAAAAAGGAACATCATTAGTTTTGTATTATGAAATTAAATGTAGTTCATTGTAAACCCGAATTATTTTTAACAATTATAAGATTGGCACGGCCTGAACGTTCCAAGATAGACTTCAAATGAGTGCTCGAAACATAATTGTCACAAGACATGATCGACTGCTAGTTTGTTACATTAATATGCTAAATTGATAACAAGACATCATCAAAAGTGCTAAAAACCCGACTGCGAACAAAACCACAGAGTAAATAATAGTGCCCGGACAAAACACGTTCAAGCACCGTCACAAAAACCCGACTGCGAAAAAAACTAAAATGTGGCAAAAATTTAAGTGAGAATAGTTGCTAACCAACTTTAAATCGTTATAGATCCTAAATGCTCCTTCAAAATGAAAAATGATTAGAGAAACTTAAAGATGATTTTCAAATACCTATTCAATGATACCCTACTTAACATAGTTCGTTAACTTTTTTTTTTTTCTTTTTCTCAATATGGCGTCTGATTGTCACCATATTGAATTTTGTGTCTTTAGTGACACTCACATGATTAAAACAAATGAGTGAGAAATTGGGTAGTTCATTTTGTGTGCTCTAAAAACTTTTCCATTCACCCGCAGTTATTACAGTTATCAGTGATCATGGTGCTTGCGACAGTGCCGAAATATCGGGAACTCAGTAAAAATAGTATCCCTGCGCAGTCTGGTAAAAACATAATCAAATCTAGCAAGGCACAATTCAGTGACCATAGCAGCGAACCGTTCAACCCGTAATGAGGTCGGCAAGGGTCAGCTCGCGTGATACCCGCCATAATGTTACCTTTTCGTCCAGATTTACAGCACCACGATATACCCCCTTATATAGGGGTCACGATTAACTGCACGCCATTAATAACCCCATTAATAACCTCAGTTCGATTCGATTTAGTGGGAGACTATTTGGGTTTATCAAGAGCGATATCTTCATTAGGCTATTGGAATTAGTACAGTTGCAGATAAGTGCATTCGTTAGCTGCATTCTTGAAGTAATTGGACTACTTTAAATATGTACTTTAATTGCATAAATAAACTGATTACAGTTTTATAGTTAATCTTCGTGGTTGATCTCTGTTGGCATATCAGGAGTTGTATTTATGCAAGATGGAAATAACATTTCACATTTTTGCAGTAACTATCTTTTTGTTATTATATATTTTGTTTTTTACTTCCAAAAAGAGGAAATTTCCCATGTTTTTTTAACTGTCATGGTCTCTGACATTAGTATTTATTTATTTATTTATTTGAAACTAACTGTGCCTGTGGCATTTTCCGTGTGGTCATTTTTCGGGGTTAAAAGTAACCTATGTGTTATTCCAGGACCAAAAAGTACAATATACTTACATTTCGTCAAAATTCGTTACCCTTCAAATATATTTTGATTACTTGCTCGGCTCCTACTCATCGGATTGAGATACCAAGTACACCAATTCTTAAGTCAAGTCTAGGCTACCCAACTGTGAAAGACCGCATCGCAATCGATACAGACAGACAGACAGATAAACAAACACACAAGCAGACAGATAGACACCATTTTTTTATGTAATATTATTTTTCTGTAGCTTACTTTAAGTCCACTAAACCATTTTTTAATTATCTTTATTGTATAGACTTTTTTTACTTACCGCATTATTAGTATAGATATTATGGTTAGTTTTTTTATTATCAAAATAGAATAACATTAAGACATTAGTGTAGTGTGTCGGAAATAATGTCTAGTTTCAAGTCACTGTGATGACGGTGGTACTTACTGTTAGTGTCATTCGTAAAAAAGTGTGACAAAAAGGGTAGATCGATAACTACCCGCTTGCAAGAACATAAGTTTGCTCGTGACCAAGGCCTGCGGTTTCGTAGCATCGTGCTACTATCGCCCTTAGTTTACTTTTAAATATTTTATTCAAGTAATCGGTAGCACAATGCCAACATTTTGAAATCACCATACATTAATTAGGTCGTAACATGGCTATAATGGTCGCTCAGCGAGCTATGGAGAGAACTATGCTTGGAGTTTCTCTGAAGAACAAAAATCGTAATGAAGATATCCGACGGAGAACCAAGGTAACCGACATAGCTCAAAGGATAAGCAAGCTAAATTGGCATTGAGATGATCACATTTTCTGACGAACCGATAACCGTTGAGGTAGAAGAGTTCTCGAGTGGAGACCACGTCTTGGAAAGCGTAGCGTAGGACGCTCTATGACCAGGTGGAGAAGCGACCTGCGAAAAGCTGCTGGCAGAAAATGTATGATGAGAGCTGAAGAGCTGGCGTGCATTAAGACAGGCCTACGTCCAGCAGTGGACAAATATATGATGATGATGATGATGACGACAATGATGCCTATAATTGCTAACAGACAAACAATGCAACGGTGCAAGTGCCGTTTCAAGAACTCAAAACAAATCAAAACATGGCAAATTTCCATTTTAATGGTAAATACTCAATAAGATTATTATTTTTGTTCGTGAAGATTCACAACTATTTTATTATTTTTGAAAGGGTAGACCAAGAAGGTTTCAAAACACACGGAGACCACACCGCCAAACTAAAGAGGAGTAGTGAGTTGATCATTTGTGATGTTTTGCGGTTGATACACAGTTTCACACAATGTCATCACAAAATACTGCATTGTTTTTTATTTACTAGGTCGCGATCTTGCTGCGATGTGGCGGCCGATCGGTATAACATGGTGTAAATATTTACTTGAGGCTTAAATTGTGCATACGAGCGTATCGGCATACCTTGGGTGTTTCACTTTCAATTTAGCGGTGAGGTCTTTGTCTTTTTTTAAACCTTTTTGGGGTAGACCTCCAGAGAAGATAAAAAAAAATTGTTAATTATTTTAGTAAATACTTTGAGTTATATTGTTTTTAATCACATCATTATTTATTCAGAAATGATGTCAGGTTACATACACTTAGCATTTTAATGTATCTAAGTGGAACTTGGCAAAACTCTACTCCCATTCAAAAGTACTCAAAAATCTCCAGAATTTGTGAAATAGAAAATACGTCGTCATTCTTCAATCTCCAGATAGGTTTTCAACAGTTCACAGCCCACTTTTTTCGTAACAAAATTACACAACTCCATTCATGTTATACTGGAAATGGGAAAATCAATAGTTATTGACCGTCAGTCGAGGGCCGAGCACTGACCGTTAAATTTCCCACGACCGACATTTCCCACAGCAAATATACCCATTACATAACTGTTTAGACTTGGCAAAAATGGAGGAAGGTTTACAAGGCAACAGAGGAATCAGCTTAGCCAATCTCATTATGCCTGGGATTTTGTAATCATCCACCCAATATAGGATTATGGGGGCTAATCTCACAGCTGAACCGACTTCCTACGATTTCAGGGTAGTAAAGTGATTCCCGTCGTATTTACACCTATTTTTTTAAACCTTATGGTGTAAAAGAAAACTATACCATTATATGCTTAGGAATAGTCGCAGATAGATAGAATTAAATAGAGCAATGGTAGCCGAGCGTATACGCTCGTTAGAATTTAACGATATTGACACCAAATTGGTCTTTGGCTCTGCACCAATAACTATGCCATAACTAAGTTATGGCACAGAACAAATTACAGCAAGTAGAAGAATACATAGTTTATCAAAATTTTGATTGATTTGATCTTTTTATAATATTTTATGTAGTTCTCCTTGTTCATGAGATGTTAATTTTGACTTGTAACAGTGCTATTATTTTTGCCTATTTACAATAAAATACTTTGACTTTGAATGAGTAATTGTTAATATCAAAATATGATGGCATTCAAAAATCCATGTCCAAAATACTAAAAGAGCAGAAGGCCATGAAAAATTGTATGTTAGAGCAGAAAAACGGTAAAACAGTATCTGAGTTAAACTTGATACATGAACTGGTAGAAAGAAAAGTGCTATTGATTCATAGCAGTCGTTATGCCATGTCAGAGGCCCTCGAGTGGCCTGACAAACTCTGACACTAGAGGCCAGCAGTACCTCATACGACAAGTTAGCTAGCCGATGCTGATGATGGTGATAATATAACTAAAGCTTTATTTGGCTAGGTGCAGATAAAAAGCTTGGCAACAGCAAGCAGGTCTATGATAGGTATGCTAAGCGATACCGTTACCATCAATCTATGGTTAAAACAATACGTAGGTCATAACGTAAATTAGCTATAAAAGTTTATGATCAATCTAGGAACTGTGAACCGTCTTTACAAACCAATCAACAGAATACCGTGGCATCTAATGAGTTGGGAACAGAAGTAGCCAGGAGGTGTTAGGGCAAGTTATTAATGCCAAAGCTAAACGCTACACGCAAACGTTAATAGGATGCATGTTACCGTTACAGAAGTACAATAAAGTTATGAATAAAAAGATGCATGACTAATCAATACTAATAAAAGAAGAAAACCATTTTAAATTGTCTTATTGTAGTAACACTCACCGAAGCAATCGCCTCAGATATCATATTATCATATTATTGTGACCGAGAGAGGTCTTCAAATTCAAATCAACCTAGGCATATCGTCATTTTTTGTATGTGTGTACTGTAACACATATTTCACCTAAAAAGGTTAAAAAACATTACAATTTTTAAATAAATGTGCGACGGGCGGTTTTATCGCTAACAGCGATATCTGACAGACAATCTTTGGATGATCAATATTGGTAGAAAGGCATAGAGTAGGAGGTGTAATAAACTAACATTCTACTAAATATATACTGTTTGCAGTTTGTTTATTCAAGGATAACTTGGGTACCGCTGATGCGGTCTTCATGAAATTATAGTTAAACATATTTTTTTAAATAAGTTTGTTAATGAGCTAAATCGGTCGAGAGTTTGTTGAGACATGGGGTTTAAATTTTATAAGTTTGACAATCAGAAGCATAATAAAACGTATTCAAATTCCAGTTACGATCTACTCTCAATCTCATGAAAAACGATGTCAAACTTTGCTTGAAATGCGAATATTATTGTAATGTCACCGAGGGTTGAAATTTTGGTGGCTTCAGACTATCTTCCAACCCTCCACTAAAACTAATCGTACAACCTTCGATTTGTGGTAGAAGTTTCGCGCACCTTAACATATTTCGGTCGAGTTGGCCTGATATCGTAGTGGCGATATATCCACAAAAAACAAAAACAGTTTGAGAAAGTTCTCGAACTCGCTCAAACCGGCTTTCCAATCATCAAGGGTGACTATCAGTTGGATGGATTTGTGTATTTTTTTGTCATTCAAAATGTTTGCCACTATCTTCATTAATGCATGTTTTGTAATTTTTTGTCGTCTGTAGGCTTGAATAAAATAATTTAAACACAGCGCGGCCACACCTATAGACTCGATTTTTTTCCGTAAGTTATTAGGTTGGACGGTAGTCTGCAGAAACCACAAATGCATGGATTCAGAATGCCTATTTTTGTAAAATTCTCAGTTCATTTTCTTTTTGGTTAACTATTGTTGAATAATTGATCAGAATTGGGAAGCAGGTCAAATCATTACAATGAGAACCATAATGCGGTTGTATCTACTTGATCTAATGTTACATATATTATACACGAGAAGGATGACTTATTCATCATTATCATAACATCAATAAAGTTTACTTTAAATTTTCCAATTACACAGTACATAGAATATTATAATAACAAATCTAAAGCAAATTGTAGGGCAGCGATCGTTTAAATTACTTAGCTCTGAGATTAAGGGCAAAGCAAGCGTTGCCTAAATTAAAACTTGAGTGTAAATTGCAAGAGGTATTTCACGTAGGTTTAACTAATTTAGCAGCTGAGTTTAATGGAAGAAGGGCGCGAATATTAGGAGTGAGGAGTTGGAGTATTCAGGGCCAAACTCCATTAGGATTCTGTGACTTGAAATTGTAAGATAATTAAAAACGTAACAAGATTTTAACAACATGTACATTTTTTTTAATAACAATGACGTTTTTATACTTATTTTTAAATTATGTTTCTCACACAGCACAGATCAGATAGCAATAAACTAAAAAAAAACTGGTTATTTGCCCCGAACTGATTCTTACTCTTCTTTTCTTAGGTGTATGGCAAGGTCCAGTAAGTTACCATACATATTCCACGGTATATATACTACTATATAGATACTTGATAAGGTATCTATTTCATAATTTTTATAGCAGTTAACGCCTGCTTATATATATATAATAATTTTCTAATGTAAACATTTGGATCACGGACGAGATTCGAACTCGCATACTGTGCCTCAGCGCGGCACATGCCTTTACCAATTCATTTACCTTTATCAATTACCGAAATCTGTGCGTCGTCATCCAAATCTTTCCACTAGCTTCTTTGAACCCGTCTTATGGGGACGGTAGCGCTATCTATTGGTAGTATTACGAACTAACCAACCAAGCACGGCTAATATTGATTAACTTCTGTCAGAAAGATAACGCCTGCCAAATCTGTTTTTTTAGGTACCTATCTATTTACCAAAATTTCATTAAAATCCAATTAGCCGTTTCAACGCTAGGTGGTATCAAACACGAAGTTTAAACAAAACAAAATGTTCTATATCAATCACATACACACATTTATAATTTTATTAGTAATTGAAGTAGGATTACTATAGTTTAGTAAGTTATAGTTATAATTACTAAACCAATCGTAGCCGTGTGAAGAGCTTTTGAAACCTCGTAGGTTTTGACCCTAGTTAAAAAAACAAAGGACCTTGCAATAAACGTTGATGGATATGGGGTCAAATAACTAACTTTTGTTAAGGCCTTTCCAGGGACCGTCATTAGTTCCCGTCGTCGGGAGTTATTAGTTCCTCATTAATATTTCTGTGAGAAAAGGTAATTTATCTATAGGCAGAGTTATTGAGTTCCAATTTTTTTTTATCTCCTTCTACGCAATCGTTTGACCACGATCTCACCTGTTGGAAAACGATGATGTGGTCGAAGGTGTAGCACGCCTGCCTAGTAGATACCTATTCAATCTTGACTTGAACACACCAGGATTATATTTTACCGGAATTCCGCAGGCGTATTGCAAACTCGTACGTATAGTATAATTAAACATGAAATTTTACAAGTGATAATAAACCTTTGGTAAAATTATATAGAAACAAATAATAATAATAAATTTAAAAGCAGTTAACGTCGTTGAAATAACTTTTCTGCTCTGAGATTAACAGCAAAAATTACACGAACATTTAGGGTTAAGATACACTCATCGACATGGGGCGTTCACGATCTATACCACCTCAAACACACGATCAATGCAATGTCAAGTGTCGCTTCATATAACACAGATTCTTTTATAATTATTATATCACACAGGAAAAATCTTACATTCAACTTTTACATCGAAGTAATTTTGAAACTGTTTGTTGGTGATCCTGTTTGTTGTTGTTGTTTTTATGTTTTTAAGTACTGCCTTATCGCTAAGCAGCGATCTCTTCAAGGCAACCGTCGGCTATATCCCATAATAATTCAGACTTCAAATGGTTTTACTAATAACACTTACATGATACACTTGAAAGTTTATTCATAAATATCTGTTTACAATTCCCGGAGATATGAGTGAAAAAAATACACATAATCACATAAAAAGGCAGTTTTTTAAGAACCTCCTCCTTTTTTATTAGTCGATTATAAATTAATAAATTATGATCACATTGCTTTCCGGAATTAGACTGCGAGTTCTAATAGATAGATAGATCGATAATACTTTATTGTGCACCAGTTTACAAAAATATGCAGTGCTTAGGAATAATCCCATCATACGCACTAATTAGTATAATAGAATATCAACTGCCATTGACGAGTGTGTCTTAACCCTTACCAGACATAGCCTGAAGAGTGCAAGCTCGTATAAAGTTTTATTAGTTAACAGATGTAAGTCTTGCATTTATTTTATTGACAACGTAAGCACTTGTGCTATTATTTACACTGTGACGCTAGACGGGGCTTAGCCGCTAACGAAGAACTATAAAAGTGTTCTAGATTAAACTTGATTAATCGTATTCAATTACTCCTTTTAATTGTATACATCAGTAATTGTAATTTGTCGGTGATAAGATCCATTTATTCCAATTATTGTGGTCTGTTTACAAATGTGTTGCAGTTGAGCCATAATTATTTAACAAATTATACATAATAACTTTTACTTATTTCTATGGTTGAGCTACTGCGGCGCATTCACACTGTGGATAAGGTATATTATCTATCGAAGGTATACTCTCGTATCCATTGACAAATTCATCTCTTATCGTGTATAGATACTCTCTTATCCTTTCATCATGTAATTGCTGTCTGCTACTTTAGAGTATTTAAATCTGCAGATCGTCGCTCCATCTAGCTGGAGGGCTCCTACACTACGTTTGCCTACACATGGTCTCCACTCAAGAACTCGCCTACTCCATAGATTGTTGGTTCTTTGAAAAATGTGACCGGCTCATTTACATTTCAGCCTGCTAATTATTTGACCTATGTCGGTGACTTTCGTTTACTGCCGGATCAACTCATTTCGGATGCGATCCTTTAGAGAAACCCCGAGCATAGCTCGCTCCATAGCACGCTGAGTGTGACCTTGAATTTGTGGACCAGTCTTACAGTTAGTGTCCTCATTTTGGCTCCGTAAGCCATTACGGGTAGAATGCACTGACTGACGAGAAGATTCGATGAAGTTTCCAAAATACAGCCCAGCCCAGGTTGAGCGGCATGCCATTCAAGGTACAGCTACAGCTACAGTCAAGCTACAGTTTATAATGAGGGTATGGATATACTCTCGTATCCTTTGACAAATTTCACTTATCTTATAGCTTTAAACGAGAAATTCTTGTATATAAATATATATATATATATATATATATATATTTATATATAATCTGAATCTCGGAAACGGCTCCAACGATTTTCATGAAATTTAGTATAGAGGGGGTTTCGGGGGCGATAATTCGATCTAGCTAGGATTCATTTTTAGAAAATGTTGTTTTATTCCCGTTTTCAACAATCAACTTTATCGGTAATCAACTTAAACATCAATTTTTTTCTATACTTACGTAATAGGTTGATAAACTGTAAAAAAATAAGTATTTATTTCTAATATAATAAACTACTTGCACTTGTGATTTTTTATTTAAATAATCAGTTCATATTTTTTTATTATTATGTCGGTAAGATCGAAAAAAGAAAAGATCGGTAAGATCATATTTCATCATTTCATCAGTATGTAAATCGTATTTAAATATAATTTCTAAAAAACACAATTTACCAACAAAAAAAAGAAGAAATACCGAGCAAAGCTCGGTCATCCAGGTACTATAGTATATAGTATTATAAGCGGGAACTACAAGGTCATGTTCTTCTTATAAAATATTTTTCAAGATATTATCTTCGCGTCAAATCCTATGACTTTGAATCAAGTCATCTTCGCGTCAAATCCTATGACTTTGAATCAAGTCATCTTCGCTTTACAAATTCTATGACTTTTGAATCAGTCTTTCAAGTCAAGTTGGACTGTTTACGTTGCGTAATCCAGAAGACATCTCCTTCGTGCACTTGACAAATTGGCACTACCTCGGCCTACTTTCCCTGGTCACGTCCCTTGAATGTTAACTTGTGTTTACTACAAATTAGTGGCTTGTTTCCTTTTAGATTTGCATCTAAAATGTAAGTAAATGTTTATTTCCGTACATTTTGGGTCACGAAAAGGACTGTCCACTGGTACTATAAACACTTGGTTAAGATAATTCAGTTTCATGTTAATTTGTTCGGGTCACGATTAATTAGGAATGTACTGTGGTTAGGGTAGGTTCTTATCGAGCTATTTGCATTTTGTTATTAATTGACAAGTACCAATGTAGTAGATAAGATATACTAGGACTGGAACGAATTGCTTGCAAAGAGGTATGTTAAATTATATTCGATTTGACTACAAATACTTAGAATTAATTTCTCCGGATATTAGTCCGCGGCATTACCGGCGTGCTAACTTTGCCACACCCGTTTACCCCCTCCGTTCACCCCTAGGTTTACCCCCTCCGTTCACCCTCCCTGTTCACCTTCTCTATTCACCCCCTCCGTTCACTTTCATAAAGATGGAATTTCAAAAATCCATCTTAGTGCACCTATATGTGATTTCCTTCAAATTTCAAATCTCTATAAGTCCACTGATTTAGGCTGTGCGTCTGTCAGACAGTAAGTAGGTGTATGTCACGATACTTTTTTATAGGTAGATAGAAGATTTACCATAAACCTACCTCAAAGTTCGGATTTATTACTGTCTGCCATCACGAACTGCCTTTACGCGGTGGCAGACGGTGATAGATTGAATGAAGTCTCGGCGGTCACAAACAGTAAGAGAAAGATGGCAAAAATATAAAAACAACTTTTTATTTTTATTTTAAAAAGGTGACGAAATGTTAAGGATCAAAATACAATTAATACACAAATTTAAAAAAAATAACCTCTTCCATCGATCACAGCTACAAGACAACGATCCGGTTCAAGCTCTGAGCTCTATTTCCTCATTACCCTGGCTGAGGTCCGACCAGTAAACAACGATCTGTTATCTCAGAGAAGAGTGAAAGCTGGGGAGTGTTCGGCCGGATCTATTTACTCTGGTCTGGTTATTGCCCAAGACTAGAGTTACACAATATGAGCATTTTTGCTCAGCGCTGCTCTATAGCTCGAAACAATGAATGTTATTCTGTTAAGAGCTTTATGTGTGTTCGTATTTAGCGTGGAAGTTGTTAATTTGTTAGGTAATGTAGCATTAGGTTATGTGAATGGAGTTTCGATGTGGGCTAATATCTCAAAGGCGATACGGGTCGTTGTTGCTTTAATAGAAGGTTAGAAGAAATGTTAAAAAAGGCGAAAAATTGTAGTTGAAACGGTTGTATAGCGAGGGTTATGAAAACACGAGAGTGAGAATAGTATTACTCGAGTGTTTTAATACCTAGTTATGTGCTGTTTCATATACTACTTTATCTACACTCATGCAATAGGAACATACTTTGAATGAAAAAAAAAAATCGTAATATTTTCTCGATTTTGCGGGTTCATCATGTTCATTGCTGTTTTCGTGATGTAAGGTGGATTTAAATTCTCCTCAGTAGCACTGCTGTCGGACATTTTTAACCAGGATAAAAGTTTTGATCAACAAAAACATACAACACATTAAATTTGTTAGGTACTAATTAAATGTAAAGTAAATTATAGCGCCAAAATCCAGTCCACAGCAAATTCACGCGCATGCGGTCTAACATGCGCTGCCATTGATATTAAATAGCGAAAACCCTTCATGAAAAGAGAAACCGATGCTTTTATTGGAAAAATATATATTTTCATTGTTTAGTTTGCGTCCTGCAGCTTCACCCGCGTGTGGGATGATAATGATGATGATAATGATGAAAAGTATCCTATGTTTTATTCCAGGGTATAAACTATCTCAATTCCAAATTTCATTAAAATCCGTTCAGCCGTTTGAGAGTGAAGTATGATCATGATGACGATGATGAAAAGTATCCCATGTGTTAATCCAGGGTATAAGCTATCTCCATTCCAAATTTCATCAAAATTTGTCCAGTCGTTATCGCGTTAAAACTCCTCAAACAAACAAACAGACAACGTTTCACTTTTATATATTGGTGTGGGTAAATAAGGGGATTTGCCATAGCTCCGTGCTGAAAGGGCTTAGAGGCATCATCGGTTCCGGTTGAGAGAGACCCTTTGGTGGCCTGACAAACTCTGAAACCAGTGGTCGGCACTCCTCATTTGAAAATCATACGTCATCAATCAGATACTAATACTGCGACACAAACCTCTATCACGCTGCACGTTTAGGACTTTCAGGTTATATACCAACCCCCGATTACAAATAGATAAACTTAAAACTTCGTTGGTAAATTTTGTATCGATTAAGCCACAGTTTAATCAAGCAGTTAGTATAAAAACTGGACCAACTATACGAACTGAACTCAACCGCACTCTATTCTTAATCAACGCGCAGTGACAAAGTACCTCATTTCGTGATGATTTGTCGTTCTGAGATACTGTTCTCAGTTATTTTTCATTTTTTTTTTTTTTTAGTTATGTATAGGTTAGGTTATAGGATATCGAACGGTCGCGGGTTCGAATCCTGCAAGGTGAAATCATTTGTGTGATGAGCAGAAATGTTTGTTTCCGAGTTATGGATGTAATATTCTTATCTATGTATATTTATCCTTTATCTAGTGCCCATAGCACAGGGTATCCTAGTTTGGGGCTAAATAATTGGTGTGGAAATGTCCCGAATATATGTATTTATTTATTTATTATCGAATATTTTCCTTCACCGCATATAGTGACTATTATCTAATTTGTGCTTTCTTAGACATGCTGGTTCCTCAATTTTTTTCTACACCGCACGCAGTAACTATTATCTCATCTGTGCTCGAGTGCATCAATCTACGCTACATTATTCCACGGTCATGGTTTTAATGTTAACAGTTACTTTACCTGTATTGTGTTGCGGTAACGTGCTTTTGATTTGTCCAATCACACTAACGAGATAGGTACTCGATGTCGGATCAATTACCAAGTATTGGTTATAGTGACTGTCACATAATCTGTTGTTGGATTCGTAGAAACTGCAACTTTAACTGCGCTTTTGTGAGTATTGGTTAAAGTAACTGCTGCTTATTCTAGTGGCTCAGTAACTGTTCTTTTAGATGTATTGTTTTGATTGGCATCGCATACATGCACACACTTGCACTCATGATGGCATAATATTCGTAATTTTAACATTCCCTAATAACATTGTATGTAGGTTCGTTGTGGTCAATGTACAATAGCTCTTGGATTAGTAAATGTTCTCAAATGCAGTTTGTAATAACCATACTTGCACATTAATCATGGTTTTACAATGCATGAATATTATTCTTTGAGATACATGTAGACATAACGTAAAGTGAAATAGATACGAGAATTTCGGAGAGGGTGATTTTCTCACATAAGTCCCCGTAAATCAAACGAGCCATTTAAATCGTATCTCGGCAACAAAAACATTGATTAATATAATTAAGGCTTTTAACACTTGTTTATCCGTGTGGGAAAGAATCAATAAACGATTGCATTAGGGCTTGATTTAATGGAAGCAGAGACATTTTTCATTCTGTCACGTTTACGTTCTTTATTGGGCTATAAAATTGTAGCATTGATTGTTATTATGTAACCAAAATTTTGTCACAGTGTGGGAGAATCAGCGTATGTTACGATGCATAATTTATTGGATCGAAAAATTGATCACATTTTTTTTATACAAGTCTTCTTTTCCCGCCCGCGACTTCGTCCGCGCGGACTACTGTTTATCGTGAAAAAAAGCATCCTATGTTCTTCTAAAATATTAAAAACCAATGCAAAAGTAAGTATAGCACCACTCTTGATGTTTTTTGACATACTTATTATTTCATTTCCATGCAACCGTTTTTTACAGCGAGTAATCAATATTTTTCCAGTATTTCCAGTATTATAATACTGGAAACGATAATACTTTCCGTTTATATATTGGTATGGATTACCAAATAAATTTATAAAAATTCTACTCTTTCAACAATGATATAATAAATAAAATGACCTATATATAACTGTCTTGTCTGTGTTCTAAAATGGCAAAGAAAAAGTAAGCTAATCAGCCTACTTTTGCTAAGTCGCTTGCGGTATTGCAAGGGGGTTACACGCGCACGTGACGTCACAGGCTACCTACCGTCACAGAAAACCTAATAATACTACGCTACCGTATGGACGTAGGACTAATATTTATTCTGTGCGTCGGCTTGTTTAAATTAGAATAATTTAAATTATGTTCATCTTAACTTCGTACTAATTTAAAATGTAAGCTAAGATGGTAAAATTGTGACACTTTTTGGTACATTTAGTAAGAGTATGACGTGTCTATTAAATAAAAATGTCATTGCTTTGCAAATTTTTATTTTATCCAAATCGGTTTAGAAACCTCGGAGTTGTGTGTGAGCACTTGTATCTCTAATAAAATACATAAAAGAATTAACACCTCTCTTCTTACAAAACGCCATGATTATAGAAGCAGTAATAGTCAATTTTATGCCTAATTCAATTATAAAGAAGTCAAGTTATTTGGGCGTTTAATTAAAATATGTCTTCCGATGAAAGTGGAACGGTGACGTTCAGTTTTTTTATCGATGATCAAAATTGGAAACGTGATGATGGCGATGCATGAAACGTATTTTAAACCACTTTGGTTATTCATTTACTTTTTAAGTACGTACTTTGTCTACATTCGATGTTTACGATACCCTGTTTCTCTGTTATATGTCTCGTACGATAAGTGAAAAGTCATAAAATTTACTTTACATTTGGAAACTTATTCTAAAACTAGCTTTTCTCGTGCAGTTATAAACTTTATAAACCAATAGATACTCAACATTCAATAAGAGGTGTCGTATAAGCCTAAATTTAGTTTACATCTTTCTATTTAAACATCCACTAACATTCCAAGGATTATAGAAATTACCACAATAAAGAGGTTTACTAAACATCCTCAAATTATGCGGGTACAAGATCTACCTTAAGCCGCGTCCCACACGATCCACAAAGGAACATTCTGAACAGTGTCCAGGTTTCTGGAGACCGAAATAGAATCATAAATAATTTTAATAACGAGGCTGCGACGGTGTCGACAATGCCTTGGGCGTTACCGGATGCTAAACATCACCTCTATTACCATAACATAATTCTATCCCGTTTCTGATTTTGATACTAAAAAGCTCCAGTTAAGACACACCTAAGCGATACCACCGTATTTAAGAAGCAAAAACAACTACCGAGCGCTTTAATTGAAACATCCACACCAATCCACACAAAGTAAAACGTTGTCTGTTTGTTTGGGAAGCTTTTCTGCGATAACGGCTGGACGGACTTTAATGAAATTTGGAATGGATACAGCTTATATCCTGGAATAACACATAGGATACTGTTCATCATCATTATCAGCCCTCACGTGGGTGAAACCGCGGGTCGCAGCTAGTTATATAATAAATGACACATTAACATTCGTCACAGCGAAAATAATTATACAAATAATTGTAGATTATGCACCAAGGGGATAACGCCCGTCGCTACGCTCGGGAGTTACGAGTAACTCTGAGTCCCTTGTTACGCTCAGGGTCCAATATGCCGCCCGTGACTAACGACAGGCTTTATCCCCGAGGTGAATACTCTACTGCGAGACAATAAAAACAATAAATGCACCATAGGCTGCTTGGCTTTCGAGTTGATGCTACATTTTGGAAATAAACTAAAAGGACACAACTTTGATTCCTTTTATTGTTCTCCATTAATAAAACTGTAATAGGCTCTTTAATATTTAGATTTTTCCGGTGGTAGATTATTAATAATAAAGAAACTGATTTAATAAACTCTGGAGTCAAATCACTATCGCTCGAAATCATTTTTGTGTCAACTTGTAAAATGATAAAATACGGAACTGTTAAAATAATACCAAACACCGTCTTTTGTTTCAAATTCTTTGCAATCACTTTAGGCAATCACGCATTTTTTATTTTTTTTCGTGTTCTTCCTGTGGTGGCCAGTTCGATTTTCGAATAAAATCTCTTTACAAAGCCCGTATCTATGCTAAGAGTCATACGAATTTTAGCGTTCCAAATTCAAATCACATTATATCCCTTGGAAGTTTCATATTGGGTATAATGACTTACTTTACGTGAGATTGTGTGTTATGTAATTGGACTTTGTCGAGCAAGTTGTATGAAATGGTTTTTGAAAACCATCCGCTTATTGATTTGTAATCATTTTCAGACAGACTTGACTTGTTTGAATCTACCTTACAGGCACTGGTAGTACGTAGTACCATTATTTATACTGTGCTATAATGAATAGGAAAAAATGCTGCTATTTAAATTGCAACTGTTCGTCATTCACCTCTGACTATATTATTTAATTCTAAAGGAAACAACCAAACGGCATTTGCAATGGCATGGTACTTTAGTTCCGTAACAACGTTAGTTGTTTAGGTGTATCCAGAGCTTTACATTTCATTTTATTAACAAAATCTTTTAGTGCCACATTCCATCTGACGTTTTGTTAGCAGTTACTTTTATGGATTTCATTCAAAAAATGATTTTGTGGAAATCTATTTGGTTAAATGGAATATATCTGTTTAAAAAACAGAAACGTTAGTTCTCTCCCACGTTGGACCAGTAATTTAATCCACACTATTTCGCTTTGCTTCCTCGGCTTGATAAATGTAGCGAACCTGCAACGTTCTTTATATAATAATTTAGTCTTCGCCGCTTGGACAGCTAAAACACGTCTTATGTGCCCATTTAATAGCGTGTACCATAACAAAAGGAGATGTTAATGAATAGCTAAAGGAATACCTTCTTCTGCGAGTAATCTAGATTTTTCTTGTATTTCTCATACAACAAATAGTATTAGACGGTATATACACGAATAGTATTAAGCATCGGACAGTATATATACGAATAGTATTAAGCATTAGACGGTATATATACGAACTTCGGTTGCAAAATCTTGCAAGTCCCTGCACTGCACTCGTCACCTTGAGACATTGGTTTTAAGTCTCATTAACCAGTAATTTAGCTGGAAACATTGCACTTAAAACTGAAATATTTACACACTACTGCTTGGTGGTTGAATATCTGACAAAGGTGTGGTATCCCCGGGCGAACTCTAGCGTAAGAGGCCTACCGTTACGCAATTAAAATGATAATGGTAAAAAATAATATTCATGCATAAGATGATTTTTAACCGATTACGGCGAAGCAAAAAGGAGAGTTATGATTTGAACCGGTGTGTATGTATGTATGTTCATCTATTCCCTCATAACTTCTAAGCTACTCATCATAATTCGACAAATAAGGTATCGTTGGAAGCGTCTTCGTCGTCCGCTAGTTATAGGTTATGTGACGTTACATTAAATTGAATATGGCCCCCTCTAGAGGACATAAAGATGCGAATTTTCTATGATGCTGAGTTTGGTATCAAATTAAATGACTTAATTAGCGCATTTCAAAAATATATTTATTGTTAGGTGTTGTTCGCGGCCTTGCTTGCATGCACCCGATAATTGGGTATAATTTACTACAAAATAATTTAAATAAAAAGTAAGTTCGAAAACTAAAACCCGACTATTGAAAACGCACGCTCTAAAAAGTATGAAACAAAAATTATCATCTGAAATTGTTATGTACAAACTGTTCAATATTATGTTAAGAGGATAGCCATGGTGATATGCCACTTTGCCCTAAAGCATAAGATCGCTTACTACTATTGGAATGTATTGTTTTCTTCGGGTAGGTGTCATACGACCACGGCTATTCTCTGAACTTATATTGAATAGTTTGTACTAATGTACAAACTATTCAATATATATTTAATATATTGAATAGTTTGTACATATATTTAATTAATAATAATTTCCGATGATAATATTTTCTTGTTTCATACTTTTTAGAGCGTGATTTTTCAGTGGTCGGGTTTTGGTTATTGAACTTTCTTTTTATTGTGTTTTGTGTTAGCGTTGAGGGTTTATTTTTAGGTTAGCGGTAACAAAACTATGTCTATAAAATTCTATAGTTAAACTGTTCAACATAAACCAATTCGACATCCTGGCAAATTCACGTCTAACGTAATTTGGGAAATGGGTGGGCACGAAATACCAAGAACGCATAACAAGCAAACGGTGTACGGACTACGGATTTAGTACGATACATAATGAGGGGCAGCCAGATCGCTGCGTCGACTCATGTGTATTATTAAGCCTAAGAAGGAATGCCCGGGCTGCAAGGGTCACCGACAGAAGGGTACCGGTAGTGAGCTGGCTATAGCCACATGGTGTGCTGACCCTAAGGGCAGCAATTTAATTTGAACTAGGTAGTTTTGGTTCGTTGAATATGATTTGGATTGGGCGAAATTGTTGTTCAGTTTGAAATAATTTCTGTATTGATATGTCTACCTATTTATGAATTTGCAGCTGCTTTAACTTATTTTAAACACGACCCATGCCCCCTGCTATTCAAAGGATGATTAAATTCGGTGACCGAAAGGAAATACATCGGAAAGGGATCTTTTATTTCTTAATATTCCAATATTGTAAATAATCATGCTCCCTTTTCTCTGGGTTCAGAAGTAGTTTCTGTTACTACCAGTTGGCTACCAAACAAGTATCAGTCAACACAACAAGCATTATTCAATTAGTACGTACAATACCTAAAATACCTATCGTTCTTTAACGAGATCAAATGATATGACATCAAGTTTAACAACGAAGATAAATGTCTAGTACTCCTCCCTAATCTTTTATACTCTTCATAGACTCGATATCTATACCGGGGACCCATTTTCAGCCTTGATAGATTCCACTTCAAATGCTTCTGCGACATAAAACACAACATACATGAATATTGAATTGTCAGATTAAGAGAACACCGATGTACAGGCTAATGTCTAAGGAATCGGGGCATATCTGATACGGCATCAACTGTGGTGGTGCACTACCTATCGAGGATGTCCAACGAGAGACTGACGAAGTCATCTTTTACTCTGAACTTCAAGACGCCAAACGGAAATACGATGGCCACTTTTAAAGATAGGTATATTTTTCAATTCGGTCCGCATTAATGTCTCTAAAAAAAATGAGCAGTAGAGGTCCTATGCTGCTCATTCAAAAGGTATAACAAAAATACAAAGGCGCGTTTACTAATAACAGGCTATATATTGTTTACTAGAATACGAGATATATTCGCGCAAGATAATGCATTTGATGTCCGCTTCAACTCTGAACAAATTCCATAGTCAGAGACTTAATCCAACCGTAAAACCAGCAATGTTAGCGTATAACGTGACATTGCAATCCAGTTTTCTTAGTCGGGTAGTTGTGACTAACATACACTAGGCCAGTTTTATCAAATTATGAAGAAATTGCACAAAACACATACAAGGTGTAACAATGAGCCCATTTGTTGGGCTGGGACTACAAGCCAGAAAAGCATATGAGAGCACCCCACCCAAGTCACGTGGTGTATTTTTTTCTTTGCCAAAGCTCAGTATGTAAGATATTATCGTAAGATTATTACGGTAGCCATAACCGGCTAGGATGCCATGATCATCATCATCGTCATCATCATAACGAAGAGATATCTATTCACTAAATATTTTTGAGAAAGACTACATCAAAGAAACTCAACACAGGAAATTCTTCTCCTGGTAGAAAAGTTAACGAGATTATGTTTAAGAAGAAGGCCAAGATCCATACCCCTCTTATGATGAAGCGGCAAAAAACGGAAGAAGCCTTTATATTTTTTGCATTAAGAAAATCCTAATTTTAAACTAACAAAGATGTCCCAAAATGTACTGATTAAAAAAAAACATCAACTCTTACACGGTTGCTGAAAGCTGTGTGAATTGCTTCTCTTACAGTATTCTCTTTGGATCTCATCCACTTTTATAGATCTCATATAAAAGTAAGTATCGTCACGTTTACTTTGACCATCTCATTTACCCATTGTGAAAGAAAACCTTTCGTAGCGAGATCGTATGATTATTACAGTTACCGATACGATCTGACCTCTGAACTGCTAATAATCGTGTCGGACTCTCATCGGCCGATCGGCGGGGGATTATTGTTCGGTTTGTTATCGTGGCATCTAAATCGGAGAGCAAACTGACACTTGTTGGCGATGATAGTTCGGGTCTGGCTGTGATGCAATAGAAGTGGTGTTTTGAGGTTGGGAGAGGCGCAGTTTGTATCAATTTGTATGTAATTTATTGAAAAATGTTGACCACAATAGTTTGTAAGATACATCTGCGGGATGTATCTTTGTATTTTCATTTCTGAAGCATACTAAAGTAAATAAACTAGTAAAAGTCATTATGGATCATATCAAGATGCAAGAGTTGCATAGCTGTATACCTTCTGTACAGTAATAACTCGTTTCTTATAAATGAGCTTACCATCTAAATGAGCCAACAAGCAAATGGATCATGGTATGGATGTAATGCTCTGTAAGGATCATGTTACGAATGGAGTCTAGACAGCTTACAAGGGATGTAAGGTTAGACATAGTTTGACTGCACTTTATTCTATGTTGTTACTTATACGATAATCAACTCGTCGAGAAATATCTTTCTGCTTTTCTGCCTACACAAGACTGAAAACCCGGAAAATAACATGGTCTCTGGAGCGCCAGCGGATCTCAACTCAACAGGTTAGACCTCAAATTTCAGAGACAATATGCTACATGCTAGGAATATTTTTTATTCGTAGCTTACGTGCATTTTTTTGATGTGCGCGATTAATCTAGACATAAATATGGGGTAACCTAGTTTACAAATGTTCGATACAGGAGTGATGGAGTTCACACGGATAATTACATTAATATTTGTTATCAACTTAATCTTTTTACTAATGCAATCTATACAAAGTCCATACACCGTAACGAAAATTAGGGTTTTGCCGTGATTTTAAGCTGTCAATGACGCTGTGGTGGCCGATGCGAAATGAAAGTTGCATTTGAGTTGGATTTAAAAGAAAACAGGGAATTGCAAGGATAATTGTTGTATGGAGGCGTTATACTGTAATTCGAAGGTGTACCTTGGTTGTTGATAGAATAAATAGTTGTAGTTATAGAAGGAATAAATATAAGTTTTTTTTATAATTTTTGATGTTGACCTATTTCTAAGCATTCAAAATTGTATCGGTAATTTCACAAGGAGCCGTGTAACGAGCTTACAAGTAAAAGTATCAACTACTGGAGAACAAACAATGGATCATAGTCGGAGGCTGTGTGGCGGCAATAAATACTTATTTGCGATAGCCGGGCCTGTCGTCGTAAGGTACAATCAATGGGCAGAGGCGAGGCGACCGCCGGTCACCACCCGCCCGCCGCGGGCGTTGTTCCCACTCGCTTGGAATAGGGAGGAGAGGTGATACAATTTAGGGTATCGACTAACTGTCGGTAGTGAATAACAACAAAATAGACAAATCAGCCAGTAATTTGAAATGCCATCTTTGAGAGTATCACGGCTTCACTGTATGTGTACTTGTACTGGGCGCTTATTCACTATGCCGCATGAAATTCCTTGCCGAAAACGTGTGACGTCAGTACGGCAATTGCCGTACGATTTTACGCAGATATCTTAACGCGGCGCGTAACGTGTCTTATTGGCAATAGAGAATAATGACCCTGTAAGTTTAATGCTGACACCGCAACATAATTGCTTATAGAGGTTGTTTTGGAGAGGAGTCTCTAATCTTGTAGCTAATCTTTTTGTATTATTGATTAGCACCAAATTTATGATTAAGTTATGGAACAATTAATGGATTATTAAACACGTTTCGTATTTGGGGTCCCTGACAATTAAAGGGTTAATTAACTGGACCACGACTAGCACATTACTCCATGAATTGCAGTTTAACATATTATATACAGGATGTCCCAGGAAGTAGTTATAAGCGGAGGTCCCCTGGTAGAACACTCTCAGGGGCACCTGAATAACCCCCATGTTCTCGTATGTTCCGCGATTTTTGATATTTTTGGAGATATTCCATTTTTGTTTTTATTTCCACAAAACTCCGGAGTTCGACACAAACTTAGTAATTTTGACCAAACTAACAATAGTATTCGTTTATTTTTTTTGTATGCTGGTAGTCTAGTAGTGACTCTTTTTAGAGACAACAAAATCATATTCTTATTCTTATTCTTATTCGAGATGGGGGCGATAAGGCCTGCACTGACGTCCCGCTTGGGGTGTATTGTGCATTTCCCCCTGCCAGCCTCTACCCAAGCCACCCAAGCTCCTTTATATACCGGAGCACGGCTTTAGGTCGCTGGCACAGCTGTTCCAGTGATGTCGCTGTAGATGGTGTTAATTTACTATTATTGGAGTTTGAATTTCGTTGGGCCTGTGAATCCACTTTACCCTGTTGTAAAAGACCAGTTTTTTGTCTTATCTCTTCCGTGGCTGCACAATGCAAAAGAACATGCTCCACAGTCTCCTCCTCCTGCATACATCCACGGCACAGAGGACTGTCTGTAGCTCCAGTTTTGTGCAGGTGGTAATTTAGGTTGCAATTACCCGTGATGAGACCTACCATGAAACGAAGGTCTTGCCTAGTCAGCCTTAGCAGATTGTTGGTGATTTTCCTGTTACGGGATGGAAACATAACTTTTGCATTTCTGCAATCCGTTTTCTTGTTCCACCAATTTTGATGCTCTCTCTCTCTGTGTATTGAACAAGTAGGTTACTTACCTCTATTGCGGTGGGTTTACAGAGCTTTACCGCATCTTTTCCTATATGTTTCTTAGCTCCTTCCTTGGCAAGCATGTCTGCCTTGGTATTTCCTGGACATGAGCCGTGGCTTTTCGTCCACTTGACTTTAATTTTATACCTTTCAGATAAGTTTTGTAGGGTCTCATGACATTCTGAAAGTACCCTCGACCTAGTTATAGGTTTCCTGAGTGCATAGATGATGGCTGCACTATCTGTGATGAAAGTAAGGAGTTCACAGTCACTATTTGTACTAGGTGAAGGTACATCGAGCGTAGATATTGCTCTTGCCGCCAACAGTAGTCCCATAGCTTCTGCCTGAAATACTGATGTGGTTTTGTTAAGGGCTTCCGATTGTGCGATTCCTAGATCCGGAGAGTAAAAACCACAACCAACCCCCGTCTTGTTTTTCGCACCATCGGTGAAAATATTGTAAATGTTATGTGAACACGAGAGATCCTCTGAAGCATTGTCTTCCGTAACCAGCTCATACATCTTTTTATCTAGGTATATGCTAGCTACCTTGTCCGTTCCCTGACATGCTTCTGGGATTATTCTCGTTGCTTTGTCTAATACTTTTGAGTGGTTCGTAACGGGCCCGGTGCCTTTCCACTGATTTGTAGATTTGATCCTTAGTGCTGAAGCCATCGCCTCCTGCTGGATATGTAAATGCAGCGGGGTCAGACCCAGAATAATGTCTAAAGCGGCTGATGGAGTTGATTTCGTACAGCCGCTGATTAGAGAGCATGCCAATCTTTGGACTTGCTGTAGTTTGGTGATTATAGTCACCAGATTTGTTCTCGGCCACCACACTACGCATCTATATGTGAGGACCGGTCGTACTATCAC
The DNA here is from genome assembly GCA_946251855.1 of Alsophila aescularia. NCBI lineage: Eukaryota > Metazoa > Arthropoda > Insecta > Lepidoptera > Geometridae > Alsophila > Alsophila aescularia. Next base: position 42,580,476 of record OX276383.1, read on the forward strand.
AGTATACAACCAACGACACAGTTTAGGTTTCAGACCCCAGTCCTTACCCACTGCTCGGGTGCATTGCCATAAAATATTTATTGCCTTTGTGGTTATATGGTCTAGTATAAAAATCATATTGTAATTATTAAAAAAAAACTATACAAAATAAATATAAGAATAACCTCAAATTTTGTTCGAAGCAAAATATCTCCTCATAGTTTGGAGGTCTCTAACATAAAAAATGCCATATTTTTTTCGTTTCTGTCTTAAAAACTTTTTCAATTCACTGCCAATAAAATGTTTCACACTTGATTGGCCTAAAATTATGACAACACAGCATAAAGTGTGTAACGATAATTAGGGTATTGTGACGATATAAAAGGGTGTAACGGTAATTTCTGAAAGTAAAGGTAACAAAAAAGAAATTGGGGCAAGTCGGACCAAAAGTGGGGTGAGTCGGGATTCTTGCCCCATTCGGTCGCTCTGTACGCGAGGACGCTATACCTTTCCTCAGAATCACTCGAAACTAAAAATACTCGTTACTATTCTGAAATTAATAAAATTACCTGGATAAACTTAGACCGGAACGAGCTTCAAGAACTATTGGATCAAGACCGTTCGGTAATGTACTAGCTAGTGGGTACTATAGTGGAAGATAAAATATACAACTCAAATTCACCAATATAATCTTTATTACCTTTGGTTTAATCTTGCTCATGTACTTAAAATCTAAGGAACCGTGCCATCAGTACGTTGAACGGACACCCAAGCTAGCATGTAAAGTTGAGGACAAAACATGCAATTTAAATTCACCAATACAACATTTATTATCCTTGGTTATAATTCTGCTTACTTACTTAAAATCTAAGGAACCGTGCCGTAGGTACATCAGACGGTTACTCAAGCTAGCATGTAAACTTGAAGACAAAACATGCAATTTAAATTCTCCAATACAATATTTATTATGCTTGGTTTAATCTTGCCTTAAGGTGCAAATAATCCTAGCCTGCAGATCCAACTCAGCAGCCAAGAAATACCAAGATCTAAGATTACCCTGCTATAATTAGGGTCGATATAGAATTGACAAAATTAAGTATTTTAATTTTCTCCAACAGAAAATTGATGAATTTGCCGGCCGGCAGTACAGTCTACTTATTTACCTTTTTCTATAGGGTTAGCCGTTATGTTGATGAAGGTAATTCTCCATTCGACGTTCCAGCAATGTCCAATTCGCGTGAGAGGTAGCCAGGCTAGACCCCTCAGGCGTTGTAGGTGTCCAGCAGGTCGGTGGGGAACCAAAGTTCAACACTCCGGTTAACGAAATATATGGATTAAATACGATACCGCATCCCCAGTATGTGGCAGGAATCGTTGGGTATGTCGGCGTGGCGTTACGGATTGCAACACGGTGGCGCCTTTTTTTACTCAAATCCGGGGAAGCCTCCTTCGTGGGGTGTCTCTAGTCCGGGGGGGAAAACCCGCTGTGAATGGATAGACACAACGTTTTTTAGAATTCGAGACTCCGCAAACGCAAACGCCACCGCTTTCGGTTCGCTAAAATGGCGTCTCGAAAAATGGATAAAAGTGATTTCACAATTGCGATCCTTATTGCCGACGACACGAAAATTCCAACAGAATCTCTCACCTTTTTTTACGGGTTATATAATTTGCAGGGCAGAGTCCTGTTAGGATCTTCGGCACCGAAAGGGAAGGACACGTCTCCATTGCCGGTGTCTTTCTGTCTCACCGGATCTAGTTTTTTTTCTTTACGAAATCTATCGGGGATACATTTCGTTTCACCAGGGAGCCTATCGGCGTTTACACATTGGCTTTGGACAAATAATCGGGTTTTATTTTTATTTTTAAATTTCTCACCCTAGAAATCACCTTTGTTTATTTATCCTTTTTTCAACTACTTTTGACAGCTAAACAACTGCCAAACGTCAAGAATTGTTATAAACTATATTCTATAAAAGCGTTCCGTTTCAGACGAAAGGTACGGAACGCGGTTCCTTTGCTCCGCCACCATCCTATCCTCGTAAAACTATATATCGTGACTATTAAATTATGATATTGTATGGGTTTGCTTTGGAAAAAATCTACGTTCCTAAATTTAGCATTTGTTGCATTTAATTGCTTTGTTTAATTTATTTCTATTTGCTGACATCGCGGGGCCGTGCCAAACAACGGAACGCGCCCTTTTGCTTTGCCAGCTAATCGATGCAAAGATAAGTAAAATTTCCGCTAGATGTCACCACCTGTCTCCGTGTTCATCAATTGAACTTTATTAACTGCTTTCGCTGGTATTCACCAAATACGAACGATAGTACTGTTTCAATCAACTATGTGCGACTTCAATGTCGTCATCTGATTCTAACGACAAACCATGACATGGCCTGTCTTGTTTATTCCTACTTTTACTTGTCGAATTGTTGTTTTTATAGGTTTATTGTTTTTTATTTAAGTAGCGTTTTGTCAACGCTACAAGTGACTTTAGAGGTGGAATGGTCGACATTTTCATAGTACAGATATAGTGGGGTGCGGTTGGGTTTGGATGTAAGGGGATGGATGGAATTGGTTGAGGATTAGTAGGGATGTGTAAAGATAGATGGAGTTTGATGGGCAGGAATTGATGGGCGGGTATCAGTGGAGTTGGGTCAGGCTAACAGCGAAAATAAAATAAAACGCAGAACATACATGGGGTTATTCGGGTGCTGCTGGAACCCCCCCCCTATCACTACTTCCTGGGAAAACCTGTATATAATTACCATTATTAAAACGTGAATATATCAATTTCTCCTAAACTTTGCACTTGTACTGACTAGTTTAGTAAAAACCTTAAAAATGTTACTATAGGTTAATTTAAATCACCCGATAATTCGCTATCAACCATAACACAAACTTAGTGTGAAGTTCATGTAAATGTAGCACATCCTGTAGTACTAATTGATAATCCTATAAATTGCGATATCAGTAGAGCACGTCATGCTCACCATTATCAATATCATCTATCGATATATTTACATCCCTAGTTGCTACACGGTTATATTTGCTCTGTACAAGCAGGCCCATCTTATATGTGATAAATGCATCCTCTACGATTGTAAATTGAATTATTCCATTGAGTATCATTGAAAAGTGTTGCTTGCATAGATACCAATTGACGGTGTGAGTTGCTTTGAATATTAAGTCGCACGTCTTCACTCCATGTTGTGAGTAGGTACTACCTACTTGTTAACACTCGTCAATATGATTATTTTTATGACTTTGAAATAAAATTGGAAAATAGCTGTGTCCAAAGAGTTTACTTAATGTTATAAAAAAAAAATATGCCTTAAACTTACACTGAAGTCAAAGTCACGTAGTTGTACAGAATCGCACTGTTTTGGTATTGCACAGCTTTATCGCGTTTTGTAAGTAATACCGACCATTTGATGGTAATGGTATTAACACCGTGATTTACTTTAGTATGCTTATCGAAATGAAACAAGAGTTTTTCAAAATGCATTAGGTTGTAAAGCCTAGACGTAGAATGATTTTCTTAAAATTAACTGAATTCATGAAATAAATTTTGTTATATATAAAATCTGCGAAACAAGATTTGAACCTGGTCTTCGCTTCTTTGTCGAACTTTTATTTTCCCATTGCTTGCGTCTTATTTATTGTGTGTTCTTCTTTCCTAAATTTACAAATCAGGACACCTTTCAAAAGGAGGAAGTTCTCAATTGTTTTTCTTATGTTTATGTTCACTCATGTCATTTTGATTTCTGAATTGATTTTGATATTTTTTCTTTTATTTGAAAGGCTTTCAGTGTTGTTCCATATAAATTTCATCAAATTTGTTTTTTTAAGTACCTAAATCCATTGGAAGTAGATTTGACTCCGATTGTTTTTAATTCAAATAATTTTATAGTTTTATTTTGATATAAGTTATTCACAAATGACCCATAAATTACTAAATAATTAATTATAAATAGCGTTTATATCCCTACCCATCCTTTACATACCTGCCATACCACATCTCGATTTAGCAAATCTATGCTGGTTTCCGGTTCATGATTTAGTTTCCGGCAAGAAACGGTATAGTTTTCCCAATAGTCACTGAAATATTTATGGAATTGCATTGGAGCATTGGACCCGTATAATGCATGTTTAGACTATGTTGAATATAGAACAACATGGTCTAAATCTGATAAAAAAATTACTTATAAAAACTCATTCTTTTATAGTTTATTCTACGTTCGTACGTACGTTTCTTCATACGAATCAATCATTTTCATTTATGTTCGTTCATTAAATACCGTTGCTTAAGATATTAAACACAAATTAATTAATTTTCGATGCATTACAATTTAAAAGTTTTACAAAAATTAGAGTACTTCTGATATATTGATAACTCGATATAGTTCAGTAATATGATGCTGTTGCTATAGGATATTTATAGGATGCCATAAGACATTAGAGTATAAATTCTGTGGATATGGTTCTCATTTTGCCATAATATCAAAATATCATGTTTAACGGCATATTATGTTCCAGCACAGTAAGAGCAAGCTCTAAAGGGACGTGTGCTTACATGACAGGTTTTAAAATTATAATTTATGGCTTTATTTCAGTGTCGAAAGACCCGATTGTGTAGGTGGGACTCCGTGGTGGGATAAGTTGCTTAGAGCTATAAAAAAGCTCGTCAGGCGATAATGAACTTTAAGGATTGGATGTAAGGTTGAAGTGAGTGATATTTTTAGATTGTAAATATGCATTATTAATATCGGACATCTGAACTAAATACAAATATTTAGTAGGTATAGCATAGATACCACTGAGCTTGAAAATATGAATAAAACGGCTTAAACTCACGAAAAGAAAATCGGAAATACTCCACCACAGAGTTTCTGATGAAAGATATGTAATAGACACTGATTCTATGATTGAAAATTATCCGGTCTTCCGAGCTTAGTGAGTATTTTTTACTGAGTTATCCCTAAGATCCCTGAGAGATTTAACTCTAAAACTAAAACCTATTATGTAATGTTCATTTAAATAGTTGAGAGCGTTGTTCTCTAACTTAACAGTTTAAACAAAAACATTTAAAGGCATGTAAATTGTGGCAGAGATAAAAATCAACACTTCCTAGTTCGTACAAGGAACCTAGGTTCTAGCAATTTTGTGCCTAAGTCTAGCCTAAGGATGCATACGCAGTCAGGATAAAATCTAGATATTCTGATAGTTCTAGCCTTTTAGGCTGCGAGCGCGTGTGTAAGAATGTCGAAACATTGACCTGCGATGTTAGTTGTTGATAAAACGTTTATGATTTCAACATCAGCGAATGAAATATGTAGTTTTATTTTAGGTCTTTTGAACAGTTTGTTTATAAACGTTCGTTTACTCGAAAATAATCTAGAATGAGACATAATACTGCTTGTGCTTCTGAACTAGCTTTGTCGGTAGTTTTCCTGTTTGTATTTTCCAAGTAAAATGTAGCCTTCGAAGGTTCTTTACACCAAAACATATGCAACCTATTTTAGATCTAAAGGACTGACCAAATAAAACTCAGTATTGTGGTTGAGAAGAGACAAAATTTAATTATTGACCATTAACATCAAATATCCTAAAAACTTAAAACACCTAAATGGATACAAATGTAATCATTTGTCTTACATCCATTATTGGCAGGTGAACTAAAAAAGTTAAATGATATAATAGATATTATAAAATACCCTTCTATGAAAACTTACGTAATTTAATTTGGGCAAACGAATAAAAAAGCAATGAGGAAGTCATATAAGGTAATCAATCACGCTGATATTTATCTGAAATAGCCGCGACTAATTTTCTACCTGCAAAGAAATAATATATAAATAATATGGATGTATTTATTTTGTTTTCTTGATTGGCTGAACACCAATGGCCTTTTGACTTTGCTCAAATTGGATACGAAAGAAAAACAGAGTAATTTTCGAACAAAAAATCTTCCTGGAATTTTAACCATTCAATAAATTATATGCTTTGCGGAAATCCATTACAAGTCGATAAATTATAGCGATGTTAGCCTAGTGGTAAACTAGTGAGACTTAGAAAGCAACCGGGTTCAGTCCTAGGCTCCGCCAACATGACTTTTCCAAGTTATGTTCGGTTTCCCATCGCTCCGTGCTTAGAAGGGCAAGTTAAGCTGTCGGTCCCAGTAGTTATTTATTAAAAGCAGTTGTTAAGCCATGTCAGAAGCCCTCGGGCGGCCAGACAAACTCCGATACTATATGACAACTTCATACGACAAGCAAGCCACATTACTATTTTAAAAATTTCTCTCTACGATTCTAAAAATATACTTCAAACGAATATATTAAAAAAACCTTCTGAAGCAATATTATTAAAATGTATATGGGACCACCCTCAAAATCTACATAGTAGGTGATTATACTCTAAAATATAGCTGCAAATTTCCTGAATTTCTTAACAGGGGCCTTATTCTCTAATTTTAAAACGCCGATTCCACACCAATTCCACGCCGCCTGCGTGGAATTCGCGTGGAATTGGCGTGAGTGGTCATACAGAATCCAGGCCCTGGTTGTCATAGGACCGGCGGGATGTGAAGCGGTGGTTCTATTGTAGTACCGGGTACCACACATCTAAAGTATGCGGTATTATTCCCCTCTTTTTTGGACAATAAATACATGTATGTGTTTGAAGAACCGACAACCGTTGGGGTAAACGAGTTCTAGACTCGAGAGCACGTTTAGGCAAACGTAGTCTAGGGCGCCCGCCGGCCTGGTGGAGTGACGACATACGGCAGGCGGTCGGTAGCGACTGGATGAGGAGAGCCGAAGATTGGGCTCAGTGGCGTTCACAAAGAGAAGCGTACGTCCAGCGGTGGACGAATACGGGCTGATGATGATGATGATATAGTTCAACTTTAAACATATATTTTTTTAGAGACTACATACTATAGTATTTAAGAAGGGGTAAAACATATTTAGATATAGCTTTTCGTACTATCATTAGATAGGTACTTATTTATGATTGACGGTTCATTATTATAAAGTATGTAATAATATCATTATAATAGGCTAATGTAATTACCTTCAACAGTAATAAGGAAACAAAAACCTTTATAAGTCAAATAATAATGTGAGCTTTGAAACGGCAATTTAATAAATGAGCCCAATTAATTATGTTCAGATTAAATTCTTCATCTCGTTATACCTACTTTGCAAATGTCAGCTTTTATTTTGCCATCGACGTTTTACAAAGTGCTTTTCCATTTGTTCAAATTAAAATAAAGAAAAATTTGTAAAACGTTATGTATTTGTAAAATGAGTAAAACAAATTTATTGCTTTAATCTAAGGCCATGTTTCATAAGTAGATCCCTCGGCCTTAACTGAGAGATCCAGTTAAATCATCATACATTCGTGACGCTGCACTCTAGTGGCACAGAAATTTGTAAAAACCTTTTACAAATTCTTAACGAATTAGGAAAAAGAAAATTATGCGTACAAGTCTATAATGTTCTGAGATTCAATTTTTCAGGCACCTGAATTGAGGGATCTTGTCATATGGTCATAGCTTTTATGACTCGTGTTTTACAAATTTTTGAGTAACTTCATTTTATTTTTTTTAATAAGCCTGCCATTTTGTGTCTCAAGGATTTAAGGATGTAATCCCAGTCTAGATGCACATCTTTATGCGTGCAATGGACTGAATGACTATTTGAAAAGGAACTCAAGATTCCATGCATTGTGTAAGTAATAATCAGGTAATGATGGTATACCATCAGCACCTCGTGTTTCTCTTGCATTGCTTCGTCCTGGATTGCTTTAAATTTATCGTTGTTGCAATCTATGAAAATCGCTACGAATACTTAACGTCCACGTTCAATTCCTTCGTGCTCGTTTTAGTCTGTGATTGCCATCTATTGTTGTCCGACAGATGATGTATTGGATATTTTTGTAACGGACAGAGGTCATCTAGTTTAGATAATCTGAGATATTGCACAATGTTACTTCCATTATGGCTTTATTATCAGTCACACGTTGAAGAGTAGCTAGATTGAAACGCACAATTACATTTTGACAGGGTCCAAATTTGTCGATCCTCCAGGACCTAGCATAAGCTACCACAAATGCAGTCGACGTGGTAACTTTCTGAGCAGAATACATAAAACCTGGACATAATAAAATTATGTCTTTGAAATAATGACACTTTATTATTTGTATGAGACGAGACATTTTATGAACCAGTCAAAAGCGATAATGGAGATCAATAATATAGATTGGTTATTTACTTCACAATGATCTCAGCAAAAACAAGAGGTATGTATGTTAAAAACGCGTAGGAGTGAGCGAGGTAGATACATAAAATTTTTCCCACAGAGAACCCCGAAAATCCTGGAAATTGCAAATTTATTGGAACCTGTCGGTAAATTATGCACTTAGTGAAAATATGTTTCTTTCAAAATCTTCCAGAGAAATTCCATTTAGAACTAGAACACAGGAAATGTCCGGTAAAGATAAAGAAGAGCAAGCAAAAAGTTCAATTTTGAGCTTATCCAAGATCTGGGTAAGAAGAGCCGCTAGCCAAGACGTTCTTTCGGCAAACGAACGAAAAGGTTGAACAAAAATCGTCCAGTTATAGATATCATTGATCGTATCGCAGAGCACCTGCCAAAGATACGACAACGGTAAACAACAACACAATAACCTAACTGTTACTTATAATGATCGGGTTTAAGAATAGGGCTGCCATGTTATTGAACAAAAGGAGTAACTCCAATGATATAATATTCAAGAGAGGAAGATATGCCATGACAACTCAAACTCAACTATGCGCTCAATGATGACAAAGCAAAGATGACTTACAAGTCGTCTGAACAAGGCAAAAAGGCGCGACGCAGTAATTTAAATAAATACGCAGATTTAAATAAAAAACTTGTTATTTGTAATCATAATATACAAGCATTGAGTAGAAATTGAGGTCAAGCACTGTTACATAAAAAACTCAAATTTTAATTTTTTCTTTATATTTCCTCCGAATTCAATGAAAGAAATCACATGCATATTTCCAAAAGCTTTAAAATGAAATGACGCCCTAGAGATAACAAAGTGAGTGACAGCCCTAGTACCAAGTGACCATCGCGGGAAAACTCCGAAGTCACGCTGTGATCAGCCAAACTCGATCAGATAATTCCCGAACAAAAATATCGATGTATCGATATTTCCGCAGTACAATCTCGAGTCGTGATCGATAGAGAATCGAAGTGTCACGCGCGGGTTCAACGGCCTAAGGTCAGGGTCGGCATCCGAGCCTCGTCTTGCATTTATGCAATGCAAACATATCGACGGATACGTCATTACGTAGAATAATACATGTAAACACTTCTTGTATGCTAGTGGAGAACTGAAACGTGGGTGTGTCTGTACATAAATCTTTACTATTTTATAGACTTATACCTGTTCTGAACAGATTCCATTGAAATAAAGCAGAAACCCCATGATAGGTATTCTTGATCTCGGGAATGGGATATTTCTGTCAAATAAATTGAGATCGCCAATATATTATTATGCAGAATCAATTTTGACTTTGAATTTTAAATATGTTTCAATGATGGTGGTTAGATGCGCTTTGGTAGGAAATCAAAAAATTTGACAAAAAATAACATGTTATAACAAAATATAACATGTTATAACAGAAGCACAGCTGAGAATAACGTCAAAGCGGATACTGATTCGTTTGTTGAGATACGAATCGAGTTGGAACTGGAAGTGATATTGTTTACAGTGGCAATATCTAAAATACCAAAAAAATAGATAGCACGTAAGAGGGTAGACCGTTTTATCTGCTTGTAGAAATTAACACCCACCCGGATTTACTTCAGTTACTCCTCGATCACGTTGATCAACAGTGCCAAAATATCGGAAATTCAAAACAAAATATGTACATGGTAAATATCCCGTTTATAATTTATATTTATAGTTATAAATATAATTATAAGTAATTTATATTTTTTATTTATAATTTTAATGTTTTAATATTTGAATATAGTGTGTGCACTGTGCAGTTTCTGGTCTACGCTTGCGAAGTCACAGGTAAAAGCTACTCGTAAACACTTCATTGTTATTCTATATCGAGTGTTTTTATTCGTGACTCGACGCTCGGACGAGAGAGCATTGACTTTTTTGTTTCGAATGCTTTGCCTTTTCTCGTGTATTTCTTGGTATTTAAATTTGCTACGTCATGTGCTTTAAAGTTTTTACCCGTGCCTGGGCTAGAGTTAACCTGGCATGGATAATGTATGTGGGAATTTCAATATTCAGAATGTGATTTTATGTGCTAATAAAAAACTATTTATGAAAAGAGCGGTATTGGCTGAGCTATAAACATGTTGTGTTCTCTTTAATTCAACGGCAAGCAGTTCAAAACATGAAAAAAAGCGCGAAGAAAACTAAAAAATTCAAGGAAATGTGTAAGATTTAATATTTAGAAGCTTTTCCTACCTATAAAACAGTACCGTGGCATACCTACTGATTGACTGGCAGACAGACAATGCTTAGTCTAAACCGGTGGACCCAAAGTTTTGAAATTTGGAGGAAATATTCCTAGAATATCCTAGGGATTTTTTGGAATTCCATTCCTGAGTGGGTGAACAGGGGCGGCAAAGTTTACACGAAAGCAAAGCCGCGAGGCGCAGCTAGTTAATAATATGTCGCTTTCATAACGTTTACAAACATTTTAAATCGTTGTTAATATTTTTCTTATTTATAGAAATATTTTATATGTAAAAACATTAATGTAATGTGGTAACCACAGTGGTAGTAACACCCTCAAGAAAATCTGAATGATTCAAAGATAAACATTAACTTACTAAACATTAATTCTCTGGTGTTTCCTGTATCCAAGAGTGGGAAGCTTATCTAGCTGAATACCCTCAAGGAAAGTCCTAACAAACACTTTGAGTTTGTGGATTGTGTTTTCATACAACTAGTGTAAGGAAGCTGGTTTTAGTACCCACAGTCCTACATAAATGTATTGTTCAGTTATTATCTCAATTGCTTGCTTGCTAGTCGTATATGTAGTGCTAGCCTCTGGAGTTTCTTAGGCCGCCCGCGGGCGTCTGACATGGCTTAACAACTGCTTTAACCGAAATCAACCGGGACCGATAGCTTAACGTGCTCGAGCATAGAGCGATTGAAACCCGCAAATAAATTAGTAAAGTTTGTGGTGCGGATCCGAGGATCGGTTCTAGAGCGCAGGAGTGTACAGTTTGGCCACCATCGCTCTATATTATCTCAAATTACGAATATGATATATATGTATAACTAGCATGCGTCTCACGACCCGATTAGGTACGTTTATAGTTGATTTGTTTTCATTCCAGTGAAACTGCATTTATCAAGGAAACCGAGATGAAACACAGCCGCAGCACAGCTAAGAACCTAGTACTACTTTATATTTTTAATTTATAATAATATAAAACCATAAAATTGGAAATAATACCACAAGAAATAATACCTACCTCTTTTTATGTAAGGTTTATTTTTAACATATAATAATAAATAAGACTAACATTAGTCTTTACATAACTGCAACTAGTTCAATATTCTTTTAATTATTTCGTTTTTGACTCAGTGTTCAAGTAGAATGTAGTATGAGTAGCAAGAATTTAAATATTGTGATTATCTGTTGACCCCTCAAGGATTTAAAAGGGGGGTTCAAGTGGAAAGAACGCTACTTTGATAGATGAACGCAATTGTTTTTTAAAAATGATTTGAGTCCGTGTACAATGGTTATACAAATAATACGTAAGCACACGTGTCCATGTAATTCAAGGCTACTAATAGATGTATACGTCATAGTATCAGATAATCATCCAAGGTATCCAGGATTCGAAGTACGCAACCAATCTTACAAGCGCGAGCATGAGCGCTAACGGGCCCGATTTCGCACATGACAATCCCGCGATCGAGTTGTGCGATTTGCTCCGCGTTGCCCGATCTCAGGCCAGCACTTTAAACGCCAATTCCCAGCTGAATGGTATCAAATCACCATAAGTCTATCTTTGTGGCTGTATATGGAGTGCACGAAGTAACGGACAACTGCCTTCCTAGAATGAAGTGTGCACTCTGACCCCCGATGTTTTGGCGCGAGATCGGCGTAAAGAATATGCGAACTGGGCGTCCATGGAAATGGCAGTTTTGCCTTTTAGATTTGTCTGTAGTTCACAGCTGCCTTTAGAATAATGATGATTATGGATAAAGTACATGATATCTCACATTTTAGACTCTCGTACTTAATGAACATTTAGAATTCTTGCTTTCCTGTAATCCCTCATATTTTAGAAATTGATATAGAAATGTTTTAATACTCACTCAAGACTTAAGAATTGACTGACTGGCAATGTTGTGTAAAGATTTATTACACATATGGTTAAGTATTTGTAGCTAGTTACTCTCCAAGTGTTTTGTAGACGTACCTGAGAAAAGAAATGAGGATTGGTTAGAAACATCAAATACGTAAAGCAATCTTATAATAATTTCGCCTTAGATTAAGTTATTAGGATTTGTCACTAAATTGTGTGGAAGTGTGTGAATACTTAGAGCTGCAGAAGACTGACTAACTGATCAAAGAGAGATGATGGCCGAGCTATTGTATGCCTTGGAATCATACGACACCGAGTTCTTTCGTTGGCCTCGCTCCTAAGGCTAAGTGATTTGCCATCACTCCCGTCGATAACGGTTGCTGACAATTGATAGCTGTCAATGGCCCTTGGGCGACCTAAAAAACTGACACCAAAAATTCGACATATTACATACATACATACATACATACATGCGGTCGGCCAATATTTCAGTAGGAACGGATTGACCATCATTATTATCACAATATTTCAGTATTGTGTCTCATCCTCGGATTAAGACAGAATAAATAATGTTACTATAAATAATAGAGGCAGTCTACTTCAAATCGTTGATTATGTGCAATTACATAATATGTCTATAAGATAATAAATAAGCTACAAATTAAACAGCCGTCCGATCAAAAGTTTGTAATGAGCTCATTCGATTTTTATTGATCCGTCAATTCAGATATAAGGCCTAGTAGAGCTGAATATCATACACATTTATGACTAAAGGACATTAATATTAGTCTAAACCTTGTGGTATTGCCAGTTAAAGTCTAGCAATTTTACAATAAAACTACAAAATGCATCATAAATTAATGTATGAATCCATAAAACTAAAGTAACAAAATCGACACAAGAGTCCAATAAAGCTAGGTATCTTCGTAAAATATCACAACGCACAACCTATGACCAACTTCCTAGCCATTGTCTCGCCAAGATCCAGTATATCAATCAAGGTGCAGGTCACCTGTTGGGGTAAAAATGTAATTGAGAAGGGTCAGACAACGATGCGATCGGCGCGGGAGCATAGGTTAATCGAATGGGCGTGGGGCAACCATCACGTACGGTGGAGAAATAGGACACTCATAAACTAGATGATATCGACAAGACTTGGTTTGAAGAGAAGCTAGTTAAAGATAGAACGTTATGGGAAGTTACTATTAGTCTTTGTTTGAAGCAAGTTAAAGATAGAACTTTATAAATAAGTCACTACTTAATACTTGTGTACTTACATGTGCCGTACTTTAGGATGCGTTTTTTAGCAAAAAACAGTAGTCCGCGCGTACGAAGTCGCGGGCGGGAAAGCTAGTAATATATATATCATTTATGTACTTGCCTACTATGCCCGACTTGCATAGTGTTTATATATGTTGTACCATGTTGTAATGAATGCTGGATGCCTAATAAGAATAGGTTAACGCATAAATAACAAGAAACAATAACAAATAGGTCGTTATGTAGGTACATGTTTGACTTTAAACGGTATTCCCGGAAATTATGATAAATAATATGCGCGGATCATCACGAAGGCTAAAATTACTTGCATTTTTATATGAAGGTACGTACAAATATTTTGTACGAGATATAGTTTGCGCTCTCATTCTTTCTTTCAATTTGAAGTGTCATTATCGTGTTTGAAAATTTTAGTCAGCTAAAAACTTACTCATGCTAAAACATGAACCCTGTCCGTTTTAACGGAACGCTTGGCTACCCTAAATTAGCGACCGTGAAACTGCGGTCACATTCTATGAGCGATGGCGTTTGTAATTACGCCTTGTATGGTTAGCAGTACATTAGATATTGTTGTATTGGATGTTGTTATGATTTATGTTGAAGTTCACGGTCAAAAGATAATTTTAATAGAATATAGGTACGTCACTACTGAGTATATTAAAAGTTCTAGACATGGTAGCTATTTCAAATGGTTTGCATTTCAAGAAAATAATCTTTTCACTTCCATCAATCGAAGTGGAAAACAGAGTGAAGGTATAACTCGTTTATAAAACAAGGCATTTTATACAAGACTTCAATATCTACCCTCACCTTTGGCTCGGGCGGATAAATGTCTCAGTTGAAATTGCTTATTTTAAGCACTTGTTGTACAATTTACTATTCATCACCCTTGATTACTTCGTACCGATTTAATACATAATTATATGAAAAAAAAAACAAAATCTATCTTGAAACCTTCGACCACGGATCCAACTTTTGCGTTCTCGAAGCTTCAGGCACTTTAGAGGAACGTTGTAACTACTTGATAGATATTACATTTTAAAAGTTAAATTTAGTAGAACCTTTTAAAGAATTTATGATTCTTAAATATCTGTAACGGTCTTTATAAGCCGTGACAAAGCGCCATGAGGTTATTAAAATGGTTAAATAAAATCTTATAGTAATACTTACCTATCTTCTATGTTTTCCATTAGGTATATGGAGTCCCAAAAAGGCAGTTAAACCAAAATTTGTCCATTAAAACATTTAAAAAGGATGACGATTTAAAAGGGCTTCTCAAACTGTGAGGTGTAAGTTTACAAATGGTCAAGATAACGATTTCAGAGAACTTGTATTAAAGAAACATTAAGTTTGACACATCTAATGTTGCTGATTATCTGTGAACGTGATCAGAAACGCTTTCTGGGTTTTTTATTTACAAGGGACCCAAAGAATTTACGTAGAGGCGTAAAATTATTGTTCCTCCGCAGTGCTTATGTATCTCACTGAATAAAATACATAAAATATCCATTAAACGTTTTTTAATGAACCTAATGGCCATTAGATTTGTAACAATTCAAGTCGAACAGTAAAAGTTAATGTCATCACTTAGTGAATAAAAATGATACACTACTAGAAAGCATCCTACGCACTGTAAAATGGACAGTAAAAAAATGTGTTAGATTCTCGATCCCAACGCATAAAAAGTTGATCGTCAAAATTTTAATGAGGGCATAAATAATTTTGGAGCGATGATTATTTGACAGGACAAATTGGAGGTGCGTTTGCCTATCCTATCCCTCATTTAACAATGCTCGAAGGAACGTAGGGTCAAGCGTCGTTTTTTTCTTCGACACCAAAATAAACCATCTTGTGAATGGAGGCTTGATTTTATGATTTATAGAGGCCTTTATCCGGTCCCTACTTCTACGTATTCTGTTTTGATTGGAGCTCCTTTCAGGATACCGAAGATTGATTGTTCTTGAACCTGTGGGAGTTTTTGTCCGACAGCTCCGAGTGTAAATATTTAAGTCTTATTTTTGTTTTATTGGAGTAAAAAATGGTGTGATTGTTAGCGGACGGGATGAGATAACATTATTTTACGTATGGATACAAAAAGGGGTGTTGAGATAAGTTATGAAAGCTTTTCGACGTTGCTTTTAAATGATCCTGATGGCTTTACTATTCAAAACAATCATTATGGATTCCGCTTTAGTGTTTAATGGATCTGGAGTTTCGGCGGCGGTGCGATGGTTACATTTAACATTAAAAAGTATAATTTTATTTTAAGTACTATTTGTTAATTGAATAACTTGTATGAATAATAATGTACTTTTTATGCAGGCTAATAAAATGTTCATGATCTCTTTAGAATTATCTGTTGAGAAAAATATTACTCTTGAACTTATTTTGCTTATAATTTTATTAGTGTTAGAACACAACATATAATTTTGGCTGTCCCTTTACTCCCGGCAGCAAGCCAAACTCTTATAGAATTTTTAAACTAGGTTTTCAGCGTAGAAGGTGACGCTGTCAATTCGACCAAACCCTCTATAATCAAGTAAAGACTTAAATTTAAACATTATACCTACTCTATCAAACTGAGCTTTTAGTATATGTTGAGCTATATCGTTTGTTATCGTTACTTCACATTCCTCGTGAAGTTGAGAGAATTGAGCAATGGCACCCACCGCAGGCCCTCGGCCTTCCTAGTTTATTCCTTGCAGCTCCAATCAAATACCAGGGAAGGCTTGCGAAACCAACAGATATTCCATGGATATTTACAATGATTAGGTGGAAGATACAATCGATAACTTTGTGAGGAATGCATTTATCAGGATAAGCTTACAATGTTGTTGATACTTTGTTGCCACCATTTATGCCATACAGTATTCTTTTGTTATATCTATCTTAGCGTTATGGGGACGCCGCTACTATGTCGACCGTTTGTAAAGACGCGTAGGACGCATGGCTTTTACAGCTTTTAAAATAGAAATAAACGTGATGAAAATGAAAATTATGTATTTGTGCAATTTGTGCCTCAGCTAAGACAATATATCGTGCGAATATGCATCAGGCGACACTAGTTTTCAAACAGAATTTGTTTCACAGCTTTTCGATCCTTTCTCTCTTTGGTGATTTATGCTGTGCTGATGGAAGAATATATCTAAGCTTACTTTATTATGGAATGTTTTGGGCATAATATTCTTGCTACATTTTAATTGCAGCAATTCTGCTAATCTCCGGATTTTGAGACAAGCCATCTGAGCCCTACACTAATACGGTGAAACCTAGATCTCTAGAACACGCGATATAGATATAGAGACAACCTGCTCCGAGACGACGCTTCCTTTTCCATCAACTAAACTTTAGTCACGCACCAGCTGTCTTCCGTCAACATTAATGTTACTCATTAGCTCGCTCGTAAACAAGAGATCTTTGACGCTTACTAATGTCGTCGCATCGATGTTTTACGACATCGACCGCAACGATCCAACTTTAAAATGTGAACGCTCTTAAACGTGGATAGACCCTTAATAAATAACGGGCACTAAAAAAGAACCAAAGTAAAGGAAGAAACACGAGAAAGTGTGACTCCGATTACCATTTACGACGCCGAAACTGTTTAACCTTAAAATTAACCCAGCTATAAATCCAAGATGGCGTCGGTCTGCTCTGGAAGTCATCGTTCAGTTGTGTGCCCTAGGGAATGCTAGGGAGTACTCGGGTAGTGCAATTGAAATGTCCCGCTAGTGGAGTGGGTGCGAGTCGTCCATTTCCGCAATTGCGAGACGTACGAAAGGCGATCGTGTTCCGACAATAGGCTCTATCGTGTGGCGTCTAACCACGCGGCTGATGTACTGTTAGGTCTGTGTATGGCCTGGAGCGAGCGCCTGCGCTGGTTAATATGCGTGCGAACGCGATCGTCCAGACGTATATCTCGGCTAGAGTTGCTGGGAGCACTATCTTTGCATACGTTGATAGCCGGGACCGATACTCATCAGTATGTTAGCGTGATCTGTGCATATTGATTGATGCGCTTGAATTAGCTGACTTACTCTGCAGATAACAGTAATCATGCCCATCATTTACCGCTTCAAATTGAGAAATGTTACAGTAGCTGTCATTAGCGAGACAATCATGAGGGCATAGCCATTATTGTTCTTAGCGTGCAGCAGCACTAGAGATTGGACACTGTAAAACATTGTAGCTCTAGGGCTTGCGGTTGCACTATGTTCGTACTTTGAATAAGCTATTAGCCAAGGCGATCCCCAGCTGTAAGACGGTTAGAAAAAACTTATATTAGAAACAGTAACACACGCAAGGTCACATAAATACTCAACGGACGTAATTGTAGGTTTGGAATCGAAACGGAGCATTGATCTAATATTCTAATAGCAATAACGTCGAATTACTTGACAGTTAATTAGGGCCTGCCATTCAGGCGGGCGTAGTCTTGTCTCAGCTAGTACAGAAGTATTGTAGACTGTTTCGTAATCAGTCGTATGTTCGCCCAGTGTGGCATAACATGATTAATCGCATACGGCCCTAGCCAAAGATTGAACTCTTTGTAACCATTGACAAATTATACGGCTACCATTTACTTTTATCCGGCACTGGTTTTGTTTCCTAGATGAATTAGAATGGTCCCGATAACATTCAAAGCGAAATTGGTTAGCGTATTTCAAAACGCTTACAACTTTGTGCATAAAAGGTGAACAAGTAAAAGTTATGAGCACTGTATAATATAGATACGACAACATGAATAACAGAAGCTGCTACTGTAAAGCCAGTGTAAAAAGTCAACATAACTCATACGGAAAATGTTTTGCAAAGGCAACACGAACCGCACAAGTTCATTCAATCGTTCATTTGTAAGTCTCGTATGACGATTGTTCCATCCGACCGATGGTCATAAATTTTTCATTCATCTCATGTAACAATACAATACAATACAATATTACACAATATTCAGTTACGACAAACAACATTAATATTAAGGGCAGACACAAAGGCGAACTCCGACGAGGTATGGATGCAGTTCTGTGCTAGGAATAAACACTTATAAATCTTTGGAGGGTTTTATTGGAATATACGGTTAGTATGGAGTATGGACACTATTAAGATGCTGCTCTACTCGACTTAATACAGTATATTTTGAAGAGGATAGTTTCTTTCTTTAGCACTTTTTAAATAACAGAATTCTAAATAGTTTCTGCAAAAAATAAATCCAAAGTTCTATATCCAATATCCGAAGCTTTATTAATTATTTATTTTTATAGAGCGATAGTGGCCTAATAGTTCTATAGTGCAATTTAGAATCCAACGATACCGGGTTCAAAACCTAGGCTCCGCACCAATGACTTTTCGGAGTTATGTGCGGTTTTCCATCGCTCCGTGCTTCGGAGGGCACGTTAAGCTGTCGGTCCAGGCTGTTATTGATTAATAGCAGTCGTTAAGCCATGTCAGAGGCCCTCGGGCGGCTTGACAAACTCTGACATCAGAGGCCAGCACTACCTCATACGACAAACAAACAAACTTTTTTTTTGTCTCAGTCCTCGTAAACTTGAATGTGGCCCCTATTTATTATATTTGTCTTAATTATGCTCTTTGCCGGCCAGCCCTAGTGCCTTGAAAGATCAATAATAGCACAGAGTCAAATCTGTCCCCCTCAAAATGGTTATACTGTCCTTTGATACTTTTGTCTACAGGTTATTTAATCACCACTGGCCTCACAGAACGCACGTTTGCAGTTCCAGTCTGAATTATTTTAATCCTCCAGCTCTTTTATTGTAACTCAGTGCTTTGTTGGAGCTCAGTAAATCAGCTTAG
This sequence comes from Alsophila aescularia, assembly GCA_946251855.1. Classification (NCBI taxonomy): domain Eukaryota; kingdom Metazoa; phylum Arthropoda; class Insecta; order Lepidoptera; family Geometridae; genus Alsophila; species Alsophila aescularia. The sequence continues at coordinate 42,599,897 of OX276383.1, forward strand.
TGGACGGATGGTGCGGCTGCTATCTTGAGGGCTTTGTATTATACAAATTTGTCAGAGGTAGTCTTCTTTTCGCGTGCCTAAGCACTAGCGGTGTTTGGTTCGAAGGTATTAAATCTGTGAGGTAGGATTGGGAGAAAAGAATTGTTGAAGTTGTTTTCTTTAGTTATTTGACTAATTTGCGCTGTTTAGATTAAATACGTCGTGATTTGTAACGATTCAGCAGATATTTGTAACGATTCAGCAGATATTTGTAACGATTCAGCAGATATTTCTGCAGTACAAAAGCAAAAACAAAAACATGCATCATCATTCTTTACAAATTTTCAGTCTTCTATTTTAGAAGCAGCAGCGATAAGTGAAGGTGATATAGTTAGCTTCACAGCGTCACTATATCACATTAACTTGTCATGACCGTATTACTATTGTTCACCGAGCGAGCGCGAAGCGCGAGCGAAGCGTCTCCGTTTCAGTTTGGGCAAAAAAGCTTTCGTATGTCCGGATTTCCGGATCTCTGTTCTCTACAGATCACATTTCTTAACCGATCTAAGTGAAACTTGGTATACAGGTTAAACAAATTTTTAGAATTTATATTTTTAGGTATTTTTGATTGGGTGGGTACTTCCCCCAAAAAGGGGCAAAAACGGGGCTAGTAAATAACTCTGCCTTATTAGATCCAATTTTGATGGTTTTTATTTAAAAGGTAGTAACTTAAAATTGGTCTCCTAAAAATTTGGTGATGATCTGATGAGGATCTTGAGGCATAATTAATTTATTAATTTATTAGGTGCACAAAACAGATTACAGAAATAAAACATATGAGAATAAAATGGTAAATTATGCGATCGATTCCATAATCCAATCAATATGTGCACACGGCATCAGTAGAAAAAAACAGCGAAGTTGCCATAAATATTAATACTTATAACTAAAGTTTTTTAATGAGCAGAATAGCTTTTTTTTCTTTTTTTATTACGGACTAGGCAATCGTTTGACCACGATCTCACCTGATGGAAAGCGATGATGTGGTCGAAGGTGTAGCACGCTTGCCTAGTAGATACCTATTCACTCTTGACTTGAACACACCGGGGTTATAATTTACCGGAAACACTGACGAGGGCAGGGCATTCCACTCCTTTGCAGTTCTTATAATAAATGAAGAAGCGTAACGCTTCGTTCTTGTGCGAGGTATATTAACCATGAAAGAGTGGCGCTCTGCTGATCGTCTAGTCGTACGGTGATGGAAAGGTGATGGGGGAATCTACTAGTGGAATCAGCCCTTTACCTACTAGGTAGGGATTGATGGAGCACCTAGTTATTAATGTTATTTTTACAATAAGGTAACTAATGGCGCTACTGTGCATCGTTGGATTGATTGCAAAAAAGTTTGTGTGAGGTCTACAGCTCACAGAGCCACTAGTTTATTCTGTGCCATAACCTCATAACTTAAATTTTTACTTTTTTGGTATCAGGTAAATTAAATGGCTTATAACGATGATATGGATACCTTTAAGAAGCCGTTGTGGTGACATCCACTCTAACAGTATTTAAGGCTATTAGTTAATGGATTGAAGGCAGTAAAGAGACACTTTAACCTTTGTAGGATGGCTAGTGAACAGGGACATGTATTGAGTCGCTAAAAAGGATGACTACATAATATCTCATCATAATTTCCAAATAACTCAAAATAATTGTTTACAAACTAAATAATTATATTAAAAGCATAACAATATGCAAGAAATAATTATAGAGGCTTCTACTCCTCAATGAGACACAATATAACTGGAACAATAATGAGGAAATCAGCAGTTTTCTTAATATATTACAAAAATAAATGTATTTCTGTATTTTTTTAATACAACGCTTTCAACAAAACAAAGTGAAATAGCAATAGTATCTAAGTAGTAGTAGTAGTAGTAGTAGTAGTAGTAGTAGTAAATAGTATCTTGAACTTCTAGAAGGGCCCATTCCCATTAAAATTATAATGTTTATAAACTAAGTTGTAATAGATTACAAACTAACCAGATCAAACATCCCTATACTTATTATTAAGACTTACAGATATTATCACGACTTTATGATTCCAACATCAGCATATGAGAAACTAAATGAATATGAGACTTTGTATGTACAAAAACAGTACAACAGAAAACGTCATCGAAAGTGATAAAAACCAAAGTTATAAGTCTTCTAAAAAAACAAAAATTTGAGTGAGAATGGTTGCTAACCAACTGTAAATGGTTATAGATCCTAAATGGTCATTCAAAATTGAAAAATGATAAGAGGAACCTAAAGATGATTTCCAGATGCCTATTTAATGATACACCACTGAACATAGTTCGTCAACTTTAATTATTTTATTTTTCACAATATGGCGTCTGGTTGTCCCCATATTGAATTTTAATTACTGTCATATCTTTAGTAGCACTCAATTTTACGTCTATATAGTGCCACAACGGAACGTCTATACATACGTACATAGGCTGATAAACACAATATCCTCCGCTCAGTCGGGAAAAAGTACCCGCAGTCCAAAGTAAAATTAAATTAAAATAAATTAAAGCACCATTAAAACAGCTACTCCACTTCCTGAATCCATAACTCAGCAGGATTGCGGTCAAGTGGCGGTCAGGTAAGGCGCTTACGGTGACCTCCTAAGCGGAATTAAATATTTTTTTATACTTTGCATGTGACATAATAAGGTACTTGTGACGGGGGTGAGGTTTACCTGGCTGGTGGACGGGAAATCGTAAAGTGTGTGGGAGGTGGACCGGCAGTTGCGGGGAGTCGCTGGAATCGGCTAGCAACCGCTCGTTGTGACGTGCTAAGGGCCTATGTTCAGCGGTGGATATTTCCTGGCTGATGATGATGATAACTAGTGTAAAGGGCTTCTAATTTTATGGGGATTCGTAAAGGATATTATGTGTACAGTGGTCCAGTCTACCAATATGCTGCTTCAATCACCCTTGACATACATAGGTGGGCAAGTCCGTAGATTTTGCCGTTTTGTAACATACAGTAACATAAAAACTTTTATAATACCGAAACGTAGCTGTACACATTATGTATATAGATAAGTTGTTCTATGACGTTGTTGAAAGAAGATTCTGCCTTTTTAGATATAAATCATCCATGAGGCGGATATCCACCGGGCTGGAGATAATTATGTCAAGTAGGAGAGATTTGTCAGCAGTTAGATGAGAAGAGTTGAAAGTCAGACGAGAGGTGTTTCCTCGGCAGTGAACATGATGATAATGACGAAAGATAATAATAATATATAATGATGATTTGGACACGATTTTTGATCAAGTTCAATTGCTATGGTAACGGAATGACTATTTAATAATGTGATCATTTCCTTTATCTTATTGTAATCAACAATATCCACCATTGAATTCTGGCCTTGTTAGCGCTCATTATGTATACATCCGAGGTACTGACATATTTGTACAGCTACAAAAGTAGTTTCCCCTGTAATACTTTAATCCTACTCAACATTAAAACTTTCTACGAATACCTGTTCTACTTTCCTGTTTAGGCATTTAGGTATTAAGTAATCAGACTGGCTCAATAAGTGAATGCTGTTGTTTTATGAATGTGGGTCATTTCATTGGAGCATTAATTTTTAATTTGGAGCAGTCGTGACTTCGTTTTGTTTACTAAGGTGCCTCTTAAATGTTGCCTCATTGATAGTGCCTTACCTATACTCATTCGATCAGTGGAAGGCAGTGTTTGGGCTGCAGAAAAAAAATGAAATTACACGGCGAATCTAGACCGAATCACCAGTAAGTGGACCCTGAAGCTTTGGAAATCTGGTCTAACGCAGTGTCAACTACTAAACATTTATATTAATAAATAAGGAAGTACGTTATCACGCGTTTTGACATGAAACGTCTTTAAAATTACACCGATTCTTATGGAGTACCCGTACTAAAAAGTGAACCATTATGAAACATTCTAAATTGTCCCGGTTTTAATAGCTCTGTAGCTATCAGCGCCGGAGATGTAAAGGAGGATGCCAGCTTTCGGCTTCCAAGACTTTTAAATGTTAAATGCCGCGGACACGAAATCTATCCACATTATTGAGTATATAAAATAATTAAATTCATTCTTATTAAAACAATAACATTCTGGAACTGTTATTAAAATAAAAACAATTAATATGAATAGAAATGACCGAAAATAGCTATGCAAGACTTTTAAAAGTTAAATGCTGCGAACACGAAATCTATCCACATTATTGACCATATAAAATAATGTAATTAATTCTTATTAGAACAATAACATTCGGGAACGGTTATTAAAAAAATAGGAATAAAAATGGATAGAAATGACCGGAAATTGCTGTGAATTGATACTAATTACTAATCATAGTGTTCAGTATAACTCGTAATTAGTGCAAATAAAATATTAATAAATCGATAAACAAAATCGATTTAAAAATAATCTATAGGCTATCTTAGTTTATCCTAATAGAAATCATTTGAGTATATTATTTTATGATATAGAAATAACAACAATACACGCATACGTATTTTTTATCCTGCTTATACGTTAATTCATTATTTGTTAAAAATGTTTCAGTGGTTTAGGTACCAAGCTAAACCACTGAAACTAGACAAAAAAGACAAGACAAGAGCCGAACAGGCCCAGGGTTCGTTTCTCAGATTGAGTACCTAAGTGCCTAGTGCCTATAGCAGGTATAGGTAGGTAAAAATACTTTATAACTGATATTCAACATGATCGTAAAGTGTAGGTACATAAATAATATAGCAGTTTACCTTATATTAGATTTCAATAATTATCTTGGTTATATTATTCTCTTGTCCATAAACCGTGTCATAATCTAACGAAAGTCACATAACCACAAAAGTTAACTTTATTTCTTCATAACTTATTTTTGAATAGTTCCTAGAAAAAACTAATAACACACAAAAGCTTTTAACATAATGCTTTAAAAATAAAAATACTGTTCAGTTGTGTCCGCGATAATTTTACATCGAGCCTAAGTCACTTTGGAGATCTGGCATAGTCCTTTGGTGTTATTTTTAGCTTGATGATGTAATATGTAATTTCATTCTTCTTTCTTTTCTCTTTTTCGGGACATTTCCACACCAATTATCTAGCCGCAAACTAGGATACCCTGTGCTATGGGCACTAGATAACGGATAAACATACATAGATAAGAATATTACATCCATGACTCGGAATTAAACATTTCTGCTCATCGATCAATTCTCTGCTCAATTTATGGCAGAAGATAGAGCAAAATCAGCAAAATTGAAGTTTTTGTGATCTTTAACTCGGTATAACTCACGATTTGTACGTGGCGTAAACGTTTCACTACAAACAAATGGCCGTGCACCCTGACACAGCCCCACTTGATTTTTACTTTCATCAAAGGTGAGATGGTAATTATTAGTAACATAGTCTTCTTTAAGCATCTATGTAATTTCTCGAAGGAGTTGGTTGTCTTTCCAAACATTGGCTACCTTTACCAAACGATAATCCCGTGGTTATTTGGAAAACTGGGCACTGTCTTTCAGTATACTGGTTACCTAATCACACCGGTCCGAGGTACCCTTTGTTCATCGACTAACAAGACGTCTCTGTGACCGATTTACGTCAGAAGGCGATCATTTAACTCTATGGTAAGGGGACCAGTGGGCAGTATTGTTCCCGCGACCTGACGTTACGTAAGAATGTCTTAACTTCTTGAACTTTACGATTAATTATGCCAGTTTAGAGTTATGTTGACCGCCCGCGTAGACACAACAGAGGTAGGTACGATCGAGTTAAACATAGAGTATGTAAGTTTAAATACACTGACCAGAGAAAGAGAAACAAATGATAATTTATTATTGACTCAAAGTTAAAGTATTTTATTGTAAATAGGCGAAATAATAGCACTTTTACAAGTCAAAATTAACATTTCATGAACAAAGAGAAAACATAATATATTATAATTAGATCAAATCAACAGAATTAGGTAAACTAAGAATGCTTTGAGTTTGAAAAGGAAATTACCACTTTCGTGTGATCCTCCTCAATATTTCTGGGTGTACCACGGGGTTTTACTCCTTTCCATGGTCCACCTTAGTTCACCTGTCTGTACCAAGGGCAATTTTTTCTTCCCGTAGTCCACCTCAAGATTTCTGGGTGTACCAAGGGGAGTGGTCTACCTTAGTGGATACATTATACAAATTATGCACATAAATTAATTTTTCATTTTTTTCGTAATGATGGACAATGTCATCGCGAAAAAGTAATACCATTCTGACTCTACTAGTGCTTCGCAAATACTTAGACAAGAGATAAACTCTACGGGGATGTAATTTTTCACCATATTAATTGATACATTATGAAAATATAAATTAATAATACACATTTAAAAGACAAATGTAAATGATAAAAGTGACAATAAGGTGTCCCACAATCATAATCAAACTGAGAAAAGTAAAATAAAAAAACCAATGACTAATAAGAAACCAGACTGGACCAATCCCCATAAACAGCACACGTTCACGATTATGACTAGTGTACCAGCCATCACATTGATGGGAAATACCGCGATGATACATTAATTTTGCAGTTTATGAAATGAGTGTAACGGCTATTGATGTGTTATAAATATCTTTGAAGTAAATGCTCGAGGCACGACTGTCATTTGTTTTGTTTGTCAAAATCGGGCATAAGTCATGAAAGGTCAAACAAAATGGGTGCATTGTCCACAAAACCAAACTAGATCTTAAGACAGCAACGGTGCGCTTTTCCGAAACATCAAAGTAAACTAAAACATACGAGTTAACTAAGAATTTCTCCTCCATTTACACAACTTGCGCAATACCGTGGGACTACTTGTAAATTTGACGTCTCACCACAGTTTACCTAATAGTAACTTCAAGCCGTACCACAGACGCCTCAATAGTTAGTTTAGAAATCACTATAGACTGGTGGAGTCTTTTCACAGATAAGGCAATAGTAAGTTATATGTCGATAGCTGGAAACATTGACTATGTTTTTTGGATATATTAGTAATTTTTGACGGAGTAAGCGTATAATTTGATAATTTCTTAACCTACTGAGCAAAATTTCTGTTGTAATAACGTGAGTCATATTAATAGGTGTGTAGGGTTGAACGTTATCGCGATATAACATTTTTGAAACAATATAGAATTCAAACTAATATCTAAACACAATTTGATATTATGGCCAAATTAACTAAAAAAATCCTTTGTCCATTCTTTGAAATAGTAGTAGGGGTGACAGTGAAACGACAGCGCCGATTTCGTCTCAGATCATTTTCATGGATACAAAATCAAAAACGAATAAATAAACTCATCTACAAGAACAAATAAAAAAAATATATTGTCCCCGACTCCCCACACCCCATTATAGCTAAGGAGCATCTCGATAACATACGTTTTCAAACAGAAAAAAACGCATCAAAATCGGTCCATTCGTTTGGGAGCTACGATGCCACAGACAGACACACTAACACACACACTGTGATACACACCCTAAACTTATAACACCCGTCTCTTTGTTCGGGGGTTAAAAAGCGCAACGTCACGTTTCCAGCCCCTACTTAATTTAGTGTCGATAGAAAATAATATTTATAATAAAATCAAAGTCTATCACATAACTTTAAACTTGGCAGCCCAAATTCACTTATGGTTGATCAAACTTCATGATTCAGTAATGAAGTGTTAACATGCACATGTAGGTCTACGAACACTGTTGTTTGTGTTGTGTCAATCTTGACGATATTTAGGTCTTACATTCTAGCACCTAGGTACTCTAAATATGTACTTTTCAATTATAATTGTAGATCTTTGGTAAATTTGACTTCGCTAACTTTTCTAGCCGCGTTACTGCAGATATAACATATTTGAAAGCATCGACATTCGACATCATATCACTGTAGTCTACTGTACTGTATGGACTCATGTAACTAATATCACAGAATAAATAATAGTACTAATATATTACCATGATGAATCAATAGGAAAATATTAAAATTTCCAATAGAACAAAGTACACGAGGATGAGTATATTCTTTGCGTTCTCAGTTATTTACATTTGAAAATAAATACTTATAATTCATTATTGTAACGTGGATACGTATATCTAATTATGTCTTTCATTTTCAATTGTAACTTTCAGGTATTGAACTTAAAGTTTCATATTTAAAGAGGATCTTTTAGAATATATGATGTGATTATCCTGTGACAAGACCAAATGCGGGTAATTGGACAACGCCCACCGTTTACGCACTGCCGGATGCCTCGCCTAGCGTCTAGTCACTTCCACTTGTTGGAGGCGACTAGCGAGGGTGCTAAGCGTGCAGTGCAGCCGGTCCCATGAGTTTTCGTCTTTTCTCTTGACGTTCTCCAGGTCGCTAAGCGAGGCATCCGGCAGTGCGGCCGCGGTCTAAGCACGCGCCGTTAAACCACATTGCCTCCGCAAGGCAAGTCTACGTTGCCTCGCTATAGGAGGAATCCAACGGACGGAGGCAGCGCGGAGTGTGACTCAACATATATTTATGTGTAGATGTTACATAAATAGATGTTATAGACTTGGGTCTGGGTGAACACGAGCTGATCCAAGTGACGGCTAGCGTGGCTCGGCTCGGCTCGCGTTATCACGTGTCGTTTATTTGCACATTTACACTACCATGTTACCGTTACAGCTTGGAGATTTCCCTGATATCACCCAGAGTATATTAAATTTCGTATTCAGCGCTCGAGTGTGTCATAGGCGCAACATTTCATACAAATTATGCAATGTAGACACGTGCTTTGGTCATTTGCGTGGGAATCCGCTTTGTATTTCACGTGTTTTCGTATAATATAATGCGTGATTATCATATTAATGTCAGTATTAAATGCGGGAACTGGGTGAAAATCTAAATGGAATAAAATTGTGGGCACCGGTACAGAAAAAACAGACTAACGTATTTACGTGGTGCCTAGAATAGATGCTTTGTATAAAAACTGTCTGCTTAACAAGTTTATCATGAATTGTTAATGCAAAAGACATTAAAATATTCAACGGTACCTAATAAAAAACATAATACCGTAATTATAATAAACAATAACAATTCCGTCATTATAATAAACACCTTTGTAAAGCAATAAGGGATCGTATCTCGAATATGAAAAATATTACAATATTCCATAAATCTAATTAAAAGTGGGTAGATTACGTACCAGCTCCTAGGGCGTGTACCGCTTAAATTAGGTGCAAAGCACACAATTGGCCTTCTTTGGCCTTAGTCACAATCGAAGTGGCGTATTTGTAGCACGTGATAGCAGTGACTCTCATACGCGCTATACAGTCTGCGTATATATCTCTATCTTTGTTGTTGCTGCACAATAAAGAAGCACGACGGCGGAAATGTACCTGATGGATGTGTTTGCCTGAAGTTTTATCTAGTCCAGTTTTTGCTTACGTGACATTAAAGCTTGCCGTATCTTTCCCCTTCTAAGTAGATCCATGCGTTATACATAATACATAAAATTATATTTAAGCTTGAATGTTCAGTCATAGATTAGGTACATAAAGAAATTCAAAACGACGAGACACTCATAAAATTTAGACTGCTCGCTCGTATAAATCAATATCGCGGACATAAAATCCATTGAAAACATCAGACTAAAAGGCTATCACTCCCAAGACGCGTAAACCAAACATAAAGATAAAAAACATCAGGAGCTGTGAGGGTGGGACATAAATACGAAAATAAGACATGATATTGCATAATAACGTTTTACAGGCGTCTCATTGACATGCGAATAAATTAACATAAACGACGCGACGATGTTTCGTAGGAAGGTTTCGTACATGCACGGAGTCAGGAAGTCCATAAATACACACAGAAAGCTGTTTCTTTAGAACTCCACACGAAAAAAAACCTCGTCCGTAACCTGTGAGTTTATTCAAATGGAATGGAAATTAATACCACGTCCAATAAATGTAAATAAACAAGACAATCGAAAGTGCTAAGAAACTTGACTGCGAACAGAAATAAAAGGAGGCAAAAATTTAAGTCAGAATGGTTGCTAACCGCCTTTGAATCGTTTTAGATATTCGAAACCAAAAATGATAAGTGCATTGTACTGTGTTTTGGTTGCCACAGCGACCACGATGTATTGAGCCTAATTAATGGTAATTCAAAATGAAAAATGATATGAGAAACCTAAAGATGGTTTTCAAATACCTATTCAATTATATATAACATAGTCGACTTTCATATATTTTTTTTACAATGTGGCCTCTGGTTGTCGCCATATTGAATTTTGATTCTGTCATGCATATTGTTTAGTAGCATTCGCAAGATTAAGAGAAATAGACTGACGTAAGAATCATCAAAATCGGTCCACGCGTTTGGTCAACATAGTGCCACAAAGGAACAAACATACATATACATACATAGACTGATAAACACATTACCCTCCGCGCAGTCCGGTAAAAAGTATAAAAAGTCTACTTTCATACTTTAAGCATAATATACGAAATAACGTTTTGCATGTGTGAGGATTGAGGGCCCATTTTGAATTAAGATACACAAAATAGTCTAGCGTTTTGCGATAATATCTTACCGTCACAAATTTTGTTTGGGATTGACTTAGATTTTGACGTAAATACTTTTTCTGTAATGTGCGTAGTTTAGCCTGTACAGATGGGCCCTCAATCCTCTATTTGAGAACTGAGAGCCCAAGTTTCCAGCTCATAGCTCCCATATTAAACCTTCACAAAATCTTATTCCAACTTTCACAATACTTTTAGGATTTTCACTGAAACTAAGTTTAGATTCAAAGATTTTTAACTTTCGGGCCCTCACACTACACGCACATCACGGCGGGCCATCTGTTATTTTTTTGCACCATATAGGTATATGCAAATCTAGCTTGTGGACTTCATACTCGTGACTTAGTGGTGTGTGGGAAATTAGTGCACAAACCATCAATCAGCCTCGGATTAAATCTGTTAGCGACATAATTCTGAGAGCATTATGTCGCTAAATAAGAAATGTACTGAAATGTAATAAAAAAGAAATGTACTGGTTTGCTATAACTCTTACAGTTATAGTTGAACATGCGTGGTGGTGCTTCCACTTATACCAGGCTATCTCGCTTTGTTAGCTTCGTGTCCGGAATAACAACTCTATTGAAACTGTTAGCGAATATGACACATTTAATTGGACATACGTTATTGTAAAGATTGATTTAAACGTGTTTGAATAAACTGGGTCGGCCTAGATCGTGTTTGGTTTAATTTGCTTGTATTCGCAGTCTGATTGAAATTTTAATGATAAATTCTTCTGAGAAGAGCTTAATATTAGCGAAAATTACGGCTTAGGATACGGCTGATTGAAACGTTTTCCGAGAATCTGATAGTGGCAAATTTTAATCTACAGTTAGTAGGTAGTTTTACTTCAGATTTAAATCTGCGGGTACAAGACTTGTGGCCAAATCAAATTCCAAAATTAGAACTACCTTATTCAAGAAGGACAAAAACATTACTTACTATTGTTTTAGTACATTATTACAGTGTACTTGCGCTCGAGGCGAGCGTGACGACTTGAGCGCAGATCTGCAATTTGTGATGAGAATGACCACAGCCTGCTTGCAGCGAGGGGTCACGTCAGATAACGGTCTCGGGGGCCTCAACAAAACATAGACCTACAACGTGAGAGACTACAGTTGAGGACTTTTTGGAATTTGATCCAAACCAGAGCGGAAGAACTATCGTCTTTCTATTTAAGGAATTCGTGCGTGATGATATTTCAATTTGCAACTATTGTGCCCTGGTTTCACGAGTTTTTTCAACCAATGCAGCCATGCATTGGTTGAAAAAACTCGTGGTGACAAGATCAATCAGGCTGCCCATGGTGGGCATGAGGTTTGAGGTACATACATTAAGAATGTAAAAAAATATCAATTTCCTCAGTTCGGGGTACCTACCGCGCTATCATAGTTAGTGCAGAACTGTATAGACTCAAATTCTAGACAATACTCTGAAAAGGAACGTTGTGAATAAGTTTAGAGGATTAATAAATAAGGTATTTATGAAACTGTGGTATTTTATCCAAAATGTGAAGACAATAGATATTGCTAAGGCAGAAACGTTGGAATGTGAATATAAAAACGACTGAAGCGCGACGTGGAATGCCGCAAGCAATCCTACATTCTCCGACTAACCAAAATACTTGAGCTGAATTCTGAGAATCACCCCTAACTTTTTTTTTCATTTTAACTGAGAAATGGTTATCAACCAATACCTTTAGATCAAACAGTTGCAAAAGGTTTTGGTTTCCAAACAGAATCAATTATTGCATTTATTTTTTACAATAAAGATCTGCTAACCATTCTTTCCTTCATTCCTTTTCCCTCTTTATATAGTAGTTCCATTTCCATCTTATAGAAAAAAATAATTTAGAAACATATTATTCGAAAAAATAATAAGAAATTAGTACGAGTAAGTTTCAATCATGCGACTTGATGTACGGCCACATAAATAAACTGCAAGAAAAAACAAGGAATTCTGATAATCCTTAACTAGGTTACAAATTTGAAATGTCCAATCAACTGATCTCTTGCGGATAACAGTAAAAATGAAAAAGCACAAAATTTTAACAAGAAATCCTTATTTGTAACACCCTTCTCTATTTCATAAAATAACACCGGACAAGGCTTAATAAATCTAAGCATCTACGGCGAGCACGTCGATTGATTGCAAGAGATTCCCCTTGAAAGCTTAAGATAGAGCTGAGAACAGACGAATGCGATTGAAAACGCAGCAAAATAAATCCCGATCGAGATAGAGTAGCGCCAAATAGGTCTTGATACAAAGAAGTGATTCATTAAACATTTGTCGGTCCCTTCTGCAGTATAAAATGCATTCCTGATGTACAAAAACATTCAGTATCTGAACCTCGTACCAACCGAACCCTTCAATACGAATAAAAGTAGTTTCAGATTTTCAGTAATTAAGAATTTCTTTTCATATGCCAAAATAAAATAGAAGTTATGGAATGGCGTACACTTCACTGCTTGAACTGTTTTGGAAGAGGGTAGTTCGTCAAGAAGACCGTCATGTTTTTTTCAATTTCTCAATATTAATTCACTGTCAAATAATACTCTATTATCTATTATTCTATTATCTAATATTTGTGATGGCAAATTCACTCGTTTTTAATGTTTCGCTACTGTAAGAACCTACATTCTAATTCATCACGATGAGTCGGTCTGGTTGTGAATCTGTCGCGAATGTCGCTATGTAAGTAATTGTTCCATTGCAGAAGCTTAATGGATTGTTTTATAATACTACAGATGTTACCTGTCTATTCAGGCATTATTGCAATCCAGCAACTTACATTTTTCACTTTACCAGTTTTTTTTCTAGATGACCAAAGAAAAAATATATCTTTGGTAGGGGATTTAAAATTAGCTACTAAACAAGAATTTATCGTTTTTCATTTGTGTGTCTGTTTGTAACGTTTTGACTGATGTGGTTTTTAGCGTTGGATAGTTTCAGATTTAATAATAAAATCCTCTGGTACTTTGCGTCTTAATGCGAATAGAATCTGAGCAATCGATAATAACTATTTGTAGATGAACTGATTTTGATTAAATTTGTTACTTTTTTGTTCTGGAATAACATATAGGCAATAAAAAAAACAAACAGATGATATAAACGATTCGGTGCACAGCTAGTAGAAATAAAATCACACCAACTTTGCGCCAGGATGCAGAAATCTCAAACGATCTAATTGAAGCTGTCCTAGTTTGATTAATGAAGGGACGGGTCGATATTCAAGATGATTGCCGTCCACAATACAATCAAAACGAATTACGTTTGCAATCTAAGAATAATTTCCTATTGATTTGGATGTCAAAACTAACAATTCGAGAACTTGTTGAAATAAACAACCACAATCAATTTCATACAAACATTTTGTATTGCAAAAGCAAGAGAATATTTCTTTTAATCTCTAGCTCTAATAATTTAAAGTAATCGTTTTTTGATTTAACTTAAAAACTAGTTAACACATTATGACGAAATTTGTATTGAACCAAGTGTATACTACGGTTTACCTTTTAAAATAAAAAAGATCGACTTCCCAAAAAAAGGATTCATGCATGTTTGTTTGTTTCCGAGTCATGGATGTAATATTCTTATCTATGTATGTTTATCCGTTATTTAGTGCCCATAGCACAGGGTATCCTAGTTTGGGGCTAGATAATTGGTGTGGAAATGTCCCGAATATATTTATTTATTTTTATTTTATTTATGTATGTGAGTTTACTCCACCATAACTTTTAAATGCCTCAACAGATTTAAACGTGCAAGGTATTGTTAGAATTCTTACATCCCCTACTCGAGGGGATGTACGGATTCTATTTTGAACTTATTGAAAATATTCAAAATGTCGGCAGTGTGGCACCTTTAAAAAAATCTTCGTATTTTACAATAATGACGAATTGAGAACATTTGGAATAGATTAAGGGCGACTCTCCGTGCTTCGGAGGGCACGTAGCAGTCAGTCCTGGCTGTGATTGCTTAAATAGCAATCGTTAAGCTGAATCAGAGGCCCTGGGATGGCATAAAAACTCTCAACCAGAGGCCAGCCTACCTCTTACGGCAAAATAAAAATGTGTGAATAAGGTAGATTTTTGAGTAGGTATCCATATTTAATTTCTGTTTTGATTCACTGACATACATTTTACTATATCTCATTCTTTTCATGGTGATGTTACGTAATTGTTCGAGCTTAAAAGTCGTTCTGCGTTTATATGGAAAAACACAATAAGGTTTGAGACATAAATTCTGTCATGCAATTTAAACCTTTGTAGCAAAAGTTATAAATGTTGGTAATTTAATTTTAAGACATAAATGATTTTGCAGGAAATCTCCTTCTTTTTGTTCTCCTCCTAGGTGCTAAAGTGCAATATTAACATCAAAGTGCAAGACCTCTTCAAGGATATCCCGTAACCGAGACGACCGTCCAAGCCGAGGTCGACGTGTTTGACAACGTCTTAATAATTCTTCAGACAGACAAAACAGTTCCAACAGTTCAAAGAGAATTTATAATCTCGGATTTTTAACTAGAGTTTTTTTTTGTAAACAAAGAAATGTCACTGTATGTAGCAATAAACACGAGGTTTATATTTGAGAGTATTTACAAGTAGGTACCTAATTTAATGGAAATAATATTTTGTATAAAACTGGTTGAGCGCACCTGATCTGTAACTTTGACAATTAAATTTGTTGACATTTCTTTGTTTACATTTTAGACCTCTAAATATGAATCAGGATATAGTCAAGTGTCCGGGGTTTTCCTAGGTAGGAATAATGTGAGCAGTGTTGCAGCCCTATGTACTTAAAAAATTGGCACGCGCGTGTCACCTGAGCGTAGCAACGCGTTTGTATGGAGTGTTCGGGGTGTGACAGAAGATTACACTCAAGACTTTGCTTAGATTAGGAGTTCCTTAGTTAGGCGTCCGTCACCTTGTTCGTGGAAAGTGAAAACGTGCATTAATAATTATGCAGTAATTAAAACAGTAAATTAAAAAAAATAACATGTAATTCATTTACATAGATTTCGCCTTCTTATTTGGCTTTTAGTATCCAAAAATGAAACTAGATGGCGTTGGCGATCCTTGCAACACGCAAGCGTTTGTCGCAGAAGTTATATTTACATATAAAAAAGACGGATTACTTCGATCGTTTAAAACACAAGTACGCCTGGACCGTTTTTTTTTTGGATCTGTCTCCACCCCGAATAGCAGAAAACTACATAACCGCTCGATTGATTCTATGCGCTACAGTCACTTTTTTTGTTTTCATTGATCATCGCAACTAACGCTACAGTCACATTTTTTGTTTTCATCGATCATCGGACCACTCGATAGCGACGTAAATTTTGCCACTCGATTTTAAACATTATTGACCTCAATAATCATTCAAATCTAAGCGTGTTTATATAATTATTTTGCTTCGAACCCCACAACATAAACACTTGAAATATGTGCCGTACCTATTTAGCTCCATAAATCACCAGTTTGTTTATCTAAGCGATCAATGAAGTGGTCATAAAAACTGTTTGTTTACGCAAAGTCGGCGCGGCCAGATGTGTCGCGTAGACCTTATTTTTTTGTGGGATGACAATCAGATGCCTGTGATCTCGGCTTGTACCCAATAAATCGCCAGTTTTCGGCCAGATGTGTCGCGTCGACCTTCTTTTTTTGTGGGTTGACCATCAAGTACCTGTAGTCTCAACGCATATACAATCAATTACCAGTTTGAGGTTAGATGTGTCGCGTCGGCCATTTTTTTTTTTGGGTTATCAGTTTGGGTCTGCGTTCTTCAGCGCGTGGACAACCGAGCGGATAATAAAACATCCAAAAAAATTATGGAAGAAATCCTTCAATTAATTTCACACATTTTGTATCGAACGGTATTTTAAAAGCTTTTATTTAACTTGCAGTGGACGTACTCGTATGTATGTATGTTTGTTTTTGTCAAATCTTACAAGCTGCAATAGAAACACTGCCTCTTATCCTACGGAATTGAATTTTTACATGTTGGTTCAGTTCCGATGACTTTTAGATTTTACCATGACATGGTCTCCTGATAAAGGAACTCTTCAACGGTCAACACCACAAACACGAAATATTGTGTACGCATTTTATTATGGTTTTAAATTTCACTACAATAAGGTTGCTGCACTCAGGGTTGGCTCCTGACGAGGGAACTCCTCAACGGTTAACAGCACAGACATTAAATGTTGTATACTTACGCATTTAATTGTGATAGCCCGTTCTAAGTTTTACTATGACATGACTACAGCATGAAATCTTTTTTAAATGATTTGTAATTAAAGTGTTCGATGATTTCTCGAGAACGGATTTCGTTGTTTTTTTTTATTTATCTCAGTCTTAAGAAGATTCTTTCGTGCATTGGAAAGGTAATTAAATCCAAATATAAAAAAAAAATGAATGGAGGGGGGTTTGTGGGACGGGGTCAGGGTTCGTTGGTAGGGGTTTTAGAAGGGACTGGGTAAGGAGAGGTATGAAGAAGGGCGAGAAGGGGGGAGGGAGAAGGGGAGAGAGGGAGTGGGAGGGAGATGGGAAGGGGAGAAGAGGAGAGAGAGGGGGGGGGGGCGAAATTTGTACTCGTGCAAAGCCGCGGGGCGCAGCTATTGTATTGATAAGAATAATTATCAGATTAGCCTTCTGATATTTATGATATTAACTAGCTTTCGCCCGCGACTTCGTCCGCGCGGATTACTGTTAATCGCGAAAAAAAGAATCCCATATTCTTCTAGGATATTAAAAACCAATGCAAAAATATAGCACCAACGCTCTTGATGCTTTTTGACAGAATTGTTATTATTTCGATTTCTTGGCTACCGTTCCTTACAGCGAGTAATCGTCATTTTCCAGTTTTCCCGTGAAACTTACCAGTTCCGGGATAAAACGTATCCTATGTTGATCTCTATTTTGTACAGTACTCATTTACAAAGTTTCATTAAAATCGGATCAGCCGTTTTGGCTTGAAAGCTCCCCAAACAAACAATCAGAAAACGTTTTACTTTTATATATTGGTGTCAATAACACTGTACTTACACGCATTTTTTCAGGTAATATGAGTTTATTCCTTTGCTCTTTATAAATCGTTGAATGGTTCTTAATGTTATTTTAAATCACTTTCCTACAATAAATGCTAGATAAAATCAATATTAATCGATAATAATACGTATAATATTATGCACCAATAAAAGTGAAATGTAAATTTATTCATTCCTCAGATCTAGAACAAAAGATATTTATAATATCACCAACTGGTCCAAACGTGGTGCTTTAAATCAATCATCTATTCGTATTTCAATCTGCAATTGCGATAACGTACGTAAATCATGAACTTTCTACGTTATAATTTATTGAAAATGTACCTACTATTATTTTGTGTACTAAGCTACTCGTTTTTATGACTTGTTTGTTACATTATTGAAATTGTATGTAGGTTCCAACTGGGCGTTTCTATATCACAACGCGATGATTCAATGAGCCAGCCAGACTTAACAATCCAATCAATTTACTTATCTCGTCTTATACTGTAAGTTATAACAATACTATGTTTAGTCCAAATCTGGCAATCAAGGTTTCGATTATGTATATATGTACACTTAAAAAAGACAAGCTTTGAATTATTGAACAAGCTTTATAAGTCCAGTGACTATACGTTTTGTGGATAGACCGGATCTACTGTTGCAGGAAGGATTGTCGTCATATGAGGAAACTCCTAATCGGTAGATATGATTTCATAGACTTCAAAGTTTGTATGCACATTTCATTTTGAAAACGAAACCACGGTCTGGCAAGTCACCTGTGGTACCTCAGCTAGGATCTTGAAGTAGGTGGGCAATAGAACTCCTCAGCGATTGATGGTAGACTAATGGTGTTTGGTCATTTTGATCGGTTCGCATTACGACGAAGTTTTTTTTAAATATATTTTTTAGGAAGAATACTGCTGTATTGTTGGTATCTAACCGAACTCTATAGCTTCACCAGACAAGGGGGCGGGTGCGAAAACGCTCGGTCGTAATTGCGTGGTTTGGTCAGTCGCCGATATTACGCGGGCGTCGGATTACACAGATTATACACCCCTGGATCGCTAGTATGACATAGTACGTATTTTATAATAGTTTGTCATGAAATATAGTATTTGTCAACAAAACATAAACTCAAATACATTAGTTTGAGCATATTTTAGTAGATTCACTTCCCTTCTCTGAATATAATCTGTAGTTTCCGTTCACCGGATGTAGGTGTCGTAACCGTATGCAGAGACATGCGCATGACTGTGCCCTGTTTATTAGAGAGGTAGTTATGTTATAGATAAATATGTTGTTCTTTGTTATGATTAGTGCTACATGCTGATAATAAAAAGTTTATATGTATGATTGTATGTAGTAAAAAAAAACTAACACGCTTTTTTTCGTTGTATTAATGTTAACTACAGTTATTGTACAGCAGCGTCCTACTCTGAAAAAGTTAAAGTGTGTAGGTAAGGTTGTATTGTTAGTAAAATTATTGGAGTTTCATTCGGCTTTATTGTTTAATGGAATACACGTACGTAGAAAAGATTTAGTATCCACTTGTAATCTGATCGATATTTCTTCAAATAGTTCGTCTGTTGTTTCAGTTTAGTCGATGGTTAGTTACGTTAGTATATAAATTCCTTGCCTGATACTAACTGTTGCGCCTTGTAGCTTTGCTTGCGGTTTCATTTTTCGGAATAAAAAGGAGTACCTAGTTCTGAGTTCAAAATTAATTCTGTAAACGCATCACACGTATAGACAGTTAATATTCCGCCACTGTAACAATCTATCCAATCGTGACTGCACGTTGTGAAATTGAAATTTATTCGTCACTTTGTGTGGTCCACATTTTTGTCAAACCCTGATGCTCGTTTAGTCGTCGCCTACCAATTAAAACGTGTTTTATTCAAATCCAGTCGTGGATTAAATTCTTCATATAATTATGCATATTAGTTGGAGAACAATAGAGCCGCCGCTGCTTGCTGCCTTTGAGGATGCCTACGCTTTAAACCGAATTTATTGTATTTAAATCGAAGAAAGTCATTTAGAGAGCCTTTGAAGGTCTAACCAAAAATGTGGGGTCAATTTTTGAGAGGCTTTTCATGTATGCTTTTAAAATGACAGTAATGTAAGATACCAAAATAAGGGAAAACGTTTATTATAACAATATGTAATACACTGCGTTTTCCCCAATTTAAATACACTGGTTTCAAAGCCACTTTTGTAAATAGTTATGTTAAGAATTATATTACGTATTTTTCAGAGCTCATGGCTTTCACTCAATAAATCCATTTTCTTATTTAAATACCTACTCAATATTTTATCTCTTTTTAAACTATACCCATTTTACACTACACTTCAGCCTGCATAAACTACTGCTATTACAGAACTAAAGGTTTAAGTTGAGTAGAGTGTGACTACTACTCAACTTAAACCTTGTACTTAGTTTAACCTTGTTATACTTCTTCTACTATTGCTCTTTTTTTTCTGGTGTGTATGATAATCGTTTATCATATGTATCTATCAAATTTAAACTATTTATCAAATAATTATGCTTACCTATTTGTACATTTACCTCAGTCAAAGGGACTAAAAGGGACTAGCCAGAGTGGGGGGAGGGGTGAGGAGAGAGAGATGGAGCTTCCGGCCTCGCACCCCTCGCCTCATCTCGCCCCCAGAAGAGAAGATGACGAGCTCCTTTTACGCCTCGGGGAACATGACAGGCTGATTAAGGAAAATATGGAGAAAATGACAGAGCTAAAAACGACTTTAGAAAGCCACCAAAAATCTTTGGAGGATGCTACATACGCGAGTGTGGTCGCTGGGAGTAGTGGGAGGAAACCCCCGCAGCAGACCGCGCTGCACTCAGTAGTAGTCACCTCCAAGGACGAAACAGAAACAGGAGAGGATGTTTTAAACCGAATAAGAAAGGCTGTTGACGCAAAGGAAGGAGGTATTATCATCGACAAAGTTCGAAAGGCCAAAGATAGGAAGGTCATAGTAGGATGCAGGAGCGATGAAGAAAGAAATAAGGTGAAGGAGAGACTGAAGAAGGCAGGTGTTTAACCTTGTTATACTTCTTCTACTATTGCTCTTTTTTTTCTGGTGTGTATGATAATCGTTTATCATATGTATCTATCATATTTAAACTATTTATCAAATAATTATGCTTACCTATTTGTACATTTACCTCAGTTTAACCTCACTATACTATAGAAAGGGCAAGACAGGGCTTCACGCGATCCGCGTGCCGCAGTCTAGTTAATTAGTCACTCATTGAACTGCTGTACAGTCATTGAGATAATGGACTCCGGTGGTGGCCACTTGAATAATACTTAGTCTGAGTGATTAGTATTCAATGATGCTAGAGCCTGCATTCGCACTTGATTTGTAGTCTCACATATTATTCAGACACGTTGTATAATTATTTGTTACAAGCTTTTACACGCTTTGCTTGTGTTGTGAAATAAGGAAGCAATATCTTAGCTGATTATGAAGTCAGTTCAGCCATGTCCTGATGATACAGTCAGGAGTGACAGACCCCATGGAAACTCATCGTCCTCGTTTTGTTGAGATAAGTGATTACTTTTCGGATAAATTTTTAACCAGTTCTACCAGTTGAACCAATTGGGCAAAAATATTCAATTTTTTAAAAAAGAAACCCTTTCTTGTCAAAATTGATTTGAATATTATCTATCTATACTTATAATAAAGCAATAGAAACTAAAAAGTCTGTACAAAGAAGATAATTATAAAATAAATGGTCTAGGGTACATAAAATAAGCTACTGAACAAGAACATAACATTTTAAAAAATTGTGTCTGTCTGTTTGTTTGTTCGCGCATCACGTAATAAATACTGGGCCGATTGCGATGTGGTTTTCACTGTTGGATAGCTTATGTTTTGACTTAAAAACTGGGGTACTTTATATCTCAATCTGATGAGTAGAAGCCGAGCAATCGATAAAAATATTTTGGATGGCTGAAGGAATTTTGATCAAATGTTGGTATATTGGTATTTTAGGTCCTGGAATAGCACAAAGAGTACTTTTTAACCTACAGAAAAGACCACGCGTGCGAAGCCGCGGGCTTCAGCTAGTAGGTAATAAAAATGATCAAGATCACAAATAAATACAAAGTCAGAAGACTAGGATAGGATAAACGGTCAAGTGAAGAGGCACTCGTGTGCACAAATACCACACAATCATAGTTTTTTATTTTTTATTACGGACTAATTACTATACCTTTGACACAATCTCACCTGATGGAAAGCGATGCGGTAAAAGATGTAGCACGCTTGCCTAGTAGATACCTATTCACTCTTGACTTGAACACACCAAGGTTACATTTACCCGAAGACCTTTGCAGTTCTTATGATAAATGAAGAAACGTAACGCTTCGTTCTTGTGCGAGGTATTTCAACCATAATAGGGTGGCGTTTTGCCGATCGTATAGTCGTACGGTGGTGGAAAGGTGATGGGGGAATCAGATTGTGCAGTTCTTGTGCACACTCTCCATAGTGCAATCTGTAGAATACCAACAGGCTTGCGACGTAGATGCGTCAGAATTTTCATTACCAGTTTACAAGGTATTTGAAACTAAACTTAAGAACTGTCACGTTTTGGCCTAGCGTTTTTCACATGGAAGAATAATCATTGATAGATAAAACGTGGTAATAAGTTGATAAACTATAGACGCAACAAACATCTGATTCTACACAGGAGGTGGCTAGAAATTACTAATGCGATATTACTACCGATAATCGTTATTGCTATTCGATAAGCGCATATCCACAGGACGTGGCGTGTCTGTCCGTCTGTTCGCTGCGTCGTGCGTCGTGTGCAAGCCAATGCGTTTGATGTCCTGTTTGGATTTTTAATGACTTATGCCTTTAGGAACGGTAGAAATTTACCACCTGGGGATAAATAACAATGTAAAAGCTTTTGTAATAATGACTAGAACCTCCTTCTTTAACGTCAGAACACCAGTCAAGTTTTTCGACGAATTAACCAGTGAGTGACTGATAATTAAATAACGCTCACGTTAGTTTGTATAGCAATATTATGTCAGCCTTTAGAAGTCCACTGCTGAACATAGGCCTCCCCAGCGCCATGACGAGCGATCTTGTACCACTTCCATCCATCGACTTCCTGCGATGGCTACAATGTCGTCGGTCCATCGTGTGGGCGGTCTCGCTACACTTAGTTTGCTTGTTCGTGGTCGCCATTCGAGAACCTTTATTCCCCAGCGGTTGTCGGTTCTGCGAACTATATGGCCTGCCCATTGCCACTTTAACTTGCAAACTCTGACAGCTATGTCGGTAACCTTGGTTCTTCTACGAATTTCCTCGTTTCGGATTTTATCACGTAGTGAAACACCGCGCATAGTCTCTCCATTGCACGCTGAGCGAGTTTGAGATTTTGTATGAGACCAATAGTTAGCGACCACGTCTCAGTGCCGTATGTCATCACTGGCAACATGCGTTGATTATAAACTTTCGTCTTCAGGCTCTGCGGTATCACTGATCCAAGTAGACATAGTGATCAACAGCTTCGATAATATCGTTCCCAACATAAACCAGCATGGGTACGACATGAGCATTTGACATGATGTTCGTCTTACCCATGTTTATTTTAAGACCTACCTGTTGGGAAACAATATTGAGGTCACTGGTAGGTATAAGTACTCTAAACTTTCCTGATTATAGTTATATTATTAGAGTTATAATATTATAGTAATAACATTGGCTTAGATTGGGATTTGGGAGCCTTTGGATTCATAAATATTTTGTAATACTTTGAATTAGGCAATAAGTAATTTATACATTATAATTTATTTTCTACAATTTTTCCTTTTCTAGATATTATTTTCTCTTCTATTTTTTATCTTAATTACGCAAAGCAATACTGTCGTATACTTACAGTGCAACGCAATTATTAGACACAGTGATTTGTACTTATATACGAATACCTATGAATGGTTATGTTTTGAATAATATCTATGCAATAAGTACGTAGTAATAGAGCTCAATGGCAATAAGTTTGTTTTGTTATTGTAACCTAATCGATGAATAATGCCTATCCACGTGGAGTGATGCGGAAAGCTGTATAATTTTGAATAGCTTTAGTGTCACAATTATTTAAAATAGGTTTAAGTAATTCAACTGATTATTTCAATACCATAAATATAAGTAATATCAATGTACCTATATATTTAAGATGTACGGATACTAAAAAAAATACGGCCAACTGCGAGTCGGACTCACGCACCGAGGATTCCGTACTAACTTGTTTTTTTTGTGATGTAACCACAAATTTACGGTATTCAGATTTCCCTCTTTACTTGTGCACTGCTTCTTACCAAATTTCATGTTTCTTGGTCTTCGGAAAGTACCCTTTAGGTTTTGATTCCCTTGTGAGTGTCAAAATATACGGCAGAAACGGCCGTATCTTTTGATTACGTTAACTTAGAAGTTAGATTTTTAAATCTTTTGTTTGCTCTAAGGGTTTGCAGACCTGATTATTTGATATTAATTTCAACTTGATACCACGCGTTCCTGTGAAAAAGGGTGTTGACAGACAGACAGACAGACGGACGGACTACGAGTGATCCTATAATCGTTCCTTTTTTCCTTTGAATGAACCCATAAAGAGGAACATACACGAAAAAGCGCTCAAATGAAACTCGCCCTTATAGCAACAACATAAAACAAAATACATTAAAACACTCAATATGTGCCTCCACCATCCATCGTTTACCATCAAAACGTAGCTTGAAAAGTCATCCCGTGCATTTAACAACTTTTCAATACGATCCCTGATTTTATCGGCAAAAGGCAGTCCTGACTCCTAATAGGCTGGTTTCTTCGACCAGTTTACACGGAAGGACTTTTTAGGTATATCGAGCTTTATGCGGCCAATCGATGTGACAGCCCTGCCTTTGCATGCGTCCCGCGGCTTCAGCCACGTTAGTCAATTAGGGGTGTCACGACCATGCCTACACATGGTAAAGCTGCAGTTACTCTCTAATAACTAACCTGTGGTTGCGTCATGGAATACTCAATACTTTGAAGGAAGCGGAACTTCTCGCCCCTTACTGATAAGAGATTCCATATGCCGCGCCTTGCCTGACCACAAACTGAAGGTTTTTCTACAAATATATATTATACGCTAGCTATATCCGTGGCTTCGGCCGCGTGGATATTTTTCTGGAATAACATTAAGTGCCTGCCGATAAAGTGCAAAATGCCAAATTTCAACGCCATAGCTTTGCATCGATTGCTCGGCTTCTACTCATCACTGAAAACTGTATCTCAATCGGTTTAGTAGTTTTTACGTGATTCTCTAACATTTTTGAAAATACTATATTCTTGTTCAGTAGCTTATTTTAAGTCACTGAGTTTTTTTTAAATATGTGTGCCTGTGATACAGTTATATACTACTTTAGGCACCGACGATCCAATAAATAACATACTTGTCATAAAACTAGAGTATTATTAAAAAAAATACAAATTTATGTTAATTTAAGGAAAATCTATTAAACATTTTATTTATCATTTATTTATTTAATTAATCTTCATTGTACAGAATTTTGTTACTTACTGGTTTATTATAAGTAGGTATAAAGATAGATAATGTTTACACACTCATACTACTCCCGCGCACTTGGATCACCTGTGTCGCGCGTGGCATGGACATCACACGTGGCGCCACGACATCTAACACTCGAGAACATACATTTATGCTAATCAAACAAATGTTTGCCTCGATCAGGATTCAAACCCGGGACACCGAGCTCTGAAGGTTCGACAGTAAATGAGTCATTTACACATTCAATTTAAAAACCTTATTTATAAAAAGTTAATAAACGTCAATTAGTACTGCGCAGTACAATATTGTAGTGCGCAGTATTACTAATCATTGCTTAACTTTTTATAACTAAGGCAGTAATCTTAATCTCTTGTGCTTATTACCATGAGTGACTCGCGGTTCTATCGCTAGTAAAAACACTATTTCAGAGAACTAAATAGTGACATTGTTGAAATTGGAGTATTGATTTATCTATTGAAATTACTTCTGGCTTGACTATTCTAGTGACTTGCATATGAACTTCATCTCAACTCATCTAATTCTTCTTTGGGTAATTTATGTTTAGTTCCGTAAAAAGTTTTATGTACCTATTAGAATGTCGGTATTCGGCTCCGCGGTGAGGATGAATGGAACTTCGTTGCGATATATTTTATCAACGACAGATTTATCGAGACAGTGTGATTTATTAGAATTAGTTACAAATTGAAGATGCTAAATATTAATTTACTCGTGTCAGATATTATAATAGAGGTGTGAATGTTACCTTCGCTACGAACATACTTTTGATGATATTTAATGCCTTCAAGGGAGGTTTTTTATGCCCATGTAACATGTTGGTAAGTAGGAATGCCTTCAAGGGAGGTTTTTTATGCCCATGTAACATGTTGGTAAGTAGGAATGAAAATTACTTCGTTGAGCTTATTTGTTGAGCCGTCATAGTTTTTTATCGATTGCACGGCTTCTACTCATTAGATTGAAACACAAAGTACACCAGATTAAAGCCAAAATCTAAGCTATCTAACAGTGAAAGTTGCATTACAATTGGTCTAGTAGTTTTTACGTGATGCACGAACATACAGACACACAGACAACACATTTGAAAATATTATATTCTTGTTCAGTAGCTTATATAAAGTCCCCTAAACGTACTTTTTTTATCTGCGTTGTACGGCTTTTTATACCTGCTTTAGTAGAAGTAGATAAGTATATAGATAGACTAGCTGTGCCCGCGGCTTTGTCCGCGTGGCATTTTTGGCTATAAAGACGAACTGTGGCTATGGAACCTTAATCATACGAGGCCCGACACGCACTTGGTCATTTATTTAAAATGGAAGTGATTTAAAATGGAGTGAATGGATTTTCGAAGCATCAAACCTAATGCTTCATATGTGACCAATATATAAAAGTGAAACGTTTAAAAGTGAAGCGTTTGTTGTTTGTTTGGGGAGCTTTCACGTCAAAACGGCTGATCCGATTTTGTTGAAACTTTGTCAATAGGTACTATATAGTAGGAGACTAACATAAGATACTTTTTATCTCGGCAAATAGTAAGTTTCCACGGGAAAACTGGAAAATGACGATTACTCGCTGTAAGGAGCGGTTGGGGTGGAAACGAAATAAAAACAAGTCTGTCAAAAAAATAAAAATAAAGAACGTTGGTGCTATAATTGGTTTTTAATATCCTAGAAGAACTTAGAATGGTTGTTTTTTTTTGCAATAAACTGTAGTCTGTGCGAACGAAGTCGCGGCCGAAAACTAGTTCTTAATTATTATTGGGAACAGGCTGTTAGGACTCACGAGCCAGAGAGTTGGCACCTAAGTTTTTGTATGATTATGTATAGTGTCTCCTATCAACACAACACGCAATGATCCCTTCTCATATATACTTTTCAATATGTTCTTCAACTACGAATGGAATATATCCTGCACTACATTCATACGCTTTGCAGTTTTTTTTTTCAAAATAGGACACACGCAATGAGGTCTCGTATCGCATACTTTATGGGTGGATAGACGGCGGAATCCGACCGTAGATTGAACCATTCAACATTTTTTCGCTAAAAATAGAGTGGAGGAATGTTGAAAAATGCTTTCAAAGAGGCCGTGAAGGATGTTGGCGATTATCAGCCTTCATTACGAGGAACGAAGTCGCGCCCGAAGGGCTAAAGGCTCTTCGCTTCGCGTGGTATTCGATTTATACGATGATTGGGAGAGATCAACCTGTGGCGTTTGGTATCAGAAAAGTAATACTATGCCAGTTATGCATCATTGATGCAGTTAGGCAATGGTTAAACAGAATTTGTATTTTTATTTTGTCGGCGCTTTAAGTAATTATGTTTGTTGCTGTAAAATGTAAATGAGTTGAATTGACTTCGATTAGAAGGAGCATAAATCGTGAGATAATTTGTTAGAATATTTAGTTCACATAAAAAGTACTGACCTGTTAGTGAGATTCTAGATAAAACTACCTAGCTACTATGAATTTACCCTTACAACATTCAGGCAATAGTTGAATTTAACAGTTTGAAATAGTTTAACAGTAGCTACGTTTTCTTGTGCTGCTTTTAACTTATTTGTCTCTAAGTAATCATAACTATGTAATGTTTAGCTCAGTCGGGTGACCGTCCGTTTTAAAACCGAAGATAACTTCATGGTCAGAAGTTTTTATGGTGCCATAAAATGTGGCTTATGAAGACATCAGATAAAAGCTTATTGGCGGTAAAATTTTCTCAACGGCGAAGCTAATCAAAACGATCGTATACTTGCAATAAGCTAATCAAAACGATCGTATACTTGCAATAAGTTACAGAATTACATTATTACTATAATTCTTATTCAGAGATTAATTCCTTTCGTACTCAGCGGCGATAATCAAAAGCCATTACATATTTTGGTAAGTAAAAACTTCCAATCGTTAAAAAAAAAACATTACTTTTTTTAAAAAAAAAAACTATGTTTTTCTTGAGTATTCTACAATTTAGTTTACAGGTTTAAAATTAGTGAATAACGATACAATAATAAACATAATTTTATTTACGACTTGGCTTTGCAAGCAGAACGATTCAGAAACATCAAATGTCAAGTTAAGCTGATTATCGACTTATCAAGGCGCCTTGAGAGTAATAAAAGTATTATTACCGTAGCGGGATGCAATCTCCTTGCAACATTATGTGGTTTTTGTGGCAGAAGGTCAATATTTACTTAAGTATTTAAGCTCTAAGAAGATTATGTTTATTTTAGACTAGCTTTTCTGCCCGCGACTACGTCCGCGCGGACTACTGTTTATCGCGAAAAAACATCCTATGTTCTTCTAGGATATTAAAAACCAGTGCAAAAGTAGGCATAGCACAAATCTTGATGTTTTTTGACATTCTTGTTGTTTCGTTTCCATGGCAACTGTTTCTTACAGCGAGTAATCAACATTTTTCCAGTTTTTCCAGTTTTCCCGTGAAACTTACAATTTTCCGGGATAAAAAGTATCCCATGTTTTATTCTAGAGTATAAGCTATCTCCTTTCCAAGTTTCATCAAAATCCGTCTAGCCGTTATCGCGTGAAAGGTCCCCAAACAAACAAACAAACAAACAAACAAACAAACAAACAAACAAACAAACAAACAAACAAACAAATAGATAACGTTTCACTTTTATATATTGGTATATATTTTTAAATTGTACAAGTACAACATCAAAGTAAGAGAAAAAAGTTTTTATGCCAATAAATTATATCTTGTTGGAATGTTTTCATCAAGGCTTTCAACTTGATACCCATAAAGTAAAACGAGGAGCTTATTTTCGCTTTTTAAAATGGAGCCACACTTCCGCAATATTGATTTTTAAAAAAATAGCCTGTCTTACTCGGGATGATGTAAGGATTCTAACGATGCCAGACAGATTTAGATGCATGGGGCATCTAAATCTGTTCTGGCATTTAAAAGTTATGATGGAATCAAGATACTCATATACAGACATGAATCCTCTGAAGTATTTACTTTACTTTTTTGGGCAATCTTGCAATAATAAATAAATAACATACCTACTAGATTTTAAAAGGACAAGTCGGCCATGAAAATAAATGTCCAAAAACTTTTTGTATGTATAAATATTATAAATTTAAATTGTTTTTCTACTAAAAGCTATGTTGAACTTTGTAATTAAAGGCAGTTCATCATCGTAATCATCAGCCGTAAAATGTCCACTGCTGGCAATAGGCCTCCCCCATATTATCATGGGTGAGGGGAAGGAGGAAGGAAGGGGGGGGAGGCTTTGCCTTAATCACCGCGCTGAGCAAGCGTCTCGAGATCGCTGTAGTTGGTGGTAATACACAGGAAAACAGGTACTACTGCCCGCAGAAAGTTCGAAACCAAGTAATGTATTTTATTTATTTTTAATATAATACTAAGTACTTACGTAACAGTTTTTTAAGGAACTTTGTAGGAAGCATTGATAAATGCAAAGCATTTTCACTAATGAATTATCTGATTAACCAGCTGCAAAATAAGAACCAGATCAAAAATACTTAATCTATAACTCAAACAGTGATTTTTACTTAGTATACGTACTCGTACGTCACAGGTTCGGTACTTGGTATACCATAAACGACTTACTCAATAGACTTCCCGTGTCACTAGGCTACAATTTTTTAATGATCAAAGACAAGACAAATACACAATGACAACAAAATATTTAATCTAAAATAATATTTGATTAAAAAAACTTATTTTATATTGTATTTTTTTTTGTTAATTGTCTAGCCCGGAAATCGGATTTCGTTTAAGGCGAGGATTGACACACGACTTTTATCACGTCGTTGATTCACTTTCCTACTGAAAGCATGATTTTTGACAGTGCTCGGTCATTCAGTAATAACTTTGTTCCACCAGCAACAGTTTTACTACAATTCAGTGTTGCCAGATTATCTGCTACAAATGCGGGGTTCATAGCCTCCTGTCGTCCCTCCCAGCATATGTCACATAAGTATTCGTGTGACAGTTTTGTGACAAGGCTTTAAATCAGGCCGCATTTCAACACGCTGTTACATAGTAGCTCGCAAATTGGATTGGAGCGAAGCCCGTAATGTAATAGACACGCCATTTTCTTTGTTTTATGAATGGAGTTGAATGCTTGGCGTGTTTTAATGAACTCTGGTAGAAAGTAGAGGTCGGAATATGTTATGTCATGTTTGCCTTTGTAATGATTCTGATTCGGAGTGATTTTAGAGCAGCATCACACTTTTCTCGTCGACAGGATTGCTTTCAGTCGTTTCTAAACAGTAGACCCTGAATGTAGTCGTTTGTAGTTGAGAAGG
The DNA here is from genome assembly GCA_946251855.1 of Alsophila aescularia. NCBI lineage: Eukaryota > Metazoa > Arthropoda > Insecta > Lepidoptera > Geometridae > Alsophila > Alsophila aescularia. The sequence continues at coordinate 42,630,398 of OX276383.1, forward strand.
GATTTTAAAATGGCGCGTCAAATATAAGATCAAAATGGCAACATTAAAAAAAAAAAGACTTTTATATAGATAAACGATTTTAATTAGCACTTCAAACTTGTATATCTTGCGACTCATTTGCCCTAATTCCACTTAACTGATTCTCATGAAAGTTCACCGCGAATTCAGTCCCCATGACAATCCATCATTATTATAAATTCAGCCTTCTATCCTTAAATCCATGACGACCATGACGTCCGGTTGGCCGAGTGTTTAGTGACCCTATCTGCGAGTCAACCAACGGTCACGGGTCGAATCCCGCAAGGTGCAATTATTAGTGTGATGTTTGTTTCCGAGTCATAGAAGTAATATTCGTATCTATGTATGTTTATCCGTTGTCTAGTACCCATAGTAGTTTTGAATTAAACTGAATAAAAAAAACCTGATGCTGCAGGGGTCTTGCCTATCCGCTACCCTACTTAAGCTTGATACTTGAGGATCTACTGACTTAGCTTTAAGTATATCTTCCAAAGTCTAAAAAACAAAACCGTTTAACTTAGTTTTTATGTTACCTTTAGATTGTTACATTTGACATCGCTTAGTAAGTTTAAAATGCTCCTGGAGACGCATGGCTCATTGTCAGCCTCGTTTGGTATCTATTAGTATAGTTGATAGGATGAAGGCTGACGGTCGTGGCTGGTACACAAGTTATACTCGTTCACGGGTGCACTCCAGCCTGGTTTCTTATTAGTAGTTTGTATTTTTAACTTCTTATGTATCTATGTATTTTGACTGTCCTGGAATCTTGCAATTCAAATTTCGAGCATTTCCCGATTAGCTATCCGGCTGAAACTTTCAGGGTAGCTGACAAACCGATGACAAAGCAATAAAAAATGGAAAAAGTTTTTTTTTTAAATTAATACATGAAAAGAGAAAATGCAATAAAAAAACATACACTTAAAAACATAAAAAGTGAAATGCAATGAAAAAAAGTGTCATTCATTAAAAAAGAAGCTCGTGATGTTTTTTTTTTAAATTTTATTTTTATTTATTTTTATTTTCATTGTGATGTTTGCCTCGTCGTCTCGTAAAGGTGCTCTGTTCTCTAACAGACGTATTTCCGAAGCACCTGTACATTCAGAAGGGTATTTTCCTTTTTCTGTGCGAGATTCAACTCTGAGTCGGCACATAAAAGGGAAATATCCTTTTTATAATCAAAGCATACTTTAGTTTACCTAATTTTATGAATATGATCTATCTATAATAATTTATGTTTTCTTCCTTGTTCATGAGATGTTAAGTTTTGATTTGTAAAAGTGCTATTATTTTGCTTATTTACAATAAATACTTTCAATTTCATGAAAATTACTTTAAGTTGTTAAAAAACCTCAAACCTAGTAGATAAGATCAATCAACATTAAATTACCTTATATGCGTTCCAAATCGACGTTCCTACTGATTCATTAAATTTAATTGTTAATCTAGGCGAAAGTAATACGTAACTGGCGCATTACCAGAACCATGGATATCGTGAATATAATTTCTAAAGATCAGTTCACACGATGTTGACCTCTGCTCATTTCACAACCGTGTAGTGGGCGGCGTTACTAGTATAACGCCGTCGCTACTGTTTGAGGGCTTAGGCTTGGTGTCGGTTACATTTGTAATGGTAGGTAGTTTGGCTAGTTGATTTGATACACTCAGGCTTGAAGGAAGAAGTAGTATTAATAGATAAGGCTTGTAAGTCCTTCTATATTGATATTGCGTAAGGATGCGTGCTAGGTTAGATTGGGTTACATTTTTCTATCCATTATAAGCAACTTTTTTGTGGAAGTATACTACATATTTAATTTTTAACGCCCTAACTCGAAAAGAGAGGGGTGTTTAGGGTGTGTACGTATCCGTGTGTGTGTCTGTCTGGCATCGTACCTCCCAAACGAATGGATTCATCCTGATGCGTTTTTTTTCTGTTTGAAAGTTAACGTGATAGAGATGGTTCTTATCTATAATAATTGGTAGAGGGAGGAGAGAGTGGAGAGGGGAGAGGGAGGGGATCATAGCTCCCAAACGAATGGACCGATTTTGATGCGGTTTTTAATGTTTGAAAGGCAATGTGATCGAAATGCTTCTTTATAGTTATAATGGAGGGTCGGGTGTTATATAAATTTGTTATTTGTGCTTGTTAATCTTGATTTGATGTAAGTAAGTTAGTCCAAAATACTGATCTGTGATTTTACCACGTTTTTATTATGTCACTTTCTTGTTTGTCATTCCGGGTGGAATCTTGCAACTCAAATTTCAAGAACTTCCCGATTAGCTATCCGGCTGGATAGCTCACAACTTAATGAATTAAAAAATGCTTGTTAAAAAAAAAAAAAAAAAAAACTACACATGCTTGTTTTGAAATAATTTTGTTTTCAATTTATTGTATATAGTTGCAGCTCTCGCACGGATATGTCCGAAAGAGGTTCGTTTTTTTTATTGCTTTAGCTGACCTTGCTGCCTAGTAGCTATGGGTTGCAACTTACAAGGTCAGTGGAGGCGCCTACTACGTACATAAACACACGACAACGTGAATGGTAGAAAGCGGAGAAAACCCAGGAGAAATGGCGATCCCTAAATCCTTATCATTTGCGTACCTACTTCTTGCCCACCAAAAGCTCCGCTCTTGCTAATGCTGCTTAAAACTGAAGTCCGACAACGGGTAAAATTAGCCTATGCGATTCAATGTTACTCTTGCGATGAAGATGAATCGATTGATACCTTGCTTGTCAAAATCGGACCAAGTTTTTAGTTTGAACACATAAACCTTATATTGCCTTACCGTAGTCAGGCAAAAAAATATAGCCTATGAAACCCTATACCTGAAGACGAATCGCTGTTTCGAACCAGTGGTTCGATTTTGACGACGACGACGTAGGGGTGACGCTATGGCGGTCCATCCACATAACCACATACATAGATACATACATATATACATACACCTCATCATCCATAAACTCTATGTAGGTACAGAAATAGACTGATAAACTCATTACCCTTCCCTTGCTTTGATGTAGTCGAATAAAAACGCCTGTGAACTGGATGGACATACTCGTAATATGAATCTAAACAGAAACTAAATCCAAAAAACTTGAACTTATTTGTATTACTTACGAGACAGTTTCCGGCCATCTTTCACCATTCAATATAACCTGAGTAGACAATATAGCCTGAGTAGACCATTCAGCACATTTTTGCGGTGATTCCGGAGAGCAAAGCTCAAACGAGGCGACAGCGCAGCGTTGCGAAAAGCTGCGATAAGTATTCGCTAAAGAAATGGCTCACATTTCATCTCAACTACCTAAGTTGGGAGTTACAGTGCGATTGAACCAGTAGAGTGTGTAACGTTTCGTTCTCTTTTCGAGCTTCGGGAATAAGCTAGATCCTGGAACTCTTTGACCTTTTATGAAAAATGAAGAGCTTCGTATAGAGTGTCACGAGTTCACTCTTTTTTATAAGAACCGGAGATTTTTCCTTCAAGCGGTACGTCATTTTTTTTTAATAGTGCTTTCAAACGAGCATGCGGCCCACCTGATGATAAATGGTCACTTCAGCCTCGCGTTTGGACATTTGCCGGTAGGCAAGATATATAGTACTAAGATATAAATTTAGTATGAGTATATATTTTTATGACTTCTAGGTTAGATTGGATCTGATCTGACTGTGTCTACTATTTAAAGACGTCTTACTACGAATAGTAACTTGGGATACTGTAGCAGCACCTCCAGTATGATTCGTACAATTCAATTGTCGAGTTAAAACTTGGAGCTCGGCTGTGTCTCGAGAAACAATTCCGATAATTACGGAAGAAAAGTTATTGTTTCAGTTCTGATTTGTCCAATAAAACAAACGGCTTGTTCAACTTATGATTTCATAAACATCGTGAACTTTTCCTTGACACAAATTTTTGCATGTGTGTATGTTTTACTCTTCAAAGCTATGAACTTATTTTGACTTTGGTTGACTTAGTTAAGTTTTCTTTGTATTTTAATATTTATATCATGTCAAGACAAAGCAAAATTAATCAGTTGTCACAGAGTTCAAAGCGTAATAAAACGCGTTATGCGTTTCAAATTGAGACAAAATGAGCGTACAATTCTGTCATAATCTTAACACACATACATATAACAGACATTGTTGTTTGATTAAATGTCTCAGGTCGTCGCATTCATTCTCTACCTACAAACTGTGTATCCAACAAGCTGTAAACATTTCTCAGCCATGCAAATGTCACTGTCGCACATGTACTATGTAGGTATATATAGCTGCGATTCGCGCCAGCCGAGTAATTCGTTGGTTATTTATCGCCCCACTCAGCAAGATGTATTTGAAAGGGGCATTTTGAATCGTGAAATTATGCGCGGAACCACGTGTGGGTGTTTTATGACAATGCACGAATGCATAGGCTTGTAGTGTTATTCTGTGCCATAGGTAACAAAGCTCGAGCTAGACGCCAGTAAGCGTAATACAAAATCTTTGATCTAGACGCTGCTTTTGTGATGTGTCTGCTCATTTATCTTCGGTTATTATTATGTTCCAAACTAGGATTACTGAAGGTACAGTCGGCTGCAATATATAGTTCTAGTTATCACTGAAACTAACGCTAAAAGAACATAAAGCTGTCCAGTCTAACTAAAAGTCATGTCATACAATCAAGTTCAGCTGATGACGACCAATAAAAAAAAAAGTTAGATTTATCCTCAGTAACGCTGCTTAAACCATTATATTATATGCAAAATGCCAGTGATGATGATGATCATGAGCACCAATTTTTTGTTCCCGTTTTTATGTATCTATTTCATTTTAATTGTAAATGAACGAACTTTATGTAGAAATTTGATTGCGACATTATTTTGGTGCACTAAATCACTCATAAAAATGTGCTGCATAAGTTCTACGAGTGCAAGCAAGTTTGGCATAAGTAAATATTGATAGGTACTTTACACAATAGCTGACTGTACAAAGAGATATTTGAGGTACTGTTATCAATTTGCGCTAATAAGGCTTTGAAATAGAACCGTATGTTCTGTTTCCGGAACAAATTCAATTTAAATCAATTGGCAATGAATCTAATTTCTTGTATGCCGTTAGAATTGAAATAAGTAATTTGATGTGCGCTAATGTCTCGCCATTGAGGAAGTCAATGGCACTATATTGTGTAAAAACCAGCAAAAAAGAAAGAACGGAATTCATTAACCATTATGTACTGCTATTGTCAGGCTATTTTCCTCCTCTTACTGACATTCATGCTTCGATCGAAATTAAATTCCATTGATTCTCATTATTTTCTTATTGGATTCTTACTTTGATAGGCATAAGGAAAATAAATACATGTTAAATATTCTCAAATCGTATCATTTCAGGAGCTTTGAACTGGTTTCTAAAGCCCACATGTAAAACAATGAAAATTACATCAACTAGACGTTCACAACGGTTCCGTAGCTATTAATGACAATAGCCGTACCACAGTAAATAATGTAATTAAAATGAATTAAAACTTGCTCTTTTTCGGCCTTTAAGCAAAATATATATTACATTGAATATTCTTGATTTTATAATGTTTTGAAATTTGCTCTTTTTCGGCCTTTAAGCAAAATATTTCAAAAACAATTGTGAATTTCAACCCTGAATTTGCTTTGTAAGATGGTTTTTAAGTTGGTCTACATTGTTGCCTGGCGATTTTCTGATACATTTCGTATGTCGCTCATAAGCGTTCAATTTTTCTTAAATCTCCCGAGCTGCATCACCTCTCCTGTTCAACCTGTTTTACAATGATTTCATTATACTTGCCTGAATACTGAAGAATCACATTCCATGGCTGTCTTTAGGAGTTAGCGCAGTGAGGGCTTGTGAGCGTCGTGCCCTCGCTGCGCTAACTCCTGAGGATGGACGTCATTAACGTCCGAACACTGGTTGAATTGTTCGACGAAATAACTCGTCAGTGACATTCGTAACATACATATATAATGAATCACGCTCACGTTAGTTTATATACTAAAATACCTACCTGTTGATTCGAGAGTGTCCGGGCCAAAGCAGCGCTCCCATCGTTGCTTACTCCTCATCCTTTAGTAAGCACCGTTATCTGTAACAAAGCGTAGCTGTTAAAAAATAAATTAGCTGTAATTAGCCAAAGTTTCCCCGAAGCTGTTCAATTATCACATAGCTGGAGAAGTGGGGCAGTTAGGCTGAGAGGTGATGGCAACTTTAATTTGGTACTATCTACACGTCTATATCTACACTAATATTAAAAAATAAACTTTAAAAAAAGTAAAAACCGACTTCAAGATGAATAAAATAATCATATGTGGGAAACAGTTAAGGAAATCGGTGTCCAATTTTCTTAAATCTAACCAAATCAACGGCACCACAGACTTCCTTAATTGTATATATTTAAAAAAAAAAATTAAGTTGTTTTATTTCCCTGTTTTGAGTGGCGTGAGCAATACATGAACATGCGATTACAGCAGTTGCAACTGAGTTGCTGTTATCCATTGAGGAGTTCCAGTGTATCTCCGAAGATCTTCAACAGATCTTCACAAAATTATATTTGTTTTGTTTGTCGCATAAGGTAGTGCTGGCCTCTGATGTCAGAGTTTGTCAAGAAGCTCGAGGGCCTCTGACATGGCTTAGCGACTGGTATTAATCAATAACAGTCGGGACCGACAGCTTAACGTGCCCTTCGAAGCACGGAGCGATGGAAAACCGCACATAACCTAGAAAAGTCGTTGGTACGGAACCTAGGTTTTGAACCCGGTATCGTTTGATTCTAAATTGCACTATAGAACCGTTAGGCCACCATCGCTCTGAAACATTTATTTACGGGACCACGCCTAAAATTCTATAAAAAAAACTATAAAAAAAAACAAAATAGACCTACATTTGACGGATACATCGCGTCATAAAGTGGGTGAAATAAAATTAAGTCATTCCCTAATTTTCCCCCCTTATTAGAGCTGGAATATTTCATGAAATTTAAATGGGACTACCACTGAGGCACAGCCCATCCACAAAAAATATAATTGAAATCGATCCACAATTGCTGGAAAATCGCGTAAAATACATACAAAAAAAAACATACGGGTCGAATTGAGAACCTCCTCTTGAAGTCGGTTGAAAAGAGGCAAAATTTGATTATTTGTATGTTGGTCTGACAGTTTGTTTGTAATGGATAAATTCAAAAAATACTGAACAGTTTTAGAAAATTCTTGCACCTTTAGAAAGCTACATTATCCGCGAGTAACACGGGCAGTAGATTATTTTTCAAAAAAAAATGATGTAATTACGAAAATTACAATAATTTAATCCATGGTGTCACGCTAGCGTGCCCTTCGCACACGCGTCCCCTATTGATCTGTATTCTCTGGAGATAATTCAAAATAAATTCATCCGGAATGCGGTCGGCGCCCAATGGTTTCAGAGGAACGTCGACCTGCATTGTGATCTCGAGCTTCCTTCAATTTATGAAGGAAATAGCACGGCGTTACTTTGACGCCGCTCCCCATCATCCGAATCAGCTTATCGTAAAAGTAGCAGACTACAATCCGACAGACGTACCCACCCCCCTCCGTAGGCACCCCGCGATTTTCTGAGCGATCCAGACGATGACATCGCTACTGCTCTGCAGGCAGCGATGGAATCGTCTAGCCACCCCTCAAACAACACACGTACCCACTCCACTCACTGACCATCCCACAGGCGGGGTAGATGAACCCGTATTTAGTCAATTATTATTTTTTTCTCAGTTTCCATTCCATTTCTTCTCAGAGATGTATTCCGAAATGGTGGCCAGTTATCAAATCACTTATGAGGCTCCTAGCCCTAGTTCAGGGCCCCCTGGATCGCTATTAATCATTAATACCGATCCAGAGGAGTTTAGTCAGATATCCCGTAGTCTAAGCGACGGCCCAAGCCGAGGTTCGTACCCCCTGGGTGCCCGCTAAATTTTAGCAAGTCGCTAAAATTTAACTTTGGCGTGCGCCTTCTGCGTCACGTATTTTGGCGGAGCGCCTTTGCGAGGTACGCTGTAGAGGCCGTTAGAGGCCAACAGCAAGTAGTCCTTCCTAAAAAAAAAAACAAATATACAGAACGTAATGACGTTGCCATGTAAACGAAAAAAAATCAAGTCTGTCAAGTACGTGAGTAATAATCTAGTAATATGCAGTTGTCTATGGTAATAATGCAGTTGTCTGTGGTCAAATATCACTGCTGCCTATGATATTGAATTACGCTTACGGCCATATAGTTTTTTATATGTTACGACGGGTATAGAAATGCTAAAAGTAATAAAAATGCCGCAGTGTGAGTGCTACTACCCGTGCAAAGCCGGGGTCAGTCACTAGTAACGAATAAGAATAGGAATATTTTGCTGGATAGTCATTCGAGAATTGTAAAAATGATCTTAAAAAAAATATTCTCATACTGCACCTCTGCACTGGAAGATATATTCAAGTTTCTGAACTAGAACGGATATGGTGTTAACATCAATGGCAAATATATCACTCACCTTTGATTTTGCGATGATATAGTCATCATGGCAGAAACCCTGGAAGACCTAAGCATAATGCTCAGTGACCTCAATATTGTTTCCCAACAGGTGGGTCTTAAAATGAACATGGGTAAGATTAACATCATGTCAAATGTGGATGGACAAGATATAAGAAATAAAAAATATCTAATAGATATAGCTTCTCATAAGTATAGAATTGGGCTTATAAATTTGCATTTATTAGCTAAAAGTATAATAATAAGTATTAACACCTATAAGTTGTTCGTTTAGCTTAGTCTTGAGTTCACAAATATTTGAAACAAAATTAATCACAATTGACTCAAATTTAACTATTGTTTAACCAAGGTTTTAAAATTATTGAACCCCAGTTTAAATAAAGAAATAAAACGGACAATGTACTTAGATATTACAAGACTCGTGCACATTGTCACGAGCATACAATAATAACAAACTAAGTATGTAAAATCAAAGTGAGAACCAAACACTTCGGTAATTAGATGCACCAGTACCTCCCAGCCCCGTTCCTCATTAGGCACGGTGAGGCAAGAGCCAGATCGCGATAACGCATTACGCATGCGCCAGCCATTGTCTTCGCCCAGATGCCTATATAATAGAAAGCCCGGGGTTACATGGAAAGCTCTCAGATATTGCGACTTTGTGACATACGACGCGAATATTTGGATGCTTGTCACGTGGTGTTTTGCAGGAAATTATCAGAATAACTTGGGTACAATAACTTTTAAGCGTGGGTACAGAAAATACATTTAATATTTCAAGGATTTATAGTAATCTACACTAATTTTATAATGAGTAAAGATTTGTTATTTTTTTGTATGTGTGTTCGTTTGTAATGGATTAAACTCAATAAATACTAAAACGATTTAAAAAATATATTTCACCTATATTATTCGCGATTAACATGAGCAGTATTTTAATGTAGCCCCCCCCCCCCCCCCCTTCCTCCCCAAAAAGGGTGTTTACCAGCTCAAAGGGACTCCTAGTAACAGGTGTAGAGGAAACTTCGTAGTGCGAGCCATCCTTTTAGCCATGGGTAGTAGATTTATCTCATAAGGAAGATAATAGGCTCACAGCTGACATAACTTTGAGGTACACTTCTTTGAACTCACAGTTTTAGTACTATGGTATTTCCAATTAAAGTAATTTCATCATCAGGAATCGGCGTGAGGTAATAATAAAACATAATACTATATATGCAGGTGCACAATTATTATTACATTATTACGGAATCTTCTTTTACAAAATCGCAACTCCTCACCATAGAGTTGGGCCAATGCATCGATGACAATCTAGGAATTATAGGTTATTTGAATTTAGAATTAATAATGACAAACTATCAAATGGGTATGATTAAGAAAGAATTAAGAATTTATGAAAGGGGTTTCACAACGTCACAACATGAGCAGTATTTTATTTTTCAATAAAATAGAGATTCCTACAAAAATTGCAATAATGTAACCCAAGATCATTGAGATTCTACATACGAGTATATCTCAATGCCAAAAATATCAAAAAGTTGCAAAAAAATTGTTTACTCGCTGTAAAGAACGGAATGACATGTTGCCTAGGAAACGAAATAATAACAAGTCTGTCAAGTAAGTAATAATGCGGTTGTATATGGTCAAAAAGCACCACGATCTTTGCTGGCAAAGATTTTGAAGTACGCTCTCTGGCTTCTTTTTTTTAGATGTTACGACGGGTATAAAAATACTAGAAGTAAAAAAAATGCTGCGGTGTGAACGCTAAACGCGAAGCGAAGCCTTCTTCGCTTCGCGTTTAGCGAGTCACATTTTTTTTTTAGTTTTGTAACCTATTTACTTACTTAGGTAAAAATAAATAAATAATTTATTTCCTTTAAGTTATAAACGATCTGAAGTTGGTTTTTTAATATTAGTTTGTATGTTTTTGTTTTTTTTTTCCATCTGTGTGTTTTCAGAGAATGTGTATGTTTCTTTTGGGTGTGATGATTTCAAGTTTCCAATTCAAATTAACGCAATCCAGACAATACCGTTACATTTCACAAGCACCTGAACTAACCTAACCATACCCTTACGAGCAAGCGGAAAGCTATTCCAACAAATTCGCAACGACCTTATTAGTGGCTTTAAATAAGCTCTCTGTGGATATTTCGAATATTCTATTTAATAAGTTAGCGCTAACTTAGAGCACGTGCCGAGCTGCGATTGCGCCTACCTTCAGTATCCTACGGATATAACAAATTTGACTCTAAGTACAGCGTATAGAGTTCAAATCTGAATATAGATTTCAACAAGGAAAGCTATGCATACCTGGCCAATTTGAGTCTGGTCCAATAATTAATATAACACAGAATAGGTAACGGTCGACGGTGTCCGGTGGTCCGAATGGTCCGAAATGCGGTAAAGTCGTGAGATAACGGAACGAAGGCGGAAAAGACCTTGCAAGGCATAGGGGACAAGTTTATTACATTCAAGTTTTTTTGGTGCTATAGCACTGCTTGTAGATTATATTCATAAAGCTTGCCAATTATTTTTCAAAAGTCTTGATACCTTTCTAATTTTCTAAAATTAGTTCCCTCTGTTCAAAATACATACGTGACTAGTTTATTTTACTGTCTAGAAGTATTATGAGTACTCTCACTGGTACAGGATCAGGTTTAAGGACCCCATAATAAAAAATACCCAAGTGCTAGTCCGTACAAGTTTCATTTTTTTTATATTGTTTTATTATTATTTTTAAATGAAAAAATCTGAAGTCCGTAAATTTGAAGTAACAAATTTAAGGTTATTGGATTTTTCCCTTTAATTGTGCTACAAGACATTGCCAAATTTCATGATTGTAGGTCAACGGGAAGGAACTTTTAGGTTTTGATTCCTGATTAAGATTTTAGGATTTGGTTTTGAATGTCAAAATGTGCGGCATAATGGCCGTATCTTTTGATTTTGTTGACTTAGAAGTTTGTTTTTTTCACAGCTCCAAGGGATCGCAGATTGCGTATTTGAACTATTTGATAAGTCCACGCGTTCCTGAGAAAAAGGGTCTTGATAGATAGGCAGACAGACAGACAGACAGACAGACAGACGAACGACGAAGTGATCCTATAAGAGTTCCTTATTTCCTTTTGAGGCACGGAGTTATCATCATCGTGACGGAAAGTGGATCGAAATAAACTTGCAGCACTACAAGACGGACTTGTTTTCTTTTGTTTCATTATTATCTACCACAATACTATGAATTTTCCAAATGCAATTATTTTTAATAACCGGTAGCTTACTCTCTATATCATCTACCGATAGCACACCTAGTTGCTATTGTAAGTACACCGGTGAGTAGATCTTGTCCCAGTACGCAATTTGGACCGTGTCCGTAATTTAATTTCCTGATTGTTGGGCCAAATGGAATGACGACACTTTATCGAATGATTGACATTTGTATCACATGACACCCCTATGTGTACTGTATGTGGGCTGAGCGTTTCCCGGTATTGTTCAAACAGATGTGAGTATATGAACGATATGATATCATACGCAATTGTTCATTGTACAATAAAAATAAGTAGGTTAATATGTTCTATTTATGGAATGGAAAACACCTACTTTTTTTTTATTGGATTGAGTGGCGAGACGAGCAGGTCACTCAGCTGGTCAGCGTCACGCCTACCCATAACAATTTCAGTGCCACCCAGACCAGAACTTTGGTTTCAAAATCTTGCGCAACATTGCACTGCGCTCGACACTCCGAGACATTGCTTTTTATGTCTCATTGCCCATTAATTTCTATGGAAACTTTGCCCTTCAAACCGAAACACAAATGTTTGCACACTACTCCTTGGCAGTTGAATATTTATCAATTTGTGTGAATCCCTATCTAGTGCCTACAATATAAATATTTAACTTCACTTGTATATGTATTTGTTGTTTGCTTTGCGTTTTGTGACAGTTTTACAACTACTTCTACTCAACCGATTGTAATAAAATTACATGCATGAGAATTCAAACCTCTTGACAATAGGTACAACATTATGATCACTTGAATCTTCGACCCTCAAGTCCAGAGACCGAAGAGAGCACACCTTTAGTATTTGGATTTGAGGGTCGAAGGTTATGGGCCCTATACCTAAGCCATGGGACTTGAGGATATGCTGATATTTATTTAGCAATTTGAATTTCCAGTCTCCAACTCTTTAGTCTTAAATGCTATGTAAAATGAAATAACTTAATTTAAAAAAAGATTATTGCTTGTTTAATCTTCACATTAATTTTTACTTGATGAAGGAAATGTCTGAGATTTTTACTCAAGTTTTCCAACCTCTAAAGTAAATTCTATGGCAACATTGTATGTATATGTAACACTCAAGACCGGAACCAGAACGAATGTTGTCTTTACTCAAACATAACGGTTTCTGTACTCGTAACAAAGCAGTCTTATCTGCAGTTAAAATTAAATAGTTAAATACTTAGCAAAACGTGACCGAGATTGCATAAAATTTTCAAGGCACGGGTTTGTAGGCGTTTCTTTCGTTTTGTTTTTGAGTGAGTACAATTTATTACCGTTTATTTATACCGGGTAGTAAAACATAACTGGAGGTATATCTCGCATAAATAGTAATGGTGAATGAACGGTAACTTGTGTAAGTAAGTGCTATAGATGGCATCCGTTCGAACCACTGCTCAGACCAATGATATTTTGAAGAAAGAAACTGCGTGTACGAATTTGCCATCTTTAAATTTTAAAACTTCGATCGAGCCGACGACTAATCCAAGAATTCGAAACAAATGATTATAATGGTAAGTTTTCAAGCTTGCCGTATACACCATTGCTGGCATTCGGGAAGCTAAAAAGGTGAGGTAGAAAGCAAAAGGTGAGGTGGACAGCTCTACCTCACTTGAACCACAACTTTACATAACAAAATCAATCCACAACTTTCATACAACAATAGATCAAGTGGACACGTCGGCCCTCCATCTCACTAATCTAAGTTGTAACGAACGTTATGACAGTTTGAAATAAATCACGTCTATTAATTACGTTCTCGCATTACGCTGGGTTTTGCAACCAGGAGTGAAGCATTTGAGAAGCAGCGTGACTTGATCTACTGACCTACTAGATCCTATCCCTGAAGAGACGATTCAATAAATAGATCGCTATGATTCTAAAAATGATTCCTGTCATAACGATTTTTCAACACTTCAAATGAAAAAAAACAACAACAACAAACTTCCATCTAGAAGAAGAAATTCTAGATGGAAGTTTGTGCTCTTCTAAGTTTCAAGAATTGATTTTCTTCACCATGATTTGATTTCAACACCATGTTAATTACGATCGCAGCAAGACCTCATCCGTGTTAGTCGTGACAAATTCTGATGAAAAATCCGTTACGATGCCATATTTTGTGATGTAAAAACATCACAAATAGTCATCCTCACTACTTACACACGCCCGCTGCCGTTGCCATGCTTCACTCTTGACTTTGGTGGTGATGGATCCTTTTTTTTAAACTTTCTTGGGTACCTACTTACTTTTATGTCAAACATTTCATGGTATTTAATTATTATGCTTTTGTGTAATGTTATTTTGTGTATCTTTTCAGCCTAAATTTTCTCGTGAAGGAAGTCTCCTTCATTCCATTTCATGCCGCCGTAAAGAAGAGCATTGGTAAGGAAACCGTAAGGAAACACAAATTCAACTGCATAAACTATCAGGGAATTTTGGTTTTTATTATAATTTTCTCTCTTTCTGAGAGAAGGCCTGCAGGAAAAACAAAGTAACGGGCTGATGATGATGATGACGAACAATGACTTATTTGTGATCTAATACCGCTGCTACAGCACTTACTGCCGCACTCATTAAATTGGTCAAAATCCTTAACTAAACTAATGGCTCTGTGAGCTGTAGATCTCGCGCGTACTTTATTGCAAACAACATATCGGTGCACAGTATCACCATCTAGGTACTTTATTGTACAACTAACATTAATAACCAAGGTGCTCCACCAATCCCTATCTACTGGGTAAAGGGCTGATTCCACGGGAGAAACCTAAAAGTGAGTAATTTACTGCATTTTGAGGAGCTATTCTGCTCATCACGCCGAAGATCCTCATCAGATCTTCACTAAATTTTTACAAAACTAATTTAAAGCTATTAACTTTCAAATGAAAAAAGAATCATTGAAATCGGATCTAATATGGCGGAGATATGCAGTAGGCACTTTTTACCCTTTTTTGAGTAAAAGTATTTTTTTTTGTATGAGAATTGCCACTTTGATGACAAAGTGACAGGTGTCATAGTGTCAGGTGTCAAAGTGTCAGGTGTCAAAGTGACAGGTGTCAAAAGGACAGGTGTCAAAGTGACAGGTTCTATCAACCATAAGGGTGCAACAAGGAGGGATTTTTATAAAATTTCTTTCATAGTGTGGTGACGGCAGTGGCATTTCATACTTATAAATAAAAGAAAGTTTGTTATGGTAATATGATAATTAGAGCGCTGTTTTAACACCATCATCATCATCAATCCACGTGGGTGAAACCACGAGGCGCAGCTAGCATCTAACTAATTAAAGAACTCTTCTCGTCGATCCTCACTTGAGACAGTCACTTTCTTGTAATAGAATGCTAATGCTTGACTAGTTTTGTTTACAATAATCGCGCAACCATTGTTGTGCGCCTGTAGAATTAAAGTTTCGTAACAACCAGTTTTTGTTTTCGATGAAGATAGCTATAGACGGAGAGCTAATTCTGCAATGAATTGCGTTATTCCTCTGATGTAAGAGTTATATTTAAATTAAGTCCGTAATTTCTGCAACTGAACTCCACATGTTTAACTTGTTTTTGACTCTCTTGTTTTGTTTTTGGTTACTGACTTTTTAATTTATTCTATTTACAGCCTATCTTACATTTTTACAATTAATTTAAAAATTCAGTTTCATTTCCCACAACTGGAAACAGTGTCACAGAATAAATAATAGTACAAGTACTGTATGCCCTTTGGCAAAAGTCTCCACCAACATCTTTTCCAATTTCGACATGACTGCCCAAAGAAGGAGTGTAATGTTTTCAGGGTTCATGTATGTTTGTAATGTATGTGAGTTTCTTTAGTCCATCATAACTTTTAAATGCTGGAACCGTTTTCGATGTATGGGGTATCGTTAGAATCCTTACATCATCCCCAGTAACGAATTTTACAATGTGGGTGTCACATTGAAGGCCTTCATGAGCACATTCCAAATATACATAATTTATTGGTATAAGTTCTTTTTTGGCATGGCAGGCGTGTTTTTTATTTTATTTATGGCGTGTTTTATTGATCACGACTAAGTCTAATTCTACTATAGCAGTAGCTGGTGCTAATCCTAGTAGAACTAGACTAAATAAATATAACAGTTATCAACGAGCGCAATAACAACCGAGCTATAGCTATAAGTAGATATAGATATAAGTAGTCATGTATAGAAACGTAGAGGTTTAAGATTTTAAAAGACCGCAACTGAAACCTACAAATACATGTGAATAGGTAGGTAGAAAATAGCAACACAGAAAAATACGCTTAGGTGTTACAAACACTGCGCCATTCGGCATGTAAGTAGGTTAACGTATAAGCGAGATATTAATTGTATTGTATGGGCTTAGGAAACAGGCAAACATAGTGTAGAATCTACGTGCCATCACTTTTGACGTCTATAGCATACGGGATGGCTGCGTATCTCTTTAGGAAGTAGCCGGGAACATACAGCCACATAGAAGCTGAAGCTCTCTGTGGGTGCATGAGTAGTGGTACAGGTTGGCTCAGAAAAGCCGCGCTTTGTAAAAGGTACAAGTTTACAACGTGGGGCGACCCTGAGCCGATCTAAAGGTAATTTGAACAAGGTATTGGTAAAGGTAATGTAAAATATAGATAGTAAGAGCGAGAGGAGGCTCAATGGGAGAAGCTTTTCTAAAATCAGTCAAGTGTGTTGACTTGTGATGAGTCACATACAGGAATGTCTTGAAATAGGACAAACTTTTAATAAACTACCTAAAGTTTGGGTACCGTCTTCGTACGAGTGCGAGGAGATCACAAGATCGGAAGATCTCGCACCCGTAGCAAAGCCATAAAAATTGGGCTTTCTTCGTGGTACAGATTCGAAGTACGACCAAACGTAGCAAACTTCTGGTTCGATTTTTTGTGCCTGTTTTCGAGCGTGGGAAAGTTAGGGCAGACAACAATAGGGCGAAAGCATGTTATTAATAAAATATAACAAATCGCCCAATAGGAGAGCTTCTCCTGTTTTGAGTTTAGAATAAATACGCATATTTCTAAAAATCTGGCTGCATTTCTTCAAAAATTCCCGTTTTCTGTAGCCGTCGAAACAAGCTCTCCTATAAGTGACCAATATTAACTAGTAGCACCACGAAGTTATAATAAGGCTCCGATAGCCAACATTTGTAACCGGGATAACAAAAGCTATATTCCATTACTATCCTTATTTACGAAATATGTGAAGAATATACAAACTAAAGTGTCAACAAGTGCGTTTTTGTTTCATCTTCCTATCCTGAGCTCATCAAGTCTCATTTTCTCTGCAACTGGGACCCTGCACCTACGTGAGAGTCCGCAACAACAGTGGTTATACTATAATTAACACCTTTAAAATTTTATTTTTTTCTTGATCAACTGTAGTTCAAGTACGTACTTACCAAATTTCAGGAACGGTTTGAAAATTATTGTTAACAAACTTATGTACATATACAAACGTCAACACGTCCAAGTTGATTTAAAGAGCTCGCTTTGCTCAGTCAAACATTGCGAAAGCGCAACCATAGAAAACGTTTACCGCCCTACCTCTTCGCCTTCCAGCCTTTTGCAACTACCTACTTAATTAAACTAAATGAACTTATAAAACACGTATCGTTAACCATCTGACACCTACAGATTGAAAACCTGCTCAGTTCAGTAGCAACAAGAAACGCACCCATTTGTAGGCTCGCTTTTGGCTTAACTTAAGCAATTACGGTTTAATGTAGATGGCAATTTAAATTAAAGTTTCATTTCGCCTAATGCAGGTAAAATAATCGTATTTGAACTCTTTTTTTATTTGCAAGCATTTTGAACGTAATCTCACCTGATGATGGTATGTATGATGCGGCCGAAGAAGGAGCCAACTTGCCTAGAAGATGTTCATTCTAGATTTGAAGACACCGAGTTTGTATTTGTCTGGGAATAGAAACAATTCTGCTTCTATTCCCAGACATGGAAAACAATAGAAGAATAAAAATAAAAGCAATTATGCTTTTATTCTTCTATTTGCAATTTTGCTGTTCCATTCCTTGGCTGTTCGCGTAATAACAGTAGAAACATACCTATCCATAGATCTAATTAAAAGTGGAAAGATTAGGTACTAGCTCCTCGGGTGTGGACAGCATAAATTAGGTGCAACGCACACAGTGGCCTTCTTTGGCTTTACTTTTGTCACAATCAGAGTGGCATTGGTGTAGTACGTGTCAGCAGTGACTCTAATTTGCGTTGCTGTCTACGAATGTATTTTTGTTGTTGATGCAGATGAAACACGACTATGGGAATGTGGTCTTTGCCTGTAGTTGTATCTGGCAATTTTTTTCGAGCATATCGCTTCGTATGAATCTGTTGGAATGTCAACTATCGGATGGCGTGTTTCTGTACGCCTTGCACTCGGACGATGGAATCGATTGGAGTGTTTCTCCTAGTTCACATGAAGGTATAGGGTTGCCTGTGGGTTCAGCTTAGTAATAGGTCCACCCCTTCTCATCGCGTGAGTGCTGTGAGAACTTACAAATGTAATTCAGGAAAAGGCCAGAAGCATTTCCTGTGTATTATCACCAACCACCAACTACTGAGGTCACCAAGGGGCTTGCCAAGCGTGGTGATTATTGCAAAACCCCTCCTATTACGGGAGAGGCCCATGTTTAGCAGTAGAGCAGGGAACGATGGTAGCCTAGCGGTTTACTGGTGGAAATTAGAATCCAACGATACCGGGTTCGGTCCTAGGCTCCGCATCAATGACTTTTCTAAGTTATGTTTGGTATTCCAACGCTGCGTGCTTTGAAGGGTACGTTAAGCTCTCGGACTCGGCTGGTATTGATTAATGCAGTAGTTAAGCCATGTCGAGGCCATCGAGTGGCCTGTCAAACTCTGACACTAGAGGCCAGCACTACCTCATACGACAAGCAAACAAGCAATGGACGTCTTCAGGCTTATGTTGTTATGTGACACCAAGGTTTACATGCTTAAGATTTGTCATTTTTCTTACTACATAGAATATAATCAATCGAGTAAGAGAAATGGAAGACCTTTGGTGTAAACGCGGTGCTGAGAAGTGCAAATGAACATTGACTTTGTATTATGTAGGTACTATGAAAAAGATCAAGACAATGGTGGGCGCGGTTTTACCATTTATACATAAGCAAATAGATAAATAATGTATCTATTCAAAAATGTCGTATAAAGTTGTAAATGTTATCTCTTTAAATATCTCTTTCGAAACTTGTTAATAGCCAGACGTGGTTAAAAATGTGCTGCACTTAACACTCAGTAAAGTGCGTTTTATTACGTGTTTAGCGACCGCTCGTGAAACGTGTTACATGTTAATCTCCGGAAGTTATTTATTGTCACAGTACCTTGTATTGAAATCTCAATAGTGTTGGGATGGTGGGATACGGACGAAACAAAGTAACTTGACTACATTACAGAGAAGGATTATAATATTTTGCTAGATAAGAGCGTCCGTATAAGAACCGCTCGCGCTATTATTTATTTTTATCTGCATAAGTGCTGAGACTCATCTACACTTTTAATTCGACGGAACCTCCTCCATTTGGAAAAAAATACCTACCTTTGTCTAACGTAAGAATTTTCAATAGGTACGCTTTTCTGTTCAAATTATTTGGAACATCTTGTGATCCCTGTTCCTCTTATATTCACTTTGATCTTGTGCTTTATTTCATCATGACAACACGTTCAGTAATTTAAAATGATTTAATTATGCTAATTAAAGTCTAGTCTAGCCGATATTTGTTTCAAATGACGGACGCAATGTTAAACTTTCATTACGTAACTACAGTTACTACCCAAAAAGGGGAATGTGAGTGCTAAACTGTCTCTTCCATATAAATATAGGCAAATGAACCCAAAAAGCCCACGTTTTACAATCAAGCTTTATAAAGAACGAGGATGTGAAGCAATCAAAATGCAAGAATGCGCTTCGGCCGGACACATCGCGTCCTTGACGTACCTACTACGGGTGCAAAAAGAAAATGAGCTAATTCGGGTTTCGTTCGGTACCTACAGCTGTGGCGTGGCCAGACGGTGAAGGTAAGCAGCTTTCTGTAAGCTGGCGTGTAGGGCTGCTACTGCTAGGCATAGCAGCAAACACGAAAGTTGTAGACAATTGGAGCTGTTGGGGTCAAAAACCGGATCTAAATGGATAAATCCATTGGATCCTTTGTCATTAAGTTATTCAAGGATAAGAGGTACTTTTGTATGTAGTTACTAATCTCACCGCAGCTAATTTGAAAATGTATGACTTTTGCAAGTTAACTGTGATCTAACTGTGGTTCAAATGTTGATGTGCTCCGGCCTTAATAATGAATTCGTTATGGTTATAATATTTCAAATTTTTGAAAACATTAATCGGTATTATTTTCAAAGACCGTCGGTAAACATTACGATAAAAAAAGCTTAATTAAAATCCAAACATGATTTTGAAAAAATTATCTTGATTGTTAAAAACAAAGAAAAAAAAACAATTACTAAACACTTTTTAGTTATAGTTTCTAACATTCTTCTTTACTAAGTTATGTTAAGTGCGTCCTACGTGCCAACCCTAATAATAAAAAATATTAAGAACGCCTTTGGATCGAGTCAGTCTCGTGGGCGGGATCCACTCCATCCGACTTTCGATCGAGATGTAACACCGATATGCACGCAAATCCTGATTATGCAATTGTATCGATGCGTTTTGCAACTCATACTGTGTTTGATACTGATTTACGTTAGGGTAAGCACGCGCTAAGTTATCTGTAGCCTCTTATGGAAATCCAGATAAATCGTTCTGTAATGCGAGACATGAGTTGTCAAAACGAACATTATCCGCTTACATTTTGTGTATTTAACTTGTGGCTTATAATTTTTGTATGGTTTACATTCACCATGAATGCGTATTGTCAGATTGGTGACGGCAGGTATCTGTGCCATCAGATACATTTATTAGCCAACAGGTTTGACGACACCATATTTCAATAATAAGAAAAAATATTGCCGAAAAAAAAAAAAATTTACAAGACCGTAGTAAGTTACTCAAGCGCATTTTCCGAAATTATACTCTATGGATAATAAATGTACGCAAATCAACACGCTGAGGTTACGTCAGTTTTAAAATACAATATAAAGTGGGCTAAGAATCACTTAGAAACATAGAAAAACTTACTGACTTTGAAAAAGCTATTAAGTTAGTTGAGTAATTGGTAGTTTAAAGCAACTGAGACTAATAGCGCGTCCGGTTTCTAGAATCGCGTGAAGCTAAGAGTCTGCGTTGCAAAATTAGGTTCAGAAATACACAATCAATAACACAAAAAAAAAACATTGATGTGATGGTTTATTAACATTATACTTTGTGCAGCAACCCAAGTAGGATGATTTATTATTGTGTAACTTTTTATTATAAAGGTCAATTTTACGCACGTCACAATAATGAATGTGAAAGTGAATATAGATATTTTAATAGGTATCGGAGTCCACACCGGTAAACAAACGAGTGAAGCATAGCAAAATGCGTGAGTGGATAATTTGTGGTTGATACAGAATGTCATCATAAAACACTGCATTATTATTGTTTTTCTGTGAGAACTTGACAATATTAACATGACGAGATCTTGCTGCGATGTAGCGGCCGATCGGCTTATCATAGTGTAAGAGTGGGCGTGAGGCTTGAGCGTATGTGCGGATCGGCTTATCTTGGGACTTACCTTTTTTGGCGGTGTGGAAACTGCCTCTTTTTAACCCCTGGACTCCAAAGAGAGGTGTTTTTTAAGTTTAGGATGCGTATCATTGTATGTATCACTGTATTTATTATCACTTCTTCTTCTGGCTTGTCAGTGACACGACAACTCAAAATGTATTACTGTAACTGTGTGTGTGTCTGAGATATCGTAACTCCCAAACGAATACATTGATTTTGATGCGGTTATTTTGTTTGAAAGCTTATGTGATCGAGATGGTTGTTAACTATAATAGGGGTGGGGGAGGGGGGGGGGGATAGGATATGACTGAAAAAACAATTATCCCATGTTTTTTATATTAGCATTAACGCCTGCTAAGCGAGAACATAATATAGCACCGTGTTCGGTTGTTTAGTTCAGAAAACTAACAATAGATGGCGTTACAGTCCCCGTAAGACGGATTTAGAGACAGGAATTTTATTTGATAGCAACATAGTGGTCACGGTAGCCGAATTGATTAAAGACATGTGCCGCGCAGAGACAAGGTTGATATGGGGTCCGAGTCACGTCAGTGATCCAAATTTTTCCTTTAGAAAATGATTTGATAACAATTCTCCCTCTTCACTTACATTAAAACCTTTAGTTCGGAAAGAGTGCGGACGGAAGGTTTTAATACCAGCAGTAGTTACTCTAGGCACTATGGTTGCGTAATTAGTTGCTTATGATAAAAATTATCCCACGATCGTGATTTATAAATTCTAGTACCTACCATAAAATAATATGTAGTAGAACTCCTAAGATTTGTATAAAGACGCAGAATCAAACGTATTAATAGAAAAACATATACCTATACTACTTAGATCTAAACCAAACTTTGTAGATTTTAAATGAATAACATTATTTAATCCACAATGTAGCAGTTCTCTAGATAATTAAACAGAAAACTGAGATAAATTCAAGAAATTATCAGGCAAAGTATACCTATACTGGTTATGTTGGAGTTCGCACCCGTTCCTTTAGAAAACGAAAGTGGGGTAATAAGGAAGTTAATTAAACAGTAGCTGTGGTTGGTGTAGCGCCAAAGAATAGTACTCAATATTACCGTCATTGTAGGGGTTTTAAGTTCGGATATAGATTCGATATCCACTGTATATCGATTTAAATTTTTGGTGCCAGGTTTAATATTGAATGAATTTTAGTGTCACGTTTATAAATTGTGATCAATTCTGACTAATAGAATATTGTAAATGCATGCAAATATGTGTGTTTGTTACCATTCGGATCCTTAACGGCGGTACAGTAAGTAGTTGTCGAGATGTATTGGTATTTTAGTCCTGAAATAACACAAACCGCGGAGCGCAGGTGGTACCCATATACAGGGTGCCTAGTTTGGGGCTAGGTAAATGGTGTGAATTATCCTGAATAATTTATTAGTTTCGCTGTTCCAATATAAATTACTAGCTGCGCCCTACACGTTTGCTCGCGGAATGGTGTCTGTCTGTATGTTCGCATATCAAATAAAAGCTACTGGATTGATTGCATTGCAGTTTTCACTGTTGGACAGCTTAGATTATGATTTATAACTACTTTACTTACTTACGGTATACTTGGTATTTTAATCTGATGAGTAGAAACCGAGCAATCGATAAAAAAAACTATTTGACGTCTGAACGAAGGTTATGTACTTTTAGTTTTGGAATAACATTATAAGATCCTTATATCCAAGAAAAAGGCCCCGCGGGCAAAGACATGGGCACTATATATATAAGTATACCTACGTAAGTAGCACTGAAACATATTTTACTTTTAATAATGCGATTTAGACGGTGTCTATATTCGTACGTGGATTCTTGAACTTATCACATTAAACGCGTGCAGACATTACCCGACAGGCCAAGTAAGACGTGTTTACTAATGAGCTTCACTCGCGCTTCGATCGAAAGATAATCTTAATATTCCTTAATTGCGCAGTTTCCTCATAAATGACGTAATAACGCACAGAAAGTGTACACGGAATACGTAGAAAGTGTACACGGAGACCTCAGGGAAGCACAGAGTACAAAAATAAACCTGGAGGCCATTTATGGAGGCACAACGCAGTACCGGCTATCTTGGGCTCGCAGTCCCTTAGTCGCTAAGCCGCTTATACTAAGGGGGACTATTCCGCGGAGAAGACATGTCGTGCGACAAAATGTACGAGGAAAATTTTCAGCTTCATCGGTGACATAAAACTTTAACAGTTATAGTTATAAAATAATTACTTGTCTACAATTAAGCCTCTTAGGTAATTAAGCTCTGCAATTTCGTAGAGAATCGTAGTATTATAATTTAATCTGTGTCTGTAGTTATTTTATTTGGATATTAAGTTCTTCTATATTTTAACACAGGGTAATGGGTAACACAATAAGTAAGTGATGGGCCACACAATACCACAGCGAAATTATCGTACATCAACTATGTTAAACGGACCTCAAAATTGTCGCACGACAATCCCGCAATATGGTTTTGCCTTATTCGCTCTACGTGGGTAGGACATAGTCTCGGCTTTTCTCATCGACAATAATGCTCATCTGAAGTCCGTTAAATTGCACTCCAGGCGTTCCCATCGACTTTTCAATGGATTTCTTTTATATCGAATAACTTGGTTCCGCGTATGGACAGCGGCGCGAGAAATATGAGGATAACTCGTTTAAATTACTCGTCTCACGCTTATGCTCCGAGCAAAAAGTTGAAATGTACTATCGACTAGTGACTTCTATATTTAGTGCTATATCTAAATGAATATTTAAAAGATATCCAAGGTCAGTGTGTAGAAGCACGAAAAATAGTTTCATTGCGACAAGGTGATAAAGTATAGTCGTCCTTTGGATTTGCACAAAATCTTAATATACGTCAAATTGATTGCTGTCTATAAAGTAGCAAAAAGTAGTTGTTATTACTACTGTCTGCTTTTTTATCGTGATAAGATATCTAGATTTATTTGTATATTTAAAGAGACATAGCGTCAATTAAACATTACACGCAGGTCATTATAATGTTTGCTGAATACCTTGCCACCCAAATTTATGTTACCAAACCAATATTTGTATAAATACATTAATTAAATCTATAAAAATTTACTACCAAATGATTGATGAAGGCGAATCAATTAAGTACCTTCACAATATGGTTACGCACCTCAATTATCGCAAGCTTTGGACAATCAGTCATACTTGACAGTGGAACCATTAATATGCTGTTGACTGCAACAGAAACGAGTATGGATTACCCGTTACATGACATGGTAACTCTGTGTTAGGAAACATAACAAGACATAATCGAAAGTGCTGAATAGCCTGACTTCGAACAAAACTAAAAAAGGCAATACAATTAGTGAGAATGGTTGCTAACCAACTTTAAATCATTTTAGATCCAAAATGGTCATTCGAAATGAAAAATGATATGATAAATCTAAAGATGATTAAATTTACGTATACAAATATTTTATTTAAGTCAAAGGTATGATTTCCTATAGGTTATTGTTCCCTTGCAAGTGTCGAAAATGTCGAAATATGCCGCATGGACGGCCGTATCTTTTGATTGCGTTGACTTAGAAGTTATGTTTCTTTCACAGATCCAAGCAAATCTGTAAGACTTGATTATTTGATATTAATTACAACTTGATACTTTCAAGCGTTTCAGAGAAAAAGCGACAGGCAGAGAGACAAACGGAAGGACAATAAAGTGATATTTTAAAGTTTTTTTTTGAGGTAACTATCCCTATTATGGTCTAGGGTACTTAAAATAAGGTACTGAACAAGTTTTTTTAATGGTGTATGTGTCTGTTCACGCTCAAGTAAACACTATTAAACCGATTGCAATGCGTTTCTCGCTGTTGGATAGCTTAGGGATGGACTTAAAAACTGATATACTTGGTATCATAATCTGATGAGTAGGAGCCGAGCGATCGAAAAAAACTAATTGAAGGCGGAACAAATTTATAAAATTGAAGTATTTGTATATGAAGGTAATTTTGTATCGATGCGTTTTGCAACTCATACTGTGTTTGATACTGATTTACGTTAGGGTAAGCACGCGCTAAGTTATCTGTAGCCTCTTATGGAAATCCAGATAAATCGTTCTGTAATGCGAGACATGAGTTGTCAAAACGAACATTATCCGCTTACATTTTGTGTATTTAACTTGTGGCTTATAATTTTTGTATGGTTTACATTCACCATGAATGCGTATTGTCAGATTGGTGACGGCAGGTATCTGTGCCATCAGATACATTTATTAGCCAACAGGTTTGACGACACCATATTTCAATAATAAGAAAAAATATTGCCGAAAAAAAAAAAAATTTACAAGACCGTAGTAAGTTACTCAAGCGCATTTTCCGAAATTATACTCTATGGATAATAAATGTACGCAAATCAACACGCTGAGGTTACGTCAGTTTTAAAATACAATATAAAGTGGGCTAAGAATCACTTAGAAACATAGAAAAACTTACTGACTTTGAAAAAGCTATTAAGTTAGTTGAGTAATTGGTAGTTTAAAGCAACTGAGACTAATAGCGCGTCCGGTTTCTAGAATCGCGTGAAGCTAAGAGTCTGCGTTGCAAAATTAGGTTCAGAAATACACAATCAATAACACAAAAAAAAAACATTGATGTGATGGTTTATTAACATTATACTTTGTGCAGCAACCCAAGTAGGATGATTTATTATTGTGTAACTTTTTATTATAAAGGTCAATTTTACGCACGTCACAATAATGAATGTGAAAGTGAATATAGATATTTTAATAGGTATCGGAGTCCACACCGGTAAACAAACGAGTGAAGCATAGCAAAATGCGTGAGTGGATAATTTGTGGTTGATACAGAATGTCATCATAAAACACTGCATTATTATTGTTTTTCTGTGAGAACTTGACAATATTAACATGACGAGATCTTGCTGCGATGTAGCGGCCGATCGGCTTATCATAGTGTAAGAGTGGGCGTGAGGCTTGAGCGTATGTGCGGATCGGCTTATCTTGGGACTTACCTTTTTTGGCGGTGTGGAAACTGCCTCTTTTTAACCCCTGGACTCCAAAGAGAGGTGTTTTTTAAGTTTAGGATGCGTATCATTGTATGTATCACTGTATTTATTATCACTTCTTCTTCTGGCTTGTCAGTGACACGACAACTCAAAATGTATTACTGTAACTGTGTGTGTGTCTGAGATATCGTAACTCCCAAACGAATACATTGATTTTGATGCGGTTATTTTGTTTGAAAGCTTATGTGATCGAGATGGTTGTTAACTATAATAGGGGTGGGGGAGGGGGGGGGATAGGATATGACTGAAAAAACAATTATCCCATGTTTTTTATATTAGCATTAACGCCTGCTAAGCGAGAACATAATATAGCACCGTGTTCGGTTGTTTAGTTCAGAAAACTAACAATAGATGGCGTTACAGTCCCCGTAAGACGGATTTAGAGACAGGAATTTTATTTGATAGCAACATAGTGGTCACGGTAGCCGAATTGATTAAAGACATGTGCCGCGCAGAGACAAGGTTGATATGGGGTCCGAGTCACGTCAGTGATCCAAATTTTTCCTTTAGAAAATGATTTGATAACAATTCTCCCTCTTCACTTACATTAAAACCTTTAGTTCGGAAAGAGTGCGGACGGAAGGTTTTAATACCAGCAGTAGTTACTCTAGGCACTATGGTTGCGTAATTAGTTGCTTATGATAAAAATTATCCCACGATCGTGATTTATAAATTCTAGTACCTACCATAAAATAATATGTAGTAGAACTCCTAAGATTTGTATAAAGACGCAGAATCAAACGTATTAATAGAAAAACATATACCTATACTACTTAGATCTAAACCAAACTTTGTAGATTTTAAATGAATAACATTATTTAATCCACAATGTAGCAGTTCTCTAGATAATTAAACAGAAAACTGAGATAAATTCAAGAAATTATCAGGCAAAGTATACCTATACTGGTTATGTTGGAGTTCGCACCCGTTCCTTTAGAAAACGAAAGTGGGGTAATAAGGAAGTTAATTAAACAGTAGCTGTGGTTGGTGTAGCGCCAAAGAATAGTACTCAATATTACCGTCATTGTAGGGGTTTTAAGTTCGGATATAGATTCGATATCCACTGTATATCGATTTAAATTTTTGGTGCCAGGTTTAATATTGAATGAATTTTAGTGTCACGTTTATAAATTGTGATCAATTCTGACTAATAGAATATTGTAAATGCATGCAAATATGTGTGTTTGTTACCATTCGGATCCTTAACGGCGGTACAGTAAGTAGTTGTCGAGATGTATTGGTATTTTAGTCCTGAAATAACACAAACCGCGGAGCGCAGGTGGTACCCATATACAGGGTGCCTAGTTTGGGGCTAGGTAAATGGTGTGAATTATCCTGAATAATTTATTAGTTTCGCTGTTCCAATATAAATTACTAGCTGCGCCCTACACGTTTGCTCGCGGAATGGTGTCTGTCTGTATGTTCGCATATCAAATAAAAGCTACTGGATTGATTGCATTGCAGTTTTCACTGTTGGACAGCTTAGATTATGATTTATAACTACTTTACTTACTTACGGTATACTTGGTATTTTAATCTGATGAGTAGAAACCGAGCAATCGATAAAAAAAACTATTTGACGTCTGAACGAAGGTTATGTACTTTTAGTTTTGGAATAACATTATAAGATCCTTATATCCAAGAAAAAGGCCCCGCGGGCAAAGACATGGGCACTATATATATAAGTATACCTACGTAAGTAGCACTGAAACATATTTTACTTTTAATAATGCGATTTAGACGGTGTCTATATTCGTACGTGGATTCTTGAACTTATCACATTAAACGCGTGCAGACATTACCCGACAGGCCAAGTAAGACGTGTTTACTAATGAGCTTCACTCGCGCTTCGATCGAAAGATAATCTTAATATTCCTTAATTGCGCAGTTTCCTCATAAATGACGTAATAACGCACAGAAAGTGTACACGGAATACGTAGAAAGTGTACACGGAGACCTCAGGGAAGCACAGAGTACAAAAATAAACCTGGAGGCCATTTATGGAGGCACAACGCAGTACCGGCTATCTTGGGCTCGCAGTCCCTTAGTCGCTAAGCCGCTTATACTAAGGGGGACTATTCCGCGGAGAAGACATGTCGTGCGACAAAATGTACGAGGAAAATTTTCAGCTTCATCGGTGACATAAAACTTTAACAGTTATAGTTATAAAATAATTACTTGTCTACAATTAAGCCTCTTAGGTAATTAAGCTCTGCAATTTCGTAGAGAATCGTAGTATTATAATTTAATCTGTGTCTGTAGTTATTTTATTTGGATATTAAGTTCTTCTATATTTTAACACAGGGTAATGGGTAACACAATAAGTAAGTGATGGGCCACACAATACCACAGCGAAATTATCGTACATCAACTATGTTAAACGGACCTCAAAATTGTCGCACGACAATCCCGCAATATGGTTTTGCCTTATTCGCTCTACGTGGGTAGGACATAGTCTCGGCTTTTCTCATCGACAATAATGCTCATCTGAAGTCCGTTAAATTGCACTCCAGGCGTTCCCATCGACTTTTCAATGGATTTCTTTTATATCGAATAACTTGGTTCCGCGTATGGACAGCGGCGCGAGAAATATGAGGATAACTCGTTTAAATTACTCGTCTCACGCTTATGCTCCGAGCAAAAAGTTGAAATGTACTATCGACTAGTGACTTCTATATTTAGTGCTATATCTAAATGAATATTTAAAAGATATCCAAGGTCAGTGTGTAGAAGCACGAAAAATAGTTTCATTGCGACAAGGTGATAAAGTATAGTCGTCCTTTGGATTTGCACAAAATCTTAATATACGTCAAATTGATTGCTGTCTATAAAGTAGCAAAAAGTAGTTGTTATTACTACTGTCTGCTTTTTTATCGTGATAAGATATCTAGATTTATTTGTATATTTAAAGAGACATAGCGTCAATTAAACATTACACGCAGGTCATTATAATGTTTGCTGAATACCTTGCCACCCAAATTTATGTTACCAAACCAATATTTGTATAAATACATTAATTAAATCTATAAAAATTTACTACCAAATGATTGATGAAGGCGAATCAATTAAGTACCTTCACAATATGGTTACGCACCTCAATTATCGCAAGCTTTGGACAATCAGTCATACTTGACAGTGGAACCATTAATATGCTGTTGACTGCAACAGAAACGAGTATGGATTACCCGTTACATGACATGGTAACTCTGTGTTAGGAAACATAACAAGACATAATCGAAAGTGCTGAATAGCCTGACTTCGAACAAAACTAAAAAAGGCAATACAATTAGTGAGAATGGTTGCTAACCAACTTTAAATCATTTTAGATCCAAAATGGTCATTCGAAATGAAAAATGATATGATAAATCTAAAGATGATTAAATTTACGTATACAAATATTTTATTTAAGTCAAAGGTATGATTTCCTATAGGTTATTGTTCCCTTGCAAGTGTCGAAAATGTCGAAATATGCCGCATGGACGGCCGTATCTTTTGATTGCGTTGACTTAGAAGTTATGTTTCTTTCACAGATCCAAGCAAATCTGTAAGACTTGATTATTTGATATTAATTACAACTTGATACTTTCAAGCGTTTCAGAGAAAAAGCGACAGGCAGAGAGACAAACGGAAGGACAATAAAGTGATATTTTAAAGTTTTTTTTTGAGGTAACTATCCCTATTATGGTCTAGGGTACTTAAAATAAGGTACTGAACAAGTTTTTTTAATGGTGTATGTGTCTGTTCACGCTCAAGTAAACACTATTAAACCGATTGCAATGCGTTTCTCGCTGTTGGATAGCTTAGGGATGGACTTAAAAACTGATATACTTGGTATCATAATCTGATGAGTAGGAGCCGAGCGATCGAAAAAAACTAATTGAAGGCGGAACAAATTTATAAAATTGAAGTATTTGTATATGAAGGTAATTTTGGTCCCGGAATAGCGCATACATTACTTTTAACCCAAAGAAATGACCACGCAGGAAAAGCCGCGAGCACAGTTATAGTTATGAGTTTTCAGTACTGAACTGGGTGATTTTCTAGTTCAGTACTGAAGTACTGAACTAGAAAATCACCGATCGACACCGAAAAATGCCACCATATACCTTAAAAGCAGAACAAACACACAAAATGACCCAGAATAATGCCAACAGATGGAAAAACAAGACGACAGAGATGTCCAAGTAAGAGGTCCGTCTTGAACTAAATGGGATAAAATGTAATGAACCAAAAGAGACGGTAAGACGATGATTATTATTACTAATTTCTTAATTTTAATTTTCACACTTTATTTCACTAATAATAGTTAGTACCTGGATAACCGGCTTTTTTTTTGTTAAATTGTGTTTTTTAGAAATTATATTTAAATACGTATTACATACTGATGAAATGATGAAATATGAATAATATTTTTCCATCTTACCGACATAATAATAAAAAAATATGAACTGATTATTTAAATAAAAAATCACGAGTGCAATTAGTTTAATGTTATATTAGAAATAAATACAAATTTTTTACAGTTTATCAACCTATTACGTAAGTATAGAAAAAAATGTTGATGTTTAAGTTGATTATCGATAAAGTTGATTGTTGAAAACACGAATAAAACAACATTTTCTAAAAATGCTAGATCGATTTATCGCCCCCGAAACCCCCTGTATACAAAATTTCATGAAAATCGTTGGAGCCGTTTCCGAGATTCAGATTATATATATACACAAGAATTTCTCGTAATTTTGTCGTTTAAAGATATAAGATAAATGCACGAAGTAGCTCTTGTGAATATTGGCGCTTTGAGTAGTATAAGGCTGACAATCTTCCTTATCATCAACAACCTATATGATTCCACTGCTGGACATAGGCCTCTTTTAAAGCGTGCCACTGAGCCCTATCTTCGGCTCTTCTCATCCAATGACTGCCATCTTGCGCAGATCGTTGCTCCATCTAGATGGATACAATACGATTGCCGATTCGCGGTCTACACTCTAGAACTCATTTACTCCAACGGTTATCGGTTCTACGACAAATGTGACCAGCCCATTGCCACTTCAGCTTGCTTATCTTTCGAAATGAGCTGATTCGGCAGAGAACTAAAGTAACCGAAAAAGCTCAAAGAATAAGCTTCCTTATGCCACAAAGAAATGTATGACGACAAAACTCATACGGTCATACAATCACACTGCACCAGTTAGGTTGAAGAAAGTAGGTACTGCCCTAGGAGACAGGAACTAACCTTTCGCCACCGAACTTTCCTCGCTATCTGGCCATATTGTAGGTGTATGACCCCGGCAGTACACATGAAGCCAGGTTGCTGCAATTCATCACGATTAGAGTAAAATTAGATCGCAACAAAGGTATGAATTTACTTAGACGAAAACAACGGTTTTAATGAATACTGGTTCACAAGAGCCCAAAGTCAAGAAGCATAATATGAGTAATGGAAGTTTTTTTTTGGATGGAACAGAACATTAATCTATGGGTAGTTAAATTATTAAGACGGTACAATGCTCAACATGATATAGATCTTCTAGTCTAGCTAATCTATAACTGCTCGCCCCTCCAATGTATTTACGCTCACATGCAAAGTAGGTGTATGGCGCAATACAAATAAATTGGTCGTTATAATTGGTCGTTCGATCATAGAATAAGTTATAATGCTAACGCACCCAAACGGCCGGATCTGTATTGATATTGACAACTAGTGCATAAATGAGGCGACCGCACGCCAGAGCGGACGTGTCGTTCAATGCAAGGCGCGCGATCCTCTCCGTACAATGCCAGTACCTAGACTGATCGCACGATTAGTTGACCTCTAAGTATGCAGACGAGTCCAAGATAACAGTAAAATCACCACATACACACTTGCAAGTAAACAAAACAATTGAAACAATCAAGTTTAGTAGAGAGGATTCATGATAAGATTAGATTATCTCTACCTGTATTATTCCTCGACGAAGCTGCCAATAATGAGCATGTCAACTCCGTCACAGAATAAATAATAGTACAAAAGAGAATTGGCAATAAAGATAAAGTTTGGTCAAGTGCAATTGAGTATAATAGTAGCTGTATCTAGGTCGCAACATTATTCAACACTATTACAAAAATCCCAAAAGTTATAATTTAGAAACTAATCCCTTTTCGTGATTATGGCTAGAGGTGACGTTTCTTATAATTATTACGCCACTTTACAAGTGGCGTAATAATTTTATTATAATCCACCTTAATGGCTATGTAGTAATTGTAATCTGCCCACAAAGTTGTAAGGTACATAGATCTAGTTAAAAGAGCGAAAGGTACGGCACGTTTTAATATCACGTAAACAAAAACTGGACTAGATACAACTATAGGACAAGTCACCCACATAGCTACATTTCTTTGAAGTGCTTCAACAACACAGATAGAGAGACATAACGCAGATAGCAGCACGAATGAGAGTCACAGTTCACATGTTTTAACCCAACGCCACTCTCATTTGTGTGCGTTGCGCCTTATTTGTGTAGTCTATGCCCGAGGAGCTGGTACTTAATCTTGCTACTTTGAATTAGATCTATGAAGGTGTACCAAGGAGTAGGCTCTGGTCAACTGTAGGATGTAATGTAAGAGGGATTAATGTCCAGCATTTAGCAACGTGGGTCTAAGTACACAGTTTAACTACCTAATTCATCAGTAAGAGCTTATTTTCATTTAATTGGAAGTAAGGCCGATTACAACAGATGGACCCTAAAATTGAATCACTGATAGGTTTAAATTAGAAATGGATTGTGATTCCTGTTTGAAACTATAATGCAATCTCTCTATTTTATCCCTTCTATTGTCATTTGTAACTTGACCAAGCTTAGAAGAGGCTTAATTTTATATGACAATCATTATTATATTGGTTAAAATAACAGGATCTACTATTAAATAAACGGAAAGGCACGTCGGTTGGTAACCAGCTTCTTCTTCGTCGTGTTGATGGTCCCATTTTTGTCTGTGTTAATCAATTCTACGCCAGTATTCAGATACTTTTATCCCTAGAGTACCCTAGGCAGCCAACGAAATTATTTCATTTGAAAACGATGAGTGTCTCACGAAGAAAAGCATAGTCTAGTGCACCACACACTTTGAATGCGCCAAAAAACGCCTGCCCTGCCAAAAAAGAGCTTTTGCCAATAAACTATATACTGTTGGAATGTGCTTATTAAGGCCTTCAATTTGATACCCATATTGTAAATTTAGAAGTTATTTTTCTGATTTTCGAATGGTGCCATACTGCCGCCATATTGAATGTTTTCAAAAAAATATATAGCCTATGTTACTCGGGGGGATGTAAGGATTCTATCGATATCCCATACGTCTAAATCTGTTCAGGCATTTAAAAGTTATGGTGGAATAAATAAACTCACATACAAACATACATACATACATGAATGCTAAAAACTTTTTTCTTTTTTTTTTTAGCAGTCGTGTAAAAAAACGTTGATTTTCGATGTCGTGCCTTCGGTAGAAGAAATAAACTTAGAGCTTGCACTAGAATATTACGCAAAACCTTTACACCCGCACCTAATAATTACTCCCTAAATTGATCACAGAACGTGAATAGTCGTAATTTCAAACTCGAATCATGATCTAATTCCTTAACACGTGAGGCTACCATTTCACCCGGATAACGTAAGTCGTGGATAATATTCGCGCGTAGGCGTGATCATCGGTCACGTATTGGCCTGAGTTATAACCCGGGAACCGAATAAATCTAACTCTAGGTTACCTGGCGAACATAAACCGCCCACGTGTGAATATGCCTTTATCTGAGAAATTGGATTTAATTTTCGTTTGTTTACCTTTACGAGTGAGCAGCTAAAATCACTTTTACTTTTGCCCTCTACGGTTTTTTGTTTTACTAACTCGTACATCTGCTATAGTGTGGATGAGCTTGTTGCCATATTAGTCCATGAAAGTGCCTTTTGTAACATACGGTCACTGTTTAAAAGACGTAATAAAGCCATATATGGATGGATGTATGACGTACTTGTTCATAATTATCTGGTGCCATTTTCAGTGACAGTTGAGAGAATTTTTTCATTATATTTTAAAATCCTTCCTTTTAGGCGACAGCTACTTATGTGAGGAGCTGACAATCGTGATATTTATCTGAAGATTTCTTAAAGTTTAAGTTCTTGACAAATTTTACATATAAAAAATATAATTGATAGATTCAGGCGTTACTTTGCGGAAATCCATATTTAAAATGAACAATATAAAAATATGTAGCTTACTTCCGCCAAAAAACCGCCACCGCTTTCCGCTTTTTTGTTTTGGCGGAAGTAAGCTACATATTTTTATATTGTTCATATTTTTTTTATATATAAAAAATATTTAATTATTTTTTTACTTATTCGATTCGGCAATTTTTTATTTATCTGGTTCTTTTTTATTGTTTTCATTAAAACATCTTCAGGTCTCGTTTCGCAACCCAACACTTTCTCAATATTATAGTTTCACCACCTAGATTGTCCTATTTTCCAGATTTAGTATTCAGTGGTATTCAGTTCTGT
The DNA here is from genome assembly GCA_946251855.1 of Alsophila aescularia. Taxonomy (NCBI): domain Eukaryota; kingdom Metazoa; phylum Arthropoda; class Insecta; order Lepidoptera; family Geometridae; genus Alsophila; species Alsophila aescularia. The sequence goes on from OX276383.1 coordinate 42,665,496, forward strand.
TCCGCAAACACCACTCTTACTGTCTCTTAAATTTTATTATAAATTACTCTATCAATGCGGTTGTCATAGTCGAACAAATTCCGCTATGTAAGCCGATAATTTGTGTCGGTGCGTAAATTTAAATTGAGTGCCATTGTATCGATATGAAAACCACTCGAAACACAATAGTTCCGTAACCGCTTTCCCCGCGAGCAAGGTTGTAGGACGCAAAGTGCTTATTTTGCGATCTCTCGGCGCATAAGTCTAATAATCGTAATCTACCGAGCTTAGTAAAATCCACTAACTTCGAATCGAAACAGTCTATTTGCAAATGTTTGTATGTAAATCATGCTAAAATGATTTCATTGTTCAATATTTTATTATTTGATATTCAATGACAGTTTTTATACCGGGATTCTGGCAAAATCCTGCCATTTCGGTTGAAGGTGCACGCTTCACAGCTATAGACTTACAATTACCTACCTTTTGTACCAGAGTTTATTTATTTACTTAGTAGTAAAGATATAAACTGTAACCGTCTGTTGTCGTACTGATTTCCTATCCATCCAAAGGTTATCTGGAAGAGATTGCTTTTTAGCGATAAAACCGCCCATTGTACATTAATCCATAATATATAACAGTTAAACGTTGTCTTTTTGTTTGTTTGTTTGGGGAATTTTAACGCGACGGATGAACGGATTTTGATGAAATTTGGAATGAAGATAGTTAGTTATCAAGAGCGTTGGTGCTATACTTTGCATTGGTTGTTAATATCCTAGATCTAGAACATAGGATGCTTGTTTTCGCGATAAACTGAAGTCCGCGAGGACGAAGTCGCGGGCGGGAAAGGTTTGTTTGTGTAATTTTATGGTGTGAAATAAAAAGTTATCTATCTATCTATCTTTATTTTTTCCATGTCCTTGCTGATTTCTCAAGTGTTGTCCATATAACAGGTAGGTTACCTTTTCATTTATCGCCTTGGTGCCTTTGTAAATTTTAAACATAGAACGATTGGCTTTCGATATCAATTTCATTAATATTACTCAATGATAAATATCGCTTACGTGCGTGTATTTTTTAAACTTTATTTGTATAATTTGTCAATAGTATAATTCGTTTACGTGCATGAAGTGTTTGCGTAGGCCCAAGTGATTCAAGACCAAATAAAGCAAGTAATGAATAAGTAATATTTCTGTGCCTTTTTTGTGATGTGAAAGCGATACTTGTAACAAAGGGTGGGTTGGCATTGCCAAAAATATGACAGAAAGATGTAAAGATAGCATAATGACAGGCAGAATGTTTCGTGGGTAATTTATATTATGAAACAACTCATCAATATTGTGTATTATGAAGAAAATATTATGAGTTCTGCCTTCTTCGAGATAAACTACATTATTTGGTGAGCATTTCACAATGGGATGATTCCCGCACTATTTTGCTGAAATTTTACCCCGCTTAGCATTATCGGGTTAACATTATCTGCCGACATTACAACGTGAAAGGCAAAACCAAGATAGCGTTTTATTTGGCAAAACCAAGATAGCGACGGCCGGTTGGTCTAGTGGCTAGTAACCCTGGGAACGAAATCAAACAGTCGCGGGTTCGAATCCTGCAAGGTGCAATCATTTGTGTGATGAGCAGAAATGTTTGTTTCCGAGTCATGGATGTTGATATTCGTATTTATGTATGTTTATCCGTTATCTAGTGCCCATATTACAGGGTATCCTAGTTTGGGGCTAGGTAATTGGTGTGGAGTTGTCCCAATTTTTTTTTTATTCTAACCGTAAATTTTTCATCGAAGGTGAGTAGATATTATATATCCAGGTATTTTGAGGTAAGAAGCGTTCAAAATCACTAATGTCTAACAACCGATCAATGGTTACGAAACGAATTTAAAAATCATCATGATTTTAGTGGAAATCAAAAAAGAAACGGTTAATTTACGGCTAGAAGTGTCGGAATTTAATCAGAAAATTAGAATGCTACTATAAGGTCTTATAACTGGGCGATATAATTCTTAAACTCTATTTTAATTGCGAGCTTTGTGAGGATTGTTTTAAAGGTCACTTTTCCTTAAATTTCTAGAGAAATTGTCTCAAGAATGAGTATCGCTTACTATCAAAGTGTAATGGGGCCATAAAAACGTGTGACGAGCCGCCCTCCTGCGGAGACGCAAGCTCAGGTTTATGACGCCTATTTTGTGGCCACACGGGGCCATATGTAAAATATATAACATTTTAAAATTTTATCGCATCCGGTACGTTTTAATCTAAGACGAAAACAGTTTAATTTAAGATAAAGGTACGTGTTAAGTGGAATGACATTTTAGATTAGGGCTCATGCTGTTTATTTTCATTTGGAACAATCTTGCCAAAACACAGACTTTTAGATCCTTTACTTCGGATATTAACCTTACTATTCACGAAACAAACAATTGATTGATTATTATGGAAACTAACGTGGTTTTCATGCATTTTAAAAGGCAAAACTGGAGTTACGTATATTAGTTGATTAATTCCAACTATCAATAAATCAACTAATTGATAAACATAGGCTAAAAAGTGAACATTTATACGACAAACAAGTGAGTATTTAAACAAACAAGTCAGTACAAGTGTATATTTTTACGACAAAAGATAATGAACCGTTGTCGAATAGACACTAGATATTGATTGGTCAGTAAAACCTCGCAAATTTCACGAAAGGGCTATTCACTGCCTTTAGGAGACAGTTTAGAGCCGATAAAAGGGCCAATTAAGGCATTAAATGATATACATAAAATATTTTAGAGATATAAAAAGTAAAAGCTATTGTAGCGAGTTATTTGGGCTGTAATATTTGCATTTGTTCAGTTAAGATAATAGTATTAACATAGAGATTTTTAGGTCTTGCCCAAACGTACTTATTTCAGGTAATGTTAAAATTAAGGATGCCCTTATTTAGGTTATATTTATATTATAGTATTGTTTCATCCACTGCTATACCCGTCTCAATCGTACCTTATTTTTGTTTCATTTCAAAGTGTGTCAATCAGGTCAAATTGAGTATCAATCATATCATGAGATTACGAAACAATGATTAATGATGTACTAAATAGCGTATAATGAATGATCATCTAATATTCTCGCGAAAAAACTGGATTAATTCAGTAGAAATAAGCCCTAAACAAAGTGACGACGGCTATAAATTTAGTTAAGCTGTTGTAAAAGATTTGAAACTATAAATGATTGGTTGGTAAATCCGGCCATACCATGTCAGGATTGGAAAATTGTTTCAATTTAATTAAGAATTGATACCTATTCAGTAAATCGTTAGATTTTTGATTTCTTAGAGCTCAAACTTGAGATAACTGGCTACGGCTGTTTACAGACAAACGGTTTTCCACCATGAAAATTTTCGAGTCCTGAATTGTTCAATTAGAAAGGGCACATATTAAATGAATAAAATTTGTGATTTTCACCGTGAAAATCTACAGACAATGATATATGTTTTTTTTTATATGATGTTCGCAAAAGCGCACGTCATATAAAAAAAAACGAAAGCATCAAATGATAATTAATCAAAAAGGGAGACTTACAACCTTGGGATACAAAATATGTGGTTGATAAATTCCGACTTGACAACCTTATCAAATCGTTTAATAATTAAACTAAGATACATAATTCAGAACGGAACAAGCAATTACAATAAGCATTAAAGCAACTGCAACAGAGTCACCCACGCTTTATATGAGTTACTCATAAATAATGTGAGGCGCCGACCTGGGGGTTCATTGTTACGCATAATATCTTGCCAGTGGTGGTCAAATCACTTCATTTACAAATGGGTATAAGACAATATAGTCATCAATCTGTACATAGTACACACGAATTTTTACATTGTGTAGTTCTAAGACCATTTTGGTTGATGTACGTACTTACTAAAAGGAGACATTGAACGGATACAGTTCAATGAAAAGTGGTTTTGATGACATCCCACACATAAAAACATCCCGGGATATATGAGATTATATTTGCAAATATAGCAAAAAATTAAAAATGTAAAAAATTGTAAAAAGAAGTTTTTTCTTCTATTTCATGGTTCATTTAACTTCCTCATATACAGATTTTGTGTATTCAAAATCTTTTAAATAAATATATTCGGGACATTTCCACACCAATTATCTAGCCCCAAACTAGGATACCCTGTGCTATGGGCACTAGATAACAGATAAACATACATAGATAAGAATATTACACCATGACTCGGAAACGAACATTTCTGATCATCACACAAATGATTGCACCTTGCAGGATTCGAACCCGCGACCGTTCGAACCTAGGATCTCTAGCCACGAGACCAATCGGTCGTCAAAAACAATGGTGGTACAATAAGCACTGCATATTTTCATTAATAATCGTTCAGCCGTCCTATAGTTTTTATCGATTGTTTCGCTTCTACCCATCGGGTTGAGATGTAAAGTAGAGCAGATTTTAAGTCAAAACCTAAGCTATCCAAAAGTACTAGTAGAACACCGCATTTCAATTGGTCCAGTAGTTTTGACGTGATGTACGAACATACCGACAGACTAACAGATAGATAACAATGTTTTAAATGTTAAGAATATAACATTTTTTATCTTATTCTTCTTAAATAAGAAGAAGAAGACGATAGTCGGCGTGATGTAATAGCCCAATAAACGGTCGAATAATACGGAAAAAACAAGTAAAATAAAAAACTTGTAAAGATCTAATAGTTGATGTACATAATAGGACCTACCAATAACAGCTCATAATCTAATAGTTGATGTACATAATAGGACCTACCAATAACAACTCATAATCTAATAGTTGATGTACATAATAGGACCTACCAATAACAACTCATAATCTAATAGTTGATGTACATAATAGGACCTACCAATAACAACTCATAATCTAATAGTTGATGTACATAATAGGACCTACCAATAACAACTCATAATCTAATAGTTGATGTACATAATAGGACCTACCAATAACAACTCATAATCTAATAGTTGATGTACATAATAGGACCTACTAATAACAACTCATAATCGATTGATAATGACATTAAAAAAATACATTTAAGAGTCTCCTAATCAACCTCTCGGAAGAAAGAACAGGTAATTTATGGGTCCTTTAAAAGGGCGTAATAAACCTATAATTATATGATTGCAAGAGATATCATATGACCTTAAACTTCTACATACCCCCGATAATAAATGATCTTGTTTCTCAACACTGTGCTTTATTAGTAAAAACCAATACAGTTAAGATGCCATAAAAGTCAATGATGATTGATTATATTGCCCAGTTCTTAATAAGCTATTAAATAAGATTATTTCAAAACGTATTATCTAATACTACAACTAATGATACAGCCGTGACGACCTTTGCCATTTCAAATATAATAATCGATAGTAGGTAATTGACATGATACCTAATAGATAGGGTGGTATTGGAAAAATTAGTCACTAATATTGTTTATTTACTTAAATAAAGTAATAATTTCTATCATTATCATAGGCCCGTGTCAGTCCTCTACTGCACATAGGCTTCGCCCAAAGCACTCCTCTGAGCCCAATCTTCGGCTCTTCTCTTTCAACTGCTACCAGCCACTTTGCGTATATCGTCGCTCCACCGAGCTGGAGGCAGCCCTGCACTACTCATTTTCATCAAACAGTGTTTTCAAAGAAATGTTTGAATGATAATTTTTGTAATTATGCTAGAATAATTAAAGAAATAAATTTGTAGGCTTGAAACTAAAAAAATAATATAAATCATATAGGTCTTTCAACAAAATTCTGATAATGGGTGTCTATAGACTGCATAGGTTTCCGACAGTAAATATGTCGGAAACCTATGCAAAAATTAGGCCATTTACAAATTAGTCTTTCTTAGAATAAGGCTTTTTAAGAATAAGTATTTTTTAGAATAAGTGTCTCTATCTGTCTTTGAGAATATATCGTTTTAAGAATAAGACTTATTAAGCATAAGTTTTTTTAAGAATGATTTTTGTGTACGAATAGGGTATTTCCTGAATATTTCATTTTCAGAATAAGGATAATTGCCTTGTACTATTATTTATTCTGTGATATTGCGAACAGGTCCTATACAGGTCATTTTGCGAATAGGTCCAACGTCGACTAAACTGAAAATTCACCGACTTTAATAGAGCAATTGTGGGCATGCGGTTTATTATCTGCGTTAGAATCCAACGATATCGGGTTCAGTCCTCGGCTCCGCACAAATGAGTTTTTTTAAGTTATGTGCGGATATCCATTGTTACGTGCTTCAGAGGGTAAGTTAAGCTGTCTGTCACTGCTGTTATTGATTACTAGCAGTCGTTAAGCCATGTCAGAGGCCGTCGGGCGGCTTGACAAACTCTGGCACGAGCGGTCAGCACTACCTCATACGACAAGCAAGTAACCGAGTCTAAAGTAAATAATTGTGACAACATCTCCCGTTGCGGCCTTCACGTGTCGTACAGTCGTCACCGATGTCAATGCTATGACGCTCAGAATTTTAATTATTCAGATTGAATAAATGACGTGATTTTAATGGTATAAAAAAATGTTATCGATCATAAAAAAAAGTTGTGATCACGGTTGGTGTAGATTAAAGGTTTTGTTTAATATTAAGTATAAGGAATCTTCTTCCGTCTAAAAATCTAATCGACCTTTACGTCTAAACATTTTTTTGGGGCATCTATGTCATATCATTTCTCAGACGGAAGCATTATTCAGTGCAGTAAAAATCAAGAATTGAGTAACTTTTTTAATACTATTCTATATCGTGTGTTCCTTTAGATCTAACATTATTACGTAATATAAATATACTTTTGATAAAAACTGTTCAAAATATTGATTCCTCAATTTAATATTTTATTTTACAAACATTTTTTACAGCAAATGCAAAAAAAAAAACTAATTCTAAACACAGAATAAATAATATTACTTTTGAAACTAAAACAGCAAGTCTGCCATAACAGCTATTACAACAGCTATTACTCTACTCTGGAACATTTGAGCACTCTTCAGTGATGTCATTAACTACTTACATGCCCACTTTTACAGGAAATGCAAAACAAAACTAATTCTAAACACAGAATAAATATTAGTACTTTTGAAACTAAAACAGCAACTCTGTCATGCAGTTATTATTCTACTCTGGAACATTTGAGCACTCTTCAGTGATGTCATTAACTACTTACGTGCCCACTTTTACAGGAAATGCAAAACAAAACTAATTCTAAACACAGAATAAATAATAGTACTTTAAAAAAAAAACAGCAAGTCTGCCATAACAGCTATTACAACAGCTATTACTCTACTCTGGAACATTTGAGCACTCTTCAGTGATGTAAATTAACTACTTACGTGCCCACTTCTACAGGAAATGCAAAACAAAACTAATTCTAAACACAGAATAAGTAATAGTACTTTTGAAACTAAAACAGCAAGTCTGCCATAACAGCTATTACAACAGCTATTACTCTACTCTGGAACATTTGAGCACTCTTCAGTGATGTCGTTAACTACTTACGTGCCCACTTTTACAGGAAATGCAAAACAAAACTAATTCTAAACACAGAATAAATAATAGTATTTTTAAAACTAAAACAGCAAGTCTGCCATAACAGCTATTACAACAGCTATTACTCTACTCTGGAACATTTGAGCACTCTTCAGTGATGTCATTAACTACTTACGTGCCCACTTTTACAGGAAATGCAAAACAAAACTAATTCTAAACACAGAATAAATAACAGTACTTTCAAAAACTAAAACAGCAAGTCTGCCATAACAGCTATTACAACAGCTATTACTCTACTCTGGAACATTTGAGCACTCTTCAGTGATGTCATTAACTACTTACGTGCCCACTTTTGCATTTAATTTTCACTTTTATTGCTGCCTTTAGAGCTTTAACAGAACTTTTCCTGGTCTAGAAAGCTATTATGTTCTCGTTAAAAAAAGTGTCGAAAATTAAGACATTTGGATGCTATTTACAGCTGATTTCGTCTTTGTTTGTAATTTTCTCATCCATACTTCTACATCTACATTACTATTATAAAGTACATAAAAAGAGAAAAGATTAGAGTTTTTGTATGTTTGTTGTTTGTAAGGATAAACTCAAAAATACTGAACCGATTTAAAAAAATCTTTCATCTATAGAAAGCTACATTATCAGCGAGTAATATGGAGGGCATAATTAAAAAAAAAACAACAAGAAAGTTCTCTACGAATATTGCAATAATGTAACCCAAAGTTTTAAAAATTTGCCCATAAAAGTCATTATTTGGCGAGCGCTGCAAAAACTATTGATGATAATTAAAATATGATACTATATGTTTATAGTACCCATCATTTCATTACCCACAATAAAGCCCGCGATGCTATATTTATCTAACTATTGTTCTTAAGTCACAATAACGTTTTTGTTCAAGTTACCTCGGGTTTCTGAAACGTTTGTTACGTTGACAACAGATTAAGTCTATTGCCGTCTTTGTCATTTGTTGAGTGCCAGACAAAGGCAGCATTAGAATTAATCTGTTGTCAACGTTAACAAACGTTTCAGAAACCCGAGGTTAGTCAATCAAAACACGGATAGAAATGAAAAAAAGATGAGATGATGAGATTCATATCATGATATTAGTACTTATCCTATTAAATAGTTTCAAAATCAAGGTTTATCATCATCATCATGTCAGCCCTTAGAAGTCCACTGCTGAACATAGGCCTCCCCCAAAGAGCGCCATCACGAGCGATCTTGTGCCACCTCCATCCACCGACTTCCTGCGAAGGCTACAATGTCGTCGGTCCATCGTGTGGGGGGTCTCCCCACACTTCGCTTGCTTGTTCGTGGCCACCATTCGAGAACCTTTATGCCCCAGCGGTTGTTGGTTCTGGTTTATATGGCCTGCCCATTGCCACCTCAACTTGCAAACTCTGAGAACAATGTCGGTAACTTTGGTTCTTCTGCAAATTTCCTCATTTCGGGTTCTATCACGTAGTGAAACATCGAGCATAGCTCTCTCCATTGCACGCTGCGCAACTCTGAGCTTGTGTATGAGACGAATAGTTAGCGAGTACGTCTCAGTGCCGTATATCATCACTGGCAACACGCACTGGTTATAAACTTTCGTCTTGAGGCTCTGCGGTATTTGCGACGAGAATATATGGCGTAATTTCCCGAATGCTGCCCATCCGAGTTAGATTCGTCGGTTTACCTCTTTGTCGGAGTTGGATCTACCCAGTTGGATCGTCTGACCTAAGTAGACATAGTGATCAACAGTTTCGACAATATCGTTCCCAACATAAACCGGCATGGGTCCGGCATGGGCATTTGACATTATGTTCGTCTTACCCGTGTTCATTTTAAGACCCACCTGTTGGGAAACAATATTGAGGTCACTGAGCATCATGTTTAGGTCTTCCAGGGTTTCTGCCATGATGACTATATCATCGACAAATCGAAGGTGAGTGATCTATACAAGAAGAAGGTTGAAGGTTTATTAAGTACATGTAAATTCCTCTTTAACAGAAATTCTTGATTCTTTGATTTGAATCAGACCTTTCATTTATAAGTTAAGTTACGACGGGTATAATAATGCTAAAAGTAAGAAAAATGCCGCGGTGTGAGTGCTACCCGTGTGAGGTCGGGGCGAGTAGCTAGTACAAACTAAAGTAAAAATACAAATAACTAAAATACATAATGTGAGACTACGTAAAATTACACAATCATCATTATCGTCATCATCCTATATTCATCCACTGCTGTTCCCAGTGAACGCCACTGAACTCGATCTTCATCCAGTTCCTGCCAGCCATTTTTCGCAAGTTGACACTCCACCCAACGGAAAAAAAACACCATGGTAGTCACTAACTCCACTACTGTCAGTGCAATCCTACCTCCTCTGACAACCCGTCAGGGTTTCACACACTTAGACACAGAGATCGACCTGCCGGTGAGGACGAATGTCGCGTTATTAGTAAATAATCAGTTATTCGCCTTCGAGTTTCTTGCCGAATTTTTTTCGATGGTTGTATTCTGAATCGGTGGTTTAGGTTAATTAGTCAGAGGGCTCCTAGCCATTTTTTCAGGGCCCCCTGGATTACTAGTAACACTAGCGATCCAGGGGTGTTTAGTCTGATCTCCATAATCTAGGTCACTGCCCAAGCCAAAGCTCGTACCCCCTGGGTGCCCTTGATAATTTTTACATTTATCAACCAAATTCAAAAAAAGTGTTGGTTTTCAGTTCGATTGTTTTTTTTGTTGTGTATGATCTTCATATTTCTGGGACTTCTGAACTGATATTTTTATTTGGGAAAGTAGACTTCCAGGTGGTCCCATATCAATTTCATGAATATTGGAATTTGTTTCATTAGTTTTATAGTAAATTGAAATTTAATTTCTTACCTTTAAATTGTAGCTTAAAAGCTTTTGTATAATTTGCAATGTTTTATGTATGTATGTCTGTTTAGGTCAGTTTTTTGTAAATAAATAATGTATTGCACGTTATAGCAATCTAACAAAGAGACTGTACAATGAAAATAATAAAAAAAAAACAGGTGGAAAAAATGGGCTTTAAATAAGCTATTGAACAAGAACACAACATTTAAAAATATGTTTCTGTCAGTCTGTCACGCATCACGTAACTTGGCTTGAACTGGGCTGGCTCTCACGTGATTATCAGGCTTTATTTCAAACTCAATAGTAATCAGAATATAGCTTTTTAAATTAACAGCACAGCATAAATAATAGCTAGTACAAGCTCTACATTTATTTTACAAATACTGTGGTGGAGGTTTGACTGTCCACTGCGACCGACATATTTTACGAGTTCTCTACAAGTCGTTATATTTTTACGACATATAACAACATGAGGTTTTATTGTCTTTTACATTACTTTTATTCGAAAACGAGGTGAATTATGACTAAATTTTAAATAAAATAGTTTGTTTTCGGTTCGAAAAGAAAGCTTTTTTCATAAATAATGTATGACTATGAAACAGCGTCAGGGCACACCAACTGACTGACAGACAACGCACAGCCTAAACCAGTGGACATAGAGTTTCGAAATTTGGTGGAAATATTCCTTGAGTATCCTAGGTGTGCACTAAAGAGGGTTTTTTTTATTCTTCCCCTTAGGGGGAGACGGGGGTGGAAAAGCTTGCACGCGGGCGAATCCACTCCCCCTCCCCTCTACACTCTGCCATCCGCTATCCGCAACAAGCACTGAAGTACCTGCGTAACAAGGTTGAATATCGCGAGCGCTGTTGTACACACAATTTATCTCGGAACTAAATGACGTAAGTCTCAAAAGTTATTTATTTTAATGGCAGGCTAATAATTTAGTCAGGTAAATTTTGTCTTTTACAGTGGATAATAAACTATATATTCTTGCTGTGAAATTTATTTAAGAGATAAAACTTAAACCATTGACTTGAAAAATAAAAATATTAATGAAAATAAAATAATTTTTGATAGAAAATGTATCGAATGAAATTCTGTTAATCTCGTTTTTGTCTTGATCACGGAGAGATAAAGATCTCAAAAACAGATATGTTAAGTTTCACATTTGTCAGGTTAGTGGTTTACCCAGCATATTTATGGAAAAGCTCTTAAATATTGGAGCCTAGTCTTAAGTTGTGAAAATCAATTCAGGTTGGTTGTCAGATGAAACAGTATGACTAGCGTTGACGATTATGAATACGGCAAGCAATAAAAAAAGGCCGTCCATTGGGCTTTAGCAAGTCTTTAGCTATATACTGGTTTTAATATTTACGTTTAGAGTGCCGTAAAGCAATTTGTATGGTATAATATTGTAAGCAGTCTTCACGACCAATATATTCTAAACATGGGTGGTTTTGCGTGCCAAGCAGAAGTTTTAATAATAGTGACCTGAATACTTAGCACCACTAACCCGTATGAATGTAGTCAACTTGCGTGATTTACTAAGTTGGGCATAGTGTTCTTTAAGTCTAAGCTTTTTATGGTTCACTATATATAAGTGTTACACTTAAATTATAATTTCAAGTAGGTATTAGACATAATTCACGTTAGTTACGTTAAAATTTGGATTGCTTTACCGAATCGAAAGTAAAATTGTTCTTCGTAGTAAGAGGTTTTTTTCACTTTGTTCTCGTCTCACCTTTCGGGTGCCTTGTATTCTGTGGGCGTATCGTGAACGAAGATAAGCACATAAAAAGTGCCAAAAATAAAGTAATAAAAATCACCCCAGTAGAGTTTCTTTGATATTCTCAAAAGGGCGCTTTTTTCCGAAGCACTGGTTTCTATTTCCTGTGCCAGTTTCAGGTCTGAATTGACACATGAAAATGTTTTTTTCTGTTCCTAACATTAGGTCAATTTATGATTTTATATTTACTTCTTTTTGATGAGACATTTAATTATTTGCTTTGTACAAGTGCTATGTTATGTTGTCTTCTAACAATAAATGCTTTGAAGTTGGATATGGTACGAATATAATCAACAAATATTTCATACTTTAAACACAGTCCATGGACCTGTAACAAATATTGGGAAATGATCTGCCAACCCTGGAGCTAATGTATTGTATTTATTCAGAAAACAAAGTACATTGTATATGAATAACTTATAAATAACAAAACATAAAATTTCAAAATTAAAATAGTATCATAAAATCATGTAGTCAAATTCTTCAAATCATAAAAAAACATCAAAGCACAAAATAATAAAACTTTTACTTTGTTTTTGAATAATGTTGATTTATATACGAATTCTTGATGTCTTTTGGCAACTTATTAAAAATTTCAACACCTTGATATGTAGTAGAATGCTTAGTAATATTTAGTTTCGGATGAATGTTGTGCCTAAGATCCTTTCTTCTTGTACTATCTCTATCCTTCCTTTCATCTTCCGTTTCAAAATCATGTATATATTTGACTAGATAATTAAGAAGGACTAGTATGTAAAGACACGGAACTGTCAAAATCTGTAATTTTTTAATATAATCTCTACAGGAATCTCTTTGTGATATGAGAACCATCGTTTTAATACTTATTTTCTGCAAAATGAAAGCCTTACTGATATTATACTCATAACTATTACCCCAGCATAGTATGCTGTATCTTAACTTAGATTCGATCAAAGCATAATATACCATTTTCAACTATAGTATAGACTATATATATATATATATATATATATATATATATATATATATAGTAGATCCCTAATGAAGTGATCCGATAGAGAACCAAAGTTACCGACATAGCTCAAAGAATTAGCAAGCTGAAGTGGCAATGGGCTGGTCACATCTCTCCAAGATACAACAATCACTAGGGTAAAAGAGTTCTAGACTGGAGAACGCTTTTAAACAAACAAAGTGTAGGAAGTGTAGACAGGTGGAGAGACGACTTGCATAAAACGGCTGATAAGAACTGGATGAGAAGAGCTGAAGATCGGGCTTATGGATCGGGCCTATATCTTAAAACTAACCGTTTCCGCTTATTGTCCGTCAGCTTTTGACATAAACGCCATACAAAAAACGTCAACAAGTAACGAGACGTTGGAAAAACGACTCGTTGAATTTTGATAGTAATGGATTAGTGGTGTAAAATTCCCTACGACCAGTAGACGAGACGAGAGTATGAGCTCATGATGATGATTAAAGCCGATACGCCGATGCAAATATACGAGTTTGCGTGATGTTAAAACGTCACGTTTCAACAACCTGGCTTACCTTCCAACCCTTGCATGGACAAAATTGTGTGGTAATCAAAACCTATGAAAAACCTTTTAAGACTTATTGACCTTGTCCATGACTGACAATAAGATGAGGCATTCCGTTAATGCCCTATTATAGGACAATCTTCCCTTTCCCTTATATGGCAAAAGGAAAGGTGCGAAGAAATACTCCATGCCATTTGTAGTCTGTGACAGAGTACGACGGTTTTAGTTTCTTATCCTTGATTGAGTCTAATTAATTATTACTGTTTGAAGACTAGAAAAGCTCTGTTCTAGGATGTATTTATTCCTTGGTGTTACCTAGACGTAACAAAAAATTAAGGGATATATTGTAAGATTGATTTAGTAATTACTAAAAAAAAAGAAAAAAAGCTGTATATTAAATATTTAAAATAAAACTTTAATACTTTTTGGCTCTGATATCGGGCTGATTTCAAGAAAACATTAAAATGCCCCTTTGAGATAATTCACATCATAACCATTTACCATTGTGGATCAAATAAATGTTGATCAGAAATACTGTATATTATAATGTGACAATCTTTACCTACATATGTCGTTTATGGTTTAAAATTACATTGAATTTGAAGTGTTTTTTAAAGTATATTCCATTTTAATTAGAGACCAATCAGTTAACAACTGACGTTAACGGTTTCCAAGTGACATTTAGCGCCATTCGCCTTAAAGGGCAGATTTTGTCGTAAAGACTTTAAGGCACTAACAATTAGCTGTGTCCATCAGTTAAGGCTATCCGTCTTGGACAAGAACACAATACAGACGGGAACAGTAAAGGAGCTACACTTAAATAGCCGTTCGGGCTTAGACTGAACATTATTCCTCGGATTGTACTAAAATTTAAGTTCAATAAAGACACAGTAAGGAAAAGTAAATATAAATGATAATTAGGTATCTAAATTATGAATTCGAATACTAATGAATGGATGTTGAAAATAATAATAAGGTAAACATAGATGATTTTTATAACATGGCAGAATGACTCGATAAGCATAAGCGAAGTGTTCAGATGGCCGAAGAAAAAGAGCAGTAAGTACTGTAAGCTTATGGTAAAATAATATGATATATATTGTATAAGGTAAATAAACAAAATGTAAACGCCCTAAAACCGTTGTTGTCGTTATGACAAGTTGTGTTGACCGTAGTCAAAAGAAGACTGAAGTAGAGGGCAACGTCGTCTAAAATAGCGGGCTTGATCTTGTAAAATACAGGGTTGTCCAGGTACATTACACTAACCCATACTTCAGTCATAAAAAGCGACGCAAAAATATGCGAATCACGGAATTTCATGACGCAGACTACTTTAATCCAATCACCCAGTAAAAATTAGGATACTTCGAAACTTAAAACCACTTCAGCTAGGCTTTTGCTTCATTCATTTTTAAAATGTTGTGTGTTTGTTTGTCGTATGAGGTAGTGCTGGCCTTTGGTGTCGATGGAGTCGTCAAACCATGTCAGGCTGCCCGACGGCTTCTGTCATGGCTTGACGACTGCTTATAATCAATACCAGCCGGGCCTGACAGCATAACTGGCTTTCCGAAGCACGTAGCGATGGAATACCGCATATATATATATATATAACTTAGAAAAGTAATTTGTGTGCAGTCCAGGACTAAACCCGGTATTGTTGGAATCTAAGTCTCACTACTATACTAGGATACCATCGCTCAAATTTTTAAATTAACAGAACTACAAAATGTTGCTGTAGCGCTCCACGTAGAATGAATTAGCACGGTAGGAGATACGCTCCCTACTGTGCGTATTGTGTATTGTAGCTAAGGTGATCCGTCTTGGGCACGATAGCTTCGTTGCTATGCCAACTAAGGACCACACACGACCACTAACGTTACCAACAAAATGCAAATGAAGCCCTTTCTGCGCCATGAATATTTTACGCGTTTTGTTTTGTTTCTAAATTAATTGAATTCGCGATTCAGGACCACTCATTACTGGAGTGGAAAAAAACTTGAAGATGCGTATTTATATTTTAACAGGTTCTTCGAAACTTATATATTGATAAAAAATAAATAAATATATTGATGCTAAAATCAAAGCGGATTTTATAATACATTATAATTTTTGAATAGAAAAAGTTGATACCCTAATTTATGGTTGCATATCAAGCCGTCGATTATCTTCGGTATCTTTGAACTAAAAACAAATATTATATTGATGAAAAATAGACACAATAATAAAAAATAAACATATTAATAATAATAGTGTTTGTAGGTAAGTGTCCGGCACGGAGTTTTGTGGGGGTAAAGAGAAACCAGTTCACGTAGGATCCTCATTTTAAATGAAATTCCGTCAACTAGAGCATCAGCTAAACAAAGTTGATAGAATTATAAAGAATCAATACACCACAAAATATAAAGTATATAGGCCCTTCAGAACTACATGGTAGTTACTCCATGTCCTTAGCACTGACACATAAACATGCGATTGAAAGCGACCTAACTTGCTGGAATTGCTAGCTACAGCCTTCGACAATGTACCCACAATGCAGCACCATAGATTAGAATTGTTTCTATGTATAGCTAGTCAATTCCTAGTGCTAGTCAATTGGACAAGATCCAATCTGCCTGCACTGGATAACACACTCGGGATAGTTTATTTATAATTTCATTTAGACGGACCGTTATTGTGACGTGTTCGATTCTATGCGACATAACGCTTTTAGAGTTAACTGAGCCAGTGGTGTTAACAGTAACTCGCACGTATTCGGTGGACTTACAAGGTAGACCTTATTCTCTAACCGAGAAATTAGATGAAAATGGTCTGAATTAGTGTTATACACGTTTCGTTTGGTGAACGATTGACTTACTATTTACATGACTGACATATTCTCGTTAAAAGCCACATCAGAATCTAGAGAACCATCAGTCAGTGTACATTTTTACACATAATCCACAGCCCTTGACAGAAAATTATCTCGACCCAGTAAAGCAAAATTGTTGGAAAGACAAACATACCGCAAACAAAGCGCTTCCTCAAAACACAATACTTCAACTCTGAACCGAGCAGAAATCGACACCAAGTCACGATTGAACAGGCTCTGATTGTGCAGCGTCAAGTTACCAACATTTTGACGTACAAACACGATGCAAAACAAGGAACACTGTGATTAATAGCTTCAACCTCCTTTGAACTGAGCTGTGAGATTCAAACTGCACCTTTCCGGCAAGACAAGACCAGGAATTATGGAGATTCCATTCCGTTCGTCGTTTTGTCGTTCATCTAAGGTCACTCTAACACTTTGGTCCGTTGGTTTGGTGGTTGGTATTTGGTCCTTCACATAACCACAGTTTATTTTCTATTCACGTACTATTTTTATTCTCTAACTGGTTTTGGTATCTCTTGTATCTACATCATGTATTCGTTTTCACTCTTAACCTAAAAACAGGCAAATAAAAAAAAAAAGATTTGATTAGTATCGAGGAAAGACGAGAGCTCCGTTACTGCTAATGCGAGTATTCTGTGGCAAAACCTCTTCGACCATTTAAGGAGATGTGAATGAGTTTTTTTTGTTTCGTGTGGGGATATCGAAACAGCCGAGGAGCCGGCGTTTAAGCTGCTGACTTAATAACAAATATAATTTATTTAAAAAACCTCTAACGCTTGATGTTCTATGGAAGTTCTTTCTTGTATTCTTTGTATTCTTTCAATTTAAAATGCTTTTACACATTTTCTCTTTTAGTCAATATCAATCAATACAAGCTATAAAACAAAGTCGCTTCCCGCCTTCTGTCCCTCTGTAATGCCTAATCTTTTAAACTAGGCAATGGATTATAATTCAGTTTTCATCAATACCCTTTGATCTTTTAAACTACGCAACGGATTTTTCACCATCAATTACATTATTTTTCACGGAGAGTTTATATACACGTTGGATTTTTGAGACAGTAAGGGCAGGTATATATATTTACAAAAAAACGTTCTTAAAGAGACCATCCATATCTTTTTGAGATATTTTGAACTGCATTCACAGATTTTGGAAAAAAAAACAGTCAGCAAGAAAATTGTAATTTTACACAAAAACTTTTTTTGATGGTGTCAATCGATCCTGTTTCTTATAACGATAAAAAGTTTCTGATAGACCGACTGAGGTTTAAGTACTAAAAATGACAGAAATCGCAAAAAACTTTTTCAAACATTATGTACGAAACTACCTTAACCGTTGAAGCTACAGGAAAACGTTCTCAAGCGATTGTCCTTATCTTTTGGAGATGTTTTACCTGCATTCCTAGTACTCCTAACGTTAGTTGGTCCTATAAAGACTTTTGATCCTTATAAGAAAGAGGATCGACTGACATCAAAAAAATGTTTTTGAGTAAGTTGCCCATTTTCTTGATGACAAAATCTGTGAATGCAGTTCAGAATATCTCAAAAAGTTATGGATGGTCTCCTAGGAATGTTTTCCTGTAGCTATGTCGGTTAAGGTACCTGCTCTTACTGTCCCGTCTCAAAAATCTAGCCTGTATATAATAAGAGCATACGGGATCTGAACGTAGCGAGGAAAGAGGCGTGAGCAAAGCGGAATAAAGGTTGAGTGTGCGAGAATTACATTTTTCACCTCTTTTATTTTCTGAATTACATCCGTGCGAAGCCGGGGCTGATTGCTAGTTAAAAATAAAAATACAATTCATATTTTAAAGTGATAAATTAACTTGACAGAATTTAAAACCTCGTAAACTCTATATTATTATAAAATGTGATTAATCTACCGAATAGCAACGTCTTACAAACCATTTCATCTTAAGTTCAATTTGTAGTTTTATATTTTTGTCATTAATAACGTTTTACCGCCCATAAAACGCAAGTTAACAAGACTTCAAGCTACTATCAGACCACAGAAGTGACACTTAGTGGAATAAACAGTTTTCTAGCTGCGAGAATCAAGATATTTTACCGACAACGCCTTTTCGATAAATAAGCTGTCAGCAGACTAGCGGTCTCTCCAGTAAAGCCACATATAACCGACCGCTTCTAATTGAGCTAACATTTGAGCCTATCTAACCGACTGTTATCCGGTGGCTAGCCAATAAATTAAACATACGGAAACAGAAGCGGCGCCTGCGCACTTTTTCAAACGCAATCAATATTGCATTGCGTCAAAAGAATGCCGCAATCGTTGTGGTCAAGCTTTTCTCTAATTATGATGCAGGTGCAATTATTCCCTATTTTGCTGTAGTTATCAATACCATAAATATAAAAAGTGTCTTATAAATTTAAACGGAGAATGAAAGTGATAAACGATATAAATTGCTCTTTTTACTCGACTGTAATAAGGAGTATAATGTGTTTAGGATTTATATATGTTTGTATGTATGTGAGTTTCTTTATTCCACCATAATTTTTAAATGCCTGAGCAGATTTAGACGTGCGGGGTATCGTTAGAATCCTTACATGTCCCCGAGTCACATAGGGTATTTTTTTTAAAGTCAATATGACTTCATTTCCAAGTGCGATAAGCACATTCCAACTGTATATAATTTATGGTATTTAAGCTATTTTCTGGTAAGGTAGGCGTGTATCTTTAGCTTGTAGTTTGTCGATGAGATTTTTCTTCTTCATCGTACAAATAGGCAGCTTGTATTTTATTACACGACTGCCCAAAAAAGGAGTGTTATGTTTTTAGCATTTATGTATGTTTTTATGTGAGTTTCTTTATTTCACCATAACTTTGAAATGCCTGAACAGAATTAGACGTATGGGGTAACGTTAGAATCCTTACATCCCCCCGTGTAACATAAGCTATATTATTTTTCAGAAAAAAAAAACAGTATGGCGTCAGTATGGTTCCATTATCAAATGAAAAGAAAAAATTTTTTCTTCGAATTTTACAATATGGGTATCAAATTGAAGGCCTTGATAAGCACATTACAATAGTATATAATTTATTGGCATAAGTTCATTTTTGGCAGGGCAAGCGTGTTTTTTTAGCTTTTAAGCTAGTCTATATGTGACATTAACGGTTAGGTCTCTATTGTGATTTTAATTTTGAGTCCAAGGGATAAGGCGTGACCCTTGGAATCAAAATACGCTAGTTAGCAGATCAATACGTTGGAGCGACCAGATCGTTGCCACTCTCGACACCTCATCTACGATGCCCTGCAGATAACCATGTGAGTAAGCGTAATTCAACCTCCATGGTAGGTGGTAATAGTAACACATGGCGTACCATCGTAGAATATGTGAGAGGAGGTTACAACCCTCAGCAGTAGACCTTTTCATCAGCTGATATGCGCATGCACAGCCACCATGTTGAGTTCAATTTTTTCGAACAGTGTAGGCATTTTTCAAATAAACTAGTACATTTAAATTCATAACGACGAATTCATAGCGACGATCGGTTGGCCGAATGGTGAGTGACCCTGACAGCAACGCTCAAGGGTTCGCATCCCGGAAGGTGCAATCATTTATGTGATGAGCAGAAAAGTTTGTTTCCGACTCATGGATGTAATATTCCTATCTATTTTATGTTTATCCGTTATTCATAGTGGAGAGTATCCTATTTTGGGACAAGATAATTGGTGTGAATTCTCCCGAACATATGTATATAAACAATGGCAGTTACACTGAACAAAACGTAAATAAAAATATCTATGACGATAACGACGCAAGGAGGAGGAGGCTTCTTGAGACAAAACACACAAAACTGCTCAGCTTAAAAATAGCATCAACAACTAAAATTATATCTAAAGCGTACAGTTATAGATAATAGTATCAAAACCAAAAAAAACACAGACATATAACAGTAAACGCAGATACTTAACTTCGCATTCGACCCAAGAAGTGTCATTAAGCGTCTATTTTTGCGTCTAAATGGTCACCCACTAAAGGTTGATGGCCCGAAAGATTGCAGGTGACTTTAGACAGCGCCGAAAGGAAAAAAATCCAAGGAACAACCAGATAGCGTGATGTGAATTTAAAACTTTGACTCGCGAGATCGGCAACATCAGGGGTTTACACATTTTTCGTGATTCTGGTGAAATTTGATTTCTTTGAAAGTGACCAGGGGAATATTCAGGTTCCTGTTTTTGCTGTACGTACTGCAAATGTGGAACATAAAAGCTAATAACGAGCTATACTATATTTAAACTATTAAAATTTGGAACATTCTAAGCGCAAACACAAAACACAAAAAAACTGCTAAAATCATCTGTTTATGATTAGCATGAGTTCGTATGAATTACTAGCTTTTGCCCACAACTTTGTCATCGTAGACATAAGCCTAGTGATCTTATTATATTTATATATTATTTTTATATATATTTAGACGACCAGTTGGTCTAGTGGCTAGAGACCCTACTACGAAATCAAACGGTCGTGGGTTCGAATCCCACAAGGTGCAATCATTTGTGTGATGAGCAGAAATGTTTGTTTCCGAGTCATGGATGTAATATTCATATCTATGTATGTTTATCCGTTATCTAGTGCCCATAGTACAGGGCATGCTAGTTTGGGGCTAGGTAATTGGTGTGAATTGTCCCGAATATTATACTATATTATTTTCCATAAATAAGCATGATGGTATAGAAATTGCGTTACTTAGACCATTTCACCGAAGCCAAAGGTCATTTCCCCAGAATTACATTAGTCATTCGTGACGTAAAATCACTGTTGATGTGTAATGTAAAGGCATTAATGACCCTTGGTCCTCGGTTGAGGGCATTTCTATAATAGACATTGGTTCTAGCCACCTTCGTAGGCCACGCAACATTTGACATTGGATCTTCTAGGAATGTTATTTTTTCATGTTGTTTTTAACAACATGAAAGTTATTATTGTCAAGGTTTTACAAATGCTCATTAATGCTTTTTTCAGTGTGTAGTTATTATTTATTCTGTGGTATCGCATAAAATTACATGAAGAGACCAAAGTCAGGACCATAGAGAGAATAGTTCAGATCGAGATGGTAGTAGTGTGAACAATTTTAGTGGCGCCGCGCGAAATAAATCAGCGAGGAAGAGGGCAGACAGCAGTTTCGTCAGCTTGTAAAGATTCTCTGCTTGTGCCTAAATATCGGAAATTCAATATAAATTTTACACATTGTAGATATATCCAGTTTTAATGTTAATTTCAACTAAGATAAAAAGGTATAAATAAAAAAATAAAAAAACTTTTACAACCTTTTTTTAATGAATGTCACTTTTTAATATTTTTTTGGGTTCAAAACCTACGCTCCGCACTAACGATTTTTCTGAGTTATGTGCGGTTTTCCATCGCTCCGTGCTTCGGAGGGCACGTTATTCCATGCTGTTAAGCCATATCAGAGCCCTTGGGCGACTTGACAAACTCTGACATCAGAGGCCAGCACTACCTCATACGACAAACAAAACAAACAAACAAGTGAAGTTAAATAAAAGCTTTTAAAATAATACGTATACGTGACAAAACCTTTTTTTTTGGTTTGATACCTGAATGCCTGCTTTCTGCAAAATGCCTACTATTATAACTTTTCAAACATCTGATCGCAATGTGCCGACTTTTTAAAATTTATGAATTTGAGATCGCGCTATGCCAACAGTTTACTGAGGTCAATCCAAAAGCCCAGCACCAGGAGTGCATAAAGATGAGGCGTATACTACAAAAACTTGCTACAAATGTTCAGCAAGTCATGACTCCATAGCACAGAACGCCTAATAATACCTACTATCTATAGAATGAAATCGTGACGTACGTCGCGAAATGTCGCGTGACGTATGCCAGTAACAGAAGAGTAGGTATTACGAAATCATTTCGACTTTATCGCCGGCGACGTGACCGAATGGTAATATTTACACTCGAAAACTGTAATAACTTTCGCTGTTAATAGCAAGTTGTACCGTCTGAGCCGTTTAATGGGATGTGGTTTACGTCTTACGAATATTCGTACCAATTTGTTTTAGCATGTGATGATAAAACGTGTTTGCTGAAATGATTAAGTTAAGAGTACGCAAGCGTGTTGGTTGTAAAAGACTAAAATTTAACATGACATTGTTTCAAATTATAATGTTTTTTTCAAACATGTTATGCAAATTTAAATAAAGTATTAGTTTATTATTAAGTACACTCGTGAGGTCGCGAGCAATGAAATTGACTCAGCTCCTGCGCGCGCAATCAAAGAAGTATTTTGTATGTTATTATTATTTAATTTAAAAATTAAATCGATTATTTGAAAGCTCTAATGAAAAAATAATCGTACAAATCTGACACTAATTACAGAAAATACTTACAGTTATAATTATTGCATGAAAATATTGCTTTCCTCGTTACGGCAAGTTTCGTGCAGTGAATAAATATAAAAACTTCAAAACGGAACGTATTTAATCATTATTATTTATTAGAAATTTAAAAATGATGCCATAGCTTGTTTTCAAACTTGTACAAAATCTCGTATAATTTCATTCGTATCTCTTCAAATTCTACTCAAATTATTTTGATTAAATTATGTAACTATCAAGTTGAGATGGTGAGCTTTCAGTATATATAGGTCATTGTTTGTTACATAGTTTCAGAATTAGAAAAACACGGTTGGGCGCGTGAGGTCATGAGTCAATTTCATAACACTTAAATCTTGTCATATCCATTACTCAAAGTAATAATAATCAATACCTTGAACATTAGACATATATTTCTAAATTGAATGAAAACAGTACGTTGGCCACATTAACATAGTGTTGGCCACATGCAAAGAGTATACAAAGCCAAATGCTATTGATATAATTGTTATCGATCGCATTCACTGACAATTGACGTAACACAAACATGCTACAGCTGTCAAGGACGAGGTTCTTATTGAATATGGCTAACACATTCCCACGTAACTACGTAAATGCTGCGTCATGAAATTCGGGAACATTTCCAAGTAAGTTGTGTCACTTTCACATAACTTGTTAAATGAGTTAACGCCGATTAACGAGTCGTTTTCCAACGTCTCGTTACTTTTTGTCATTTTTTGTATGGCGTTTATGTCAAAAGCTGACGGACAGTAAGCGAAAACGGTCCGTTTTATGATATAGGAACTGGCCGTAAGACAAGTAGATACTTTATATATATATAGATATGTTACAACTCTCACTCACGAGTGACAGTCGTAACATATCTATATATAATGAATCACGCTAACGTTAGTTTATATACCAAGTGGATATTTGTTTCTTATTGAAACCCAAAAAGTACAAATTTCGGTAAATCTGGCTCTTCGTTTGGTCTTTAAAAGTAATAATTTGTAAACTTCAATTAAGCCTCTAGGTTAACATTAATAGCTTAGGGTTTGATTAAAATCCGATTTCCTTTGCATGTCATTGCAACAAGTAACGAATAGTTTGAATATATCTTACTTATAAATTTCATTGCATTGCATATTCAGTAGAGTTATACTCATATCGCTTCCTGCACAATCGGCTGGTCTCCACGTTGTATAGTTTATTAATTAAATTTCAGATATAATCTTAAATAACAGTCACCTAAGAGCGCCAACAAAAAGCTGCCCCATCAATAACAACGTAAACATAATTGGAAATAACTAAACACGTGCCAGTTAGTAATAAAATGTCTTTGTGGTTTACAAGCAAGCCAATATCTTATCGAGGTACTGAATCTTAAACCAATCTGGGGAACCGGTCGAATTTCTTTAATGAGTCACCCGCGCTAACGATTTTCCGTCAAAGAACAATCGGCCATGAATAATGGAGAGCACGTACCAAACGACCCAGATCTAGAGTTAGGTAGTGCCTTAACAACCACAGGCCCTTAGTTTAAAAAACCAGGGCGACGCGACTGACCACTATCGAAAGAAATGATCTTTATTACGTCGAATCACGAGTTGCGTAGTAACGGCTTCAAGTTTTCAGGTTTCAGTGTTGTGTAAGGAACGAAAATACCAAAATTAGAATTGTTGAACAAAGGGAAACTTAATTTAGAGGAACATTTGTATGGTAAATTATTCTGTGTTATTCACTATGCTACATTATTGGTTTATATTGAACTTGGCATTGATTTGTCATCGAAAGGAAATGCTTCACATCACATCATCAGCCCGAAGAAGTCCACTGCTGAACATGGGCCTCCTTCTTCTAATCATCGGGACTCTATTGCCGTGTTAGACGAACGACGTTAATTACATGAATACCTACAAGGTAGGTAGGTATCTACGAGGCAAGCATGCTGCACCTTCGACCACATCATCGCTTTCATCAGGTGAGATCGTGGTCAAACGATTGCCTAGACAGTTAAAAAAAAAAAACGGTACCCTAGTTTTTTTAAATCTGTCTTTACGATTATATAACTACTTCTAGGTCTATTTTTATAAATATATTAATATAATGTCTAGTGTAAGGTAATGTTAGTTTTTTTTTACTAAAGTCACTGACATAGCTCTAAGGATTAGCAAGCTGGTCACATTTGTCGAAGGACGGACAATTGCTGAGGCAGACGTGTCTTTAAATGGAGACCGCGACTTAGCAAACGTCGTGCAGGACGCCCATTGGCTAGGTGGAGTACCGACCTGCGGAAGGCGGCTGGCAGAAGCTGGATGAGAGCCGAAGAGCGGGCTGTATAGCGTTCATTGTGAGAGGCCTATGTCCAACAGTGGACAAACACAGGCTGATGATGATGAATGTCTGGTGTAATTAATTAATATTTATTTTATTAAAATGTTGTAATTGAAATTAGGTCTTAATATGGAACAGCAAATTGCAATAACATCCTAGTAATTAAGATTAATTTTAGTAGACAGCATGGCTTATATTGTTTTAATTACTTATGAAACCTGGAAACATTCTTAAAAACATAAATTAGTAGGTATGTCAAACTAGCTGTGCCCGCGGCTTAGAACGCGTGGTAATCTATCTAGGTTAAAAGTATTCTATGTGCTATTCCAAGACTAAAATACCAGTATACCAACATGTGATCAATATTCCTTTAGCTGTCAAAAGTATTTTATCGATTGCTCGGCTTTACTCATTGGATAGAGATACCAAGTACACCAGTTTTTAAGTCAAACGCATTGCAATCGGTTCATTGGTTTTTAAGTGATGAGTGAACAAACATACAGACAAACAGACACACACGATATTTAAAAATGTTATATTTTTGTTCAGAAGCTTATTCCATTCTTTTTTAATTATCTTATTTAATCTTTTTTAGTTTGAACGCTTAACCCTTCCTTTGCTTCAAAGTAATCGGGTAAAAAAATTGTCAATGACACTTTATAAATGAAGACGGATCTTTTGACACCTCCCTTGTCAAAATTGGACTAAGTTTTTAGTTTGAACACATTACCCTTACTTTGCTTTGCCGTAGTAGAGTAAAAAGAAATAGCTCATGTCAAACATACAAACAAACTATTGACACTATACCTGGGCCCCGATTCTGTAAGCTATTGAACCGCGATAACGCAAGTCCGCGAGTTGTAACGCGATAACGCCTTGAAATTTTTTGAGAAATTTTCTTATTGACCACTTAAAAGTGCTGGAAGCGAAAATTTTCGCGTTTTGTTTTTGTTATGTTTTTTTTTATATATTTAATATTTCCCAAAAAAACACTTCTAGCACTATTAAGTGGTAAATAAGAAAATTTCTCAAAATATATCAAGCGATCGAATTGCGTTATCGCGGTTCAATAGCTTACAGAATCGGGGCCCTGAACACGAATCGATTGACAACTCGCTTGTTAAAATCGAACCAAAAGGGGCGACGCTGAGGTGGAACATCCATTAACGGCACATACATAGATACATACATATATATAGACTGTTAAACTCATTACCCTTCCTTTGCTTTGCTGTAGTCGAGTAATAATTATAAATATGTTAAATTAGAAAGTGTGAAATTTTGGAGTGATATATTTTCACAAAATACTTCTTTTAAGCATAGTTATTATTTTTGTGTATTATAACGAGACCCTCAAATTGGCTGTTATTAAAAAATCTTTTTTTTTCGTCGTTTATTGACCGAGCGAGCGCGAAGAGCGATGCGTCTCTGTCTCAGCTTGGGCAAAAATTCTTTCGTATGTCTGTATGTCTGTTCGGATGTCTGTCCGGCTGTTCTACTCTACATGTCGCATTTCTTAACCGATCTAGACGAAACTTGGTATCCAGGTTAAGCAATTTTTTTGAATTTTGAAGTCGTCGAGGATTTTTGATTGGGAAACTTCCCCCAAAAAAATGTAAAAACGGGGCTACTGAATATCTCCGTCTTATTAAATCCGATCACAATGTTTTTATTTTATTTGAAAGGTAGTAACGTAAAGATTTGATGAGGACCTTTGGCGTGATGGCCAGAATAGTTCCTCAAAATGCAGTAAATTTCTCACTTTTAGATTTCTACCAGTGGAATCAGTCCTTTACATACTAGGTAAGTATTGATGGAGCACCTTTGTTATTGATGTTACTTGTACAATAAGGTAACTAGATGGCGCTACTGTGCACCGCTAGATTGTTTGCAAAAAAGTGTGTACGCGCGAGGTCTACAGCTCACAGAGCCACTAGTTAATTTGTGGAAGCTAATCTCAGCTGCTTCTAAAATACAATATTGTCATGTCAAGACTAAATTCTAGCTATACACACGAATATTAAACGACTTCAAAAACAGGGTTTTGCGGAAACCCGTGTGTAATTAATTCACTTCAGGTGCAAAATCATAAGTACTCGTTTCAAATATAATCTTAGTTCTCTCAAATTTAATGTAATCAAATCTGCCAGTACCGTGTGGTCTAAAGTCTAAACCTATCATTGTAATTGGCTATTCAAGTAGCCCATAAGTCGGCTGCAACAGGCTGATATCTGCTTTGTTTATATTATCTGCAGGGCAATGTGGGCTGAGCTCTCTTCACGATTTACGTATTAAATTTAATGATATTATATATACGGATTACATACAAAATCAGCTTACCATAGTCACCAAAGTTTCTTATACGCCGAATAGTCAAACAATCTATACTTATAATAAAGCAATATGAACGAAAGTCTGTAAAAAGACGATTATTAAAAAAAATGGTCTAGGCTGCTTAAAATAATCTACTGAACAAGAATATAACATTTTTTAATTCGTGTCTGTCTGTTTATTTGTCTGTTTGTCTGTATGTTTGTTCGCGCATCACGTAAAACTATTGGACTGATTGCGATGCGGTTTTCATTGTTGGATAGCTAAGAGTTTGACTAAAAAACTGGTGTAATTGGTATTTCAATCCGATGAGTAGAAGCCGAGCAATCGATAAAAAACTTTTTGACGGCTGAAGGAATTTTGATCAAATGTTGGTATATTGGTACATTGGTATGTTAGGTCTTGGAATAGTAAATAGAGTACTTTTAACCTAGAGAAATGACCACGCGTGCAAAGCCGCGGATACAGCTAGTATTTTCATAATAATGCTAATTATTTAGATATTTGTGCGAAGTAGTATGTAGTCGCCAGAAGTAACACGCACTTTAGCTGTTTCAAAAGTACCTGAGGATATATTATAGATCTTTTTCGGAGCGGGTATCAAAGTGTTATTAGAAGTACAATGTATGGACCTCACAACGAGGTTTATGATTTTACTCTGTTTTACGAAGTAATTTCTTGCAACTTATGGTACATCATAACAATAAAGAAGCTGTGTGATGTACACACGAGTATATAAAGTATGAAAGATGCTGTATTTATGAACGTTTCAGTCTTCAATGAAACGAAAAAATTAAAAGAAAAACCTTTAAATCGTATAAAACTTAGTTTTTATACCCTTTATTATACGCTTTATATTAGCTTCACTTGTATGTTTGTATGTTTGTATGTTTGTAACCGACTCCTTTGGACGCTATTTTGACCCACTTTAAACGGTCAGATTTCATTCAAATTTTGCACACCTATCAATTTGTTGTTAAAAAATTGTTTAAAAAAACTAAAAAACACGCTTTATATAGAAAACCAAACTAAAATATAGAAAATAAATTTTAATAGTGTAAATAAGAAAAAAATGATTTATTTAAAAAAAAGCGATATTATTATAATTTCTAATATATTAATAATATTTATAATAATTAATATAATTGATATTATTTTCTGATATTATCGAAATGATAATCCTTCTTCTCATATCTGTCAATGAAATATTTATAACTATTGACCCATGCACCTCACGATTTTTTAGAAATAAAACATTTTTTCTTATTTACACTATTAAAATTTATTTTCTAGTTTTTAGTTTGGTTTTCTATATAAAGCGTGTTTCTTAGTTTTTTAAATTAGTAGGCCTAAGAAAATAAAGTACTTATTCCGTCCGCTAATAAAAAAACACTACTGGAAATAATTAACAGTCCACATCTTTAAAAACTACTGAACCGATTTTGATGAAACTTGAACTATTCCCTAAGTTGAAAGGTACTGAAACTTTTACTTAAAGAGTTAGTGCAATCAAGCTTGTAGTTTCCGAGAAATACGTGGACAAACATACATACACATATATACATACATTCGCGAAATTTGGTTTATTTGTTCAGATACCCATATAGACTAGAATATATAAATATTACGCATTTTCAACAATTTTACATCACATCAATTTGAGAACCTCATTTTTTAAAGTTGGTTAAACATAAAAACATAAAAACCTCCGTCTCAAAATAAAAAAAAACACAACGAAACAATTTTTAGACGCGGTAGTAAGTAAATGAGGATAGCAATTATGTGGTTTCTGCTAAACCATGCTAAATGTCTTTGTTAGAGCCTTGCGCCACAATGTTGCGCGCGCGCCGGTTTATGCCTCATGCAAAAGACATCAACGCGAGCGTGTGCGCACCCAAAGAATTATAAAGCTCTGCTGCTATATTTATGGGATATATTAATTTTTGTTTCATTTTTAGGTTCATTTTGTGATTTGATTTTCATACTTACCTTCAGAATAGGCACATATTATCTCCTAGCTGTGCCCGTGGATTTGCCCGCTTGGTCATTGCATTTAAAAGTAACCCATACGTGTTATGCCAGGACCAAAAGTACCTATAAAGTACAATATACTACATTTCTTCAAAATTCATTCAGCCGTCAAAATTTTATTTTTTAGATTGCTCGGCTTCTACTCATCGAATTGAGATACCATGTACCCCAGCTTGTAAATCTAACCCTAAACTATCCAACAGTGAAAACCACATCGCAATCGGTCTAGTAGTTATTACGTCATGCGCGAACTAACATACAGACAAACAAACAGACAGAAATGATTTAAAATAAATATAGTCTTGTTCAGTGGCTTATTTTAATTTAAGTACCCTAGATCATTGTCTTTTTAATCTTCTTTGTACAGACTTTTTGTACTTACTCGTATTGCTTTATTATGAGTATAGAAGATAGATAGATAGATAGGTTGTTTATGTAACAATGAAGATAATATAAAAAAATACTACAGGGTACTTAAAATAGGCTAATGAATAAGCTTTTGTTTTTTTTATCGTGTCTGTCTGTTTGTCTGTATAAGTTCGCGCATCACATTCCGATTGCAATATGGGTTCCGCTGTTCGATAGCTAAAGGTTTGACTTAAAATCTGGGGTACTTTGTATCTTAATCCGATGCTTAGATGCCGAGCGATCGCTAAAAACTATTTGACGGCTGAACGAATTTAGAAGAAATGTATAGTATTGTACTTATAGGTACTTTTGGTCCTGGAATAAAAAGTATGGGCTACTTTTAAATGAAATGACCACACGGGCAAAGTTAGTAATATTTTGTTGAAATTGTGTATATATTGATAGTATTTGATAGTCAATAAATTGCATAGGTACTAACTACTCCAATAGTATCGATGTGGTGTTCAAAATGAGTTTCATTCTACTCTCACACTTGTAAGTAATAATTACTACAAAAAAAAACAAACAAGACAAAGGAGCCATGCATTCTGAGCATTTGTTTCCTTTTTTATGCAAGTTCCTTAGCCATTTCTTTGCAAATAACTAGCAATTTAAATTTAAATACAAGTAGAAAAGATTTACTTGACGTTTTTACGTTCCTCCATATCTATTTATTTTATTCTTACAAGGAGTGTAGGTAATTGCAAGTTGAAACTTAATACACTAAAGATTAATACCGCAGTTTCTATCACGAAGCACGAACACGAAGGAATATTTTGTTGATTTATTTTGCACTAATTGCGCCCGCGACTTTGCCCTCGTGTTCATTTCTCTGGGTTAAAAGTAACCTATGTGTTGATACTTTCGTTCAGACGTTAGATTTTTATCGATTGCTCGGCTTCTAACCATCGGACGAAGATACAAAGTACCTACTTCAGTTTTTAAGTCAAAATCTAAACTATCCAACAGTGAGCATCGCAATCGGTCCAATATTTTTTAGGTGATGCGCCATCAGACAGACAAACAGACAACAAACACAGAGCATTTTTTTAAATATATTATTTTTGTTTGTTAAATACCCCAGACTAATTATTTTTAATATCTTCATTGTACAGACTTTCTGTTACTTATTGCTTTATAATAATAATATAATATATTCGGGACAATTCCACACCAATTACCTATCACCAAATTAGAGTACCCTGAACTATGGGCACTAGATAACGGATAAACAGACATAGATACTAATATTACATCCATGACTCGGAAACAAACATTTCTGCTCAACACACAAATGATTGCACCTTGCAGGATTCGAACCCGCGACCATTTGATTATGTACCTAGGGTCTCTAGCAACTAGACCAACCGGTCGTCAATAAGTAAGATAAGATGATTATAAGTTTAAAAGATAGACCAAAGTACTATTCAAACATTTTAATATAGAGCCCCTTAAAATAATTATCTAGTTTTGCTGTCATGAATGAATATGCCAGAACGTTTGTAGTATGTGGATGATAATAAAACGCTTTTTTATTTAATAAAGTGGTGCAAAGAGGTATAAATATATTTTTTCTTCTTCTTCAAAGGTATGTATAATCAATGTGGCCTTCGAGAGTAGCAAAAGATTCCTTGAAAACTCGCTTTCTCGTAAAAAAATAACAGACCATTGTTTGTTAACAAACCGCCTGTGTCGCGCGATCTAACGAGATCGACGGACATCAGTGATAAGTGTCTGAGATCTGTCGTTTAGATGGCGCTAGAGTCGCTAGAGTCGATCACGATCTCGCCATCAACTCTAGAGCTTTCCGAGATTCAGTCGCATCATGATTTTATTTGAAGTTGACATGGTTAGATAGAATGAACCTTATTATGACTGGTTGAAGTCATATTTTGCGTAACTTGTGTAAACGAATGTGTCATAGTAACGAGCATGGATTTAATAGTGAAATGAAATTGAATTCATCGTAATCGTATTGTTAGTGATTACGATTTTTAAAGCAAAAATTTATTGTTGATTTTAAAAAAATTATTGATCTTTTTTATCGCTAAGCAAGTCATTTTAACGACACTCTTTTTGGTTTAACCTCATATCGTTTTTAACAATCTTAAATCACGTTAATGGAATACTCATGCCACCATACCATCATAATCCAATACGTATTTTTTAAATGAAATATAAACTAAAAGAAGCTGTATTTCTAAAGTCATAAGGATCTCAAATTACTTTACAAACTAATAGCTTTTAACCGACCAAACATGCAATGATGCATGCATGGATTGCAGTCAGAGCCATAAGCTTCCCAAACATTTAGATAAGGGGCTAAAATCTTATTCAAACACTCGGGGTTTAACAAAAATGTCCTTTAATTAAAACTAAAAAGCCTGTTTAAGCATTCAAAAGAGATAAGATTAGAAAAATCTCTAAGAAAAACATTCAAGATGAAGTTTTAGAACTCTACTTTAGATAGATAGGTATGTCAAAGTTGACATGCGCAGAGAGTACCAAAACTTTGATCACGTAATATAAACAAAGAATTTAAATAAACACTTGTACATGCATGGAAAAAGAGCATTCAACAAGGTAAAATTCTATTCAAAACAATTACAGATGCACAAAACAGAGCGACATAAATCTATCGATGCCATTCTAATCTTATAGTTCTAAAGAACATGCCATTACACTCTGCAATACAACAAATCGAACTACTTAACACTTAGAAGTGGTAACTAAATAATAGCCGTACTCACTGTTATCACGCAACAATTACGAAAGCTCCAGTTTATCAGCGGTTATGTAAAACGTCTCGGCTCAGATACTTTCGCTCCAGGCTCCCGCCAAAACCTCACCCCTCGAAGGCACCCCGCACAGCCACTATAGCACAGTCAGTAAACACTCGGTACACAACAGTGTGTTGTCAAGTCCACGCGGAGCCGCGGCGCGTCCGTAGTGCGCCTTCGCCCGTACGGTACTACACACCCGGCCGGCTACCGCGGACAAACCAGCCGCCACCGGCCGTTTTGCCTTGCCCGCGTCCACACACGAAACCTACGAAGCATAGTATAAACCCTATACCTGCCTATAATGGTACACGTTCTTATTGCACGTTTTATCGCATAGCACGAGTCTCAACTTTTTGTAACGACCGGATTATGCGCCTCTAAAACCTTTGGAGTAGATATCGAATATAAAATCTAAGCTTCCTTTATCGACACATACAATTTATGATCTACTTTCGAGCGTGATAGAGTAAATTTTACATGGTAGTAGAGAGGGAAACAAATTGAGTCCGCTGGAAAGTTCATCTGAAAGTTAAATAAGAACTTACGGGAACTTCGACATCTGACGGACGAAGTTCGATGAGTACTTTGAAGACGCAATCTCGAGTTTTACTTCTGACGATCGAGAAAGAACTATGAAAGAAGTAGAAATGAGCTGTTTACTTTATAAGTCTTAAAAAATCTATTCTGCGAAGTAGTTGCGTGATTTGTAGAGGGTGAAACCCCAGCGCAGGCCCACCGACTTGCATGTAATTAACGAAAGGAAGTTTCCTTCTTTTCGGGGTCGAGCGTGACTTACACCCTTCGAAACATTAGAAGTTTTAGAGGTTATAAAGGAGCACGTCAAACCGAAAATCCTTGGCAACAGACAACAAACGCTAATTGCTCCACATAAATCTGATACTACACCAATAAATCAATATCTCTAATCTTAAAATTAGACAAGAACAATTATTTTAAATGGCTATAAAAATAATTTTGTGTTTACGATACTGGAGTATGCCGTATGTAGGACGATAAAAACGTTATATGCATAATGTTATGCAAATTTATGTGGCTCGAGATCACAGTGGCCGCGACTAGACAAGGATCCGTTACGGCATTATTTGTTAGAAGAATAGAGGAAGATTTTGGTCAAATATCTGGTTTATTTTGAGATCAAAAGCTGCGCCGATGCAAGGCGACTCCACGTTCGCGTCCCGACAATGGCTAATCAAAACGCCGTATCTCATTCTGCGGGACCTTGCCTCGCCTGGACGTTACGTTATTTCGATTTCATTTGCCTGCTCGTGCGGCTGTTTTTTAGTTCTTATTGGTCTCCCCGCCTAGAGGTCATGCCTCGATCCCGGGCCTTTGTTACTCCCGGAGAAATATGAGGCCAAGTCGGCAGGCACCATCGAATAAATGGGATTCTTTCCAGCCATATTGAAATATCTTTAGGCGATGCCGAGAAACAGAGAGATTAATTCTCGAATGATGAATGGTGCGCGTAAATCTTGTTTGTAATTTACTGTAGGCTAGTTATCGCTTTGGTCCGTGATGCTATTATGCCTTCTATTTTAGAATATTCGTTTAGTAAGATACGTTTTTGGAGGTAACGAGAAAAAGCATATCATGGTCGATTGTTCCGGTGTCCGTTAGACGGTTAAGTTTTTATTTTTATTTTGGTAAATAAGCGGGGAGAGCCAAGGGGATTTATTTTGTTTTTTTCTAACAAAAAGTAATTACGAGTCACGAGTGCTACAGCCAGTGATGCGGGTGCCTTTAGATAAATTGAATTCTTAGGTGTGAAGATGCCTTCAAGAGTGCGGGGGCGAAACTTTTTAGATAAGAAGACGACTGGTTAGATTCAAAGCACAAGATCAAGCGAAATAATACTGGGAACGGAAAAAATAAACACAAAATACTGTGAATAACAATGATGACTGCTGCTTTTGCTTAAATCTTTGGCAAGTTTCCTTTATATGAGGACATTTTTACCAGCGTCATATCGAAAACAATTGTCAATTTTAATCCTATTCTTATTTCTCGTGTCTACGTATCAACCGTGACCTGCACCCCAATTCTGATGGAATATTGATTGAATGTTAACCAAATCGAGATTGAATTGTGAATTGTATCAAAAATGGCATTTTGAATCAATTGATGGTGGCGCCAGACTATCATCCACCCCACCAACTTCAAACGTTCAGTTAAAGATCGTATCGATATTTGCGGCTGCGCTGTATCTTGTCAACGACTAAAAATTCTTATATTCAAGCCTACAGAAGACTAAAAATTTTAAAATATTCATGCGTAAACGAATATGGCGGTTGCTTATAATACATCGTAAATGTGGTTGAATATATATTTTGAATGAGACGCGAAAATAACTCACAAGACCGTCCAACTGATCGTTCAATCTTCGATGTGTGGAGAGCCGGTTCGAGTAAGTTCTAAAACTCCTTTGATCGAATAATGACAATTGTACGAATCCCTTTCCACACGTATTTTTTTTTTCGAATTTTGTATTGTCGGTTTTTAACAGGTGTGCAAAATTTGAATGAAATCTGAACGTTTAAAGTGGGTCAAAATAGCGTCCAAAGGAGTCGATTACAAACATACAAGTGAAGCTAATTTAAAGCGTATAAAAAACAAAAACATATTATGATGGGCCTTCCCAGAAAGTCGACAACCAAATATACAAATAATTTGCACAGTTTTTGTAACGAATTACGTAACACACAAAAAGTTTCCTAAAACCGTGTAATACTATCTCAGGCAAAATTGCTACACTCTAATCAAACCTAGACCGTTGTAAAGACAGAGTAGTGGTTAGTGGTGCATTAAATTATCAGAGAAACGACAGTTAGGCATGTTACCCGTTTTGAAACACGCACACTTACTCCACTGTTGACTTGGCCTATCGCAGCTCTTTGTGAGACTTACGTGTACAGTAGTCGCAGCGGAAGTAAGAGTCTCGGAAGTTGTCTACTAGTCGCTGCGCAAACTGCTATTTTTGAAGCGCACTCCCAATGTTGAAGATGAAGACAGCATTGTATAACTCCCTCGCTCACTCGCTTACGTTTTTCGCATAATCTATCTCGCTCTTACTTTATGCTGTTTTATCCCACAGCAGTATCTGCGCAATCGTTCACAGAGCCTAACTTCACAAACATATAGATTGGCTGCGACTACTACACACTTGAATTTTATCGAGACGGAGTGAACTGACAGATCGTAATGTCACTTTGTAAAATAATGTCGCACGCGTTTATGTCTGTGTTTAGGTCAGTTTTAGTGTTCAACTATAAACATTAATATTGAAGAGATAAGATTTCTTTAATGAAACGTTTGATCCATGACTTAACGAAAAAGCATTCACTGCTGGCAATTAAAATAAACTCCCCACACGACACGACAGTTAACAAGTTGGATAAAATAAATTACAGTTTTAATCATTGTTATGTATCTACTATCAGTCTACATGTAGCTTTCAGACAATTTCTGTTTTGGCCTAAAATGTATGGCCGATAATGCACGGCCTGAAACAGTTCACTGAATTGACCTACGAATGAACCAAATCGTTTTAACTACTGCAATCTTTATTTCAGGAAAAAGTGGTTATACAGGAATGTCAGCTTACTCCGTCTCGATAAAATATCAATAGTGTGTCTTTAAAATTTACAAAAAGATTTGCCTATTTACGCATCGTTAAAAATATATATATAGCATAAATATTTTTTCGAAAAACAGACACGTAATTTAAAAGTCTCAGTTATTTTATGATTGTTCCGTTTCGTCCTAATACAAATCTATACTTTAAATAAAACTGTAACGGGTCCAAATCTGTACATTGAAGTTTTTTTTTGGAGTGTACTCTGTGTTCGATACTGAAGCCAAATCTTTTTTTTTTGTATGCGTGTCTGTCTGTCTGTCTGTACCTTGACTAGGCATTACGCCGAAACTACTGAATAAATTTTAATAAAACTTGGTATGATTTGAGTTCATACTATGAGGTAGGACATATGATACTTTCATCCCGAAAAATTAGTGGGTTCCTGCAGGATAGGGATTGAAAGTTAATTAAAAGAACACTTACCACGCTGTAACTCCTAGACTGATTTTGATGCAACTTGGCACAGTCATAGTTTATATGATGGGTTAAAATTGAGGATACTTTTTATCCTGAAAAATAAAGGGTTCCTGCGGGATATGAGTCCACAGTTATGTTAAGTATGAAGTAATAATATTTTTCTTCGGATGGTACTCTATATTCGATTCTGAAGCCCAAACTGTTTTAATTTAATGTTTGTCTGTCTGTGTGTCTCTCTGTCTGTCTATCTTTCTGCCTATCTGTATCTCGACCGCGCATCACGCCAAAACTACTGAATGAATTCAAATGAAACTTGGTATGATTTGAGTTCATACTTCGAGATAGGACATTGGATACTATTCATTCCGAAAAATTAAAGGGTTCCCGCAGGACAGAGGTGGAAATTTATTTAAAAGAATACGTACGTAGCACGCTGAATCTAGTGGACAGATGTGGATGCAACTTAGCAGAGTTATAGTTTATAAGATAGGTGAAATTAAGGATACTTTTCATCCTGAAAAATAAAGGGTTCCCGCGGGAACAGGGTCCAAATTCTGTACATTTAAAAAATTGTGAATATTTTTTTGGAGGTTACTCTATATTCGATAATGAAGCCAAAACTGTTTTTTTTTTCATTTTTGTGTATATGTCTGTCTGTATCTTGGCCGCGCATCACGCCGCCGGAACTACTGGATGAATTCAAATGAAACTTGGTATGATTTGAATTCATACTACGAGGTAGGACTTAGGATACTTTACATCCCGAAAAATTAATGGATTCTCGCAAGATAGGGGTTGAAACTTATTTAAAAGAACACATACCACGTTGAAACTAATGGACGGGTTTTGATGCAATTTGGCACCGTAATAGTTTATGTGATAAGTTAAAATTGAGGACACGTTTTATCCCGAAAAAGTAAAGGGTTGCTGCGAGATAGGGGCCAAAGTTATGTTAATTTTGAAGTAATACGTATTTTTTTTTTGAGGGTTCTCTATATTTGATACTGCAGCCAAAACTGTTTTTTAAAAGAACACGTATTACTCTGAAACTACTGGGCGGATTTTTGATCCAAATTGACACAGTCATCTATCTATACATATAATAAAGCAATAGGTACGAAAAAGGCAGTATAAAGAAGATAAGTAAAAATAAGGTCTTGTGTACGTAAAAAAACTACTGAACAAGTACTTAACATTTTTTTGAATCTTTATTTTCTGTCTCTTTGTCTGTACACGTAAAAACTACTGAACCGATTGCGATGCGGTTTTAATTATTAGATAGCTTAGGGTTTGATTTAAAAACTGGTGTAATTGATAACTCAATCCGGTGAGTTAGAAGCCGAGCAATTGATAAAAATGTGTTTGACGG
Source organism: Alsophila aescularia (assembly GCA_946251855.1). Lineage (NCBI taxonomy): Eukaryota > Metazoa > Arthropoda > Insecta > Lepidoptera > Geometridae > Alsophila > Alsophila aescularia. The sequence goes on from OX276383.1 coordinate 42,703,757, forward strand.
CTGAAGAAATTTTGATCAAATGTTGGTATATTGGTCCTGGAATAGCACATTATGGTACTTTGAACCTAAAGAAAAAACCACGCGTGTGAAGCCGCGGGTACACCTAGTTTTTAATATAATAAAATTGGGGTGATACATAGCTCAAGTACAGTCGGCTCTACAATCACGACCGACCTTTCATAAACATTGTTTTGTTTATCTATATATTTACCTGTATGCAAAGCAAGTATTTAATCACACGTTACCAAATGAATTGAGAATTTTTCAGTATTATACATTAATACATTATACATTATTTTTACCAATAGCAATTACTGGTCTTTTAAGATATTTTTTAGGGTTCCGTAGTCAAAACAAGGAATCCTTAAAATTTCGTCATATCCATCTGTCTGTCTATCTGTATATCACAACTATTTTATTCAGTCACTATTACCACTACAAGGTTGACATTTGGCACGAGTATTGAATAGATTTTATAACCGCTACTTACACGACGTGTATTTTTTACTACTCCCTTACATGTAAATTGAAGATGGTTTTATACCGCACCGAGTGTCTCATTGAATAGTTATTTTAAAATTATTATAAAGTTTCCTTGGCAGATTTGTCCTAGTTGGTTCCATTTACGATATATTCGGCTCTAGAGTAAGATTTCAAACTAATTTGAAAAATCTGGGGTACTGGCTGATAATAAGAATTCATTAGCAAAATTATTCTGGCTCTCTAGGGTTTAATCGTTTACGAGCTATAGCCAACCAAGATAACGTATTTTATGCCCGCGTCAATTTTGTTTGCTCAAATAAGATTGAATTAGAGCCATTTTTAACCCAAATCAACTCCCAAAAACGAGCACCATTTCTTACTGTTTATCAATCTAGGGCCAGTACCACTGGCGCATAAAATCAGTGGCTCCGTTCACACTTCATTACTGAGAACGAAAGCGTGCAAAGCAAAGTGTCAAGTGTTGTGGAGCGCATTAGAAAGACATGCGTTACCGGCGAGCGGTGAGCCACCATTGTGAAATCGATTGGAGCTGGCAAATCATCCAGTTAGTGCATGAATACACAGCACGAACAGATAGCGAGTAAGGAAGTACAAGTGATAGACTATCTTAGATAGTCAGTGGAATTATTTATTTGTTAAATAAATTACAAAGCAGATTACATTCACGATTTTCAGTTTGATGATAGGTTTCATGGGCTACTATTTTGGAACAATTGCAGCGTGAGTAGCCGGAAGTCAGTTTATTTGAAAGGGTTGACAAGTCATCATCTGTATAAGCCCGTATTCGTCCACTGAAGAACGTAGGCCTTTCCTTGTGAACGCCACTGAGTCCAATCTTCGGCTCTCCTCATCATCAGGCATCTCGCTATCAACCGCCTTTCGCAAGTCGTCACTCCACCTGGTCGGCGGGTGTCCTACACAAGGTTTGTCTATACACGGTCTCTACTCTAGAACTCATTTACCCCAACGGTTGTCGTTTCTTCGTGTTTTTTGAGTTGATGTGACCGGCCCATTGCCACTTCAACTTACTGGGTGGACAAGTATAATGCACTAAATATTTTAGCGTTAACCTAATTCAAAACTTTGTAATCACATCACATGTAGTGCTTGACTTCAAAAAGATTATCGGAACCTTGCAGCAATGTTTTATAATACTGGTGATGAAAATAAAATCAAGGAATCTTATTTCTACAGCGTGGTTATGGCGTGCTCTTCATTTTATACTCAAATCTACAATGTTTACCTATATACATCGACGGGCCTGTAATAGACTTTCTTCTTCTTCTTTATTGATGGCTTCTGCGGAGGCACTGCCTAACTAGTCAAGTTTAGATTATAAAGTATTGTCACGTCACAGTTAAACTGTCAAAGTCACGAATCAGTAAAATGGTGGACATTATTCCACAGCATAAATAATAGTACTAAGGTTTTATAGAAGTCTGTTGGTTTTACCAAGGAATTTATATGTTACGTTAGTACTCGTACAAAAAAATCCTTGGGTCTTCCTGTAGAGTTTTGAAAATATCACAAAGTGTTGCGTTTTTGTTTTTTTATCCTATTCTCGTGCACGTAACGAACACCTAATGGTTAATATTCCACAAATATCAACTAGTACTAATTGGTAAAGGCATGTGCTGCGCTGAGGCACAGTGTGCGAGTTCGAATCTCGTCCGTGATCTAAATTTTTCCATTACAAAATTATTATATATTTTAAATAGTGTCTACAAATCTAGAACAAACTACAAAAATAATGCAAATATGCGTTTACTTTTAACAGATTTCTAGTTCGTGAATGTACAAGTTTCTTTGGAAAACTCCCACCCTGTTCACCTGCACCCAATTGAATTCAACATGGCTGCCACGCCTGCGCATAGCAGCTGATATGAAAAGTCCTTTATGAGGCTCAATGCCCCGCGGCTGCTGCGGTAGCCCAAACTCAGTACAAAACCGTTTCATGCGCGCGCGCATGCACGTCCTGTACTATCATTGTAGGAAAATTACCGATAAAACGTTTCTACTTAAAAATTACGCTTTAGTTTACAAATTATAAAACAATTGCCAATCAACGTAAGAATGTGTTAAATCGATTATTTTGCTTGAATTTTATTATGATGCTGCCTTACGACTGCTCTCATTTAGCCATGTATACCAACCAACCAACCAACCTCCAATATTTAAATAACAAGCGCACGCCTCGCAGTAAAAGAATCCGTAAAAATATTAACAGTAAATGGCGCATAAAACGAAGGTTACGCCTAAATTTTTAATGGACAAGAAATTCTTAACAAAGTCGCAACAATGAAAAGTTTATAAGGGCCGTGGAGTGTAATGGCGTCGGTCTGTTGAGACTTCTAAGTTTGCTAACAGATTTTCTTCTGTAGTAAACTTACCCTAACCAAACCATATTTTTTTTGTGTCTTGGTTAAAATGCATTTACGCATACCCACCCGCGGCTGGGGGAGGCGAGCGGGCTATGTCGGGATCGACAACAATGTTGCCACTACCGACTGAAACCCCCACGGTGTTTCTACGAGACGCCTAATCCTTGATCCGAACCTAACCATACCTAATCTAATGTCTTCAAGACGTTTTGTACGCAGCTATATCACAAGTTTTCATCTAAAATGTAAGCAGAAAGCACATTATTACAGCTCAAAATAAAAACAGTGCGGCAAGTAAATATGGAAATCTATTCCTGCACATTTTATAATAATAATAAGATAATTTAAAAACATTTAAAAAATGCTTTTATGCAGCAGCCATGTCATGGTAAAACTTCAAACCTGCTATCATAATATAATGCGTTCAAAAAATAGTGTCAGTAACCGTTGAAGAGTTTCATTATCTGGAGTTGTTCCTGGATGATTCAGGTCATGCTTACCAGAAAAATGCATTGTCATCGGAACTGAACCAATGTGCAAATATTCAACTCCGTATCATAAGAGCAAGTGGTTCTAATTCAGCTTGCAAGATTTGACCAAAACAAACGTAATTACAAACATTGCAAGTTAATATAAAGTGCGATGAGTAAGTATGGAAATCAAATACTTCAAAGTTTTTTTTTTTCTAGTTTTTCTATCCCCTTTATGTTTTTATTTATTTAACTTGCAGAAACTACAGAAATGGATTTATTAATTTCATATTGAATGATTTCTTCATCTAATAGAGATATAAAAAATACAATGTACTATTTTTTAAATATGAGCGCCACGGAATTGGCGCGAATTAAAAGTTAATGTGGCTGAAAATTGTACTGCTTACGTTTTATTTATTTATTTATTTAGACGCACAAAACACATTACAATCAAAAAATAATATGAAATAACAAAAATACAGTTTTGATCTGGATTGCAACATAAATACATGTGCGTACAGCTAATCAGAGCAACCATAACAAGCAAGACTGGTACACATACATATATGTTCAAAGCTAGGTTGAGGACAAAGACCTTACATACAATTTACATGGAAAAGATGAATGTAGATATTTTGTGTGTTTTAGATGGACAATTGTGATATTACTTTGTAGTGGAAAGAAAAGCAGATTACAGACACTCTTTCAAGTGACTTCTTGCTGCACTCGTGTTTTTAGAGCCCTCGGTAAAGCTCGGATCCAATCTAACACTCGGTCACTTTCCGCTCGATGCAGTAATCTACTATTCTTCTACTTCTAAAATATGTTTTCATATATATATACGCCCGGCTGGTGAGCTATCGTCGGAGCCATGACAGTGCGGTCAGTGGAAAAACTCACTATGGAAAACACATATCCACAGTTAATGCACTTTTTTTAATAATATAATGTGATCACCATCCCACCACCGCAAATAATATAATGTGATCACCATCCCACCACCGCAAATGCGTCGGTGTGATTAAAACTTTTTGATTGTCAATTCTTTTTACAAATCTAACCGTATGAACAGAAAACTTGTTTCTAAGATATTTACAAATGAGGGTTCCCACTGGATTCCCACGCTCATCTAAAAAGGATAGTAACTTAAAGGTAAGCTTTACTGTTTCTCCAACTCAGATACCAAGTATTTATCGGGGACCAATCCATTTGGACCATAAAAAGATATAACACCCTTTCGATGTCGAGTTCCGAACCCGAAATTTATGGTACGGATACTCAGTTTTTTCTATACTTTTTTGTGTAAGTATTGTTGTTTTTTATTTGTCCGTTTTTTGTAGCAAAGTCAAATCAATAGTAGATTGTACAACAAGTGCATAAAACATTTTTTAGCCGAGACATTTATCCGCCTGAGCCGAAGGCAAGGGTAGAGAAGTTGAAGATTAAATGCCTTGTTTTATAAAAGAGTTATCACACAGAAGAGTTACACTCTGCTTCTCTCTTCGATTGCGAGGAAATGAAACTAATATTTTATACAACCATAAATTTAAATAGTGACTAGGACTTTTATGCAAAAGAGAATAGAACATAAAATGCAATTTTATGTCGTCTGCACCCAGCATTAACAAGAACTTTATCTACACTCATATCGTAAAATCCGGTTTATGAACTCAAAAATGGTGGCATAATAACATACATTACGCACGGCACGTCTCTAATAAGATTTTTTATTTAATTAGAACACTATTTTTGAACTTAACGATGTTGTAATATATTTTTTTTATCATTAAAGCACCGGTAGACTCCGCACCTACGAAGGTTTTCGTCATTTATCATCTACTAGCTTTCCCGTCCACGACTTCGTCCGCTCGGACTACAGTTTATCGCAAAAAAAGCATCCTATGTTCTCCTATGATATTAGAAACCAATGCAAAATGCTGGTGAAGTTTATTGACAGACTTGTTATTTCGTTTCCCGGCTCCTTAGAGACAGTAATCAACGCTTTCCAGTTTTCCCGTGAAAACTTATAATTTTCCGGGATAAAAAGTACGCACGTAATCCTACGTTTTATTCTAGGGTATAAGCTATCTCCATTCCAAATTTCATCAAATCCGTCCAGCAGTTATCGCGTGAAAGCTCCCCAAACCAACAAACAAACAAACAGGCAACTTTTCACTTTTATATATTGGTATGGATGGCGGGGCGTGTTAGACCGTATGCGCGCGAATTCGCTGTGGACTAGATTTTGGCTCCATAATTTACTTTACATTAGTACTTAACCAATTTTATGTGATTTATTATGTTGATCAAATGTTTTATCCTAATTAAAAATGTGACAAAGATGTGTTAAACATGTGAAAAAAGTGTTCGTGAGGAGAATTTGACTCCACCTGACATCACGGAACAGCAACATGACGAACTAGCTTTTACCAGCAAAATCAAGAAAAGATTACGACTTTATTAAGTTTCTATTGCATGAGTGTAGATAAAGCAGTGAAACGGCACATAACTAGGTATTAAAACATTAGAGTGATACTATTAAATAATTCGCCTGCGGCTCGTGTTTTAATTCCCCTCATTATGCAACACATTATTAAATAGAAAGAAAAGAAGAAGTCAATTAACACTAAATTCGTATAAAATCTATCAAAATCCATAAAAAAAAAAACGATTGATGCTTGATTAAGGTTAACTTATATTTAGGAGTGCGGCAATGTCAATTAACTGTGTCTAAATCCACACAAAAAGAACAAGTTGATGTTTGATAAGGGTTTACTTACGTTTATGAGCGTGGCAGTAATCACTGCCGCAGATTAAATTCCTGTAACCTCTATCAAAATCCACACAAAAAGAACAAGTTGATGTTTGATAAGGGTTTACTTACGTTTATGAGCGTGGCAGTAATTACTGCCGCAGATTAAATTCCTGTAACCTCTATCAAAATCCATACAAAAAGAACAAGTTGATGTTTGATTAGGGTTTACTTACGTTTATGAGCGTGGCAGTAAACACTGCCGCACATTAAATTCCTGTAACCTCTATCAAAATCCACACAAAAAGAACAAATTGATGTTTGATTAGGGTTTACTTACGTTTATGAGCGTGGCAGTAATCACTGCCGCACATTAAATTCCTGTAACCTCTATCAAAATCCATACAAAAAGAGCGATTTAACATGATTAGGGTTTCACTTACGTTTATGAGTTGGGCAGTTAGCTACATAGACAGTCCATTTAAATTGAGATACATTTTCTTGTTCAATAGGTTCAGTTTGACTATGATCTACATCAACCGGAAGACGTCCACAGCTGGACATAGGCATAGGAATATGTGGCTTGTCCATTGCCACTTCAATTTGGTAAGCTATCTAAATATATATCGGTAAAACAAAGTCGGATAAGTTACACCAGTTATAACTCAAAAACTACAGGACCAATTTTTTATGATCTTTTATATGTTGAATTTGTCTCCACCCCAAATAGCAGCATTACTATTAAAAACATCGGAAAAATTCACGAATAAAATATAATGATTCATTTTCTCATACATTTTGTATGGAACGGCTTCATAAATTCTATTTTCTTTGCAAATTCTATGTAAGTGACAGGTGTGGTATGTAAGGAACAGAGGTGAAAGTGATATCTATATTTATTAAAATGAATTAAGGGGGGTTTGTGGGGGATCGGGAGTTGTTGGTAGAGGTTTTAGAGGAGACCGGAGTGGGGAGAAGGTTGCAAAATTTACGTATGTGTGCAAATTTAAGTACATGTGCAAAGTCGCGGGGCTAGTGACTTATTTATTAGTGAGCTTTGTGTAATTTTAACTACCATCTCTCAAAAACGGCGAAAGAAAGGAAAGAAGGGGGGAGGGGGGGGAGGGGGGATAGGGGGGGGGGGGGAGGGGGGGAGGGGGGGGGACAAATTTGTACACTTTGCAAAGCCACAGGGCGCCAATAATCTATACTTATATTTAGCAACAAAAAGTATGGGTTTACATAAACTAATGGGTTTTTTAAATTATTTTTTATTTCAGTTTTTATGTTTGCGCAGAATTTAAAAACAACAGGACCGATTGAAATGCGGTTATTAAGGCTGGACAGCATAAGTATTAACTTAAAACTGGTATACATTTTTTTCAATCCAATGAATAGATGCCGAGCAATCGGTAAAAACAATTCGACGACTGAACGAAAAGCATATAAGTGTTGCACTTTATAGATAATTTTGATCCTGTAATAACACATCGGATACGTTTTCTCCAACAAAAAAAAATATACGCGGGCAAAGCAGCGGACACAGCTAGTAACATTATAATCTATGATGTGGTTTAATGTGATGGATGTGATATATACATAGCTTTAATAAAGAAACAAAAACTACTCAAGAACACTTCAACCAGTTTTTCCAAGGAATAGCTTCATTATTACCCGAGTTGCTTATCCTTGAGATACCGACACCAGCGGCGAAATGGAATCCATTAAGATAGGTCAGGCGATACGTCCGAGAGCTACATTCTACAGAGCTATCTTTCAAGTCCTTTTCTAGCTACACTGGATTGAAGAACATTTCTTTGTAGGTATCTTTCTGAGATATTGATGAGAACCTCCGATCTAAAAGTGGTAAAGGTTGGATTGCTTAAGAAGATTATAATTCAAGTTCTATAAGAAAAAACATGCCTGTGACGTTTTTTGTTTCCCGTTCATTACTTGATAAATGATGGGCTATGAAGAAATTATTAAACTATTTAGGAACATGATTTTGACAGTAATATCTACGACTGAATAAAAATGGAAACACGCTGCTTATAAACTCTAGATTAATTTATTTTAGATAAAAAAACACACATTAAACATTTCTATTGATAAAACTACTGTAGCACTAATTAATTATGTACAAATATGTACGCTACAAATAAACCAAATGAAAACTGATCTAGAACTGATATAAAAAAACTGACTGCATATCAAAATAACTTGCGATCAAGTGCTAGTTCAGAGGCCACTTCGATTTAAGTCTCCTGCCTAACCCTTCGTGTTTTTTCCCTTAATAAATTAACGCCTAACTTAAATTATTTTGATATGCAATTATATTTTTGAAATTACGATACTATATTTTGTTGTTATAGTTTAAAAGACTAAAAAATTGAAAATAAATTTTAATAGTGTAAATAAGAAAAAAAAGTTTTATATAAAAAAAAACGATTTCAATAGTTATTCAATAGTTATAAATATTTCATTGACAGATACGAGAAGCACTCCACGCTTTTTTTAAATAAAACATTTTTTTCTTATTTACACTATTAAAATTTATTTTCTATTTTTCAGTTTGGTTTTATATATAAAGCGTGTTTTTAGTTTTTTTAAACTTTTTTTTTTTTTTTTTTCGAATTATTGCATTGTCATCGGTCTTTGACAGGTGTGCAAAATTTGAATGAAATCTGACCGTTTAAAGTGGGTCAAAATAGCGTCCAAAGGATACAAACATACAAACATACAAGTGAAGCTAATATAAAGCGTATAATAAAAAGACTGGGCTTTCTGGTGTGCAGTTAAATCCTACCTATTTATTTTTCTTTCATTCACAATTCAAGGTCTACATTTTAATTCACTTAAACAGCCCATACGTCTTTCTGAGATACATCTGCGATAGTCCCTTGTTCTTGTTACCTGTACTACATAGTTGCAAAATGTGAGAAGTCACGCAATTTAATTTATTGAACAAGATTGGTAGGTATTTTACGTCTTAGGTTTAGTAACTTTTACTCCTGATGCTCTGTAAGTAAAATAGTTTGAAAACGAATTAAGTACCCATTAAAATTCAATATAAAAGCAATGGTGGCAGCTGCCGGCAAATTGATACCCATTTATGTAATACTTCTGCACTAGGAGTGGACTTTTAGGTAGCATTTTTTACAGGTTATCCTGGACTTGCGGATAATAAAACGGTGAATGGCCTCTGGAGTTGATTAGGTACTATATGTTTCCACTTGCCGATCATGAAATCACAAGAGGACGCGTCGGGTTAATATATGACTTGCCACTTTTCTGTCAACTTCGTAGATAATCTATTTATTTTAAGATTTAATTTGAAAAATTAAAATTATCCTACTATTAAATTAAAATATATGCGAAAGTATGAGTAAATAAGTTTATTCGTAGCTCTGTAACGTAGTGCGGAGTTTGATAAAACTTGATAAAATATATATACCTACTCTAGCTAAATCCTGAAATAACACATAGGATACTACTACCCGGGTGAAGCCGCAGGGTGCAGCTAGTTTATTATAATTGTGAAAGCCATCGAAGTATGCTCTACTTTTGATCATTTCTATCCTATGGCATAGTTAAGTAGGATATTTATTGACTCTCACCTGGAGTAGAAACAGTTACCAACTTCGAAGTGGTGCGAAAAGCCTAGAACTATTTTATGTTTATAGTATTGAACCAGTAAATAAGTAGCTACAATGTGCTTTATGTCGTATAATTTACCCATGGTTATTTACCCATGGTTATTTACCCATGGTTATTTACCCATGGTTATTTACCCATGGTTATTTACCCATGGTTATTTACCCATGGTTATTTACCCATGGTTATTTACCCATGGTTATTTGCTACCACTGACTTTGCTATTGCTTAGTTGCATTGTGCCAGCGCGACAGTTAAAGCTTATGGGCTTTGAAAATCTTTACAATTATTCTTCAATTCTAGGGAAACTGAAATACACCAAGTTTGAAGTAGAAACAGGATTCCTATTTTTCATAGATCAAGCTCTAAATGGGCCTGCTCTGATGAGAACCCCCTGAAATCGAAAAGAGATGGTTATAGGTTTAGGGTTGTATATATGTATGTATCCGTCTGTCTGTCTGTGGCATCGTAGCTCACAAACGAATGGAACCATTTTGATACGGTTTTTTTCTGTTTGAAAGCTGATTTGTTCAAGATGGTTACAAATTTTATTACGATAGCAAGTTCAAAAGCAAATTAAAAAATAACTTGGTTCAAATGTCCTGTTGGTTGATTCCTGATGTGACACGCGTTTCGGATACTTAAAAAAAACGGAGTATAAATAATAGTAGGTATTACCAAAAAGTAGAAGTCATTTGTGCGGGGCCGACGATCGAATCTGGTGTCACATAAACCGCTCGCCACTAAAGATTTTTTGAATTTTTTACTCTAGTACGAATAAAAAAAAAAAATTTAAGCTTCTCTCTTCTTGCTACCTTCATCAAAATGCAGTTGAATATTAATGAATCCACAAGCAGATTCCCGTTGCAATAGTTTCTTTGGATGCCCCATTGTTTCTCTGAGACCATCCTCAAGAGGAGAAACGTACATAGTCTGTTGATGCAATTGTTTTATATTTTTGTAATACTTACAACTGCGTCTCTATCATTGCTTATAACGACATTTTCTTGCTCAGGGGACTATAAGTCCTATTATAATATGTTAAGGGTTAAAGGGTTGCAGTAAATATGATGAGAAAGGACTGTTTGGGTTAAAGGCTAAGACATTTAGAGGCATTGAAGTTCTTAGTTACCGTGGGCGGTATCGTACTGGCCACGATATAAAATGTACTTTCTTATAAACTTTTCTAGATGCTAGACTTGGGAGATGTTCCCCATAAAAAAGAGTAAAACGAAACATTTTATTTTAAGTTTATTACAAGTTGAGAAATGTGGTGACTGAGCGGCAAAATGTGTCCCTTTCAATCCAGCAACACTGGGTTAGATCTTTGGACCGCACCAGCTGCTTGGCATAGATAGACACAAGACGTTTTAATGACTTTTAATAATGTTCGTGTAGATAGTCAACTGCACATTACTCCGTACTCAGTCTGTTGACAAAAGTCGCAATGAGTGCATTTGATTATTGCCATTTTGGCGCTGATAGCAGTAGTTAGCGTCCACGGAACTAACGTATTTGTACATTTTAGTACCATGGACGCTCGGTGGGGCGCTTTGAATCAGCACAAACGAAAGTATGACATATTCATAGCGATCAGTAGTCTGGAGCCATTGCCGTGGACGTACATACATAGTTCTACCGACCAACTCTGATAATCCATATTCCGTCAAATTTTGTGTAGAAATACCTCGTGACTCAGTAGTCTGCACATCGAGTGTGCGAGCATGATCATCAATTTCTTATAGACTTCCTTCCGCTACTAGTATAGTGAACAAAGTCAACAGACTGTACATTATATTTGCTTTAAAAGGATAAAAGATTTGTATAAATTCTTGTAAGGAACCTGGGTATCTTCAAGTCTAGAGTGAGTTCTAAGCAAGCATGCTTCATATCGGCTGATATCGCAGTCAAATGGTTTCCTATCATGCCTTGACTATTTTATTAATCTACTATTATTTTCCCCGGCATTTCGTCACAAAAATATATTAAAACTTTAAGATTAATTTTATCAGCCTCCATCCCTCACTTTTACTAGTGGATTCAAATCTACCACAGTATTTTTTCACACAGAATAGGCAGCAGGTAAAACTGACGTCGATTTACAGAGGAACCATTTCCAACGTCATAATTGTTTTCACGTATCGTTTATTCCCTGTGGGAACTCCGACGGGAAAGACAACAGGATTTATCGGATTGTCGTGCTACTGCAGGATTAGCATGTGACTCGACGCGTAAACGGTTTCCTGAATCTTAAACCCGAGGAGATAACTGAGTTTAAAATGTATTAGAATGCAACTTTGTTACCTTCAGCGTACAATTATATGCTCTGTGCTTCAGCTTTCAAGTTATTAATTAAATTGAAGAACATATAAAGTAAAGCAAGTATTTGACGGCGTTACCTCTACTCAGACTTGAAGACACCCAAACTGCTGATATCGAGAAATAAAAACCTAATGTTTTGTCTTAGCATCATCATTATAATCATCATCATCATCACCAACCTGCATTAGTCCACTGCTGGACATAGGTATCTCCCAATGCACGCCACTAAGCCCAATCTACGACTCGTACTACTAAGGACGATCTCATGTTAAGTACTACTGCCAGTTACTTTGATCAGGTTTCGCTCCTTCAGGCCTCCTCACTATGTTTGCCTACAAATGGTATCCGCTCAAGAACTCGCCTACCCCATCAGTTATCGGTTCTAGGTAACCAGCGGCCCTTTGCCCCTATAATTTGCTAATTGTATGAGCTTTAGCGGCGACTTTCGTTCCATCCCGTGCCACCTCGTTTAGATCCTTTAGTTTCACATTGCTTGTTTCATAATTCACTAAGCGACTGTATATATTGTCCAATAAAAAGTGATTTCTCGTTTTGTTTGTTTGCGGAACAATGAAACGAAGACTCATACACCCATTAGCCGGCCTCCGGCATCAGATAAGCATACTTTGAAGTTTGTTCGACCATGTTGTACCTAAGTGTTGACATATAACGGTTTGCTTATGCGCAAGAATCTAGAGGATTCCCATATTATCTCGTACTAGCGGTGCCCGTGGAATTGCTCACGTGGTCTTTTCTATGCGTTAAAAGTTAACCTATGTGTTATTTCAGGACCAAAAGTTCCTATTGTGACGAAGTTATGCTGTTTCATCAACGTTACAACCGCATTTCATAGTTTAACACTGTGCGCTGTCCACACACATTTTTCACACTTCCATTCTCAAATTCAAATAATTCTATCGCAGCCTTCATTGTTACTCGCATTCATATTTTTAACTCATTAGCTCGCTACGCCTGGTGCAGTAAAGACTTATTGTCGACTAGCTGTGCCCGCGGCTTCGCTCGCGTGGTCATTTCTCTAGGTTTAAAAGTACTCTATGTGCTATTCCAAGACCTAAAATAAACATTTGATCAAAATTCCTTCAGCCGTTAAAAAGTTTTTTATCGAATGCTCGGCATCTAATCATTGGATTACGATACCAAGTACCCCAGGTCTTGGTCAAACCCTAAGCTATCCAACACTGAAAACTGCATCGCAATCGGTCTAATAGTTTTTACGTGATGCGCGAACAAACATACAGACAAACAAACAGACAGACACGCATCTTAAAAATGTTTTATTCTTGATCAGTAGCTCAGTCCAATTTTTTAAAATTATCCTCTTTGAACAGACGTTTACGTTATTATTGCCTATAGCTGTGCCTGCAGCGTTGCTCGCGTGGTAGTTTTTCTGGGATATAATGATCCTTTGAGTTATTCCAGTACCAAAAGTACCAATACAGGTACCTACCTACATGTGTTAACAACTTTCAGTGGCGATCCGACATGGTCGTGATAGGTTAGAAGACGAATACGCGAGCGAAGCGTAGCGAAGCGTAGCGAGCATAAAGCCCCATTATAGCTAAGAACCATCTCGTTTACCTCAGCTTTGAAACAAAAACCCTCAGTTAAGTTGGTCCATTCGCTTTGAAATATACGATTCTCACCCCCCCCCCCCTTTTTTAACTCAACTCCTCCCCCCCTCCCATACAGCAAAGAAACATGATGAACCATCTCGATCACATCCGTTTTAAAACATTAAAAACTGCATCAAATTTGGTCCATTCATTTGGGAGCTACAAACTTCACCATATAGCGTAGCGAGCATAAAGCCCCATTATAGCTAAGACTAATCTTGTTTACCTCAGCTTTGAAACATAAAAAACCGCAACTAAATTGGTCGATTCGTTTGAAAGGTACGATTCTCACCCCCCTTTTCTCGCCCCATATAGCTAAGAACCATCCCGATCACATCAGTTTCAAACATAAAAAATCGCATCAAAATCGGTCCATTTGTTTGAGATCAACGATCCTAATCCCCATCCCTATCCCCCCCCCTCCTCCCTCCCATAATAGCTAAGAACCATCTCGTTTACCTCAGCTTTCAAATATAAAAAACACGCAGCTAAATCGGACCTTTCGTTTGGAAGCTACGATTCTCACCCCCTTTTCTCGATAACAGTATTTGACGACAAGTTTCATTAACAATAGAAGAACAGCTTAGTACATTTTAATAAATACGATAAAAACAAAGTTAACCAATCCATATCGATCACTCGTTTAGTTAAATCGATACAGATAAATTACATAATTTCTTTGCTAAAAATAAAACATATGGACGCGAATACGCCAAAAAAATCAGTTAAAATTCTGCCATTGTTCGTTAATAATTTTATTATAAATGCCAAAAAAAGTAAAGTATAGTAAGTAAGTAAAGTTTTAGATTTGATGTAAGAGTTTATTGCCGCTGATTTATTTAGTCGAATAACATAAATATTCCAAAATTTTGAGCGTAACGAGTCCTCCTTCCATTGACTAATCATGTTCCTGTAAATACATTAAGTATATTATGTTAAAGTTCCCTTGAAATGGTGTAACAACCCTCGCGGTAAATTTTATCAAAATTCGTTCATCCGTCAAATAGTTTTTTATCGATTGCTCGGCTTTTACTCATCGGATTGAGATACTATGTACACCAGATTTTAAGTAAAAATCTAAACTATCTATCAGTGAAAACTGCATCGCATTCAATTTATAAGTTTTTACGTGATGCGTGAACAGACAGACAAACAGACACCTATTTTTTTTCTTTTTTCTAGCTTATTTTAAGTCCTCCAGCCCATTTTTTTTTAAATTATCTTCAATGCATAGACTTTTTCTTAATTACTGCTTTATTAGCAATAGATTGTAAGTGTAGGTATAAATAGAAGATAGATGCTGGTCAGGGCGCCCAAGATACTGGCTTTGCCTAGTTTGGGGCCCGTTGCAAATTCTAATGTACATACCTACAACCACCTAAATGTTAAGTTAAATTTTATTGTTCAATCTCCACTGTTTTGTAATGTGTACCTACTATTATTTTTGATAATAAATTATTCTTATTCTTATTCTAGATAAAAATAATCCTTTTCAAACGTAAACCTATTTATCTTCCACATTGCATTTCTGCTCAATAAACCCCACATCATCTTTTATAGCCATATAACTATAAAAAGTAAGTTTCTAAAACCAAAACCCGACTGAAAAATCCCGCTCTTAAAAGTATGAAACAAGAAAATATTCTCATCTGAAATTGTTATGTACAAACTATTTAATATTATGTTCAAAGGATAGCCGTGGTCATATTACATTTTGCTCTAAAGCTTATGGTCGCTTACTACTATTAGAATGTATTGTTTTCTTAGGGTATGTGGCATACGACCTCGGCTTTACCACACATACTCGTACTTATATACATACCGGTCAAAATCATATGCCTGCCGTTTGTTTCGCCATAGTCGGGTAAAAAGTAGTCAAGATAGGACTTTCATTAATAGGACATCAATCCCGCAATAAATTTTCCCTACCAAATGACACGCAGTCCTCATATCGAAAAGGTCAGCTGAGCCCTGGGGTCACACTCGAATTGCTGGAAAAATCAACCGTCGCAAACACGATGTGCAAACAAGCTGGCCGATATTGAAATCAGGATTCTATTTCGTAGTCGCAAATCAAAAAGACGTTTTTGGCCTATATTGGCGCAGCCTGGGAGCTAGCGATGTTAAATTGGCACATATCATGAAATTTTGCATGTAAAAAGAGTTTATTATTTAATTTCTTATTTTAATGTTTTATGTAATAGTAGAAACTTGTGTTTTTGTTATCACATTTACTGGTTTTTTTTATATCATTATTTGAAGCAAATTGCTATTTATTTTGATTCAAATAATTTATTCTGTGTTGTGTTCTGTGAGAATACAAAATAGGAATAAATTAAAAAAGTGTTAAGTATGAATCTAGTGTCAAGATTTTCTAAATACAGACAAAATAAGTACAATAATATAACATTTTAAATAAAAAAAATATGCTCTAATATGCGTCTTTTTTATATATATATTTTCTTGCATTGTTGTCGATTTGTGAGCTAACCTGAAAGTTTCAGCCGGATGGCTAATCGGGAAGTTCTCGTAATTTGAGTTGCAAGATTCCAGTATAAAAGCTTTTAAAAAGAGATTGTGCGGTGAAAAATAAAAAGATGGACAAAATCTGCAAAATAAGTTAAAATAACTAGCTTAAAAGCTAAAAAACGCGCCTGCCCTGCCAAAAAAGAGCTTTTGTCAATAAATTATATACTGTTGGAATGTGCTTATTAAGGCCTTCAATTTGATACCCATGTTGTAAAATTATAAGTTTTTCTTCGTATTTGATAATTTAGCCATACTGAATTATAGACGCGACACTGAAAGTTTTCAAAAAAAAAAAAATGTTACTCGGGGGGATGAAGGGATTCTAACGATACCTCATACGTCTAAATCTGTTCAGGCACTTAAAAAATTATGGTGTATTAAAGTAGTAGTATGAAGTATTAAAAACACTCCTTTTTTGGGCAGTCGTGTTATATATAAGCTTGCAATAAAGAAACTGCCTATCAAACCTAACTTTTAGGATCTAAAACTTCGATTTGTGCCAAATAATTTGTCACCTCAGATGAATGGTCATACGAAGTCAACATTTTCGTCCCAAGCTCCTCACCCGCGAGAGTCGTCGACGCAAATTGTAAAAGCTTTTTCCATTACGACTGCGTACAAAGCCGTACTCGAAACTGTTTGACCCAAATACATGGCGCTGGAATCAGGATGAGCCTCGTCTTTGGATAAGCGCCGTCGAATGCAATTTTCAGGTAAATGATGTCCTACTTATATTAAGTAACTGGGTGTATGAGGCGTAGAAATGAAAATCTATACATGTAATAAAGCAATATGTACGAAACAGTCTGATCAAAAGAAGATAATAACAAAATGGTCTAAGGTACATAAAGTATGCCACTGAACGAGAATATAACATTTTTTTAAATCATGTCTGTTTGTCTGTATGTTTGATTGTTCATGCATCTCGTAAAAACTACTGGACCGATTGCAATGCGTTTTTCACTGTTGGATAGCTTAGAGATTTACTTAAAAACTGGAGTACTTGATATCTCAATACAATTAGTAAGAGCTGAGCGATCGATAAAAATATTTTTGGCGGCTGAAGGAATTTTGATCAAATGTTGGTACGAGTATATTGGTTTAAGTCCTGGAATAACACATAGAGTTATTTTAACCTACAGAAATAACCACGCGTGTGAAGCCTTTTTTCACACGCGTGGTCATTTAAAGGTTTACACGGATAGTTTTTCTTGCGTTATAATGATATGAATAACAGAATTCTCCATGTGGTTTGAGGTATGTTTACAAGATTATTGGTTATTGGATTCGTGACAGGGTTTTGGGACATGATGTCCACTATCAAATAACCCAGTAATATATTAGGCAAAAGTCAACCATTTTCATTATGTTTGAAAAATTGAAGGATCCGAAAAGGTAATCCGAAAATCCCTCTCAAAACTAAAACTCGTTTGAAAATCTCTGGTCAGTTGTGAATTATGGCTATAATGAACACTTATACAACTGTACGTATTGTTTTATAGCAATAATTATTCAAACAAACCACTTTAACCCATTCTTAAAATTCTCCGACATTTTGTTTAATGTCGCATAGTTTGTTATTTGGATCCATAGCTACCAAAAAAAAAACTGTGTTGGATAGGTGTTAGTATGTAGTTGTTTTTTAAATAATCTGCAGTTTAAGTAACTATATGTCTTTTTGAATAAAATCAGATTTTTTGTTTAAGAACTTACACAAATCATCAAACTTGTTTAGTTTTAGACCCCTGATTCAAAAAAGTGTGCAGATTATTCGTATTTTATTATACACAATTCTTTGTTACTGTTTTCTCAACCTAAAAAAAACATTTCTTGCAATGACTTTTTTATTATTAATTGTGATGGTTGCCTATCCGTCAATTAAATATGATTAAAACGGCTAAAAAAACTCACGAAAAAGAAGATCGGAAATACTCCGACCAGTTTCAGACTATTTTGAAGTCCTTCGCGAAGCCTTCCTTTTTGAAGCGCTACGAACGTCAGCACGCAACTCAACACAACTCGCAACTCGTCGCGGCTTGTCACTCGCGTTAGTTTTCAAAATCAAATATCCGTCAATTAACAAAAAATTATGAAATAAATAATACATATCTCGAAAATGGTTGACTTTTGCCTGATGCATTACTGGGTTATTTGATAGTAGACAGTATGTCCTAACACCCTGCCACGGGATCGTGACCAATAACCAATAATCCTGTATTAGATAATAATTATGAGATCCTGCAAAGCAAGGTGGATATATTATTTTATTTGCGTAGGTTTGTTTGATCATCACCAAGAAATTAATAGTAAATGCGTATATTCGGTACAATTCACACCAATTACCTAGCCCCAAACTAGGATACCCTGGACTATGTGTACTAGACAACGGTTAAACAACATAGATATGAATATTACATCTATGACTCGGAATCAAACATTTCTGCTCATCACACAAATGATTGCGCCTTGCAGGATTTGAACCCACGATGGTTGACTTCGCTGTCAGTGACACTAACCACTCGGCCAACCGGTCGTCATGTATTCTTCCTTTGTCCGTATATTTAGACTTTCTTTCCTATCCTTTACCACAAAATACTAAACTTTTACCCTCCCATCCTTCATTTCCCTTCTTACTCTATTTTTTCTTCCTTCATTTTCTGTTCCTTTCCCATTTTCCTTTTCCCTTATATTAGTTTTTGTCTATACAGGAAATATTTTATCGAATAGATCTCAATCATAACAATATTATGGTAGATTTCCCCACCATACCTCATCCAGCTGCCACTCAATATAGGCGCCGCCGGTTCCACGATAATACAACCTAATGCCATTGAAACGACAATCGTCTCGCCGTATTTGGCTATGACAGCTGACGACAGCGCGCTTTTCAAAATTGATATGCTGATTTTGATAGTAAGTACTAAATTATGCACGTGGCTTAGATAAATATTTAGACATTAGAATGTTGAGCTCGCCTTGACTTGGTTCTAATGATTTGTGATTAGTTTGGAAGAAAACTAAGTCAGGTAAACCCAAATAGCTTTACCTAATACTGGCGTGATATTATCACATTAAGGATACAAACAAATATTCTTTAGATACAAATTATACAGATTATAAAAAACTGATCAAGTGCGTATTAAACACGCATGGAGATAGGTTTCTGTTTCCCAGGATCCTAAGCTACCTAACTATGAAAACCACATTGTAGTCGGTTCAGTAGTTTCTAAGTATTATAGCAACAAAGTTGGTCTAACTTGGTCTCGTAAACTAACTCTAGATAGCCGTAAAATTTTGTTAGTAAATTCGTATTAAGAGCCATAGATTTAAAAAAAAATATATAAGGTTATCTTTGTATAAGGCCGTCCGCGCCGTTAAGAGGGCTCCTGCGACGACGGAGTTCACTGTAAATTGGTGATGTCTACAAAAAAGGCACCGACAAGCGTAAGTAGACCTAACGAGTCTACGCACGGCGGGCAACAACGTGCGGCCAGAGTTTCGCTGGTCGGTGCCTATTTTTGTATAAATAATCACCAGTTTAAAGTGAGCTCCTCCGTCACGGGATCCCGCTTAACGGTGCAGACTGCCTTATAGTGGGAGACACGCAACTCAAGCAAAACGGACACTTTAGACCGTCTAACCGTCTTTACCAAAAATTCGTAAGACAGACATGGCGAAACTATAAGGGTTCCTTGTTTAACTACGGAACCTTAAAAACAAAATACGCCCAGGTATAGTCATGACATGGGCAATGAAAAGTTTAAAAGTCAAAGTCAAAGTATTTATTGTAAGCTAGCTGCGCCCCGCGGTTTCACCCGCTTGTATTATGATGATGGATGATGTAAAGTAGCCTATGTGTTAATCCCGGATATATATCTATCCAAGTATCAAATTTCATCCAAACCCGTTTAGCTTTTTGAGCGTGAAGGAGTAACAAACATACAAACACTTCTAAAGATAGATGGCGGTAATCGCTTTTTATGAATTGTATGACGTTTTGTTTGGACTGTCAGTTCTAATACAAACAATCAAACAAACACACATAAGTACAACCCAAACACATAACCCTCCGTATAGTCGGGTAAATGAAAATATACGCGTAGCAACCAAAAACCTCAAAGAAAAATTAATACGATAAACTGAAAGAGACATCTAGGCGGGCGGAATCTGACGATGACTGACCCTGGATGCAGTTCTGCGTCGCAAATACAAAGTTTTTCTTTCGATAATACAGTATTCATTTTTAAAACTTTAAGCTCTGCCTGTTTACGACCACTCCTCTGATTTATAATATTAGTCATCATCGTCATTATGTCAGCCTTTATAAGTCCACTGCTAAACATAGGCCTCCCCCAAAGAGCACCATGACGAGCGATCTTGTGCCGCCTCCATCCGCCGACTTCCTGCGATGTAGTGGCGTTCTCGGAGGCCGTGGCGATCTCGGCTTAGAATAAGACCCCTCCCAATCCTCCCGTGGATGTCGTAAGAGGCGACTAAGGGAATACACACCGGAAGATGGGCAGCAGCGTCCTCCGAGCACATATTTGTAACACTGCGGTCACCAATCCGCCTGCCAAGCGTGGTGACTAGGCGACTATGGCACGTAAAAACTACTGGACTGATTGCGATGCGGTTTTCACTGTTGGATAGCTTATGTTTTGACTTAAAAGCTGGGATACTTAATATCTCAATCCGATCAGTAGCCGAGCAATCGATAAAAATATTTTTGTTGACTGAAGGGATTTTGATCAAATGTTGGTACTAATATTGAAGGTTGGTAAACTTTTAACCTATAGAAATGACCACGCGTACGAAGCCGCACGCATCAGCTAGTACTTTTAAAAAAGCAATATTTTTCTTCTATCTGTACTTATAATAAAGCAGTATGAATCTAAAGATCTGTTCAATGAAGATATTTTAAAAATATATGGTCTAGGGTACTTAAAATTAGCTAAGAATAATAGCAATCGTTAAAAAACTATTTGACGGCTGAACGAATTTTGAAGAAATGTATTGGCTACTTTTAAACGAAATGAGCACGCGTGCAAAACCGTGGGTACAGCTAATACTTATAATAAAGCAGTAAGTACCAAAAAAACTGTATAAAGAGAATAATTTAAAAAAAAAAGGTCTATGGTATGGTATAATAGGCTACTTACTGAACAAGAATATAACATTTTTTTTAAAGCTTGTCTTTATGTTTGTTCACCACGCATCACGTAAAAACTACTGGATCGAATGCGATGCGGTTTTCACTGTTGGATAGCTTAGGTTTTGAATTTAAAACTGAGGTACTTGGTATCTTAATCCAATGACTAAACATCGGAGATTTTTATCGATATCTCGGCATTTAGTATCGCTTTGAGAGCTGAACGAATTTTGAAGAAATGTGGTATATTGTACTTTAAAGATACTTTAGGTCCTGGAATAACACGTATGGGCTACTTTTAAATCAAATGACCACGCGGTAAAGCAGTGGACACAGCTAGTCTATCTATATATATATCTATCTGTCTATACTTACGAGTGTAATAAGTAATCGGAACGAAATAATCTGTAAAAAGAAGATAATTTATTGGACTTAAAATAAGCGAATGAACATGAATATAACATTTTTTAAAACGTGTCTGTTTGTTTGTTAGTTTCTTTGTTTGTTAAATTTGTTTGCCTGTATGTTTGTTCGCGCATCACGTTAAAACTACTGGACCGATTGCAATGTGGTTTTCACTTTTGGATAGCGAAGGGTTTGACTTAAAAACTGGGGTGTTTGGCATCTCAATCCGATGAGTAGAAGCCGAGAAATTGATAAAAAACTTTTTGACGGGTGAAGGAGTTTTTATCAAATGTCTAAATTACATTTACGTGTTGCACGATCAAACATACAGACAGACAACAAAATGTTATATTCTTGTTCAGTAGCTTTAAGTAGGACATTAGACCATTTTATTTAACTTCTTTGTACAGACTTTTTCGTACTTATTGCTTATAGTATAGATATTGCAATTTTTGCAAAGTATAGTTAGCTTAGCTACTTCTCAAAATTTTCAACACGTGAATGACCAATGAATGATTGACCAACAATCATTCGTTTCTTTTAATCAGGCACACGCCTTCCTGTAAGGTTATTAAAAGTGTAAGTGCATCGTTTAGCAAAATACTTACCACACCAAAATTAAATATTCGTATAATAGCTGCAACACACTACAAAATTAAACCTTATAACGAACAAGATAAACACAATTTTGCTTTATACCTAACTGTAGCGCATATTATCACGATTGACATGAATGCGCCAGACGCAGTATGCGACTATGCGTATATGGTAAGGGTGTTGTCACAACGTCTCCTACGCGCATGAAATGCATGCCAGAGGCAAGCTTGCAGCATGCATGGGCCGATGCGTGTGAGATATCCGTGCAATCTGTGCATGAAATATTAAACGGTCTGCAGAATATTGAAGGAGTGTCAACTGCTTTTTATAGGCTAGTGTTGGACACTGGACCACTATCTCAACTGATGATGTGGTTGAAAGTGGTAAAAACGCTGTTTTTAATGCGACTGGTTATCTAGTACTGTTTCCGGTGAACTAGAACTGTATATCTGTAGTTCTTCTTTTTATATCCAATAGAAGAATAAGATACGTTAGAATCAATAGTATCGAGTGTTACAACTAGTCGCCACTCTGACCACTAAGTGTCTATAACCTAACCAAAGAGCGTGGTCAGAAGCGTCCGTTAGTTCCTCCAATGTGCAGGTGTAAGGAAAAAATGGGCAGGCAGTACGTGTGGCATAGATTGCAGATGGACACCACACCGGAACTGCGTTTCTTCGTTTCTAATCATGTATAGGTTACCCCTGCAGCAACCAACTCGGGTTCGAAGTCTTCCACACTAGCCATGTTAATGCATGACCAAAAGGTAGATCTTCTGCAGGTGGTAATAAATCAGGTGGCGGTGGGAACCGTATTATCCACAGTTCCACTGTTCATCACCTGAATTTCCCGTGGAGGCTGCCATTAAACGGAGAAAACTTTTTCGTCTTTTGAGACTACTTTTTGTCAATATAAATTATTTCATTCTTCGAGTCACGTAACAAGTTACTTTTGTGCGAACCGCACACATGGAAGAACCACATCGAGAGATTCGACACCTCCGCAGTGTCGAATATGATATCACTCGTCAAAAAACTTCAGGTACCATATCTATTTGAATGTTACGCAATCTGCAAATTCCGGTCCCAGAGGTGTTAGCAAATTAATATTAATATTAATATTCAACAGGAAATGTATCCAGGAATCACAAAAGCTGTAAACTAATTAATCAGAGCGTGGTGAGACCCCTAATTCTTTAAATTAGGCTTGATTTCTTCAAGTTGCCTTGTTTACTTGATTTATTAAATAAGTCGCGCAAGGGTCAAAAGTCACCAAGTCTACAAAATTTGTCAAAATTTTCACAAATAAAAACGGAAGTTACTCACGTATACCAGTTGGATTATTCCAACTATAGTTTCAATCACATCTGGTGGTCGTTCTCAAAGGGAGTGCGGTACGCTAGCAAACGTGTAGACACGTGAGTAATTCCCGTTTATATACATTACACATTTACAAACATTTAAATGTTTTTATTATACATTTTAAGCATAAAAACGACGTTAGTTTTCATAATAATATGACTGTTATTATCAGCTTATATAAGACTGTTGTATGGTTATTGGGGCCCATTAGAATTCAAGTTATTTGAAGATTACCTAGCTAAAAATGGTAAAGGTAAAATACATAGGGAGGAAACCTAACAGAACTGATCACCGAATAAATTAATTTATCCATTCAGTCTCCAAGAACAATAGAACAAGCATTATCATCATCAGCTTACATTTGTTCATTGCTGGACGTAGGCCTCTCCTAGTGCACGCCTCTGAGCTCGGTCTTCAGCTCTACTCATCAATTTTCTTCCGGCCAGTTTTCGCAGGTCGTCACTCCTCCTGGCCACAGGGCGTCCTACACTACGTTTGCCTAAACGTGGTCTCCACACGAGAACTCGTCTACCCCAACGGTTATCGGTTCTTCGGGAAATGTGACCAGCCACTGCCACTTTAGCTTGCTTATCCTTTGAGCTGTGTCGGTTACCTTGGTTCCCCGTCGGATATCTTCATTACTAATCTTGTCCTTCAGAGAAACTCCAATAGCTCCATATAGCTCTTTCCATAGCTCGATATGTGGACCTTAAATTTATGGACTAGTTCGACCGAGAGTGTCCACGTTTCGGTTAATACAAACGTGGACACGTTTCCCATCCCCGTCCCTGCTAACAATCGCCAAGGAATTGCGCGTGACATCTGCAAACTATAATACCTATGTGGCACTTATAGATAGATAGATAGATAACTCTTTATAATACACGAAAATATACCTAAACTATGGCCTAAAACTTATGAAATATTACTGTACAATTGGCGGTCTTATAGCTAAAAAGCGATCTCTTTCAGTTTTTTTTTATAATATTAATTATGAGAGGCCCGTCAAATCGGAACACATTAGGTTCTGTTTACACAGTTTTCATGCACGTGTTTGCTCGGCAGTCATTGTGTTTAGTTTTAGTGCGTTTGGAACCTAATAGACTCAATTTACATGTTTTATTACGAAGTTGTAAATTAACGAGGAAATCCAAATGACCACGCTAACACGATAATCCTAAAATAAAGTTTTACGGTGTTTATCGATTCTTAAGACGTAAATAAATATTCAATAGCTGATTAATCTTCCTCAATTCCATGTGTAAATTCGAATTTATAGTGTTATTCATGTTTAGCTAAAGGTTTGGAAATGTAATCGTGTTAGACTAGTCGAACATCATGTATCTTAGAATGTCGCAATATTGGAGCAGTCATGAGAGAGAACATTAGAAATACCTACGTGTTTCTAGATGTTTATATGTTTAACTAGTGACTCGCCCGGCTTCGCATGGGTAGGGGGCTCACACCGCGGCATATTTCTTACATTTGGCATTTTTATAAATTACGTAACTCTTAAAAGAATGCCCAGTGAGCGTAATTCAAAATCTTTGGCAGTAATAATCGTGGTATTTTTTGACCATAGACATCTGCATTATTACTTACGTACTTGACAGACTTGTTATTATTTCGTTTCCATAGCTTCATGCATATCATCATTACTTCGTTTCCATGGTAGCATGTCATTCCGTTCTGTATTTTTGATGCCTTGGTTTACATTATTGCAAATTTCGTAGGGATCTTTTTTTAAAAAAAAAACTTCTCATGTAACTCGCTGATAATCTAGAATTTTTAAAATCGGTTCATTATTTTTTTCAAATATACAAACAATCAAATCTTTCCTCTTGATAATATTATTAGTATAGAGGCATATCTATAGACCGGACCATTGGACTGAACTATATGAATAGATCGATCTAGTTATCCTCTGAAAAATTATAGAGATAAAATAAAAATAATAAAAATTTTGGGCTAGCCAGTAGACTGCTGATAGAACACGTATTGTTCTGTCAGCAGTCTACTGGCAAGCCCAAAAACGTTATTATTTTCATTTTATCTTTTTTTACGAGAATCTGTATAGCCCATCTCACACCATCCTCCATCCCAGACAATAACAATCAAATTTGATTCAACAAGTCGATACTATCTGCAGACCGTAAGGACGATACCGTGTCGATAGGCTAATAACGATTGAATATAATCATTAAAGCTACTGAGGGTTGAAGACTCACGAAGCAGCGATTTTCGTGCGGTCCCGAAACGATTTCCTTATTGGCGGAATAGGTTCCCAGAGATCGTCTTTGTTGCGTTCACGCAATCCTGTTTGGATGCAATTACAATTACAGGAACAGAGTAGTTCTTGTATGTGTTAGAATATAGCTCTGGGAAGTGGCTTTTAAATGAGTATACCATCCTTTAATGTATTGTTGGAGGTCCCTGGTAGATAAGTAGATACATACGTATAGCTTTTAGTAGTTCTTCAGTAGACCTTGCGAGCACAAACTTTTTTGCAACAATCTATCAGTGCACAGTAGCGCCATATAATGACCTTATTGTAAAACTAACACTTATAATCAATGTGCTACAGCAATCCCTACCTAGTAGGTAAAGGGCTGATTCCACTGGTATAAAAATAAAAATGAGCAATTTACCACATTTTGAGGAGCTATTCTGCTCATCACGCTGAAGATCTTCACTAAATTTGTATGAGACCAAGTCAAATTACCTTTCAAATAAAAAAGAACCATCGAAACCTAATCTATTAAGGCGGAGATATTCAGTGGACCCCTTTTTGTCCATTTTAGGAGGAAATACCTCGAAAAAATTGTTAAACCTGTATACCAAGTTTCGTCCAGGGCCCCGATTCTGTAAGCTATTGAACCGCGATAACGCAAGTCGATCGCTTGACATTTTTTGAGAAATTTTCTTATTTACCACTTAAAAGTGCTAGAAGTGTTTCTTTTTTGGAAATATTCAAAAAATAAAAAACAAAAAAAAAACAAAAAGCTTTCCAGCACTTTTAAGTGATAAATGGGAAAATTTCTCAAAAAAATACAAGCGATCGACTTGCGTTATCGCGGTTCAATAGCTAACAGAATCGGGCTCAGATCGGTTGTAAAATACGACCTGTAAAGAAGTACCAACAAACTGACAGATGAAAGCAAATTAATTGTAGGTACTTAAACCACACTTGAGATCGTTTCGCTCGCTCGGTCAATAATAGAACCATGTATTTCTGTGGTAGACAATGAGTAAAGCTCGCCCGTCTACAAACGAAATCGTCTGTTCGCAGACAATTTGTAGAACTCGTCGAAAACAAAAAACTCCGTCAAATTTAATTATAACACACACCTTCACAAAACGTTTGAGAGCACAACGCAATGCATTTTATTTATAAAAGTAGCTTACGTGCAATTGTGTACAAATGTCGGTTCGTGAGTATTCACTAATTACCTACAAGCTTAATGACGTACTGACATACCGGTCTACTCTCGCTTTCTGACGTATGAATGTAAAGCTCAGATAACATAGCTGAGCTTTACAACACACACAAGTCTACAATTTTACAAGTTATTTTGCTGTAAGTTAACTTATCTACTATAGCAGACTTGCGCGTCACACAATTGTTTAATGAAACAACAACAATCGTTGTAAACAAGGTGTGTGGTTGGAAATAGATCGATAAACTCTTTATTGAACACCACAGTACAATTACAAATGTTATATATAAAATAAACTTAATAATAAGTGTCAAAAATGGGCAGTCTTATCGCTTAGAGCGATCACTTCCATAGACCTGTGAAATTAAATTGAATTCAATGATTTCTGATTGATTTAAATTTAAATTCAATGTACTTGTTTGACGCCGACTTTTTTTAACAGATATATTGTAAATCTACACAATTGTGTATCTGACGATGATTTTCTGTAATTATGGCACTTGCAACAATGCTCTATTATTGGAAACACATAACACAAACTAATAACATGGTAATATCGTGAGACCCCATTTTCAATATAGAATTAAGTGTGAGTGGCCCTGTAAGTTATATAATTCTATACTTAGATTGTAAATATTAATCACAAGATTAATAACAAACAAACAATATTAAAATTTCATAACTTATTACAACATTTTTGGTACTATCGCTTGTGTGGATATATTATAGTATTGTTAAATAGGGCCTGAACGATTCCGGTTGACAAGTAAGTTGAAGTATGAGACCGGTTAGCCAGCTTCATGTAGATGTAATAATAGTCAATCCATCATTCATACTACCAAAGCGTACCAAAGGCTGTGGTTGGTATTCTAAAGTGTTAAAGTATTTAACAGTTCCTATCAAGAGTCAAAGGTACTTATTATTTCCCTGCATTGTGCTGCTAAATCACCTGAGCTGCAATTATTGCGGAATCTGGACCTCTATTTTGGTTTATATTGGATTTGATTGTTGAGAATTGTTTTATAAACGTCGCTCAATTAACTCTTTATCGAATCGGTCTGTCAATTACTAAATACCTATCTAATATCAAATGCTGGCCTAGATGGCCTTATTGGGCGTTTCCCCATAGGCTGCAACGGCGACAACCCAACTCAAAACAAATCCGCCGGCAGGCAGCCCATGGGCGAGTTCCCATTATTGGATAGTGATGGCTTGGCAAGAGCAAAATGCATGAAAACATGTGCTGGTGATTTCCATTAGCTGGTTGCCGGATTGTCGTACAATTAATATTGTTTTTCATAATGGTTTAAAAATCGATGCTAAAATGAGATCTAATTTTTCAACGCGCAATAATTGCTTACACGTTACAAGTTTTTACCTGACTACAGCAAATAAGGGAATTTAACAGTCTATACATACGTACATACATTCAGAGGCTATTTTTTTTTACCCAACTATGGCACGGCAGAGAAGGGGTTATGTGTAAAAACTAAAAACATGATCCGTTATTGACTAGCGTGGTAGCAATCGATTCTTCTTCATTGCAAGAGTGTTATAGGCTATTTTTTAGCCGACCGTAATCGGGGTTTAGTTTTTAAACTTATGTTTTGTTACTTGTTTGTCTAAGTTTATACTTGTTGCCTTTGCATTCAACATTCTCAACTTCTGTATAACTCGAGGCAAGGCAATGTAATCGATTTATACACTTTAATATACAGAAACTAATTATGTCAATAGGTTCTTTCCTAATTATCCAAGTCCTGAACAATATTCCCTCCAGTTTGTAACATTGCAACATTGTTACGACAAATTGTTGTTGTATCATATTCCTCCTATTGCTCATTTGAATGAACTACATAACGTTTACAATCACAAGCTCAATAACAGAGAAGTGGGTAGGTTAAAATTAATTTGAAGTTTTCAGCAACATAGTTCTGTTCAAAACTGGACAAGTGCGAGTTCAACTCGTGTGGATAGGGTTCCGTAAGATGTGTATATATCTCACAATAGTATAAATTTTCAGGTAATTTTATCACACGTCAATAAAAATGTCACACGTCACACGGTACAGTTAGCAAAACTTTTTAGAGTTCATTAATTTGCCGTTAAAAGTGAAATTCATGTTTACCAAAATTCTAGTAGATTCGGAGCAAGTTGACTGTGACAGACTGACAGACAGACAGACATACAGACAAGAGGGATCCTATAAGGGTTCCGTTTTTTTTCATTCCGACTTATGGTACCCTAAAAACCGCCTCATCTCGTTCTAAACTAACTTCGGAGCAAAAAAGCCTCTTGACGAGTGTTAAGTCCCCTTATTGCCGTCAATTCCGAACTGTCACAACGGAGATTAGTCTGAGTGAATGAAATGGGTTGGACACAGACAACGGCTTTTTTGTTCGAGGAAGCTTGTTAATTTACATGGGAGGGTTAATTTACGTCCGCTCCTGCATTGCAAGATTGTCCACATCGGTCACTCTGACGGCCATGACCGGCGTCTATTGTAACTCGAACGCAACTCGAATCGGAATCAATCGAGCGCCAATGTCAAAAAACTCGATAAAAAACTGTGAGAGTCGCTCGGGTTGGGTGACAACATTTTGATCAACTGTGCAATCTGGTTTTGTGGTGCTGGTGCATTATTGCTGGAAACCGGGATTTTCTGTTTCTGCACTATTTTTGGGCAGGTATTTTTTTCACTAAATAATTTATACTTACTTTACAAGCTTTTATGAAGGAATGTAAGGTCGGGCTGATGATGATATTATCACGAATAATCTATTCACATCAAACATAAGTAATGCTTATTTATTTTGCAGAGAATAACGTTCAGCGTTCTTAGTTAATTAATTACCGACACGTAGGTTCTCAAAAAAATCGATAATCCCGCAGTTAAAACTAAATGGTGGGTTGTGTGTGGCATATACTGCCTCTGGTATCAGGGCTATATCCTAGCAGTGGGCAAGGAAAATGTTGATAATCTATACCTTATCTTATAAAGGAATATGAACAATAAAGTTTGTACAAGGAAGGTAATTTAAAAAAGAATGGTCTAGGGTACTCAAAATAACCTACTGAACAAGAATATAACATTTTTAACCTTCGTGTCTGTCTGTTTGTCTGTCTATATGTTTGTTCGCGCATCATGTAAAAACTACTAAACAGATAGCGCTGTGGTTTTCGCTGTTGAATCGCTTAGGGTTTGACTTAAAAACTAGGGTACTTGGTATCTCAATCAGATGAGTAGAAGCCGAGCAATCGATAAAAATAACTTTGACGGCAGAAAGAATTTTGATCAAATGTTGGTATATTGGTATTGTAGGACCTGGAATAGCACATAACATAGTACTTTTGTGACGATGTGAAACCTCTTCATAAATTCTTAATTCTTTCATAATCATACCCATTTGATAGTTTGTCATTATTAATTCTAAATTCAAATAACCTGTCATTGCTAGATTGTCATTCATGCATTTGGCTCATGTCGATGTTTTTACAAAAAAATCTGATTAATAAGTGGTAAATAAATTATTATTCTACCTACATAAATCTGGCAGTTTTAGTTACTACGTAAATACCGTAAATACCACCTCCCTAAAATAGCGGCCGATAGAATACCCACCAAAATGCTGACTTCTAGCTTGGGGCGTGTTCGTATTCAGTAAGGAAGGACCAGCTCGACTAGCAGAGTCCTGCAAGCGTTGCTGATAGGCCAGCTATCTCTGTACATGGTCATCTTCTGCTACAACTTGAAGGTGAAGCCGCTGTTTATGAACATCTCCAAGTGCTCCTAATTGTTCCTGTATTTTTATGTTGTCCACTGAGGTTTGGTCTCTGGGCTAGTGGAAAAAACCCCAGGATCACCTCGTGACACTTTTAAGCTAGAGAAATGACCACGAGTGCGGAGCCGCGGGCATCAGCTAGTGTCGTAATAAAATAAGTCTTAATATAAAGAAATCTTAGTTGAGATAACTACAAAAATTTATTTGAGGATGAAGACCGATCAGTCGCGCTATAAAATAATTCCACGTAGACCCCATTGTTGGTCAGGTAGCACAGACAGGCCCGTCTAAGGTTGAAACAAAATTGGAAAAAAATCGACCTCTAATATTACCCGAATCGATCTCCTCACGTATTTAGAACATTTCAACTGACGAATAGATTAGTTTTTAGGACGAAATGAAAACTGTATACCTATCATAAAATTTAGCTGTTCTTAAAAAACATGACGTGGTTTTAATTATATATTCCATTGATTGTTTTTTTTTACGACTTGACTCATTTTTGTTATGTTTTCATTCGTAAATTTATTCATAGAAAACCTTTTTGAGATTTTGAGAATGAAACATCGCCTAATACATAGTCTATCTTCTGGTTTGAATGGCATTGTTTCTTGGTTGACTAGTAAATGCAGCGACGCGCAATATTTAGCAATCCAGAGTTCTGAGTGGCACTGCAATTATTATGGGCAGGCGTGCCGCTTACCATCAGGCGAACGACCTGCTCGTCTCGTCCGTCAGCTTAATCAAATCAAAATATAGCGTTCTTCATCCTAAAACAATGGTAGAGTGTAAATACTTGATGTCGAAAGCAAATCGTTCTTGTATTAAATGCAAAAGCGGTATAAATTGCAATAAAGCGCTCTAGTAGTAACCTAGGATAATGAAATTGTCCTACACTTCACGAATTTGATTGTTCTGCAATTTACAACTCTATATATTTGATTGTTCTGCAATTTACAACTCTATATATTTGAGCAGTGTACACGCGAAAGGCGTTAAGTTTTATTGATACTTCGCAATTAGGGATCAATCTTATGGCGTAGTCGTGATCATCGGGCTTTCACTCTCGTTGCACGCACGAGGCACGCCCCCGTGCGGTTAGTCTTTATACGCACTGGGTTGGAATGTTGCTGGCAATAGTTGCCGATACAATAGCAAAGTTACTGAAATTTCTAAATGCCTCCACATTTTCGCTTTATATTCTACTAGCAGTGCCCGCGGAGTTGCCCGCGTTGTAATTGTTCTGTGCTATAGGATCCTATGACTTATTCCAGAACCAAAAGTACCAATATACCAAATTTCATTAAACTTCGATCAAACGTCAAACTGTTTTTATCGATTTCTCAGCTTCTACTAGTTTGATTGAGATAACAAGTATACTAGTTTTTAAGCAAATCCCTAAGCTGTTTAACATTGAAAACCACATTGCAAACGATCGAGTAATTTTTACGTTATGCGTGAACAAACATAAGGAAAAGATTTAAAAAAACTGTAGTTTATTTTTAGTAGGAACCGTAAACCATATTTTTTTATTATGTTACAGACTTTTTGGTACTAACTGCTTTACTATGAGTATATAAAGTTTTTTTAAGAGAATTATGATATATTCGATTCATCCAAAATCACTATAAATTATCGATCCGTGAATTTTATACAACTTAGGTATGATTTTATTCGTGGAGTAACTCAACTTAATCTGACCGCAATATGATGAAAGTTAACAGTTAATTAGGACAAGTGCCTTTATTACTAACAACTAACTCTACAAACCCAAGTGTCATAACAGGCTTATAGGTAGTCCAAGTGTTGAAGTCCACTACAAGTTAGTAGTGTACCCAACATGCTGGCATTTTGGTTACGCATCGCAAAGATCAGGCACTTATAGATTTTTAAAATTCGACGCGCCCCCGGTCTCCACCGTCCCAATGTCTCAAAACCATACGGCTCAAATATGTAACCACTGACAAGATTAGCATACTTTCACCGCTTGAGTTGCTCTGCTGAAGTAGCTGCGATGCCAGCCCTACTCTGTTTCAGAATGATGTGACGGTGCCAGAATGTCAACACAATTTTAATTAAGGTTATACCATCAGGCCTTTTACCATCGTCATGCATGAGACCACTCGGTTTTGAGAACAGCTGCAACGTTGGCACTGGTAAGAGCTCGGCGAATAATATTATCGTTAAAGTTGGCATGACGGGAAATTCGACCAGCACTTCTGGAACAAGTGTGCCGTGATGACCGAGCTGATCAACTGCAATACCACACTGACAGCGATGGGCACTATACAAACTAACCAAATGCAAACTAATAGCAAAACAGATGGGTCTAAAAGATTACCAATGTCAAAAGAAGGGATGGTCTGCAACCAAAGTCCTGATCCCCAAACAGAAACTGCAAGAAGACGAGCACAATCAGCAATGCTAGGACCAGTATTTAAAAGATGATTCCGTGCTAGTTCGCAGAGCGGGAAAACTATATTAGGGTGTATCCATCCCCATCATCCAAGCATTCTCCAACAGTTACTGTACTTAACTTTTATAACTGCTGAATTTAGCAGCTTAGATCCGAAAGTAAATTTTTAGTTAGTAAATACGTGCATTAAAGCATTTACAGTCGATGCGATGCAAGATCTAACCACTGAGTCGACATCAATTTACCACGCATGACTCCGTCGCCTGTCTACGTCTCCGGCAACATGCCCACCCGTGCGTAACGGCTCTAATTCCATTACGTAAACTTTGTCTTGACATATTGGGGCTCGTTCGAAAGCTGTATTCTATTTGTTATGTGCCGTACCCGGTCGCTATACCATATAAATGTTTATCTCGCAGTTTGACCGAAATCTTCGACTGTCGCCTCCAGGCTTGCACACATGCTCGCACATGTTTTTTTGTAATACTTTATATTTTGCAGTTTCGTTTTAGTAGCAGTGTATTGTGTTGTCGTGATTAAATCAAGCGTCACTCGTGTGCGCCAATTCATAAATCATTGTTAAACAGAAGTAAACAAGGGTCACCACACCCATATTAGTGAGCAGTTGTATTGCACAACTTGATTTGATGTAGGAGTTTATTTACGATTTACCTACTTACTATTCATGTGATAATTTATGATAGTTCAAAATATGATGTTAGAATAGACCAAAACACTTGTATGAGTTAACTTCTCACTATAAGTAGATTTTTCATTGTTCGGCTCGCCTACTCACAAATGATTTAAGTAGAAACTTTCCACAACCATAGAATCATAATGAATAAATCCTAAGAAGTTTTCCGTCAGGATATAACAGTTTTAACAAGTAGGTATGCAGTTATACACACAACTGTGATGTCATAACATACAAAACAGACAAGTAAAAGTAGAACTGAGCATATACTTTTTTTTTTTAAAACTGCTTTTGCCTGTGCCCTTAAATAGTTATATTATTACATATTAGTGAGATATCTATAGTTCTAGTTAGTGTCAATGGTTATATTACGTGAACAAAAACTGTCGTCTCTAGGTACAACTACAGGCAAACACAGTTAGTTTCCCAACGTCGTACTTCATTTGTATAAAAACAAAGATAGTCTTACGCAGACTGTAGTGCGAACTGCGAATGAGAGTAACTGCTAATAAGGTCCGACCAGCTTTTTTTATCTCGGCCGAGACCGAACCGAAAACGAGAATAAAATCCATTCTCGGCCGAGACCAAGACCGAGACCGAGAAATTGTAAAATAATAACAAAAATTGAAAAAAAGTGATGCAAACGTCAATTGAACAGTCAATATCATAAGTTTTTTCAATTAAACAAGATAAACTGTAACAAAATTAAAACTTCTAATTGAATCCTAACTTTCTACAATTGACTAATTTAAGATAAAACAATACATAAAAACATCATATTATTGTTTTTTCTATCAATTATTTCTGTGAATTAATTGAGCTAGATGTGAACGAATCGAACGACAAGATTTTAATATATTTGTTTACTTAAATGCGTAATAATTGAAGGTGCAACCAATGAAGAGCATCATAAAAAAATAGTTGCTAAGTTCTTTAAACTTATGGTAGAACCAGTTAGATATTTTTAATATCGATATATCCACTGAAGACCGCAGCTCTTCAGTGGATGTATCGAGTTACAGCTTGCTTTATAAACAGATTTCCAAGTCGATGCGACACGATTGGCGTTCTTATAATACTAATTTTATTAAGAACGCAATAGAGCGGAACAAGGGCTCCAAAGTGTTTGCTAGAGATCTGTCTATTAAGCAAAGCTGTTGACAAAGCTGAAGACTGACAGTGGCAGCATCGTTTTGTCGAAGCCAGAGATTTTGAGTGAGCTCGTGAAGTTCTATAGGCAATTTTACACCTCATTGCGTAGTCTTCCTAGCACGACTAGCGATGCAAGAGCCGTTTGACCCGACATTATACTAAAGATATCCCGGACGTCAGCCTATACGAGACCAGAATGGCTCTCAAACAGCTGAAAAGCAACAAGGCACTAGGGGAGGACGGAATAACGACAGAGCTACTGAAAGCGGGTGGAACACCGGTCCTTAAAGTCCTTCAGAAGCTGTTTAACTCCGTCATCCTCGAGGGTACTAAGCCAGAGGCGTGGCACAGGAGCGTAGTGGTGTTGTTCTTTAAGAAAGGTGAATACACCCTCTTGAAGAATTAAAGACCCATTTTGCTGCTGAGCCACGTCTATAAGCTGTTTTTGAGAGTAATTACTAACCGTTTCGCTCGTAGGTTTAACGACTTTCATCAGCCTCCCAAACAAGGTGGATTCCGGAAAAGCTTTAGCACAGTAGAACACATCTATACGCTTCGGCAGATTCTACAGAAGACCGAAGAGTATAATCGACCACTGTGTTGAGCGTTTGTGGACTACGAGAAAGCCTTTGATTCAATCGAGACCTAAGCAGTGCTACAGTCATAACAGCGGTGCCAGATTAACTACCGGTACATTGAAGTGTTGAAGTGTTTGTACAGCAAGGCACACAGTTTATACAGTATGACTATCTGACTCTAAGATCGGATCAGATAGTTATACTGTCGAATTGCAAAAAGGGGATAGACAGGGAAACGTTATTTCTCCGTTCACCTCTGCACTGGAAGATATATTCAAGCTACTGAACTGGAACGATATGGTGTGAACACAATGGCAAATGCATCACTCACCTTCGATTTGCTGATGATATAGTCATCATGGCAGAAACCCTGGAAGACCTAAGCACAATGCTCAGTGACTTCAATATTGTTCCCCAACAGGTGGGTCTTAAAATAAACATGGGTAAGACGTACCATCATGTCAAATGCCCATGTCGCACCCATACCCGTTTATGTCGGGAAAAATATTATCGAAGCTGTTGATCACTGTGTCTACTTAGGTCAGAAAATCCAACTGGGTAGATGCAACTTCGACAAAGAGGTCAACCAACGAATCCACCTCGGATGGGCAACGTTCGGGAAATTACGCCATATTTTCTCGGCGCAGATACCGCAGAGCCTCAAGACGAAAGTTTATAATCAGTGCTTGTTGCCAAAGATGGCATATGGCACTGAGACGTGGTTGCTAACTATTGGTCTCATACACAAGCTCAAAGTCACGCAGCGTGAAATGGAGAGAGCCATGCTCGGTGTTTCACTACGTGATAGAATCTGAAACGAGGATATCCGTAGAAAAACTAAGGTTACCGACATAGCTCTCAGAGTCTGCAAGTTGAAGTGGCAAAAGGCTGGCCATATAGTTCGCAGAACCGACAAGCGCAGGGGAATAAAGGTTCTCGAATGGCGACCACGAACAAGCAAGCGAAGTGTAGGGAGACCCCCACACGTTGGACCGATGACATTGTAGCCATCGTAGGAAGTCGCTGGACATTGCTTCTCATGGCGCCCTTTCGGGGAGGCCTATGTTCAGCAGTGGACTTCTAAAGGCTGACATGATGATGACGAAGATGATGACGGAATATAATATGATTAAACACAGGCGTTTTATTATTTTCTTAATATACCTAACACTTCAACAAAGATTTCGCAAAGCTGAGAAAGATGAGCTCTATAGCAAAAGTTACAGGAATAAGGAGTTCCAATGCTGTTTACACTATCATTATTGTCTTAAACAAAATAAACTATATTAGCACTCTGTACCGTGGCGAATGTTGATAGTCTGCGCAAGTGAAATCTCTTGTTTTCTCTTCGGTGTCTTGTCCATTAATATCCATTTGTTATAATTGGCACTTAGTGCGTTATTACTACTAAAAACATAAAACCAACATACTTTAAACGCAATTTGTTCTGATTTTGATGCTAACGAGTTGAGCTTTATTTACGTTAAAACATTACAAATTTTACAATACAAGGGACTTACAAATGTAATTGAGACTAACCCATAAATATATAACTTATCAGCAAAGTCATGTGATTACGTTCAATTAGGAGTTTAAAAACAAAAGAAACAGCTCAAAATTAAGCCACGCAATGTCTCGGCATGGCCGAGAACGAGGCCGAGAATCTCGACTTGTTTTGTTGCCGAGAATCTCGGCCGCCGAGTCCCAGACCGAGATCTCTGTCGGACCTTAACTGCTAACGCTTGTTACACAAATGCCGATTAAAACACAGACCTAAGAAGACCAATGGTGTGCGTTGCACCTATTTTATACGGTCCACGAAGGTTGCCCTGTCTCGCTCTGTTGTACTTGTTGCAACCAAAATAAAAACAATGAAAGATCAAAGAAAGATCCTACATATTTAGCTAGTTCTAAAATTGTTAGAAACGATAATTATACCCGAATAAAATATTGAAGTACGTAGTTACTGTCTACGACGACAATTTGTAAATTCTCAAAGTTAACATAAATAGGCTTAATGGAGACATAACATACCGCATTTCCTAATCATCACCTGTTTATTTACGCGGCAACTACTGACTAATTACTTCATAAACAACAGCAGAGTAAGAGCTACCACATTTTACCTAAAAGTGCCTCATTTAGGAATAAATTCCAGAAACATCGTTAAAAAGAATGCGCGTATTAATCAAGTTGTTGCATGACATTTATTAGTCTTCTTTAGGTGATCTTCATGAAGATTATTTCGAACCGGATTATTAAATGTCCTCATGTGAGAAATTCTACAATTGTACAAAGTACTTACCAATGAGTAGATTCTTAGAAAAGGAAGAAAATTGTTTAGTTTACCTAAAAAAAACAATGTGCTGTGTTTCATTTTCCATTCAACAACTTTCAGGAAAGAGATTTTTTTTAATTGAAGATATTTTGTATTGTAAAATACTATAAAGTTATTTTACAAAATTAATGACTACCTATATTATTGACTAGCTGTACCCGCGGCTTCACACGCGTGATCTTTTCTTTAGGTTCAAAGTACCATAATGTGCTATTCCAGGACCAATATACTAACATTTGATCAAATTTTTTTTTGCCTTGAAAAATACTTTTATCCACTGCTCTGCCTCGCGTATTGTCGATTGCTAGTGCAGTATAGTTAGCCAAACTCATAATAGAGCTAAAGATTTATAGTGACAAATATTTACCGCTATCTCTTGGCGCCAATATTATTTTGATTTGATTTGTTTGATATTGGCCTCCCGTTACAGTTTTACTGCTTTCAGGTGAATTTTGAGTTTCGCCAGGGGAGTAGTGTTAAAGAAACTTTTTATTTCTTTGTTCCTGATTTCGCAATGAACCATACTTTAGATACTTTATTTAAACTCGGTTTATTATGACTGTGACATATATTTTCATAGTCCGTTTTTGAAGCAATTGGTGCAGAACTAATAAACAGTCTGTAGCTAAACATTATGGATAGTTGAACGGTGAATTACAGCGAAAGTTAATCGAGCTCAGTTACCGGTAAGTTTTACCTTGAACTTAAGGCGCTGTACGCTCTCAAATTTTTGTCCTGCTCGTCTAGGTCCAGGTTGAGAGGGAGAGGTTATGCAACTAAGGTTAAACAACTCGGAAGCAGCTTTTAGATCAATAATTTCATTGATTTTGAACGACATACGAGATGTATCGAAAAATCACTAGGGAAGAATCTAGAACCTATAAATTATTTTAAAAGGTAAATTTCTAACATCTGTTCATAAGTGTTATAATAGTTTTTAAGATATTTCGCTGTAACCGCTGGACATACGTTATACCGTACGGGATAAATGCGACTAAAACTATTTTAATTACAATTTTTTGTTTCATTTACCATCCTCAAATACAGATGTTGTGTATGGCAAACCTTTTAATCATTGTATATTAACAAAATAGACTAAAAACTCTAAAAACGCACTCGTCCACAGATTAAAACCGAAGAAGAGCAAAAGTTTCAAAAAAATATTATCGTGAACATACAGTCTACTCGTGGATTCCTCAGATGAAAATCTAGTTTAAGGACTAGAGAAATACTCGTACGTGTATATTTGGTATTACCACGTTTTTATTAAGTCACTTTATTTTTTGTATGTCTGGCGTTCCGGGTGGAATCTTGCAACTCAAATTTCGAGCACTTCCCGATTAGTTATCCGGCTGAAACTTTCAGGGTAGCTTACAACTCGATGAGAATGCATTCTAAAAAAGCGTGGATTAGTTTTTAATCTGCTTTTGCCGCTTGATTCATGTGTGGGTTTATGCTGCTCACAGCCTTTATTGCTCAATCAAAATCGCAAGCACAAAGGCGAACTTAATGCTAGTAAGAGTTATCTTCCAGTCAACGTTACAGACGTTGACGTTT
The DNA here is from genome assembly GCA_946251855.1 of Alsophila aescularia. Lineage (NCBI taxonomy): Eukaryota > Metazoa > Arthropoda > Insecta > Lepidoptera > Geometridae > Alsophila > Alsophila aescularia. Next base: position 42,743,472 of record OX276383.1, read on the forward strand.
TAAGGCGTTAGTGCTGATATTTTATTAAAAGTTTTTTAAAAGCTTTTATTTAACTTCACTTGTATGTATGTATGTATCGATGTATCTATGTATCTGCCTATGTATTTTGTCCTGGAATCTTGCAATTCAAATTAATAGAACAAAAATATATGTAAAAAAATGAAAAAGAAACTTCCCGATCATCTATCCGGATGAAACTTTCAGGGTGGCTCACAAACCGATGACAAAGCAATAAAAAAGAGGAAAAAATATCAAAAACAAGGAAAGAAAAAATAATAAAATAACCGTTAAAAGGTAAAAAGTAAAAAACTTTTTTTTTTTGTTTTGGCAAACCACCATGGAACTGAACTTTTTCGGGGATGTAAAGTGAAAACATCGAAATGTTCAAGGAATTCTAATTATTCGTAATTAGCTGTGTCCACGGCTTCGCACGTGATAGATTTAGGGACATAAATTGATGATCATTATTACTGTATATAAATCAAACCTATGGTTGGTTATGTTATCCTTAGGTAAGGATAGGTTTGGCAAGCCTACAGTTAGGCCAAATCTTTTTTAGCATATTAAATAAAGTTTCAACGCTATGGTGTTGTTATTATTTACCTTTTAACCATATAGCAAGTGAAACTAATTCATAACCTGACAATATACAAGCAAGTTGTTATCTCATAAAAGCTTTAAATTTACTCAGAAGTTGTACATATCTAAAATATACTGAATAGAATAGAATAACCTAAGGAGTATTAATAGAAACAAAGAAAAGTAATTGTTATATTTTTTATTTCTACCACCAGATTCGGAATACACTACACAGAAGAACTGGCAAGAAACTATGTAGCGAATATATTTTTTATCATCATTATTTACAATTATAATTAACACATTATTATTATCATACTAACAACCTGTATGTGATACTTGGTCATAGTGATATTTTATTATCATTTTACAATCACCATAGCTACACCCTAGCACAATAATAGCATTTAAATAAAATGATCCTGACCTAATCATTTCGAACACAATCACATTGACCATATTGGTTATAATAACATCACATTGAACTGACAGTGCCTATGTAGTATTTGTATACTCTTTGGTGCCTATTTGCAAAATACTCAGTTACACCACAGTTACACACAGTAAATATGAGACAAGGAAACAGTAGCAGAACAATAAAGTAATATCAATAGTACTTAACTTGCCAAGGTCCTGTTGGTGCGACGGCCACAGTAAAAGTGCACATTGCTAAGCCACCTTTATAAAATAACCGAAAAATATCATACTACCTCACAATATTTTTCCACCAGATCGACCAATCAGGAATCATCAATGGCGTCTGGCGTGACGGAAATGTTCAATTCACTTCTAATTACATTTGGATATCCATAATAATCGTATTTTAAATATTGTAAGATAATTTTAAATCATTATATTTTTTATGGAATTATACTTACAGATATTTCAGAGTTATAACAATCTGCCATCATTAATTAGTAAATACACAACTTTTCACAAAAGACTTGGTAATTTTACTTAAAATATTGTATAAGTCTTTAAGCATTTTAAACATCATTATATAACTCCATAATCATAAATTCGAAGCTTTTGCATAATAAGTTGTTTTATAGATTCAACTACATTATCGGTTTCGTTCAGAAACATATTTTTTATTACCACAGATTACAAACTCACCATAGATTTAAGAAAAGACAAATTTACAAATAGATTCAATCGGTTGTCACTTTTGGCTTGACAAGCAATATGTTATGATACCGTAAGTGGTAAGGTTATTCAGTGAGAATATTAATTACATTGTTATTGAACACGCGTGTTCATTTCTCTAGGTTAAAAGTACTCTATTCCAAGACCTAAAATACCAACATCCCAACATTTGATCCCTTCTGCCGTCAAAAAGTTTTCATCGATTGCTCGGCTTCTACTCATCTGATTTAAACACCAAGTACACCAGTTTTTAAGTCAAACTTTAACATTCATCCAACAGTGAAATCCGCATCGCAATCGGACCAAAAGACACGATAAAAAAATATTTTATTGTTGTTCAGTAGCTTGTTTGAAGTACCCTAAACCTTTTTTTTATTATCTTTTTTGTACAGGCTATTTCGTACTTATTGATTTATTATAAGTATATATATATATATATAGAGATATTATACGTATAGATTACCACAACTGAAAGAATCTGGGTGCAGTTCACACATTTCAACGATCACACGGTTCAGAAGCGCTGACACTAATTTCAGTAGGTACAAATTTCAGCATTCAGAAATTAGCAAATGCCCTACCCATCTATAGCCTATCTATTACGAGGATTACCCTAGCAAAATGTATTTACTTCAAGTATGGTAAAAACACGTCATAGAAGGAGGCCTGGCGGTAAATATTGATAAGGTGTTTTAAAAATTACAAACATAGTAATGAGATACAATTAAATTGAATTTAACTATGTTTCTCTCTGTATGTTCGTTACTTTTTCAAAAATAAAAAGGTGAACCAATCGTGATGAAATTTCGTTTGGAGATAGTGTGAACCTTGGGGAAGGATACTTTTTATCATTGTAAAAAACTGCAGTCCGCGCGGACGAAGTCGTGTTTGAAAAGTTTTTTTTGTCACTGTCTTGGCAATCGTTTGACCACGATCTCACCTGATGGAAAGCGATGATGTGGTCTAAGGTGTAGCACGTTTGCCTAGTAGCTACCTATTCACTCTTGACTTGAACACACCGGGGTTATAATTTACCGGAAACACTGACGAGGGCAGGGCATTCCACTCCTTTACAGTTCTTATAATAAATGAAGAAGCGTAACGCTTCGTTCTTGTGCGAGGTATTTCAACCATAAGAGGATGGCGCTTTGCCGATCGTCTAGTCTTACGGTACTGGAAAGGTGATAGGGGAATCAGATTGTGCATTTCTTGTGCACACTCTCCTTAGTGCAATCTGTAGAATACCGACAGGCTTGCGACCACACGTCGATGCGCCAGACTGAAGCTTACTCTTTCCCAGAGTGTCATCTCCAATGAGCCTCATAGAACGTTTCTCAATTGAATCCAAAGCCTCGAGATACTTGGCAGAACCTTCCAGAGGTGGCAGCAGTACTCCATACAAGATCGATAGATGCTTGGTAAAGATTCAAAAGCTGTCCCGGTGTAGCTGTCTGTGTCTTATTTTGAATCACCGCTGCCTCCCCGACTGCAGATATACTGCGGTAAAAACGCGTAATGACAACGGTGGCAGCGGATGTCTTGCATCAGTTAGGTAATGTCAGTAATTAATGTCAACCACTGGCTTTTAGGGCTAGCTCGGTGATTTAATGCTGATTTTAAATGTTACGTCGACAGCTGGCTTCAAGAAAAGTTTCAATATTATCGTATTTAATGTTTTTTTCACAGGAGAAGAATAGAAAAGGAAGAAAAAACTTCACCAAAATGGGAAAGAAAGAAAAACATATCTGTGGGTCAGATGGATAATGTATCCTTTCCTTATTAAATTCAAAGTTTTCCTGTCCCCGACTTCGTCCACGCGGACTACTGTTTATCGCGAAAAAAAAACCTATCTTCTTCTAGGATATTAAAAACCAATGCAAATGTAGGTATAGCACCTTTTCTTGATGTCTTTTGATATACTTATCGATTTTTGCGATTTTTCAACATTTTTACAATTTGTCTAGTTTTGCCGTGTTTTATTCCAAGGCATAAGCTATCTCCATTCCAAGTTTCATCAAAATCCGTCCAGCAGTTATCGCGTGAAAGCTCCCCAAACAAACAAACAAATAAATAAACAAACAATCAAATAAACAAACAGACAACGTTTCACTTTTATATATTGGTATGGATGTATGTGCCACCCCTATCACCACATTAGGAAATAAATTTCAAAAGATCGCTTCTTGTGGCACCCCTAAGGTTGACACCTGTCACTTTTACATCTGACACCTGTCACTTTTTCACCTGTCACTTTGACGCCTATCAGCTTGACACCTGTCACTTTGACGCCTGTCACTTTGACACCTGTCACTTTGACACCTGTCACTTTGACACCTGACACTTTGACACCTGTCACTTTGACGACTGTCACTTTGACGACTGTCACAATGGCAACTCCACAAATGCCATAAAACAAGAAGTGAAGTGACGACTGTCACTTTGACACGTCTCTTTGATACCTGTCATTTTGACATCGAAATGGCAATTCCCATAAAAAAAATGCATCCTTAATGTTAATCCACACCAATTTATAAAACTGAAACGTCTGTTTGTTTGTTTGGGGAGCTTTCACGCCAAAACCGATAATCCGCTGAATGGCTGATTTAGATGATACTTTGTAAGTAGGTACTGTTAAATACAGATACCAACAACCAATTGAGAGACGTGCTATCAGGTAGCACGTCTCTCAATTGGTTGTTGGTCTCATTGGGGATTGACACTCTGGTAAAGAGTAAGCTTCAAAGTCTGGCGCATCGACGTGAGGTCGCAAGCCTGTCGGTATTCTACAGATTGCACTATGGAAAGTGTGCACAAGAACTACACAATCTGATTCCCCCATCACCTTTCCATCACCGTACGACTAGACGATCAGCAAAGCGCCACCCTTTCATGGTTGAAAAACCTCGCAAAACCTCGCACAAGAACGAAGTGTTACGCTTCTTCATTTATTATAAGCACTGCACAGGAGTGGAATGCCCTGCCCTCGTCAGTGTTTCCGATAAAGTATAACCCAGGTGTATTCAAGTCAAGAGTGAATAGGTATCTAATAGGCAAGCGTGCTACACCTTCGACCACATCATCGCTTTCCATCAGGTGAGATCGTGGTCAAACGATGGCCTAGTCCGCAATTTAAAAAAAGAAAAATGTCATGATACTTTTTATCCCGGAAAATAGTAAGACGCCACGGGAAAAATAGAAAATGTCGATTACTCGGCCTATCCTTCTTGTTGCCGTGAAAACGAAATAATATCAAGTCTGTCAAAAATCAAGAGCGTTGGTGCTATACTTTTGAACTGGTTTTTAATATCCTAGATGAACATATGATGCATTTTTTCGCGATAAACTCTAGTGTGCGAGAACGAAGTCGCGGGCGAAAGCTACTCCAGTGTATAAGCTATCCTGGCTCCAAATTTCATCCAAATCCGTTCAGCCGTTTAAGAGTGAAAGAGTAACAAACACATGCACACACACACACACACACACACACACACACACACACACACACTAACTCACAGACACACACGCATACACACACAAACACACACACTATATATATATATATAGTGTGTGTTTGTGTGTGTGTGTTATATGCATACACACACGCATACAGCATACACCAATTCATACAAACTTTGGCCTTTATAATCTTAGTGTGATATCAGCTAGAAAGGCATTTGTATTTTTTTAATAAGAATGAGATAAATTGGCAGTAAACCGTAGGAGTCAGTGTAGTCAGAGAGATCAGTCGCCGCGGTGCAGCGCCTCTGACTCCAACACCTAGAAAGAACTAAGCATATTATTAAAACTCACCGAAACTTGATACGAGCAATTTTTTCACATTATAATCGTAAGTTTTAGCCGTTTTTCACATAAATACCTGGTTGTTTCGTTACTCATCTAGGTTTTGAAAAGCTCCTCGGAAGGGGTATACTCCTAACATACATTATCGAGCTGTCAAAACTACATTACCGCGGAGGGCGCCTGATAAATATACCTCCCTCTTCAACCCCGTTACGTAGATTACTTAGCAGATACTTCGCGTAGGTGGCATGCCCACGCCATTCGTGATTAATTTGGTTATGTTGCCAGGAATACTGATGAGCTCACGAAACTTCTAGGAACGTTATTTGGACACACGTGTTTGACGGCCAAACAGATTTTTCATATTATTATTTAGTGTGAAGAGTGTGTGGTAAGATGAAAAAGCCACAGTAAAATAAACAGCCACTTCTTGTAGCCACTATGCCCACTAGCCACCTTTTTCTACTCTAATATGTCAGTAAATAGCTGTGTATTGACTGACATATTAGAGTAGAAAAAGGTTGATAATGAAATATAATTAAATCAAAATCCAAACTATTTTAGGCTATACAGTACCTCAAAAACTAATCAGATCTACGTATCCTAAACTCCGCCAATGTTAGAATCTCATAAACAGTGCTGCTATTTAAACAACATTCCTTAGAGGCGATGGGGTAAATCTAGGGTTCCCATATTTGGCTACTATCGTCGGGACGAAAAGAGAAAAAAGTGAAAAATGAATATTTAGAGAAGGTTAATTTGGCAAGTTCATTCAGAACTTTCTGATTAAGTTAAAAAGTAACTTCTCTGCTACATAATTTTTGGCCTTCCACTCTTCCGGGTCAACACTGTGACCTCCAAAAAGTTTTTCAGATACATAATATATACCTAGATGAAAGCAACTGTCCCCCCAAATCTCCACACTATTTTCAATTATGTATTAAATGGTACTTTCAACTTCGGTCCATTCTGGGATTTCAGATACTAACATGTAATCAAAACTATTCCTAATGTACCCAATGAATTTTAAATGAGTTTTAAATAATCATTGAATGTAACATATAAAATAAAACATTTTTGTTTTGTTGACCATTTTTCCAGACACGCAAATGCCGTATTATCAAAAAGCCACTGTCTTTTCCTCAAAATTCGGGATCGAAGTTATTTGAAATAATATGACGCAAGTATTTGAATTGCCGTGACCAAGCGACAAAATGGGGCGTAATAGTGCGTTGTCGGGATGACGCCGACGCCGACGGGACAGAGAGCTTATTAACAAAGCTTAATGACAGTCCCGTTATATCGGGACGAATGGCAACCCTAGGTAAGTCAAACAATAGATACTTAGTAAACACTGTCACACGCTGGATGTAATTAATATACAAATATTGTATTCCTTGTTGTCGATTCACAGCTGCTTATTACATGTTTATTATTGTTGACAAAATGTTTTAGTAATAAGTGTCTGAGTTTATGTAGATAGCGGTATCGATTCTTGGTGCACCAATTAAACCTAAAACTAAATTGGACAGCTCTAAAATTATTGCCGTCTATTTCAAACCTTTTGCAAATGAAAGGGACAGCTACAATTTTAGAGCTGTCAAATTTTGTTATAGTTTTAATTGGTGCACTCAGAATCGACACCATTGTATAATTAGTTACTCATCTGGTTGAATTAGTATACTGTAGACTAGTAGGCATTGCAGGTAGGTTCCATCTCATCGATCGAGTTTCAAATGCGGCATTACCGCCGAGATCAGTCTCGCCAACAAGCAGTTCACAGTATCAGTACTGTGAATGTTTAAAACAAATTTATTAGAAAACGTTAAAAAAAACTGTACCCACTTGAGCATAAAAAGCGGTATTAACCGATATCCCAGTTCTTCGCAGTAGACAGGTCATGGTGAAACTTAAAACAGGCTATCCTAATTAACTGCATATACAACATTTCGTGTCTGTGCTGTTAACCGAGGAGGAATCCACTAGTCAGAACCCAACCCTGAGGGCAGCAATGTCATGGTAAAACTTAAAACCAGCTATCACAATCAGATGCGTATCTGTGCTGTTGACCGTCGAAGAGTTCCTTTACCTGGAGACTATGACAAGGTAAAATTTAAAACCAGCTACCGTACGTAATAAAATGCGCACACAACATTTCGTGTCTGTGCTGTTAATCGTTGTCTGAAATTAATCCTGGATTCGATTCAGGTCATGCTTACCATAAAAATGCATTGTCATCGGCACTGAACAAACTTGTAAAAATTCAACTCAGTTGGATGCGCAAGATTTGGCCTAAACAAACATACATACATAAATAGATACAAACATTGCAAGTTAAATAAAAGCTTTTAAAAAGATGGATCCCACACCACCAAAATAAATGTGAAGCACAAGATATGCCGATCCACTCGTACACTTACACCATGTTATGCCAAAACGGCCGCCATATCGCAGCAGTCGTATTGATTCTGTCAAGTTCTCACTGAAAATCAAAAACAATACATTATTTTGTGATGAAATTCTGTGAAGTTGTGTATCAACCACACAAAACACCATAAATTATCCACACACGCACACATACGCAGCTGACTTTGCTATGCGTCACTCGTTTGTGTGGCTTTTTTAAATCTTATTTACTTAATCCAATAGTAAATGTATTATTTATGTATTACTAGCTTACCCACTCGCGACTACGTCCGCGCGGACTACAATTTATCGTGAAAAGAAGCATCCTATGTTCTTCTAGGATATTAAAAACCAATGCAAAAGCAGGTATAGCACCAATACTCTCGATTTATTTGACAGACTTGTTATTTCGTTTCCATGGCCACCATTCCTTACAGCGAGTAATCAACATTTCCCAGTTTTCCCTAGGAAACTTAAAATTTTCCGGGACAAAAAGTATCCTATGTTTTGTTCCAGGGTATTATAAGCTATCTCCATTCCAAATTTTATCAAAATCCGTCCAGCCATTAGCCCGTGAAAGCTCCCCAAACAAACAAACAGACAGACAACGTTTCACTTTTATAATATTGGTATGGATGTACAAATCCTTAGAGTTACTGGAGTCTATAATAATGATGAGATGATTTGTATGTTGCGTACTTAAATACAATTCACGCCGCCCGCGCCGGTTTAAAATAAACAAAAAATTCAAATAGCGTGCAACACTTTTACTATTATTTTAATACTAAATTAATGTACAGTAATTAAGAGACCATACTTCATTTTATACAATAGGTAATAGGTATTTGATCTTTAACTATAATATTTATCTTTATCCGCCCATAATTCCAAGCACGTCCAACATTTCAGAAGCTATTATTTGCTACATAACAGTACTTCATCCAGGAATCGTGTACTGATAGGAACACGGGCCAATCTGGCCATATCCAGTTTTATCTGGATACGTCTGGCTTGCAGTGCAACCGATTTAGTTTGAAGAAACCGTGCCTTCACAATAACGTTAGCATGGCATAATATTTTGCATGTACCAAAATGACAAATTATAACCTGATAGAAATATGCATAACATTTTAACAAACGTACATACAAATCACTTTCTAGACATATCGTATCTCGGTTGTTAATTTTTCTGGGATATAAGGATGCTAAGAGTTATTCCAGAACAAGAAGTATCAAAATCATCAAACTTCAAGTCTTAAGTCAACCCCTAAGCCATCTAACAGTGAAAACCGCATTCAAATCGGTCCAGTAGTTTTTACGTGACCGATGCGCCGATGCCGTTTACGTGATGCGCGAACTAACAAACAAACAGACGATTTAATAAAACTTGTTCAGTAGCTTATTTTAAGTACCTTAGACCATTTTTTTTAAATTATCTTCATTGTAAAGACTTTTCGGTACATAGGTACTGCTTTATAATAAGTAATAGATAGTTCGTTAGCAAAAGGCAGAGAATGATAGAATGGCAACGCGAAATCGTCGCAAACAAAGTTAATGGATTACAACTGGTAAGTACAATACAAAATGTACAAATGGTAAGTAATTAACTCCTTCAGATTACATGACATGATTCCTTCAGATGACGTCATGGTTCGCTGCCAACGTTCAACTCAAGAAGTTTATCATCGGCTAGTCTCCATCTCGTTGACTTCACGTGCCCAAGTCTCTTCTTGATCAGCAGTGCAAGCATAGATCTTATCGATCGATAAATTTACCGACTTTTTTAAATTAAGTTTCACGTTAATATTCGATAATAAGAGTTCAGTAGCACGGAACGTACTTATCGACAACGACATAAATTCGATAAATCATATTTAATATATAGATTTATATCAACAAAAGGAAGCATGAATCTTATTTTTGACAATTGTTGTCGATATAATGTCGGTAATTTTACCGAATTTATCGAATTTTATCGGCTTTCCAAAGTTACATGACAAACATTTTTTTTTGTAAATTCCTTTTCGGATTATAAGCCAAAACGTGGAGGTGTCAGAACATCGTGAGGCAAGTTTCAGGGATGCCAATGATACTTTCGATCTGCAAGAACAGCATTATAAGATTATTTTTAGAATTTATAAGGAAATTTCCCTCGCCCTCATTCAAGATGTTAAAGGCGTTTGAGAAGGAGTCGATCTAATGGATTGCCTGCGCATGTAGTATCAACTTTACATAATAATACCAAAATACTAAGCTATGTTTTTTTTTATTTCCAGAAATTCTTTTTTGTTGTGATTGTGTCTAATGCTCTAACTATTATGGTACCTAGTAGGTACTCAGTCTAAAAAACTACCTGTATAATCATTGTTGTAGGTTCTATCAGCTGTACGCTTTTTCACCGAGGGCAGTTGCACCAACGATGCATCGGCCAGGAATATAATATAGCACTAGGACAGCGCACTGTCAGCCTTGTCAGGGAGGTGTCTCAAGCAATTGTGCAACGAGTTATGGCTAGTTATACTTTAGGTTAGGTTCAAGGAATATACTACTTTTTGGTAGTTAAGTAGAATTTCAAATGACAGAAGTTTCTCCGTAACAACTCAAAATAATAAATATCTGCCAAATTGTGTCAAACAATATTTATTAGACTATTAGTCGTCTATCTGATATATGGTATAGTCCACGAGTTGTCATTTTTTAAATCGATAAACTCACGACGTGTTATCGAATCAATAAAATTTACTGAGAGGTTAGATCCATGCTACCGCATTTTGATAAAATTGATAAAAAAAGAACTGTTTACCGGTCGATAAATTTATCGAATTTTATCGATCGATAAGATCCATGCTCGCAGGGCAGATGGGACTAAATTTCAGCCAATCAGTTCCAATGAAGGAACTAGCTAGCTTAGTAGTTGGACTGTAACTGACTTTATCTCAGGCCGATCCTTGTAGGGAATCAACGAAGGGGCAAGCGCACAGAACTGACAATCATTAAAGTATCGCCATTAATATTTAACGAACGATGTTTCTTCGGACAAGATGTGTTTCTTAAATTATTAAACGGTTAGACTGGAGAAAAAATATTTCTTTCAACCTTGCTTTTGATTTATAGTTCAGTTTCTAACTGAAGGACTTCTCACTATTATTGAATTCCATCATTCCCTCTAATGATTTCTTATCGTGAATATTATAGGGAATCACGAAATTCAATGATAATGATTCCACACCTTCTGTACAAAGAACAATTAACGCATTTTAACACACTATCGCCAAACGGTAACATGGGTACCTAATCGTGGGAAAAAAAATATCAAAAGATCCTTGAGTATTTTGGTATCATAATTATAAGCAACAATCAGAGTAGAGTTACTTCACCTTTGAAGACACCTGCAGACTACAAAGTAAACGATCTGCAGATGGTTCAGACGAGTCGGGCGCTCGTTATACCTATAGTCTACGGGACCTTTCTAATGGAGGAGACAAAATGATAACAAGAAAATACACCCTCTATCATCATCATCATCATCAGCCCGTATTCGTCCACTGATGGACGTAGGCCTCTCCTTGTGAACGCCACTGAGCCCGACTTTCGGTTCTCCTCATCCAGTCGCTACCGACCGCCTTTCGCAAGTCGTCATTCCACCTGGCTGGCGGTCGTCCTACACTACGTTAGCCTAAACGTGGTCTCCACTCTAGAAAATACTGTATATGATTATCTAATTTTCACTCATCAAGTGAAGGAAGCTTGAAGGAAGCTTAACCGAACCTATGTGTTTTCCGAGTATCCTGAAGGTATGCTATTGTATACTTGTAATACGTCCATTAAAACTGATTCCTCATTAGCAACTCCTGGATAGTTACTAACTCTTAACAGAATGAGGAGTTAAGGTATAAAGTTCTCAAGAAAATAAGTATCCTACGGGATATATTCCGGTATGAAAACTCCTGTCTCGCTGAATAAGATAATACAATGCAACGTCTGTTTTAAAACCTTTGATTTTGTAAGTTTACGTTTCTATCTTCTCTATCTGGAATTGGAAATGAAGAACCCATGCGATATACACTTTTCTTTATTCAGCCATCCAGGTACGAAAGCAATGTTGTCACAAAAAAAACAGTTATAGGGAAGCATAATATCATAACTTGTGCCACGAAGTCTGAAATTGAGTCTTCTATCAGTTTTTATTCTCTTTTAGAACCCTCTTTGATTAAGTCTAGAATAAGTGAAGCCCAAGCAAACTGCTGCTTCTGATGGATCTTCGTAGATTACTGAAAAACCCGTGGATTTTTGAAACGTTACTGAACTCAATGTACGAGAGAAGATATCGTGCAAGTCGATCATCTGATACAAAGTGCGCCTCATACCTATAATAATGCCAAGAAATATACCGGCTATGAATACAACAAAATATTTCTACAGTGACATTAATTTCAAGAGTCAAAGCATACCCTTGTTCAACAATTTGCTTCAACTTCTCACTCTGTTATGAGTACCCAACTATTCGGGCTAAGTGAAAAGTTTCAAAGTATCCTGCAGTATGAAAATTCCTAAGTCTTCAAAGTATCCCGGTGAAATGACAAGTCGTTGTTTGACGTTGGGTGTATGTAACTGTACCTGTTGTTTATAAAATAGAGTTGGAAAATGCTGGCCACATTAAAGTTTTGAGTTCTGTTGATAGAAAGTCTCATTTTAACCCGACTGCGCGGAGGGTTTTGTGTTTATCAGCGTATGTTGTATGTATGTCTGTTCCTTTGTCGCACTATATAGACTTATCGCTTGGGCCGATTTTAATGGTTCTTACGTCAATCATTGCGAGTGTCACGAAAGACATGGCGATAATCAAAATTCAATATGGCGACGACCAGACGCCACATGGTGAAATAGAAAAAAAAAGTTGACGAACATGTTTATTGGGGTATCTTGACCTATTCAAGATACCCCAATATTTGAAAATCATCTTTAGGTGAATGACCATTTAGGATCTATAACGATTTAAAGTTGGTTAGCAACCATTCTCCCTTAAATTTTTACTTCTTTTTAGTTTTGTTCGCAGTCGGGTTGTTAGCATTTTCGATTATGTCTTGTTAAGCTATTTCACTTAGTTTGTCAGCTAAGTCCTAGCATGTTAGTCCTACCACTAGTCCAAAGTTCAGCTTCCTAGGACTAATGTTTGACTAACTTAGAAGTAGAAAAGATAGTCACTGGGAGTACAAAAGGAAGACTTAATGCCAAAGCATTTTCTTGGATGGGATGTAAACTTGCATCAATAATAAGAATTAGAATTTATTGATAAAATATATTAACAACTTTCAGCTTTCTATGGTTCTGTGGTTGTTCCTGAAAGACATAACTTACAATGTTATATCTTTCAGGATTGACTACTTTTTATTTAAATCCATAGTCTATCCTGCAAACATTTATTAAATATTTATAATTTATTATTAATATTTTTAGTTTATTATATGTAGAGACTTCGTACACCAATATGGAAACTTATTACTTATGGTGAAACGAGAATCAGGTGTTCCAATAGAAGTAAGAATGACACAGAAACTAGAAATAAGCAAGAAATACCACTCAATAAAATCTGTAGATCAATTAAAATAGTGAACTTTGATTTAAATTAAAACATTATGGTTAAGATAAGTTCTTAGGAACTCTATCTTAACCATAATGTTTGTTTACCATCCTTACGTAAGATAAGTTCTTAGGAACTCTATCTTAACCATAATGTTTGTTTACCATCCTTACGTAAGATAAGTTCTTAGGAACTCTATCTTAACCATAATGTTTGTTTACCATCCTTACGTAAGAGATAATAAAAATGGCTATGAGTAATAATAACTTCTACTCAAAAAGCCGTTTATATTACAGAAACTGGATTCTAATATGCTATTACAGAATGAGACCCCTGTGAGGGGCCACAGAATTGACCATTCATATTGATTTGTGGAATGACATAATCCAGAAAACTTACTGTTATTGTTTACATTACAATATTTAAACATTTTTATTGGTTTGAAGTAACACATGGACGTTTAGAAAATAACATTATTTCACTCTATTGATGTTTTTTTAAATTATGCATGGTAGAGCTTCTTTTTTTGGACGTCACCTACGTCAACTCGGCTTGTTTATTGTTCGTATACAATTTCATTGAGTTTTAACAATAGGTGTTCGTGTTATTTTCGTAGTAAATACGCTATTTGTGACCTTTCAAATTCAACAAGGAATTTAAAAACATTTCTTCTCTCGTTTAAAATACCCGGACAAATGCGAGTTGACCTCGCGTTAAGAGGGTTACATACTATGAATAAAATGGCAAAGGTGCTACAGGTTTAAGTGGCCAAGAGTTTAGAGAAGAAAAGTAAGTCACTCTCAATTTATAATAAGGGTAGCTGCCTAACTAATTAAATGATAGATTTACATTTTCAGAATTCATATTTACATATTCATTAAGGCCGAACAAAAAACCAAACAAGTGCGAGTTAACTCGCGTGGAAAGGAATATTATTATCTCACAAAATTGAGAAATTTGCTATATTATGTTAAGACCTTAGATTTTAGGTTAGATTTTCCTGCCTGTAAGTAAAGACCTATTTTCTGTATATTTTCAATACTTTAGGCTTAGTAGTTTGGTAAATTATAACAAGCACTTTCATTTGATTTATCACAAGGTTCAGATTGAAAAACGTTATTGTTAAATTTTCTTATTTGCCCCTTTAAAAAATACTCTTAAATTCAAAATTCATTTATTTACGTTGCACGTCCGTGTTAAAGTCATAGAAATTCATATGCGTACCAAATTTCAACTTAATCGATCAAGTAGATTCAGAGCAAATTAGCTGTGACAGACGGGCTAACAGACTCACGAGATGATCTTAAAAGGGTGACGGTTTTTTCAATCGTACCTACGGAACCCAAAACAAGTGTAGAATCATTTCTATTCAATGATATGGAGTTTTAAGATTCTATGTGATCTGAGAATTTAAATGACTTTTAGGAAATGATCTTATCGTGTACAACGACTCATTTGTAAAAAGATTTCGTTATAGAATAGGTAGTTTATATTTATCTTGTTTGGTAAGTATTGCCCATAAAACATGTTTTAAACAGTAAACCTATATACTTAGAAATACAGTACCTACTTATAGTTTAATACTAAATTAACGTTATTTAAATAACCAGTCGTGGACAATCTATTGTAACGAGCTCTCAGCAAACTGTTCCCATATGCAATTTCAGTTTTAAATAGCCCAGAAGCTTCAATTAAGATGTAATTCACCAACACTTAAACACAGTTAAACAATAACTATTTAAAAATAAAAATAAAGTTTTCTAATGTGGTTTAACCTATGGTTCTAGCATTGGTGATATCTAGCTCTATAGACCTAGTTAAGCGGCCGTTTTTTCCAAAGTATATAGACTTTTATATCACACTAGCTCTACCCGCAGCTTAAAATACTCTATACTCAATCATTTATTGCAATCATATGCACGCGTGGCTACGCACGCGTGGTTATTACTTTAGGTTAAAAGTACTCTAAGAACAATTCCAAGACCTAAAATACAAATATTTTAAAAGTTTTTATTGATTGCTCGGCTTCCACTCATCCGATTAAGGCATAAAGTACACCAGTTTTTTTTTACAGTTTTTAAAGTTCGCAAACGGTCCAGTAGTTTTAAGGTGATGCGCGAACAAATAAACAGACAGACACAATTTTTTAACATGAAATATTCTGGTTCAGTAGTTTATTTTAAGTACCCTAGACATCTTTTTTTATTATCTCCTTTATACAGACTTTTTCGTAAATATTGCTTTATTATAAGTATAGATAGCTAATTCTTATCGCCTCGATTCTCATCGTCACCTTCATGCAAATTTTGTTTTTTGTTAAAAAAATAGTTTAAATAATTAAACTATTTTTGAAAAAAAAACTTATAGCGCTTGATAAGACGAGTAAATTAATATGTAAATTAATCGAATCGTGAGTTTTGTTTGGAAGAAAAATGGTTTTTAAGTTCTAAATGCCACGAAAGTGACGCGATGATCCATGAAAGTGACTCAGTAACTTTACAGACATTATTTTCTTACAATTTGCTGCTGTTTATGAGACTAAATATTAATGAAATAACAACTTAATCTTTTTTTCATAATTAAACAGGCAAATATATGTAAGGTATCAGTAGTCAAAAGAGATAACTTATTATCAGTTCGGTCCTAAGTTCGGTCATCCAACAAAATAGGTATACTGATATGCGACGTCAATTAAAACTACACAATTTTAGTGAAAGGTATTTATTATAAACATTATTAATGTAGGTGACAAATAAATAGGAACTTTATTGTGATTTTATTAACCAGGTACTTATATTTCAGAGTATATTTTTACTCTAAAATAAAATGTTATCACAAAATTATGTAAGTATCTTTTTTTTACTATGTAGTAACAACAAACCGAAATTATGTACCTATCTTAACTTAAAATATAATGATTTCATTTCACTTTCATTTGAGTACTTATTAAATTGTAATGACACAAATTATTTATAACATTTACAAATAATCAGTCTAGTGATAAAATTTAAAAAAAATAACATAAATATAGCCTAATGCGTCGTAATATGAAGTTTTTCCTAACTAAGAAACATATGACTCTTGAAAGAGTCTTTAAAAAGTTCGTAAGTACATCACCAGTCAAAATACATCTGATAAAAAAAAATGCAAAAAAAAACACTTTCATGGCATAAAATCACCTTCATGGATAAAACGCCACGTAGGTGAGGTTTAGAAAATATCCCTTTCTTATAAATTGCTGCAATGTTTTGGTGAAACGTTTAAAATGAAATCTACATAAATATCTCGCACATTTTGGGGTTTCGATGAGCTAACTTTGATTTCAATTGCTAAATACAATGCACAAAAATATTGTCCACGCTAGTGCACCTATGAATAAATATAAACTCACCAATTTTTTTTTTCTTGCGGCACGATGAGCCACACTTCTCACTTCTGTAATGCCAGAAAACGACTAACGTCCGACTAAATCGAACTCTGTGTTTGATTGCTGATGTTGTGTTCAACTGCCAGCCGTTATACTACGCAAATGTAAGTATCTAAAATCGTGAGACCCACGCATATGTAGTTTTAAATTCAAAATTATGATCAAAAGATTTTTTCTTAGGCTATTTATTGGGTGTGAAGTGTATTTAATTACGATGACTGACTGTATAAGTAACATACAAATACACTAAAATTTGGTGAAGCAGTAACCAAATGTTTTACTGCAACGGGAAGTGTGACTCGATGAGAATACGAAAAATGTCCCCGTTTTTGACCATTCGTGTTAATTTTTGGTATTATTTTTGGTTCTATTCTGACAAGGTTTATTTATTTTGTAGCCTAATAAATTTTCAATCCTCCAATTCAAAAAAATCTGTTTCTATCTTATACCGTTAAGAAAATATAACTGTGTGACCATCAAAATTGAGCTCCGATGAGAATTACCGAGGTAATATGCTATGATCGTCTGTACTGTCACAGTGCATATATTAGTCTTTACAGACAATAGTGTATCGAAGCATTGTTTTCGAGTTTGATGTCTACTGTCAGTCGGAGACCGATGGTTACCACCTGTGTGTCTTTACCGGGCAACAAAAAAGGAGGGTTATAATTTTATCAGAATACCTATAGTATATATGCATGAATGAATGAATGTATGTATGTCCGTCTGTTTGTACATGACCACACTTTACAGCCAACCTTTTAAATTTGTAGGAATATTCTATTAGTAAAACCGGAGTTTTTAAGCTACTTACATAAACTTAATTACAAAAAAGGAATCTATCGATTTCACGCGTATGTCTACACTCATATTATATTTCACGCGTGTGTCTACACTCATATTATATTTCACGCGTATGTCTACACTCATATTATATTTCACGCGTATGTCTACACTCATATTATAATGAGGAAAGATTTGATTTTTTGTATGTTTCTATTTTTGTATCTTTATTTGTAATGGACGTTTGCCCAGTATTTAGCTCAGTATTTTTTTCAAACGAAAAAAATACTAAACCGATTTAAAAAAAAAAACTTATTAGAAAGCTTCGTTATGAACGAGTAACATGGGCACTATTTTATTTTTCAAGAAAGTAGAGACTCCTACGAAAATTGCAATATTGTAACCCAAGGAATAAATAAAAATATTTTTCCTAAAATAAAACGGCTTCGTATTCAAATGTTCTTTTCTAAACAAACACTAAAGAGTTATAATAGTTTCTTACCCCCATATTCTCAATTCCACACCCACCCCCTATTTAGCTAAGTTCACATCACCTTTCAAATATAAAAAACCGTTTCAAAATCGGTTCTCACCCCCTTTCCCCCCTTCCCCCTATTATAGCTAAGAACCATTTCCCTCACACCAGATTTCAAACAGAAAAAAACCGCATCAAAATCTGTACATTCGTTTGGAAGCTACGATGCCACAGACAGACACACGCACACACACACACACACAGAGAGAGAGAGAGAGAGAGAAAAACACACAGTGATACACACCCTAAACTTATAACACCCGTCTCTTTGTTCGGGGGTTAAAAAAATAATCTTCTACCACACTTTAAGTTTATTATTTAAAATATGAAAGAACATTAACATCAAAACAAATTGATTTATTAATATAAACTAAATAAATTTTGATAAAATTGATGTGGGACAGCAATAAAAGTCTATCGTTTTAAATAAACCAAGAATCATTCAAATTGGTACAGAAATCCTTGATATCCCAATAACAAATTGCTGAACCAATTTTTATGAAGTTATGGGACTACGCTGAAAGTCTACCCTTTTGAATAAAACAACAACCATTCAAAACGGTTTAGCAATCTTAGAGATTTGGGGCAATACAAACACAAAATCAAATGGATGTACTAGAAAAACTATTGAACCAATTTTGATACATTTTTTATGAGACCACCAAAGTATACCCAATCAAACAAAAAAATAATTTTCAAAGAAATCGAAGTACATCAATAAAAAAATAAAAAAAACATGTAGTCGAACATATAATCGTCTCCTTTTGTGAAGTCGATTAAAAATATACAACGGAATGACACGTTGCCAACGGAAGTACGTAAGTAATGATTAGACACTTCTTACTGTCGGTGGAGTAAGGATGAAATTATTGTCTATGGGTATAAAAATCACTATGATCGTTGCTGCAAAAGATTTTGAATTATACTTTACTGGCGTATTTTGTATAGAAGTTACAATGCGTAGAAAAAATCTAAAAGTAAGAATAATGCCGCGGTGTGAGCGCTACCCGTGCAAAACCAGAGCAAATCACTAGTATGTAATATTGTCTACTTTGTATCTCAATTTCAATTTCCTTCTTTGTATCTCAATCCGATGAGTAGAGAAGCCCGTCAATCGATGAAATAATATTTGACGACTGAACGAAATTTGGTAAATTGTACTTTTGGTCCTGGAATACATAGGCTACATTTTCCCCAGAAAAAAAACCACGCGGGCAAAGCCGCGGAGGATAATATAAAACTACTCTATATTATTCTAGTTTATTCTTACCTTACTTTTTTTTGCCATATGGAAGTATGCATATTTATAAACGATATATTTTGTGAGTTTGTTAAGACTAATATATGTACTGTGGTACTGTTAACATATGTAGTATTTATTTATTGAAACCTAGCGAAGTCAAAAGTGTTAGATCAATTTATTGCCAATTTGTTGTCACGTTACAAACATTTTCATTTTAAACTAAACACTTTAACTGTTCATAATGTACAGGAGTCACTGGGACACTAATTACCCAAATGAATACTACACATTTAAAACAAATATATTTACTGTGGTACTGTTAACATATGTAGTATTTATTTATTGAAACCTAGCGAAGTCAAAAGTGTAAGATCAATTTATTGCCAATTTGTTGTCACGTTACAAACATTTTCATTTGAAACTAAACACTTTAACTGTTCATAATGTACAGGAGTCACTGGGACACTAATTACCCAAATGAATACTACACATTTAAAACCCATCAAGACCCAGCGTTCAGGCATCTCCTCCAAATGGGGTCTCTTTAAGAACACGAAACATTTTTTTGCATTCGACCTTAACCTTTCTGAATATTGCCGAGACGGTTAAAATATTGCCGATGTAAAAATAAATTACCTAGACTTAAATAAATGGGTTGCAGAGGTGAAACAGGTAGATTTAAAGGTTGTTATCCGAAGGTCGAAAGGGGAATTTACGTGATTCAGAAGATTTGTAAAAAATCCTCGGACTTATTGGTTTGGGTGCTTCCCATTTGTTCTATGGAACGTGACGTCATCGGACAAAATGAGTCTATTTCTTACTTATTTGTTCCATATAACAATTCATTCTTTCCCCTAAACTGTTCTATAGAAAAAACATTAAAACCTTTCTAGTTTGTGATGTCATCACAGAGTTGCTCCTTTTTCCACTTCCTAAACTCTTCCAAACTTAGTTTTTTTTTATAAATGCCTGACAGGAAGATTTTTCATAAAATACAAGTTTTTTGTCACGTGG
Source organism: Alsophila aescularia (assembly GCA_946251855.1). Lineage (NCBI taxonomy): Eukaryota > Metazoa > Arthropoda > Insecta > Lepidoptera > Geometridae > Alsophila > Alsophila aescularia. The sequence goes on from OX276383.1 coordinate 42,763,987, forward strand.
AACAATTTGGGATAAATTAGATTTCTGTTTAGTCCCATGACATCACTGAGAAATGAAGTCGGAAGAAATGCTAGTATATAGTTCTATGGAACAAATCAGTAAAAAATAGACTCATTTTGTCCGATGACGTCATGTTCCATGGAACAAATGGGAACCACCCAATGGTTTTGTACACATAATTACTTTTATTTTTAAACTCACATATCTAGATATAGGGAGAAGATATGGCACGCTCACTTAAACAAAAACTGGACCAGATATAACTACAGGGAAACACCCACACAGCTGATTCCCACCGCCGTGCTTCATGTGCATCAAATATAGAGAGATACGCAGACTGTAGCGCGAATGATAGTCACTGCTAACACATGCTATACAAACGCCACTCCGACAGTGAATAAGGCCAAAGGAGGCCAATTGTGTGCGTTGCACTTAATTTATGCGATTCGCGTACTAGGAGCTGATTTGGTACGTATCTAATCTTTCCCACTTTTAATGAAATCTATGATAAAACTGTCGTTTTCGAACCACCTTCTTAATATGATGTGGGATACTTTACCATTGGGATTTTTTATATGTCATTGATCGTCCACATGCATAATTAAAATTTTATTTTCTCTTGATGTATTGTGAATTTGTTCAACCTTCTCACTCTTCAATAGAAATGTCAGATAAAAAACTGATGCCATTCGTATTGTTATAGTTCTAAACATAATGTATTCTATTATAACTCAAATGGCTACCCAACAACATTGACAAATTAATGCCGATAACCTAGAATAAAGCCAAGTTAGTTCTTCATGAAACCTAGATTTAATAACCCTTTTATATCAGCGAACAACGATCCATTAATACCATTCAAGGAGACACTCGTCGCACATTGAAGTGTTGAATTATTAAAAACGACTATAATTTAACCAGGCTTTCATAAGCGTTATTCATCAAAAGTGATATAAATCATCAACCGTTCAACTACAAAGACCTTTGAATAAAACATATTTACTTGAGGACAATGAGATACTAGTCTGTTACGGGAGTTATAGCGCCGTTAAACTTTGGAATAGATCAGTGAGAAAACACTTACGTCTAAGACTACATTTGCAAATATTAACAATGTCACAATACTCCTGATTAACCAATTTGTAAAGAGTACGCTTATAGTCTGGCTCTTCGCGACGTGAGATCGCAAGCCTGGTGGTAGATTGCACTATGGAGAGTGTGCACAAAAACTGTACAATCTGATTCCCCCATCACCGTCCGACTAGATGATCAGCAAAACTTCACCACTATATGGTTTAAATACCTCACACAAGAACGAATCGTTACGCTTCTTTATCTATTATAAGAACTGCGAAGGAGTGGAATGCTCTGCCCTCATCAGTGTTTCCGGTAAAATATAACCCTGGTGTGTTCAAGGGAAGAGTGGATAGGTCTACTACTAGACAAACACGTACACAAGCACGTACACGTGCACGTGCACGTGCACGTAGACAAGCGTGCTACACCTTCGACAACATCAACGCTGTCCATTAAAAAAAACTGGATCAGGAACCTAAAGCGGGTCTTGCCCTCTGACCGAAGCCAGCATCTGTTCTTCCTCTCTGACGAACCAGCCCCAAAAATATTTTTTTGAATATTTTTTGTTTAGCCAATCAGTTTATTGACATCGGCTCGGCACCCAAGCTCTAACAATTTCTTCTTCTTTTCTTCTATAAGGTGTTCACCCCACTACAGTCAACCTCCCTTTTCTTTTTCCACCCATATTTTTTTGGGCTAGTGATAATGAACCTTCTACAATGATACTATCTATACTTAAAATGAAGCAGTAAATAACAAAGTCTGTAAAAACAATATAATAAAAAAAACTAGGGTACTTGAAATAAGCTACAGAACAAGAAAATAGCATTTTATAAATAGTTTCTGTCTTTATGTTTGTCTGTTCTGCACATAACGTTAAATGTACTAGGCCGATTGCGATAAGGTTTTCACTGTTGGATAGCATAAAGCTTGACTTAAAAACTGGTATAGGTACTTTGTACCGCAATCCGAGTAGAAGCCGAGCAATCAATAAAAAACTATTTGAAGCCTGAACGAAGTATTTTTGCTACGCCAATCAATGGAATTTGGCGTCCACCTCTGCTTTTTTTTCTTCAGAGGACATTTATTTACCCCATTTACAGGCCTTTTCTCATTCAGACCGTTTTCTTGTGCAAATTAGTTTGATCCCAAAATTAGTTTTTAATTTTTAAATAATGTATTTTTGCACATTGCTTGTCTTAGGGTTCTATTGCTCAAGCTTTGAAGTTTGAGTGGCGCTTGTACCCAAATAGCGCAATTTATGATCGATTGAGTTAAATTTCAAATTTGTTATCGATCATGTCCTACGCGATTCCACAGAATAAATAACAGTGTCTCAAATTAAGCAAATTTCTTAGCGATGTATCTGATTTATTTGTGCTAAATGAATACACTGCCTTCCCGGGACCTTGATGACGTTGTGTGTCTACCTGTCTGTCCTTCTCTTGGCCACCATTTCGTCACTGCCCTTTTTCATCTGCATGCCATCTTCTCGACTCGCCAAATTCTTCAACATTGGAATTGCGCCTGAAAAATAGCAATTTGCGAAGCGACTAGCTCTCAGTTAGCCACTAAAACCAATTTAACTTGCGTTGATCGCGTTCATTTTTGATGGTGAAATTGGCCCTAGAATTGGTCCTTAGATCTAATCGCGTGATCGCGTTCAATAAGGACAAAGGCAACTGTTTTTGAGAAAACAATTGTAAAAATTTAAAACAATATTCAATTATGCAGAAGTTAACTGTTACGTTGTATAGAAAAAAAAACTGCAATTACAAGCAAAACCAGATATGTAATGTAATTAGTTTGTCTAATTCCAACACTTTCAAGACCTCAACAGCTCTATTGTATTTTATTAAACCACATAAAGTCGTGATTAATCAGTGTTCAGATAATCATTCAGAATTTTACTAAGCGGATGGCAATACCATGGAATGAGAAATGTGCAACTGCGAATAAAAACAGCTTTAGCATGCCTGAATCAATCACGTATCATGAAGAGAACTTTTATTGTTATTTATGGACTGCATGTCGATCCTTTGGAGTGTTAATGGAATGCAGCCATGGATTAATGCTTGCTTTATACATACGGATTCAATAGGATTTTTTTGACACTATTATATTAAGAACTAAGCTTTCCCGCCCGCGACTACGTCCACGCTGACTACAGTTTATCGCGAAAAAAAACATCCTATGTTCTTCTAGGATATTAAAAACCAATGCAAAACTAGACTTAGACTTCTTGGTTATGGCCTCTGTGGCTTGTTGTTGGTATAGCACTTAACCTGTGTGTGGTACTTAATCTGTGGCACCAACGCTCTTGATGTTTTTTGACAGACTTGTTATTTCGTTTCCATGGCAACCGTTCCTTACAGCGAGTATTCAACATGTTCCAGTTTAACCGACGAAACTTAAAATTTTCCGGGATAAAAAGTATCCTATGTTTTATTCCAGGGTATAAGGTCTCCATTCCAAATTTCATCAAAATCCGTCCAGCGGTTATCGCGTGGAAGCTCCCCAAATAAACAAACAAACAACGTTTCACTTTTATATATTGGTATGGATGTGTTTTTCGCTTCTTCAGAAACTGTCTAGATATTAAACTTTAAACTTTTTTGTCTTAAACCAATATCAAAGTTGTTTACTGGATGATTTATTTTTGGCGCCCAAGTTTGTTTAAGTTTAAAACTACTAAAAATATAATAACAACAGAAAGTCAAATGCTTAGATGCTGATGGTCACAACAAAACTACATTAAACAATACAAACACGGTATGCTCTAGTCCGCAACAACGTAACGGTCCAATATTAGACTATTGGCAAGCAAAGCCAAAGTGCGGAAACTATCTGCCACACACGACAAGCAACAAGACACGAACAAGGCTCCATCATCAGCGCACTGTTGGCCCCGCACTGTATAGATTGGCCCCGCACAATTTTGATGAGAATACCCATTATTTCCCCGTCAAAGTGATTAAATAAATAGTCCCGGTACTGAGTTATTTCGTAATTACATGGCTTTATTGCCTATACGGGGCGCTGGAATGTTTTGTGAGAGAACATGGGGCTTGCGGGACAGACACCGGGTAACCCTGGGTTAACATTCTGTGTTCCATAGGCATAGGTTAGACAGTTATATAGTTCGGGAAATTCTGAAGTCGGAAAACGGGTATGACTGGTTGAAGTCTTCACATGTGTACTCAAATCTGAAGTTTTAAACAGAGATAAGCATGTAAGCTGCTGCTTGTTTAAGTAGATAAAAAAAACTAATCTAAAACCATTTTGTTTTTCGATATTCTTTGTCATAGAGTTGTGAGCTACCCTGAAAGTTTCAGCCGGTTAGCTAATCGGGAAGTGCTTGAAATTCGAGTTGTAAGATTCCACATGGAATGATTAACAAGAACGTGGTAAAAAAGAGTGGAATGCCCTCGTCAGTGTTTCCGGTTAAATATAACCCTGGTGTGTTCAAGTTAAGAGTGATTAGGTATCTACTAGGTAAGCGTGCTACACCTTCGACCACATCATAGCTTTCCATCAGATGAGATCGTGGTCAAACGATTGCCTAGTATGTAATAAACTAAACTAACTAACTAGATAAACAAAAAAAACGGATGTCAGAGAACCTCCTCCTTTTAGAAGTTGATTATAAAGACGTTTGCAATAAAAGTATGTCCAGTAAATTTATATCCATACCAATATATAAAAGTGAAACGTTGTCTGTTTGTTTGTTTGGGGAGCTTTCACGCGATAACGGCTGGTCGGATTTTGATGAAATTCAGAAAGGAGATAGCTTATACCCTGGAATAAAACATAGGATACTTTTTATCCCGGAAAATAGTAAGTTACCACGGGAAAACTGGAAAATGTTGATTACTCACTGTAAGGAACGGTTGCCTTCACAGAATGGTCTGTGGTTGCCATGGAAACGAAATAACAAGTATGTCAAAAACATCAAGAGCATTATTGGTGCTATAGCTACTTTTGCATTTGTTTTTAATATCCTAGATGCTTTTTTAGCTATAAACAGTAGTCCGCGCGTACGAAGTCGCGGGCGGGAAAGCTAGTCCTTATTAAATATAAACATTATACACTATGAAATAACCAATTATTAAGCGTAACTCGGTTACAGTCTAGCATGCAAACTTACTAAACTGCTCACGATAAGTACGTTCGATCGTATTAAAGAGATGCGGTCATGTCGATTAATATATATCATCGAAAAATAAAAAATAATTGGTATGCTTGCTTGAGTGTTGGAGTATAGTAAAAAGAAAAAAAAAACAATTACACCTTTATCTAAATAATTAAAACACATAAGATAGAAATTAATATATCACATTATTAAATTAGCGTAACAGTAATGAATCTATTCATCTTTATCAGAGAAGCAGCTTAAATTATAACACTTATAATTGAGATACTTATTGTAATAAACTCTATTAAAAAGTATTAAAGTACGAGACGGTTGGTTCAGTAAGTATAGCTGCTGTAAGTATGTAAGTTTGCTGTTAATTTAATGACATACATCTACCATGGCACCGTATGGTATATTTTTGTATTGATTGATCAGAATTTACCTACATAAGCAAGTTTGCCACGAAATATGTTAATTGATATTGGTGTAACACGTCAGCAGGTGTACGTCTCAGGGTCGTGGCATCATATTATCATCTCTTATATTTCAATTTATTTTTCTAGCACCTTTATGTCCTAAATGGCTGTGAAAGAGAACATTGTGCCAGATAAATATAAATTTAAACTAAAAAGTTCAAAATAAAATAATTATAAACAAAAACCCGGCTGCGAACAAAACTAAAGGCAAACAAGATTTTTTATTGTAAAATATAAGATGAAGTCGGAGGCATGAAGAGTAAGTAGCTCGCCAGCTTCTAGCTGATCCCGTCAAAAGAGAAATGAAATGCATGATGGCTCCTACTGCATCTTTTATTTCAAAATGATAAATCTAAAGCATGTTTGCCTCTTTTTAGTTTTGTTCGCAGTCGGATTTTTTGTTTTTATAATAATTTATTTTATTTATATCTCTTATTTTGAATATTACTCTCGTGAGTGTTAATCAGTTGTAATTTAAATACGTAAAAGAGCCAGATATAAGTACAAAAGTTGGAATGAAACACCAGCAGTTTTACGTATTTTTATGTGACTACGGCGAAGCAAGGGGAGGGTAATAAGTTTAACAGTTTATGTTTGTATGTATGTGGATATTCCACCATAGCGTCGCCCCTAGTGGTCCGATTTTGACAAGCGAAGTTTCAATCGATTCGTCTTCATCTATAAAATGTCACAGGCTATTTATTTTTACCCAACTACGGCGAGGCACAGGATGGGTTTTGTGTTCAATCTAAAACTTTAGTCCGATTTTGAAATGCTAGGTGTCAATCAATTCGTCTTCATTTCATTCGTCTTGTCTTTATTGCTATTTTTTACCTGACTGTAGACAGGTTTTAGTTGTTAAACTTATGTCATGTTTATATCTATTATCGATAGACGATTCCATCGATACTGTTCAACCCTTAGGTTGGCTAAAGCAGAGGTCGGTAGCGGTCAGCGCTCGACCCGCGCGGCTGTGTTAGATCCTTATCATTGGCGCCATAACTCCCCACAATTTGCTATTAGCTAGAATAGAAATCAAGGTAACATTTAAATAGATAAATTATACTTACTTTATATTTATTAATTTAAAAAAGTCCAATTGCCTGAGCTGAATATCAGCGCTGTGGATTTTCATTCACAGCTTTTTTGCAGAGCTCAGACCTTTTCTGGCAGCACTGTACATGGCAGCGATCTTTGTACACAGGTGTTTAGTTGCAAGTTTTTGGTTAAGTTTATCTGTTGATTTATGTGTTGCTGTGTACAGTTTGTGAGAATAAATTATTTCTTATCTTATCTTATCTTACTTAAAAACAAGATGGAGAGTTGCCTGGAATAGATTAGTGTTGCTTTTCTATATCAATCTTCTTTAAAAATATCTAGCAGTAAGTTACAAAAAGTCTGTACAATTACGATAAATAAACATATGATCTACTACTAATCAAAAATTTAATGATTTATTTAAATTGTGTCTGCCTGTTTGTTTGTTTGCGCATCATGTAAAAAAACTGGAGCCATTGAGGTGTTACTGTTGGACAGCTAAGGGCTTGACTTACTAACTCGTAAACTTGGTATCTCAATCTGATGGTTAGAAACCGAGTAATCAATAAAAAAGTATTTGATGTCGGAACGAAGTTTGATGATATTGGTACTTTTGGTTTTGGAATAACACATATGATCCATATACCCCCGAAAAATGAACATGCGGGCAAAGTCGCTGGCACAGCTAGTACTTCTAATAAATCAGTATGTAACAAAAACTCTGTAACATGAACAAGAATAAAGCATTTTTTTAAATGGTGTCTGTCTAATGTTTGTTCACGTACCGCGTAGATACGAATGGACCAATTGCTACGTTGTTTTCACTGTTCGATAGCTTAGATTGTGACAAACTGGGGTACCTACTTGGTATCTAACTTCGATGATTAGAAGCCGAGCAATCGATGAAAAACTGATTAACGGCTGAAAGAATTATTGAATGAAATGTAGTATTATTGTACGAGGTACTTTTGATCCTCGAATAACACGAAGGTTATTTTTAATGAGAATTGACCACGCGGGCAAAGCCGCGGGCACATCTAGTTACGAATAATAAGTTCAATTTTTTTTTGTTTGTTATTATTTATCTCTTGTTGTACCATACACACAAACAGATAATAAGATAAATATAATATAGTAGGTAAAACCACAGAATAAATAATAGTACTTCCCATAACCATTTCCCAATAAATTACCTACTTTTGCTTCATACTGACTCGAGTTTGTATTTGATTATAAATTTGTATTGATTGAGCGGACCTGAGTCAGACTATGAGAATTTCAGAATCCTCGTCGTCCGATAAATCGGACCAGCAGGAAAAAAAACAAAAAGTCGTCCGATCGAGCGGACTATGCTTCGCGTGACATCTCACGTTTTCTTTCTGAGATATTTTTTTTTAGATTTCAGGAAGATTTCACAGGCAAGGCTGTTTTTTTTATTCGTTTGCTAATCATATTAAAAAAGGACAAACAAGCTTTAGATTCTTGATTTTCAAATACACTGACGGACACATTATAAGATGTAGTCGGAAGCATGAGGGTCGCCAAAGGAGAAATAAAATGCATGATGCCTCCGACTGCGTCGTACATCGTCTTCGTACTGACTCGAGTTTGTATTTGATTATTGTAACCTAAGTCGGACTATGAGAATTTTAGAATCCTCGTCGTCCAATGAATCGGACCAGCAGGAAAAAGAAGTTGACATCGTCCGATCGAGCGGACTAAGCTGTCGGACCACGTGATCAGAAGGTACTTTTTGGTCGCACATCGTGACATCTCTCGGAATCTAAGGCTTATTTTCTTCTTTTTAGTTTCGAACGCAATCAATTTTAATATATATATATATATATTATTGTAAACTTTTTAGTTTTACTTATATATTTTTTTGACCTTTTAAAGACCTTCATTTCGATACCTCAGCCGGAAGGTTTTAGTAATTTTTGTTCCGTCGGAAATACAAAATGGCAGCTGTAAGCCACCATATTAGTTTTCTTTATAAAACGATCTCACTGCTCCAAGCCAACCTCACCTGCACGCGGTCATCCTGCTGGATAACGAACGAGGCTCTGGCGACCGACAGATGGCGGTATAAACATCACATTATAAGCGTAGCCAAATGACAAAGGCCAGTGACGGGCAGCAGCGTCACTGGTGCGAGAAGCTACGCCCTGCGATCGCCAACCCGCATGCACAGCGTGGCGATTATGGGCAAAACCTCCAATATGAACGGCACAATGAAAAAAGGCTCGCACTTCCCGGTTGCCCTGCTAGTCCTGACCTGTCACAGGGTGGCGTGCGGTTAAACGAATGGACCGATTTTGATCCGCTTTTTTTCTGTTTGAAAGCTGATGTGATCGAGACGGTTCTTATGTATAATAGGGGACCGAGAGGGGAGAAGTTTGTAGCTCCCAAACGAATGGACCTATTTTGATGGGTTTTTTTAATGTTTGAAAGCGGATATAATCGAGATGCTTCTTACCTATAATTAGGATCAGGGGTTATATTTTTTTTTATTTGTTCTTGTCATGGATGAGCATCCCCTTGAAATGACTTTTTTTTGTAATTTAAAATTTGCTTATCCTCTTTGCTTCAATAAACTAAATATTGTGTGTATGTGTAAATTTCAGGTCTCTGTCTTACTCAAGACGGTGATCGTAGCTCCCAAACAAATGGAGACCTATCTTGATGCGGTATTTTTTTAATGTTTGAAAGCTGATATTATCGAGATGGACCTTAGCTTAGTCGGGATTGTAGCTCTCAAATTAATGGACGATTTTGATGCAGTTTCTATGTTTAATTGCTGATGTGATCAAGATACTTCCTAGCTATAATGGGGATCGTTTTTTTTTTTAAATATTTCTTGTAGGTAACCTAAAATCATCATGTTCAACCTACCTACCTACATTTTTGGACACAATGCATTTTAGGTGCAAAACAGAAAATAAAAGTTAATTTATTGTGCAATCAGTACTTTTCATATGAAAATCATACATACCAATATATAAAAGTGAAACGTTGTCTGTTTGATTTTTTGTTCGGGGAGCTTTCACGTGATAACGTATGGACGGATTTTGATGAAAATTGAAATGGAGACAGCTTATACCCTGGAATAAAACATAGGATAGTTTTAATCCCGGAAAATTGAAACTTTTCACGGGAAAATTGGAAAATGTTGATTACTCGCTTTAAGGAACGGATGCCATGGAAAAGAAATAACAAGTGTGTCAAAAAACATCAAGAGCATTTGTGTTAAACCTACTGCAATGCTATTGCATTGGTTTTTAATATCCTAGAAGAACATAGGATGCTTTTTTTCGCGATAAACTGTAGTCACGCGGACGAAGTCGCGGGCGGGAAAGTTAGTGTTGCTTGAAAATTAAAGTTAATGTGATGTGTAATCAGGTTTTTTGATATGAAAATCATATATTGTTGCAAAAGTTATTAAATTGACGAATTATTATAAATTTATGGGTGATCAGTTTTCTGATGTGCTATTAAAAATAACCCTCCTATTAATCCATTCGGAGTCAATTTATAGATTAAAAAAAAACTACAGTTTTTTTTTTACAGCATTTCCGTTATGCTTATGTATTGGTAAATTCTAAGTACATTCTGCCTAACAAACTATGTAATGATAGCATACACAGTTTAATGTTATACAGTCAACACAAAAAAAGTTAATCAGGTCTTTATTTGATATTATAACTAGCTGTCCCGCGGCTTTGCCCGCTTCGTCTGATTGGAGGATTGTTTGATGATTGTGGGACATCTCATAGCCACTTTTACCTTGTTTTTTTAATTTCTGACATTTGAAAAAAATATAAAGAATTAAAATATGTGGAAAAAATTACATCTCCCTAGAATTTCTTGTACTCTCTTCTCCAATTGTATAGTCAGAAGGGTATTTCCTTTTCCAGTGTAAGATTTAACTCTGTTGGCACATTAAAGACTGGTTGGTCTCGTGACTAGTGATCCTAGGTACGTAAACAAACGGTCGCAGGTTCGAATCTTGCAAGGTGCAATCATTTGTGTGATGAGCAGAAATGTTTGTTTCCGAGTTATAATATTCGTATCCATGTATGTTTATCCGTTATCTAGTACCCATAGTACAGGGTATCCTAGTTTGGGGCTAGGTAAAGAGTAAACTTAGTTTACCTAAATTTTATTGATTTGATTTTATGTATTTCTTCATGAGATGTTAATTTTGACTTGTAGAAGTGCTATTATTTATTTTGCCTATTTACAATCAAATACTTTGACTTTGGTCATTTCTTAGGGTTAAAAATTACGTATGTGCTATTCCAAGACAACAGTACAAATTTCGTATAAGCCGTCACATAGTTTTTTTATCGATTGCTCGGCTTCTTATCATCGGACTAAGATGCCAAGTACTCCAGTTTTTAAGTCAAAACCTAAGCTATCGATCAGTGAAAACTGCATCACAATCAGCTCAGTAGTTTTTACGTGATGCACAAACAGAGACAGAAAGAGAGACAAGAATTAAAAAAAAAATGTTCAGGTGCTTATTTTAGATCCCCTTCACCATTTTTTTTTCACCATTTTTTTTTTTATGACTGCTTAATTAAAAGTAGCGGATCACGCTGGCAACCTTCACTTTAATATTTTGCAGAATACTTGTACAAAATGTCCTCATTCCTGTCCTACAGTGTTTTAAATTATGTTAATTCGAGTAAGTAGACGATGAGGTTTTGAAGGTCATTAACATTAGCCTTCAAAATCTAATTGTCTACTTGTATTTACATAATTCAGCTGAATAGGTATTCCCGAGCGCTTCCATATTTACATAATTCACGGTTTATATTTATATCTTGTTTTGCCGAAACGTAAATAAGCGGTAAAATGTAAATTTGTCACATCTGTTGCTACAATTTGATATAAACCACCTTTATTATGATGCCAATAAAATAAGCGCCTACGCTTAAGTTTGGAGCAATGAACAGGTGAGACGTTGCTCCCATTTTATGGCTATTTAGGTTTACTGAATATTGTAAATTGGAAAGGATGGAATTGTTGAACAATAAGAGAAAACAGAGTAATGGAAGTATCTTACTTTGTTATTGAACAATAATTAAGTTTTATTGACAATGTTGACTTTATATTTATTACCTATGTTATAATTTGATAACAAAATATTAATACAGACAATGACATTAAAGAATTGATATCTAATAAACATTTAATGTCATTAAGTATACACATGTTAATAATAATTCAATTTAAAAATCCTTGTACCTAGTTAGTCATGTAGAATAGAATTCCATTATTCTATCAAATCCCAGAAGCAATTTCAACGAACTAAGTAGTTATAAAGTTTGAACCAGAGCGGAAGCTCTCAAATAGCTTTGCAATTTTATTGACTAAGTACTTTGATTCTCAATTCCTTGCAATTCCGTCGATGTGGGCTATTCTACAACTTGCGATTCTAAATCTATTTGCTAAGTGTTAGTGTGTTTGTCCAATATTAATTATTGACCATTACAAGCACTGCTTTATTTTCTCTTCTTTTCTGAACCATCATTTTTCATTACTCTCCTTCAAAGTAAATAAAAGCCAAAAGTAAGGAAGATACGTATAAATAAACCTCGCGAAATACACATTCCCTCAATCTGGCAAGACGTCGGTACCAATAATGGAGCTTCAATCAGGAAATGGCTCCGTCAGAGGTCGCATTTCACCCCGAGCTGTCATACTGATGTTTCAGGGATTACACTTGCACTTTGGAGGCCGTGTCTTGTCGGCTACTTATAATAAAGCAGTTAGTAACAAAAAGTCAGTACACAGAAGATAATTTAAAAAAAATGACTGTGGGACTTGATATACAGTACAATAACTTCTTTTTTTAATCTGTTTGTTCGCGCATTACTTAAAAAACTACTGGACCGATTGCGATGCCGTTTTCACGGTTGGATAGCTTAGGTTTTGACTTAAATACTGGGGTACTTGGTATCTCAATCTAATTGTAGAAGATAGAGAGATTTATTTAATTTTATTTGTGTTGCACCGAAAGAAACATAAATAAAAATAAACTTAAAAGAGAAAAACAATCGATTAATAAGTATTTGATGGATGAACAAATTTTGATGAAATGTAGTATATTGTACTTTATAGGTATTTTTTGTACTGGAATAACACGTAAGTAATTTCTAATCCAGAGAAATGACCACTCAGGCAAAGCAAGCACACCAAGTAATTTTATAATGTATACACCAAAAAAAAAAACCTTGGTTGGAGTAGTCATAGTCGTTTTGAAATAAAATAAGTACATAAGTGATCCAGTTTATTTGATGAATTGCTCGAGGTAAGGTTTCAGAACCTTTAACATATTTACAGAGTTGAGAGTTTGACTTCGACGAACCGTCATTTAGGATCCAATCTTCCATCCTTCTAAAATAAACCTTATAGCTTTTAGTAATAAGGTTTTTAAAATATCTAATAGTTGTATAACTGTCAGTCTGTAAACTTTCTGTTAACTATGCCATTTATATCTTTATATAAATCAATTTATTATGATAACATTTCAATACATAAATTAATAAGTCACTGTTCTTCTAGGTCGTCACACGTTGGAAGAAGTACGGTCTTTGGACTGTGAAGGAATGTTTTTCATTATCTCACATACTTTCGCAACCTGCTACGAAGGAAAGCTGACGAAAATTTAAATGAAAATATTTGAGAGAATTTATAGTGACGTTGATTAAGAAAACTAGGGTTCGAACGTGCGAGGTATGATGTTAAAGGTGTGAATGAATAAGACATAGTGTTTTCAGATCCAAACCCAAGGTTTCGACTTGTATAATTAAAGTTTCAATCCAAGAGTCAACATACCCTACAAAATGATTGTCAAAAGTGTTAGATGAATAGATAAACGCTGCAAACGATTAAAACTACGCGGTACTACTGATTACTCGGCAGTTAAAATAAAAAATTGAAGTTTTTGTATCCAATACAAAAACACGCTAACCATATTTAAAACTTCTCCCACTATCAGTTTCTCTGTCTATTCCAAGGATAAACACACTTTTATCCGGAGAGCAAATTTGAATACTGAGCATTTTTAAAATTAAGAAGCAGGTTCTTGGTAGTACATACTCGCGTCTACGGTTCTTGGCAGTTTTTGACGCGAGTGATATCAGTACATAGAGATTATGCAAAATGTAGCACATTTTACAGTTTGGGAGTTTAAAAATATTATACGAAATTACAACACTACTACAAAATACAACTAGTACCAGAGAATGAATATTATTACTGGCACTGATGCTAAACATGAAACAGTGGGACAAGCCGCATGCCATGGAAGTCCAATTGTTCTTGCCCACTACCGGTTCGCAGCGTACCCAACCGTGCTAGTGGCATTGCCCTGTTGAACTGCAATGCTAAATTGATGAGCCAATTTCGATTTCTCGGGGTGCTTAAAATTATTTATTTTCCAATTCAGATGGCGGACATGTTTTTTTTTGGTAAAATGATGTGGGTGTCGTTTTTGAGGTTTCTCGGGGTGCTTATAACGAAAATGACGTCCATTTTTAAATACGGCGGACATGTTTTTTTTATTATAGTTATATGGGTGTAATTTTCAAGGTTTCTCGAGCTGCTAACAAAGAAAGTGAAATTCATATTGAAATTGAAGGAGGATGATTTAATGTTAATAAAATGATGTGGGTGTCATTTTCTAGCTTTTTCCGGGTGCTTATTATGAAAATGAGATGAATTCGAAGATGGCGGACTTGTATTAATTATAATAAAATATTTAAAAATGTAAACGCTCCCCGCGAAATCTTGAAAATTAAGTAACACCCATTATCATGGTTACTGAAATAAAACATGTCCACTATTTTGGATTTCAAAATGGATAGATAGATAGATAGATACATTCTTTATTGCACACACCGCAAACAAAATCAACAAAAAATAAAGGAACAATAGCAGAAGAAGTGCTACAATGGGCGGCCTTATCGCTAAAAGCAATCTCTTCCAGGCAACCTGGATGTAAGGTAAAGGCACCTTATTCCGAGGGGTTCTGGAATTGGCACCATATTCCGAGGTATTTCGAGAAACGGCGCTTACAAGGTATTTAATAAATAAACATGATTGCAAGATCTTTTATTCAATAGATAATAGATATTTTTGCGTAGTTATATCATCAAAAAAGTGGTGTAATGTGTAAACGGTTTGAAATAATATGTTAATATTGCGTCAGCAGCTGGCCCAAACGCTTGCTTCATACATTTTGGACCCTGTGCACGTGAGTACCATGTTTTTTTCAATAAAGTTTTTATCGTTATTTTTATACGTCGTTGTTGTGTGTCTACATCTTTGGGTTAAACTATTGCAAAAAATATGTTTATAATCGAAAACACTTAAGTTTTGTGGGGTTTTCTGAGTAAAAATACATTTTGAATATACCGCGGCAGTAGGTGCCAAATATTCAGTCAGTTTCTTATTCCGATGTATGCCGCGGAATAGCGATTTCATAGATTTGTTTTATTTTTTGATTTTCAGGGTTATTTTTATGATTAGGCATTTCTCGGTTTGGTTTTGACAACTTAAATAGTACTTAAATATTAAATTCTATTTCCGATGTACATTTTTGCGTCACATTTACTAATTATAACAAGTCATAGATGATCAATTTGAGTATTTTATTAATTCGTTGTATGGAAAAGATAAGATAGAAAATTAAAGTTCATATACAATCCAACACTGGTGGTAGCAAGTATTATCTATATTTACGATGAAATTGCAATTAAGCATTTTTCTGTAAATTAAATATACAAAAATCTTATATATTTTAGTACTCGGAATTAGGAAACGAGTTTTTGTGGTATAAAACGCTATTCCGATGTACAGTAGGTCGGGATAAGGTTCTCTATGCACGTTATTCCGCAGCATAGACACTACTAAAATACAGCATTCAGCTTTTTTTTCCACATCTTTGTACAGGTTACTATGCAGTTTGCTTTAGTTCAATAAGGGGAAAACTAATTAATAATAATAAAATTACTATTTTTCTTTTACAATAATTACACTTTTTACTTTGTATATTGTACACTTGGAATTAGGGACCAAATACATCGGAATAAGATTTTTTTACATCGGAATAAGGTGCTGTAACTTCACAACCTCACTCAACTTAAAAATCTTCGTCCAATTTATGTTTTAAGACCAATCATTTTTTTTTTTTTTTTATAATTTAATAAGGGAAGCATCAATGGATAAGGCCCCGCCACCGCCATTACCAGTGGTCTCGTCTCCGTACGGGCCAACCTCCTATGCTTTCTTATTGAGATTTTGTAAGATCAATTTACATTAATTAATCGTCCATTGTCACTAGTATGTCTTAGGTAGGTCGCAAAAACAAAGAGGGACAAGAGGGCATAATCTTTTATCAAAATGTAATGTACGTAAGTTTGTCAATACATTCAAGGAAACTTTACTTTAAAATATAATTATAAAATCCAAATCCTCGCTGTTCAAAACAGATGCGACTCAATAAAACGCATTTTACCTGTTTGAACCACATACTTCATCGCCTATGTGTTTTCATTTCGGAATTTTCCCAAACCTCCCAGATTTAGGAAAATTCCTATTCCCCAAAACTATTGTAACCTAAACCTATTTATTATACTAGATTATATAATATGAACTAAATTCCTTATAGCCGGGCTGTGATCGTCAAGGATGCTCCATACGTTATCCATATAACCCTTTGGTCCTTTTAGAGGTACGTATTGAGATATAATAGTTCCTTTATATATAATTTTATAGCCAATTTTAAATTAGGTTAAGCTGAAATCAGTACAATTTCAAGATAGATACTTTAACTGCCAGATCAGTTAAACATGAAACACATCTAACACAGAGATGTATTGAGATCTGTACCCAAGGTACTTGCAACATAAAACAATGTACAAGGGCACAAAATATTTGAATCGAAAATTTAATAAAATAATAATAAATAACTTTGACATAGCATGTACTTGCTAGTACATAACTAGATCAGTGAATAAAATGAACCTACCAAAGTAGGCATAAATGTTGTACAGTGTACAAACAAGGTATATAGTAAGGTACTCCTGACATGAAGTATACTGTAAATTGTACTGGGTACAAGTAGTATAAATAATAGATTTTATTCAAAACCTATCGAATAATGAATCTACCAAAGTAGGCATAAATGTTGTACAGTGTACAAACAAGGTATATAGTAAGGTACTCCTGACATGAAGTATACTGTAAATTGTACCGGGTACAAGTAGTATAAATAATAGATTTTATTCAAAACCTATCGAATAATGAATCTACCAAAGTAGGCATAAATGTTGTACAGTGTACAAACAAGGTATATAGTAAGGTACTCCTGACATGAAGTATACTGTAAATTGTACCGGGTACAAGTAGTATAAATAATAGATTTTATTCAAAACCTATCGAATAATGAATCTACCAAAGTAGGCATAAATGTTGTACAGTGTACAAACAAGGTATATAGTAAGGTACTCCTGACATGAAGTATACTGTAAATTGTACTGGGTACAAGTAGTATAAATAATAGATTTTATTCAAAACCTATCGAATAATGAATCTACCAAAGTAGGCATAAATGTTGTACAGTGTACAAACAAGGTATATAGTAAGGTACTCCTGACATGAAGTATACTGTAAATTGTACTGGGTACAAGTAGTATAAATAATAGATTTTATTCAAAACCTATCGAATAATGAATCTACCAAAGTAGGCATAAATGTTGTACAGTGTACAAACAAGGTATATAGTAAGGTACTCCTGACATGAAGTATACTGTAAATTGTACCGGGTACAAGTAGTATAAATAATAGATTTTATTCAAAACCTATCGAATAATGAATCTACCAAAGTAGGCATAAATGTTGTACAGTGTACAAACAAGGTATATAGTAAGGTACTCCTGACATGAAGTATACTGTAAATTGTACCGGGTACAAGTAGTATAAATAATAGATTTTATTCAAAACCTATCGAATAATGAATCTACCAAAGTAGGCATAAATGTTGTACAGTGTACAAACAAGGTATATAGTAAGGTACTCCTGACATGAAGTATACTGTAAATTGTACCGGGTACAAGTAGTATAAATAATAGATTTTATTCAAAACCTATCGAATAATGAATCTACCAAAGTAGGCATAAATGTTGTACAGTGTACCAACAATGTATATAGTAAGGTACTCCTGACATGAAGTATACTGTAAATTGTACCGGGTACAAGTAGTATAAATAATAGATTTTATTCAAAACCTATCGAATAATGAATCTACCAAAGTAGGCATAAATGTTGTACAGTGTACAAACAAGGTATATAGTAAGGTACTCCTGACATGAAGTATACTGTAAATTGTACTGGGTACAAGTAATATAAATAATAGGTTTTATTCAAAATCTATCGAATAATGAATTTACCAAAGTAGGCATAAATGTTGTACAGTGTACAAACAAGGTATATAGTAAGGTACTCCTGACATGAAGTATACTGTAAATTGTACTGGGTACAAGTAATATAAATAATAGGTTTTATTCAAAATCTATCGAATAACGAATTTACCAAAGTAGGCATAAATGTTGTACAGTGTACAAACAAGGTATATAGTAAGGTACTCCTGACATGAAGTATACTGTAAATTGTACTGGGTACAAGTAATATAAATAATAGGTTTTATTCAAAATCTATCGAATAATGAATTTACCAAAGTAGGCATAAATGTTGTACAGTGTACAAACAAGGTATATAGTAAGGTACTCCTGACATGAAGTATACTGTAAATTGTACTGGGTACAAGTAATATAAATAATAGGTTTTATTCAAAATCTATCGAATAATGAATTTACCAAAGTAGGCATAAATGTTGTACAGTGTACAAACAAGGTATATAGTAAGGTACTCCTGACATGAAGTATACTGTAAATTGTACTGGGTACAAGTAATATAAATAATAGGTTTTATTCAAAATCTATCGAATAATGAATTTACCAAAGTAGGCATAAATGTTGTACAGTGTACAAACAAGGTATATAGTAAGGTACTCCTGACATGAAGTATACTGTAAATTGTACTGGGTACAAGTAATATAAATAATAGGTTTTATTCAAAATCTATCGAATAATGAATTTACCAAAGTAGGCATAAATGTTGTACAGTGTACAAACAAGGTATATAGTAAGGTACTCCTGACATGAAGTATACTGTAAATTGTACTGGGTACAAGTAGTATAAATAATAGGTTTTATTCAAAATCTATCGAATAATGAATTTACCAAAGTAGGCGTAAATGTTGTACAGTGTACAAACAAGGTATATAGTAAGGTACTCCTGACATGAAGTATACTGTAAATTGCACCGGGTACAAGTAGTATAAATAATAGATTTTATTCAAAACCTATCGAATAACGAATTTACCAAAGTAGGCATAAATGTTGTACAGTGTACAAACAAGGTATATAGTAAGGTACTCCTGACATGAAGTATACTGTAAATTGTACTGGGTACAAGTAATATAAATAATAGGTTTTATTCAAAATCTATCGAATAATGAATTTACCAAAGTAGGCATAAATGTTGTACAGTGTACAAACAAGGTATATAGTAAGGTACTCCTGACATGAAGTATACTGTAAATTGTACTGGGTACAAGTAATATAAATAATAGGTTTTATTCAAAATCTATCGAATAATGAATTTACCAAAGTAGGCATAAATGTTGTACAGTGTACAAACAAGGTATATAGTAAGGTACTCCTGACATGAAGTATACTGTAAATTGTACTGGGTACAAGTAATATAAATAATAGGTTTTATTCAAAATCTATCGAATAATGAATTTACCAAAGTAGGCATAAATGTTGTACAGTGTACAAACAAGGTATATAGTAAGGTACTCCTGACATGAAGTATACTGTAAATTGTACTGGGTACAAGTAATATAAATAATAGGTTTTATTCAAAATCTATCGAATAATGAATTTACCAAAGTAGGCATAAATGTTGTACAGTGTACAAACAAGGTATATAGTAAGGTACTCCTGACATGAAGTATACTGTAAATTGTACTGGGTACAAGTAGTATAAATAATAGGTTTTATTCAAAATCTATCGAATAATGAATCTACCAAAGTAGGCGTAAATGTTGTACAGTGTACAAACAAGGTATATAGTAAGGTACTCCTGACATGAAGTATACTGTAAATTGTACTGGGTACAAGTAATATAAATAATAGGTTTTATTCAAAATCTATCGAATAATGAATTTACCAAAGTAGGCATAAATGTTGTACAGTGTACAAACAAGGTATATAGTAAGGTACTCCTGACATGAAGTATACTGTAAATTGTACTGGGTACAAGTAATATAAATAATAGGTTTTATTCAAAATCTATCGAATAATGAATTTACCAAAGTAGGCATAAATGTTGTACAGTGTACAAACAAGGTATATAGTAAGGTACTCCTGACATGAAGTATACTGTAAATTGTACTGGGTACAAGTAATATAAATAATAGGTTTTATTCAAAATCTATCGAATAATGAATTTACCAAAGTAGGCATAAATGTTGTACAGTGTACAAACAAGGTATATAGTAAGGTACTCCTGACATGAAGTATACTGTAAATTGTACTGGGTACAAGTAGTATAAATAATAGGTTTTATTCAAAATCTATCGAATAATGAATTTACCAAAGTAGGCATAAATGTTGTACAGTGTACAAACAAGGTATATAGTAAGGTACTCCTGACATGAAGTATACTGTAAATTGTACTGGGTACAAGTAATATAAATAATAGGTTTTATTCAAAATCTATCGAATAATGAATTTACCAAAGTAGGCATAAATGTTGTACAGTGTACAAACAAGGTATATAGTAAGGTACTCCTGACATGAAGTATACTGTAAATTGTACTGGGTACAAGTAATATAAATAATAGGTTTTATTCAAAATCTATCGAATAATGAATTTACCAAAGTAGGCATAAATGTTGTACAGTGTACAAACAAGGTATATAGTAAGGTACTCCTGACATGAAGTATACTGTAAATTGTACTGGGTACAAGTAGTATAAATAATAGGTTTTATTCAAAATCTATCGAATAATGAATCTACCAAAGTAGGCGTAAATGTTGTACAGTGTACAAACAAGGTATATAGTAAGGTACTCCTGACATGAAGTATACTGTAAATTGTACTGGGTACAAGTAATATAAATAATAGGTTTTATTCAAAATCTATCGAATAATGAATTTACCAAAGTAGGCATAAATGTTGTACAGTGTACAAACAAGGTATATAGTAAGGTACTCCTGACATGAAGTATACTGTAAATTGTACTGGGTACAAGTAGTATAAATAATAGGTTTTATTCAAAATCTATCGAATAATGAATCTACCAAAGTAGGCATAAATGTTGTACAGTGTACAAACAAGGTATATAGTAAGGTACTCCTGACATGAAGTATACTGTAAATTGTACTGGGTACAAGTAATATAAATAATAGGTTTTATTCAAAATCTATCGAATAATGAATCTACCAAAGTAGGCATAAATGTTGTACAGTGTACAAACAAGGTATATAGTAAGGTACTCCTGACATGAAGTATACTGTAAATTGTACTGGGTACAAGTAGTATAAATAATAGGTTTTATTCAAAATCTATCGAATAATGAATCTACCAAAGTAGGCGTAAATGTTGTACAGTGTACAAACAATGCTTTGATCCAAATTAAACCCATCCACAATATTTGATGGTGATATAATTACTCACAAGTGAATACTCATCAATGAAATTACTTGTTCAAGTATATTTATCCTTAAATAAGGAATGTGAGTATTAGGTAAGTAAGTGTACATTTACTCAGGCTACTATATTAGTAAACCTAGTTCATCCAACTTAGTTTTGTTGAATATTATAATATTTAGACAGGTAATAATGTTAATTGCAAGAACTGTCGACCTAACTCCCAATAGAATCCGACAAGGAAAGCTAAGCCAAAGGTTGAATCAAAATTGAAACAACAGCAAAATTAGTCGTGCAATCTCAATAACCTACTCCTGCTGACCAAAGACCAAACAGGGATCCAGCATTAAGAAGCATTCCCAATTTCCTCTCCACCGGACTGTAATTAGGTATCGAAAGCCTGTTCAGATGTTTGCAAAACGACACTGCCAAATACCATAATAGGTATATGTTTATAGATAAATATGAAAAGCTTTGCATGAGCCAAGCTCGCCAACATAGCAGCCCAGTCCTTTTTTCATACTTCAAAGGATAAGTTCAAAGTGGATATTAATTTCATAAACTTGCACTTAGGCCAAACAAGGTAACTTCATTGACTAATGAATGACTTGGGTTCAGTTATAGAAATACCTATTTAATTTGAATCAAACCAACAACATCTATATTGGAATACTAGGTATTCGTTAAGTACTCAAAACATGTATCTACCAATCAGTTCAATAGTCAAGTTATATTAGATCCGAGATCACGGAATAAAACGCCTGTAGGTACAAACGATGTGTTAGAATTTCATTTTAAAACTCCAAATAATAAATCTAATTGCAATTCTATTTTGTATTACCTCTGTAATTCGTTAATAAATTGTCAACATACTTTTAATCATGAAGATCAAAGGACCTAAATAAATGTATGATAGATACAACTTAGTTTCATTAACGCCTACATAAGTCATATATGCAAAAATAGAACATTAGTTCACGCAATGGAAGTGTTTATTTTAGGTATTTACGCATCTATCTCTATAACCTGAAGAATAGACTGTTATACCTAATGTTAAATGAGTGTATCTATAATATTATATAAATAATAATATATTGTTCTCGGGACAATTCTACACCCAGTCCCAAACCAGGACAAACTACACCATGACCCGGAAACCAACACTTGTGCTCATCACACAAATGATTGATCCCTGCAGGATTCGAACCCGCGACCGTCCTACTTCGCGCACAGGTTCTCCAGCCACTAGACCAACCATCCGTCTACCGGTTGGCTTGTCTACGTAATAGGCTGTCATTCCTAATGTTAAATAAGTGTATCTATAATATTAAATAAATACTATTCGGGACCATGTCACACCAATTACCTAGTCCAACCAGGACACCCTGCACTATGGGCACCAGATAACGGATAAACACATAAATACGAACATCGCCTCCATAACTCGGAAACAAACATTTCCCATCACACAAAAGACCGCACCTTGCAGGATTCGAACCCGCGACCGTTCTACTTCGCGCACAGGGTCTCCAGCCACTACACCAACCATCCGTCTACCGGTTGGTTTGTCTACGTAATAGGCTGTCATTCCTAATATTAAATAAGTGTATCTATAATATTAAATAAATACTATTCGGGACCATGTCACACCAATTACCTAGTCCAACCAGGACACCCTGCACTATGGGCACCAGATAAAGGATAAACACATAAATACGAACATTGCCTCCATGACTCGGAAACAAACATTTCCCATCACACAAAAGACCGCACCCTGCAGGACTCGAACCCGCGACCGCTCGATTTCGCCCCCAGGGTTCTCTAGTTACTAGGACAACCGATCTAGATCTACTAATATGTGTTTCTTGTGGCTATTCATCTCCACATGCATTGAAAGCACTTCAATGCTGTAGACCCAGCTGCCACCATTCTCCAGCAGTCGCCAGTAGATTCAGATATCCCGTCAACCTCCGACACCAGAGGTCAGCACCAACACACACGACAACAAACATCTATTTCTCTTCGATCAGTTCAGTAGCCATGTTTACATACATAAATACAATATCTCATAAAATGTCTATACGACATCAAAGACAAATTTCATCCCATTTTGACACTTGCTAATAATAAATATTTAGGACAAATCCACACCAACTGCCCTGCCTAACCTAGGTGTAGGTCATCTAGTGCCACGGCACCAGATAACGGATAACCATACCTAGACAAAAATATCACATCCATGTCCCGGAAACACGTACTTCCGCTCTTCACACATGCCACTGAATTCTGCAGGACTCGAACCCGCAACCGTCCAACCGGTTGTTATAGACCACTCATAATTCGGTTGACGCCAACTCTAAACTTACAGACTGGACTTATTAGATTATAGTTCAACATATAATTTTTCGCCCTCAACTGATTAAAAGTACCGCAGGAATTGAACCCGCTCCAAAGGCCTTCTAACCCATGACGCCATAGTGTGATAAATAAATGACGAAACTAACAAGCTTCTACCTATATAGAATCAGAGAAAGCTACCTAGGTAGACACATTTATAGTCGGGTTGACGCCTACATAAAGAGCTAAAAGCATAAATGGACATACCTACCTATAATTTGCGCCCTCAACTGTTTAAGGATTCCACAGGAATTGAACCTGCATAAAAGGTTTTGTTCTATTGATTTAGTATGGCTAATAAAAAAACAAGTTAACAAGTTTATACGTATAGTTATATAATCAAATAAAGTAACATAGACCTATACCATAGAATAAATAATAGCACATGTACCTATACTCATAATTGGGTCGACGCCTACACGGAAAGTTGTTGCAATGAAATTGTTTTATCACACCTTATCTACACATAATACCTACCTGGTTAGGATGGTGAAAGCAAAACAATGTTTAACTCTCTTATTTTCTTTTAATACCTTAAAGGGTAAGTAATTTGTTATAATTTACGACTCGCTCTATACTGATTCATGATTCCGCAGGAATTGAACCTGCTCCAAATGCAGTCTAACCCATGATGCTTTAGTGTGACAAATAAATAAATAACCTAACACACTTCTACCTATATAGATTCATAGGGAACTACATAGATAGACATATTTATAGCTGGGTTGACGCCTACATAAAAAGTTAAAGCAACAAGAAGTAAACATACAGGCCCATCTATAATAATTATGAAAGGAGTTACTCGGTGATATTTTATTATGCTTATCTAGGAGATCTAGATTTATCTAGGTTGGGGAACCTTTGAATACTAGAAATTCTGTTGAATACCTAAACCGTGTTGTTTATCAATAAGTTTAATAGTCATGTCGAAATATCTAAGTAAAAATCGTATTCCCAAAACGTCTGTAAAACAATGTAGGGATTAAGGTTTTATCTTGTTTTGACATTATTTGCTCTCCACTGATTAATAATCCCACAGGAATTGAACCTGACTCAAAGGCTTATTCTAAGCCTATGCACTAGTGTGTCAAATACATAGCGATTATTATAACTGAAAGTGACCAGCACTAACTACCTCATAACTAATAATCAATACCTACTTAAGTATATTATATCTTTTGATATGAAAATTTCAGCACGTAAGTATACATATTTATTTATTAAAGAACCTATGTAATCCTATTTTTAGTCTTGTTGACGTAACCCTGTACACAATTTACACGACCATTTTTTCCCAAAATCTAGTGAAGTGACTTTGAATAATAATGAAACAATTATTACCTAATAATCACAATTTAAATTGAATATTACACATCACAACCTAATCATTACTAATCATTTAAGTATGTATCTTCAAGGGCCTATAAAAAAAAATATCCAATACTAGTTAACTAACCAAAAAGTTAAAAAATTTCCCGGTTAAAATGACCTTAAAGTTCACGAATGAAACGCTTGCGTGTTTCAGGTACTTGCAACGCCATCTAGTTCAACTTGGTGAACCATACAAGACAATGTCGCTTTAGTAAAAGCAAAGACAATGCAAGTTTTGTCTATTCGTTGTAGATTTACTCTTGGAACAAGGAGAAGCAATTCAGATGTCAATACGCTTTAAAATTACATTATTTCTCAAATGCCTTTCTAAATACAAAAAGGAAATTTACGGAATAATCATAAGTTTCATATAAATACCTACCTGCCTACAATGACTGATTTATCAAATTGGGTACCTACTCACATCAATACTTTAGCTTGAAGTCATATTGGGCCTATATTTATTTTTGTTTTTTTTTTTTTGTAATATAAAAGTGGGTTCATAATTTACGATCAGGAATTAGATAGGTACGTCAAGTAAAATTATATACCTACTTTGTCTTATATTAAATCCATTTAGCATTTTATATAACCTAGGTACCGACAAATAGGTACACTTTATGTAAATAAAATTATTAATTTCATGAATCTGGAACAACACGTAAGTTTCTTTCCAAATACCTGAATTACCATAAAGTACACCAGTTATCACCACATTCTACCTCACTTCAATGGACCTTCTTGGAAACAAGTAAGTTTCTTTAAAAATCCCTGAAGCTACTCATACAGGTACAAAGACACTTTAATTACCGTACCCTAATATTTTCTAGCATGAATCCAAAACCTTATAAAAAATAAAATTCGTTCAAGATAAACAAGACAATATCGCACAGCAATTTATATTAGACATAGACCCATCAACGTACCTACCTATAACCTAATAGTGTCTAGCATGAATCCTAAACCCTAAAAGCCTATGAAAATATTAAAATTCATTCAAGATCGCACAGCATTTTAGAAAATCCTAACCACAAAAAACCCAATACCAGCCGAAATCTGTCCAATAACTAGATAATGTCTGCATGTTATGGAATTACTTAGGTACCTAGGTACTTGGACAAAACATAAAGTATCAACCCAAGCGAACATTAATTAAATATTTATTCAGATTCTTGGACAAAAATTTGCTGGCAGTGATGTCTTTATTCCTAACCTTTTTGAGAAAACCCACTCTACTTACGTGCCTCGAAGAATAAACCTCACTCAATTATCCACAGACACAATCACAAAAAGGCCATAGAAGTCACTGAAATTAAATAAAACTTGAACTGAAGCTACACCTCTAAAACAAACTACGGTTTATGGTATATTACGAAACATCTGATTTTATTTTATTGCGACACTTTAAACTAGACTCTAGTAATCTTATAACAGAAGATTAACAAATACGCGCCCTATCAGATGTTTTAAACTTAAGTAGGTAGGTATATTCCGATCAGCAGTGGCGGTAGTCGCTTAAAGTCCAGCTGTTAAATTCGCGTAGCTACGGTAGATGCCCTATAGGTACTAATGACCCGGGAACCAGCCATGTGGTTCCTGAACAAGGTCAATGAACTTTCAGGCACAACCGACTTTTTACAGTCAGCTGGAACCCTCCAGTTCTGGGAAGAGCCAGCAGTCTTACGACCAGCTGTTTACAACTCGACCCGATGTGTGCTTAGGGCCCATTGACCTTTCGGTCAACGGGTTGAAACCCTGAGACTTGGTATAGATGGCAAACCATTACTTGATTTTCGACCACCCCGTACGCGCACTTGTTCACTTTTCCGAAGATAAAATTATACTGTCCCGAATTTCTTTGAGTTCTGACTTTTATAAGGTTCCTAGACACTCTCGAACAATGGGAATTTGGAAGGAGAATTTTAGGGATGGAAAGTCGCAAAAGATCTTTCTGTGCCGATCCCAGGTTCATTTTTAGGTTTCGACTTTTTACTCAACAATTTTATCTATAACAACCTAATTTCTTTTCAAGAACTGTAGTCAAATTGGCCTGGCTTCATATTCCAGTATTTGTAATTATAGATTCAAGTCCCGTTTATTAAATAACGCCTAGGGCTTTGTATACACACTAACCATATCTAAAAAAAAAACACACTTTTCACATCTCTAGTAGTTTTTACAAGAATTTTTCGAGTATACCAACTTATGAAGTTTTACCCTATTTTTTTGGGAAATTAATGTAAAAAAAAAACCCGATTCATTTTATTATTCTTATTATGTTTATGTTAAAAAAAACCCCGAGTATAATTTACTCCAAGAATCCGATAATAACCTCTCTTGTATATATTTTTTTTATAAATAAAAATCGCAAATTATCCCATCTTCTCCCAATTTAAGCCACAGTGTGTCACTCCATCAATTAGGCAGAAAATAATCATCGAATAAAAAATCTGACATATAATTCCCGCCCAGTAATGTATTTATTTCAAAATTAAAGGCCTCTGAATCATTTCGCTCGGCGTAAAATCAGCCCAGCAATCCAGCACTTTGTGTGTATTTCCCCTGGTATACAGAAAAATATATTTTAATCTATTCTCTGATGCATCAATTTAGTTATTTAACACAAGATAACCTAATTCTAATAAAAATAATATATTTCAATTTGCAATTACAGTTAGCTTTGACAATACGTATGGCAACATTTGATTCTTCCATACTTAACCTAACAAAACGTTTGTTCAGTTGTAATTTTAATGTTTAATAATATTTCAACATTAGATCTATTTCTCCATCTCCGAATCATTGCTGACAAGTGACCATCTACCTGTTCCGATGGAAATCGAAGACACAAACACCCCCAGTTTATGCGGAACGGCTTCTGTAGAATTTGTATATACCTTTCGCCTGCTTTCGTTCTACCTCAAGCAAAATCAAGGTATTTACCCATATACTGTGAAACCATACTCTAACTCAAGCTACATCACAGTATTTACCCATTTCAATGAACTTGACATGTAACAGGTGTTTACCTATCTATTTCTTTATTCCAGCTCTGTGGTGAATTCAAATGTGAAACAATATTTTACCTTCTTCTGTACATATTATGGTACAACAGCTTGGTGTAATTGAATAAAATGTAGCAGGTACCTATCTATCTAAACACATCTCACTTAATCGTTCAAATCTTTATAATCTAGTAATTTTATCAAATTTTCTTTATTCCAGCTCTGCGGCAAACCAAAACTGTGAAAATATACCTAACCAAATGTGAAATCATTCAGCACATAGCATGGTATAAGACCTTGGAGCACCTGAATTAAGGAGTAACCCTTTGAAATACAACTGGATGATGCAAAACACATTTTTATGTGTTTTCCACTTTTTCTACTCCGCATTTCAACTAAATATGATAAAATGTTATGTAATTTATTTGTGTGAAAATCTGCATTTTAGTCTAACAATAAAGAAAAGTATTTTTTTCATTTCTTCTGGCTCACATACAAACAATTACAAGATAAGGATTTCTTTTCGTTTAAAAGGTATTATTGTATTTCCATACTGTATGGGCAAAATGAATGGAATCTCTCTGTTTGTTATTTTAATGCAATCAAAATTTAGCACATAGGCAACTAAATTCCTGTAATTTTCTTTATATATTATTTTCCTCATAATTACCTACTTTGCTCTTGAAAGCAAGCTATACTAATTTCTTAGTATTATTTCAAACCATTAATTTGTAACAGAGCCATCTGCTGGGCCTTCTTAAAACTAATTAGTTAATGATAAGTCATCGATTTAGTGAATCAACATAATTCAGATCAATTCGCATAGATGGCGCTAATCCTAACCAATTCACGCAATCGTTAGAGATTCTACTATACATGGATAGGTGGTGCTTACTTAAAATTAAAACCATACTTTGTTATGTTACAGTGCCTAGGACTTTTTCACATTTAATTTAATTTTGAATACAAATTTTAACGCAATAATTAAACAATTAGTCTATTTAAAAAGTAAAAACAGTGAAGCTTCTGATAAATTAGCTAAACCTTCAGAAAAGTTCAGTAAATGCTTAATTTTCAACGTCCTTTCGATTTTTGGTGAAAATACCGCGGGAATAGGTGCTTAATGTTACTTTTGTATTTTTATCGATCTTGCGATGGCGGGTTTTATGCAAATATCAAACACTATGACTGAATGTATAATTTACTTGACTGTGCCACACTGTGTACACCATCCCTAGCGCTCTGTAGCATACAAAAACGTGCACGCAGGCGAAAATATGTATGCACGCATACATATTTTCGCCCTGTGTTTTTGGGACATCATGTTTACAGGATATTTTAACACTAATGGATCAAAATGGGGAGCGAGCTAGAACACCACCAGGTCTATCGATTTGACCTCCATAATTGTTCAGTGATTTGGAATAGTTTAGAAGTTACGGCATATTTTAGTTTCTTTAGTCCAACTCCAGATTTCATTAGAATTTAGTAATTATGACCAAACTATTAGCACAAATGTTGTGTTTTTTTTTGTGTAGGTAGATTAATAATGAGCCCTTCAAAACACATTAATACTACAGCATTATATTTTTTTAGATTCTGTGAAAAAACATATCAAATGAAATGTGTATATAATACAAAAACTCTCTTCAATGTTTGCAGCGCTACAATTTTGAATAGTAGCAATATATTGTTTTATCTACACTTTTATCGTAAAATCCGGATTATGATAGATATGTAGATATGCCACTCAAAAATGGTGGCATAATTACATAAATTACACTCGGCACGTCTCGAATAAGAAAAAAAACATTATTTAACTGTTTTTTGAACTAAACAATGTTATGAAATAAAAAAAACCCCATAAAAGCACCGATGTGGCTCCTTGCTACAAGGGTTGTGGCGATTTATTAACTATGGCGGCGCGTGTTATACTGTATGCGTGGAAATTTGCTATGGACTGAATTTTGGCGCCATAATTTTCTTTACATATAATTAGTACCTAACCAATTTAATGTGTTATGTGTTTTTGTAGATCAAAAGTTTTATCCTGATTAAGAATGTCCGACAGTAGTGTTAGTGAGGAGAATTTGACTCCACCTCACATCACGGAAACAGTAACGAACACGAACATGACGAACGAGCCTTTACCAGCAAAATCAAGTTTTTTTTTGACAATTTTTTTTCATTAAAAGTAAGTTCCTATTGCATGAGGGTAGATAAAATAGTGTATGAAACGTCCTATAACTAGGTATTAAAACACTCGAGAGTTACTTTTAAAAAATTTACTCTAGTTTTTAAAATCCTCTCATTATGCAACAATTTCATAAACAACTATTAGCTAATATTTCAAAAACTTTTCCGATTCAATGGCTATAAGTCACCAAAGCATTGAATTGGCCTAAACTTATGGGAACACAGCAAAAAATGAATTCAAAGGTGAAAGGTGATTTTTGTTTGAGGTAAAAAATTCAATGGTAAAGTAATGGTTGAAAAATCACAAAATGTAAAAATTATAACAAAGAGGTGATTATTTATTTTATACGACCCATTATTATACTACCTACACGAAAAAAAAACACAACGTTAGTGCTCTTAGTTTGGTCACAATTACAAAATTTCTAATAAAATCTGTAGTTGGGCTAAAAATACTAAAACATCCCGAAACTCCTAAGCTATTACAAATCGGTGAATATATGCAGGGGTTACATCAATATGTCTGAAGGTGCTCTAGCTCACCCTCCTTTTTGATCCGTAAGTGGTAAGACACTATTAATCCACACCAATATATAAAAGTGAAACGTTGTCTGTTGGTTTGTTTGTTTGTTTGGGGAGCTTTCACGTGATAACAGCTGGACGGATTTTGATGAAATTTGGAATTGAAATAGCTTATATCCTAGACCAAAACATGGATACTTTTTATCCCGGAAAATTGTAAGTTTCTACGTGAAAACTGGAAAATGTTGATTACTCGCTGTAAGGAACGGTTGCCATGGAAACGAAATAAGAAGTAATATCATGGAAGATATTACTTCCTGCGGCCAGCCGTTTTAACTTCGTGGACAATGATGATGATGAATAGTATCAATTGTGCTATTCTAGGATCTTAAGTATCCATGTATAAAATTTCATCCAAATTCTTGTAGCCGATAACATTTAAACATTGGATTTTCAGATCATCTTTGGACCACATTAATCCATCCCTGTCGAAAAAAAACTACTACGGTATTTATTTATTTTAGATTGTTAACCTAAATACCAAATTTCATGTCTCAAAAAATATAGAACTTTCGTATAAACTTCAATCGCCTTTAGACCAACTTTATCCATCCCTGTCGAAAAATCTAATCACGGTATTTATATAGGATACGTAGTTTTTTAAGATTTCGTGTTTAATCAGTGCGTAGTATTTCGCTTTTATATTGAACTAGCTTCACCCCGCGCCTTTTTCTGCAGGTACAATTTTTGGGGACCAAAGGATCCTGTATTGGTCTATATGGTTAACAGTATGTACACAGATATTCTCATTAAATTAGACCAAGCCGTTATCGCGTAAAGCTCTCCAAACAAACAAACAAACAGACAAAGTTTCTCTTTTTCATATTAGTGGGGATAAAACATTATATTAATTAATTAATGGAATGAGGAATTTCCTGACAGCTCAAAAAAACATAACTAAAAGATTGTAATAGATGGCGTTGACAAATAATGAAGTCAGTGTGACCCTTCGAGCATTTAATATTGTTGACGTGAGTGATACAATACATTTTTGATCACATGTTCTAATGTCTCAGTCAAAATAAATATCCAAACAAAAAAATAATAGATAAATGTCATTCATTATCATTTTACGATTTGTTTATTGCTCTTCTTGAATGTTAATAAAATAAATTAACTGTTTGGCTGCACTTCCTGCTTTGGCTTTCTGCTCTAAAATAGTAACGCTTACTTTCCCTAAATCTGAATCTCGTCGAGCAGAGTTGATTCAAGCAGTTGAACATGTGAAGCCTGGATTGAAGATTAGAAAATATGTTAACACGTAAGTAAGTAGTCACAGAACATTATGTCTGTGATGGTAATTTTTTGCGCATTCGTACCGTTAGTACTCTGTGACAGTCAAAGAGGGTGGTGACAGTGACTGACTTTACTTGATGGCAGATGGCTACTTGCTTTTTATCACTTCACTAGGTTACCCGCCCGCGACTTCGTCCACTTCGTCGCGGACTGTAGAACGATAAACTGTAGTTTATCGTTCTTCTAGGATATTAAAAACCTATGCAAAAGTAGACTTAGACTTCTTGGTTATGGCCTCCATGGCTTGTTGACTTAATCTGTGGCACCAACGCTCTTGATGATTTTTGACAGACTTATTTCGTTTCCATGACAACCGTTCCTTACAGCGAGTATTCAACATGTTCTAGTTTTCCCGTGGAAACTTCCACGGAACTCGTGGAATTTTCCGGGATGAAAAGTATCCTATGTTTTAATCTAGGGTATAAACTATCTCCATTCCAAATTTCATCGAAATCCGTCCAGCGGTTGTCGCGTGAAAGCTCCCCAAACAAACAAACAAAAAACAGGCAATGTTTAACTTTTATATATTGGTATGGATGATTTGGTAACGCCATCTATTGGGTCATTTTGTACTTTTTTAAATCTCCTTTCTTAATATCCCGCACTAGACGTTACCTACTTTATAGAAATCTAAGTTAGTGAAAATCTTTTTATCAACCCTCATTTTTGCATAGCTAAAAACATGGGTATAATAGCATGCATGACCTTGGCAAGGCCTAAACAGCTGTAATGGCGACGCATTTTTTTTTATTTTTTTTTTATTTTTTTCCATGAAATGCACAAGAAAGTTGAATCCATTTTTAAGAAATGTGTTTTTGGTGCACTTTTATTTTTTTGAATATAATTTCTTAGTGATTTAACAGCATAAATAGTTTTTTTTCTAAATGAAATCGCACCGACTCTCGCAGTAAATGATCATTGGCGTCTGGCGGGAGGATCGAACAATGAGTGAAATATTTCACTCATTTAAGTGGAAGTATGTACAAAGCAACATTAGTTGCTTTGTACATACTTCCACTTAAATGAGAAATGCCTATGCCTATTAAGGCATCTTATTAAGGTTGTACTTTTAAAATCTATGGTCTATCCATTTTTGGTATATGATATTGCAAATTTAATTGTTCTATAGAGTTAGCGTGTTTTCCTATTGGATACGAAACCCTCAAATATAAATTTACCCAAATATTGATTGTTAATAGAATTTTCGCAATAACTTGTGCTTGAAAATCAACAAACTGGAAGTTATGCTTACGAAAATTTAACGGCTGGAACAAAGTTCTATATATCGAAACTAAATTTATATCCCGTATCCCAGTTTCCCAGTCATTGCGCTGACGAAAAACCCGGCATCGATTTGTTCGAAAGCTGTTTTATAATGGCACCTATACGCGAAGGGCCGACCCAATTTGTGAACCTCGCTGGAGGCACGTCCTATGGGAAAAGGTTTAGACAGTCAGTATCCAAGATAATACAAGTTTGGTGTTTCTTGCGATTCTGTAGTTTGCAGTGCCTTCATGCATTCGTAGGCAAATTTGGTTCTGCCTTGTCACGTAGAGAGAGGAAGCACTCCCGTTCGATTCCAGTTTCATAGTTAACTTTAGGCATGCGGAAAAATTTGTACCAACTTTACCAGTAGCGCTGCGCTGGGAAATATATACTACGAAACAGCAAGTAAGTAAATGTGCCAAGATTAATTTTGAAAACAAAATTACACTGTTTGAAACAACGAGATGCTTGCATGCATGTCGAAAACATAATATGTAGAACCTATGTGTATATAGCATCTTATACCCATTTTTACACGACTGCCCAAAAAACGGAGTGCTATGTTTTTAGAATTCATGTATGTTTGTATGTGAGTTTCTTTATTCCACCATAACTTTGAAATGCCTGAACAGATTTAGATGTATGGGGTATCGTTAGAATCCTTACATGCTCCCGAGTAACATAGGCTATACATACATATTTCTTTTTTAAACTTTCAATATGACGGCATTATTTCAAATTCATTTTCAAACTCGAAAAAAATATTTTTTCTTCGAAATTTACAATATGGGTATCAAATTGAAGGTCTTGATAAGCACATTCCAACAATGAAGATTTTTTTGCCAAAAGCACTTATTTGGAAGGGCAGGCGTGGTAAAAAAAAAAAAGTTAGCGTTTTTTAAGCCAGTTATTAAAAAAGTATTTGTCTTTATGAAGATTCTGTACTGCCTTATACTTATTCTTTAGGGGACGGTGGGTACTCAGCTTAATAATAAGCAAATTGTTTAGAATGTGCGTAAAGTTATGGCTATAAATATAAAAAATGGAGTTTTCTATAAGAATGGTTTGCGAAGGTTAAAAACATCTGTTAGAGCATATAATCCATATAAAATTGAAACGTTGTCTGTCTGTTTGGTGAGTTTTAACGCGATAACGGCTGGACGGATTTTGATGATATTTGGAATGGAGATAGCTTATACCCTGGAATAAAACATAGGATACTTTTATCCCGGAAAATGGTAAGTTTCCACGGGAAAACTAGAAAATGTTGTTTACTCGCTGTAAGGAACGGTTGCCTTGGAATCGAAATAACAAGTCTGTCAAAAAACATCAAGAGCGTTGGTGCTGTACCTACTTTTGCATTGGTTTTAATATCCTAGAAGAACATAGGATGCTTTTCACGATAAACTGTAGTCAGCGCGGACGAAATCGCGGGCGAGAGCTAGTATATTTATATAGTGTCTAATCATCTTTTCAACTCAAATAAAATCACTGATCTTCATTCTTTTAAATTCGTTGATCTCGAATTAACTTGATCTACTTATTAAAATTTGATTAGTTTTTACATGTGGTAGTAGGATCACGTAAGCCGCCGTATCTGACGAAAAACTAGAGGTTTCATAAAAGCTCGTATTATCGCGTAAAGGCAATCGCGTTACGCGTTCCTAAGAACACACAATTTTAATAGATTTCAAAAACGTACTGAACTAAAACCGTAATTACTCGAAAATACGTGTTTGGTTTACGTCTTGTTAGCATATTGTCACGTTAGTGACTCAAAAAAAGAATTTTTAAAATCGGTCCACAATTGACGGAGATATCGACTGACATACATAAATAAAAAACATACATACAGCCGAACATATAACCGTCTCCTTTTGTGAAGTCGATTAAAAATAGTTGTCATTTTTATCAGGTGGTATTTATTAGGTACTAGCTTTCCGCCCGCGACTTATTTTAAATTCGTTGATCTAATTCGAGATCAACGAATTAAAAATAATGAAGATCAGTGATTTTATTTGAGTTGAAAAGATGAATTGACACTATATAAATAAACTAGCTCTCGCCCGTGATTTCATCCGCGCGGACTACTGTTTATCGCGAAAAAAAACATCCTATGTTCATCTAGGATATTAAAAACCAATGTAAATGTAGGTATAGTAAGTACCAATACTCTTAAAGTTTTTTGACGGACTTGTTATTCGTTTCCATGGCAACCGTTTCTTACAGCGAGTAATCAACATTTACCAGTTTGCCCGTGAAAACTTACAATTTTCCGAGATAAAAAAATATCCTATGTTTTACCCTATCAGAAATTATCATCAACTACGAGTAAAAGGAGAAAGGAAAAAGTTTGTGCTATTGCTCGATCTCGTACAGCTTATTTTCAACACCAGACCTCTAACTTCATATGATATGTCTAACTTCATGTTCAATAATATTAACAAAATTACTAATATTTATGAACTCACTCGGAAAGTAAATTTAAAATATATACATGGTTATTAACTTTGAACTATGAGAAGACGGAGGAATTTATTACCTTACTTAGGTAGGGTATTGAGCTCTTTCGGCTATCTCACAGGCAATGTTTATTCAAATTCAACACACACACACACGGACACACACACACGCACACACACACACACACACACACACACACACACATACATTACATATACATTCCTTTACTTTTGCGTGTTTCAATTGGAAGCATCGCTTCATTTATGTAATTTAAGGTTCCATAAAGAATTGTGTCATTTAGGAAGGAGGTCCCCAAGATACAGGTTAACCTAGTTTGGGAACCATTGATTGTTATGTTTTGTAACCGGAGCTTATTTCAATAAAATCTTATTATTATTATTATTATTATTATTATTATTATTATTCTAGGGTATAAGCTATCTGCATTCCAAATTTCATCAAAATCCATCCAGCCGTTATCGCGTGAAAGCTCCCCAAACAAACAAACAGTACTATATTATATTGTAATAGCTGTGCCCGCGGCGGTGCTCGCGTGGTTGTTTTTCTGGGATATAAGGATCCTATGAGTTATTCCAGTACCAAGAGTACCAATATAGGTACCTACATACCTGTGTTAAGATGAAGGCGGGCTTCTCTACGCTACGCTACGCTACGCTACGCTTCGCTCCCGCCTTCGTCTTCTAACCTATCACGACCATGTTGGATCGCCACTGAAGGTTGTTGACAAAAATCTGTGTTACGGTAGCGTTGTATGGAGGTATATTTTTGAAATACGCTACGTGAAATCCTAAATTCGAAAGTATACCCGATGTCAGCTCGGCCATAAACGTTGGGTTTTCGCTTTTTTTAAAACATGTCCGACGCCAACACGGTCTCTGTTATATATATTATCAATATCCCAAGATATAATAAACGCGCAGTTGTCGTTATTTGTTTATCTGCTTGTTTAAGATTCACTTCAGAAAATTACAACAGCAGAAAATATCAAGGATAGCACAAATTGAAAATTTATAAAACCCCCGGCTCCCCACCCTCCATTACAGCTAAAAAGCATCTCGATCACATCAGTGTTCAAACATAAAAACCGCATCTAAATCGGTCCATCGTTTGGAAGCTACGATTCTCATCCCCCTTTTCTCACCTCACCCCCCCCCCCCCCCCCGCTCTCATTGCCTATGTATCTAAGAACCATGTCGAGTACATCAGCTTTCAAACAGAAAAAACCACATCAAAATCAGTGCATTCATTTGGGAGCTACAATTTTCACACCCTTTCCCTCTTCCTTCATTATAGCTAAGAACCATCTCGATCACATAAGCTTTCAAACAGAAAAAACCGCATCAAAATCGGTCCATTCGTTTGGGAACTATGATGCCACAGACTGACACACACACACACACACACGCACTCACAAACACTCAAACTCACACAGTGATACATACCCTAAACTTATTACACCCGTCTCTTTGTTCGGGGGTTAAAAAATTTAATAATAACGCAAAAAATATGTTAATGCTTATTAATTAATTATGGAGAAAAAAAAATCTAGAAGTCGTGGTTTCGATCCACGGACGTCTGGATTACGTTTCCACGCATATTACCGCTTCGCCACTCTGTTTCGTGGAGCGAACAATGAAATTTGGTACCGTATTATTACTTTAATTTAACATAAACTTTGCACCCCTATCCCATAAAATTCCTTTATTTTTTCGGGATAATAAGTATTCTAAATGTTAATCCATAACATCAGCTGTGATTGTGCCAAGTTGTATCGAAATCCGTCTGGTAGTTTCAGCGTGAAGCGTGTTCAAAGAGACAGACAGACAGACAGACAAAAAATAAAAATAAAACCTTTTTGCGCTCCATATCAATTTTGAAGTTTATCTCAATTATAAATTTCAAAAAATATTTAATGTACAGATTTAGCCCAGTTACAGTTTTATTATAGTATAGAAGAAGATAGATAGTAAAGGCATAACTTATTTTAGAAATCCCATAGAAATTTAAATTAAAGCTAGCCAACGCAAAGAGCGGTGGCTTCCCACTTCCCTATTCCCATACAAATTAACAAACCAGCGAGCGGTCACGTGCTTTGATATACCGGCAGTCATGCCCATCTGCTGCGATTACCATTTTACGCCACCTTACTTGGTAGCGGTCCAAGTTACGGTACAAGTGGCGGCCACATCTGTGCTAATGTCATGAAAAGGCTATAAATTCGTAGGCACTTTTGAGTTGTATGGAAAAAGGTGCATTGGAAATGCAGCGGAATGGTAGGTTGGTAGAAAAGGGAAGGTTTTTTGATTTCTTGTGTTGTGTTTATATTTAAACGCTCAGTAGAAGTAGGTACAATGCGTTAAGGTAGGTACTCATAAAGATAACTGGCTATTTGTACTACGGAGACCGTTAAGTAGTACAATAAAATACAATTGGATATAATATTACTAATTAAAATAATTTTCTTCAGTTGCTGTCATTCACGCGTCATTAGACAGAAATGTCCAACGGAAATACCATTAACTAGCATTGCGACGCAAACATATTTAAAAGGAAAAAAAGTGTCTAACCAACAAAAGGTTCCTAATAAAAAGTAGCCATAATTTCTGGTGTGGAATTTAAGCCTGCCTAAGACATAAAGAATTATTTCTCAATGGTTCAATTTCGCAGCAACGTGAAAAACTGCTGATGGATGCACGATACGGCAGAGAAAATTACCGTCCAATTGTGTAAGACTAAGTACAGACTTAATTATATGGGAGTACAATGTATCTTTCATGTACTCCTGTGCAATTCCCGTACTAGGTTACATAAAGTATCACATATGCGATAGGTAAAAACTACTTCAGTAATCGACGTACTATTTTCATATGAAAATCTGTTTCCCTCCCTAGACATGTGTTTCGTGTAGATTTATATGGATTACATTGGTTACTATATAACTATAAAAGCAGTTTAGTACTGTGTCAAAGTAACTATCACAATATCTACCTATGGCAACGATTATGAGTATTTTTTTGTTATTGTGGAAAGGTACTAAAGAGTCGGCGTATTTTCGTGTTGGAGCTGGTAGTCTACTAAAGAAAATCTTTTTTATTCGTGCTCCGCTTATCGCGATGAATGACTAACTTCCGCAGAATAGTGTTCGTTTTGCGTGACTCCATACAGAAATTGCTATGGGATTTGTGGTTGCTACATGAATATAGGTATAAGTATGTATTTATAGCGTATCCGGTAGAACTATTTTCAGCTTTGTGGTAGGTCACTGTTTCTCTATAAAAATATATGTGCAGCTAAGGTGATTTTCGCTATCGAAGATTTTTGGTGTTGAAAGTGAAATACATCAAGGTGCTCAATGCATAGGTGCCCTGCAAATAGGTACTCAAAGTGGGACTTAGATTTCTAACAGAATTTGGAGAACTCGAATTTCTATTGATGGATATTCCAAATTAAATTCTTGAGACATTAATTACTTCGATAGAAACGCTATGATAGTTTCAGCCTTTGAGAGACAAGCCCCAAAAACGTTGATGCCATCAAAGTCCAAATGTAAGCAAAACATTACTTCCAACTACTTAGATCTCAAAACAGTGAACATCGAACAATGTCCTTTTGGCACTTTAATCCTAAGTAAACGGCCGAATAACTACATTCGAAGGCGAGGGTTAGCGGAATAGCGACATTTTCTGTAGATAAACGAAATTAACGGCTGTACTGTCTTTGAACAAATTTGGAATTTTAGTAACGTTTGTGACTGTTTAAGCGAGGGTCCATTCAACCCTAGTAAAGTACAGTTTGACTGTTTTAAATAGCGCGGGTGGTGGTAATTACTAAAGTTAATACAGTGGACAGGAAGTTGGAGATTTTGATAAGGTTGCATTTATGCAAAGTTTAAGTGAGAAATGCATACATTTAAATACATTAAAAAAAAACTAACTTACATTGACTAGGCATTTAAAGGTCACGGAACCTAATTGTATAGTTTTAAGAGTAATAGTTTGTAAAATATCGTACTATATTTATTCTATAGCAGTTTTTATTCTTATATTAGCATAGTTGTTCTGAAAAACTATAAAGTAGAGCGTTCTGGAATTGTGTCACACCCAGACATAATATTTTGCTTTGGTAACATAGATCTAGGTTAAAGCGGGGAAGATTAATATGACGTAAACAAATTAAAACTACAGGCAAACACACCCACACAGCTATATTCTCACCGTCGCGTTTTATGTGCATCAACAATAAAGAGAGACATTAGCAGACTGTAGCGCGAATGAGAGTCACTGCTAATACGTGCTATAAAAATGCAACTGCGGTTGTACAGAGACAGAACAGACTAAAACCACAGAAGGTCAATTGTGTGCGTTGCCCCTATTTTATGAGATCCGTGCCTAAGGAGTTAGTATCTAATCTTCCCACTGATCTGTAATCTATGCTTGGCAAGTACATAATATCCGGAATATTTTAACTTAAGTCTACTGGCAGCGTTTTTGGCACTATGCCACTAAAATTTATAAAATAGGTATTCATGGCAAATAACTTACATTCAATTCTGAAATTATTATAAATGTTATTTAAAGATTACTATTTGTTATTCCCAAACAAAATAACCGCATGATGCTCTGCTTTTAAAACGGTTTTATTATTAAGTTACATATAAAAGACGCCGTTTGCAGGCTTTATTCTGAAAAGCTTTACCCTAGAACGAGGACGGTCATTGTACAATTTCGTATCTTTACAGTGATTATTTTCTTCTGTCTCCGTCTTGAAGGTTACAGAAAAATATTGATGAACAATAATAATGCTTACAAATTATCGTGGTTGAATCTGGAAGAGGATGGCACATAATCTAAGACTTCCCAACTTATCGGGTAAGGAATCATTGCAACATCGGTATGAGTTAATGATAACTATATAAGTGATTGAATCTGAAATTCAAACAGCGGTTTATACCTAAACATAGCTTCAGAGTTAGATCGGTGGAGATAAGAGCTGTATATTCCTACACTTTAGCGCAGTACTATTATTTATTCTGTGGCTTTACAGGACAGGGCACGCGAGATTGGCGTGTGTACTGACTTCCGTACCCTTGCAGAAGTAGAATTTATCTACAAGAGAATGTACAATGATGATAATAGGTAGGTACGTGTATCTAGCAATTGGTGGTGGCCGTGGTAGCGGTGGTTATAAATTATTTGACCGAGCGAGCGCGAAGTGTCTCCGTTTCAGCTTGGGCAAAAATGCTTTCGTATGTCCGGATGTCTGTCTGTCAGGTTGGATCTCTGTTCTCCTCTACAGGTCGCATTTCTCAAACGATCTAGATGAAAATTGGTATACAGGTTAAACGAATGTTTAGATATTTTTTTTAAATTTTTGAATGCGGGGGTGGGTACTTCCCCCAAAAGGGGGCAAAAAGGGGGGCTACTGAATATCTCCGCCTTATTAGATCCGATTTCGACGGTAATTCTTTTTTATTTGAATGATAGTAACTTTACATTGGTCTCATAAAAAATTGGTGAAGATCTGATGAGGATCTTCGGTGTGATGAGCAGAATAACTCCTCAAAATGCAGTAAATTTCTCAATTTTAGGTTTCTACCAGAGGCATTAGCCCTTTACCCACTAGGTAGGGATTGATGGAGCACCTTGGTTATTAATGTTAGTTTTACAATAAGGTAACAAGATGGCGCTACTGTGCACCGCTAGATTGTTTGAAAAAAGTTTGTACTAGCGAAGTCTACAGCTTACAGAGCCACTAGTAATTATTGTAGTTAGGTATGTGACAGTAAATAAAACTGACACGAACGGATCCCGTACATACGCCCTACCCTTCGCAAGATGACACGTAAGTACACAATCGGTTATGAGCGTGACAAAAACAAGTCAAGTCTATTGAACTTATTGGATTTGAATTCGTTATCTGCGTGTTTTTCTAGCCTCACCCAAAATGTATCTCACCTCACGAACAACCTCAATAAATTACCCTCACACAAAAGATGTCACATAAAACAATCTGGAAACAACAATACGAGGGCGAGAACAATCATCAGTGAGAAAGGTCCCTTTTTCATTTAAATGTCAGTCACATGTCTATTTTTGGAGAACAACAATGACCGGCCAAAATAACAAACGTTTTCCTGCTTTCCTTGACTGAGGTAGGAGTATTTGTATGAGATAACAGTCATTTTGTTTGCTTCAATGTTTGGTTGCTTCTCTTCATACTCAGATAAGTAGGTATATTTGCCATATACCTACCAACAAAACATAAGTTCAAAAATTAAACTCCACTACGGTCGTGTAAAAAATAGCCTACAACACTTGCTATGAACGAATCGATTGCCAAAATCGAACCAAAAGTACCTAAAGACGAATTGATTGACACCTCGCTTGTCAAAATCGGACCAATAGGGGTGACGCTGTGGTGGAACATCCACATAACCACATACATAGATACATACATACATACATACATAAGTACATACATACATACGTACATACATAGACTGTTAAACTCATTACCCTTCCGTTGCTTTGCTGTAGTCGAATAAAAAGGCATTAACTTACTGCCTCCTTCTCACACCAAAATTTTCGCCATACAGTAATCCATTCCATACGCTGTGTACCCTTTCCTGAGGTCAAAATATTTATTTCCTATTAATAAAAAAAAAACAAGGAACACACAATACCTAGTCACTAGTAGTCTCCGTCTATAGACCACCTTTGATGACTAAGAACGATCATACTTATAACAGATAATCACTTATAGTATATCATTTCAAAATTATAGTCATGATGATAATATTACAACAAAACGGATAACACATCGTGGCTTACATAAACACATCAGCTATGTTTATGGCATCCTCAATGCGGGACGGGGGTCGCCAAGTTCCCCGACATATTCCACATGGATTCCCCCAAAACATACTCTTCGCAAAAATAAAATACAAGAAATAGAGAGTGAAACAGCTCAACAAGTGTCAACAAAGGGGATGCTGGGAGTTTTTCCTCGACTTTATTAATGTTCCCATTTCCTTAGCTTTTCATTCTGCGCCGTTTCACGATACTTTTGGACTGAAAAATATCTTTGCTTCAACATCATTAGTGTTGAGGAACCAGCAGTTAATTGACCGAGCGAGCGCGAAACGTCTCCGTTTCAGCTCGGGCAAAAATGCTTTCGTATGTCCGGATGTCTGTCCCGATCTTTTTTCTTCTCTACAGGTCGCATTTCTCAACCGATCTACACGAAACTTGGTATGCAGATTAAACGATTTTTTATTATTTTTTTCTCGCCGGGGATTTTTGTACTTCCCCAAAAAGGGGCAAAAAGGGGGCTACTGAATATCTCCGCCTGATTAGATCCGATTTCGATGGTTATTTTTTTATTTGAAAGGTAGTAACTTTAAATTGGCCTCTTAATATTAGGTGAAGATCTGCTGAGTATCTTTGGCTCGATGAGCAGAATAGTTACTCAAGCAGTAAATTTCTCACTTTTAGGTTTCTACTAGTGGAATCAGCCTTTTACCCACTAGGTAGGGATTGATGGAGCACCTTGTTTATTAATGTTAGTTTTACAATAAGGTAACTAGATTGTTTGAATAATGTTTGTACGCGCGAGGTCTACAGCTCACAGAGCCACTAGGGAGTGACGTTTCATTATAAAAAT
Organism: Alsophila aescularia; assembly: GCA_946251855.1. Lineage (NCBI taxonomy): Eukaryota > Metazoa > Arthropoda > Insecta > Lepidoptera > Geometridae > Alsophila > Alsophila aescularia. The sequence goes on from OX276383.1 coordinate 42,807,762, forward strand.
CTCGTTTGGTGAACAGGGAGATATTTTTGAGCCATGCTTGTAGCATTCCTTTGTTTTATAATGGACTAGCTTTCGCTAGCGACTTCGTCCACGCGGACTACAATTTATCGCGAAAAAAAGCATCATATGTTCTTCTAGGATATTAAAAACCAAAGCAAAAATACTAACGCTCTTGATGTTTTTTGACAGACTTGTTATTATTTTGTTTCCATAGCAACCGTTCCTTACAGCGAGTAATCAACATTTACCAGTTTTACCGTGGAAACTTACCATTTTCCGGGATAAAAAATTATCCTGTGTTTTATTCCAGGGTATGAGCTACTCGTATCTCCAATCCAAATTTTATCAAAATCCATACAGCCATTATCTCGTGAAAGCTGCCCAAACAAACAGACAACGTTTCACTTTTATATATTGGTATGGATTTTTATGGTTCCGTAGTCAAACTAGGAACTCTTATAGTTTAATGTCCGTCTGTCCGTCTGTCCGTTAATAATGACGCAGCCATTTTATATTTTATTCTGACACGATTAAAACTACAAGCAAGAATTAAAAAAAACTGATTTCACTCCGCCAAATCGAAAGTGAAGCACCTAAGATATGCCAGTCCAATCGTACGCATAAGTCTCACGCACACACTTACACCACACTACGCAGCAAGATCTCGATCTTTGTTAGGCGTATTAATTCAGTCAAATTCATAAGCAAGTAAATAAAATGCAGTATTTTGTGTTGAAATCGTGTGTCAACCACAAAACACCACAAATTATCTACTCAGGCACACAACAATCCACATACGCAGCCGCCATTTGCTATTGCTTCACACGTTTGTTTTTGTCTTGTATCTTTTTAAAAGCTTTTATTTAACTTGCAATGTTTTTATGTATGTTTGTTTAGGTCAAATTTTGCAAGCTGAATTAGAGCCACATCCTTTTATCCTGAGGAGTTGAATATTTGCATGTTGGTTCAGTTCCGATGACAATGCATTTTTATGATAAGCATGACCTGAATCCACATCCAGGACTAGCGCAAGATAAAACAACTATTCATCGGTCAACAGCACAGGCACTGTTTTTTTTGTAAGCCTTTTATTATGATAACTTTTACCATGACATGGTTTCTGCATTCAGGGTTGCACTGACTATGGTACTCCTAATTGGTTAACAGCATAGACTAGATGTTGTATACACATTTAATTCTGATAGCTCGTGATGAGTTTTTCTAACTTGGTTGCTGCATAAAAGATTTCTTTATAGTTTTTTAAATAATTGATTTAAAGCCTTCTTGTCTACATGGTTGAAATTTTGCACATTACGTCGTATCCATAGAATTACATGCTCGTATCATATTAGGAGAACAAAAAAATTACATGCTCGTATCATACTAGGAGAACAAAAAAAATACATGCTCGTATCATACTACGAGAACAAAAAAAATACATGCTCGTATCATACTAGGAGAACAAAAAAATTACATGCTCGTATCATACTAGGAGAAGAAAAACATTACATGCTCGTATCATACTAGGAGAACAAAAACATTACATGCTCGTATCATACTAGGAGAACAAAAACATTACATGCTCGTATCATACTAGGAGAACAAAAACATTACATGCTCGTATCATACTAGGAGAAGAAAAACATTACATGCTCGTATCATACTAGGAGAAGAAAAACATTACATGCTCGTATCATACTAGGAGAAGAAAAACATTACATGCTCGTATCATACTAGGAGAAGAAAAACATTACATGCTCGTATCATACTAGGAGAAGAAAAACATTACATGCTCGTATCATACTAGGAGAACAAAAACATTACATGATCGTATCATACTAGGAGAACAAAAAAAAAATACATGCTCGTATCATACTAGGAGAAGAAAAACATTACATGCTCGTATCATACTAGGAGAATAAAAACATTACATGCTCGTATCATACTAGGAGAACAAAAAAAAATACATGCTCGTATCATACTAGGAGAACAAAAACATTACATGCTCGTATCATACTAGGAGAACAAAAACATTACATGCTCGTATCATACTAGGAGAAGAAAAACATTACATGCTCGTATCATACTAGGAGAACAAAAACATTACATGCTCGTATCATACTAGGAGAACAAAAAAATAATACTTTTGTTTTTTATATCTGCCAAGTGAGTTTTTTTCTATCCCACCGATTGGGGCTCTTTGCATAAGAATATTAAAATTATAAGGGTTTATACTTTGACAGTTTTAAAAAAAAACTGTTTATGAAATATTCTGTTCGTCCCTCCTTCCCCCTCGTAAAGAACAGCATCAAAAATATTAGGAAAACATCAAGGGTACTAGCGCATAATACGAATTTAGAAACATTATGACGGCTACAATTTACTAGTTTACGGCATATAGCTAAACAAGTCAGACCAACTACGTAAAAACTACTAGGACCGTTTTTTCTCATAATTTTGTAGCCGGTTATGGCTATGGAAAACTATGCGGTTCCAATACAACAGGTGTCCTATGAACCTTTACTCCAAGTACTAACCTACCTATCTACTCATACGTTAACAATAATTTAACACAATTTTTTGTCAGAACAAACAGAATATCTCGCCTGTAAAACGATTTTATTTTTCCTGCTTTTTTCTTCTCAAGAGTGCCTAAAAGCTTACGAATTAGTTCTGCCCGTGAGCGATTCTCCCAGTCTCAAGTTAAGAATTTTTAAAAGTGCCTGCCTATGTTAGAAATGAATTTTATAATGAGATTTCATGCCTTGTTTATTATATTTTCTGTTTATTGTGTTTTATCTCTGTCCGGTTTTGACAAATTTGAATGTAAATTAGCTTCACTTTTCTTGCATAAATACGGCGCGTATCTGTTGATACTCCAAGAACAGACTTAGCTCAAGCGGTTCGTCTAGATAAACCAGGGACCTGTCTAATTTTAGCTATTATAATCAACTTACTTTATGTACTTATTTAAAAAGACTGTTATTTTTTGTGTGTTCATTCAAAGCTTGGCTCAAATGTCGGTTAAAAATGGGTACTCATGTAATAACCTGTAAAAACCTGTAATAACCATAAAATAAATGGTTATGCTATAAAAGTTGGAAAAGTAGTAAGTTTTTTATGAGACAAAATATAAAATAAATTATTATGAAAACCAATAAACCTTACTGCGAACATAACTAAAAAACAAAAAACGAGCTTTATATTTTTGATTTTGAAATTTAACATGCAGTCGGGCCTCCGACTACATGTTAAATTTCAAAATGACGCCTATCATGTAAAAATCTAAAGCTTTCAGGCAAACAGCCTCTTTTTTAGTTTTGTTCTCAGTCGGGTTTTTGTTTTGAATAATAATTTATCTTTATATTAAACTTTTTAGTTTATATTTATACGAATTACTGAGAATGTTTGCAAACCAACTTTAATTTGTTATATTATATATAGATCCTGAATGGTCATTTGAAATGAATAATAATAAGAGAAACCTAAAGATCATGTTCAAATACCTATTCTATGATACTTGACTACTTGACGTAGTTCGAAAACTTTTCTTTTCTTTTTTCTATATGGCGTCTGGTTGTCGCCATATTGAATTTTGATTAATGTCACGTCATTAGTAGCACTAGCAAGATTAAGACAAAACGCGTTTGGTCTATATAGTGCCACAAAGGAACGGACACTCATACATAGGCTGATAAACACATTACCGGGCCTTTGCCTTTCGCAGACTGGTAAAAAGCGCAAATCTCGAAGTCTCGGAACGAACCATGGGTCGTTTCCTATATCTTAAAACGAACCGTTTTCACTTACTAATCGTAGCTTTTGACATAAGCGCCATACAAAAAACGTCGAAAAGTAACGAGACGTTGGAAAACCGACTCGTTTTATTTGTCTAGGCATGGGGGTAAGTAGTTATTTAGTGCACTATCGGCAAAGCTAACATGAAGGTTTGTCATTTAATGGATTTTGTAACCGAGTCGACGTAACAATTTACGAGTGGAAATTAGTTAATTATTTACTAGCTGTGCCCGCGGCTTTGCCCGCGTAGTCATGTATCTGGGTTAAAAGTCACCTATGTGTTATTCCAGTAGGTACCAAATGTACCTAATAATAATACATTTAATCAAAATTTGTGCACCCACCAAATAGTTTTTATCTATTGCTCGGCTACTTCTCATCGAATTGAGATACCAAGTACACAGCTAAACCTAAGCTATCCAATGGTGAAAACCGCATCGCAATCAGTTTAGTAGTTTATAACAACCTCTCAAAAGTACTAGATGTGGATCTCTTTGTTACTTCCGCATCTAAATTTAAAAGACTTTATAACAACAATTATTTCACAACATATATTTTTTATAAGTATTCTAACAGTTTAACCTTCTTACTTCATTGTATCTGATTGTTAACTTTTATTTTAATTTGCGTGCTCTTTATTATTGTATACTTCTCTAACATACCAGTGAAAACTTGTAAGTGGCCATCTGTTAAATGTCCTTTCTACTTATTACTGTATCTAGCTGTTAATTAATGTAGCAATAATAGACTTTGCTGTAGTATCTAATCTAAACTAACGTAGCAATAATAGACTTTGCTGTAGTATCTAATCTAAACTAACGTAGCAATAATAGACTTTGCTGTAGTATCTAATTTAAACTAACGTAGCAATAATAGACTTTGCTGTAGTATCAAATCTAAACTAATGTAGCAATAATAGACTTTGCTGTATTATCTAATCTAAACTAACGTAGCAATAATAGACTTTGCTGTAGTATCTAATCTAAACTAACGTAGCAATAATAGACTTTGCTGTAGTAACTAATTTAAACTAACGTAGCAATAATAGACTTTGCTGTAGTATCTAATCTAAACTAACGTAGCAATAATAGACTTTGCTGTAGTATCTAATCTAAACTAACGTAGCAATAATAGACTTTGCTGTAGTATCTAATTTAAACTAACGTAGCAATAATAGACTTTGCTGTAGTATCTAATTTAAACTAACGTAGCAATAACAGACTTTGCTGTATTATCTAATCTAAACTAATGTAGCAATAATAGACTTTGCTGTATTATCTAATCTACTCTTAAACTAAAGTAGCAATAATAGACTGCTGCATTATCTAATCTAAACTAACGTAGCAATAATAGACTTTTCTGTAGTATCTAATCTAAACTAACGTAGCAATAATAGACTTTGCTGTATTATCTAATCTAAACTAACGTAGCAATAATAGACTTTGCTGTAGTATCTAATCTAAACTAACGTAGCAATAATAGATATGCTCGCTATGGATATTCAGCTTAAAACCGCCCGTGGAAGATACAAACGAATATTGTTTTCGCATTTGCGATCCAAAGTCACCAGCTTGCATCGAGTACGTAAACAGATTCGTTCGATCAAAGTGAAGTTTACACTGCAACCGCGGAAAACATAAATTCAAGGGTGAATTTAATGCAAGTAGTCCTAGCTGAAAGATTTGTAGGGTTCCATAGTCCAACAAGAAATCTCTAAAAGTTCGTGAAGCCTCATAGTTTTTTTTCTCATTTGTGTTTACACGTACGTATATTCGGAGTGTCTTATTGTGCCCTATTTTGAAAGGATGCAATGTATTCTATTTAACTCTACAAGACCATGAACAACCTTCTTGTACAAGACGTTTTGTTATTGTTCTTGGGTGCTTGGGACCTTATATATTAGCTTCTACCTAGCCAGCTAATTAAATTCGTTTTTAAAACCATATAGTTTTATTTTGCCCTTTAACAACAACTTAAAAAGCAGTCTAAGTCATAATCATTACAAGTTTAATAAATTTCGCAAATTTGATTACATTCATCAAACTATAAAGTGTTTATCTAATACAAAAGTTTCATTTTCAATAAAACTGCGAAGACAATGGCAAGTAAAACCATGGTTCGAAAATGTTCTATGCATTTAAATTAGCTTTTCTATACTTCACGTCGGTAAACAAACGATGACGAGATTGCCTGGATGAAGAATGAGATAAAACAGCTTGAAAAGAGCTTTGTAGCTTCTTTTTAATTAGAAGACGTAAACTGAAGACGACTTTTTCAACGGACAATAAGGCTCGTGATGTGAGGAGTTTTCAAAAGGCAGTTTACGGTCTGAAATGTCATTTCGAAGCAACTAAGCATTTACAGCATAGCGTCAGAGTGAAGGCGTTGTGACTATTGTGTTTCTAATATTTGACTATGATAACTCATTGTCATAGAGATGGCGGGACGAACCTTCAGTGGCTACTGGTCATCCATAGCCCAAGCTCGCGAAGCCTGGAAGTTATGGGGGAGGCTTTTGCCCAACATTCGAACACTACAGGCTGTAACTGTAACTCATTATTATTAGTAATCATTATAATGCTAGTATTTTTAAGATATTTTTTCCTCTTTAACAATTTAAACGTTTTACTTACTTTTAACATTTGGGTTGATCATCAGAGAGTCTATACAGTTTTATGTTTTTAAAAGTTATTATCTATACCTATAATAAAACTGTAAAAGGTCCAATTCTGTACATTGAAGATATTTAGTAATTTTTTTGGGGGGCTGTTTTATATTTCATACTGAAGCCAAAACTGTTTTTTTTTTTTCATTTTTGTTTGTCTGTCTGTCTGTCTGTCTGTCTGTCTGTCTGTCTGTATCTTGGCTAGGCATCACGCCGAAACTACTGAATGAATTCAAATGAAACTTGGCATAATTTGAGCTCATACTACGAGGTAGGACATAGGATACTTTCATCCCGAAAAGTCAAAGGGTTCCCGCAGGAAAGGGGTTGACCGATTTTTATAAGAACACGTATCACACTGAAACTACTGGACGAATTTTGATACAACTTGGCACAGTTATAGTTTATATGATGATTGAAAATTAAGAATACTTTTTATCCCGAAAATATAAAGAATTCCTGTGGGATAGGGGTTCAAATTCTGTAAATTAAAAGAAAATTGTAATTTTATTTGGAGTCTGTTTTATATTAGGTACTGAAGCCAAAACTGTTTTATTTTTATTTTTTTCTGTCGGTCTGTCTCTCCGTCTGTCTGTATCTTGGCATAGCATCACGCCGAAACTACTCAATGAATTCAAATGAAACTTGGCATAATTTGAGCTCATACTACGAGGTAGGACATAGGATACTTTTCATCCCGAAAAGTCAAAGGGTTCCCGCAGGAAAGGGGTTGACAGATTTTTATAAGAACACGTATCACACTGAAACTACTGGACGGATTTTGATACAACTTCGCACAGTTATAGTTTATATGATGATTGAAAATTAAGGATACTTTTTATCCCGAAAATATAAATAATTCCTGTGGGATAGGGGTCCAAATTCGTAAATTAAAAAAAAATAGTAATTTTATTTGTAGTCTGTTTTATATTAGGTACTGAAGCCAAAACTGTATTATTTTTATTTTTTTCTATCGGTCTGTCTGTCCGTCTGTCTGTATCTTGGCATAGCATCACGCCGAAACTACTCAATGAATTCAAATGAAACTTGGTATGATTTGAGTTCATACTTCGAGGTAGGAAGGACATTGGATACTTTTCATCCCGAAAAATTGAAGGGTTCCCGCAGGATAGGGGTGGAAAGGTATTTAAAAGAACACGTATCACGCTGAAACCAATGGACGAATTTTGATGCAACTTGGCACAGTCATAGTTTATGTGATGGGTGAAAATTAAAGATACATTTTAATCCGAAAAAATTGGGGTTCCTTCGGGATATGGGTTCAAATTCTGTACGTAGAAGACATTTGTTTTTTTTATGTTTCGCAGTATTCTACATTGAAACCAGAACTGTTATTGTTTTCATTTTTGTCTCTTTGTCTGTCTATATCTTGGCCGCGCATCACGCCGCTGGAACTACTGAATGAATTTAAATGAAACTTGATATGATTTGAGTTGATACTACGAGGTAGGACATAGAAAAAAAATACATAGGAAATAGTAAAAATTAAAGTGGTTCCGCAGGATAGGGGTAGAAAGTTATTTGAAAGAACACGTATCACGCTGCAACTACTGAACGGATTTTGATGCAACTTGGCACAGTCATCTATCTATACTTATAATAAAGCAATAGGTACGAAAAAGACTGTACAAAGATGTTAAATTAAAATATTGGTCTAGGGTACCCTAAAATAAGCTACAGAACATTTTTTTTATTTTAATTCGCGTCTTTCTGTCTGTTTGTCTGTATTTTTGTGCATCACGTAAAAACTACTGGACCGATTGCTATGTGGTTTTCAATGTAGGATAGCTTAGAGTTTGACTTAAAAACGGGTGTAATTGGTATTTGGCGATTAGAAGCCGAGCAATTGATAAACATATTTTTGACGTCTGAAGAAATTTTGATCAAATGTTGGTATATTGGTATTTTAATCTAAAGAAATGACCACGCGTGCGAAGCAGCGGGTACAGCTAGTACCCGCAGTAGTTCAGTATATAATTAAACTTTCCTTTTGTGGTATTTATGTTATATTAATAAAATAATTTGATGCACTGTTCATGTTTACTTTACGATTTATATAAATGGTATATTTCAAGAATTATAATTACAAGATTTATATAATTGGTATTCTTGAAACATTATCGCCAAGATCGCACTAACATTGTGCCATGAATTCAATAAGACGCATATCACACAAAAATCTCTACTGGAAGCATATTCTCACGCAACCATCCCTATCCTTATCCACAAGCCTGCCTAAAATCTAATACTGCATCACAATCCCATAAGTGATTGTAAATGAAAACAGGCAGGGCGGGCGGCAACGGCGGGCGCGGGGCCACACAGTCTAGTCTCCCGCCCGACGCCGGCCGGCGCAACCGTGCCGCGAAACCGCCCAAACTTCGCGCCGAAAACATGGAATTGTGACTTTACGTACTTTTGATATCCACATGGCGATATAAGGTAACGATAACTAGAGATTGCTTGACTGTCTTTTGGTTTGTTATCTAAGTTTTATTCGATACTTATCTTTATTTTATCTTCGACTTTTCAACGCCCACGTTTTAGATTGTCAATTGGCCATTTTTTTCGAGGATTAAATTTCGAATCCATCAAATTGGCACGCTCAATTAGCCATCGTATGGTGACAGGGTTTAGTGATTTATTTGGAGGCTATTTTCGGCGAGGAAATAGGATTTCACGCTGGGTTTTCGTTTTATTCCTTGGTTATTATGGCGTCAACTGACACTTTTGGAATCTGTTTGATAGTTTTCTTATTTACGCGTATAACATTGTCTTTCATTTTAATGGGTTTCAAGATATTATAAAAGTGTTCTAGGACTATATGTGCTATAATAAAGATGAATAATGAAATTTATTAATTACTAAATAAATATAATATTTGTGCAGACTATGAAATCCTCATTTCGTAACAAAGTATGAGTATTTAAAAATATTAACCTTACCTAATCGTACAGGCAAAGGTAGTGTAGGACGCCCTCCGTCCAGATGGAGTGACGATTTACGCAAAGTAGCTGGCAGCAATTACATGTGAAGAGCCGAAGATCGGGCTTAGTGGCGCGCATTAGGAAAGGCCTATGTCCAGCAGTGGACTAATGCAGGCTGTTGATGATGATAATGAACCTTACCTTACAATTTAATTCAACTAAGCCTTTGCATACATTTAAGTTGTGTTTAATTATTAATAACTTAGTTTACTTACTGAATTAAATACTAGGTCGGGTTATTCGTGACTTTAGGGCACCATTTGATTAATAAAATCTGCTTACGAGCAGTATAAATATTAACATAAGAATAGCGTTTATAACTAAAGCAACCCAGGTATTTTCATAAAATGTTTGTCGCATTTTGAATATGTGGCAGCAATATTTAGGTCAGTAACTAGAGTTAAAATAAACAGGCGCCGTTACTTAATAAAAATAACTTTTATTGATCGACTTCAAAGGAAGGAAATTCTTTGACAGAAAATTAAAGGGCTTTTTTAGGTGAATAACATAATCAACGGTTAATTTTTAACAAGATCACAAGCTTTCTGACGATCCACAAGAGTTCAGATCAAGAGATCAAGTGGCGTTTGATAAGGAATATTTAGTCTTATACTCGTTACAGTGACAAAAAAGTGAACATGACGTCTTAGTTTAGAGACAAAAAATATTGAAATTGTGCATAGAATTGTAAATTGAAAGTAGTTTGGACGTGACCAGTTACTTTTGGCACTGAATGTACCTAGATATCTAGATTTGTTTACATGGTTATTATTTCGTTTTTTGATTATCTCTCAGTATGGAGAATGCTCCCCAATGTCTGAACTTAGTCATAGCTAGCGCCACGTAAGTCTAGCGGTGAACGAAACGTGGCGGGGATCTTGGCACAGTCAATTTTCGGGATAAAAAGTATTCAACATTTTAACACATTATATAAACTTTGACTGTGCCAAGATCCCCGCCACGTTTCGTTCCCCGCTAGACTTACGTGCCGCTAGGTATAATCAACGTTTAACTTATAATTTTCATACTGTAGATGTTTGGTAAGCGTTACTCTGGTGATACCTAAAACAGGGATAACTGTTGGTTATTGTGTTTTTAAAATTGTGTGGACTTGTAACTACACTGCGCTCGCCCACCACCTTCGCTGCTCGTAAGTTAGGGCATTTGTTTGGGAGAGTCGGAATCATTAAGGTCAGTGCGAGGTCATTAAGCCATGCAATGATATTCATGCCGCAATCAATTTCTTAGGGTGAAAATATGAGTTGCTTCTGAGCGAAAAATATAATTGGTCTCCAAAACAGATAAATCCCAGGATTTAGTCAGTGTCAAACTAGTTATTGTTAGTATTCCCACTAATAATTATAAAAATGTATCATAGAAACGTCCACAAACTTACAAAATTAAATGTTAAATTTCGACCCGCTAGAATGGTTAACGGATTTGAAGGGAATTCGGAAGTTAGTCTGTTTTGATTAAGTCACGTTATGTGATTTACGTAAGATCACATAAAAAAAACTGTATCCGCTGAAAAATAATAAAGTGCGTGTGAAACCACGGGTCAAGTGCTTGAGAAACCACAGTTGAAATTCGTGTGAAATCACGGGTGAAGCTAGATACAACTACTACAAAATAACATTAAAAAAAACATAATTTCAGCACCATCATAATCCTCTTCATCTTTATCTTCTGTTTTTTTTCAGACTTCTAATTAAAATTCCGGAGAAGCTATTACTAACTAATTTGTTAATAGATACTGTACTTGCGTTTCACAATAAATGAAAAGGGCTAACCATCGCTTAATTAGAGGTCAGATCAAGTGGCAAGATTCCAGTTATTTGTTAGATAAGGCGTTTGACAGCTGTCAACCATGAACGTTCATTATGAATGCGTTCATTTTGTTGTCCAAGGAAGGTTACTTAAAATATAAATAAATAAATGAAAAGGGCTAACCATCGCTTAATTAGAGGTCGGATCAAGTGGCAAGAATCCAGTTATTTGTTAGGTAAGGCGTTTGACAGCTGTCAACCATGATCGTTCATTATGAATGCGTTCATTTTGTTATCCAAGGAAGCTTACCTAAATAATAACTACTTACTTTAATATTTTATGTGTAATAATATCTTTTTAGGTGCAATAAAGTATTATCTATCTATCTATCTTACTTGGACCTTACTTGGGTATCCGTAGGTACGGACAGTACAAATAATTGTGAAAAGCGTTCGTACGGAAGTTTTATCTGCTAGTTAATTTATATATTGGATAACAGCTTAAAACTATAATAACACCTTCTGAAACTTAATCATAACATTTCCCTAACCCATCGTGTATATTTGTTTGTTTTGTTGTACAACTTTATGATCTCCCGCGTGTGTTACGTGTAAAATTAGCTTAAAACCTCGTTTTAACGAATACCTGTAATTAAAGTGATGGACACAGTATGACGTAATTGGAATAATCACCAGGTGACCCATTATCCCGATGTGGCCTGGACTTTGGATTACAAACGCTTTGAGGCCTAACTTTATGAGTGTCATGAATATAGTTGTATTTTATATTAGGTGGAGCTTAATAAGAAATGTTAGAGCAGCTGGTTAAGAGTGACAGTAAAATATAATAACAGTTTGTTTGTTTTTCGTATGAGGTAGTGCTGGCCTCTGGTGTCAGAGTTTACTAAGCTGCCTGAGGGACTCTGACATGTCTTAACGACTGCTATTTATCAATAACAGCCATGGCCGACAGCTGAACGTGCCCTTTGATGCACGGAGCGATGAAAAACCGCACAAAAAAGAAAAATAAAAGAACAGTCATTGATGCGGAGCCTAGGGCCAATATAATAACTACTAATCATATAATCCCGACAATTAACTAGGATTGGATAATCAGGAATTATCCCTCATTATTCATATTTCTTATCCACTGTTTTTATCTATGCACAAACTGTAAATAAAATGTGCTCTACTCAAAAAACTCTTGTAAAAGATACAAAAAGCATCAGAATAAAACTAGAAGATACCCACTTTCTCTCTTTTTAACCCCGGTCGGAGTGATAATTCACTGTTTGTGTCTGGGGGGAGGGGGGAAGGGGTGTGTGTGTATTTTATGCTTATCATGGACAGCATCCCTTTGAAATTTTTGCTGTTAAAATAACATCAAATACCGTCTTTGGTTTCACATTCTTCTCAATCGCGCCCACAGACCATATACGCCTTTCTTTTTGTCTTCTGCCATTTCGGGCTTAGAATAAATTATTTTTAGAATGCCCGTATCTATGCAAGTATTCATAAAAAATTTACGTTCCAAATTCAAAATGCTCTCAGTCAGCTTGATTTCTTGCGACATCTTGAACAATTTTCACCATATTTCAACAAATTAACATAAACAATATCAAACTATATTTATAAACCTTCCTCTTGAATCACTCTATCTATTGATGAAAACCGCACTAAAATCCGTTGCTTAATTTAAAAGATTAAGCGTTACAGAAAGACAGACAGCAGAAATCGACTTTGTTTTATACTATCCATACCAATATATAAAAGTGAAACATTGTCTAATTGTATGTTTGGAGAGCTTTCACGTGATAACGGGTTAACGGATTTTGATGAAGTTTGAAATGGAGATAGCTTATACCCTAGAAAAAACATAGGATACTTTTCATCCAGGAAAATTGAAAGTTTTCACGGGAAAACTGAAAAATGTTGATTACTCGCTGTAAGGAACGGATGCCATGGAAACGAAATAACAAGTCTGTCAAAAAACTTCAAGAGCATTGGTGCTATACCTACTTTTGCATTGTTTTTCAGTATCCTAGAATAACATAGGATGCTTTTTTTTGCGGACGAAGTCGCGGGTGGGTAAGCTAGTGTATTGATACTGATGATTTAATAATCAATAAACTCAATATTGTGTGCAAGTTACAGTTCTCTTTCTTACTCAAGACGGCTAGACGGCTGGACGGACAGACAGAAAAATAGACTAACGCAGTCACAGCAGTACGGAAACATAAAAAAGCCGCGCAGTCCCAGGGAACAACTAGTGTTAATATAGAAAAAAAATTGGTAAAGCCCGTCGACCAACATTATCTCTTACATAACGACTATTTTACTAATTACCTCTCCATTTATCTAAAACGTATATTTGCCTCCTTCATTTTTGTACAAGAATGCCATTTTTCCTTCTCGCAAATTTCCTCCTCAAATTGCGATTTTCGCATTCACCATTTACGTATTATTAGGTTACTCGATACGAAACGAAGTCAAGAGACATCGACCCACCGTCGGGGGCCTGTTTACTTTGTTACTGAAATTCTTATATTTTAGATGCCTCTTTTAGTGTACTGTCATGGGAATAAACGAAAGTTCCTAACTGACGATAAAAAGTTTAGTTTACTCGAAAGGGACTATTCCTGCTGCAGGACAGATACAAACATAAAAGAACAAATATTTCCATGTGTTTGAGTACTACTGTCTAAGTGGAATCATAGTTCTTGATATAACAAAATGAATGAAAAAATATATATGGTAAATTACAAATACAGTGGAGATTGAACAGTAAGATTTTGTCGTAACATTTAGGTAGATGTAGGTACATTTGAGTTTGCAACGGGCCCCAAAATAGGCGAAGCTTGTATCTTGGGCGCCTGAAAATCAGTTACTATATAAACATTTATCGACTAAACTGTACATATTCAAACGTGTCACTGCGTACATATACTTAATATAGTTATTAATAAATACCAAAACTTTAAAGTTACACAACAGTGTTTGATTGTCATATGATGGTAGTGCTGGCCTCGGGTGTCAGAGTTTGTCAGGCCGCCCGAGGTCCTCTGACGTATTAATCAATAACAGCTGGGACCGACAATTTAATGTGCCCTCCGAAGCACGGAGCGTTGGACACAACAGTCAGAAATACGTTAGGTAAACATTTAAAAAGTTAAAAACATATGGAATGTGTTTAATTATTGCATGCATTATAGATGACACAGACACCGACGTCGCGGCGAGATCGAAGGTCCCGTAATTAATATCAATTTTATTCGCCTTCGAGTTCTCGAAGGTGTATTCCGAATCGTTCCGGTGGTCAGTTATGCAATTCATTCAAAGGGCTCCAGCCATTTCATCAGGGCCCCCTCGATCACTACCTAAAACGCGTCACAGACGGCTAAGATGCGATAATATTTTATCTTAAGATAAAATATCGCTCGCTATACAATTTATATGAACCATCACAAACGGCGAAGATAATATATATTTGCATCTTACAGTATCTTACGATATCGAGCGATATGGAATTTATTAAAAGATGTTATCTCAAGATACGAAATATATCGTAACAGATACAAAATATATATTAATATACTATCTTAAGATACAAAATATATCGTAAATGCTCTACAGGTTGCTCTGTTTTGTTTTCGTGACGTTTTTTTTAACCCCTAAACAAAGAGACTGGTGTTATAAGTTTAGGGTGTGTATCACTGTGTGTGTGTGTGCGTGTGTGTGTGTGTGTGTGTGTGTGTGTGTGTGTGTGTGTGTGTGCGCGCGTTTGTGTGGCATCGTAGCTCCCAAACGAATGGACCAATTTTGATGCGGTTTTTTTCTGTTCGAAAGCTGATATTATCGAGATGTTTCTTAGACATATGGGGAGAGGGAAGGGGTAGGTGAGAAAGAAAAGGGGGTGAAAATTGTAGCTTCCCAACAAATGGACCGATTTAGCTGTAGTTTTTTTATGTTTGAAAGCTGGGGTAAACAAGATGATTCATAGCTATAATGGGGGGTGGGAAGTCGGGGGTTATATACATTTTTAATTAGTGCTTGTTATTGGTTTAATTGGCTTTTCTCTAGGTTAAAAGTTACCTATGTGTTATTCCAGGAACATAAGTACAGACAGATTAACAGAAAGAAAAACACGATTTAAAAAAAGTATATTATTGTACTTACAGTAGTTTATTTAATGTACCCTGTTTTTTTTAATTATCTTCATTGTTTTTTTTGTTTTTTTTTCATCAATTTGCATATCAAATTCGAAATCAGAATCGTCGTCTGATGAGCTATCTAATAAATCTAATAGTGAAACTGTATTACTCATATTTTATCAGCCTATATATAGAAAGCGGTGAAGAAATACGTGTGGCACCTAGGACGGCCTGCGAGCGAATGAATAATTTCAACATATTATCGTATCTTAGCCGTGTGTGATACCCTAAGATGCTATAATATTTTATATGCAGATATCGTAACATCAAATATTATCGTATCTTAGTCGTCTGTGACGCCCTTAACAGTAGAGATCCAGGGGTATTCGATACTCCCCAAGTAATCAATGGCAACTGTCCAACCCGAGGTCCGTACCCCCTGGGAGCCCTTGAGCAAGTGGCCAAAACTTAACTTTGGCGTGCGCCTTCTGCGTCACGCATTGCGGCGGAGCGCTGTAGAGGTCAGTTATAGACCAACAGCACATAACTTTTCTAAAAAAAAAGCATTATAGATAATTTAATGAAATGGATAAAAATAAAAATAAATTATGCTTCAACTAATAGGCACAACATTTTCAATTGTAGATTATTCAAGTTAATTATGCTTCAACTAATAGGCACAAAATTTTCAATTGTAGATTATTCAAGTTAATTATGCTTCAACTAATAGGCACAAAATTTTCAATTGTAGATTATTCAAGTTAATTATGCTTCAACTAATAGGCACACAATTTTCAATTGTAGATTATTCAAGTTAATTATGCTTCAGTTGAAGCATAATTAACTTGAATAGGCACAAAATTTTCAATTGTAGATTATTCAAGTTAAAGTAAATACCTACTATAGGGTAGGGAGTATCGAATATTACAATAGCAACTATTAAAGTAAAGTAAAATATGTGAGTGGAAAAGAATTAAATTTATTTAAATACTAGCTATGCCCCGCGGTTTCATTCATTTTTCCGGGATATAAAGTAGCCTATGTGTTAATCTAGAGTACCAAATTTCATCCAAATTCGTTTGGCCGTTTAAGCGTGAAGAAGTAACAAACAAACACACACACACACACACACACACACACACACACACACACACACACTTATACATACATTCGACATTATAATATTAGTGTGATTAATTTTGAATTTTGTTCGCAGTCGGGTTTTTGTATTTTTAAAATAATTTATCTTGTTGTAAAACTAGGCCTGATTGCAACAGAAATCATGATTTTCCTGATTTTCATTCAGGACATGTTCATTCATATTTTGTATTTTCAATTTAGCTAAATATTACCGACCTAATTTTTCTTTAATTTAGCGGGTTTATTAACAAAAAACTAGCATAAAAGCTAAAAAAAAAACATGCCTGCCCTGCCTAAAAAGAACTTATGCCAATAAATTGTAACTGTTGGAATGTGCTTATCAAGGCCTTCAATTTGATACCCAAATTGTAAAATAGGAAGTTTTTTTCGCCTTTTTAATGGAGCCATATACAGCCGAAACATTCGAATTTAAAAAAAAATAGCCTATGTAAGTATGGGAGGTAAGGATTCTAACGATACCCCATACGTCTAAATCTGTTCAGGCATTTAAAAGTTATGGTGGAATAAAGAAACTCACATACATACAAACATACATAAATGCTAAAAACATAACACTCCTTTTTCTTGGGCAGTCGTGTAAAAAGAACAAGCTTCAATAGTATCATCAAATATTTTCAGTTACTTGACATTGAATAACTTCAATGTCCTAATGGAAATGAGCCAAAAAGCATGCCGGGTCAAACCTGACCCACGTGTACCGATGCTCAAAATACGCATACCAGTTAATAGTTTAATTGCTTTTAATATAAAACAATTAAACTATTAACTAGTATTTTATAATTCTATCAAAATTGATGATAGTAGGACTTAAGATTTATCATGCTGCCATTACAAAAGACTGTGGGCACGAGCGCAGCACGGACGAGAACTTTGCGAGTCTGAAGTGCTTGGGCCCCAGAATGACACGTAGTATCGTCCACCAGACACTTCCCACTCACGCCAATTTCGTCAGATCGTCACATACAATCAGGTAAAAGGTTCAAAGCCTAGCTTAGAAGTAATTTAAAATAAACATTGACCGTCCTTGATCTGTTTTATTTTATGTGGAGCGTCCTCTATATTACGTATTGTCTCTCCTGTCTCGTCCGTCTTCAACCTCATCATAATTCAGATACATTAACATCACTATTCACCAATAAATTGAAGCACCTAATCTTATAATTACTACACGCACATCCAATGCTATCAACAATCTCGCCGGGAGTTCGGGATTCTATTAACTGCGAGCCATCATGAGTGATCGATTATGGCGATGGTGATTTAATTATGTGGCTTTCGATAATATATATTAGAAGAAATTGGAGCTAATTTCACGCTTTTCGAAACTAGGAAGGTAGATTGAACTAAAAGTGGTCGAAAAATCGCGTCACCAATTTTATTTTTATTTTTTATGTGAGTTTTACGATGGTACAAAGCAATTTGGCTATTATTATCCATTTCAGAATTCTTGCATAAATATACAATCTTTTTATTGGTCCAACTGACCTAATAGAAATTAACCCTTTTTGTCGTCTTTCTAGATGAATGTCTTCTGCAGCCAAGCAGTGTATAAATGAATGATAGTAGTTGGTGGTTTACCTATAATACCAAAAATTATGAATTAACCTGAACATGTTTTATAGCTCATGATCCATACATACCGTATTTCCATTAAACTCTTATTTATTCTTTGGCCACGTGATAGAAAATACCCGCAAACCGTTCGTGATTTCCCCGCCTGGCACAGCAAAGGCAGTTTGCGAATTTACTACTTTTCTTAAAAGCCTCTGGCACGTTACCCCGGCAGGTTCGCAATAAAGTTTATACGTGTAATTTACTTTGCATAGCCGTATATTTTTATACAAAAACCATGTAGGTAATTGTAAGCATTTACCATTGGAGCGCAGTAATCTTCTGCGTTACCAACGTCGAAGTAACGTCGAAGATTACTGCGGACGGTAATGGACTGCGGAGAAAATTGTTGTAAGATCGAAGAAGTGATTTCTTCGTGCCTCTTTGGTACAATTATGCATAAGTCATTTTTGCGTATTCCAAAAGACTTTATTAGCAACCAAAAAGTTAACCTTAGAAAATACAAACGGTAAAAAAAAATATGTTATATTTTATCTTTCGAACCCTATAGTTTGGTTATTTATATAAATTGGTTAACTAGCTGCGCAGTGCGGCTACGCTCCCGTTCAGTGCAAATTTTGACCACATCCTGTCTAAAACCCTTACCAACTATTATATGGATTAATATAAGTTAGTACAGAGTCAGTAAAGTAAACTAGTTCAAACTTTAGATACCTACCGTAGAATGATTAGCACGTCACCGCTCACGCTGATCAATCATAAATAAGGAGTGCCTAGTTCCAATATTCATAGCAATTTTGCCGAATCATCAAACCGAGCGCCTGTTCCTGTATTGTGATAAATCACCCTTCAAGTCATATGATCGGCTTAGTCATTAACTTCAATTTGTATAAAGTTTCCATACCTAAGCTCTGGACTATAATATACGGCAGTAAGGGACACATTCCCTTGTACCTCCTATAATTATACATATTCAAAATCTGCCGGATAAAGGCTTCTTCTCTTTTAAGCCACTCTTGGTCTTTTGCTAGGCCCGACGTCTGCTTGTCAATGACTCTACTCGTAGCTACGACATTGATTCATCTAGGAGGTCTACCCCTTAATTTATATTTTCTTGCTTTTTGTTTGAGGTAGTGCTGGCCTCTGATTTAAGACTTTGTCTGGCCGCCCGGGAGCATTTGAAATTACTTCGCGTCAGTAAATAACAGCCATGACTGACACCTTAACGTGCCCTCCGAAGCAAGGAGCGATGGAAATCCGCACACAACTTAGAAAAGTCATTGGTGCGGAGCCGGATACCGAGCTTGGTCTCGTTGGATTGGATACTAACTTACACTAGTGTACCGCTCGGCTACCATTGCCCTGACAATATCTAGTGAAGTATAAACGTGTTAATAAATATTATGTCAAAAAAGATTTCTAGGTAGTGTTTTACCAAAACACGAAACCAAGTTGAACAAACGAAAGTTTATTCGAAACACCAACAATGCATTCAGTTCTTGAAAGTTTAGGGAATTGAAAGATATTCATACAATGGCCTTCAAAACTTAGTTTAAAATTAATAAAGTTTTTAATAAATTACTTAGCTCCTACTCATCGGATTGAGATACTAAGTATACCAGTTTTTAACACGATACCTAAGCTATCCAACAGTGAAAATCGCATGGCAATCGGTCCAGTACTTTTATACAAAACTTAGTACCTCACTTTCAAAATTAATGGATTTACATTTTTTTATTAATCTGCTTGGCTCCAACTTATTGGATTGAGATACAAAGTACAAAAATTTTTAAACCCTAAGCTATCACACAGTGAAACTCGCATCGCAATCGGTCCAGTATTTTTAACGTGATACGCGACATACAATAAAAGGGTGGTACTAAGATTTGAAGACCAGTGCATTTGAATTACTTACAGTTCAAATGAAATTCATTTGTGAAAACTCAAAGACAGTCATGTTAGCATGTGTATTCAGATCATTTTAACTTTCAGGAATCAATTATACTCTTACAAGCTTACCTTCATTTTGATAATGGCCATCGACATAAAACTCTAAAGTCCTTACTGCCTATACTCAAAGTAGTTGACCCAGGCAGGGCTAAGCGGTTTTCGACGTCGGCGCACAAAGCCGGGTTTCAATTTAACATAACTTTAGGGTGCAATAGACGTTTATTAAAATATAGTTTCGGCATGATCCGGATTAGAGGCTAATTTTCACATGGACGGTAACCCGCCCCGACCTGCGTACATTAATATTGCCTAAGTGACGTGGGTTGCTAAACTTTCTGGATAAAGCATGGTCTCTAGATAGATAAACTATTTGTTGATCATCTTTGACGTAACAAGACTTAAGCGAAGAGATGCTTTTACATACATAATTATAATACTAGCTGTGCCCGTTGGCTTTGTCCTCGTGGTCATTTCATTTAAAAGTAGCCCATACGTGTTATTCCAGGACCAAAAGTATATGTAAAATTCAATATAGTATATATTATCTTCAAAATTCGTTCAGCCGTCAAATAGTTTCGATTGCTCGACATCTAATCGTCGGATTAAGATACCAAGTACCCCAATTTTTACACGATTGCCCAAAAAAAGGAGTGTTATGTTTTTAGCATTCAAGTATGTTTGTATGTGAGTTTCATTATTCCACCATAACTTCGAAATGCCAAATGAACAGATTTAGATGATGTATCGTTAGAATCCTTACATTGCCCCGAGTAACAAGAGGCTATTTTAAAAAAAAAAAACATTCAATATGGCGGCAGTATAGCACCATTTTCAAACTAAAAAAAAAAAACTTTGGTATTTACAGTATGGGTATCAAATTGAAGGACTTGATAAGCCCAGCCCATTAAAAACACGCAGGGCAGGCGAGTTTTTTTTAGCTTTGTTTTGAGTTTCCAATATTTCAGCACTATTGCATGCGCCATGATCACGGAGTAACTGAAGATGCGGGTGGGTGTTATTTTTACACAATTGAGGGTTATGTGTTTGGGTTGTATGTATGTTTGTATATTTGTACGTTTCTTAGGCGAATCCTACAGCCTAAACGGCTTGATAGATTTTGATAAATGAAGTATCATTGGATTTGTCTTGCTTATGAGAGTGCTACAGAGTGGCTTACAGCTGCCATATTGTATATCCGTCCGAAAAAAAAACTACCAAAACCTATCGAGTGAGGTCTCAAAATACAGGTAATTAAAATACCATTTCAAAAATATATAATTCTTATAATTAAACAGTACAAAATTTATATTAAGCTTCTTAGATATCAATTTTTGATTATTCAAGTTAAGCAAATACTATAGTCTAGATAGATAGATAGATAGATAAATTCTTTATTGCACACATTACAAACAAAATCAACAAAAAATAAAGGAACAATAGCAGAAGAAGTGTCACAATGGGTGGCCTTATCGCTAAAAGCGATCTCTTCCAGGCAACCTTTGGATGGAGAGGATTTGTTATAGTTGTGAGGGACGGGGTGCATTATGATATAAAAATACTACTTAGTGGGAAATAGTAAATCAAATGTCTAATTATACTAAAACTATTTTATGATAAATAATAGACATATTACAATATACATTCAAATATAAATTTCCAATATATACATACATATATAAATATATAAATAAATATATATTATATGAATACATAAATACCCACATATAATTATGAGATGATAAAAAACAAAAAAAACTGTAATACAAGCAACATGACAAACGTCTAATGCTGCTTGCAACTATTAAAGTAAAATATGTTACTACAAAAACTGTAATACAAGCAACATGACAAACGTCTAATGCTGCTTGCAACTATTAAAGTAAAATATGTTACTACAAAAACTGTAATACAAGCAACATGACAAACGTCTAATGCTGCTTGCAACTATTAAAGTAAAATATGTTACTACAAAAACTGTACTACAAGCAACATGACAAACGTCTACTGCTGCTTGCAACTATTAAAGTAAAATATGTTACTACAAAAACTGTAATACAAGCAACATGACAAACGTCTAATGCTGCTTGCAACTATTAAAGTAAAATATGTTACTACAAAAACTGTAATACAAGCAACATGACAAACGTCTACTGCTGCTTGCAACTATTAAAGTAAAATATGTTACTACAAAAACTGTAATACAAGCAACATGACAAACGTCTAATGCTGCTTGCAACTATTAAAGTAAAATATGTTACTACAAAAACTGTAATACAAGCAACATGACAAACGTCTAATGCTGCTTGCAACTATTAAAGTAAAATATGTTACTACAAAAACTGTAATACAAGCAACATGACAAACGTCTAATGCTGCTTGCAACTATTAAAGTAAAATATGTTACTACAAAAACTGTAATACAAGCAACATGACAAACGTCTACTGCTGCTTGCAACTATTAAAGTAAAATATGTTACTACAAAAACTGTAATACAAGCAACATGACAAACGTCTACTGCTGCTTGCAACTATTAAAGTAAAATATGTTACTACAAAAACTGTAATACAAGCAACATGACAAACGTCTAATGCTGCTCGCAACTATTAAAGTAAAATATGTTACTACAAAAACTGTAATACAAGCAACATGACAAACGTCTAATGCTGCTTGCAACTATTAAAGTAAAAGTTAGATATTACAATAATATCTAACTTTCATTCGACCATCTTCTTCGACGATTCACGAGGGTCTATGTGAACCCAGCGTTTAACGTTTACTTTTATATGAGGGCGCTGACAACTCTGGTAACAAAATCCATACGTCAATATTCGATTCACAAAAAGGCGTGGCATAACCTATAGAAAAGTGTCTGTTTCAGCCTAATTCTTATATTACCTCTGGAAATAGGGAAGGTCGTATATGCCTGTACTATGGCTGATCGTAGCCACAAGAGAAACACTGTTGATGGCTTCCTTGGAAAGAGATGGTGAAGGTCCGCACAGCCTCGGTCGTTTCACAAGAGACCACCTGGCCTTCAATCCATACCTAAATTCAAAAGTCTCAAGGATTTTTCCAGAACTTTTACGGCTCAAGGATACCTGGCGCAGTTTTATTACACGACTGCCTAAAAAAGGAATGTAATGTTTTAGGATTCATGTATGTTAGTATGTACCTATGTGAGTTTCTTTATTCCACCATAACTTTTAAATGTCTGAACAGATTTAGATGTATGGCGTATTGTTAGAATCCTTACCTCTCCTTTCATCTTACTTTTTTCAACGAGGTCGTTTTTGTAAGGTGAAGTCCAAATATGGAATGGTCCATATTTGGACACCACGAACTGTCCATATTTAAACATATCTTCATATTTTTAAACTAAAACAAATACAATACTATAAAAACCGTCTAATACTTTCAAATAAATATTTAAACAATGCATAGATGCAATAATTACAATACTATTTCCAATTACTCTACGAAAAATACTAATTTTTTGCATACCATAAAAAGTTTTCTGACAGCGACAAAACACTGCGATTCTAACACTCGGTTTACTGAGTTGAAACCTGTACGCGTGTATAGTGTTAGAAAGAGGTAGATGATCACTGCTTATTGCGTCTAGCTGTATTTGGTTCCGAGTAATGCCGGTACCCCATATTAAAGATACTACTCCATATTTGGTTACTTTCCCCTACATAAAATAAAGCAATAAATACGAATAAGTCTGTACAAAGAATGTAATAAAATAATCGGTCTAGGAATTATCGGTCATAATGTTTTTTTTTACTTAGAATAAGCTACTGAAGAAGAATAAAACATTTTAAAATATCGTGTCTGTCTGTAAGTTTGTTTGTTCGTTCGTGCATCACGTAAAAAGTACTGAACCGATTGCAATGCAGTTTTTACTGTTGGTTAGGGTTTGACTTAAAAACTGGTGTAAATGATATCTCAATCCGATGAGTAGAAGCCGAACAATCGATAAAAATATTTTTGACGGTTGGAGAAATTTTGATCAAATGTTGGTATATTGGTATTTTAGGTCCTGGAATAGCACATACAGTACCTACTTTTAACCTAGAATGACTACGCGTGCAAAGCCGCGGGCACAGCTAGCCTAGCAGCAGGCGTCACTGCTAAAAATCAAACAGAAGATATAAGCACATAACGTTAATTTTATATTCTCTCCGAAGTCTCAAAATATTAACGTTCCACTTCCTCCATTACCATGCATCTTTAACAAAGTTTCTCAGCAGCTTTGAAATTTTAGCATTCTAAGAAACATAACACCGGATTTTGGCAACAGGAGGTATTGATAAATAATTATTTCCTCATAAATTAAGGCAACATGCTTATGTGACGTTTGCCAGTGTTGCCAACTGACAACCTAGTTAATTGTACAATGTGTGCTAATTATGTGATCACTTAATTAGATACGATTATAATATTTATTGGCTAAAAGTATAACCATATTCATAGAGAACTAACTATACCAATCTCGCACTTGGGCGCAAAATCACTGTTGGTCTTGTTGCGTCACTAACCTGTCGAAAACCTCGCAATCCAGCCAGAAAGGAGGAACTGCAATTGTTATGTACAGATATTGCACTTATCACTATATGAATATTATCCTCAGTCTTTGCTTATCCACTGCTGGACGTAGGCCTCTCCACATATACTATTACACGCCACTGAGCTCGGTCTTTAGCTCTGTGCATCCAATTTTTATACGCTTTATATTAGCTTCACTTGTATGTTTGTATGTTTGTAACCGACTCCTTTGGACGCTATTTTGACCCACTTTAAACAGTCAGATTTCATTCAAATTTTGCACACCTGTCAAAGACCAACGACAATTCGAAAAAATAAATTGTGTAAAAAAACTAAAAAACACGCTTTATATAGAAAACCAAACTAAAAAAATAGAAAATAAATTTTAATAGTGTAAATAAGAAATAAATGTTTTATTTAAAAAAAAGCGTGGGTTCTTCTCATATTTGTCAATGAAATATTTATAACTATTGACCCATGCACCCCACGATTTTTTTGAAATAAAACATTTATTTCTTATTTACACTATTAAAATTTATTTTCTATTTTTTAGTTTGGTTTTCTATATAAAGCGTGTTTTTTAGTTTTTTTAAACTATTATTTATTATACGCTTTATATTAGCTTCACTTGTATGTTTGTATGTTTGTAACCGACTCCTTTGGACGCTATTTTGACCCACTTTAAACGGTCAGATTTCATTCAAATTTTGCACACCTGTTAAAGACCGATGACAATGCAATAATTCGAAGAAAAAAAAAGTAGAAAATAAATAATAGTTTAAAAAACTAAAAAACACGCTTTATATAGAAAACCAAACTAAAAAATAGAAAATAAATTTTAATAGTGTAAATAAGAAAAAAAAAATATTTAAAAAAAAGCGTGGGGTGCTTTTTAAGATATTATCGAAATGATAATCCTTCTTCTCATATCTGTCAATGAAATATTTATATTATATTAATATTATTATTAGATTAATCAATGAAATATTTATATTATATTAATAAATATTTATATTGACCCGTGCACCCCACGATTTTTTTGAAATGAAACTTTTTTTTCTTATTTACACTATTAACATTTATTTTCTATTTTTAGTTTGGTTTTCTACATAAAGCGTATTTTTTAGTTTTATTAAACTATTATTTTCAGACAATTTTCGCAGGTTGTTACTCCACCAGAGCGTCCTACACTACGTTTTCTAAAGGTGGTCTCCATTCCAATCTCAACTGTTATCGGTTCTTCGGGAAAAATGACCAGCCCACTGCCACTTCAATTTGCTTATCCTTATCCATACCATGGGAACGACCTTCTTGTATGGTCACTCATAAAATTAACGAATACCTTTACTCCAGAAATAATTCGAAAAGACTAAAGTTTCTTTCGAGTTAACTGAAACGTAGTAATTATAACTTAAATTCATTTATTTTCACACATTGTATGTAGGTAGTTAAAAAGGTCACTTACAAAACATTGTATGACTAAATATAAATTTGGTAAATATGTTCAAATAAATTAATCTGAAAAATTAAAAATATTATGCAGAAAGTAAGTTTGTCCCATAGGTAATCCATGAAGATGCTCAGTTTGCACCTCAAGTTGCTATAGCAACAATCGATCGGCACGTGCAATACTAACTTTGTATTTTTGCATTCATGAACCTACCACTGAAATTTCATAACTTATTAGTCATTACAAACAACATACAAAAATGCCCGAGCAATATGTAAACTTTGCAATCGTTCGATCCCGGCGCCGATGTATAAAAAGGGATTGAGACGCGGAGTGTCCGGAGCGGGGTTATGCGGGGCGATTTCGCGGATGAATTGTCGTTGATTCTTGCACTCCACGTCCGCCTCGCACTGAATGGGCTTTACCGTCCGTCGCAGACGACCGTGTCGGGTCATCCGCGTTGCCCTGTAAGCGGCCTTATAAGTTACGAGTATGTGCGGATGTAATTGCCATCGCTGCCTTGCTTCGGAAGGCACGTAACAATAACGGATAGGCGCTTGGGCGGCCTGACAAACTCTGACACTAGAAATCGGCACTACCTCTTTCGACATACACACACACAAAACCAGCAAAATGTTATCTTCTTAGGGAATTATAATGAATCTCTTGACTCACTCCAGCATCAACAGATCGGTGTGTACTTTATCTAATTAAGTACACAACAGATAATTAATAAGACAACAATACAAGCGTTCATGGTACCCCTAGAGCAATGCTTTGTTTCACGATAATGGATGTGGGATGGATAATCAACTAATAATGTGTTAGTTTGAGTAATGCGTTTACTTTATGGCGTGTAGAATTTTGTGCCATTTAACTACCTATCCGCAAGTTTTAGGAATCTGCGTTTATTAATAAATGTTTAAAAAAATAACCTAGTATGTTATTTGTTTGTGAACATTTTAGAGTTCCGTAATCAAAGAGCAAGTCTTTGCGGAACCGCTATATAACCACCTGCGCATAAAACTACACACAAGTAACGTAACTACTACTGGGATACGTGTAAGTGACGTGTAAAGTGGAAATGGTAACTTTTTTGTTTTTAGCCTTATCAAAATTATGCCTACGTCCACTTGGCTCCCCTAACATGGATCCCCTTGGGAATTCATTTGGATTATCAGGAATAAACCACTTCCATTCATTTATTTGCTTGATGACGTATTCGTAAAACGTTACAAATGCGTCACTAAAGTAAAGGCAACCGTTCATTTCCGTTCTAAAAAGTGGTTAAATGTTAATTACTTATGCATCAAAATGATTTCAAGCAAATTGCACTTTTAATAATTATAAGAAATTATATTCCCATTTATCAAATAATGTTTAAATCCAATGATACTATAAAATAAGTATATCAGTTGACGCTTTATTATGTTACGTGGGTGTTCACATGCTATGCCTGTGATATGTAGTGATGAGGCCGATGACAGCGTTCAATAATCAAATTAAAAATCGAGTGAACTTGAAAACAAAGTGGTGCAATGGCCACAAGTGCTCTCTCCCACCAAGGAAAAGATTATGTTAGTGCTTTATACGTGGCTTAGCTAAACACCGTCTATTTCTAATCCTGCTTTCTTTTGCATGAGCAGCCCGTCAATAAAATGTGTCTAATATCCAACTTTTTCTCACAAAAATATTTAATTTGTTCCAACAATGATATTGCGAAGTATTCGTAACAAAATCTCTTACAACCCTCTAATCTCGATAAGCACAACCTTCACATGTTTTCCGCCGCTTCGAGCTACGCGACTAACTTGACACATTCCGCTTATTTCGCTCCTTGATTGTAATCCTGCCTTAAGCCTGGAATACACATGCTAAACACAAGAGCATGCTAATTCTAAGCAGATGCTACTTAGTGAGGTGCGGGTGGGAGGAGAGTAGCTCCAAAGCAATGAACGAGTTTTGCAAGCATGCTACTTGATTTGATGAAGTGCATAGGATGCAATGGCTCGGTTAACCTGAAACCGCCAGTGTATTCTCGCATTTCATTTAGTAGACAAGGAGCTCGATGCTATAATGTGCTGTTCTTTTTACCACATTTTAATGTGTCACTTTCTTGTTTGTCTGTCTGTCATTCCGAGTGGAATCATGCACCTCAAATTTCGAGCACTTCCCGATTAGCTATGTCGATGAAACTTTCAGGGTAGCTAATAACTCGATGACAAACCATTTAAAAAAACTTCGTTTTTTAATCTACATTTGCTGCTTGTTTAACTCTAAGCTTGCGATCGACTTTTATTGACCACAAACGCATGGTTACTAATCCAATGTGCTTGCACGCGTGGGTTCGAATCCCATCCTCGTCGCCACATATGGTACCTGCCAACAATTGCTCCCAGATTTTGTCTTCTGCTCTGTAGTGTTTATTGTCATAATAAGTTTCTGTGTTTTTGTGTGTGCAAGAACTAAATATTAACTGAATTTAGTTAATTCCGCAACGATACGTCCGTTTTGAATACCAATTAACACAGAAATCCAAATAATAGGGCAATATTTGGATATCTGAGCCAATTATAGAGCATGTGTATCAGAAATGTGTTAAAATAAGTATGCTCATACTAAGTATGCTTCTTAGATCTGCGCTTTCATGAGCAAATGTACACACTCGGTCAGCATACTGTAAATGAGCATACTATCTAGTAGCAACCAAGCATGCTTTTCTTTCATGTGTATTCCAGGCTTTATTTTTCTTTCTTGTTTTGTTCTCAAGCAATAATAATCGTAATCGCATTCGTTTTGAGAGATTGATAAACAGTAATGGCTAATTATATACATTCATCACAGATATCTAATAAAATCCCATGAATGGATGTAATATTTGTGTATATGTTTGTTTATCTGTTATCTAGTGCCCATAGTATATAGGGTATCCTAGTTTGGAACTAGGTGTAAATTTACATTAAAAACAATAACATCACTAAAAAAATGATTCCTTTATTTTAAAGTTATCAATCTCAAAATAAATGTAATTATGATTACAAGAGTGTTACATAAAAGTTTGCCAGTACAATATTTCCAGATTCAATTTTAACAATGTGCATTATTGTGATGATTATGACGAATGTGGTATATTCATAACTACCACATTTTTTTATAAATACATATAAAAAAGTGAATCGTTTTTAATATTTTTTACTATTAAATTATATCACTTCTACAATTTGATTGCTAACAACACGATCAAATTAAAGCTTGTAAAAATAACTAAAAAGTAAGTCCAAAAAATAATAACTTAAATAATATTTTTTGCAATTTCAACAATCAGAATACGAAATTATAATAACAAACAACGCGACCAAGTTGGCCAACCTTTCTGACCCAATATCTTGAAAATAAGCCGTCCCAATCCGACTCCCAAATTGATTGATTGACTCTTAAATTTTCTTGAGTTTGTGCTTTGGATGTTTCCGTCAATTTGTTTTAGGTTCCAGACTGTTTATGTTTAGTCCAATTTTAAATAGCTGGAGCTTTTACTTGACATTTTTGACCGTGACTTGACCTTGCCCTTTTAGGTGTCTTTTTCCAATCGTGTTTGAAATGAGTTTTTTAGAGTAAACACTGGTTTTACTCTTAATTTGAAATGCTTGATAGGAACTATAGGTACTAATTGCGCCCTGCGGCTTAACCCGCATTTACCTCGTTTTACTCAAATGTTTTTACTGAGATAAAACGACGTATTTTTTCGTTTTTAGTTGGGATTTCAGTTTAAAGTATCTCGTTTAATTTTTTTGTACCTTCTTTATCCTCAATTCTGAGGCTACGAACTGTCACCGTGGTTTTAGTTAACCAACATGACCGCTGTGTCCAATGCCATACCACAGGTACCCAATACTAATCCGTAGCTACGGACTGTGCAATCTATTTTGTATACGTATCCACAGAATGTAGGTACATCAGTTGCTTCGACCGAGCTTACTTCGACGGCGCGGTTAACCGATCTCGATTAACTTTTTACATTTTGAAATTAAGTTTAATCCAATACAAATGGGTTTCTTCATTTCAGTGAACCTTTGTGGCAAGTAAGTAGTTAAGAGCTAAAACATTGAACGTTTTTCCAACTTCACCAGCCGTCCTGTCATCATTTTGTTCGATTTCATACATTTAAGCCCCTGGTTACCGCGCAGTCAATAGTGTCAAAATGACAATTAGAATCACATCGATATAAACCAAAAGTTAGCTAGTTATTATCAATGATCTTATACCTAGCAGCATGCCTGCCACTAAACAGATTTTTCTGGAACGTTAGACGTCAACAAACATGACGGACGGTAGCCACCATGTTATTCTATAGATCATTGTCCTTACAGTTCACTTTTTCATTTTATTAAAGAATACTTATCACGGATTTCTGTTTAGCAAGAAGAAGTCCGTTTATTTTCTTAGTGACAAAAAAGTGCCGTAAAACCATACAATTGTGGTCGAAAGTGAATAGTGGGTATATTGATTGCTCTGTGTATCGAACAGAATTTTAACGTGAAAACTGGAAGAATTAGAAATAGTTAGTGCGAAGAACGGTGATTCACTCACGATGTTTATTTTTGGTTCATCATCATATCAGCCTATAGAAGTCCACTGCTGAAAATAGGTCTCCCCCAAAGAGCGCCATGACAAGGAACTTGTGCCACCTCCATCCATCAACTTCCTGCGATGGCTACAATATCGTCGGTCCATCGTGTGGGGGGTCGCCCTACACTTTGTTTGCTTGCCATTCGAGAAACTTTATTCCCCAGACGTTGTTGGCTCTGCGAATTATATGGCCTGCCCATTGCCACTTCAACTTGCAAATTCTGAGAGCTGTGTCTATAACCTTGGTTCTTCGACGGATTTTCTCGTTACGGATTTTATCACGTAGTGAAACTCGGAGCATAGCTCTCTCCATCGCACGCTGTGCGACTTTGAGTTTATGTATGAGACCAATAGGTAACGACAAATATTTTTGGTTAGTTATTCGTAGTTGTTTATATATATATATATTTTTAGTTTGGACTATTGTTGTATTCACTGTTTTCAAATGTAAAAAACGGCGAAAACGTCCTCTTATTCTAACATGGATCATAGATAAACTCATTAAGGGCAACATAGATCTTATGCGATAAGTAAATAAACGATTTAAATAAAAAAGTATATATTTTAAAATAAGTACTCTTTTCTTAATATGTAATGAGATCAATTATTAAAACATTTTCTGTTTTTTTTTTGAAAGGAATTTTTAAATACCTTATAAACCCCTCTTCTTTCACTTTCCTTTGAAGGAATTTTCCCAGGCCATAATTTGCCTTCGTATTCTACCACAACGAATTTGTTTTCCTCCGGGATAGGGCCCGTTGCTTGGAAAATAATAATTGGGCGAGGATTTATCATGTTTTTGCAGTCCCAGATCATCGTCATCCTCTTCCACAAATGGTCCATCTGAATCCGAATCTCTCACAATTTCCATATCATCAAACTCCACATCAGTTTCATTGTCAGATGATACATTTTTCTGATTTACTTTCCTACCTTTCTTGGTTGCGCTTTTTTTCTGCGGTGCGGATGATATTGAAAAAATAAAATAAATTCAAATGGTCCATCTGAATCCGAATCTCTCACAATTTCAATCTCATCAAACTCCACATCAGTTTCACTGTCAGATGAGACATTTTTCTGATTTACTTTCCTACCTTTCTTGGTTGCACTTTTTTTCTGCGGTGCGGATGATATTGAAAAAATAAAATAAATTCAAATGGTCCATCTGAATCCGAATCTCTCACAATTTCAATCTCATCAAACTCCACATCAGTTTCACTGTCAGATGAGACATTTTTCTGATTTACTTTCCTACCTTTCTTGGTTGCGCTTTTTTTCTGCGGTGCGGATGATATTGAAAAAATAAAATAAATTCAAATGGTCCATCTGAATCCGAATCTCTCACAATTTCAATCTCATCAAACTCCACATCAGTTTCACTGTCAGATGAGATATTTTTCTTAATTTCCTTTCCTACCTTTCTTGCTTGCGCTATTTTTCTGCGGTGCGGATGATATTGAAAACATAAAATAAATTCAAATGGTTCATCTGAATCCGAATCTCTCACAACTTCAATCTCATCAAACTCCACATCAGTTTCACTGTCAGATGAGACATTTTTCTGATTTACTTTCCTACCTTTCTTGATTGCGCTTTTTTCTGCGGTGCGGATGATACTCTTAATGAAAAAGTAAAATGAATTAATATAAAAATTAAAAATTAATAAATTAATACTATTTTTATTTAATATTATTAAATTAATATATTGGTTTTAAATTTGGTCAAAAAATAGTTAGGTCTATAATTGAAATCAAAGTATGAAAAAACAGTATTTGTAAAATATATCCTAAAATACGAGTTCTTTTTTTCAAAATTCCTTGAAAATAATTTGAGTGGCAATGAGCTTACCTTCCAATATTATAATTTACAAAAACATCCGGCACCAATTCAGTCATTTTGCTCCTTAAACTAAATTAGAATAAATTTCTTCAAATATAATTTAAACCTTGTCGACTTTGTAACAAGGTCTTGCCCCTGGCATCTATTCTAAACATACGTCAATTTAAGCTGCACCGCTTAAAATAACGTATTTAAAACAGGTTTCTAACACGCGTTTGGATAAATTCAGACACGTTCTCAGACAGCGTTTGGACAAATCGGAACTCTCGTCGCGTGGAAACAAAGTTGATTTTACGCTGACAGGCTTTAGTGATAGTTTAGTGAGTGAGGCATAGATGCCAGGGGAAAAATACCTTGTTACGAAGCCAACAAGGTTTAAATTACATTTGAAGAGATTAAGTTTGGTTTAGGGGATGTCCAAATGGCTACCATTACATACAGTAACCTTTCAAATTAAGGTTTGCAGAACAAAAAAAAACACGCACAAACCGGTCTAACTGGACGACTGAGTGTCATAACGTTTAAAAAAGTATATGTCAGATCTGATTGATGGTGATACTAATATAAATATATATGACTAGCTGTACCCACGGCTTCGCACGCGTGGCTATTTATCTAGGTTTTTTAAGTCAAACCCTAATCTATCCAACAGTGAAAACCGCATCGCAATTGGTCAAGTAGTTTTTATGTGATGCGAGAACCGACTAACATACAAAGAGACACAAGAATTTAAAAAATATTTATTCATTTTCAGTAGCTTATTTTTAGTATCCTATTTTTTTTAAATATCTTCCTTTTACAGTGTTTTTGGTTCTTATTGTTTTGTTATATGTATAGATGCTCTTCAATTTTAGGCAGAATAATAAAAATATGTGTTTTATTACATTATTTTAATAATGCCCATAAAACAGTACCATGACATACCTACTGACTGAATGACTGACTGACAGACAACGCCCGGTATCACTACTCATATATCTAGGTATTAGATACATAAGAATATTATGAGTATTAAACTAGAAAAACTAATTAAAGAATAAAACTTCCGTAAAAGCAAAGTTACTTCTTTCAGATCAGTTTAGATTATCCCTTTGAATTTTAACTGAGCATCATCCTCGACACAGACAGAATATCGAGCTCAAAATACTTTAATACTATCGCTGTCCTTTACTTTATGCCCTTGTCTATAATATACTTGTCCTATATATCGTCTTATATATTGACTAGCTTTAATTAAGTACATGCAATCCAACCCTTTAGGGATAATGCCCTCCACAGCTTACGGGTTTCTCTACTTAACAGCAATGCCACTTAGTACTCAGCCAAAACTGTGAATTGTAATGATGCTGTATTTAATTTAAAAACGGGAAGTTGTTATTTCAGCTGTATTTTTTGTGTGTGTTCACTCTCATCTCTGAGGTTGCTTTTTCTTACGTTCATCAAAATTAGTTCACTACCTTTATTTTTAGTATGAGTTTTTTTTGTTCATAGAAGTATTTAACAGCAATACAGAAGAGCACGAATTAAATTTGTAAATATTTTTGTACTCTGTAAATATTCATTTGCATATATCTTTTCCTCCCTATTTTTTCTTGTATATGCAGAGAAAACTTTAATTTAAGAGTAAAAACATATAGTTTAAAAATACTAAAAATACGCTCTGAGGTGAAATAAATAGGACACTATCCTTAAGAACCGCTATCTGACTTGAAGTGTTGAAAATTGTCATCTCTTTAAACAACACGAAATATGTAGGTTATGACGGTATCTCTACTAATATAATAAAACAATGTGCATAATTAGCATCTACTCAACCTTTCGCTTTTACATGGTATATTTCCAGATAGACTTAAGTTGTCAGTGGTGAAGCCCTTACACAAGAAGGACTGTAAAAACGATTTGAACAACTACAAGCCAATAACTTTTATTCCCATAATAGCGAAGATCTTTGAAAAAGCAATGCATTATCGATTATATTCATTTTTTGAAAAGTTCCGCGTATTAAAATAGGAGCAAAATGTCCTTCAGAAATACAAGTCTATGACATTGACAAGTGTATACCTGAATCAGTCATTTTCTTTGACAAAAGCAAAGCATTTGACTTTGTATACCACGATATCCTGTAAAATAAATGTCAGTTTTATGGCATTAGAAGCCCAGCTCTGGATTGGTTAAAGAGTTATCTAGCTGGTCGTAAACAGTATGTAGAAGTAAAAAAAAACTTGATGAGCACCTAGTATCAACTACCTATAAATTTAGCGCTAGTAGTAATAACATAGGCGTGCCCCAAGGCAACATTTTAGGACCGTTGCTGTTTTAAATTTATATCAACAATCTACCAAATATAAAGAATCATAAATGCGTATTATTTGCTGATGACGTCTCAATCATTGTGGAAAATAATAAAGATAGATCATTAGAATATTCCTTAAAACACCAACATTTTTGACCATTGTGAAGACAAAGATAGCTCTAGATTAAAAATGCGATATCCATACAGGTTATTGCTGCCTACCAGCAAATTTGCTCTATATCACAAAGACTGTTTTGCTATGACGATAATAAATATATAATAGACTAGCTAGGGACTTAAGAGAGTTACCT
The DNA here is from genome assembly GCA_946251855.1 of Alsophila aescularia. Lineage (NCBI taxonomy): Eukaryota > Metazoa > Arthropoda > Insecta > Lepidoptera > Geometridae > Alsophila > Alsophila aescularia. The sequence goes on from OX276383.1 coordinate 42,842,901, forward strand.
CTTAAGCAATTCAAGACGAAACTGTTTAGGTGGCTTGTTGAAAAATGTTTTATGACGTCAGGGAATTATTTGTAAATTAGAATTATTGTTATTTAGTATACTCTGACATTCTCTTATTTATATTATTATAATAATTATTAATTCTATTCAAAATACTGTATGTCCTTTAAGGACAAATTGTTGATTCTACATTATTGAATAGGTACCTAATGCTATCAATAAGATCTATTTGTACAGAATTTCTGCAATAAATATTCATTTAATTTCAAGACAAATGTAATAAGCCCAAACTCGAAGAGCTTACTACTATTCAAAGGTTCCGTTACCCACCTCCCAGCTCCATCATTAGACAAGCTCGACGGTACCATGTTATTGTATTGTTATCGGCATAACTCACATTTTTAAAGTTTCAAATTAATACCACGGACCACTAAAAATTTGATTAAAAAAAAACTTTAGATTCCATTACACAGTTACAGGTCGACCAAATAAAACGAGATATGTTTTAGACTTGAGTTCAAAAACTAAAACACGACTCGGTAAAAAATAGCTTATGACATGAACATGAATCGATTGATAACTCGCTTGTCAAAATCGAACCTAGTTTTTAGTTTGAACACATAACCCTTCCTTCGCTTCGTCGTAGTCGGGTAAAAAAAACATGACAATTACATGAAGACAAATCGATTGAAACTTCCCTTGTCAAAATCGGACCAATAGGGGCGATGGTATGGTGGAACATCCACAATTATACATACTTACATACATAAACTGTTAAACTCATTACCCATTACATTATTGCTTTGCCGTAGTCGGGTAAAAACTAAATTTGTATAATATTTTTATAAGTTTAAAACAATCGTTAATTCCACGATATTAATTATAAAGTTACGTACGCAGAAACAAAACCGCAATCATTTGGTTTTAAGTTTTAACTTACTTTTTAAACTTTTTTTTTCCTAACAATATGTAAAAAATAATGTAATAAATTTAAATTTGTACTAGTCTATTTTACGACTATTTTTAATTATTGAAAGCCTAAAAGGTCGAATGTAGCGAACTATTAATTATACTTTATTTGTACCACCATGATTGTCCACCTATATTATTAATAAATAATTTTCATTTAATTTGACGTTTATATTTCCCGCCCACTACTTCGTCGGACTACTGTTTATCGCGAAAAAAAGCATCCTATGTTATTTTAGGATATTAAAAACCAATACAAAAGTTGGTATAGCACCACTTTTGATGTTTTTTGACATACTTGTTATTACGTTTCCATGGCAACTGTTTCTTACAGCGAGTAATCAACATCTTTCCAGTTTTTCCAGAAACTTACAATTTTTCGGGTATTATAGGTTTTATTCTAGGGTATTAGCTATATCCATTCCGAGTTTCATCAAAATCCGTTCAGCTGTTATTGCGTGAAAGCTTCCCAAATAAACAAACGGGGATTTTTGATTAGGGGGGTACTTCCCCCAAAAAGGGACAAAAATGGGGCTACTGAATACTTCTGCCTTATTAGATCCGATTTCGAAGGTTCTTTATTTATTTCAAAGGTAACTTTAAGTTGGTCTCATAAAAAATTGGTGAAAATCTGATGAGGATCTTCGGCGTGATGAACAGTATAGCTCCTCAATATGCAGTAAATTGTTCACTTTTAGGTTTCTACCAGCCACAATCAGCCCTTCACCTACTAGGTGGGGATTGATGGAGCACCCTAGTTATTAATGTTAGTTTTACAATAAGGTAACTAGATGGCGCTACTGTGCACCGCTAGATTGTTTGCAAAAAAAGTTTGTGCTCGAACAGGGCTACTTAGTTTTATTTTAATCAAATAGAATATGCGACACTTAACACTGAACATCATTTCAAAAATCTATTGGTTATCACAATGAAGTTGTCAGCGCAGAAACCTTTACTCTACAGGCACAATACCTACCATTGTTGTAATAAATTCCGAAAGGCTTCAAAAATAACACGGCCCGACTGTCATTGAGCCGTTCAATGTATTAAAACTTTACAACTCGAGTTTATTTTAATTTGGCAACTTCTTCGTTTGAATTCGGCAGCGCCATGATCAAAGATTTGGTGTGAAATTAAGAACTTAAGTTTCATACTTTTAATAAATTAGTGAGAGCAGTTTCAATATTATAAAGAACGGATTTTTAAGTTTATGGTTGTAGGCCAGGCAGCAGTACCTAGGGATAATTTTCAAAATATACTGAAATATATTCTTGCGGTGGCTGTATATACCCCCTTCCCTATCAATTGGTTGAGGTGTTTTATGGCTGATACACAAGTCATACTCGTGAAGGGCTCATTGTGGGGACTGGTCCTGCCTAGTATTATTATTATTATGTGTATCCCAGTTTTGAATATTGTGCCTTGTAATTATTATAAATTATACCTACTTAAGTACCTTCAATAATTATTTTGAAGTTTGAAGAAGAAAACATCATGTTGAATAACACATTTCGAAAATAAAACAAGTCACGTATTTTTTTACAATTAAACTGTCATTGTGCAGAAAAATTATTCCTTCTGTGTAAAAATTAATGTTATCTGAATAATAATAAGGAATCAGCGTTATAACAGAAACACGTTATAAAATTACTTCTAACATCCCACATGAATCCAACAAAGTGTGGGGCCGCCCTATGAAACTTCGTAAATTCGTAGTCCCTATCAAACTAGTAAGTTTTACAGAAGACAAAATATTTGCCATTATAATATAGATAATGACGAATACATAAATGTACTTTTAACAACATTTGCTAAGTTTCCAAATAACAGTTACGACAAAGGTTGTTTCGCTGTTGTTGCTTTGACTTATGCTTTGAAGAGAAAATATAGATGTACACATAGCTTAAAGTAATGCGCAGGGTAGCAACTATCTGAAAACTCACATTTCTAAGTTGAAAACCTTTTACATAAGCACAGAATATTTGTACTAACGTACCATTGGTCAAGATATTGGTTAAACTCTTGCTAGTCACGAGGATACTTTTCATTTATAAATGCTATAAAAAAAACACAAGGTTACTTGTAACTGAGAAGCCATTTCTCCCGGGGGACCGTAAAATATATTTCAGATCTTCAAAATATTTATTTTGGCATTTTTGCTTCCTTTTTTGTATCAGAGCCTAATCAGAGCTGATAAAACAAACAAAAATGTAACCTGTCTAAATGTAAAATATATGTGGGAAAATAAATGCTGTCGTACAAAACGAGCGTTCTATACAACTCGATATTTCAAGTGTAAATATACAAAGATACTGTCAAATGAAGGGTCCCGAATATAAATTGCTAACTTATTGGTGCCACGTGAACAAAGAGGTATGAATTCGTGCTCATGGTCCGATTTACACGAATCGCTAGCATGCAAATGTGGAAGCAGGAAGAAAATGAATATTTATTCCCCATTTTGCTACTAAGGGACCGTAATCGTAGGGGCTTTATGTATTTTTAAAGTGAATTTGAAAGCTCGTGAAAATCCTTGTAATACGCTTGTGAAAGTTACACCGAAAGTCACAACGTGAATGTCGAACAAGTTAGGTATATTTTACGGGCAGATTAAAACGTGGACGTTGAAAACAATGTATGTCCGACCAGTGGCATCCCTTTGAGCATAACACAAACAATATTTCACGCTCGTTATTTGTTGCAGATATTGAGCCGGAGAATGCTATAACTGATAAAAGTCACGGTGAAATAACGGTGATGAGAGGTGCAGAATGCGACAAGGGGGCTAGTCAGTGACGTGATGCAACTGGTAATGCTGAACTTCTTGATCATGTTCGACGTGGTCTTCATATTTTTTCTGTTCTTGATTGCTGTGACGTGTGTGATGAACTATATGCCGGGGCGGAGCAAGCGGCAGGAGGTAACGGAAGAAGAGGTGGATGATGACGTCATACCTCCGCCGCCACTGTTTGCTGGTGACGATGACGAGCTGCCTTCAAGAGATACGTACGTCGTCATATCACCACCGCTTGAGAGTGCAAGAGCAAAAGACGGCTGTCCTGTTCACGTTGTTTAGTATAAGCACTGATATAATAATGTATGTAAGTATATACATTTCTATCTATAATTATGTTAAAGCAGGTCTGAACTGAAAAAAGAAAAATATTTAAAAAGCATGGGGATATCTTAAAATAAGCTACTGAACAAGAATATACATTTTCTTGTTCAGTAGCAAACTTTTTATTTATTGGTTACTGTCTGTTTGTTCGTCCATCACGTAAAAACTGCTGGATCAATTGCAATGCAGTTTTCATTGTTAGATAGCTTAAAGTTTGACTTTAAAATTGGTGTACTTGGTATCTCAATCAGACGAGTGGAAGTTGAGCAATCGATAAAAAACTGTTTGACGTGTGAACGAAGTTAAGTTTGTTGATAATGGTTCCTCGTTTGTTCCTCGAATAACACATAGGTAAAATAATGTCAAAGCTTTCTATATCCTCTTGATAACCGCAAAAGACGCAATAGATTTAGTACCTTACACAGCAGCATTTCATTCAACACATACCCTTCTTCGCCCGCGAGTGCTGTGAGAACCAGCAAAGAGTGAGCTTGAAATGGGGTGAGCATTTTCCGTCGTATACCAACTACTGTTACCAAAACACCTGCAAAGAGCTGTGATTTTGACAAACCCCTCCTTTATGAAAGGCAAACATTTAGCAACCGCTCGAAGTGGAGTGTGTTATGTGGGGGAAAGCTTATGTTTTGTAGTGGTCGTCTTCCGCCTGAATATATGACATCATATCCACAAGTAGTCATATATTTGTCTTATGTCTGGCAAGTATAGTCAACAAAACGACACATTTCATAATATTTTTCCAGTTAGAATTATCGTTAGAAACGAGATATTTATAATGAAAATTTATTTATTAAGAGTTTTCGATATTTCTGTTCAACTGTCGCGTGTCTGGAATCCAGTCCAACTAACTGGAAGAGTGTAGATTCTGGTGCGGGGCTGATACTGTTTTTGTTGTGTGTCAGGACTCGGGCTCAATTTCGAGTTTCAAGTGACTGTGATAACGGTGGTACTATAATAGACCGTCAAAAACGTGTAAGCAGGAGGGTAGATCAATATATCTGTTCATAAAACTACCCCCCCGGCCCGCAAGAACATCAGTTTGCTCGTTATCATGGCACCTGTAATGGAGCCAAAAAATCGAGAACTCGAAACATACAAATTACGTGGTCAGTATCTCGTTTCTAATGATAATTATAATGTAAGTGACCATGACAATTAAATACTTTCCAGTTGTTGGTTCCGGAGATATTTTCCTATTCTTTTGTGTGCTTTAGTTTCTTTTATCTGGAGTAAAAGTTTAACGTTTGTTTTTATTATTACAGATCAACGTAGGAGTTTATTATGAAGAAGCCTTATGAGACCGTAGAAGTCGAAAATTGAAAGTAGCAATTTTTTACCGAATAGTCAAGTTTTAAATTAATTCTTGTTGAAGACTACGAGATGTGAAATTTTGGGACTCAAGTGACGATGGTATGAAATTGAAATGTATTTGGTTATAACTAGTAATTAGCAAGAATACCAAGATAATAAATTTGTGAGAATTTTGTAGTATCAACGAGATAAAAGACATTACTAATTAACACAAGCTTATAACAATAATCAAATGAATGGATACTTGGAGAAGTCGTTAAAAATAAAATACCATGATCAAGGAATAGTTGGATACCTAGGTATATAGAATTGCGGAATCGCTATAACTTCGTTATAATTATTACGGTTGCTTTTAAGCTGCGTCGTGTAAATTAATATTTCTCTTATATCAAAGCAAACAAAATGAGTAATCAACATCTCGAAATATGCGCACGATATCCTACCGGAATTATTTGCGAACGAGTAAACATTGATATTTGTACAAACTGTCTCAAAATATAATCGACGTGTTTAAAGATGGCGCTGTCACAGCATTTGGTACAAAATACTACAAAACTGGTTTCAGAACATCATTTCGCCACGTCGATTTATATCTGAGACGGCAATTACTTTGTTACGTAAAGTGTTCAATTCTCGCGTCAAATATTTGCAAGTGCTTGTATAATATGAATGTGACTGAATATAGATAAATGATAATGATATTAGCGGATAAATAAGTTACAAGTTTCGATTGCTAATATCTTATTAATTGACTATTGTAGTAAACATAAGCGTGGTATGTCTATAGTTTGATTGTGAAAAAGTCTAACGAATATTTTAGATCCATTTAGCGGAAGATAATAAACGAGCTTAGCACACTTTTTATCAGTATTATCGGTGCATGTTTCACTCTATTTATCCTTGTAGTTTTTCAGTTAGGTAGTTTATATGGTAATAAAATTCACGCTCAAATTGTAGACTTATCACCCGTGGAATGTTTCTATATTTAATCTGTGGAAATAGGATAACTATACCTATTGTCTTATCTGTGGCCTAAAATCTTAGCTCTGACGATAATAGTAATAAAGTTCTTTGCAGTAATTAGATGTATTCGTTACTTTATAATTATCTTTTATTTCCGCTTTTAATTTTGTCCGCTTCTTTACATGCTTACATTTAAATAAGGTATTTATATGTTTCTTTACTCGAAATTTACGGCCCCTGGTTAAGAATTTCCAATTATTCTCAAATCAACGCTAATTGAATACAAAAGCAATCAAACAATAAAACCAAAAGAAATGTAATAGATGTATATTATTGTTACAGAACGTTTAGTAATTTACTATACTATATTGTAGTTATAAGAAGTAATATAATGAAAAAGACAATACATTTGTATTACGATGTAACTTTCATATCATTCCGTTTTAAAATTATTAGAAGTTAATACTTATTTATTATATATTTTAGTAGCATTTTTTAGTGATGGTAGGCCTCTTACGCAAGAGTCCGCCTGGGGAAGTACCCCACCTTTGTCAGATATTCAACCGCCAAGCAGTAGTGTGTAAACATTTCTGTGTTTCGGTTTGAAGGGCAATGTTTCCAGCGAAATTACTGGGCAATGAGACTTAACAACCAATGTCTCAGGGTGACCAGCGCAGTGCAGTGACGCGCAAGACTGCAACCAAAGTTCTGGATGGCACTGCAACTGTTATGGACAGGCTTGACGCTTACCATCAGGCGAGCGACCTGCCCGTCTCGTTAAACAACGTATAAAAAAAAGTTTTAAAATTGATTTCCTGTATTTAGACTAATAATTATATGTTTTGTATTTGTATTATTGATATATATACGGCCTAGTTTGAAAATGTATGTTCCAATTATAAGTATTTGCTTTTATGATATAATGATGAGTTTACATTAATTTGGTGCCTATATAAACTATACATACACTTATTATTTAGGTATGCTTATCTCTAGATAAAATTTTAAGTAGAGATAAATCATTTTGTCATGTAGTAATTAGGAGGTACCTGAAATCAACTGAAAAAATCAATGCAATTTAATGAAATAAATTATAAAATTATCCATTATAATTTAATAGAATGATATATTAAATCAAAATTGCATATACCATGTGATATAATATACACATTTTTTAAATGTAGATAATATAGTATAATTAAAAGATTGTTTTGAAATATTGTTATACGAGTGACATCTGGGGACGCCTAATGGGTATGTGTAAAATTAATAAATTGCACTAACGCAGTGTTGTCATATGGAATGTTGTAGTTTTATTTACCATATTTCCAATATACCACCATGCCCCATCATAATAATAATGTTTGTTTGTTTGTCGTATGAGGTAGTGCTGGCCTCTGGTGTCAAAGTCAGGCCACCCGAGGGCTTCTGAGATGGCATAATACATGTATATCTATACTTATAATAAAACTGTAACAGTTCCAATTCTGTACATTGAAGATATTTTATAAATTTATTTTGGAGACTCTTCTTAATCCATACTGAAGGCAAAACTGTTTTTTTTTTCATTTTTGTCTGTCTGTATGTCTGTTTGTATCTTAGGTAGGCATCACGCCAAAGCTTCTGAATAAATTTAAATTTTATTTAAAAAAACACGTTCCACTCTGAAACTACTGACGGATTTTGATGCACCTTGGCACAGTCATACTTTATATGATGGGTGAAAATTAATGATATTTTTTATCCCGAAAAAATAAAGGATTCCTGCGGGATATGGTTTCAAATTCTGTACATTGAAGATATTTAGTATCTTCAATGTACAGAATTAAATATTTTTTTGGAGTCTGTTCTTTTATTCGTACTGAAGCCAAAACAATTTTTTTTTTCATATTTGACTGTTGTCTGTCTGTCTGTCTGTCTGTCTGTCTGTATCTTAAACGCGTATCACGCCGAAACTACTACATGAGTTCAAATGAAACTTGGCATTTGAGTTCATACTACGAGGTTAGGACATTGGATACTTTTCATACCGGTAAATTAAAGGGTCCCCGCAGGATAGGGGTATTTTATTTGGAATTGGTATTCATGCTTTCACGGTATAAAGTTACTTACGTAGTTCACCTCTAGTATACTCAAGGAATATTATACACCGGTTTAGGCTGGGCATTGTCAGTCAGTCAATCAGTCAGTCAGTCAGTCAGTAAGTCAGTCAGTCAATAGGTATGTCACGGTACTGTTTTATGAGCATAATTAAAATAATTTAATAAAACACATATGTTTATTATTCTGCCCAAAAGTGAAAGACATCTATACTTATAATAAAGCAGTAAGTACTTAAAAATCTTTAAAAGAAAGAGTTTAAAAAAAAGATCTAGGGTACTAATAATAAGCTACTGAAAAGAAATAAACATTTTTAAAATTCTTGTCTGTCTGTTTGTCTGTTAGCCTGTCCACGCATCACTTAAAAACGACTGGACCGATTGCGATGCGGTTTTCAATGTTGGATAGCTTAGGGTTTGACTCAGAAACAGTCTTGGAATAGTAATAGAGTTCTTTTAACCTAGAGAAATTGCCACGCGTGCGAAGCCGCGGGTACAAAGTAATGGCACATGCCATTACTTTGTACCCGCGGGGTTGCAAAGGGCCACCCACATGTCATTACAGGCTTTATAGGCTTATAGGTAATCCAAGTGTAGAACACTATTACCATTTGGCAACATGCTGGCGGCATTGCCCCGTGGAATTGCAATGCCAATTCGATGAGCCAAATAAGTTTTGGTCACGCGTCGCATCGATGTTTTTATATTATTACTAGCTGCTAAATATCTTCAATGTACAGAATTTGAAACCATATCCCGCAGGAATCCTTTATTTTTTCGGGATAAAAAGTATCCTTAATTTTCACCCATCATATAAAGTATGACTGTGCCAAGGTGCATCAAAATCCGTCCAGTAGTTTCAAAGTGGAATACTAATATCTGAATTTTGGGATTTTCACATAAAAAATAACACATAGTCAAAAAACCCGTCAGGCCAAAATGCTTACTAAGGAGATAGCAAAAGACTCCTCCAATCGGCCATTTTGATTTGGCAAACGATGCACACCCTGATATTAGGCGTTCTATTGAACACCTGTGGCAGAAGTTTGGAAGGTAAATCGATATCACAGCAAAATGTAGAGAGTGTACACCGAGTACATGCAGCCTAAAGAGGTGTAATGGGTCACCCAATTCTGTACCTAAGGTCTTAGTGAAATATCACTTACAAAAATCTGTACACGCCAATAACGTATTGGTGGTTCTAAAAATGCCACTTTATATTTCAGATCTCTATTATGTTTGGGGCATGTAAATAATTAAAAATTATGAAAAATAATCTACCAATAGAAGGGTATAAAAATATGAAAAATATTTAAAAAAAAAAAAAAAAAAAAAAACCTAGTCTTTGTGATCATGGGCCATAGTTTAGTCTGTATTGTAACTGACGGGATTGTTTTATAGCTCGCATCTATATCTGTACTTCTACAAGTATTAGGTATAGCAGTAAGTAAGAAAAAAGAAAGAACAAAGAAGTTATGAAAAAAATAGTTTAGGGACTTCTAGCTACTCAACAAGAATGTAACATTTTTTAACCTGTCAAGAATATAACATTTTTTAACCAAAAACGCACTCGTCTACAGGTTTTATAGTGTCTGTCTGTCTGCTTGTCTGTTTGTCCGCGCATCACGTAAAACTAATGGACCGATTGCGATGCGGTTTCACTGTTGAATAGCTTAGGTTGAGACTTAAAAACTGGTGTACTTTGAGTAGAAGCCAAGCTTTCGATAAAAATTATATGACAGCTGAAAGAAATATAGGTTACTTCATATGTTTGGTCTGTTGAGATGATCACTCGATGGTAGGGGGAGTGGGAACGATTACCTATAAATACACATTTTTCCGTTCTAGATCGGATGTCATTTCACTTGTGTAAAATATTTACGTTCGAGTGATATTAGTTTAGCATATTGAAAATTACCTGTTTAATGTTTATTTTAACAGTTTTTACTCAGTAAGTGACTTGTATTTGTCTGGATAGCGCTATAATTTTCTTCAAATTCAATAAACCGACGATTTTGCTACTATGACAGAAAATAACACTAATAATGACTTAATAATTTAAAGTTTCCGTCTGTTTTCGGAATTATTCCCCGAAGTGTTACAGTTTTAATAAAACTATGCTTATATTCCTGTAAGATACACTTTTTAAAAACCCCTACCAGTGTTCATTTTGGTACTGCTGTGCATAAAATGGAATTATTGCCAAGTTGTTCACTTTCCTCGTAGAGACACTTTTTTGTTGAAGGTAAATTGAATGATCGCTAAGGAGCAGTGCCTTGGGCGCCTCTAATACATCCGTTTAAAAAAAGACAGTTTGAGTGATTTTTCTACAGTTATGAGATTTACTTTATTTGTTTAATTTATATTAATTTAGGTTTCTTTTTCAGCTTTGAAAATAGAAATAGCTAATTTTATTTTATGCAAAGGTTCAATTATTATGTTTTTAAAAATAAGTGACTGCACAAGTGAATATTTTTTCTGGATCTCTAAGGAACAGAAGCGCAACTTTTCTAAAAGTGTCTCTACGAGGAAAGTGTATCTCTGAGGAACAAATATGTATTCACATCACTTAAAAAATACTGGACCAATTCAAATGCAGTTTCATAAGTATTGGATAAGTAATGGCGAGCAGAAGCCGTGCAATTGGTAACAATTTTTGTAATCAAAGCATTTACAACTGCATATTACTCCGTACTCTAGACAGGCTTTTGACAAACTTCGCTTTGAGAGCTTTCCTTATCGCAATTTTGGCGCTGGTAGCAGTAGTTTGGCAGTAGTGAGCGTCCACGGAACTAACGTACTTGTCCTATTATGTATTCTGTGACTAACGTCAGGAGATGAGACAATATAAATTTTAGTTCCATGGACCCTCGGTGGGGGCGCTTTGAATCAGCACAAGCAAAAGTACGGCAAAGCAAATCCATACAGATCAGTGACTCAAAGGTAATAATATACCTTGTTGGATGCGTTGTCGAGGCAAACTACTAAACACGACAGCTCGGTGGAATTTTGATTAAAATACACTCTGTAACATCGAGATAGGTCAGTATGGGGACCTTCGAAGCTATAAGAGACAGAAAAATACTTTCTATGGAACCATGTCGTCGATTTTAGAGATAATTTACTTATTTGTCGTATAAGGTAGTGAGGTGGCATCTGGTGTCAGAGTTTGTCAGGCCGCCTGAGGGCTACAATAACAGACGGTACCGACAGTTAGACGTGCACTCCGAAGCACGGGGCGATGGAAAAACGCACAGATCTTAGAAAAAGTCACTGGTAGCCTAGGACCGGACCCGGTTTTATAGATAAGAAAAAATGCATTTATGGATTTTCAAATAATCTCATGTGCCACTCGAAAATAGAACACGGTCGGTCATAAGTTGCGATATTCATTGTATAGGTTGTAAGGAGTAAATTTTGATACGAAACCTTATCTCTAATTATAAAAGGAAGTGCTGTTTTTATTATTATTTTATTTGTATAAGTATATATTAAAAATGACAGTCATTTTCTTGAATACAATAATCAGCTCGTAACTATTTTTTATTGCTTTCATACATATAAGTGGTTAATTTGGGTTAAAATAGCCAGTCACTATGGCTGCTTTTAGATCTTCAGAGGTATCGTAGCTGGTTTTGTATAAATCATCTTTAAAGTGACCTTACTTTAAATAATCTAGAGGGGGTAAATCGCCATTTGATAAGGCCGTTTGTAATAATATTATTATTCGTTGGTACCAATCCATATTGTGGCCATCCTTGTTGGAAATACACACGTTCTATTTCTTCTACCGACACTTGAGTGGGCTCTTCATTCGTTTATATATGTTTGGATTACTAACTGATATGGTGATAACAAAACTTCCGGAATTGCATAACATTAATATATATACAGTATATTATATAAATTTTAGAGACAAGGTTATTATTATAATTCACTTAACTTATTTTCAATCTAAGATTTAAGTTTTTTGCAATATAGTTATTTATAAAATCAATATATACAACAATACTATAAAAAAACTTGAACGTAGGGTACCACCCGCAGCGGAGCAGGGCCGAAACTACCGGTAGCTAGGGCTGCAGAGTGAGGAACCTCCTGACTATACGTGCCGTGTCAAGGAGTACTTCCTTCTGCATCTGACCCTCAAGCCAACCTTTTAGCGAGAGCCTCTTAAGATGGGTCGAGGCTCATCGCTATAAGGCGAAGAGCCTCGATATTATTATTATTCATCATCTTCATCATCCAGTGCTGAACATAGGCCTCCTCCAAAGAGCGCCATGACGAGCGATCTTGTGCCACCTCCATTCACCGCCTTCCTGCGATGGCTACAATGTCGTCGGTCCATCGTGTGGGGGGGTCTCCCCACACTTTGCTTGCTTGTTCGTGGTAGCCATTTGAGAACCTTTATTCCCCACCGGTTGACGGTTCTGCGAACTATATGGCCTGCCCATTGCCACTTCAAGTTGCAAACTCTAAGAGCTATGTCGGCTCGTGTTTTAATATTACCTTCGTTCTTCTATGTATTTCCTCATTTCGGATTCTATCACGTAGCGAAACACCGAGCATAGCTCTCTCCATTGCGCGCTGCGCAACTCTGAGCTTGTGTATAAGACCAATAATTAGCGACCACGTCTCAGTGCCGTATGTCATCACTGGCAACACGCACTGATTATAAACTTTCGTCTTGAGGCTCTGCGGTATCTGCGACGAGAAGATATGGCGTAATTCCCCGAACGCTGCCCGAGTTGGATTCGTCAGTTGACCTCTTTGTCAAAGTTGGATCTACCCAGTTGGATCGTCTGACCCAAGTAGACATAGTGATCAACAGCTTCAATTATATCGTTCCCAACATAAACCGGTATGGGTACGACATGGGCGTTTGACATCTTGCCCATGTTAATTTTAAGACCCACCTGTTGGGAAACAATATTGAGGTCACAAAGCATTCTGCTTAGGTCTTCCAGGGTTTCAGCCATGATGACTATATCATCAGCAAATCGAATGTGAGTGATGTATTCGCCATTGATGTTAACACCAAATCCGTTCCAGTTCAGAAGCTTGAATATATCTTCCAGTGCAGAGTGAACAGTTTCGGAGAAATAACGTCTCCCTGTCTCACACCCCTTTTTGCAACTGGATAGAATTCGTGCTTTGATCCTGAAGACGAACTGACATGGTGGCCTTGCTGTACAAACACTTCAACACTTCAATGTACCGGTAATCAATCTGGCACCACTGTAATGACTGTAGCACAGCCCAGGTCTCGACTGAATCAAAGGCTTTCTCGTAGTCCACAAACGCTAGACATAGTGGCCGATTATAATCTTTGGCCTTTTGTATAATCTGCCGGTGCGTATGGATGTGGTCTATGGTGCTAAAAGCCTTTCCGGAATCCAGCTTGTTTGGGAGGCTGAAAGTCGTCAAATGTACGAGCGAGACGGTTTGTAACTACTCTCGAAAACAGCTTATAGACGTGGCTCAGCAGCAAAATTAGCCTATAATTCTTCAAGAGGGTTTTATCACCTTTCTTAAAGAACAAACCACTACGCTCCTGTGCCACGCCTCTGGCGTAATACCCTCGAGGATGACGGAGTTAAACAGCTTCTGAAGGACTTTAAGTACCGGTGTCCCACCCGCTTTCAGTAGCTCTGTCGTTATTCCGTCCTCCCCTGGTGCCTTGTTGCTCTTAAGCTGTTTGAGAGCCATTCTGATCTCGTATAGGCTGACGTCCGGGATATCTTCGGTATAATGTAAACGGGCTCTGGCATCGCTAGTCGTGCTAGGAGGACTACGCTATGAGGTGTATAATTGTCCATAGAACTTCTCGAGCTCACTCAAAATCTCTGGCTTCGACGAAACGATGCTGCCACTGTCGGTTTTCAGCTTCGTCAACAGGCTTTGCCCAATAGACAGATCTCTTGCAAACATTTTGGAGCCCTTGTTGCGCTCTATTGCGTTCTTAATACAAGTAGTACGAACGCAAACGCAAATCGTGTCGCATTGAGTTGGAGATCTGTTTATTAAGCAAGCTGTAACTCGAAATATCCACTGAAGACTGCAGCCTTATCTTGCCCCGTTCTGCCATAAGTTTGAGTGTATGCTCAGAGAGTTTCTGTGTTCTATTTTTGCGGGGGGTCTTAAAGAATTCCGACCCGACCGCGTGCACAATTTCCACCAGCCCGTTGTTTAGTTCACCAACTGTATCGCATTCGCATCGCATTCGGTAAGGATTTGGAAGCGATTTTGGAGCTCCAACTGAAAGCTCTCGTGGTTTTAGATTTGGGCAGGATTTGGGCGAAGAGCAGATCCCATCAAACGAGACCTCTCTAGCTTTACGTTGATATTCAATGAGCCTCTTACCATGCGGTGATCACTGCCGGTCTTAACCCTGTTGATCACAGAGACATCATTGAATATATGTCGATTGGTCGTCAAAATGAAATCTATCTCGTGCTTATGACCGCCGCTGCAGCCACGTCCACGTATATATATTTTTAATTTGTGCTTGTTAATAAATATATGACCTGTAAAGTATCTCCAAGAGCCTTTTATTTCTTTGTCTCATAGAGGGGAATGAAAAGTGTATCAATCGGACGCAAAATTATGTTCCCTAGGGCGACGTATATTGAATACGCTACGTTCAGGATTCTACTCTAGTATCCTTCACTCCGCTCTGGATTCAAAATAGCGCCCTCGCCGGCAAAATATTATTTCGCTCCCTAGTAATACAATCTACTATTTTTTTACCAAAACAGCACCGGTTGGCTCCGCACCTACGAGGGTTTTCGTAATTTATTATATATGGTGGCGCGTGCTAGACCTTAGGTGCGCGAATTAGCTGTGGACTGGATTTTGGCCCCATAATTTACTTTACATAAGTAGGTACCTAACCAATTTAATGTGTTTTTGTTTATCAAAAGTTGTAGGTGTCCTGATTACAAATGTCCGATAGCAGTGTTAGTGAGGCGAATTTGACTCCACCTGACATCACGGAAACAGCAACGAGCATGACGAACGAGCTTTTACCAGAAATATATTTTTTTTCTTTTTTTTTTCATCTATTGTAATTTCCTATTGCATGAGTGTAGATAAAGTAGTGTATATTAAAACACTCGAGTGATACTATAAAAAAACTCGCCTAGGGCTCGTTTTTTAAACTCACTCTCGTGTTATAATATTACCCTCATTATGCAACCGTTTCATAAACTACTATAAAGCATGCGCGTGAACTGCCATACTAAGCAAAAATCTATATTGCAGCGACTCTGATCAGTAGTTAATATTAAATCAAATCATGACGATTCCTCTTAAATATCAATACATACGAGTACAAGCTGTGTCGGCCTCGCTACAGATCGCGTCATGTAAAAAGAACGCTGGCGGAAAGGCTGCACATTAGGCGATTTATCGATCTATTTGGTGGCTAATTCTATTTGTTTGGAGGTCCATTTGGTAGCGAAAGGCTAATTAATATATTTAAAACAATAGGCCTAGTACTTTTGTGCGCGAGTGTACCCATGCGCAAACACATCCCCTCCACTTTCTTCCAACGTTCTTTTTACATGACGCGACCTATACCATGATCCTAACATAAAGAGGGCGTAAAAGTTATGATGTTCTTCAAGCGAGTGTCAATAATACTAAACTCACAGATCATTTAATAGTTAGTACTAGGGAAACAACATTCTGGTTTAGCCACATAGCAAAAAAATATAAAGGGGCCGCAAAAAAGTGAAGTCTAGGTAGGGCAACGAGACGTCACTGCTTATCCCGCAAGTGATACGTATTGAAACTTTGGACAAAACTGATAGTCAATACAAGAGTGAACAATCGACTGGAGACTTTTGCCCAGCCTAGCTGTGGAACTGTAGGTACAGGCAACGTCAGGTTTGCTGGAGCCAGTACACACAGACACACACACACACACACGCACACGCACCCTCACACACACGCGCGCACACACACACACACACACACACACACACACACACCCACACCCACACACAAACACACACATTAGAGTCAGGACAATCAGTACATATGTACTTAACAGTTGCTATTTTTCCGGTTGGTAAAATAGTTCGGATGAGCTGGAGCTGTCCCAACCCTATTTGCTTCTAAAGCGGTCATTATTGCCAACATTAATGTATGGCGTTACGACAGAGATTGTAAATCGACACCCATAAACTGCGTACGATGTTATACTCGAGAACGGGCGTATGTATACATTGTGTATTTTATTTTGTTTACTTAAACATTAATATATAACACTCGATACGGTCTTATAAACAAACAGAAGGTGTTACTGCAATAACAATAATTGGATAGACGTATTCATGAGCTACTGCTGCATTTTTCTGAGTGCAATAATTGTGTATAGTTTTAAGGATAAGCAAAAGTGGCAGTGGGGTGGGGTTGTCACATTTCTCGAAGAACCGATAACCGTTGGGGTAGACGAGTTCGCGAGTGGAGATCACGTTTAGGCAAACGTAGTGTAGGCCAGGAGGAGTGCCGACCTGCGAAAAGTGGCTGGAGTGGATGGGGAGAGCTCATGACCGAGCTCTGTGGTGTGCATCAGGAGAGGCCTACGTCCAGCAGTGGACAAATATAGGCTGATGATGATAATAAATCATCGCGTTATCAAATCGAGCGACAACGTGCGAAAAGAATTTCACTTTAATTAAAAACTTTAGGAACAGTATAACGTTTCTAGCACAATTAGTATTTTGTAATTTCATTTCATATACAATATTGTCACGTTTCTGTAACATTTCCCAATAGTACTGAATTTAAATTTTTCTTACTTTATAGGGAATAAATATTTAATAAATAACAGCAATTTAGAGTAGGTATTTTTGTTCGCTTGTTTAGATTATACGCGGCCTTTGGGGATTATATATTTAACCGTTAATTCTTGGACTGAGAGCCAGCAGTGAGGTAAATCAAGTTATTATACAACGTATCTGGACACACGACTCGGAGACTTTAACAGTGTGTTAAATATCTCCAACACAAACACTGGCCCCCCACACCATATTATATTAGCTAAGACGCATCTCGATCACATCAGCTTTCAAAAATAACGCGTTACGATATCTTCGTGGAATCGTTCGGCAATTGTGGTAATGACGTCACACGTTTTGCTGGAATATCGTGTGGCATAGCGACCAAGCATCCAGGGCCTACAATCCCGACATCAACAGGGATTACATTACATCCGAAATCGGTCGCAAAGTCCGATTATAACGATATTTGGCAGTCTCTGCCAAATTTCGATGTCAATCATGATCATTGTTAGTACATATACCGATGACAATCGATAGCTTAAGACAATAACTGGCAAAGCTAACGATTGTCATTGGTATGTACCGATTTCGGTTGTAAATCAATCACTATATATATAAATGTCAAGACTGCAGGCCCAGTTCGCATATAAAATGTAGAAGCAACGTAAAACTTGTTTGAATATCAACCTTAGACGGATGTCAATTAGGTTATGTATTTCTACCGCACATTCTCCAAAACGTAAATTATTTCAATCTTCCAACCCAGGCCCATCCCACCCGAGACTCACTTCCCATGCAATTCGTAACGTAGTCTTGAAATAAAATAACACAGTGAAACACATCGCTAGCTCTTGTACTGTATTTACTTCCACTCATCCAGCGCCGCCTGTACCGAACAAACAGAACGTGGCTAGACTGAAAAATTTGAGTAGCGTTTTAATTTTCCTGCGAAAGAATCGTGAGCGTTTTTCGGTAAACAGTGAACAATAATTTAACTTTGAGTAAGTCAATAATTTAATTTTATTGCTAATAACAATGTTAATTGTAGAGGCACTTACTTAATTTTCGTGTATTTTTGTAAATAATGCGAGCTTTTCCATTCCTTTGAATGCCAATTTTAAATAAGTAGATTTTTGGTTATACCTACACAGTTCTGTTGTTGTACTGAATTAGTAGCTTAACTTACTGATAGTTGCACCGTTTATACCAACTATCAGTAGGTGTGAGTACTAACTGCTTACTAATAGTGGAAATTCTTGCTAGCTGCTCCCTCCTGGTGCAGTAATAAATCTCAGCTGAAACGCAAAGATAAGAGTGCATTCAAAGTGCCGGGGGCAGAATGCGAGACTTTTGTGAAAATATGGGCGAAAGAAAAAACGCGCCGCACACTTGCATTAGGTATCTTCGAAGGACTGCGGAATCCTTCTGTGTACAAAATGATCATTGCTTAATATTTGGTCATAACATGATTTGTGTATCAACTTATCAAGGATATATGCTAAATCATGGTTAAAATCAGTTCAGACTATTGTTACTTACTAAAAACATTTTATTCAATAAAATTACCTACTTATTCATAAGGTAACCGCTTCAATATAACTTTTTGACTAAGGAAAGTTGATACACGCATCACGTAACAAGATTTAGAATACTTATCTAAACTAGTGGCTCTGTGAGCTGTAGACCTCGCGAGCACAACATTTTTTGGATACAATCTAGCGGTGCACAGTAGCGCCTCTGTTATCGTCTATTACCTTATTGTAAAACTTACATTAAAAACTAAGGTGTTCCTTCAATCTCTACCTAGTGGGATACGTAGTCACCTGCGAATGACGTTTTTGCAAATATCTATTCCTCGAATGCTTTCATCCTTGAAGGGTCGTTACTGCGAATGGTTAAAATTGCGAAGGTACGTTTGCTCGAATGGTCAAAACTGTGAAGGCTTATTGCTGCGAAGGGTCAGAGGAAAATAAGGCAAAAATATTCAGTAGCCCCCTTTTTGTCCCTCTTTGGAGGAAGTAACTCCCTATCAAAAATCTCCTAAGACTAAAAAATTCGAAAAAATTGTTATACCTGTATACCAAGTTTCGTCTAGATTGGTTGAGAAATGCGACCTGTAGAGGAGAACAGCCGGACAGGCGGACAGCCGGACATTTGGACAGCCGGACATTTGGACGTCGACCAGACAAGCGAAAGAGTTTTTACTCAAGCTGAAACTGAGGCGCTTAACTCGCACTTCACGCTTGCTCAGTCAACTATATATCTTATATGTATGATATGCCAATATACCAGTCCGTACAGAAACATCAAAGTATATTGTAGTATGTATATTGTAGCCCTAGCTCACTTTGAAAGAAGTTTTTAATTCAGTCGATTCCGAATAGACTAGTGGCTCTGTGAGCTATAGACCTCGCGAGCATAAACTTTTTTGCAAACAATCTAGCGGTACACAGTAAAGCGCCATCTAGTAACGTTATTGTAAAACTAACATTAATAACTAAGGGGCTCTATCTATCCCTACCTAGTAGGTAAAGGGCTGATTCCAATGGTTGAAACCTAAAAGTGTCAATTTACTGCATTTTGAGGAGATATTCTGCTCATCACGCCGAAGATCCTCATCAGATCTTCACCAAATGTTTGTGAGTCCAATTTAAAATTACTACTTTTCAAATAATAAAAGAACCATTGAAGTAGGATCTAATAACGCAGAAATATACAGTAGCCCACTTTTTGGGGGAAGTACCCCCAACCAAAAATCCCCGACGACTGAAAAATTCTATAAATGCTTTTAACCTATATACCAAGTCTCTTCTAGATCGGTTCAGATATGCGACCTATAGAGGAGAACAGCTGGACAGACATCCACATATACGAAAGAATTTTTGCTTAAGCTGAAACTGAGAAGCTTCGCTCACGCTTCGCGTTCGCTCGGTCAAAAAGGCCCATTTCGTCGTATTTTGAACTAGTTGTTCACTATAAATCTTGTACTAGAGACCTAGGGATCTTGTTGTAGGGGGAATAAGGATGTATTGATATCACTCCACCCTTATCCTGAAAATGTCTTACATATTAATGATGTCGTAAACAATTTGGTTTGTCATTTTTGTCAGTAATATTACATTTGCAAATACCTATGTCCTAACTAGTATAGTGCCATCCTGTTAGAAACGGACTGATGAATTAACATTTCCGCAGGTGCTTAATTAAAAATAAAATTATTAAGAAAGTTTTTTAGTTAAATGGTTTTATGTGAACTAAAACCTAGATTTAATAAATCGTGTGGCTAGTCGAATTTCTATTACTCAGGGTAAGCTAAGCCCCATGATTTTATTTAATGAACATAAATAATGGTTTAACTTAAAAAAAATAACTCATTTTATTTTCAAGCTTGTACTGTGTTCTACTAGTCAAGCCCTTGCATTTGGTACCAATATAGAGGGGTTTGAAAAAACTATGTAATCTGCCACTTTGTGGCGGCGGCCATCTTGAATTTACAATGATACTGAATATACATAACTGTATTGTTATCAGAGCTAAAGGGGTGTACCAGATTTCAGATCAATCGGTCAACAGGAAGGGGGTAAAATTTTAGGGTTATTTTCAAAGTACTCCAAGAAAATTTCTCAATCTACTCCACGAAAAAAATAATATAGAAATTTAGTTTCATTCTACTCCATGAGAACTTAGAAATGTTCTCAAGGTACTCCACCCTACTGGGTTTTGGAAGAGTTGCCAAGTTAATAAGTTATAGTATAATAAGTTAATAAGCCGTACATTCGTTCTCAAACAACTCCACGCTTTTTTGATTAGAAATTATTATTTAAAAAATACAGTTTTTATGTTGCATTCTACTCCAAAAGTTAGCTGACGAACAGTCGGGTGCAAAACTTCCGAGTTATAAAATTATGTTTAACTATTAAAAAAAAAGAAATAAAATTGAAAAGAAAAAAGAATAGTTTAAATAAAATACAATGGTTGGTTTGTAATTTTTTATATTAATATAATTCAACATATCTTTTTTTAAATCAATCAAAATATAAAAAAAAAGTCTCTGGATTTAGGAATTTAAAAAAAAACTAACATGATGGCTAAATATTAAAAATAATTCAGTGGAAACAAACAAAAATCATATAAGAACTTACCTAAAATAACTAAAATCATCAAACTTATACAACAGTACAAAATCAGTGTCTTTTTAACTCTTTTTATGAGATACATTTACTAGTTGTACAATTTATCAATCAAAAAAGTAATACTTATAAACAACCAAACAATAAAATAAACAAATGGAGCATTATTTTAATGATGTACATCAGAAATAAAATAATTTGCTGTAATGCTTGTAGCACTGTTATTTTTCCTTCTCTACACTGCTTCACAATCAAAGCCAATTTCAGGTCCCTGTTTTAGACTGCCGGCTTCTGTGGACAGAAGGAGTGAATACAAATATAACGGAATTTCAAATATAATTTGCAGTATTTAAAAATATATGCAGGTAAGGGAAAGTGCACGTTTGTTAGGTTACAGAGACAAATCTTCGACTGCAAGCTAACCAAAGAGCTTGTAGAGGAAATTCGATGGGATACGAGTCGAAACCCATCGACTTCCCTTCACCGGATCTATTGATCATCAATACTGATTTTTTAATACTTCGTTCAAATTTAGGAATTTTAAGAAGGTACATTTTTGCTACATTAAAAAACCACGAGGCATAAAATAATTGTAACAGTGCTGTAGCCCCAGCTACTCATCCTTAACCGTCTGGCACATGCTTTTCGTAACACCCTTATTGACAATCGCTAGTAGATACAATAAAATTAATGAAATCACTCTGTCCAGCCACAAAATGAAATTCCAAGACTTAGGTACTTGGTCCAGCGTCCCCACTGTCGTGAGAATGGTCCGTATGCATATTTTTCCCTTTGTTTTTAGTTCCGTGAAGTCCACTGACCAACTAACCTTGCTTCCGTGTCGTATAATACTTAATCACAATCCGCTCATTACAAAAAGGGCACGTGAATTACACTTTAGTAACAAATACTCTGACCTCTCTGGAGATAGCTTATACCCTGGAATAAAACAAAATACTTTTTATCCCTGAAAATTGTAAGTTTCCACAGAAAACTGGAAATGTTGATTAATCGCTGTAAGGAACAGTTGCCATGGAATATAAATAGCAAATCTGTCAAAAAAACATCAAGAGCGTTGGTGCTATACCTACTTTTGCATTGGTTTTTAGTATCCTAGAAGAACATAGGGTGTTTTTTCCGCGATAAACTTTAGTCCACGCGGACGAAGTAGCGGGTGGAAAAGCTAGTAATAGAATAAAAATAAGTGATGCGATGTGTCGAGAGACGAGACTTACTTAATTTATCTCAGACGTGAAAGTTTATTAAAAAGTATAGAAAACTTTGGTCAGCATAATTTTGTTACAGTGCTTATAAATACTGTGACTGACTGTACCCGTTCAACATTTCATAGAGTATAATGAAACATTTTTGATTTAATATTATTTCGATGGAGCAGTTTGGATTTTGATGATCAATAGTCGCTGGAGTACCTTGAGAATAGAACCAGCTACCCGTGGAGTAAGATGCAACATAAATACAGTGTTTTTAAATTAAAACTTTATAATAATAATTCTTTGGAGTAGTTTGAGAATAAATGTATGGGATTCATACTTTGTAGAACAAAAGAATGGAGTACTTTGGGAATAACCCAAATTTTAATTACTAGATTTGACCCAAACAAACAAAGAAATAATCAAATAAATAAATAAACAAAATTCAAAAACAACTAACAGGTCAAGCTAAATAAAACCGTTTTATTAAGGTCTTCCGATATTGGTGTTTTGATAATCCACTTTTTGCAAATATAAGTACGTAATCTCATTAGAAACACATGTGTTTTTGTCATTGATATAACATTTTCTTACAACGAGATACCTAGTAGGTGTTTCGTACATACTTCCGCTTAAATGAGTGAAAAAAATTACTCAATGCTCGGTCCTCCCGCCAGACGCCAATGAACATCTACTGGGAGAGTCGGTGCAATTTAATTTAGAAAAAAACTGTTTATGCAGTGTAATCACATAAAAAATATATTACAAATAAAGAAAAGTGCACCAAAAACACATTTCCTAAAAAAAATAGTCCACTTTCCCGAGCAATTATTGGCGAAATGATAAAAAAACGAAAATTATTGTTTGTGCCGCCATTACAGTTGTTTCGGGTTTGCCAAGGTCATGAATGCTATTTAGTGCTATTATACCCATGTTTTTATCTACGCAAAAATGAGGGTTGATAAAAAGAGTTTCAAACCACTACCACTTAAATTTCTACAAAGTAACGTCTTATTCTAAAAACTTTGTCTGTTTGTTGGTTTGTTTGTTTGGGGAGCTTTTACGCGATTACGGCTTGGCCGAATTTAATGAGAATTTCTGTGTAGATGATGTAAACCATAGAGACCATAGGAGCCTTTTTGTCCCCGAAAATTGTACTTGCGGGCAAAGCTGCGGGGCGCAGCTAGTACAACATAAAACCGAAATACCACGCACTTGATTATACCGAAATCTTAAAAAACTACTTAACCTATGAAACTGAAATTAGGCAAGTACAACGTGGGTAGTTTAAAGGTAGTAGACGTCAACCATAAAGGGATTTTGCGACAGGGACGAATTAAAGGGGTCTAATGGCAATTGAAAATTTAAATGAAATATCTATATATATTTTGCCGTATTTTTTCATGCCTCTAGGCATGAAATTTGATATTTAGGTTAACAATGTAAAATAAATAAATACCTTGTTAAGTTTTTCGACAGGGACGGATTAAGGTGGTCCAAAGATGATTTGAAAATCCAAAGTTTAAAAGTTATCGGCTTAACGGATTTAGATGAAATTTTGTGAATAGATACTTTAGATCCTAGAATAGCATATAGAATACTTTTCATCATTGTCCACGCAGCTAAAACTGCGGGCCGCAGGTAGTAATATTATATCATAGATGTGTTTTACCACTTATGGGTCAAAAAGGTGGGTAAACTGGGCAGCTTCAGGCCTATCAAAGTAATGTTGCGTATGTTCAGCGATTTGTATTAGTTTAGAAGTTACAGGTTTTTTTTAGCCCTTTCCAGATTTCATTATTAATTGATAAATTTTGAACAAACTAAGAGCACTAACACTGTGTTTTTTCTTTTAGGTATCATAATAATGGGTCTTTTAAAATAAATAAATACCTCTTTGTTACAACTTTTGTGAAAAAACATAACCATTGAAATTTTTACCTCAAACAAAAATGTCTTTTCCACTTTTGAAGTCACTTTTTGCTGTTTCCCTAAGTTTAGGCCAACTAAATATATTAATGACTTACAGCCATTAAATCAGAAAAGTTTTTGAGACATTAACTATAACAATATATTGTTACTATTCAAAATTATAGCCATGCAAACATTGAAGACAGTTTTTGTATGAGATACACATTGCAATTGTTATGTTAATTTACAGAATCTAAAAAATATAATGCAGTAGTATTAATTTATTTTAAAGAGCCCATTATTATACTACCTACACAAAAAAAAACACAACTTTTTTCTTATAGTTTGGTCATAATTACTAAATTTCTAATAAAATCTGGAGTTGGGCTAAAATAACTAAAATATCCCGTAACTCCTAAACTATTCCAAATTACTGAACACACATGATATCAAATCGATAGACCTGGTGGTGTTCTAGCTCACACCCCATTTTGATCCAACAGATTTAAAACACTTTATATAAAGGTGTCCCAAAAACACAGGGTGGACACTTGGAGGCTTTCCATACAAAAATCAGATTAATGATTTCTACTACTACACACTAGCGAAAATATGTATGCACGCAGTTTGTATATGCTATAGAGCGCTTGGGATGGCGAACACAGACAGTCATAGTGTTTGATATTTGTGTAAAACCTGACATCGCAAGATCGATAGAAATACAAAAGAAATATTACATCCATTTTGGATTCCTTAATTTTGTTACTTAATTTTCAAGATTTCCGGGGAAGCGTTCACTTTTTTTAAATATTTCACTATACAAATACAAGTCCGCCATCTTCGATTTCATCTCATTTTAATAATAAGCACCCGGAAAGAGCCAGAAAATGACGCACATATAATTTTATTAATATTAAATCATGTCTGGCATCTTCAATTTGAAAATGTATGTCACTTTCGTTATAAGCACCCCGAGAAACCTTGAAAATGACACCCATATAACTTTACTAAAAAAAACATGTCCGCCATCTCGGATTTTAAAATGGATGTCATTTTCGTTATATGCACCCCGAGAAACCTCGAAAACGACAACCACATCAATTTACTAATAAAAAACATGTCCGCCATCTTGGATTGGCTAATAGATTTTTCTAAGCACCCCGAGAAATCGAAATTGGCTCACCAAATTAGCATTGCAGTTCAACGGGGCAATGCCACCAGCATGGTTCGGTACGTTGCCAAACGGTAGTGGGCAAGAACAATTGAGCGTAGTAAAACAGAAAACGACCATCGACGAAAAACGCATTTTGAGATACAGCCGTTTAAAGGGGTTTTCGCTGCTTGTTTATGTACAGTTTATAATTGATTTAAATGTTATAATTATATCAAAGGACACTTCAAAGCCAACAAAATGGGATATTTATAAATATAAAATGGATTAGTTTTGTTAATACAATTTTGATTTAAACACGTAGTCCTTTTCTGCTTTTTTTGCAACAATTCATCATTTAGTTTTTGGCAGAACGCCAACATAGAAATGGTCTCCTTCAGTTTATTGAGACAACAACCGAGAGATATGCAAAGCCAAATCAATGGTGTTATTCCGCAAATTGTAATAACCGTATAAAATAAACCTAGAACGATACAAGGGACTGTTATGCTCGCATGAGTTCTTTCGATAGCCCTGCCCCCTGTGTGTCTACACGTGATCAAAACATGGACGAAATCTAATCAAACAAAAATATTATAATACGCCAAAAACATTTTTGCAAAATTAGACCATTGCTGTGGTCGGCTTCTGCAAATAAAAAATGAGAACTATTTCATTATAAATAAAATTTGCAGAAGCCAGACCAACTGCGATAGTCGGATTCTGCTTAACACAATTTCCCCTTTTAGGGATATTTTCCCAGACCATCGCCCGCCTACAATGGTCGGCTTCAACACAAAAAATGGGTGATAATGTCATATGGTCTTATTGAACTATTTAATATCTTGGCATCAGAATGTCCTTTGAAGAAACGTGTCTTTGGAATACGTAAAGTAAATAAAACGTTATGTCATAGGCATTATTTACACATTTTCTTAAAAAACAGGGTTGGTCGCTTTCTGCTTAACTATGCTCAATTGGACTTTCATGGCATGCGGGTTGTCCCACTGTTTCATGTTTCATACCTGTACGCTATTACTTGTTAGAGTGATATTATTTATTCGTCAAAATATTAGTACCTAGCCATATCAGTACGGTATCGGCCGTACTGATATGGCTAGGTACTAATATTTTGACACGAGTCGTAGACACTCTGAACTTCGTGCAAATGGCTGCGCAATGATTATTTTTAGGAACTGAATGGAGGAATGAGGCGACGTGCGCGGGGCTGTGGTCTACCCTAGAGACGCACCTAGCGTAATCCTTTAATCAACCAAATAGTGTAATCGATTATATTCATTTAGAATTAATTCATACTAGTGTAAGATATTTAATAAAACAATGTTCTAATAAAATTAATACCAATATTCTATTTGTCGTTAAAAATAATTATTTGCTATCCTTAATTGAAAAAATTTTGATAAATATATTTTTTATAGACTATGAAATAATTTACATAAATTTATATAGTCTACTGACGATGCCTTTAATTTGATTAAATTGAAACCTCGTTTAACATTGAATAAATCTCTTTATATTTCTTAATTTTATTCGATTTGAATAATAATCGATTATACAACACGACACTGCACATCTCTTTTTGTTGACTTCGTATAACTTCGTGCTTTATCGGCAATGCTCGGTACGAGGAAATGTTTCTCAGTCACACGTCAGCGTTTGGTTTAGTGATCGTGTCGCTATCTCTGTTTTGAGCGCAGTCGAGTACAAAAGTTTTAGTTGGTGTTTTCGTTATTTTTTCTATCATTATACCTATTATTGTTAATTATTATTACTTTCGTTAAGTTTCGCGTTGTTATTAACCTTTTTCGCCAAATATGCTGCGTAATCCTGTTTTACGTTGCCACGCGAGAAAAATAGTTTTAATGTCATTCAGTACATGAAAAAAGAATAGGAACATGTGTTAAATGTGTAAATAACGTGACGTATTTGTGATGAAAAAAACTGCCGTTATCGAAAGGCGAGTCGAATCGAAATTGAATCTTTGTTTTATAGAATATTTTGTTATCGCTTCTTTGTCTTAAAGTGTTTTGGTATTCGTTTTATTTGTACCTTCTTACTATATTAATTTTTGTGCATATATTATCTACTAAGCAATAACTGTTCGCAAGTGTACATGCGCGAAAGTTCGGAGAGCCTATGTTTAGATTGTCCACGACTTATCTGCCGTACTGTACCGTGGTGAGAAACAGAAAAACGGGCACTTGCGATAAGAAAGCTTAGAATGGAGATATTATTGGAGATACTTTTAATCCCGGAAAATTGTAAGTTTCCAAGGAAAACTGGAAACGTTAATTAGAAACGGTTAGAAACTCGCTGTTAGAAACGGTTGCCATGGAAACGAAATAATATACTTTTGCATTGGTTTTTAATATCCTAGAAGAACATAAAATGCTTTTTTTCGCGATAAACAGGAGACCGCGCGGGCGAAGACGCGGGCGAGAGCTACTTTGTAAATAAAAATACAGTAGTCGCATCGAATCTATATGTTTGTGAATTTAGACTTTGTGAATGATTGCGCAGGTACTGCTGTGGGGATAAAACAGCATAAAGTAAGAGCGAGATAGAATATGCGTAAAACGTAAGCGAGTGAGCGAGGCAGTTATACAATGCTATCTTCACCTTCAACATTGGTATTGCGCCTGAAAAATAGCAGTTTGCGCAGCGACTAGCAGACAACATCCGAGACACATACTTCCGCTGCGACTACTGACCTCCTTTCATTTTGGTCTCTGTTAATCGAAAAGTAAACCTTGTATTGTAACAAAACATGTATGATATATTTTTTTCAAACTAGAAGAGCACATTGTAAACTGCATCATCATTCATCACTTAACATGAGAAATAATCTGGTCAACAGCAAGCCTATTTTATGTAGATACTTAAAACATGTATCTAATTTGTTGACACACTTTTCTCCGAAGCTCTATCAATTTCTATTTTCCGAACGATTCCACAACGCGACGCGTTACGTGTGTGAATGGTGATAGAGAATAAGGGCCCTGAGTAGATTTGTTATAATAAGCAGCTGGTGGTTCCATTAAATCTTCGGCTATGATAAACGGCTTCCCGTTTAGGGCTGGAACAATGGTCGGCTAGCGGGCGTTATGCCAAATTGCACCAAACACGAATTTACAAACTACGGAATGCAAACGCGCAGTTGGCGCGAACAATACTGCGGTGAAACCCCATGCATTATGCGAACGACAATGGAAAATATGACAATAAAATTAGTCTGTTCTTGTCAGCGCAAAAACGCTTTCAAGCCCTGTTGTTCAGTTAAACGCTGTTGTCTCATCTGCTTTTTATCACGCTTTTCGTTTCATCTCAGAACCACCAGACGTGGGGAAGCATTCAACTCTATGTGCCACTAGTCCGCACAAATTAAGCCAATTCATATACCCACTTCCGGCACCAATGTAAACCACTAATAAATGACAATGTTCAATGTTCCTATATAGTCTGGGTAAACGTGGACCATCTTTCATTTTCAGCTTCATCTGCTATTTTCATCAGGTAGAGCTTGTATTCAAACGCAAATCCATTCATCACTAACAAATAATATTTTAAGACCTTTTGAGGACTTTTCTTGGACGAAATATCACAAGAAAAAGGACAATAAGATCGTTTTCACAGTGGATTTCAATATGTTTGAAATCCCTCTGAGAAATGTAAGTGACCCACGTTTGGCAAGAATTTAATATCGTCTTACGGGTTGCGGTTTGCGGGCGAATATTTTTTGCTGGTTGACTTTCTCGCATTTGTTCTTTTACGCGATTTTCTTTGAGGCGTTTATAGTTAATAGTGGTGAAAAGTAATGCGATTTTCGTAGCCCATTTTTGTTGTTTAATAACGCAAGATGATCTTTTGGAAGATTAATTCCAGATGCAAAAGATTATTAATTTAAGTAGACGCTGCTTCAAATTAAGAACCGAAGATCCTAGCTATGTTTATATCCATACCAATATATAAAAGTGAAACGTTGACGGTTTGTTTGTTTATTTGTATGTTTGGGGAGCTTTCACGCAATAACGGACTGGACGGATTTTGATGAAACTTGAAATGGAGATAGCGCATACCCTGGAATAAAACATAGGATACTTTTATCTCACTAAAAACTGGACAAATGATTGCTCGCTGTAAGAAACGGTTGCCATGGAAACAAAATAACAAGTATGCAAAAAAAACAACAAGAGTGGTGCCACAGAATACCTAATAATACTACGTAGTGTTGCTGCACCTACTTTTGCATTGGTTTTTAATATCCTAGAAGAACATAGGTTTTATTTTTGCGATAAACAGTAGTCCGCGCGGACGGAGTCGCGGGCGGGAAAAATAGTACTTAAAATAGTAGAGGTTTATGTATCTCTTCTTAGTAAATAGAGTCGGCATGCGTCAATAAGTGATCTCAATCATTGTAAAAATAGCTGCGCCCCGCAGCTTAGCCCGCGTACAAACTATGTTCACCCATAGAGATGGAATTTCAAAAAACCATTCCTTAGTGCACCTCTAAGATTCTCAAAGAATATTTCCTGCAAATTTCAAATCTCTATGTCCATCGATTTA
Source organism: Alsophila aescularia (assembly GCA_946251855.1). NCBI lineage: Eukaryota > Metazoa > Arthropoda > Insecta > Lepidoptera > Geometridae > Alsophila > Alsophila aescularia. Next base: position 42,873,154 of record OX276383.1, read on the forward strand.
GCCTGTGCATTTTCTGTCAGCCAGTCAGTCTGTAGGTATATCACGGTACTGTTTTATAGGTATACACATAATTTCGTTGAAATCCCCGTTTGCCAGTACCCCTCCTTTTCGAAATAATCATGAAATAGTCAAACTGCTGCTGGCATTATTAATTACTGTACGAGTAGTTTAATTTGAATTTGATGATACAGAAAATATATAAATAAACAAGCACGGTGAAGCACCTTCCCAAAAATTCTACTGCGAACAAAACTAAAATGTGGCAAAAAATTAAGTGAGAATGGTTGCTACCAACTTTAAATCGTTATAGATCCTAAATGGTCATTCGAAATGAAAAATGATATGAGAAACCTAAAGATGATTTTTAAATACCTATTCAATGATACCACACTTAACATAATTCGTTGACTTTCATTTTTATTTTTAACAATATGGCCTCTAGTTGTCGCCATATTGAATTTTTATTACTACCATGACTTTTCGTAGCTCTTGCAAGATTAATACAACACGATAGACGTAAGAGTTATCAAAATCGGTCCATACGTTTAGTCTAATATAGTGCCACAAAGGAACAAACATACATACATGGTCTAATAAACGCATTACCCAGCCTTTTCGTTGCATATTCTCCTAAAATTACTTAACAGTTTTTTTAGCATTTCACAAATGATATTGCATTTTATTTTTAGTGAAGGGAAGGACCATTATTTCTATTCTTGTTTTGAAGTACATCAGTTTAAGCCACAGTTCGTACAAAAAAAATTGAAGTTTAATTATAAAAAATTTAGTAAAAATTTAAAATCATTTTATACATTCACAATAGTGCATACAGTTGTTTGCCTTGAAGTGAGACCTAATTATAAAATATTTTTATACATTTTTGGTAATATATATCTTAAAAACGATAAATTATATCTACGAGAAAAAATTGTTTAAAAAACGTACAAAAAACCCTCTGAAAAGTCATCCAACTTGACTTTACTGACTGAGAACTTTTTAACTAACAGAAGTATTAAAAAAAACGCGCTTTCTTCGCTTGATTATGACTCCCACATTTTCTTTTCCATTATGTTGTTGTGATTTGGTATAATGTTTTGTTCTAAAATCATAAATAGCTAAAGCGTATTTGTATCATTTCAATGTATAAGTTTATGTGATTTAGAATTATGTTTCAATTGTGTTGTTAAAATTGTATATATAAAACAAGTAATTTTTTTTGACTTGTTTATACAAGTCAAAATTGTTGCGCTTGCTTCGCTCGCATTTTTCGATTATTGCATTGTTTGTTTATATGATTTAGAAAAATTATTTAACTTCTACACCAATGGATATAGCTTGAAATTTCCGCGCTTTCTCTCACTTATTTTAGTTGTCACATATAATAACTTTGTTCACTTCATTGTCAGATATAACTCAATATTTGAACAACCTCTACTCATGTAAGTTTAAATCATGTCAGTGCATATTTTTACATGTTTTGGAATTATATTTTAATTTAATAGAGTATTAAAAATGATAAATCAAAAAAATTGTGCAACTCACTTTTTCCCGCTCACTGCTCTTACGCTTATTTTGTCCTGAAATGTTATCATATAATTATCTCTATAAATAAATAGAACTGCCTTTGGTCATAGGCTACGCGAGTGAAACCGCAGGGAACATCTTGTATAATTTTCCCCATCCAGTGTGTCCCCCCCCCCCCCCCCCCCTGACTCGAAGGCTGGATCCGCCCTTGAGCCGTGCAGTAACTAGCTCCCAAACTAAACCATCGCATCATAATATTTAACCTCGTAATGGGGAGTCCAGTGAAATTATAAAGCAATTTATCATTTTCGCAGGGAATTTGGCGAAACGTCATTATTCATTTCGATTCTCGAAAAGCGTAAAAGCCCCTATTGTGTCGGTTTTTATCACAAACACTCTTAACCCAAATAGCGTTTGAAATGGAAACTGTTTATTCGTTTGTTAAATGCTGGCTAAGGTTATGCAAGTCATCAATCTAAGTTTTAGCTCAATCTGTGGAAATCTGTGGATTGTTTTTCAGTGCGTTTGTGTGATCTTTGGTTGACATTTTTAGAACATTGATTTTCACAGCTTCAAAAGAAAAGAGAAGAGAGACCTCTGAAAAAAATTATAGCTAAAGCAGCTGGACATGCCTCTGGTATTGCAGATGTTTAATGACGGTGGTGGCCCTATAGAACGTCAGCTCTGTTTGCTTGTTTGGCACAAATTAACATTAATAAAAATAAATTATTATAAATAACAGAAAACCAGATTAAGAATCAAATTAAAAAGAGGCAAACTAGCTTTAGATTTTTAATATTAAAATATAAGATGCAGACAGAAAAAAAAGAAGCGATTCATAATTTGTCTTACTCGCGATCATCTCTCCAAACACTTACTTCTCTCACTCACTCTAATTCTCTCCAAAGTTCCTTCTTCTTTTCTTTTTTCTTTGTATATTTTCTTGGAACAATCAATTATTATATTACATTGAAATTACTTTTTTATGTTATTTTATGTATTTTATTCAATTATATTTTATATGTTGTATTCATATTATTATTTAACAATTTTAATATCACATTTTTTGCACGATTACTACCCCCTCTCTCATACATTGTTTGGTTGACTGGTAGATAATGCTTTTAGTATTAAATCCGCCATTTGTTCTCTATTAACTGAGCAATAAAGTATAAACAAATAAATATATACATAAATTATTACTAACAACTTCGATGATGAGAGCTATAGTAGAATTGGGATTGGATGTTTAGAGAACATCTTTGTATGGAGCCTGGAATACGCAAACTTCAAACCACAAATTAAATTAGTGTCAATCGATAGGAAAAGTTATCAAAAACCAAAAGTGTTCCATAAAAAAATCTTGTGTTATCTTTCTGATATGTTTGGGTTCAAACATTACTAGTTCCATTTATTGCCTAAAAATCGAGCTTTTTCAATATGGTGGAAAGTTTAGGTATTAAGGTTACATGCGCTTTTATTCAATATCGGAATTCCAGTAATCAACATGCTGTTTCCACTTGAACGGTTTTAGATTGACCGCTTCGAGGCGATATGTAATATCATGGTTCAATAGTCTAATCGAACGTTGATTAGCAAAGTTCAATTAGCTATAATTGAGTCTTGCAGTACATTTTAAACAGTTGCACTGTGTTATTGTCTCGTTAGATAGATAGATAAATTTTATTGAACTAAAATCTTAAATTATTCCCATCAACATTGACCTTAAAATAGTACAATCCGCTTATCAATAAGCAGCGATATTTTCCAGGCAACCTTAGATAAGAGAGCGAGAACATGAACATTAAGACCAGGCTCTGCTTTTTAAGGGTTTTTGCCATAAATATGCTGGGTCAACCACAAACCTGATAAATATGAAACTTAATATATATGTTTTTGAGATCTTTATCTCTCTAAGACTAAGACAAAAACATGATTAACCGAGTTTCATTCGATACATTTTCTTATCAAAAATTAATTTGTTTTCGGTAACATTTTCATGTTTCTACTCAACGGCTTAAGTTTTATTTCTAAAATAAATCTCACATTAAGAAAATATAGTTTTTTATCTAATGCTTAGACAAAATTTACCTAACTAAATTATTAGCCTGCTAATAAAATAAATAGCTTTTGAGACATGCGTCATTTAGTTCCGAGCTAAATTGTGTGTTCAAACAGCGCTCGTGATATTCAACCTTGTTACGCAGGCACTTCAGTAGTTATTGCGGGTAGCGGGTGGCAGAGTGTAGGGGAGGTGGAAAATGTAACCTTGGAGGCTGCCCTTAATTAACGATATGTGCAAGTGCAAGTATACATTTACTGAAATGAATAAGTTTATATTTTTAGAATATAAATATGATAAAATATTACTCATAAATAGCATAAGTACAATATATAAAATTAAATAAATATAAATTTATATATACCATTAATGATTATATATACTAACATAAATAGGTACCTACACACAAAATACATCAACAACAAAACTTGATTGTTGTCAACTAATAACCACATTTTGTACCTTGATACGATTTATTTCGTCGTCATATACATCTTAATGTACACACCAATTTAAGGTTATTTCTTTAAATCTCCAAAGATTTCATCAATAACTAACCTTATGTTTTCCTAGTGTTGCAGACTCTCACGTAGGTGCAGGGTCCCAGTTGCAGAAAAAATGAGACTTGGTTGAGCTCAGATAGAAGGATGAAACGAAAACGCACTTGTTGACACTTTAGATGGTATCTTATTCACATATTTCGTAAAAAAGGATAGTAATAGAATTCAGCCTTTATTATCCCGGTTACAAATGTTAGCTATCGGAGCCTTAATATAAATTAGTGGTGCTACTAGTTAATATTGGTCACTTATAGGAGAGCTTCTTGTCTTCAACAGCTACAGAGAACGGGAACTCGACGAATGCACGATGATTTTTGGAAGTATGGGCTTATATAATTTGCCCGAAATACGCAAAGCTCTCCTATTGGGCGATTTATTCTACTTTATTCATAGTATATGTTAGCTCCTTTGTTGTCTACCCTAATTTTCCCACGCTCAAAAACAGGCACAAAAAGTTGACCCAGAAGTTTGCTACGGTCGTACCTCGAATCTCCACCACGAAGAAAGCCTAATTTTTATGGCTTGGCTACGGGTGCGAGGAGAACTTCTGATCTTGTGATCTCGCACCCGTACGAAGACGGTACTCAAACTTAAGGCATGTTGCTAAATTTTGTCCCATTTAAAGACATTCCTGTGTGGGACTCATCGCGAGTCAACACACTTGACCGATTTTAGAGAAGTTTCTCCCAGTGAGCCTCCTCTTGCTCTTACTATCTACATTTTATATTAACTTTACTAATACCTTGTCGATGTTACCTATAGGCTAGCTCAGGATCGCTTTGCGTTGCAAATCTGTACCTTTTACAAAGCGCGGCTTTCCTGAGCCAACCTGTACCAGCACCAATGCATCCACAGAGAGTTTCAGTCTCTCTGTGGCTGCATGTTCATATTTATTCTTTAAAGAGGTACGCGGCCACCCCGTGTGCTGTAGATGTCATACGTGATGGCACGTAGATTCTACATTACGTTTTCCTTTTTCCTAGGCGCATACGAAATAATATTTATCTCGCTTACGCGTTAACTTGCTTACGTGCTGATGCTCAAAGCGTTCGCAATACCCATGCCTATGCAACTGTGTCCCTCCCTACTTTCTGATTATTGCGTTTAACTTTTTATTATTTTAATTTCTAAGATTCTTTACATGACTACCCTGCGTATACATATATCTACTTATCCTTATAGCTATAGTTCGGTTGTTATTGCGCTCGTTAACACCTAGAAAAAATCTCAGTTCGTTTAGAAATAGTTTCTAATCGCAATTCTATTCATATAATTCAGTATGAACCTCCAACAAAAAATAATAATTGAAGAGACTTTTACCACTTCAGGCAAGCGTCCAAAACTTTCATTTAAAACTTTGAATATGGAAACTAACCAAAATACCCACCCTCAAACTTTTCCTCTTGACAAATAGCTACAAATTATTTATCCTGTTTGGAAACTGGGGGTTTACCGAATGAAAACTGAAACGGGCAAGTATTTTTAATTAGTGTTTCGCTCTTTTCTTGGTGAGAAGGGAAGAATAATGGAACGGTGTCCTAAAGTAACTAAATGGAATTTCCATCAACGGGTCGTTGCGTAGTCAATATATAATTTTGCTATTTAAAATATTATCCACAAAAGTGAGACAAGTACGTAATCGACCCACCTCATGGTAAATGGTCGCCGTCACAATGAACATCTGTAATCTCCTAGATATTGCCTGTGATATAAAAGACTCTCTGAAGAGAAGCTGTGACCGTGGGTTTCTTCGCTTGGTTATTTTTCTGGGATAAAAGGAGCCTATGTGTTATTCCAGAACCAAAAGTATCAATAGCATTAAACTTTGTGTAGACGTCAAATGGATTTTTATCGATTGCTCGACTTCAGCTGATTAAATCGGTTTGAGATTCCAATGACACAAGCTTGCAAGTCAAACCCTAAGCCATTCACACCGCAAACCACAGTCGGTCCATTCATTTTTACGTGATGCGTGAACAAATAGAAAAAAGAGACAGACGCCTTTTAAAAGTAAATTTTATAGGTATAAAATTAGGTGGTTCAGTAGCTTAACCAAGTAGTTTTCATTTGGTTGTCATCGTTCGTAATTTGTTTTCATTTGCTTTGTTTACTGCATTGTGGGTACTACAAGGAAGTTGTAACTTCCTTGGGATACTATTATTCACACAATTCACTTTTTAAGAAAGAATATTGTGTGAATAGTGAGGAAGTTATATGTTCGAATGTATGTATGTTTTTTTTTTAATACTGTATACTATTTCGTGCAACTGTTTCTGTTTTATTTTTTTGCTTAAATATGGGCTCTGACAACTTTTCAACATCTGATAACCCCGGCACACAAATAGACATTCGCACGAACGTGGACTCTGAACCTTTGCTAATGGACACCGTCGAGACTATTTCTATCAAAACTGTGCAACAGATACACTGTTTAAATTGCAAAGAAGGCGACACAGGCCTAGCGGAGATCGTAGCTGTTTTACGGCTGTAATATAGAAGAAAATGTTGGTTTCAATTCAAGTGTAGTTGATAAAAAAAAACGTGTAGGATATTAGATTAAATCTGATACAAGTATCCTGATGTCCCAATATTTTGTAATTACGTTCCTTACTGTAGGGTAAAACCCGGATAGATGGCGCAGTGGGATAGGCGCCTCGTTTTTAAAAACCTAACTTTCCATAATCGCAGCAAAGAGAGCGCGGGCGCCACACATCTCGGTCCCCGCAAGCCGTCGCGCGAAAAAGACGCGTTTCACTTGTACGTGTGATTATCTCCGCGACGAACGCCACGAACGCTTCAAAGTTTTAACGTAAGTATTTACTGTTGCTTAACTTTACAAGTAGGAATAAATTCCGTTATTTTTTTATTATATCAAGACACTGGTTTATTAAGTACACACCTAAGTTTCAATAATCTCTCATTTCTATGAAGATTTGTCATATAAATGAAAGGGCATCTATCCATATCAAAAAGGATAGACGCCCCAATTTTTCGAGGTATAATTAATTGCCCTTAGGGGCATCTATTTGTATGTCACCGTATTTCTGAATTGTTTTTAATTGTTATTCTATAATAATATAATTATAATATAATATTCTATAGTGGTCCAAAATACATATTTTTTTTAGAGTTGGGGCGGGGCGTCTTTACCCCGATAGTGCTAGCTGTATGTCACAGAAAACTAATACTCCTAGCTATATGTGTATTTGTTTTAGGTGAACCATGCCACGAAAATACAGAGTACAAACTCGAATACTTTCTTGGACTTGAAAAAACAAACAAAGGAACCAAAGATAAAATTATTATTTAAAAGTATTAGAAGGTCGAGGAACACGACAATTACAAATTATTTACAGTTCGAACAGCGCAAATGAAGACCAATAGAAAGTATTTTCCAGCTCAAATTAAGTAGGATAGGTTTTGTATTAAGTTTGTTGATTTTTTGAAAAGTTTATATAATTAGTTACTACCTCTTGTTAAATTACTTAAGATTGTGCACGTTAAAACTTAAATGCTGTTAGTTTTTTGTTGAACAAACGATAATGTTGAATTATGCTTCTGCTGTTTATTAAAATTATCTTCTAAAGACTACAAATTTAATATGCATTTTTCTTATTTTATTCTATAGGGCATCACCTACATCACAGGCATCTATCCTTCTTAGCATTTTCATGGTGGGGCATCTATCCATATAGGTAGGCATCTATCATAAAAAATAGGTCTGCAAAAACTCAATTTCATCAGAATCTGTAATTGTTAGGTCAACAAAAACATGTAGTAATTTAAGGTAACAAACCTTATTATTTATTCGTAGTTACAAACTACCTACATTCATATGAACTAAATATGGTAAATCAATAGTTTTAAGTATAGAAAGCCCTAACATAAAGTGGGGCATCTGTCCGGGTTTTACCCTACTAGCTATTGAACCTAAATCATATTTGAGATGTAATAAAATGTTCAGTTAATGGCATAATCTTCTATGGATGTGTGTTCTATCCTTTGAACAATAATAAAACAATGAAATTCGGTGCTCAGATCGCAACATTTTTTGTGCATACAATGTAATTTCCATAAAGAAATTCTGAATGTCCAATAAGAATGTCTACATTGTTTTCAAAGGCCCATATAGTTAGATTAAAAGTGTTTCTGTGTCAGCCCTTCTCCCGAGCGGATAGGACGTACGGGTTCGCTTGCCTGGAAAAGACGAATGAATTTCTATTTGTGGCTTTTTTGGTTGTTTGTTGGACAATTCTCTTCACTATATTACCGTGCTAGTACAATAAGTAATGTGACCGACCAAACTAGGCACGAATGGTTTGATGGTGGATTTCGGTGATTTTTTATACATTAAATCCTACCTACCTTAACTGCCAGGTGACAACTTTCTTACCATACCATACCTACCTTAACTGCCAGGTGACAACTTTCTTACCATTCCATACCATGGCACCTTGGGGTATTCTCTAAATTAATTATTATATCTTATACGAATTATTATTTGTATGAGCTACCAAATTTATAAATCGTATTAGGTACAAATAAATCGTTATCCTTACTCTATCTTACTCTGAGTTAAAATAATTACTACGTAGGTACTAAGTGCCACCGAATAACTAATAGTATGTGTCTAATTTATAGCTATTTCCACAAGTATTCCTTTTTCAACATTATAACCATGTTATCCTTATTATAAAATAATAATATAGAACTCCTTCCTCCATCCAAAAATATGCGTTGAAAGTAGATCATTCACAGCAATCCACAAATATTAGATTGATATCGTTCTTGGAAACGTGGATATGTTCGGAGCAATTTTATATTTGCGATGGTAAATAACGCAAAGCTCCCACCACATGCTTGATACTTTTTGTACCAGCATCTGTTGATAAAGCTGCTCCAGCTGTTAATTTATATATCTATCTTTCTATCTGCTGCTATAGTTAAACTATACTTATATTAAAGCAGTAACAATAAGTATGTACTAAAAAGATAATAAAAAAAGAATCTAAGGGACTTAAAGTAGGCTTTTGAACAATAATATATTAGATGATAAATAAATGGTGCCTATCTGTCGGTTTGTTTGATCGCGCATCACGTATAAACTACAGGACCGATTGCGATGTGGTTTTCACAAATTGATAGCTTAAGGTTTGATTTACAAACTTACTTACTATCTCAATCCAATGAGTAGAAGTCAAGCAATCGATAAAAACCCATTTGACGTCTGAACGAAGTTTGATGAAGTTGGTACTTTTGGTTAAGCAATAACTCTACATAGGATCCTATATCCCAGAATAATTACCACGCCAGCAAAGCCAAGGGCACAGGTAGTTATAACATATACGGGATTCAATCACGCTGAAAATTTGATCCATTCGTGTAGGTATAGCTAGCCAGACAGGAGGTAATAACTACATGCTGCTTTCTCGGTTGACGGCACGCAGTGCGAGTACGACAGGGTTACCGACTCGATGAGAGCTCTGCACGAGTGCTCGATGTTGACTTTAATGCCTGTGATATTGGAGTTTTTGTCGGTGGTAGTACTGTAGTATTGTGCTTGACGACCTCGTAATCGGGTTGTGGGACAATAGTAATTTTGTGAAAGTCGTTGCTAATATGATTGATTATGCATTTTAGCAAGCGAGGCGTAAGCAAAATTAAATGCAAATCTAACGTCGTGTATTATTGAAAGTCAATTTTATTTTCAGATTGACGGTTTTTATGTGAAGAAAATATTATTCACTGTCTATCGAGCTAGGCACAGTAAGTGTGCTTACGTTATATTGTACTGTATGTGTTCTATAATTGCTTGTCATATGTGGTAGTGTGCCTCTGGTGTCAAAGTGTTTCTCAGGCCACCTAAGGGCCCTAACACGTGACAACTCCAGCACAGTGAGGAAACCTGCTCGAGCGACGGTTGCCGAAGTGTCTTCAGTCTGCTACTTTCTCGTTGGGGCTCCACCTCAGGCCTTCAAAGCTTGTCTCGTCATTTAAAATTATATTGTTTCCAATAACACTCTTCGAGTATAATACGAGTAGGCAAATGTATATTCACACTCACGCACTTTTTTGTTCATTTTTCGATAAAGAAAGCTTTTAGAACACCCTTTTTTTAAGGTTTTTTGGTACTGGACCAGATCAAACATTTTATTTTTATAATGGTTTAGTCTCAGATATTTTTTATAATAAATAAACCGCGTAAATAACGTGTTTTACGACAATCATCCAAAAGCTTATTTCCTTAGACCTGCGTCATTTTTCTGCCAGATAAACTATCAAAATCCTTTCTGCTATTTGATATAAAACGTATCTACGGAGAACCCAATCTATTGCCGGATATGACCGTTCGCGTCGGGGGTTGCCGAAAGAAAATACTGCGAAATTAGTCCGGCCCGGATTCCCTTATCGTGGAAATTATGAGGCTGAAAACATATTTGGAAGTTGATAACATTTTAACAACTCTCCGAGAATGTTTTTAAGTTGTTTTTTTCATGATTATGGCATTTTAGAAGCTGTTAATGATGGTTATGTATAAAATAAGTTAAATTATGTTTGGAGATGCTGAAAGTTTCATGGATAAGCATTAGTATTGTTGGGCGTAGACCATATTTTTCTTCCATTTGATCAAATTTATTGCTCTATGCTCATTAATAAGAAAACTAACTTATTGATAAATTGTAAATGCTGTTCAGGTTGTCAAATATTTTTTTTTGTCGTAACATAAATAAAATTCCGTGAATATGGCAATGATTAATATTCACTCAGAGTATTATGGTACCTATACCGTACGGCGTACGGTGATAAACTTCCACATAAAAAGTGTAATATTGCACAACATTGCCTGCTACCATCGTTACGATATAGGTACAGAACTAATTAATAAAAAACGTAGTGTTTCGTAAAATTCACAAAATCGATTTGTGTCGTTTTTATTCTACACTTATGTAACACTTATGTAACTTATGTTTCAGTAAAATTGAAATAAATACAGATGACATGAGTACCTCCTCCACGAAGTCCGTTCAAAATAGCACTTGTTCGTTGCAGAAAGTGTGTTCATTGTTTACAGAAGCACTGATTACGAATGAAATCAACCATATGTTTTTCTACATGTTGTGCTTTTAACGTTTACTTAGCTATAGAAACGCAAAAATAGCGTAGAACATCCCCTAATAAAGAAAAACTGCACGGAACAATTAGCGCGAGCAATTTGGTGGTTTTAAAACGGATTTATTGCTACAACCACCTTGGGTCCCTGCTAAGCTGAGAGCTAGCGGTCATTTTGATTGATGTTTGGTGGGAATTGACATTTACCCGTATAGTATGGTATTGAGTTCAAAATGATGTATACATGTAACTAACATTACAATTATAAATCCGTGTTTCAAAAAGTTTTCGTGTAAATTATCTAAATATGTCTAAAAAAAATATATTACAATAAATAAATTGCTTACAAGCTAAAACGCACGCCTGCCTGCCAAAAAATAATTTATTTTAATAAACTATATACTGTTGGAATGTGCTTATCAAGGCATTTAATTTGATACCTATATTGTAAAATTCGAAGTTTTATTATCCACTAGCTGTACTCGCGGCTTCGCACGCGTGGTCTTTTCTTTAGGTTCAAAGAACCATAACATGCTATTCCAGGACCAATATACCAACAACTGATCAACATTTCTTTAGCCGTCAAAAATACTTTAATCAATTTCTCGGCTTCTAACTCACCAGATTGAGATACCAATTACACCAGTTTTTAAATCAAACCCTAAGCTATCTAAAAATGAAAACCGCATTGCGAATTTTCAACCCCTATCCTGCGAGAACCCATTTTTTTTCGGGATGTAAAGTATCATAAGTCCTACCTCGTAGTATGAACTCTAATCATACCAAGTTTCATTTGAATTCATCTAGTAGTTCCGGCGGCGTGATGCGCGACCAAGGTACAGACAGACAGACATAAAGACAGAAATGAAAAAACATACAATTTAGGCTTCATTATCGAATATTAAAGAAACCTCCAAAAAAATATCTCAATATCTTTAATGTACAGAATTTGGACCCATATCCCGCAGGAACCCTTTATTTTTTCGGGACAAAAAATATCCTTAATTTTCACCTTATCTCATTCTCATTATCATCTTATAAAGTATGTCTGTGCAAAGTTGCATCAACATCCATCCAATATTTTCAGCGTGCTACGTGTTCTTTTAAATAATTTTCCACCACTATCTTGCAGGAACTCTTTAATTTTTCGGGATGAAAAGTATCCAATGTCGTACCTCGAAGTATAAATTCAAATCATACCAAATTTCATTTGAATTCAGTGAGTATTTTCGGCGTAATGCACTGCCAAGGTACAGACAGATCGACGGACAGACAGACAAAAAATATAAAAATACAGTTTTGGCTTTAGTATTGAATAAATAACAGCCTCCAAAATTTTATTTACAATATCTTCAATTTACAGTATTTGGGAAATTATCCCGCAGAAACTCTTTAATTTTTCGGGATAAAAATTATCCTCTATATTTACCTATTATATAAACTATGACTGTGCCAAGTTGCAACAAAATACGTCCATTAGTTTCAGCGTGATACGTGTTCTTTACAATAACTTTCAACGCGTAACCCGCAGGAACTCTTTAATTTTTCGGGATGAAAAGTATCCAGTGTCCCATCTCGAAATATGAACTCAATTTGTACCAAATTTCATTTGAATCCAGTGAGTATTTTCGGCGTGATGCGCTGCTAAGGTACAGACAGATGGACAGACAGACAGACAGACCGACAAAAAATACAAAATTCAGTTTTGGCTTAAGTATTGAATATAGAACAGCCTCCAAAAAAATAAAAAATAAAATATCTTCAATTGGCAGAATTTGGGACATTATCCCACAGGAACTCTTTATATTTTCGGGATAAAAATTATCCTCAATTTTTACCCATTATATAAACTATGACTGTGCTAAGTTTCAAGAAAATCTGTCAAGTAGTTTCAGCGTGATACGTGTTCTTTTAAATCTTTCAACGCCTACCCTGCAGGAACACTTTAATTTTTCGGGATGAAAAGTATCCTATGTCCTACCTCGAGGTATGAACTCAAATCATACCAAATTTAATTTAAATTGATTCAGTAGTTTGGGCGTGATGCCTAGCCAAGATACAGACAGACAGACAAAAATGAAAAAAAAAACAGTTTTGGCTTCAGTATCGAATTTAGAGTAAGGTCCAAAATAAAATTTCAAAATATCTTCAATGTACAGAATTGGACCCGTTACAGTTTTATTATATGTAATAGATTTTAAAATAGAGCCACACTGCTGCAAAAGAGAAAAAGAAAGCTAATGTTACTCAGGGGGACGAAAAGATTTTAACGAAACCCCATATTTCTAAATCTGTTCAGGCATTTAATATTTATGGTGGAATAACGAATCTCACATAGGGGAGGCCGAGGCTTCAGAATTAACAGAGGTAAGTATTAACAAGCTAATTTCTAAGAAACTATAAACAGCACGTCACAAGTGATTCCTAAAATTCGTCCCTGTGACAGCGGTCTACAGGTTGAAACTCCTCAGTCCAGCTCAGTGCGCCGTGGGAGTGAGTTGTGTGATGTACATCTATTTTGGCCAGGTAACGAACTTTTTTCACTCAACGATTTTTTGATTTACGTGTTGAATATTTAATTTCGCCATAATATTATTTTTTTCGCAGTACCTTGTTTTATTCTTAATAATGTTACATAACTTTACTAACGCTAATGTACACTATTTCGTAATTATATTTTTTTTTGTTGAAAAGGTACCCATGAGGCTAAAATTAACAAAACATACGGGGCATGTATTAACATGTTAATTCTTACCCCGTATGTGGGGTTAGTATTAACAGTATATATCTTTGGATTCTATTTTTGGTTCCGTACCCGAATGGTGCCCAACAGGAACCTATTATTAAGCCTACGCTGTCCGTCCATCTATCCTAACCTTTAAGAGCTGTATATTCACCACGGTACCTAATTATTTATTTATTTTAAACTTGACAGCATGAAGACTTACAAGCAGAAAACTACTCGAGGCATGACATTGATGGTGACTTACGAGTTAGCTGCTTTAGAAATAATGGACAAGAAAAGGAACTACAGAGAAGTAGCCACAAAACATCAAATTTGTCACGTTTCGCTGTTCAATTTTGTGAAAAAGAAGAAAGCAAGAGTTCCAGTAGAAGTAGGCTACAAAAAGACCCGGTTAGTATTCACTTCTGCGCAGGAGAAAAAAAAGCAGATTATATATTAAAGTGCTCCAATATTTATTTCGGGCTGCTACCTGCGGCAGTAAAAAAATAGTCTACCAGTGTGCTGTTTTTTACAAAATCCCGAACTTACCAGAATCGTGAAAGGCTAAGGAAAAGGCGGGTGATGACTGGTTCACGAATTTCATGAAAATAAATACAATGTTGTCGATTAGAAGCCCTGAAGCGACAAATTTAAGTAGGGTGACATCCTTGAATAGAACAAATGTGCATGCACACTGGAAAAACAAGCACTAGAAGAGATAGAAAGTAACAGAAACTTAAAAAGAAAAAACTGCAGAATAAAGACGATGGAAAAAACGCAAGGTAAAGAAAAAGATAAAGGAAAAAATAGCGAAAAAGAGGAAACAAAAGGGAATATCACAAGTGGAAAAGGCAAAGAAAAGGATATTGGAAGAAAGCAGCAACAGCGCAGAAGATGAATATTTCTGTATAATTTGTGGTGTCTCATACAATGAAGACACATCTGGTGCAGACTAGGTGCAATGCATCTTGTGCGAGCAGTGGTCTCAGTCCGATGTCCGAAACAGGATGTATCAGAGGCAACACTATTTCATACATTTGCCAAAATTGTGATTCAGACGATTAATATGATTAAAAATGAAACATATTGCGATTATATGAAAATGATTCCTAGTAGATTATATTGTTAAGATGTTGATTGTATAATGAAACTTAGCTTTATTGAGACTGCTTTAGATTATATAGGTAGGTTATATAAAGACTGCGTTTAAGAATAAGCTGTTTACTAACTCATTTAAGGTGATTATAATATTTTTATAAGAGAACACACATAAGTCTGATTAAACCACTTAAAAGACTGTTAACTTAATAATAACAGTAAAAATGGTTTTTAAATAGAAATTATTTAAAGATTTGTTGGTTATTTGTTCTTCTATGAAGAGATTTTCTTTAAGTTTTTGTTTCTATTCATTGATATAGCTGAAATATTGTTGTTAAACGGAATGTTACAACTTTCAAGCATAATGTTAATTATTGTTCCACTAAGTGAACATTGTGATTACTGAAAACTAACGTTTTCTTCAATAATATAACAGTAAAAGTAACTTTTAATAAGAAGAAACAACAGATAGAAGATACATTTCTCTATATACTTATATCGCTGTTGCAGGGACAGAGTGCTATATTATTTAAGCCTAATGTTAATTGTATTGCTTAATAAAAAAAATACATTGTAATTTTGCGTTTTCTT
This sequence comes from Alsophila aescularia, assembly GCA_946251855.1. Lineage (NCBI taxonomy): Eukaryota > Metazoa > Arthropoda > Insecta > Lepidoptera > Geometridae > Alsophila > Alsophila aescularia. Next base: position 42,888,824 of record OX276383.1, read on the forward strand.
TATTTATAGAGGAAAATACTTCAATGTAAATTGTTGCCCCATTTGTTAATACTTACCTCGGAACCGTTAATTGTAGCCCCGATCGCGGGGTAAGTATTAATTTCTGACTTTTCTGAGTAAAATCGTCTTTTTTTAACAGGTACCATTTTCTTGTCAAATTAAAACCAACAATATGGTTATTGAATAGTTTGGACATCATTTGACACAAAAATCATTTCAAAAGGTTAAGGCGTTTTGAAGCTAGAACTGAAAATATAAATTTTGTTAAGTCGCGCCCCGGCCTCCCCTACATACATACAAATAATCAAACATACCTGAATACTAAAAACATTACACTCCTTTTCTGGGCAGCAATGTAAAAAAGTGCTAATTCAATTTGTTTAATTATGAATCAGCTAAATAATTATAACACTTAAACGACCTAAGGTAATATCTTATGAACAAGAAGAAAATAAACCGTAATATATTTGTTGGCGCCAACCAAAATGTCAAACACTTTTCAGTTTTTTACTAGTATTTATTCCAATAATAACTTAATTGAGATGCAAAATATACTATAAATTAAATAATCACACTACTTACACTTATCTACCGCACGAGTTTTTCCTTTGCCAGCTGGCTAACGAATGGCCGCTTGGCCGCTCCGCCCTTGCCGTCCTCCGCGCTTTCGTTTCGGAGGAAGCGCCAAGACGACAAAGCCGGAAAACGTAACAATATTATTAAAATAGAATATTGTAGTTACATTTTCATAATCAGTAATATTTAAAGTAAACAATTATTAATCTATACTTCTATACTAATATTATAAAGAGGTAATGTTTGCGAGTTTGTGTGTAGGGGGTAATCTCTGGATCTACTGAACCGGTTTTGAAAATTCTTTTACCAATAGAAAGCCACGTTATTTGTGAGCGTCATAGGCTATATATTAAAATAACCACGCGTGCGAAGCCGCGGGTCTTACAATATTTAGAATGCAGTGATTATATTAATTTACAATTTGCCACTACATTTTCCAAATAAGCAACGATTAAGAATCGATTTGAAAGTAGTCAAATGTACTGTATTTATTAATAATTTACTAAATTTGCTAACATAACATTTATAAATCATTGACGCTTACATGTTATAAATTAACGCTAATAACCTCACTATTTGTATAGTAATTTAGTAACAATACATATTATCACTTACTAAGAGTTCCCGTCGTACTGAGAGCTGTTCAAGTAGTCCCTCGCGTTCTAAACGATATTTGTATCAATTAACTAGCGACCCCCCCGGCCCAGCCCGGCCCGGCTTCGCACGGGTAGATATATAAAATATCTATAAATATATATTATATTATTCTATTTAACGCAAGGAGGTTGAATTACGCTTAATGTTAAGGGTGTCACCGACAGCCGCGGCCTGCGTCTGCGGCCGCGGTGGCGTTCAGTTGTGTTGGCTCGCAACCGCAGAAAGTATTCAAATTTGCGCGGTCATGACGCGGCCTGAAGGCGGCCGGCCGCTACCGCAAGCTCCGCCCTATTCCGGTCGCGGCTAGAAAGCAGCCAGTTGTAAAATGTTACAACTGATCGCGTGCATTGCGTTATTAATATAGAAAAAATGGATCAAAAATAGTTTATTAATGAAACTATTAAAAATCATCTTGGCCGCTTATATTGTGTATTGTACACTGCCTGCGGCCTAGGCAATGACTGTGGCCGCCTCCGCAGGCCGTGGCTGTCTGTGACACACTTTAAGGTTCAACGCTAGTAAGCGTAATTCAACCTTTTTTGGTTTAAAAACCGGGTAGGAAGTAAGCGTAATTCAACTTCCTTTGGTTTAAAAACCCGGATGGGGCTGTATCGGAGCGCATTGCCATTTGTTTGTCGTGATACGTATACGACAAGTATTAGTTAAGTATTTTTTAACTTTATTGAGTTTATCAGTAGTGCTCACACCGCGGCAATTTTTTTACTTTTAGCATTGTTATACCCGAAAAATCATTAGCAGCATTGCATCATTGCTTTTTTATCCTAAACAACTGCATTATTGCTCACGTAGGTACTTGATAGACTTATTATAATTTCGTTTCCATAGCAACGTTCCTTATACAAAGTAATCGACATATTTGAAAAAAAAATATACTCAGGTTACATTATTTATGTACGGAACTCAATTTTTTTGAAAAATTTAATATTGCCTATGTTAATAAATAATATAATTTATTTGGGACAATTGCACACCACATACCTAGCCCCAAACTAGTATACCCTGTAATATTGGTACTAGATAATGGATAAACATACATTAATACGAATGTTACTAGTTGATAATGTAGCTTTCTGTAAGTAAAATAACTTTTAAAATCGGTTTATTATTTTTTGAGGTTATCTATTACAAACCAACAAACAATTAAATCTTTCCTCTTTATAATATTATTGTAGATATACAATAGGTATGCGTATATAAGTTATTCAACGAGTGACCTGTGTACAGCTTTGCTATTTTACAGGCGGGAACTCTTCCTAGCTGAAACAGGTGTAATGGGTTTCACAAAAAAAGAAGAAAAAGTCTTAATAAATCGTAAAATTTCAGTTAAACAGAGTTTAGCTGTTAATTATCATTCACATCTTCCTTATTTTTTTTTTTTTAGTACGGACTATATCACCTGTAGGTAATTGTTTGACCAGTATCTCACCTGATGGAAAGCGAAGAAGGGGTAAATAAAAGAAGTATATAGATGATGTGGTAGCATTGCAGTTAAAAGAGCCGCCTGCTCTCCTCATGCGGCTCTATTTGTCTTTGTCTCTGTCTCACTGACACAGAGCTATTGTCCGGCCGTGCCAACACTGCCAATGCAATATCGGTTTATTTTGTCCGCTGTCGACAATATTAATAGCTTTGAAAAAAATACCGTTTCACAAACAGATTTGTGCGGATTGAATGATGGCGTCAAAAATACGCTCGCTGGCTTTGATTTGTAGAAATTTTAGGGGCAATTCTTCTTTAAACTATTACTTATTCTGTCTGTGACACAACTCTATGCAGACGTCAAATAAATAAATAAATAAATAGATCGATACATAACTCGCAATTATACTAGATCATTCTTAATTATTTTTTGTAATCCTTTGAGTTACGAGTCAAGATGGTTGCTCGCCTGATGGTAAGCGTCACGCCTGCCCATACAGCAGCAGTAGTTTTTTTTTAAGAAAGGTAGTTGCTGTTGGTCTCTACCGACCTCTACAGCTTCACCAGACTGTGGGTTGCGAAAGCGCTCCGCCGCAATGCGTGACGCGGATGGCACACGCCAAAGTTTAAATTTTGGCGACCGGCTCAAGGACGAGGGGGTCGAACATCGGCTTGTGCGGTTACACCTAGATTACGGGGATCGGACTAAACACCCCTGGATCGCTAGTGTTAGTAGTGATCCAGGGGTCCCTGACAAAATAGCTAGAAGCCCTTTCCAATTCGGAATACAACCTTCAAGAAGAATTCGGCAAGAAAGGCAAATGATTGATTATTTACTAATAACGGGACCTTCTACCTCGCCAGCGAAGTCTGTGCCTAAGTATGTGATTCCCTGACTGGTTTCAGAGGAAGTAATATTGGAAAAATTGCAGTGCCACCCAGAACTTTGTATTGCAATCTTATGCGGCACTGCACTGCGTTCGTCACCCTGAGACACTATTTATTAAGTCTCATGCCCATTATTTCGCTGGAAACATTGCCCTTCAAAACGAAACAAAGTAAAATTTGCACACTACTGCTTGGCGGTTGAATATCAGACAAAGGTAAGGTACTTCCCCAGGCGAGCTCTTACAGGAGAGGCCTACCACTAGACCACACAGAAATAAATTAACTCTAAACTTTAACAAAATACTCAAATATTATAAATGCGAAAGTTTGTGTGTACGAGTACGTATTTTTTTAAGCCTTTTAATTTTGTATTTGCTCTATTGGCCTTACTAGTGCTTTGTAAAGCTACAAAATAAATAATAACACTACGTATTTAAGCGCTTGACATCTGTATTTTTCTTGGGAGTCTTGAAGTTAAGAGTGAATAGCACATGCTATGTTTTCGTTTACACTAAATTTTATATCAAAACCTAAGCTTAACTAATACAGAAAACCTTAGGTATTTAAATCTGCCCAGTAGTTTATCTGTGATGTGCAACATACAGACAGACATTAATGTCAAAATGTTTATTGTTTAATAGCAAATTTCAAGTCCCCTACACCTTTTTTAAGTGTTCGTAGTCAAACAAGGAACCCTTACAGTTACGTCACGGAACGTCTCTCCGTGCATCTGTCTGTATTTAACAGCAATTTTTACAGAAACTATTAACTTATATGTGGAAATTTCAGACGTGTAGGTTTAAATATATATGGAACCACAACATAGGTGTATAAAAATAAATGTTTTTTTTTATATGATACCTGTATTTAAATGTGAAGAAGAAAAGAAAATTGTTTTGTACCCCATCGAATAGGGTGGGTCTTGTTGAAAAATATGTATTGTAAAATTATAACCAGGCTTCTTTGACAGTTTTTTTTCTCTATTTGGATAGATAGAATAAGTGATATAGTGTTTAAACATAAGCCTATCTATCATACTTATACATTAATCTTAGTGTGTGGAATTTAAATCTCTGAATCATTGTCACTTTCACTCATGTTAGTTAGGTAGCTATAACTTTTGACGAGCGTTTTATCGGATTACCATTAAGCCGGATTCACTCGTTAACTTTTTTAACGTCACATACCTGTGACGGGAGCTTGTTACGAGATAATTCAACACATAGAGCGTTCATATGTACAACGTTCTTTAACAATTATATTTTTTACTTGACAACAAACTGAAATATCTGTTAATTATTCTGCAATATTTTAATATTTTTTATTAAATTTGACGTAGCGGGAGTCTTTGTTAATATAAAATTTGCCGCAATATTCCCATCAACGTGATGTGTCACGATTCAATTTCAAATTTTACTTTTGACTGAATCTTTCAGTTGTCAGATCCAAATGATTTTAAGCCGAACTAAACATTTTGATTCCATATTTATAAACACAATCTTATTAAAAGTGGGAAAAGAGGCTCTGCTTTTTAAGGGTTTTTTTGCATAGATATGCTGGGTCAACCACAAACCTGATAAATGTGAAACGTTAAGTTTCACATTATCATTATCATTAATATATGTTTTCGAGATCTTTATCTCTCTAAGACTAAGACAAAAATATGATAAACAAAATTTCTTTCGATACATTTTCTTAATTTATTAATTATATTTACATTATTTTCGGTAATGTTTACATTTTTCTACTCAACGGGTTAAGTTTTATCTCTTAAATAAACATCACAGCAAGAAAATATAGTTTATTATCTAAAGCTAAGACAAAATTATTAGCCTGCCATTAAAATAAATAACTTTTGAGACATACCTCATTTAGTTCCGAGCTAAATTGTGTGTTCAAACAGCGCTCACCATATTCAACCTTGTTACGCAGGCACTTCAGTGCTTATTGCGGGTAGCGGGTGGCAGAGTGTAGGGTAGGTGGCAGGGGAGTGGGGAGTGGGAGAATATAACCTTGGAGCCTGGTCTTAAGTAGGTCCTCGGGAGTGTACTGCATAAATTAGGTGCAACGCACATAACATTAGCCTAATTTACCACCGGAACTTGAAGTTTGTGCACGTGTAATTTTTTATTATCTCATTTGCGCTACAGTGTGCGTATATGTCTCTCTATCTCTATTATTGATGCACATGAAGCACGACAGTGGAAATGTAGATGTGAGGGTGTCTTTGCCTGTAGTTGTATCTGGTCTACTTTTGGTTTACATGATATTAAAGCGTAACGTATTTTCCCCCCTTTACTAATCTCAACTTCGACAGAGTGTACGAGATGTCTTGTTCCAAGCAGCGCCATCATACACCATCTTACCTACTGACTAACAGACAATGCAGAGCTTAAGGCGGCTGACCTAGAGGATTGAAATTTGGAGGATATATATTCTTTGAGTTCCTAGAGGTGCACTAAGAAAGGATTCTTTAAAATTCCATCTCTAAGGGGGTGAACGGTAGCACAGTTTGCAAGCGGGCAGAGCTACGGGGCGCATCTAGTCCACACCAATATATAAAAGTGAAACGTTGTCTGTTTGTTTGCTTGGGGAGATTTCACGCTAAAATGGCTGATCCGATTTTGATGAAACTTTAGAAATAGGTACTGTACAAAATAAAGACCAACATAGAATACTTTTGTACCGGAAAATAAAAGCAATATTTTTTATTTATTTTTTGTTTTTTAGTTTGTGGTTTGGTAAGTTGTCACGGGAAAACTGTAAAATGACGATTACTCGCTGCAGAGAACTGACGTTTCCTTAACAAATAATAACAAGTCAGTAAAAAAGCATCAATAGCGTTGGTGCCATACTTTAGCATTGGTTTTTAATATCTGTTGCAGACTCTCACGTAGGTGCAGGGTCCCAGTTGCAGATAAAATGAGACTTGGTTAAGTTCAGGATAGGAGGATGAAAGGAAAACGCACTTTTTGACACTTTAGATAGTATATTCTTCATATATTTCGTAAAACAAGGATAGTAATAGAATACAGCTTTGTTATTCCGGTTACAAATGTTGGCTATCGGAGACTTAATATAACTTCATGGTCTACTAGTTAATATTGGTCACTTATAGGAGAGCTTCTTGTCTTCAACAGCTTCAGCGAACAGAAACTTTAAGAATGCACGAATTTTTTTGGAAGTATGGGTATTTATACTAAACGCAAAACACGCGAAGGTCTCCTATTGGGCGATTTACTATATTTTATTCATGCTTTACGTTTGCCTCTTTGTTATCTACCCAAACATACCCACGCTCGAAAACAGGCACAAAAAATGGACCTAGAAGTTTGCTACGGTCGTACCTCGAATCTCCACCACGAAGAAAGCCCAATTTTTATGGCTTTGCTATGGGTGCAAGGAGAACTTCCGATCTTGTGATCTCTTCGCACTCGTCCGAAGAAGGTACCCAAACTTTAGGCATGTTGTCAAAAGATTGTCCCATTTCAAGACTCCTGTGTGTGACTCATCGCAAGACAACACACTTGACTGATTTTAGAGAAGCTTCTCCCAGTGAGCCTTCTCTCGCTCTTACTATCTGTATTTTACATTTTACCAATACCTTGTTCAAATTACATTTAGATCGGCTCATGTTGATATATTGAGAATTCAATCTGATTTTACTTCGTTCTATCTTTGCTATGTCATATTTATTTGCTATAGCACACGTAACCGTCAGCTGTCAATGTCAAGTAGTAGCAATCCGTCCAGCGTTTATTATCTATTGTCGATGACGTCTTACTTCCTTCCTTTTTCTGCCCCGATGTATCGATTGTTGTTCGTTGTGTGTGGTAAAAGTAAAACCAAAAATATCCAGCAAATCTTTCATTTATTATCATCTTTAAGCCAGATAGGTCCAACAAATGGTAGAAGAGTGTGGTTGCAAAATATATTTTGAAGAAAAGAAGATTTTTCTTTCAGCAAGCAATTTTAAGGTTATCTATGCACTCCGGAGAAAATATGTTTTCCATAGAAAAATTAACAGGACGAGACAATTTCGCTTCATGGCAATTCGCCGTAAAAACGTATCTTGAACATGAAAACTTATGGAAATGTGTGGATAGAAAAACAGAAGAAACTGTAGGCACAGCTCAAGATAAAAAGTGCAAGAGCAAACTCATTTTACTTCTAAACCCGATCATATACACCCATGTACAAGATGCAAGCACGTCCAAGGATGTCTGGGATAATTTGAACCTAGCATTTTCCGATAGCGGCCTAACTCGCAGGGTGGCACTTTTAAAAGAACTGATCACGACCTCCCTAGATAGTTCCCGAGGGATTGAAGAATATGTGAACACGATAATGAGTGCAGCTCACAAGCTGAGAAGTTTAAATTTTCAAGTTGACGACCAGTGGATAGGTACACTGATGCTTGCAGGGCTTCCTGAACAATATAAACCTATGATAATGGGAATTGAAAGCTCTGGAATAGAAATAAATGCCAATATGATTAAAACAAAGCTTTTGCAAGAAGTTAAAAGCTCTGACAACTCAGCGTTTTATGCTAAGTAGAAACTCATGACACCACACAAACAGGATAATCAATTAAAGGGAAAAGGACCGAGATGCTTCAACTGTAACAAATTTGGGCATATAACGAAGTTTTGCCGTGGACCTAAAACGTCATACAACAAGACTGAAGAAAAATCTTTTGGTGCAGCATTTTCAGCAACAGTAGGAGCTATGCATCAAGAGCATACTTGATATGTGGACTCGGGAGCGAGTATGCATATGACCAACCGCGATGACTGGATGTACAACATGAGGAATCTACTGATATCATCGATCTCTGATGCCAGTAACACTCCTCTGTCTGTCAAGGGCATAGGAAATGTGAATTTAAATGTAAATGGTAACGAAGAAAATGCAATACAGGTAAGAGATGTACTGTATATTCCAAATCTAGCCGCCAATCTTCTTTCTGTTAGTAAAATGACCAGCAATGGATGCAAAGTGACTTTTACTGACAGCAGCTGTAAAATATTCAACAAGAAAGGAGAATCTATATGTTCAGCCCCACGCATAGGGAATCTGTACTATACTTATTTGGCTAAGCAGCAAAATATAATTTAAATATAGAGCAAATGGACGCTATAACTGCATTTTTGCAAGGTGATATAGATGTAGAGATATATATGCATCAACCAAATTTACATCAAAATGGCACTAAAGTTTGTAAACTGCATAAATCATTAAATGGTCTAAAGCAAGCCAGTAGGCAATGGAACATCAAATTATATACAGCATTATAGAGCATTGGACTATCAAGATCGAAGATTGATCCCTGTATTTATTATAATTTGAATGATCATATCATGATGTTTATTGCAGTATAGGTTGATGACCTCATACTATTCAGCAATGATCAAACAACAAAACAACGGATCGTGGATGAGCTGAAAACCAGATTCTACATGAAAGAGCTTGGAGAAGCAAAGCAGTGTATAGGTCTGAATATAACAAGAGATCGGAAAACTGGAGTGATCATGCTGGATCAAGAAAAATACATAAATGAAGTTCTGGAAAGATTTGCTTACAGACAAGCAGTGGGTTATTATATTTGGCACAAGTGAGTCGACCAGACATAGCTTTTTCAGTCGGGAAACTCAGTCAATATTGTAATATGCCTGAAAGGCAACATTGGCTTGGAGTAAAGAGAGTCATGCGATATTTTCAAGGATCAAAGAAGCTAAAACTATGTTATAGAAAGGAAGAATCCAATGAAATACATGGATATTGTGATGCAGACTTTGGAAACACAAGGGAAGACAGACGCTCGTGCTTGGGTTACACTTTTATGTTTCAGAATGGAAGCATAGCTTGGAACTCTCGCAAGAAGCAGAGTATTGCTTTTTCCACCGCTGAGGCCGAGTATATGGCGATGGCGTCCGCTACACAGGAGGCTTTTTTTTTTTTTTTAGAAAGGATATGTGCTGTTGGTCTATAACTGACCTCTACAGCGTCACCGGACGGTGGGGCGGGCGCAAAAGCGCTCCGCCGCAATGCGTGACGCAGAAGGCGCACGCCAAAGTTAAGTTTTTGGCCACTTGCTCAAGGGCACCCAGGGGGTACGAACCTCGGCTTGGACAGTTGCCATTGATTACTTGGGGAGTATCGACCTAAGTTGATTACTTGGGGAGTATCGAACTAAATTGATTACTTGGGGAGTATCGAACTAAGGGGAGTATCGAACTAAAACACAGGAGGCGCTATGGCTGAGACAACTTCAGGCAGAGCTCGGACAAGGCTCAAGCAACGCGTTGGTCATCCACAGCGACAGTCAGAGTGCGGTTCAACTAGCTTCAACAGACTGTTATAAACCTAGGTCTAAACATATTGATATAAGATTTCATTTCTTGCGAGATCATATTGTAAATTATAACGTTAAATTCAAATTTGTTAAAGGTAATGTAATGGTAGCTGACTGTTTAACTAAAGGGGTTAATTTTTATAAGCATTTATTTTATATTACTAAAATGGGTTTGAATTCTAAAGGGGAGTGTTGATATATTGAGAAATCAATTTGATTTTACTTCGTTCTATCTTTGCTATGTCTATTATCTTTAGCATACGTAACCGTCAGCTGTCAATGTCAAGTAGTAGCAATCCGTCCAGCGTTTATTATCTATTGTCGATGACGTCTTACTTCCTTCCTTTTTCTGCCCCGATGTATCGATTGTTGTTCGTTGTGTGTGGTAAAAGTAAAACCAATAATATCCAGCAAATCTTTCATTTATTATCATCTTTAAGCCAGATAGGTCCAACATCTCAGGATCACCCCGCGTTGTAAACTCGTACCTTTACAAAGCGCACCTATACCAATACCCATGCACCTACAGAGAGCTTCAGCCTCTCTGTGGCTGCATGTTCCCAGCTATTTACCTAATGAGGTACGTGGCCATCCCATATGCTATAGAACTCATACGTGATGGCACGTAATTCTACACTACGTTTTCCTGTTTCCTAAGTCCATACTAAATATATTTAACTCGCTTAGGGTGGATTCGACCAAACACAAAGTTACACGAGTGTATCTATTACGGGAATAAATGTACTCCTTGAATTTACCCTTGGATATCTTCGTTTACGTTTTTCCAACGTACTCGAAGAGTACGCTATACTCGGTATTGTTATTCTGTTCTATGAAAAATAATGGTGAACGAATGTATAAACCGACAAAAATCCATCTAATACAGATTCTTCTAGGTTGACTTGACATGTCATAACAATTCAATTTTGTAGGACAATATAGTGATATGTCAAATATAGTCAGCTTGTTATTTCTTGTTTCTAGGTTAAGTTTGGTTATGTCCGTTTGCGTTGTATTTTTTTTGCTGTTTTGGAATTTGTGTTTTAGTCTAAATGTGTGACGAAAAACGAAAACGAAGCCCTAATTGGCTTCCTTCTGAAAAAACACTGCTAGAAAACCATTACCTAGTAGAAAACCATTTTGGAGTAGTAGAGAATAAGAAAACGGATGGCATATCAATAAAGGCCAAACTGGCCGAATGGCTAATTATATCTGTAGAGTATAACAGCCAAACAACCCACTGCCACCGTACAGCGGAAAACATTAAAAGTCAGTGGGAAAATATGAAAAAGGCGGCGAAAAAGGAAGCATCTCATGCCAGAATGCGAAGGATTCAAACAGCAGCCTTATTATCTAACTCTGGTGGTAATGGCAATCAAATCCATTACCATGTTGGCGGTTCCAGTTCGCCGTCCAGGGGCATTGTCTAATATTTTCGGTCGTAATCGTCTTGAAAAAGTGAAGGCCATTTCGTTCTTTCCACAGACTACATAACACCAAAAACATATGCTCTTGCGTTCCATTTCATGAAGAACAGCTTTGAGTACTTTTTAGTGCTTTTTGAACTAATGGTTGTATAATCTTAATTTAGCCATATAAACATGTGTCGTGTTTTATTTGTTTATTATAATCTAATTTTTATTAGTTATGCTGTTTAATAAATAGATATTCTTCAAAAAATAATATTCAAGTATATTATAGCCTGACGTTGCGTAGAACGAAACGTTGGTTTGCAAGTTATTATTTATTCTGGACCATAACAACTTATAATAAAGTATGTGTTTGTTTGTTGTTTACTTTAGCATTCAATAATGAAATGAAAAAAATAAATTTTAAATAGGTAGGTTATAGTCACAAGATTTGTGTGAGTTTGTGCGAAACGTGGATAAACCAAAAGTGGAATTGCTTTGTGAGATGTAATGTATGTCGAGGTTATGTTCGTTTTCAGATATAAAATTGTCAAATATGCCTTGATTTAGCAACAAATACGTAACATATACCTATGTACCATATTGTATTTCAGAATGTCATCTGATAAAGTGGTCTTTGCATAGACCTACAATTGGTCATCGAGTTAGATCAAAACTTTGAACAAATATATCGCAAGTTCTAACAGTCTTTGACTTGGCTATACAGGAATTTTGGTGGACTAATGAATATTATCTAAGCACCTATTCGAGTCTAGTTTAATTTACTTACTAGGTCCATATATACTAGGTATATGCATTTTCACAAATGCTCATCAACAACATACATATTTTAATGGATTTTTACCTCATTTCAATGCATACATAACGGTTGTTTTGTGTCATTTTACTTCACAGCACAAACTAAGAAGGAGATATACAGATAAGATACTGCTGCATAACCAATGTTGACTTCTGTAAAACATTCCCCAATAGAAGAAAACATTCATTAACAGAACTCAAGCTTTCTGTAGTCCTATATTTTGTATTATAATTTATTAACTAGGTAGGTACATACCTAATTATTATTATTGACTGGCTTGGGTAAAGGCTGGCAGGGAGAAATGCATAATACACACCCCCCAAGCGGGACATTGTATATTTTTGGTGTACAATAAAGAGTTATCTATCTGTCTATATTTAGTCTCATAGGTAATTAATTGACTATATAATACTCTAGCTACACAGTTAGACACCACCTTAAGAAACTGTAGAGACATACAACAAATTAACCTCTCTTTTGAATTGTTTACAAATTTGATCTAACTCTACAAAAGTAATACTGCATATATACAACAAATACATAATATACAATATTGACTATGTAGTATATGTTATGTAGATAATGACAAATGATCATAGCTATATCTTTATTTTCAGATTCAGTTCAGTACCTGTCTATCACAGTAAACATTGCATTGCAGCGGGAAGAGATTCATAGCATGTCCATAAAATGCAAAAGGATGCTGCTTCTCAAATCTACTTGTTATATTTGTATTATAATATGTAGGTATATACCTAGTTACTGCACTTTTTTATACCATTTGTATAAAATAGTGTGTTGGAAATATTTACTTTGTTGTTGTGAATTACTATATAATTACATTGTAATTAGTGGGCTACCAGTGAGCCAGTAATGGCTTGTAAGTTTTTAGAATGTTTTATGTATAGTCCTTATTTAATAAAGACACTTGCCCGTTATATTTTTTTAGAAAGGTTTTTACAATAAAATAATCATGCTATTTAATAAAATTTGTTTAATTTTCTGTTTCTCTATCCATACTCAGTCTGTATTTATGCTGAAACTAGCTGCATGCCGAGGCTTTGCTCTTGTGCAAACATTGCCAGCCTCGTTCGAAATTTAAAGAAACATTTCCTCCAAATTGCAAATCTCTAGGTCCACCGGTTTAGGCTGTGTGTTGTCTGTGAATCAGTTGGTAGGTATGTCGCTTGTGACATACTATTTCATAGGTATCAATGTATGTTTCTACTTACATAATAATTTGTAGGTAAAAAATAACAACAAAACATAGATAGATAACTCTTTATTGTATATACTTAGAAGTAAATCGTACATTGTACATAATAAAATATAGAAGTAGCGGTAACACAATCGGCAGTCTTATACCTTACAGCAATCTCTAAACCAGAGTAAATGCCAGTAGTACTCATGTCACTCAATCTGGAACAAATAAGAAAAATTTATACAACTTTGTATGTATTGTACGCTGACATAAATACACTGAATGCACTATATATGGGTACTAGACAATAGATACGAGTACACATACAAAGATATGAATATTACATTCATATCTCGGAAACAAATACTTCTGCTCATCACACAAATGATTGCACCTTGCGGGATTCAAACCCGCATCCATTGGTTGACTTTCAGTCAGGGTCACTAGCCACTCGGCCAACTGGTTGCCAAATGTAGTGGCACTGAATGTAAATGACAAAATGAATTTTTCACCTCCTTTTTGAACGACAAATATGACAATGTGCAAAATTCAAAGCGGCACCTTTTTATGATAGAAATACCACACACAAGCACGAAGCGTTACGCTTCTTAATTCATTGTAAGATCTGCAAAAGAGTGGAATGCCCTGCCCTCGTCAGTTTCTGGTAAAATATAATGAATCCAGGTGTGTTCAAGTCAAGAGTGATAGGTATCTACTAGGCAAGGGTGCTACACTTTCGACCACATCATCGCTTTCCATCAGGTGAGATCATGGTCAAACAATTGCATAAAACGTAATAAAAAAGGTGCATTAGATATGGGTTGAAAGTAGGCAGTTTCCGATGAAATTTTAACTGATTACCTATAAAGGTATCATTTTAGGTTTTGCACTTATTTTGGTTTAATTGTTAATATGACTTGGTATCTTTTGTCGATACTTTTAATACATTTTGACTGTTATTTTTGCAAATTCTTTCATAAAGAATGGTCTAGTCTAAATTCTCTCATCAAAAATATTCTATAAATAAACATACATAGATATAAACCAATATTACATCAATGACTCAGAAACAATCATTTGTGCTCATCACACAAATGATTGCACCTTGCGAGATTCGAACTTGCAACCAACCACCACCTGGGTGAACCGTGGAAAGTTTTTTTTTTTACAATAGCTTACCTTTGTCCACCTGGGTGTTACTTGGGAAACATTTAGTTTCCACTGTCCACCTTGTTATCAAAACTTTTCTGATTTGAAGTGCATAGAGATAATAATTTATTGGTCTATTTTGTTGATATTTATTGTTAAACATTGAACATCTATAGATATTATAATAGCCACATAGTCAGCACCAATATTAGGGGCTTGAGAACCTGTCCATTAGTTTGGAGATGTTGTTTTTCTGCAGTTGGCTACAAATTCGCCCATCAAAATATTCTTCATTTTATGTTTTTGTAGGTTAGGTACTTATAGTGCCTGTAATCGAATAAATTAGATATGTTAAACTGAAATAAGTGCTAGTAGAAGTAAATATCGAAATATTCTCTTCGTATCGAACTATATATATCACAAAATAATTTCCGGAGAATTAATGCCTGAAATTAATAAACCGCAATTATATATGATACCTAGATTACCCCTTCCCTTTGAACTTACGCAAACAGACAACTTTTAATTCAATAAAACTATAATTTCGTCACAAACTCAAAGCCGAAAGGTTAGGACAGAGCAACCTTTTTCATTTGACATGTCTCGGTGACGATGAAAATTTAGACAATACCAATATATGTCAAAATATGATGTTTCGTTCATTCATTTCGCTTAAAAACAGCTGATAGTGGGGACTCGGTGAAGATCACCGAGGAGATCACCGATGGATGGTTAGACAATTCGAATTGGGAGATTCATGTTCATAATGGTGTAAATGAACGTCAGTTTCATTATCACTAGAGTTAGACAATAAGGCTGCTGGTTAGTTTTATGTAAAGAACATGTACCTAAAGCTATTCTTTTGTACCTGTGTAATAATTTGTACTTATAATGTAAATTGCGTTCGTTCTTATAACCATTTTTATGAACATATAACATGAAACACTTTAATTAATGTTGACAGGTGGTGGTCCTCCAGATCCAAAAAAGGAAGATCCAATATATTCAAGAATATTATCCTTGATAGAAACAAGTGCTATAGGGTTATATAACCCACACGATAACGATAGTGTGGCCCCTATTCAAGCAGCTTCAGAGACTGTTATCGCTACAGGCTCAGAATCGGAGTATAAATTTTAATAGTGTAAATAAGAAAAAAATGATTTATTTCAAAAATGCATGAGTCAATAGTTATATATATTTCATTGACAGATATGAGAAGCACCCCACGCTTTTTTTTAAATAAATCATTTTTTCTTTTTTACACTATTAATTTTTTTTTTCTATTTTTTAGTTTGGTTTTCTATATAAAGCGTGTTTTTTAGTTTTTTAAACTATTATTTATTTTCTACATTTTAGTTTTTTCTTTATTTATTTTTTGAATTATTGCATTGTCATCGGTCTTTGACAAGTGTGCAAAATTTGAATAAAATCTGACCGTTTAAAGTGGGTCAAAATAGCGTCCAAAGGAGTCGGTTACAAACATACAAACAAACATACAAGTGAAGCTAATATAAAGCGTATAAAAAAACAATCACATGCTCTCATGTGAACTGTGATGTTATTTTGTTCAAGAAATACAATTAAAATTATTATTTAAAAAACAGTATGTATGATCATCATCTCTTTCAAGAAACAAATAAAATGCTTACACTATTACATGGTTCATGTTGATCAATCCCTTAAATAAATGTATAGGTGTAGTTGGGTGTAGTACAAAAACTCAGTTTATCCACAGATAGACAGATTAGCAAACTTTAAGGTACTTTAATATCATTGTTGTCAAATTTCAACGTCATTATAAGTGCGATTGCGTTTGGTCCGAATTGATAGTAGAAGCAGCAGCCATAGCGAGCAAATTGAAACAGACCATTAGTGAGCGCTCTGAGTTTCATAGGTAATGTTAGTGTGAACCGGACTGCATCCTGTGTAATGTGTGGAATAGTTTTAGATAATATCTAAAACTATTACACACATTACGGCGACGTGTGAATACCTCGTATATGCCGAGAACAACATTTTACAGGAGGAAGAAAAAACGTGTCCTGAAAAATGTTGTATGTGGCTTACCAGTGTTATTTTTTGTTTTATAATGTATTAATCATTAGCTACCGAGGCGTGTAGTCAATTTTTTAATAATAACATTGTAAGGGTGTCAAATGCGACTTACGAGGATTTCCTGGGTAAAAGCAAGGTATATTTCGGTAAATACGAAGTTTTCATCAGAAAAAGAGGTCCATCACTTTTAATCAACTTCTTTATTTTAATGTTTTTTTCAAGAAACATCATATTAAACATAGAAAAAATAAACAAAGACATAATCTCGTGAAAAAAACATGTTACAAACATATTTTTTATATCTTTTTATTGGGTACTTTGAAAAGTACTTATCATTGCTATATTTTTCTATTTTTCTTAAAACATTTGTCTATTATAAACTAAATAAATACAAAATATCCTATATATATGGAAAAATAAGAAGAAAAAGTCTGTTGGAGGGACTAATAAAAATTAACAAAAGTAAAAAAGTTCTTCTTACATTTAAATAAAAGCATTCAAAGAAAACTTTAGAGAACACTACTTAGTTATAATTATGTCTTAACTCTGCAGATCTTTAGTAAGTTCTTTTAAGTATAATAATTGTGAATACAAAACATAAAGAAAATAAGGGAAAAACACTCTGGGAGAGACTGGTATAAAAAAATAATAAATCAAAAGTTCAATATAAATAGCATTATTCAAAGAACAGCTTTTGAGAATGCTACTAAGTTATCATTATTTCTTATCACCACAAATTCAATCAGTTCTTTTAAATAAATATTGTTAAGTAAAATGACTTAATCAATGCCAAATCAACACAAATTGTGAATAACAATTTTATAAATGGTAAACACCAAAAATACTAGCTTGAAGTTATTCAACAAGAAATGTCTTCTGCTTGAAACAATGCGCAAACTGCAAGAAGTCCCTTTAAGAAGGTTTTATCAAGAGTTTTAGACAACTTTCTGCATAAAAATGATTATAAATAAATTATCGTGTACTGATTCAGATCTAATGTTAGTTTAGTAAATCATCAACAGCTTGAATGGTAATCTTACGATTGACTGAAAGTCAGTTAACTAGGGATTCAGTTCCGAGAAGTTACTTAATTTATAACACTTTATAATTATAATGTCAATATAACTAATGACTCAATCATTTTAATTGAGAGATGTGAGATCAAAATCAGTCTTAAAATCAAAATAACATCACCAAATCTAATTTGCGCGATTAATTTATTTTCTGCAGGTACAGTTTTCATTCCTTCTATTATCAGAACATAGATGTGGAAGATCATCGTAGAAAGAATGAATGTCGTGTGGCAAAACCTCTTTCAACTCTTGTAAGTGAATATATTTACTACGCTGTATAGGTATCCTTGGCTCATGCAACGATGGCATGGAGTCATTTGGTCCAGGTTTTTTTTATTCTTCTGGGCAACTCTGCGAATTCATTATGGAACTGTGTCTTGACATAAATGTTTGCATCACTTCTGTATTGAATGCATCGTAAGTCAAATACAGTTGCTTCTCCTGCTTTCTTACCAGGTCGAATCGAGTTTAGGTAAGGCATAGAGTCACAAGGTAAGGAAAGGTGTAAGGTAAGGAATATATTTCCCGATTTCTGAGCTGTCGTTCGATGGTGGAGTGCATAGAGTCACACTCCATTTAGGTGTGACCCTTTTCAAGATACTTTTGAGTGGTCGTAATATTCTTTTGCACCGCAACCTGCAATAAAGAGTTGGCTAAAATTGCGTTTCTGTTGTGTGATTTGTACAACCATCACTCCACAGTATGACATGTTTAACATTTGGTCCAACATAGTTGTTAATGAAATAATTTAAAATACTGGAAAACTCATCAGCAGAGACGCCTCCTTCGCTCTCGTTCCAAATGAAACAATGTGCATCACGTGTCTGAATATCAAATATAGTAAAGTTGTGCACTTTGAGTTTGTCTTATAATATAAAGCGGATGCTTTGAGTGCCGGTGAAAGAAGTACCGCCTGTAAATCAAACGTAACGTAACGTAAACGTACGTACGTTGGTTTTTTCTCCTCTAACTGCATCTTTTTTATTTCTGTGTTGCATGTACAATTCTTCCGTAACATTTCCGACATTATAAGCGCAACATAGATCGCATTGATGTTTTTTAGGACTGAACAGGCTTAAATTCATGGCTTCAAATTCATCATGAAATATATTCATACAAACTGTAAAGTCTTGTTTTCCTGTTTCTGTAAGTTGTCGAATATATTCTCGATATAAGTTACGCTTACTTTGCCAAATCGGCTCCAAATATAGTTTACTAGTCGATTTTCTGCAGTAATGCGAATCTAATTTTGGCAATTTATTTAAAAAGTCTCTGCAATATTCTCTTCCAAATTCTTCTAGAGCTGCCACATTATCATTTCTCCTAGTTTTTGGGATTGTCGTCAATGATTCTCCTTCGTCTTCATTTTTAGCCTACGTTCTTCTTCCTACGTTCAGTGTATTCAAATACATTAAAAGCGTATTTAAACGTATTTCCTCTTCGATAGTTTCCGCTGCATTTTCGTGTGGCAACATTTCGCTTCTCCACAGTTTGTTGTATCCATATTTTTTTTCCTTCCCATGGTTGCTTCCAATAATTACCGAATATTTTTTTCTCATCTCTTCCGTCAATTTGTGACATTCAAAAAACTTACAAGTGTCGATATGTTCGCATCCTGATTTTACGCTACGCCCTTGCCTTTCAACGTCAAATACCACTTTCCCACCTTTTGTTTCCTCCTACCACTATACGCTTCTCTTCTCATCCTTTTGATTTTATTAGCTTCAGCAATCCAATTTTCTTTGACAGCTTTACCTCTTTTAGCACGTTTTCGACTTTGAACCGGCTGATGGGCTTCTAAAGCAATTGATTCGCATGACGTGTGTGACGTGTTCTGAACATCATCATCTGGTTGGTAATCAGAGTCGTCATCATCGGGCGAAAAGTCACCATCCCAGGGGTCAATGGTATTGTGGGCATTTGATAGAATTGAAGGAGATGAGGTTTTTGGCGACTTACTGCAATTTTCGCTTTTGTCACTAGTAGCATAGTTTTTTGTCGATAACATTGAGAGGGCTGCAAGAGAGAGACATACAAGCGAAGGTACAGCTTCATTTTGGGTAGTGTTTCTTAAGTTTGAGATAGAGACTGATGTCAGTTGTTTTAAGTCAGTGTCCCCGGCTGCAGTGATGGTAGATCTAGTCAGCTTAGAAGTCGAGGCTACAATGGTGGTCAGTATTGGAGAGGTATTCTCAGCTGCTGTGAAAGTACGTTTCATCACCTTGGAAGTTGAAACTACAGGGTTTGTAAGCGTTGGGTCAGTTTTCTGAACTACAGTAGAGGTAGGTCTTATAACCCTTGAATTGTAGGCTCCAGGGGACGTCAGTTTAGAATTAGGGTCCTGTATTGGATCGGCAACCTCTGCTGCGGTGAGGGTACGTTTCGTCAGGATCAAAGTCGAGGCTACAGCCGCTACAGGGGACGTCAGTGTTGGGTCAATGTCCTCAGGGGCGGTAAAAGTAGGTCCCATAAGGCTGTAATTGGAGGCTGCAGATGTTGTTAGTGTTGGGTTGGTATCTTCAGTTGTTTTGCAGGTAGAACTTATGAGTTTTGGAGCTAAAACCGTAGAGGTAGTTTGAATATGTTTTTTTATATTATGTAAGCATTGGCGCTCTTCTGAGACTCTCCGGGTACAACGCGTCGACGATTTCGCCTTTGAATACTTCTGTTTTGCAGGACTAGGATTATTCACCGCAGTTTTTCGAGAACCGCGCCTTGGTTTGGGGTCCATTTCAGGAGAATATCTTGATTTATCAAGATTGTGTACATTATCATCAACTTCACAATTTACGTTTAGTACTGGATCTTTTAAAAGAGGTGGTACAAGCATTTTATCTACAGCTGACTCCACAGTAATCGGTAAATCACAAGGATAATGCAATATGTCTAAATATATCCCTCAGCAGCGGTGATCCTTGTCCTAGATCTTGTCGAATCAAAGTGTTTAGTGAAGGCTGCTTGCGAGCGTCTTTTAAATAAGTAACCTCATCACCAAAATAATATTGATCTTCCTTCTCCGAATCCTCCATTCTGAAAGTAAAATGATGGGTCCATCATTCAAATTATATAATGTGGTGTTTTTTTTAAACAACTAAGTGACAAAACGAGCACGTTGTAGGTATGCCTGATGGTAAGCGCCACGCCTGCCCATAACAGTAATTGCAGTGTCACCCAGAACTTTGTTTTACAAAATCATGCGGGGCAGTAATTTCTAGTAAAATCGCTGGATAGAGTGCCTTTGAAACTACAACACATTAAAGTTTGCACACTACTGCTTGGTAGTAGAATATCATGCAAAGGTGTTGTATTTTCTCAGCCGGATTCTTCAGAAAAGGCCTACTAAGTACTTCAGTCAAATATCCCATAAACTATGAGGAATACACATAACTACGAGTAATTCTCATAACTATAATATTTTAAGTACCTAAGAAATGCTCATAAGTGCACTTAGGGTACAATATTAATTTATAAATATGAATGAACGCCTTGTAGATAAATTGTCAAGATTTGCTTCCTATTATTATTAAGATAAGAAACCCAGCTTAGTATGAGTTTAAAAACGAACGAAACGAGGTTTAAAATGTAAACGAAAACCTCTTAAATGTATGAACATGGTTTGTTTTCTATTAAACATTAGGTATGAAAACCATGTCTGGAGAAATACGGGGTTTCCCGTATGTAAAACATAAATGCAAACCTCGTAAATGTATAAGCAAGGTTTGTCTTCTACTGAATTTTAGGTATGAAAACCATGTCTTGATAGATACGAGGTTTTCCTTTGAAAAGCTTACAGGAGTAAATCTTGTTATTGTATTCACGAGGTTTTACTCAATTAATGAAATACTCCGTAAGATACTTACATAGTCTACATATTTAATATAGCACTCATACGAGGATCATCATCAAAACATTGTTAATAAGTCGTAGATTGCATTGTAAACCATTCAATATCACCAATAATTAACAAAATACTCTTACCTTACTTAAAAAATGGTCCAATCACACACACAAAGTCACTCTGAACACAATTACAACAGTTTTTCAATTTAAAAAGCTGCAGCAACGCATACGCTGACCGCTCTTGCCGAGTTTCTCGTTGTAAACTGGGCGTCCAAAGTTTTGCCAAGGTTTTCATCAAGATGGCGTGTAAGTGTTCGAATGAAACCGGAGTAAATTTAAAACGTGCTTTACGAGATTTTCTTCCCTAAGATAAAGTAAAGATAAAGATAAAGTAAGTTTTTTTCCAATTTTGCGATTCGCGAGGTTTTCACACGTCGCCGACGATATAAGAATATATAACACAATTTCTTTGACATTTTATTGTATTATTTTGTTACAGATTTCAAGAAAATAATTAAAATCCTGCTTTGACAGATATTAACATGGGTGGCCCTACATCAGTGGACACTGCATTTAATGTTTTTAAAGTTTATATATTTTAATTATAAGCCCACATGGAGAGGAATTCGATAACTCTGCAACAACTCATCATCAAATCTGATCATCAACTCACTTGCCAAGCGTGGTGATTACTTAAGGCACAACCACTTACCACTTACTTACCAAACATTAGAATTACTGTCATTTTATGAGGCATATACCTATATTTAGTTTTATTCAAAATTAATATTGACCATATTGCTTTGTGCTTCATGTGGGGACAGCTACAAATTCAAAAATCTACTAAAATACACTCCACTCTCAATCTACATAAATATGTGCCTACTCTCGAAAATCATTTTCACATAGTAGTTTGTTTAAGGTTATAGCGATTCAAATAGAAATGTTGGTGAAAATGTGACCATGCCGGCGTGTGAAATACAAGAACAAGAGTTTGTTGCTAAGGTGATTCATTTGTTGGACTACAGACTTTCTAACTATCTAGGTCCTTAATATATTTACATATCATTTATGTCCAAACTATTGGATATTATCAAGTTACATAGCATCTTATCATCTACTTATAAAACTTTTATCGAACACAGTACTAAAGTCTTTTTTCTAACTAAAAATACTTAATATCTAGATATTTAGAATATACTCGTTGTTAGGCCATCCCGCATATAACCATAGTCGGGTTTTAATCTTTGAACTTATTTCTTGTACCCTTCTGTTTTAGTATTGATATTATTATTTTTTTCCTTTCAGGATTGGGGTGATTATACACCTCAGTTGCTTAAGATTCCATTGTCTGCCCAGTTGAAAACAGCTAAAAACAAATCCGGCATCTCAAGGAGAAGACCTCTCCACACACCAATAACAAATAGTTTAGAATTGCTTCACAAGCAAAAAATTGAAGCAATAAATTTACAGAAAGTTCTAGCTACAGAAAAGGCAGAAGGGAAAAAAACAATATCACAATTAGATATAGAAATAAAAAAATAAATACTTAAACAAGAAATTTTAAAAACAAAGCTGTTGTTGTTCGAACTAAGAAAGAAAAAAAGGAATGTAAAGAAAATCTAGAGTATTAACACATATTTTTTTCTTAGTTCTTCCTGTTTTTTATTTTTATTTTAAGTAGAAAATAATAAACAGGTGTTATTATATGATATCGTTTTTATTTATTTTAAATTCACAAAAATAATAAACGGGCGCTATTATATGATATGGTTTTGAATTCACAATAAGTTTTGGAAATAATTGAATATTAGCGCATCTCGTGCCCTATATTCTCGAGTAGGTTGTGATGCTGCATCCACAACAGAGGGTATCTGCCCGTCAGCTAAAAGTTCAGTCCAGGGGCTGGAATTGCAAGTTCAGGATCATCTGGAGGAACTTGTTCTCCTCGATGTCTCAAAATGTTATGAATTACAGCAGTGGCTATAATAACATTAAGAACCCTTTCCAATTTAATACGCATTCCAAATTCTAAAACAGGAAAACACCTCTTCCATACACCATAGCTTCTTTCGACAGGATTTCTTGTCCTGATTTGGGATTCATTGTAAAGTTGTTCAACTGGTAGTCTAGGATGCTCTAATGGAGGCATTGTGTATGATGTAGATGCATAACCTCCATCTACCAATAATAGAGCCTCACCATACTTACCAGATTCAAATTGTGCTTTTCTGTATTATTAAATATGGTACTATCGTGAGCTGATCCTGGCCATCGAGCTACTATATCTATAATTTCTAGGTTTGCATTGCATATGGTCTGCACGTTTACAGAGAAGTATCCCTTTCTGTTCCTAAATAGTTCGGCTTGCTCACCACCTACTTGTAATTGCAATGTAACAGAGGCAATACGAATATATGTACAGTCCATCGCACCAATAACTCTTGGAAAGCGAGCTATACGATAAAATTCATCTTGTCCTTTCCTTATTTCGCTAGTTGTTTCAGGAAATTTAATGTATTCCTTATGCAGTGCAGCTATTGCAGCGGTTACTTTGTGTATTATTTTATTTGCAGTGGGAGTGCTCATACCAGAGTAGTCACCAACACTCATCTGTGTAGAATTGGTTGCATAGAATCTCAATGTAGCTAACAGCTGATTTATAGGCGATATGGAGAAAATCCTTTAAGGTAATAAAAAAGTTGTTCACTGATTGGTAGTAAGATTTTAAGGTTAGGTTGAGTAGTAGTAGTAAGTAGGTACCTACCGGTCTGATGTGTATTCCAATCTATGTTCAAGTTTAGCTAACAAATACAGAGTGGCTTCCTTGGCTAAACGAAACCTTACAGCAAAGTCGTGGTCATCATACTCATCAAAGTAATTGGCTCTTTCCTTGATCCACCTTGGACGTCTTGGCACATATTCATCATCACTATTGGATTCTTCGATCATATTTCTCAAACGTTCCATCGTGGCGCGGTGTTGATAAATATTCATAAAAACATTTACTATTTACAAATAGAACCGATAATTTCACAAGTAACAGCTGTAAAAGCAGAGGTGTCACTGACATGACAGCTATTATTCTCAGTTTAACCGTTTACTCCGCCAAAATCGGCCGTGTAAATATTTACTCGCGTATAGCTTATTCTTATTCTACCTTATTCTTAGGTTAGTAGTTGGTAAAATGCAAAATCAGCTTACTCTTTGAATAAGCACTAGTTACTCTGGAGTAAAAACTTACTCCAGTTTGGTCAAATCCACCCTTAGAGACAATGCCACATGGTTAATTTCGATATCCACCAATGGGGGACAGAGCAACTCATTTCTTCCCGATGTCCACCACTGGGAGACAACGCTACTAAATTATTTCGTTGTTTACTGCATTTTGAGGAGCTATTCTGCTCATCACGCCGAAGGTCCTCATCAGATCTTCACCAACTTTTTATGAGACTAACTTTAAGTTACTGCCTTTCTAATAGAAAAAGAACCATCGCAATCGGATTTAAAATGGCGGAGCTTTTTTGGGAAGTACCAAAAAAAAACTAAAAATTCGTTTAACCTGTATACCGAGTTTCGTCTAGATCGGTTGAGAAATGCGACCTGAAGAGGAGAACAGCCAGAAATCCGGACAGACATCCAGACATAAAAAATATTTTTTGCCGATGCTGAAACAGAGACGCTTCGCGCTCGCTCGGTCAATAAGTTATTAACCTAGTTATTAACATTAATAAACATTTCCTGTTTGTGTTCAATCTACGGGTTTATCTTCACTCTGTCGACACCTCTTCTCTCTACTGGAACCCGCACCTACCCCTAACAAGAGGTAGGTGCGAGAGTCCTAACAAGATTGACTATGCATGTGGGATGGGTTGCCCAACTGTTTCATTAGTTAGTTAGTAGTTAGCAGTTATATATTATAAAGGATTTTTATCAATTGCGCGACTTCTATTCATCGGATTTAGATACCAAGTACCTACCCCAGATTTTAAGTCAAAACCCAAGCTATCCAACTCTCATCGCAATCGGTCCAGTAGTTTTTACGTGATGCGCGATTAAACATACAGACAAACAAACAAACAGAAAGACACGATCAATAGTTTATATTGAGTACCCTAGACCATTTTTTAAAAGCTTTTATTTAGCTTGCAATGTTTGTATGTATGTATTTTTGTATGTTTATTTAGGTCAAATCTTGCAAGCTGAATTAGAACCACTTCCTCTTATCTTACGTAGTTGAATTTTTGCATGTTGGTTCAGTTTTGATAATAATGCATTTTTATGGTAAGCATAACCTGCAGTGCGAGCATGGATCTTATCGATCGATAAATTTACCGATATTTTTTTATCAAGTTTGACGTTAATATTCGATAATACGAACTCAGTAGCACGGAACGTACTTTATCGACAACGACATAAATTCGAAAAAACATATTGAATATATCGATTTATATCGACAAAAGGAAGCATGAATCTTATTTTTGACAATTGTTGTCGATATAATGTCGTTAATTTTACCGAATTTATTGAATTTTATCGGCTTTCCAAAGTTACATGACAATATTTTTTTTTTTTTTGTAAATTCCTTTTCGGATTATAAGCTAAAAGGTGGAGGTGTAAGTACATCATGAGGCGAGTTTCAGGGATGCCAATGATCCTTTCGATCTGGAAAAAAAGCATTTTAAGGTTATTTTTAGAATTCATAAGGAAATTGCCCTCGCCCTCATTCAAGATGTTGAGGGCTTTTGAGAAGGAGTCGATCTAATAAACTGCCTGTGCATGTTGTAGTATCTACTTTACATAATAATACCAAAATACTTAGTTACGTTTTTCCTATTTCCAAAAATTATCTTTTGTTGTGATTGTGTCTAATGCTCTAATTATTATGGTACCTAGTAGGTACTCAGTCTAAAAAACTACATGTATAATAATTGTTGTAGGTTCTAACTAAGGTTGATTAGTCTATATGATCAGTGGTATAGGTAGTCTGAGTTGCTATTTTGTAGAATAGTCAGGTAGAATTACTTTGCCAGTACCTTGCCGCGTGGCACGCTCAGTATGCGCACAATGAGGTGTGTTGGCGATATATCGCCACCCGATGTTCGTCGACTGGATAACTCGAAATAATAAAAGTCTGCTAAATTGTGACAAAAAATATTTTTTTGTCGATTAGTCGTCTATCTGATATATGGTATAGTCAACGAGATGCCATTTTTTAAGTCGATAAACTTACGACGTGTTATCGAATCAATAAAATTTACCGAGAGGCTTGATTTATGTTACCACATTTTGATAAAATCTATAAAAAATAACTGTTTACCGATCGATAAATTTATCGATCTTTATCGATCGATAAGATCCATGCTCGCAGGGCTGAATCGACATCCAGGAACATCTCCAGATAAAGAAACTCTTCAACGGTCAACCGCACAGTCACGAAATTTTGCGTACACATTTTATTATGATAGCTGGTTTGAAGTTTCACCATGGCTGCAGCACTCCAGGTTGGCTCCTGATTTAGGATCTCCTCAACAATTAATAGCATAGACACGAAATGTTGTATACGCATTTAATTGTGATAGCCTGTTCTAATTTGCATGATGACATGATAGATAGATAGATATAAATTATCGAATTCGAATGAAATTCCTGGCTCAAATTCTCAATTATTTTTCAAAACTGCCTAAGTGTACGCATTAAGGCCTGAGAGCATAGTAAACTTGTGATCACTCTTATCAACATTTAACTATGAATAACCCACCGATTGATACAACTCTCCTTGAATAAACAGTGAGGCGAGCGTCAGAACCGCTAAATTGACGAGGGTTGTGCCGATCCGATAGTGTGCTCGTATCGCTCGACTTGTGTACAAAACGGTTCCTTCCACAATCCAAATAGGAGATATTTACTGCCTTCTAGTTTATTCCGATGTCGGAGTAATCGCCAGAAAACGGATGGGAAATGAGTAACATTTTTAATCGACTATTACAATCTCACTCGCAGGATGAGATGGGGTGGACTGGACCTATTGTTAAGGCAAATAATGTATGTGTTACTTGCGCGAGGTTTAATTATGCTACATGACAGTGGCCCAGTTTACAGTGAAAAGTTCGCACACAATAATAAGTTAATATAACGCCGCAGGAACTTCCCTGTTTCTCATTGGATCTCCTAATTATCTGCCTTATAATAAAATAACCTTTCCGAGATCGGACCTCCGCTACGCTCAAATGTTTCTTTAAAGTTGCTTGTGTGCGGATTTCTATCGCTCCGTGCTTCTGAGGGCATGTTAATCTGTCAGTCTCGACTGTTCTTGATTGATAGCAGTCGTTAAGACAAGTCGAGGCCCTCGGTCAGCCTGACATACCGTGACACCACAGATTAGATCTACCTTACACGACGAGCAAGCATTAAACGACTAAAAGAAATACAAAGAGAGGGAAATACAATGCATTATACTAAATGCAACTCAATGGGGAAATAGTTGAAAGATTATTTTAATCATTACACATCATAATCAATCATTAGAACAGCCTTATTTTTTTCCATTTGACGAATCAAAGTCAATATTGCTCCTCTTAGTAATCCAGAAAGTTTACCTCATATTTTTGTAACACTATCTATCTATCTATCTATCTATCTATACGTATAATAAAGCAATAGGAACAGAATAGTCTGTAGAAAGAAGATACTTTAAAAAGTGGTCTAGGGTACTTGAAATAAGATACTGATAAGTTTTTTTTAATCTTGTCTGTTTGTTTGTTTATTTGTTTGTCTGTATGTTTGTTCGCGCATCATGTAAAAACTATTGGACCGATTTTGACTTAAAAACTGGGATACTTGGTATCTCAATCCGATGAGTAAAAGCCGAGCAATCGATAAAAAACTAATTTGACGGCTGAACGAATTTTGAAGAAATGTATATCGGTACTTTTGGTCCTGGAATGACACGTAAGGGCTACTTTTAAATGAAATGATCACGCAGGCGAAACCGCGGACACAGCTAGTTTGAAATGAAGAGATATATGAACGAGTTACAAATCCTATGCAGACTTCAAATTTGTTTTCAAATTCAATAAACCTCCGCACATCCAATCTAACTTATAATAAACGTAAAAACTTTTGTCGATCGGGAACCTGATACGGACTTTGTAAGCTCTATACGAAACAAACAAAACGGTGTTATATATCAGGGTATCCGACGGTTTTTGTATGAAATCGAAGCAGAGTTTTAATTGTGTGGAAGTTGTATGACGAAGTGCAAGAATTATTTACACGAGGTGTCACTTAATATAATTAATGAAAATAATTTGAAACAAACTGTACAGTATAACAAATAACTCTATATCGTTTTTTTTATTTCTTTCATGTTAGCATTACTTATGTCTTCGATTTTGTGCTTTTTCGCCGACCGTAACGAGGTCTCTGAATCTATTTGGAGCTTTATATTTATCTTCTTCTTACCTGATGGTATGTTACTACATTCTCTGATTTAATTACTTTTAAAAATATGGAACCCAGCGTAATACTATTAATTATTCTGTGAATAAAGTAATTAACTTTACCCTTGCATATCCTGCTAGAATATCTCGCACTTCACTCGTATTATCATAATATGACAAATCTTTTAGCTCAGTAGCTTTTATCTTCTATGTTTTCTTAGTTGATTGCACTGGGGTAACACTTAGATAAGGGCCCCTTAGATAACTGGGAATCCTTAATAAACGGCTCGTTTCCTGACTCGTTCCACTTAATCAAACTCCGTGCCAGCGCTTTGCGGCTAATAGAATCGGAAAACCATCAGCGGATGCGCCTCTCCCAGATTAAAGGTTGTTCTAACCGAGTTATTGCCGATTCATGCTAAAGGGAGAGGCCAGACTTGTGCTTTTTCTGTGGACGGTTTTCTTTTTTGACGATTGGGGGAGAGAGATATTAAGAAAACAACATCGGGATATCAGTTACAGTGCGACAGACATACTTGTGAAGTGGCAAAAAAAAGGAACTACACACTTCAGTTCACAGATAAGTTGGTCGCACCGTAAAAGGACAATAACAACAGCGTCCGAATGTTGGAAGGGATAAAGAGGTAATAATCAGACGAATAAAAAGAAAACAGATTAATTATATACTTACGTACTTACAATCAAAGTTCCAACTTCTAACTAAGATTCCATATGGTCTATTATATTATAACGAATAGTTTACCCTCACCAGCATTTTCTAGACTAATTTATACAATTAATGTACTGAATTATTTTGTTAAGTAAGTATTATACATATATATATATATATATCTCAAACCAGTATATCAAATAATAATGTAATAAATTACAGTATATCTGTAATATATCGAAGCTGTTGATCACTATAGGTCAGACGATCCAACTGGGTAGATCCAACTTTGACAAAGAGGTCAACCGACGAATCCAACTCGGATGGGCAGCGTTCGGGAAATCACGCCATATCTTCTCGTTGCAGATACCGCAGAGCCTCAAGACGAAAGTTTATAATTAGTGCGTGTTGCCAATGATGACATATGGCACTGAGACGTGATCGCTAACTATTGGTCTCATACACAAGCTCAAAGTTGCGCAGCGTGCAATGTAGAGAGCTATGCTCAATGTTTCACTACGTGATAGAATCAGAAATGAGGAAATTCGTAGAATAACAAAGGTTACCGATATAGCTCTCAGAGTTTGCAAGTTGAAGTGGCAATGGGCAGGTCATATATAACCGACAACCGCTGAGGAATAAAGGTTCTCGAATGGTGACCACGAACAAGCAAGCGAAGTGTGGGGAGACCCCCCACACGATGGACCGACGACATTGTAGCCATCGCAGGAAGTCGGTGGATGGAGGTGGCACAAGATCGCTCATTATGGCGCTCTTTGGGGGAGGCCTATGTTCAGCAGTGGACTTCTAAAGGCTGACAGGATCATGATTAAGTATTATTTTCAAAGAAAATATATACACTACGGTTGAAAGGATAATATATGACACTTATTAAATAGGTAAGAAGTACAATGGTGAACGTCAGTCGATGCACAATTAATAAGATAGAATTGAAGGACGGATTAGAAACAACACAGCAAACTCAATTTTTTTATTTTGTCCTATTTTGCTAAGGCATGGTAGCCCTAGCCGAAAGGGGAAACCAATAAAACTTTAATTCATTGAATGTTGTTAGAGGATCCGGTAAGCTGACTCGATCAAACAAATTGCTGAAATATGTCTGCGATATAACCGTGGAGAAATTAATTAGTCAAGGTCTGTTAATGACAAAACCGATTTCTAATTTTGGTGGACGGATTTAATTTAAGAGGAGTTGGAGGGTATATTTGGTCGTTGGGTGCCGTTGGTATCACTGTGGCTTTGAACGTGTCTGTATATTAATTGGGATTATACTGGAAAGACTTAATACATATATTTATTTGTATAATATTAACTGGTTCATAGAGCTACGGTCATTTTCATAAGTATTCCCGAAAGTGAACCTGGATAGATTTAAAAACCTCTTTACACATAATTTTAAGCGACATCATATGAACCATTTTCTAAACAACCTACTGGCTGATTTGCCAGATAATAATTAAATTTTGAACCATTGACACGAAGAAGACCACAATGTTGAGATTCCAATCACTGACCTCAAGCACATCACGTTCCCAGGTATGACATCTCCAAGAATACTGAATATTCATGTAATTGCATCCATCCGTCTCTATTTGCGTTCAAGCAATACCGTCCCGAGTTGGACGTATTACCGGTATACTATTATTTATTCTGTGGTATTACCAACATATTACCAACTGTCACCAGCACTAGGTACCCATAACTCAGGGCTTTGTACACCGGATCACGAATGTGGGCATATTGTTGATATAAATTCACTTATTGGTAAGGTCGCCACCACAAAAAGGCCTGCATAAAGTTCACCGTTCGCCTCTGGAGACATATATCAACCTGTCGCGGAGGTGAATTTACGTAAGTATCAGTTATGTTATGTTGTGACACACAGAGTTATTTGTTGGGTACTCTAGCTCTGAAAGGATTTCAGGTGGTGCGTCCTCACTTACAATACTTTTGACACCAAAACATAGCGTAATAAAATGTCGATATTTTATTTTTCTTGGAATGTGTATTATCGTTTTATTGAAATTGTTGGCTAAAAATTAGAACTTGCATTTCGAATTGTTTTATTTTTACCAGACTACGGCGAAGCCAAGGAAGGGTTTAACAGTCTCTGTATGTATGTGGATGTTCCACCATAGCGTCGCTCGTATTGGTCCTTTTTTAACAAGATAGATAGATAGATAGATAGATAGATAATACTTTATTGTACACCAGTTTTCAAAAATTTACGACAATTAGAAAAAATCTTACAAGCAAGCAAGCAAGGTCTCAATCAAAATTTACGACAATTAGAAACAATCTTACAAGCAAGCAAGCAAGCAAGCAAAACAATCTTACAAGCAAGCAAGCAAGGTCTCAATCAAAATTTACGACAATTAGAAACAATCTTACAAGCAAGCAAGCAAGCAAAACAATCTTACAAGCAAGCAAGCAAGGTCTCAATCAAGTCAAATAGGCTATTTTTACTATGTCATAGGGGTTTTAGTTTTTGAATTAATGTCTTGTTTATTTTACCCAACTGTTTTTTCAGAACGGACCAATGTTAAGGTTTTACTATTTATACATATAATAAAGCAGTAAGTAACAAAAAGTTTGTACAGCGAAGATAATTAAAATTAAAAAGTGAAGAAGACAAAAATAAGCTACTAAACAATAAGATAACAATTTAAAAAATTAAGTTTGCCTGTTTGTCTGTGTGTATGTTCGCGCATCACGTAAGTACTACTGGACCGATTTAAATATGGTTTTCACTGTTGCAGAGCTTAATTTTTACATAAAACCTACTTGTATCTCAATCCGACGAGTAGAATAGAACACAAGCAATGAATGAAAAAAAAAAGATGGAAGAAACCAATTTTGTTGGAATTTGGTATTTTTTACTTTAATAGGTACTTTTATCCCTGCAGCTTTACCCGCGTGCAAACTAAGTCATCCCGTTCCTTCATAGGGATGGAATTTCAAAAATTATTTTTGTAGTGTATCTTTAGTTACTCATAAACAATTTCCTCCAAATTTAAAATCTTTACGTGAAATCGAAACCTGTTTGTTCTAAACTTTTTACTGCCAACATTATTAAACGACAGCTCAATATAACTATGTATTTTACCCGACTACAGCAAGACAAGGGAAGGATAATGAGTTTACCAGCTCATTACCCTTCCCTTGCTTTACTGTAGTCGGATAAAAGACAAACTAGTATGTGTGTATGTAAGATACATACATAGTTACATACATAGATTGTATGTGGTTATGTGGATGTTGCACCATAGCATGACAAACTTTGATTATTTACCTGTATATAATCAAAGATCAAAAGTGACGGTCTCGGCATAGAATAAGACCCCCCCCAATCTTGCTGAGGATGTCGTAAGAGGCGACTAAGAGAATACACACCGGAAGATAGGCAACAGCGTCCTCCGAGTACATATTTGTTACACTGCGGTCACTAATATGATAGACACACCGCAAAGACGGCCCCCAGTCCCCGGCGGCTCCGTTATTCCTGGCACCTTTATCAGCCATGATAACGGCGGAGCAGGGGTTGCTAAGAATCCTCGGCAGAGACCCAGCTACCAACCCCCACGATCTCTGTACCTGGAAACATACAACGCACGCACCTTGAGGACCGATGAGAAGTTGATAGAGCTGGAAGAAGTTGTAAGTAAGTTGCGCTGGGATATTATAGGGTTATCAGAAGTCCGAAGAGAGGGCGAGGATACGATGACCCTGAATTCCAGCAACTTACTTTATTACCGGGAGGGCGACCAGCAGTCCCAACACGGTATCGGGTTTCTCGTCCACAAGTCCCTTGTCAACAACGTTCTGAAGATCGAAAGCATTTCGAGCAGGGTGGCATACCTTATACTCAAAATTACCGAATGGTATTCGTTGAAGGTCATACAGGTATACGCCGCACAATCGAAACGCCCGGACGATGAAGTGGAGGCTATGTATGACGACATTTCTAATGCCATACATACCCCGGAAACACACTTCACAGTGGTGATGGGGGACTTCAACGCATGGCTGGGAATGGAAATGAATGCATGAAGAATGCCGATGAACTGAGAGTGG
This sequence comes from Alsophila aescularia, assembly GCA_946251855.1. Classification (NCBI taxonomy): domain Eukaryota; kingdom Metazoa; phylum Arthropoda; class Insecta; order Lepidoptera; family Geometridae; genus Alsophila; species Alsophila aescularia. Next base: position 42,922,497 of record OX276383.1, read on the forward strand.
GGCAGTTTGGATTTGGAAAGCGGTACCACAGTCGCGCGCGGGTGCTGGTTATCGTAGGACGCGTCGATCTTATTGTTCAAGTGATCCCGAACCGGTTCGAGCGGTTCGCTCGCGCGGCCGTGCGTGCGCCTTGTTTACCAACAAGCAGATCGTCTGCTACCTAACAATGAGTAGCAACGAGAACTTCGATTTTGAAGCTGCGATTGATGCGAATAATACTATACGTAGTGAAAGTGAGATGACAAGGAGTACGGAGAATATTAATCAGCTGAGTAAAAATATGGAATCAGGAAGGGCGGTAAAAAGAGATCGAGAGATAAATTCTGAAGAGATATGGACTACTGTGGCGAGGAAGCCAAAACGATTTGGACGATCAGGTAAAGATAATGATTTGACCAGAATTCCTGAGGATAAAATTGAAGTGAGCGTGACATGTTCAGAAAAGTTGCCAAAACAGTTTAGTTTGGCAAAAATGCTAAAATCTGAAAGTATACAAAATGTCACACGAGTTAAATACATCAATGCATTTAAGGTCTTGATCCAATTTAATAATGAGGAAAGTGCTGAATCATTAATGTGTTCCAAAATCTTTAACGAGAATAGTTACAAGTGTCAGAAAACTCTAGAAATAAGTCAGTCTTATGGTGTTATAAAAGATGTTGATCTAGATTTAAGTGAAGATGAAATATTACAAGGTTTGGCCAGCGAAACATTGATTTTGGCGGTAAAAAGGTTGAAACGTAAGAACACTTATGATGGACATTGGGAGTTGAGCGAATCTGTAAGAATATGCTTCAAAGGGTCATCTTTACCTAGCCATGTATATGTACACGGCACTAGAGTGAATGTTAACATTTACACCTACCCTGTAACTCAGTGCTCTCGTCGTTGGAGATTCGGACACACGATTAAAATGTGCCCTTCTAATAAAATCATTTGCCCTAAATGTTCTCTTAATCACCCTAACTGCGAGACGACAGAGTTTCAATGCAACAACTGTTCGGGGAGACATATGGCAATGGCTAAAATCTGCCCGGTATTTGTTAAGGAGAAAAAAATAAGAGAATTGATGGCAGAATTTAATTGTTCCTACAAAAGAGCCCTTACCTTATATGTTCCACTGTCGCCTCAATCATTGGATCTCTCTGAAGACCCACCGTTGCCTGCCCTTCGTGAACCTTCACAAGGCCTTTTACAGAACCTTATTATGCCAGAGATGGATGTGGACCCCTCATATGCTGCCGTTCTGAAGGACACGCCTCAAAAATCAAATAAAAGAACAAAAGAGACACGGAAAAATAGAAGAAGGAGTTCCAAAGAAGAAGAAATATTTCAATGTTTTTCAGAAGCAAGTGAAGACGATAGTAGACCTGCAGGACAACAAAATCAAGGAAAAAGGGCAGAATATAAAGAACATATGTCCTGGCACTTATTATTTACAAGATTAAAATCGAAAATCTTTGAAGAGGAAAATAGTTCGTGGAAAGACAAGATTAAAAGCTGTGTGTCGATAATTTTTGAGGGGTTTTTATCATTTATATTGAAGTATATTGGAGATTGGCCTGGTTATAATTTCATAAAACAATTATGGATTACAACCACTCACACGTCTCTGTAAGTATATTACAGTGGAATGCGCAAAGCATTCGCCCTAAAAGTACGGAGTTTGAAGCCCTTTTAAACCAAGAAAAGATTCATATCTCTATAATAAGCGAGACTTGGCTGGACCCAGATAGTCACTTTCGTATAAGCGGATACAGCACCTTTAGATCTGATCGTGATGATGGCTATGGAGGGGTGGCTACCTTAACTCATAGGTCAATAAAAGCACAGCCATGCAATGTTCAACTGTCGAATACAGGGATCCAGATAGTTCAAATCAAGATACTTAACTGTGACCACTTGGAAAATGTTATTTCCTTGTACTGCCCATCATCTGTCAGAACTACGTCAAATGATTGGAATCAAATATTAAACCTTGCAAACGAAAAGACTTTAATTGCCGGAGATTTAAATGGACATCACACGAATTGGTCAACCAAGATGGATGTAAGAGGGGATCAAATTTTTGATTCATTAATAGAAAATGATTACATTTCGTTAAATGATGGCACGCATACAAGAGTCAAATTGGTGAATGGTGTAGTACAAAAAACCTCACCTGATCTATCTCTGGCGTCTATGGATATTGGTTTAAAATTCAATTGGTCAGTGTTAAATGAAAGCTTGGGCAGTGACCATTTGATGATTAAAATCAAAACAAATATAAAAGGAACAAATACAGTACAAAAGAAACGACGTAATTTCAAAAAGGCAGATTGGACGCAATATAGATCATCATTAAAGAAAGAATTTATTAACTTCTCATTGCCAGATGATCATCAGTCAGCATACAGTGGTTTTATCAGTGTTTTAAACAAAGCAGCTAATGAGTCGATTCCTTTCATAAGGACATGTGAAAAGCCACTACATCATCATAAGTTTACTCCTAGACCATATTGGAATCAAAAAATATCAAAAGCTGTTGCTGAGAGACGTAGAGCACTGGCTGAATTTAGGAAAAACCCTATTCCAAATAATTTAGAAGTATTACAACATAAAGTTAGTGTAGCACAGAGAGTGATTCGTAATGGAAGGTCCAAATCATGGCAAGATTTCTGTGACAGTATTTCCGGTGTGACAACTTCAAGTGAAATGTGGACTAAAATGAAATGGCTTAAGGGCTACAAGACACCGAGACAAAGTATAACAAGTGAGAACGCTGAATTATTATTGTGTGGTTTAGCACCTGATTATGTGACTCCGGCGGCTCCTATGTTTTTTATTGAGAATGATGATTTGTCTTCACCGATCTCCGTACAGGAACTCAAAAACTCTATTAAGCAATCGGATTCTGCACCAGGCTTCGATGACATCTCATACTCTATGATTGGAAATCTTCCCGAAGTAGCCAAAATTACATTGTGGTGTCATTGTATAATAGGTTTTTATCATCAAATTTTGTGCCAAGTCAATGGAAAGATGTTAAGATAGTTCCTATACCGGAGCCAGGTGCGGACAGTTGCGCAATTGCAAGTATTAGGCCTATTGCGTTATTATCATGATTATGCAAGATATTGCACACAATTATTACTCGGCGACTAGAATGGTATTTCGAGAAAAACTTTAATTTTTCGGATGAAACAGTAGGCTTTAGGAGATCACGATCTTGTATGGACAATTTGACTAGACTGGTTTTAAGAATTCAAAGTGGCTACACAAAGGGATTTACTACTGTAGGATGTTTCATTGATATTGATAGTGCATACAACAATGTAAACCTTATATGTCTTTTAAATACGTTGCATAATCATGGGGTGGGATCTTTGATATGTGGATACCTTTGGGAGTATTTGCACTTTAGACGTCTATCAATTGAAATACCAAACAACAAATCACTCGTGCGTACTACAGGAGTGGGAATAGCTCAAGGTGACCCCTTATCCCCTTTACTATTCAATGTAGCTACTATTGATTTTTGTAAAAATCTAAAGAATGTGTACGTGTCCCAATATGCAGATGATTTCGTAATCTACGCCAGTCGAAAAAATATGTCTGAGGCATTGAACATTACTCAAGATGCTTTGTGTACTTTGAATGATAAGGCAGATAGTATTGGCTTAAGTATCTCACACAGAAAAAGAAAGGTATGTGTATTTACTAGAGGAAATCCTAGAAACTTGAATACTGCTGATGGTTTAACTTTAAACATTAATAACCGTAATATTCAGAGAGTAGAAAGTGTAAAGTACCTAGGTATGTGGCTTGACAGAAGATTAAAATGGGGTCGACATATAAATGAAACATGTGAGAAAACACTAAAGTTTCTCAATGTTTTTAAAGCTTTAGCAGGTTCGAAATGGGGTATTCACCCTAAGCATCTTAGGCGTCTTTATATTTCGATTATTCGTAGCAGACTAGATTACGGTTGCTATTTGTATGATAATAGTATCAAAAGCCATTTATACAAAATAGAAAAAGTACAAAATCAGGCCATGAGGGTGATTGGTGGATTTATAAAAACTACTCCTATCCACGTGATGGAAAGCGAGTTGTGCCTTCAACCAATGAACATTCGTAGAAGATATCAAAATTTATGCAAAAAATTAAAAATAAATAAAATAATTAAATTTATTTTATGCAAAATTTTGGCTTAGATCTAGATCCACTGAAAATAATACAACCATTAAGGTTTTAGGAGAATCGAATAATCTGTGTCAAAACCAATACTGGAGACGGAAAAAATTGCCCTTACTAGTGATGACCCATGAACAATATTTTAATCATTCTATACAATCAAATGCCATACTTCCAATGTATTCCCTCAGCACATGGATTAGTAATTTTGATGTGTCCGAAAATATAAAGGTAATTATTGACGGCGAGAATATTATTAAGAGAAACGTTAGTACAATAGGATTGCGCAAGGTCTGTCTCGAATACCTAGGTGGTAAATATAATTCATTTTATAAGGTTTATACAGATGGTTCTAAGGATGATAATGGATGTGGAGCTGCTTTTTTTGACCCGCAGTTGAATATAAATATACAGTTAAAAATTCAATTTGATATCTCCATAATGCACTGCGAACTTATCGCGATATCTGAAGCACTGTCGTACATTGCATCTTTGGACACTAATAAATGTATTGTCCTATCAGACTCCAAGAGTGCATTGTTACATTTGGCTCGGTTACCCTCGAGAATTCGAGGGCATCCGATAGCCTACAATATTTTGGATACAATCGGTAAGTTACGCGCACTAAATAAAGAGGTTGTTATCCAATGGATACCCTCTCATGTAGGTATCATAGGTAATGAGGAGGCAGACCGATCGGCGAGACAAGCGATAAGCAACGGGATTATCTATACGTGTTTACCATTGCATAGTGAGATATTGAGTGACGTTAAAGCAAGTTGTAGGCAATTGTGGCGCAAGTATTTTGATGAACGCTCATTAACAAAAGGGATATGGTATAGAACCATCCAATGCCAACCTCCTCGTTACCCGTGGTTTGACGAACATGACTGGAATAGGCGAAATATTGTAGCACTGCTGAGACTTCGCTCCGGACATATTCCGTCAAATAAATTCAAATGCTTGATGGGTCTAACCCATACACCTAACTGCCCGGAGTGTAATACTGTGGAAGATGTTCACCATGTGTTGACGGAGTGTGTTCGGAACGAGGCCCAGCGACAGGACATGAGACTTGTATTCGATAATAAAACTAATGTTGGCATATGTAACGGCATCTTGGCTTCCCCGCTATCGGATGAAGCCAAGATGTTGGTTAAACTTTATTTGAGTATTATATGAGTCCGTAACCGTACTCACTAACTGTTACCTAGACATTAAGTTACAATAAGGTGATTCTACTTACGGGGGTGACATGGTCACTGCGTGACAAAACTCCCTTCTAAATAAAGATATTAAAAAAAAAAGAAAAAAAAAGAAAGCGGTACCAAAGGGGTCAGCGATTGGCCAACTTCATGGAGAATGAGTCTCTCTTTATAATGAACTCCTTTTTCAAGAAGCGCCCCTCCAGGAAATGGACGTGGCTGCACCCCGGTGGTGATAAGCACGAGACAGATTTCATTTTAACGACCAATTCGCATATATTCAATGATGTATCTGTGATCAACAGGGTTAAAACCGGTAGTGATCACCGCATAGTAAGAGGCTCATTGAATATCAACGTAGAGCTGGAGAGGTCTCGTTTGACTCGACTCTTTGCCCAAGTCCTGCCCAAATCCAAAAGCTTTCAGTTGGACCTCCAAAATCACTTCCAAATCCTTACCGAATGCGATACGGTGGACAAATTAAACAACGGGTTGGTGGAAATTGTTCATGCGGGCGTGTCAGAGTTCTTTAAGACCGACCGCAAAAATAGAATACAGAAAGTCTCTGAGCATACACTCAAACTTATGGCAGTACGAGGCAAGATGAGACTGCAGTCTTCAGTGGATATGTCGAGTTACAGCTTGCTTAATAAACAGACAACTCGATATATACGACACGATTTGCGTTCCTATAATACTAACGCAATAGAGCGGAACAAGGGCTCCAAAGTGTTTGCAACAGATCTGTCTATTGGGCAAAGCTGAAAACCGACAGGGGCAGCATAGTTTTGTCGAAGCCAGAGATTTTGAGTGAGCTCGAGAAGTTCTGTGGACAATGAGGTGTATAACCTCATTGCGTAGTCCTCCTAGCACGACTAGTCATGCAAGAGCCCGTTTGACCCGACATTATACTGAAAATATCCTGGACGTCAGCCTATACTAGATCAGAATGGCTCTCAAACAGTTTAAGAGCAACAAGGCACCAGGGGAGGACGGAATAACGACAGAGCTACTGAAAGCGGGTGCTACAGTCATTACAGTGGTGCCAGATTGACTACAGGTACATCGAAGTGTTGAATTGTTTGTACAGCAAGGCCACCATGACTGTCCGTCACCAAGATCGGAGCACCAATTCTATCAACTTGCAGAAAGGGGTGAGACAAGGAGACGTTATTTCTCCGAAACTATTCACCTATGCACTGGAAGATATATTCAAGCTTCTGAACTGGAACGGACATGGACATCGACATTGATGTTATCAATGTCGAGTGATGAACTCGACATTGATAACATCAATGTCGAGTTCATCACTCACCTTCGATTTGCCGATGCATAAACCCTGGAAGACCTAAGCACAATGCTCAGTGACCTCAATATTATTTCCCAACAGGTGGGTCTTAAAATGAACATGGGTAAGACGAATATCATGTCAAATGCCCATGTCGCACCCATGCCGGTTTATGTTGGGAACGATATTATCGAAGCTGTTGATCACTATGTCTACTTGGGTCAGACGATCCAACTGGGAAGATCCAACTTCGAAAAAGAGGTCAACCGACAAATCCAACTCGGATGGGCAGCTCTCAGGAAATTACGCCATATCTTCTCGTCGCAGATACCGCAGAGCCTCAAGACGAAAGTTTATAATCAGTGCGTATTGCCAGTGATGACATACGGCACTGAGACGTAGTCCTTAACTATTGGGCTCATACATAAACTCAAAGTCTCGCAGCGTGCAATGGAGAGAGCTATGCTCGGAGTTTCACTACGTGATAAGATCCGTAACGAGAAAATCCGTAGAAGAACCAAGGTTATCGACATAGCTCTCAGAGTTTGCAAGTTGAAGTGGCAATGGGCAGGCCATATAGTTTGCACAACTGACAACCACTGGGGGATAAAGTTTGTCGAATGGCAACCACGAACAAATAAGCGAAGAAGACCCCCCACACGATGGACCGCCAACATTGTAGCCATCGCAGGAAGTCGATGGATGGAGGTGGCACAAGATCGCTCGTCATGGCGCTCTTTGGGGGAGGTCTTTGTTTAGCAGTGGACTTCTGAAGGCTGACATGATGAATCAAAGATCACAAACGAGGTGTCTAACCATTCGTCTTCAGGTATAGAGTGTCATAGGATATTTATTATAACCGACTACGACTATTAGGGTTATTTGTTCAAACTAAAACCGATTTTAACAAGCGAAGTATTAATCGATCCTTCTTCATCGCAAAGTTTCATAAGCATAGTATTTATTACCTGACCATAGTCGGGTTTTAGTTTAAAAACTTATGTCTTGTTTACTTCTAGCCTTATTTGACCGATGTAACGTTAGTGCAATCGATGGTATTTATATCGAAAAGACACTGAATCGACGACTTATTAGGCCGATATAATGTAAGCTCGAATGCTATGAATCGACAGTTTTTAACCCCGTTGATAAAACAGGTTCCTTAAAAGTCTCTAGGCGTCAGTTATATAGATTTATAGGAATAGATATAGAAAACAGTACTGTGACGTACGGATACTGACTTACGGACTGACACACAGCCTAAACAGGTGACGGAGCTAGAGATTTGAAAGGAGGATTTTAAATTTCTTGCCTATTCCGTAGAGTTTTTTTTTTAAAATTCTGTCCCTAACGAAGTGAACGGGGTTAAGCAGCTAAGCCCCCTACAGGGGAGGTGCAGCTAAGCAACTGAAAAATACACACATAAATTCACCCATCTTCAAAATTATCATTTTATTTTAGAAACGCTATTTCTGAAGATTTACTTGTTTGCGAAACGCGACCGCTACCCATTTTGCAGTAACTAGTTCGACGGTACCTACTCTGGTTATGAACCATTTATCTCAGTACTAAAAGTGTTCGCTTCTAGCAAGAAGGTTTAAAAAAACATATTTTTTTAACATTATTATTTAATACTTTATGCACAAAAACAGTGTACAGAAGAGTACTTAATGGTATGACAGCATTTTCTGCCAGAAGAAAGATGTGTGTAGGCGTGCACTCAAGATATGAACAGCAAAATGGAAAACCGTTTAAAATCAAGATTCTTGGTTTCTAGCATGAAGTTTTAAACAGGTACCTAATCAAGGTAAGAGAAAAAACGGGTGGAGCTGTGTGAGGGCGCAAGCTTGAAGGTTCTGGAATGGCGACCACGAACAAGCAAGCGAAGTGTAGGGAGACCCCCAACACGATGGACGGACCACATTGTAGCCATCGCAGGGAGTTGGTGGATGGAGGCTGCACAAGACCGTTCGTCGTGGTGCTCTTTGGGGGAGGCCTGTGTTCAGCAGTGGACTGCTAACGGCTGAAATGATGATGATGATGATGATGACCATATTGAATTTTCACTGTCAGTAAGCTCAGGTTTTGACTTAAAATCTGGTGTACTTTGAATTTTAATTCGAAAGGTAGAGTATATACTCGCGTCTACGGTAGATACCGAGCAACCAATAAAAAGCTATTTGACGGCTGAAAGTATTTTGATGAGATGTAGTGTATATTGTAGGTACTATGGTCCTGAAATAACACATAGCTTACTCTTCTTTAAACCAGAGATATGACCACAAGGGCAAAGCCGCGGGCACAACTAATAGATAAATAAAAGGAGAATATTATTTATGTTTTTTTTACTATTATGGCTTCTCATTCTGCGGAGGCACTCAACTGGCCTACTAACTAACAATTTCGCCAATGTATATATACTCGTAGTGTATCATTTATCGTGTATTACTTTATGTATATTGTGCATTAAAGTAACTAAACAATATAAAAGTATGTAACTAAGTGATCCGGCAGAGAACGAAAGTCACCGAAATAGCTCAAAGAATTAGCAATCTGAAGTGGCAATGGGCCGGTCACATAAGTCGAAGAATCGATAACCGGTAAGGTAAACTGGTAGGCGAGCTCTTCTGTGGAGACCACCTATAGGCAAACGTAGTGTAAGACGCCCTCCGGCCAGATGGAGCGACGATTTTCGCAAAGTAGCTGGCAGCAATTACATGAGAAGAGCCGAAGATCGGGCTCAGTGGCGCTATGTCCAGCACAATACTAATGCAGGCTCATGATGATGAACTAAAGAATTTACGTACTCCAAATAAGTAAGTAAATACCCAGATATACTGAATGGATGGATTACAGACATAATGTGCTCACCATCCATCAATCTTCCACCTACTTGACATGACGCAAATTAACTTAGCCACGTTTAATTATAGCAATTTTCCTAAAGAAACGTAGCCAGTTCGCTTTCTGTGTTAATAAGATATAGGATCAGCAAAAAAAAGTGACAAATGGAAAAAAAATGACTGTACAAATATTGAAAGTAAATTAAATTCTATGAATTCGATTGTGTAGGTCAACAATGTTGATCCTAAATTTTTGTCATCGAGCTATTTTATCCTTAGAAAATACAGAATTTTCGTACTAATTCTACGTCATTGAATTCGGCGTCTGTGGTAGGCATCCTTCATTCTAGCTACTTACGTGACTTAATCACTTCCCGCTGGAGGTAAGCGCGTGCGCATGTAAGCTCGCGGCGCCCTCGACGCACGCGCTTACTCTTGCGCGTCTTGGACACGTACGCCAATTGATTAGTTGAATAGTAGGGAAGGTTAGTGGAAGAGTAGGGAGGGGAAATGGGGAAATATATGGAAAAGGAGAGAAGGGAAAGTGGTGGTTTGGGGAGGGGAAGTGTATGGGAAGGGGGAGGGGGAGGATTGGGGAAAGTATTGGGAAGGGTTGTGAGGAGAAGGGGAGGTAAATTTATGGCTTACTAGATGAGGACGAGAAAAGTGGAGAAAAAGGGGCGGAGAAAGTAGGGGAGGGTGAAGGGAGGAGATAGGTGGGGAGGAGAGGATGAGGGGAGAGGTGGGGAGATATATGTATGGAATACGATGGGAGAGGCAGTTGCGGGTAATGGGGAGGGGAAGGGGAAGGTATAGTGGGAGGGGAAGTGCACGGAGAAAGTGGAGGGAGAACGAGGCTGACGGGGAGGGAATGTATGGAATAGGCAGAGATGGGAATAACTTATTTAAACGTAAGTTTTTTCAGATTAATGTTGGTTTAATATATAAACTGTTAAGGGAACTACTGGTGAAATGTAATTTTCACAACTTTGACAGTTCATTGACATTGACAGTGAAAGATATGTCACTTTTTTGACAGTTTTGGCTTGTGACAGTACAGTTATTACGTGATTTTCCCAGAACCGACACAAAGCATCCCGACATGAATAGGTTAGGTTCTAAATGAGTCAAAGAACCGTCACAGAGCACTCCAACATGGGTAGGTTAGGTTCAAAATGAGTCACAGAACCGACACAGAGCACCCCGACGCCACCTGGTCTTGTAATCCCTACCCTTAGAGTGTATATAAAAAGCGCAGATTCAGAAGCTCGCGTCCTGAGGTCCTGAGTGGAGCTAGCCCGCGAGGCAAACCTGTGCGTAGGTCGAGTGGGCGAAGCAACGATCAGGGGCAACCTCGCGAGAGTTCTGGCGAGAGCCCACACCGGAAACAAATTTCCATTTCATTTCATCATTTATATTACTTTAAGGGCGCAACCCTATGGCAGGGGGATATTGATGCGGGATTTTTACTCTCCCCCACTTCTCCCTGTGTATTTTTTTACATTTTTTTCAAAAATTGTAAAATAATAAATAAAAAAAAATCGCAATCCCCCCTTCTAGGGGGAGTACCCCTGCATACTGCATGGATAAACGTGGTACATTTAACACAATAGCCTTAGCCACTTCACGCTGTGTCAGTTCTTGATCGATCAATGCAACGGCTTGTACAACCTGTTCTGATGTTAGTAGCATTTTTTTTCGTTCTATATCACGTTTGAATACACAAGAATAAAAATTTATGAACATTAAGCTAAATCATTCAAAAACACAAACTTCGTCTTATTCGCATAAATGACCCGTTTCGAATAAATCTTCATAAGTGGTATCAAAGTGCACTCAAACTTAATGAATTACCCTCCAGAACTAATGGTAAACATTTTTTGACCTACCTTTGTAAGCTTCATGCATTAGAAACACTTCAATAGTTTGTTATTGCGAGATAAGAGCTTGGCCAAGCAGGTGAGTATATTATGATTATTATGCGAGGGCCGGCGTGGTGTGGCGGTTGGTTGTCCCCTCTCGACCCCGCACTGGCGGTTTAGCCGGGCGGATGCGTAGACAAAACTACCACTATGTTACATCAAGATTAATTGTCTTTCCTTCAAAATACGATTAAATTGAAAGGAAAGAAAAGTGCCTGCCTGTTTGAAACGGGCGGTAGCAGGTCCCAGTTAAAACCTGGAATCAGCAACGTTTAATCAAGGGGAGGCGACCGAATTGAAAATAAAAACGTAACAGTATCGTTCTGCAACACTAAGAGCTAAGTTGAAAAGGTTTAGATTGGGGTGAAATCGGCTCTTTCTTTTCAATAAAGTTCTACTCTGATTGCTGACCTACTTTTTATTTCCTTGCAATGCTTATTTAGTTAAAGAACTTATAGGGAAAATTATTTCCCAAAGAACTTTGAGTTTCCACAAAACTTTGTATCAACATGTTTACGCAGTCGTGGCCTTGCTCGCGGCATTTTCAACGAATGTAAGTAAGATAACTAATTTAACTAGTGGCTCTGTGAGCTGTAGACCTCGCGAGTACAAAAAATTTTGCAATTTTCTAGCGGTACACAGTAGCGCCGTTTATAATTACCTTATTGTAAACCTAACATTAAGAATCAAGGTGCTCCATCAATCCCTACCTCGTAGGTAAAGGGCTAATTCCACTGGTAGAAACCTAAAAGTGAGCAATTTACTGCATTTTGAGGAGCTATTCTGCTTCACGCCGAAGATCCTCATCAGATCGTAACCAAATTTTTATGAGACCAATTTAAAATTACTACCTTTCAAATGAAAAAAGAAACATCGAAATCGAATCTAATAAGGCGTAGATATTTAGTAGCCCCCTTTTTGCCTCTTTTGGGAGAAGTATTCGTCCAATCAAAATACTGCGTTTTTTTTTTTTTTTTAACCTGTATACCAAGTTTCGTCTAGATCGGTTGAGAGAACAATGAAATGCGAGTGTAGAGAGAACAGCCGGACAGAGATCCAGAGAGCGCGCAGACGCTTAGCTCGCGCTTCGCGCTCCCTCGGTCAATAATAAAATGCGTACACAAACTTTCGTGTCTGTGCAGTTAACTGTTGAAGAGTTCCTTTATCTCGAGCTAATCCTGGATGTCATTTAGATCATGCTTACCATAATAATGCATTGCCTTCGGAACTGTTAGTATTCAACTCCCTAGGATAAGAGGAAGCGATTTCAAGATTTGACCTAAACAAACATACATACATACATACATACATACATACATACATACATACATACATACAAACATTGCAAGATTTATCGTCCACAAAAATTAAGACTACTCGCACTAATAAAAGTAGGTACCTAATAATCATACTAATTACACCTACACAATAATTAAATCAGAAAAACAAGTACTTACTGTAAAACATTAGTATCGGGCTTCAACTAAAATCACCAGGAAATTCTCTATAGTCTCAGCACACTGAAGACGCAAAATGCCACTGCATCCACGCGATTCGCCTTGGGCCACCGGGAATTCTGTATTTAAAGTTTTATTTTTGTATATCCATATCCATACCAATATATAAAAGTGAAACGTTGTTGTTTGTGTGTCTGTTTGTTTGTTTGATGGTTAGTTTGGGGAGCTTTAACGCGATAACAGCTGGACGGAATTTGATGCAATTTAGTATGGAGATAGCTTATACCCTAGAATAAAACATAGGATACTTTTTATCTCGGAAAATTGTAAGTTTCCACGGGAAAACTGGTAAAAGTTGATTACTCACTGTAAGGAACGGTGGCCGTCACAGAATGATCTGTGGTTGCCATGGAAACGAAATAACAAGTCAGTCAAAAAATATCAAGATCACTGGTACTATATCTACTTTTGCATTGGTTTTTAATATCCTAGAAGAAAATAGGATGCTTTTTTAGGGCGGGAAAACTAGTATTTTATATTTTTTACTGATAGTAAACTTTATTTTATGAAACCAATTTGAATATTTTGGGTCTCTATGAGGTAGTTGATTTTTAACACGTTTGCAAACTTTTTATAACGGTGACGTCATAAAGTAGGCTGAATATGTATGCCCTTGCGTACGTACGTGTATGGAAGAGGTTATTATGGCTGCCCATTGGCAGCAACGACAGTAAGAAATGTCTATAATTGGCTGCCGTTGACTTGACACTGACAGATTTTGTTTTGGTTTGCTATTGCCTTTTTAAAGCACTGAAAGTACCATAGAAAGCCTACTATGTGACGTCATTAGAGGTCAAATGAAAGTCAAGTTTATTTTATGTATCTTATTAAAATAAGAAAAAGGATAATCAATAATAATTAACGTATGTGTCGAATTCAATCAAATATTTAAAAAAAACAATTGACAACTTGAATAGATTGCCACTGTCGTCCCCATCGTCGCCGCTCTTTTTATCGCTATAATCTAACCTGTTCTAAAATCTGTTTGCAACTAAAAGCATGCAAATGAGCCTGATGACGCAAATAAGACATTGGCACCGCATCCTACGCGCCGCAATCCACCCTCGGCCACCGGGAATTCGATTAAAACACAACCAGTTTAACTTTTAAAACCTTTCCAACATTTCACGCCCACGCCACCGGCTCGGCTGAAGTTCAGTGTACGGCAGTAGTTAAGCTGTGATAGAAATGAAGTAGAGAGTTCTGTAATGAGTAGGCATCAAACAATTAAACATTTTCACCCATAATTTATTGCATCCTTTGAGTATTTAACCAACCTAAAATAAAGTTGGTTGCTCGAAAAATGTAGTATGTTTTCTTCTGTTTATTTTATCGGCTAGACAGACACATTTTTATTGTCATTTTATTCATACCTTAACTGTGGGTTTTTAATTTAGAAGAGAACGAGATCATTATATCTATACCTAGTCAGAACATGCTGATCATCATTTTAGAGAAGAATATTGGGTATTTCCATACGAAATGGCATATTTCCATGAATAATAATAATCGGGCTTCTATAAAGTTTTCAATAAAATCACAAGTAGGTACAGTAAAATAAGCAAGTAGCATTTCAAGTAAAAACATCGAGCAATTATTACTACGTATATAAAGAAGACACTACACATCACTAATTATTCCGTTCAGTTGCTTGCTATTGAGCGTCAAGTCTTGTTTGCGGCGCTTTCGACCTTTTGGTGGTGAGAAAACTACAGCTTAACAGCGTTCTAGCACTGCATTTTTATAGTGTCTGGTTGGACGTCTAATTATTATTACAGAGCTGCAGCGAACTTAAGTTTAAACTTTTAACAAAATGGACCACGTCTTTTGCATTATGTATCTTCTCTATACGTAGTAATAATAGCTCGATGAGTAAAACATCAGATGTTCTCAAACCCTTGCTGCTGACAGAGGCTTACTTGGTACGTATTTTAGTTACTCTGCACGTAAATATTAAAGTTATAGAGTGGAAGTGATTGGCTAAGCGCCTCATAGATTAGGTAAGCAACCAATGTCTACTCGGTATTTTTTATCGCTGTCATAGCACCTCTCTATAACACAAGGTGCTTAAAGCTAATTGTTTCACTCATTGTTAAACTAATAGTAAAGTGTATGTATAAAATTAACGTAGTCATTTTTAACAATATTGTTTATCCAAAAAAAAAATTTGTTGCTGAATAGGTTGATGCTTCGTTATAGTATTGAAAATATATGAATTACCTATTGTAGGCAAACATGCATTTAAAAGTTAAGAACAAAACTAGGTATTCGTAGTTTGCAAGCAATAAGGTATCATACATACCATATAAAAGTGCAAACTGGCATGCGTGAAAAAACAGCCGAAAATACAAGAGCTCTATCACTGCCCCCCAGTGTCGATGGGCTCGGCCATTCCCCGTAAATGTAATGGAAAATCAACGGCACAATAAACGTTTTGGCCAGGCTTCGCACCCTTCCATGCATCCAGTAAACACGTTGTGAAATTACTGAAAGTGTAATTTGAACCTATCCATGGATACGCCGTTTCAAGTTTAATGGTGGGTGGAGGAGGTATTGATTTTGCGTAGCTATTAACACAAACAGGATGTTCCATAATAATTTACATAATAAAGCGGTCGTGGTAAAATCTATTAAATTTTACGACCGATGTTTTGAGGTATTTTTCTGAGGTTTTACTTCTTCTATCTACTGTATAGATCTATCTATATCTATATCTAAAACTGTAACTGGGCTAAATATATATATATATATATTAAATATTTCTTGAAATTTTTAATTGAGATAAACTTCAAAACGAATATCGAAGGCAAAAAGGTTATGTTTTTATTTTTTGTCTGCCTGTCTGTATGTCTGTATTTCTGGCTCTTTGAACACGCATCTGGCTCGCTGAAACTACCAGACGGATTTTGATGCAACTTGGCACAATCATAGCTTATGTTATTTTTTTAACACAAACTTGTTATTCTTTTAGTGGTGTAACGTGCACGCGTGTAGGCAAATGAAGCAAATGTGTCATTTCGTGTTCTTTTCGAAGCTCAGGCAGTTTCAGTAAGGCTCCACCACTTTACTAAATCGTAACTTTGTGACTTTCTTCTGACTACCTAACTGACTTACTTGGGCTCGATATTTTGACTATTTAGTGAAAAAAAACATATAATTTGTAATATCTCTTTACTTGACGGTAAAGTGCATAATCGTGCGGAACCAACAAAAAATATATAAAAATAAATAAATCAGTAAGTAACAAATTTACAAATTCAAACAATATTACAAAGTAAATTGACAGAATTGTTTTCCGTAGACAGGGCCCTAGCTACTGCTACTGTCTCGACCTGCTGATGACGACTGAACGAGACCGATACTCCGTGTCAGTATCCTTCTTGGTAGCTCTGATCACTGTGTGGTTAAGTTATATCTGCTTCTCCACCTGATCCTAGCCTTAAGGGTACTAGACGCGTGTGGAGACACAACTCAGCGATTGGGACGAGATGCGGCCATTTCTTGCAAAGTACCCTTGGTGGCAAACGTGTTTCACTTCCCAGGACCGGCAGTGGAATATTACATTCTATTCAGTGATAAGCCTCTTTTCTGTAAAGCTCAGCCTTGGTTTGGGTCCGGCTGTGGTCGGCACAAATCCTCTGATATTCGGGCTAAGAAAAGAAAATTCAACGTTGCCGCTAAGACCTGCAAGAAGATTCTTAGGAAGGCTAATTTTGATCACGTAGGTAAAATAGCGGCCAAACTGCCTTAATACCCCGCGGGTAGCAAAGCTTTTTGGTCCCTGGCCAAGTCGGTCGAATTGAACTTCTGCCGCCCCTCACTGCCACCAGTACTGAAATCAGATGGATCACTGGCTCAAACTGCTGGAGAGAAAGCGAATTTATTTACTTCTCTTTTTGCAGAAGCTTCGTATCTAGATGCTGCCGGCGAGATACATTCCATCCTTCCTTATTGCGGAGATATATGCCCGGCATACGCATTCGCCAGAAGAAAGTTCTCAGAACGCTTCGAGCCCTAGATGTGAACAAGTGCAATGGCATTCCAGCGGTTGTGTTGAAAAACTGTGCGCCCGAATTATCTCCCATCTTAACACGTTTGTACCGCCTCTCTCTTCACTCAGGTAAAAGTTCCGAAGAGATGGAAGCTTGCCAATGCCTACTTACTTACTTTAGTCGGTTTAGGCGTAGCACAGACCTCTTTTTTTATTATTTCTTTCTTTTAAGTTTTATACGACAAATCGTAAGAAAAACATAGCCGTCTTCATAAAAATCTTTTATTTAACTTGCAGTGTTTGTATAGTGTGTATCTGTATGCATGTTTGTTTAGTTCAAGTCTCGCAAGCTGAATTAGAACCACTTCCTCTTGTCCTACGGAGAAGAATTTTTGCATGTTGATTAAGTTACGCTGACTATGCATGTTTATGGTAATTATGACCTGAACTGACATCCAGAAACAGCTCTTGATAAAGGAACTCTTCAACGGTCAATAGCACTATCACGAAATTTTGTAAACACATTCTATTATGATAGCCGGTTTGAAGTTTAATCATGACATGGCTGCAGCACTCCGGGTTGGCTCCTGACTGGGAACCCCTCTACGGTCAACAGCACTGTCACGAAATTTTGTGTTCACATTCTATTATTATAGCCGGTTTGATGTTTTATCATGACATGGCTGCAGCACTCTGAGTTGGCTCCTGGCTTGGGAACTCCTCAACGGTTAACAGTACATACACGAAATTATGTGTACGCATTTTATTATGCTAGCCGGTTTGACGTTTTACCATGACATGGTTAAACATCAAACATGGCTTTCCGGGTTGGCTCCTGATTAAGCAACTCCTCAACGGTTAACAGCATATACACGAAATGATGTATACGCATTTAATTGTCATAGCCCGTTCTAAGTTTCATCATGACATGACTACTGCATAAAAGCTTTATTTTTAATGTTTTTAAATTAACTTATTTTTAATTAGTATTTATTTCCTTCACATTTGACAAATAAACTTATACTTAAAAGCTTTATTAGCAGGAAAATACAATATGATCATTACAAAAGAAAATAAACTCTTCTTTCCCCAGCTAACACAAAATTCAGCCCTTTATAAAACAAACCTTTTAGCACGACGGTTTCTGTTGCAGATAAAAATATCCGCGACAAATCTTTTGTTCACGAACTGCCGCAACTTTATTTAGTTTTAAAACGATACCCCTTGAAAGCGTCTTCATAATAACGGCCTATAGCCGTGCCACCTCCGTACTAATCACAGCCACAAAAAGTGGGCGGAATTTACATTCACACGAATGGTTGATAGCTAGCGCAACCTGCGGCGCAACTGACTACATTACAACAATAGCTGAGCATGTTTGAATCTATTTTGTCTCTACATACTAAGCTACAACTACAAAACTTAGTTGTAGTAACAACTCAAGTACAAGGACTATTTAACTAAACGAAGCTGCACCGAAAGTTTTGTAAAGTAAAATGTGCATGTTCACCGACTTTCGTTACCGACTGTACCACTAGGTATGTCCGTCTACTTTTGAAGTGAAAAAGTACGTCTGTAAAAACTTTTGCGTTACCAAAACTTGGCGGATGCTACAGGCACGGTGCACAAACGACGAGGCAATATCGAGCCAAGCCACAGAATAAATAGTACAAAGCCAAACTTGGTGTCATTCGCTAGGTCGATTAAAATTCTCTAAAATACAATTGTCTGAATTGACGCGGGGCGGAGACGGCCGCGCATCATCAAGGAAATACCTGCAGTTGTAGCTCTCTGATATGATTACTACCGCAAATTAGATATTGTGTTTGAAAGCGGTGCGCCTGATCAGGCTTGGGACTAGAATTACCAGTTTTATAGAACGTGATTTGCAAGAATTTAAGAGACATGCGATGCTAAAGTCACGCAAGGGGAGTTGACTCGCTGGATATCTCTTTCAGGATGGTTGACCTATTTTCTGCGGTGAAAAGGTGATGGTTGATGTCACAAGAATTATTTAATCATGTCAGATTTTGACAACGGTTTTAATCTTAATTACGGATATGTAAGCAAAATAAAATGTTTAAACAACAAGAACAAATTTAAAAATTATATGTATAACCCTCCACTCCCATTATAGCTAAGCAGCAACTCGATCACATCAGCTTTCAAACATAAAAAAGCATTAAAATCGGTCCATTCGTTTGGGAACAACGAACTTTTTGAGTTCGGGGGTTAAAAAACAAAGCAAACTTTACTCAAAACTGATCTATTATTCTCTTTCATACGCTACATAGGCACCAACACCATTCTAACTATATCAAAATAAAAAATGAGTTTCTAAACAGGCCTTATCCCGTCAC
This sequence comes from Alsophila aescularia, assembly GCA_946251855.1. Classification (NCBI taxonomy): domain Eukaryota; kingdom Metazoa; phylum Arthropoda; class Insecta; order Lepidoptera; family Geometridae; genus Alsophila; species Alsophila aescularia. The sequence goes on from OX276383.1 coordinate 42,941,799, forward strand.
TTTGTGTTTGTATTGAACAAAACTTTTTAATTAATTTTGTTGCAAGTAATTTCTCCATTTGTCTAATAATATTTTGTCACGTACCTACTTCATAAAGACAACTTCGCACCCGTAAACTAAACATCTATATTAATTAAACCAACAGTAGCGGTATGTGAATATGAAATGAAGTCGTGTTGGATTTAACGAACCATTGTTAAAAGGACAATGCTTAGTCTTCCTGAGGAAATGGGAATAACATAAATCTGTCTCGTTATTCGACTCTCTAGGAAAATTGAAATCAAATTCTAAATTAATCTGGACTATGAGAAGGATTGATTGTTATATTATTTACTCGAATATTCATCCAAAATAATCAATCCAACACTATCCATTGCGCTATCTGGTCCGTCCACACATTTTCATAATTACTGAATTTATTACTAGCTGCGCCCCGTGGTTTCACCCGCGTGAGGATGATGATGATGATGAAAAGTACCCTATGTGTTATTCCAGGGTATAAGCTATATTTACTCCAAATTTCATCAAAATCAAAATGAGAGCTCCACAAACAAACAGATGACGTTAAACTTGTATATATTGGTATGGATAATATTAAGAATAGTGCAAGAACAAACTTATTAGAAGAATAATAATAAAAAAACAGTAGATATAAAATAAGTTGCAGTCAAATGAAATAAATAATAATACTTAAAGTCACACATAACCTCCGCCTAGGATTTCCTGTGTCGGGTGCATGGACAGTGGACACATATCCAGGGTCGGACTGGGCCGCAAGGGCCCGGGTGGCTCTCCACAAGCCTGGGGCCCGGGATGGGATAATGCATAGATGTACTACTTCTATGGGATAGTGGTATATTATGGGATACGATCGGAAAATAATGAAATATACAAATTATTAATTATCTACGATGTATATTATTGAGTAGTTAAATGTAGGTAGTTCCAATTACTTATTAATAAATCTGAATCTAGCCCATTTTTTTTTTTAAATTGATTATTTTCAGCTAAGCTGTCAATAATTTGATCATAAAAGCTAATTCCTCATTCTTGATTAGATCCGATTCTGTGTTTAAAATATAATCGACAAATCCAACAGTTCTTGCCACAGTAGAGAGCGAAATCTCGTTTTCAGCGCTGAAAATCGTATCTCATAAGTCACTTTCGCGAACGAAATTGTGAGAATTACACAATATGCAAAATATAAGGTGGTGTACGTGCTGATTGGCGTCCTTTGCAGTTTTAGGGTCTTCAAACTTTTTATCCTAAGGCCTGACTGATTGCTCCACGGTGCCCTTAATGACCAAGATCTAGCTAGCTAATCAGATTAACATACCATTACAGTTTTAAAACTTGAAGTAAATAAATTTTGTATTGAATTTCACGAATATTTCCATTTCGGAACTAGCCGGCGCGTGAGGTATGAATTAGTATGCCGTTGTAGTAATCTGTGGTATGGTGCGGACCCCGCACAAAATTCGGAACTCACAGAAGGTCCGCTATGTACTTGCTTACTGGGCTTATAGGGCCTTAGATATCAGGGCGCCCCGGGCGAGGATATTTTCAGTGCCTGAAATGGCTTTTAATATATATCGCGAATCCTTACGCATCCGAAAACATTTTCGTATTGGTAGTGTATATGTGATTTACTAATACAATTTTGAAAATGTTGATCTGCTCATACTTTTATTGGGGTAATTACAGACAAAGCGCAATATTGTGAAACATAAATATGCGTTAATGATCATCTGTGAGTGAAAAAACATTAGTTTAATACCAAAAAAGCGCGAAATTTTTGAGCTATTTCTGGTACGTTATGAGAGTGAGGAAACAATAAATACCTTTTATTGAAGGCCAGCGTAACAAGCGTGAAAATAAAATAAAACACTGAGCTGCATTATACTAAAATTCAGTGGCAAAAACTAAACATTAATGGAGTTCCTCAGCGTGCGAAAATATATAATAAGTATTACAAAGGCATCAGAAGAGAGCGCAAAAATATTGACTATTAATTTATTAGAACGGTATATGAAAGAAGTATAATTAATTATTGTGGATCTCTTCAGTAGCAATATGAAAACAGCCAATATTAACAGCAAGGTGCGAGGGTAGCGAGAGCGATAATATAAAGCTAATCCTAGGAAAAACAAAGAGATTTTAAATAAAGACAGAAATATAATGAAGGTGCGATCGAAGCGAGCGCGAATTTTTTTCCACTGTGAGTATAAGAAAAATATAATTGCCGGGCCCTAGCCTGCGCGGATCCCCTACCGTACCTACCACCTGGCTTGCGACAAGCCCCGCAAGCCAGGCCCGTGGGAGGCCCGCAAAGGCTAGGGCTCGGCTAGCAAACGCCACCTCAACTATATGGCCAGTCCGACGCTACACACATCAGCAAACCACACACATCCAAGACCCGAGAACAAACTTTTATGCCCATCACACAATGTTTGCCCGCGCGAGGACTCGAACTTGGGACACTAATAAGCAGGGGCACTATAATAAACTACGTTGCAGTGTCATCAAAGACCATCTAACGTTTTAAAGTTAGATTTGATTAAGTTTTCGTTTTTGTATGGAACCTGACAAACTCGTCTCTAAACTTGCGCCATTTTGAAAAAAAAACATGATTTCTTAGCCTTAAATTATATACTAGTGTCAATCAATAGAGAAAATTATTTGACACAAAAAGTATTGTAAATAAAAATCGCATATATTGATAAATTGATATACATGCGGACATATATAAAAAAAAAAAAAAAAAAAAAACGTTTTCCTTCACGAAAATTATTTTGTAATGCAACCATAGATAGTGCAAGTTAGAATAGTCTGTGACATTAATTTTAACACATAGTTATAATTTGAGCTCCCTGACAAAGACAGAAAAACAAATTAAACGACGAAAAAATATATGTTTGAACTCAAATATATCCGAAATAATATCACTTAGGCTTTTTTTTTTGTTGAACATGTTTTGTTTCTAATATTTTTAAACAATGAAAAAATATTTGTTTGTACCCAAATATATCCGAAAGAATATCACTTAGGCTTTTTTTTTTGTAGAACATGTTTTGTTTCTAATATTTTTAAACAATGAAAAAATATTTGTTTGTACCCAAATATATCCGAAGGAATATCACTTAGGCTTTTTTTTTGTAAAACATGTTTTGTTTCTAATATTTTTAAACAATGAAAAAATATTTGTTTGTACCCAAATATATCCGAAAGAATATCACTTAGGCTTTTTTTTTGTATAACATGTTTTGTTTCTAATAGTTTTAAACAATGAAAAAATATTTGTTTGTTTCCAAATATATCCTAAATAATATCACTTAGGCATATTTTTTTTCTAGAACATGTTTTGTTTCTAATTTTTTTCCTATTCTATGAGACTACTTTCATTAATGGCCCAGATATCGAGATTTTTTCGAAATGGCGGAAGTTAAGTTATGCCTATAAGGTTACCATGCTCTTTCTTATCGTAAAAAATATCTTCCCAGTTATTTATGCTGTGGTAGCACCAACGTTGGTTTTAACAATTCAGGTGGACTCTCAATGAAATGAATTAAACGACCATTAATCAATTACTTTGTAAACGCTGAAGAATCCAGGAGGGCTTTTGGAATAATATTCGCTGTTGAAATAAATCAACCAAATCCATTGACAAAGTGGCCTTCCGATACGATTAAGGCCAATTTAACAAAATTATGATTAAGGCCAATTTAGAAGGGTTTTACTGCTACACAATATTACTGACATAATGTTATAAAATTCCTACCGCGAATTAATATTATGACAGATTTAGGGAAATTACTCGCAATTTTTCGAAAAACTGGGTTCTTTATATATACTACTATTTAAGCAATGGTAGCCCAAAGATTCAATACTGCAACTTAGAACGATACTGGGTACAGTCCTAGGCTCCGCACCAATGACTTTTCTAAGTTATGTGCTATTTTCTATCGCTCCGAGCTTCGGAGGGCACGTTAAGCTGTCGGACGCGGCTGTTATTGATTAATAGCAGTCGTGAAAGCCACTTCAGAGGCCCTCGGGCGGCCTGACATACTCTGACACCAGAGGCCAGCACTACCTCATACGACAAACAAACAATTATAAACGATTATACTTAAAAATTAAGTATGAAATTCAAAATAAATAACATTATTTCTTCATGGAAATAACTCAAAATTTCTAATTCAAACTGAATATTTACTAAGCTAAAAACTAAACATATAAATCTGGAAAATGTTTCAATCACATCAGATACAAGCTTATCATTATGGGGTAGGGAATCACCCCACAATGCAAAAAGGGTCAGCCGCTACGCTTCGATATAGAGGAGTGGTCATTTTTGTAGAATGTACAACGACGTTGCTAAGTGGATGGATCATCAATGGTCTGTCCCAAAAGTCAGCTTACTTGGAAAAAAAATCCTTGAAAATATAATATTTTCGACCACATCTATAAAATAATTATAGATGTGGTCGAAAATCAAATTAGAAGAATTATAACCGCCTGGGTGCCGTGTGTGATCCACGTCCATCCATCCATCTACATATTAATTACTAGCTGATGCCCGCGGCTTCACACGCGTGGTCATTTCTCTAGGTTAAAAGTACACAAAGTAAAATAAAACTAAGTTTTTTTTTTGTTTCTATAAAGTATTCCAGGACCTAAAATACCAATATACCAACATTTGATCAAAATTCCTTCAGCCGTCAAAAATATTATAATTGATTGCTCGGCTTCTACTAATCGGATTGAGATACCAAGTACTCCAGTTTTTAAGTCAAACCCTGAGCTATCCAACAGTGAAAACTGAATCGCTATCGGTTCAGTAGTTTTTACGTGATACGCGAACAAACATACAGACAAACTAACAAACAAATAGCCAAACAGAAAAACACGATTTAAAAAGAGCTTATTTTAAATACCTTTGACCATATTTTTTTAAATTATCTTCTTTGTGGAGACTATTTCGTTCCTATTGCTTTATTATAATTACTAGTTTCCCCGCCCGTGACTTCGTACGCGCGGACTACTGTATATTGCGAAAAAGAGCATCCTATTTTCATCTAGGATATTAAAAACCAATGCAAAAGCAGGTATAGTACCAATACTCTTTATGTTTTTTGACAAACTTGTTATTTCGTTTCCATGGCAACCACAGACCATTCTGTGATGGTAACCGTTCCTTACAGTGAACTTTCAACATTTTCCAGTTTTCCCGTGGAAACTTACAATTTTCCGGAATAAAAAGTATCCTTTGTTTAAAACCTATAACCTATCTCCATTCTAAATTTCATCTAAATCCGTCCAGCCGTTATTGCGTGACAGCTCCCCAAACAAACAAACAAACAGACAACGTTTCACTTTTACATATTGGTATGGATGGATAGATAGATTTACGAAAAGAAAAAGTTGGGTGGCTTAATACTAGCGCCTTCTTGGCGGCAAAAAAAACATGGGGCAAACCGGCCTACCTATCCACATAAACTCAGTAAACTCATAATATTAAATTGAGTTATTTGATAGCCTAAAAATAAAATATTTAAGGCTTCTCCGTTCTAACCTAAAATAACAGCTTTTATTCAAAAGATTTTCCCCTTACGTTCAATTGACCCCACATCACCCACGTAAGGGGACTTCCGGGACAGCTTACCATGGCAACGTTCCTCAAACATTCCACGTAACTAGGTCGCTGCCCGTGGCCGTTGAGTATTCGCAAAATTCTGCTTCCTAATGGATACCGCTGTAATTGTTTCCAGATAAAAATAGAAAAAATGACAATATGTGCTCAGTACTTTTCACCCCCGAACAAAGAGACGGGTGTTATAAGTTTAGAGTGTGTATCAGTGTGTGTGTGTGCGTGTGTGTGTGTGTGTGTGTGTGTGTGTGTGTGTGTGTTTGGGTAGTTGTAGTTGTAAAAAAAACCCGTAAATACACCCTCTCACACACGCAGTGTGAGAGGGTGTATTTATGTTTTTTTTTTTGTGTGTATTTACGATTGTGCGGACTGACCCGGTTGTGCGGACGTCCGCATAATAATTTGACGAGGTCTCAAATATATATTTGAATTCGTCGCGATGAGATTGGTTGACTGGTGAAATCTTAGCAAAATATTAAAAATGACCGCATATTAGGGATATTTGACAACTTTAGTTAACATCCGTTAGTGTTTTAGTTCAGTGTGTAGCCACCACATGGCGCCACCAGTCCTAGTTGTGTAAGAGTTAGTACGTTATTATAATGCGGACCTCGAGGTGTGTATGTTAGTCTGCAATTGATTATGCGCTCGCCCTGTGTTAAAGTATGTATGCGATGTAAAATGCGGACCTTGTCCTGTGTATGTTAGTCTGCGATTGATTATGCGCTCGCCCTGTGTTAAATTAGGTAGGTGATGCAAAATGCGGACTTGATTGTGTGTAATTAAAATACGTACGTTTTATTATAAAATGCGCCCCTTACGTTTAACGTTTGTTGGAGCGTATGCTCTGTTGCAGCGGGATGAGCGCAGGTAGCGCGGAGAGCTACTGACAGTTGTGACAACGCCATTTGCACCGCGCTTCCATAGATTATTAAATTCATAATTTTATCTATTTGGATTTGTGTGCCAATAACATTACCAGTATATACAAGCTTTTAAGTTTATCTTGAATTCCCGGATTAGAACCAGAACTAAAATGGAGGTGCGCTCCTGTAAACTAAGAATTTTTATGGGTAGTTTTATTATAATATGTTTTATTTATTTTAATTAGGTAACTACTTATGTCTTGAAATTGTTTTTTAGGATTCCGTACGACCAAATAAAAACCGAACAATCATAGGATCACTCGTGTGCTGTCTGTCCGTCTGTCACAATAAATGTGCTCCGAATCTACTGGACCGATTAAGTTGAAATTTGGTACACATATGAATTTATGTGATCCAAACACGGACCTTTATACGGGCACGGGCATTTATATCAATGGCGAGAACATCTCACACATACGATTTGCCGATGATATCGTCCTAATACCGGAGTCGCTTCAAGACTTGCAAAGTATGTTGTCCAACCTAGTTGATGCTTCTGAACGTATCGGTCTCGAAGTGAACCAAGATAAGACCAAGATCATGTTTAACGATCTTATTTACCCAGAACTGATTGCAGTTAATGGTGTACCTCTTGAAGTTGTCCAGCAATATGTTTACCTTGCGCAAATATTGCAATTAGGTAAGAACAACTTTGAGAAGAAAACAAAAGTCTTTAATCAGTGCGTCCTACCAGTTATGACCTACGGAGCCGAAACATGGACAATCACGGTCGAACTAGTCCACAAAAGTTAGGTCTCTCAGCGAGCTGTAGAGAGAGCTATGCATGGAGTTTCTCTGAAGGACAAGATTGGTAATGAAGATATCCGACGGAGAACCAAGGTTAATTACATAGCTCTAAGGAAAAGGAGAAGCAAGCTAAAGTGGTGGTGGTCACATTTCCCGACGAACCGATAACCGTTGGGGTAGACGAGTACTCGAGTGGAGACCACGTTTAGGCAAACATAATGTAGGACGCCTTGTGGCCAGGTGGAGTGGTGACCTGCGAAAAGTGGCTTGAAAGAAAATGGATGAGGAGAACTGAAGACTCAGTGAGCTCAGTGAAGTGCAGTAGGAGAGGCCTACGTCTAGCAGTGGACTAATATAGGCTGATGATGACAAAACACGGATGTCTAGCTTAAATAAAAGAATTTTGTAAATGGGGAACACTTTTAGGGACAATGAAAAAGTATGTGGATAAGTTATCCCGAAAACAAAAGTCAACATCCAAACGTTAAAAGACCACCACCTGGTTTATGCACCAGTTCAGTTCCGTTAAGATGATCACAACTTTACACATTTAAAAGTTGACTAGTTTTTAGATACGGCAACTTTTATTTTATTCGAATTATTGGTAAACCCCCCTTGATCACTAACTTGGGTGACATTACTAAAAAAGAAGTTTTTTTATGAATTCTGTTTTCAGTGTAGTAATCCCAATTAGTTGCACATTATAATGTGCTAAGTAAAATATTTTTAATTGATTATTACGGTGTTGTAATCATAAAATTGATGTCAATCTAATTTTGATCATCAAATATTGAAATTTTATTAATAAACTACATTGCCTATTATGTTGTACTATATGTTTGCAAACTATTTAAAATGTGCATCCTTTATTCAGATTTAAAATGCAAGAACATGCAAGAACTTTTTTATTTAATCGTTAACTTAGACATGGCAGAAGGGTTTGTTTTTCTTATTAAACATTTGAGACATTATTTCCAAACGTGTTTTTGAAATATGTACCAATATTCTACACCTTCAATAAACTCTTTCTTATCTTATGTCGTATTTTTGCATTATTAAAACATTGGTAATTTAGAAAAAGTCGTGTTGTTCTGGCTCAATCGTAATTTAATATTAATATTCTTTTTAGTGGTTGTTTACGAAAGAACATTTTTAATAAGATTTTTTTAAAGTATTTTTTTTTCTTGATTTTAAGTGACCTAAGCAAACATCGGAAGAAATAAAATGATGCCAAAGAAAATAATTAAACTCACTTTAGACTCGACGTTAATAAATTAAAACTAAGGATGAATAACCTACATATAAAACAATTGCATCAATTTTTACGAAAACTATCTATGAATTCACTGGAATGGAACTCTTAAAAAAATGGTTACACATCTCGTAGATATGAGAAAACATAAACAAAAAATGGATTTATAAGTTTTAAATACGAGTATATAAAAACTTTTTAGAACAATATTTTACGAGATACCACACCAGTACCACTAAGACCTGAAAACTCATCGAGACCAATCAAATAAGCCTAAACTCGAAGGGGTTTCATCATTTTGTTGTGGAGTTCCTGTGACTTCCTTCCGGCTCCATCATCAGACCAGCACAACAGTACCATAATATTGTATTGTCACCAAAACTACACCCGTGTGCAAAATTTCAACTTCATTGGACGTCGTTAATTGACTTGCAAACTTGTCCCAACCCAGTGTATTGAATAAAAGCTTGGAAAAAGCTACTTAAATAATTTATACAGTATGTCCTCTTTTTACAAGTAAAAATAATCATCTAGTTCAGAAATTCCGAAGATATGAAAAAACATACAAAATTAAAACAAATAGATTTTCTAATAAAAAACTACTTAACCAATTTTGATGAAGTTTATATGAGACTACACTGAAATTCTACCCTAATGAATAAAATCTTGGAGATTATTAAGAATAATCTATTTAATTTCAAAAAACTACTTAATCAATTTTGATGCAATTTATATGAGACCACCTCGAGAGTATACACTTTCAAACACAACATATTTTTCAAAATCGGAACGTAATTGACAGAGAAATCGGAGAACATACACAAAAAAATACATACAATCGAACATAATTATAACCTATAACCATCTCCTTTTTGTGAAGTCGATTACAAATTTAAAAGCTGACGATAGTCAGTTGCGGTACGGGACGGGTCGGAATACTAGCGGGCAATTTGAATCTTGCATTTTGTCAGTGCGGGACCAAAACAATGCGCAACGTATGATTTTGAAAAATATTATTGTCGTTAAGGTTTTGTGTAAGCAAATTCATCTATATTACTATAATTATTCAGAAAGTGTTATAAAGGGTCTGATTTTACAATATTATGCAGTGTGTTCAGAGCGTTCGTGGCTTTTTCTTATACGGTAGGTCCGCATAATCGGGATTTAAGGTTTTACTGTGTAATAGAACATGGCAGAATATTATGCGGTCAGTGTTTGTTAAATAGTAAGTACGACTTTAGAATACTGAGCGGACTGTGTGTAAAATACGAGAGTACTTTCGAATAATATGGGGACAGTGTGTAAAAGAGTACGAGTTTTGATTATTATGCGGACAGTGTGTAAAAGAGTATGACTTTTGATTATTATGTGGTCAGTGTGTAAATGAGTATGACTTATGAATATTATGCGGGCCTTGTGTAAAAGAGTATGACTTTAGAATATTATGCGGACTTGTGTGAAGAGCGTTCGTGCGTTCGTGCCTTCTTATTAGGCGGTCAGACCGCATAATCGGGGTTTTAGTATGAAAGTTCACCATTTAATATCTCTGTCGTTTTCGAGTGTATAGAAATTCTGACCTGAGAATTGTGTTGGACAGAGATAGGTTACTTTTCGTACGGTATTAGCACTTCGCTAAAGCAACGGGAAAGGTAGGCCCGCATAATCTGGATTTTTTGTAAAGGTCCGCGTATTATTAAAGCCGCGAACAAGGGTGTGTGTGTGTGTGTGTGCGTGTGTGTGTGGATGTGTGTGTGTGAGGCTCCCAAAAGAATGGACCGATTTTGATGCGGTTTTTTCTGTTTGAAACCTGATGTGATCGAGATGGTTCCCATTATAGCTATGTACCATCTCGTTTACCCCAATTTTCAAACATAAAAAACCACAGCTGAATCGGTCCATTCATTTAGAAGCTATGGTTTTTACGAAATGGTTCATAGCTATAATGGGGGAATGAAAGGAGGGGGGGGCGAATGGGGGTGAGGATCGTAGCTCACAAGTGAATGCACCGATTTTGATGAGGTTTTTTATGTTTAAAAACTGATATGATCGAAATGGTTCTTAGCTATATGGAGAGGGGGGGGGGAGTTGAGAAAAGGGGGGTGAGAATCGAATCTTTTTAACGAATTGACCAATTTAGCTGCGGTTTTTTATGTTTTAAAGCTGAGATAAACAAGATTGTTCTTAGCTATAATGGTGGGAAGAGGAATGTGGGGGGAATGGGGTGGCGATCGTAGCTGACAAAAGGATGAAATGTTTTTTATGTTTGAAATCTGTTGTGATCGAGATGTTTCTTAGCTATAATGGAGGGTGGGGAATCGGGGATTATATCAATTTTTAATTTGTATTTGTTTTAAATTAGATATGTACTTTCAACAATTAAAATTATTATATAAATACAATAAACCCGACTGCTAATAAAATTATTGAATACGAGCTGACCACCTGCAAAAATAATCACAAATATTAGTGTGATAAAAGAGAAAGTATAGGCTGTGTGTGTTACTTTACTTCTTCATGCTTAAACGGCTGAATGGATTTGGATGGATTAACACATAGGCTACTTTTTATCCCGGAAATGTATGGTTCCTGAGGGATGCGGGTGTAACCGCGGGGCGCAGCAAGTATTCATATAAATTTAATGTTTCTCTTTTACATAAATATTTTACTTCACATTAATACTCGTAGTTGCAATTGCAACATTAGACTATAGTAATTACATTGACTTGAATAATCTAAAATTGGAAAGTTTGTAAGAAGCTTCAAAGAAATTGGCTACTGTTTATATATAAGAATGAAAAATTTTTGAAATAGTCTTTTAAAGACCTGTATTTTGATATCTCACTCGATAGGTTTTGGTCTTTTTTTGTTCCGTCGGGAAAACAATATGGCAGCTGTAAGCCGCCATATTGGTTTTCTTGACACTTCATATATCTTCATATAGGTCTTGTGATCAATACGAATCCAATAATACCCCATTTATCAAAATCCATCGAGCATTTTAGGCTGTAGGACGCGCCTAAGAAACGTACAAACAAACAAACAAATATACATACAACCCAAACACACCTCAAATAACCACCACCTCACCTCACCTCACCTCAGTTGGGTAAAAAGGGACTGAGTGGTTGGAGTATGCGTCCAAATTTTTGTTTACCTCTCTACTCGTGTATCTCGATATCTAATGCCACGATAATTTTCAACACAGTTGGTATCTATCTAGCCAATGGTAGACGAGAAGTTACAATTTAATTTGGAGTTAAAAAGCATTGACTTGACCTGACTCAAGTTTATTAATTTACCACAAAATTCATCTCGCTCTACAACCGAGTACATAATCAAGATAGGAATGCGAACAAAAGCGAATAGATTATAAAAAATAGAATTATTTTCACGTCCTTCTAACTTAAATTTAACTTGATTAATTTCAATAATAAACAAAATTTATTAAAATTTAAGTTTTAAATAAGAAGCTTAAGCGAAAATACGATTGATGAACCAATTTTCTTTACCACAAATCTTATTATAATCATGTACATTGCATTAATGTATTTCACCAACAATTTCCAGTCCAGTAAGTAAGATGTTTTGCGTATTTAAATATTCAGACCGTTCATATTATTCATTTATTTGATATTATTGTAGATAAATGATTCAACAGCTAAGTCCATAAAGGAGCGTTGAAGAGGCGCGAAATAAAATACGTTGTACCCGTAACTATCGGCAAGTAACTTCAAATAAAGTTCCTGATATTTGCAATATCGGACTAACATTGTTCTGGACTCGATTCCACGTCAAGTGTTGAATTTTTGCGCATGCATGCAGAAATTCACGAGGAAAAGTGCTTCGCATGTATTTGCTAATTAAATTAAAGTACCAGTTTCAAATACATCAAGCCATGGAGTATGAGAGAGTGAGCAAAGTAAGAAAGTGTGATTTGTGTCTAGGGCTAGCTAGATGATATTCAAAGTTTTCGACTTCAAGAGACTCAAATACGAGACATCCTTTTAAAATATGAAACAGTGATAATCTACTTAAATATTGGTCTGAAAAGATTAAGAATTTTCTTAATCTCTTTTTGACTTCAAAGTGTTAGGTAAGGAAAATAATGAGAAAAGAGCTAAGTATGAACTTGCCATTAATTCCGATTTTTTACTTAATATATCTATCACAAAGTATTTATGAAACTATCAGGAGTTCATAAATCTTTAGGAGATTTGATTCAATTAAGTGGAAATGTTCAGTGAATTTCCGCATCGTCGTCGGCGGATTGTTATCTAATTCAGCCGGCATGCCTTCCTTGGGGGCCATTTCTGTCAACAGAATCGCAATATAATAGAGCGTGTCAATCCGCAAAAATCCAGCTACTAATAAAACCCTGTCACTATAACCTTCTTTGACTTTAGCATAAGTCATCGAGGCAGTTTCAAAATTGTTTTCTTTGACAAGGTTTTTTTCTAGTGAAATTGTATCGATGAATCTTTTTTCCCATTTTTATATGAGTAAAGGTAAATCAATCTACTATTCAGTAGACCGCGTAATACGCAGAAAGCTTTCGCTATTTATCGGTATTTGATACGCATTTTATTGCTTTATTTATATTGTACTAGGAAAGTTTTAATAAGAAAATATATTGTGGAATAAAATGACAATAAATTTAAGCAAGACAGCATACAGCATGAGGCGTTTGTAGCGTCAAATGAGTGTGAGAAGCAAACAGTATACAATACAAAATTAAATTTTTCCTAGAAATTTAATTTCGGAATAGCAAAGCATTTTCACAGTTAATGTTGGTGTATAAAGTACCATCACATCGCTTGTTAGCACATTTAAGTTTTAATTCTTGTTTAATTTTTAGGGTTCCACGCGAATGAAAAAAGGAACCCTTATAGGATCACTCGTGTGTATACTGCCGGACTGTCCGTCTACCAAATTATCTATTTGCTCCGAATCTACAGGACCGATTAGGTTGAAATTTGGTAGAAATAAGTATGAATTTCTGTGACCCAAACACGTTACTAAATGTTACGTAAATAAATGTTTTTTTAACAACAGGTCACTTTAATGTTATAATAACTTATTTTAAAGTTATATAGGAAAATATAAACGATATACGAATGTCATCATCTTTCGAATCTACCCTTGTTTTGAAAAATTGTATGATCTTAAAATAACATGGTTAAACTCTTAAGTGAGAGATAATTGTGAGATAATTTATATTCATCGTACGGAACTCTCTCCACGCGAGTTTAACTCGTACTTGTCCGTTTTTTACAAGTACAACAAGGGAAAGAAATTCAAAATAGGCTACAAATAATGTTAAACTTACAGATTTAACCATGAAAGATGAAAATGTTTCTATATTCCTAGAAGATCATACATATTTTGGAGAATACTTAGAGAAATAGAGAATAACTTATCTTGGTTCAAAATCCACCAGCGTAATGCCAGTGATAGTGAACATTACTATTAGTGCCGTTCCGTATGTTAGTGTTACCTGTGACAAAACGAAAGTTGAATGTGTCAGCCTCATTCAAGCACATGCAAGATGATGATGCCTAATTCTGATTTTAAAATGTATTAAAATTTTATTTATATCTACCATCAACCGCATGAAAAACTGCGTCAAACTTTGCTCGAAGTGCGAATGCTAATAGAGACCGAGAGTTGAGCTTATGGTGGCTCCAGACTATCTTCCAACCATCCAACTGATCTTCTATCCAACAACTGATATTCTATCTATTGACCTTCCAATCTTCGATTTATGTGGAAGAGTGGTTCGTGCTCGTTTGACATAGATTGGTTGAGTTGGTGGCGGGTGCTCGCTACGCTTCTCTCCCGCCTTCGTCTTCTATCCTATCACGACCATGTCGGATTGCCACTGAAGGTTGTTAACACAGGTAGGTAGGTACCTATATTGGTACTTTTGGTACTGGAATAACTCATAGGATCCTTATATCCCAGAAAAACCACCACGCGAGCAACGCTGCAGGCACAGCTATAAAGCAATAAGAACGTAAATCTATACAAAGATAATTTAAAAAAAAATGGTCTATGAATAGAACATTTTTTAAATTCGTGTCTGTCTGTTTGTTTGTTTGTCTGTATGTTTGTTCGCGCATCACGTAAAAACGTATTAGACCGATTGCGATGCAGTTTTCAGTGTTGGGTAGCTTAGGATTTGACCTAAAAACTGGGGTACTTGGTATCTTAATCCAATGGTTAGAAACCGAGCAATCGATAACTTTGTAACGGCGGAAGGAATTTTGATCAAATGGTTATTTTAGATCTTGGAATAGCACATAGAGTACTTTTAACCTAGAGAAATGAACACGCGAGCGAAGCCGCGGGCACAGCTAGTTGAATATAAATTTCTAGTTAAGATGCAACGTTTCGCTCAGCGCGCCAAATTCAAATTTTCTTGCGGTTTTTGTCAATTACAGCTCTATTACTCATTGTGAATAAATAAAGTTAATATAAGTTGTATATAGAAATTACACAAACCAAAAAATCAAGGTGAAGGATAGTATAAGTACATTTGTCAATAAAACAAAAATCCAAATGAAAATCAGCTTATTGACATTTGTAGTTATACCAATATTTTTTAGGTTATCATTTGAACCGTAATTTCTTGATACATTCTATTTACTGCCGCAAAATAAATTTCCATGGACCCACGATGAGTAATAGACAAAAAACGAAAGAAAATTTGAATTTGGCGCGCTGAGCGAAACGTTGCATCTTAATTGTTAGTAATTACCTAGTTTATTTTAAGTTGTTTATTTTTTATCTATTTAATATCCTTATAAATAACTAATATGAGTTGTAAAGTATCTAAAAACGCTAATTTATTTATTTTTTCATAGAGAGGGATGAAAAGTAGAGTGTATCACTCGGACGCAAAATTATTTTTCCTCGAGCGAAGTATATTGAATCCCTGGCTACGTCAGAGATAGGCAACAACTCAAAAAAAACCCTGCATATCCGGGCTAGAGTAGGCATTTAAATCCCGCACGGGCCTCGAGTTGACATACTTTTCTGTTTCTACTATGAACTGGAACGGATATGGTGTAAACATCAATGGCGAATGCATCACTCACCTTCAATTTGCTGATGATATAGTCATCATGGCAAAAATCCTGGAAGACAAAGCTAAGTGACCTCAATATTGTTTACCAACAGGTGGATCTTAAACCGGCATGAGTGCCAATATCTCACTCATGCCGGTTTATGTTGGCAATGACATTACATTATTATCTACTTAAGTCAGACGATCAAACTAGGTAGATCCAACTACGACAAAGAGGTCAACCGACGAATCCATCTCGGATGGGCAGCGTTCGGGAAATTACGCCATATCTTCTCGTCACAGATATTGCAGAGCCTCAAGACGAAAGTTTATAATCAGTGCGTGTTGCCAGTGATGACATACAGCACTGAGATGTGGTCGCTAACTATTGGTCTCATACACAAGCTCAAAGTCGCGCAGTGTGCAATGGAGAGCTATGCTCGGTGTTTCACTACGTGATAGAATCCGAAACGAGGAAATCCGTAGAAGATCCAAGGTTACCGATATACGAGTAGCTCTCAGAGTTTGAAAGTTGGTGTGGTAATGGGCAGGCCATATAGGTCGCAGAACCGACAACCACTGGGGAATAAAGGTTCTCGAATGGTGACCACGAACAAGCAAGGGAAATGTGGGGAGACCCCCCACACGATGGACCGACGACATTGTAGTCATCGCAGGAAGTCGGTGGATGGAGGCGGCACAAGCTCGCTCGTCGTAAGCAGAGGACTTCTAAAGGCTGACATGATGATGAATATGACGACAGTCTGAAGCAGGAATGTTATGGATATGAAACTTCGGATCTGGATACGGATATGGATATAGAAATAATATTATACCGGTTTTGGATGCGGTTACGGATATGCAATTATTTCGAATTATCCTTTAATTTTGGATAGTTTCGGTTACGGATATTAGATTTTTAAGATAAACAAACATGCAAGTGATGCGCGCGGCTAGTATGTTAGCTCGGCCAGGCAGAAAAACCTGTCATAATGAGTCTCATTTAGGCTTTTAGACTCCGCCCTTATCCGAAATTATCCATAACTTTTATATCGGATTCGGTTACGGTTATATGATTCCGAATGTTTTTTTTAATAAAATTCACAATTCAATCTCGTTCTTAGTTTCGGATAACTTTCATTCAATAATTTATGAGAATTAAGGGACCGATCATGGTTGCTATTAAAATTCTACTCTTTCATACAAGTAAAAATAGTAACAGGTGATAAATTATCACGGTCCGTTTGCCGTTCAGAGCAGGCAGCGATTGAACAAAGCTTCCTGCTTGGACCGGAGCCAGGAATTGAACGACGAAACGTTAAGACCGTACTCTTGGATGTTTATCAAATTACGTACAAAGTGGTTTGATAATAGTTGGCTAGAGCTTGAGCATAACTAATGCTACTGAAAAAGTAGGAACCTTTGCTAGAGACTGTCGCAGATGAGTGTGAGAGTCCACCTGGGTGGAGCCCACCGCTATTCTGGGTATTCTGTCGTTAAACAGGAAAATGCAAGCATGACATCTCCTTCAGAATTGTAGATCTATGTCTGACTACTGTCTTGGCTGATATTAAGCGGCGATGTAGCTGAGGGTGACCTTGAAGGAACCTAGAAACAAGGAAGATGGTAGCGAATTCAATTCCTTAGGTTGATTACCGGATAGTCTAGTCTAGGGGCTAGCGACCCTAACTACGAAATCAAACAAATTCGAATTCGTAGTGCAAAGAAACTCTTACGCACACTCTCTGAACATTAATTAATAAAAGCATGAATCCTATTGTAAACTAGCTTTCCCGACTAAGTCTGCGCGGACTACTGTTTGTCGTGAAAAAAGCATCACATGTTCTTCTAGAATATTAAAAACCAATGTAAAAGTACATATAGCACCAATGCTCTATGTACTTTTTTAACAGATTGTTATTTCGTTTTGCATGGCAACCGTTACTTACAGCGAGTAATCAATAATTACCAGTTTTTTCGTGGAAACTTACAATTTTCCGGAATTAAAAATATACTATGTTTTATTCTAAGGTATAAGCTATCTCCATTCCAAATTTCATCAAAATCCATCCAGCCATTATCGCATGAAAGCTCCCCAAACAAACAAACAAACAGACAACGTTTCACTTTTATATATTGGTATGGATTGTAAGTCGTGCTACTTACGGTTGTGCCTTAACACTGAGCAAATTTTTAGTGGTGCCAACAGTTCCAAGAAGGGCATGATCTTTTCAAAAAGCTTTACCTTTCGTGCAGATGTTTAGAGGACCACCAGCGGTCATGCAACACTGATGGATGAATCTTATCGGAAATTGACAGTCGTGCTACTTACGGTGGTGCCTTAACATTGAGCAAATTTGTAGCGGTGCCAACAGTTCCAAGAAGGGCTAAAGTTCAAAAAGCTTTACTCACCATCCCCGTCCCCAATGTTTAGAGCTCCTTCAGTGGTCATGAAACACTGGACATACATAATGGACCTAATAATTGGTCAATGAATATAGTTAAGCGATATAAGAGACGAAAGAAACAACCGTTTATGGGAATAAAAAACTAAATAGGCAAGTAATTGCAATAAAAGGATGTGAAAGCTTTCCGAAAACCCATATTCCGTCGCAGAATACGTGTTACCTACGTGTTCCCAATCCAGCACTCCATCCTGAGGCGAGAGTTATGTAAAGTGTGCAGACGCGATTGTCAACCAAATTGAAGTGAATAAAGTGAGCTATTCTACGAATAAGCGCGTTTCTCCATCCATATACACTGTTTGTGCGCGAATCGCAGTGATCATAATTAACGTACCTACATCGTTTGCACTGTTAATGGCGCTAATAACGAGCCAGACAAAGAGAAAATGAGAAAACCTAAACAACCATAATACCTACTATGTTTTTGATGTATTGAAATGGGTTGTGATAAGTTTAAGCCTCAATTTCAATGTTGTTTTTTTTCATATTTTTTTTGTGAATGATTGTTCTAATTATCTGGATGGTTCTATGTTATGTTTGATGATTATTACTACTGCGAGTTTTTTTTTTTAATTTGCTTTATTTATTTTTTTATTTGTCTAGCAAACGTTTTTGTAGTGGAAACATTTATTTCGGTATTCTGTTGATTGGTATTTTTGCACATTTGTAAGATTCTTGAAAACGACTGAAGCTTGGTGTTTATTAATACGTAATTTTAAATAGTTACATTCATTCATTTCAGCACACACCTCTGTGCATACACCTCTATTACACCTCTATTGGCAGCAGAATAACTGCCGAAGAAGATAATGCTCAAATAATAAAAAATAAAAGCTAAAAGTTAAAAAAAAAAACGATGATGACTCAGGGAGAGCAGTGCACTTGAAGGTGGATAACAACCACACTCAGAGAAATCAATTGACGTTAATTAAAATTGTAAATTCATACAAAAGAACGATTTCATTTTCGTTCCTACTGCTGAGATACAGGCTTTCTCTCTGAGAGAGTGAGAAAGAGGGAATATGGACGATAGCCATAATCCGCACCGCAGCAAGCCTGGTGAGTGTTGGTGGATGTCACATAATCCGCACCGCAGCAAGCCCGGTACGGGTCGGTGGATATCACATAATCCACACCACACAAGCCCGGTGCGGGTTGGTGGATGTTACATAATCCGCACCGCAGCAAGCCCGGTGCGGGTTGGTGGATGTCACATGTGCTTGAATTTTGAATTTCTTTGACGATTTGTTGGCCAAGTGGCTAGTGACCCTGACTTGCCAAGTAAATCAACGACCGTGGATTCGAATCCCGCAACGTGCAATAATTTGTGTGAGAAGCATAAATGTTTGTTTTCGAGTCCTGATATATATTTGTATATATATACGTTTTCCGCTATCTAGTGCCCATAGTAGAAATATCCTATGTGTTATTCCAGAACCAAAAGTACCTATAAATTACAAATAAGTTTAATAAAAAACGTATAAAAAAAGCTTTTATGCCATGAAACTTAGAGTAGGCTAGACAATTAAATGCGGAAGTATACAACATTTCATGTCTGTGCTGTTAACCTTTGATTAGTTCCCTAGTCAGGAATCAACCCTGTGCAGTAACCATGTTATGGTAAGACCATGTACTTGCACTATTACTACTATTTATTCTGTGGTAAGACTTAAAACCAGCGATCATAATAAAATGGGTACACAAAAATTACGTGTTTGTCCTGTTGTCCGTTGGAGAGTTCCTTTATCTGGAGACCATGTCATGGTCAAATTTAAAACCGTCTATCTCAATAAAATGCGTACACAACATTTCCTGTCTGTGCAGTTTGACCGTTGAATAGTTCCTTTATCTGGAGCTAATCCTGGATGTCGATTCAGGTCATGCTTACCATAAAAATGCATTGTAATTGGAACTGAACCAACATTTAAAAATTTAACTCCGTAGGATAAGAGGAAGTGGTTCTAATTCTGCTCGCAAAATTTGACCTAAACGTACATGCATACATACATACATACATAGGTATATACATGCAAGCTTTTATAATACCAAATTTCGTTCTGCCGTCGCCGTTGGGTAATTTTTTGTCGATTGCTCGGATCTCCTCATCGGATTGAGATACCAAGTAGGTACACCAGTTTTTAAGTTAAACCCTATTAGCTGTGAAACTGTGAAAACCGCTACGCAATCGGTTCAGTAGTTCATCACGTACGTGACGTACGTGGTATTTAAAATATGAAATTAAAAAGTTTTTTTTAAATCCTGTCTCTCTGTTTGTCTATTCGCGCATAGACAAACAGAGAGACAGGATTTAAAAAAAACTTTTTAATGTCATATTTTAAATACCTACTCTAGTCATTTTTTTTTTATTATCTGCTTTGCACAGACTTTTTGGTACCTACTTATACGGCCCGCACCTGGCCCGCTGCATCGACAGTACATACACGCTCCAACAGACATATCCGAGTACATCAGAAAATATAACAAAAAATTATGGCATATTATTTTATTTCTCGCATGTCGAAACTCGCTCGCTCAAAAAAATGCTCAAATAGCAAAGGAAGTTACTTATACCAGGAATGTTTAAAAAAAAGACGGATTCAACACCATCAGATTGAAAGTGAAGCACCCAAGATATGCCGATCTGCTCGTACACACAAGCCTCATACACACACTTACACCATGCCGATCGGCCGCCATATCGCAGCAAGATCTCGACCTAGTTAGTTTTGTAAATTATGTTTAGTTCACACGTAAAATCAAAAACTATGAAAACTAAATTTGCTATCTTAAACCTTAAACTTAAAGCGGTGTAGATGTATGTCTTAAACCTTAAACTTAAAGCGGTGTAGACGTTTGTCTTAAACCTTATTGATTCATATCTTATTTTCAAACACTAACGTAGCAAAAGAAGAAAAACTTCCTCGCTCCGGAGGCCAATCCTGTCTGAATTCCTGGTCGAAAGCTATTTCACGCTACAACGCCTTTCTTCATCCATAAACAACGCTAAGACTGATGAATGATGGCAATAAAACGGCCGCCATCTTTCATTTACCTCCCCATTGTGGCGTCGCAGGTGAAGAATGAAATTAAAAAATACCATTAAGAAAATTGGGGTAGAATTTAGGAGGTTTTGGCCTATTTATAAAGAATCTGCCAAGATAACAGGAATAATGTGCTGACAATTCGATATTTTGCAGGCTGAAAATGTTGCTACCATTTGCTGCGGCGAATTAACTCAACGTACAAGCACAAATTAGATACGATAGAAGAAAGATACGATTCTCACCCCCCTTTTTTCAACTCCCCCCCCCCCCTAAGAAACTGCATCAAAATCGGTCCATTCGTTTGGGAGCTATGATCCTCACCCACTTCCCTCCCACCCTCCCCCCCCCATTATAGCACAGAACCATCTCCATCACATCAGTTTTCGAACATAAAAAACTACATCAAAATCGGTCCATTCATTTGGGATCTACGATCTTCACCCACATTAATTATAACCAAGATCAATCTTGTTTTCCTCAGCTTAAAAACATAAAAAAACGCTGCTAAATTGGTCCCTTGTTTGAAAGATACAATACTCACCCCCCTTTTCTCGACTCCCCCCCTCACTAATATCTAAGAACCAATCGGTCCATTCGTTTGGGAGCTACGATGCCACACACACATCCAAAACACACACACACACACACACACACACACACACACACACACACACACACACACACACACACAAACACGCGCACACACACACACACACACAGCTTGTGACACAGTGATACACACCCTAACCTTATAATACCCATCCCTTTGTTCGGGGGTTAAGGCCAGGCTCCAAGGTTACATTTTCCAATTCCCACTCCCCTGCCACCTACCCTACACTCTGCCACCCGCTTCCCGCTATAAGCACTGAAGTGCCTGCGTAACAAGGTTGAATATCGCGAGCGCTGTTATTTAGCTCGGAACTAAATGGCGTATGTCTCAAAAGTTATTTATTTTATTGGCAGGCTAATAATTTAGATAAGTAAATTTTGTCGAAGTATTAGATAATAAACTATATTTTCTTGCTGTGAGATTTATTTTAGAGGTTAAAAATTAAGCAGTTGAGTAGAAAAATGAAAATGTTACTAAAAATAACGTAATTTTTAATAAGAAAATGTATAGAATGAAATTCTGGTAATCATGTTTTTGTCTTAGTCATAGATAGATAAAGATCAAAAACATATGATGTTAAGTTTCACATTTATCAGGTTTGTGGTTGACCCAGCATATTTATGGCATACCTATATATATATATAATACATACTCTACTTTTTATATTATGTATTATTGTGTTATTAAGTTATGGTGTGCAATAATAGTAGTTTATGAAACGGTTGCATAATGACGGGAACTCTCTTGTTTTAACAAGAGAGTGAATTTAAAAAACGACCCGAGGGCAGTTTTTTAATAGTTTCACTCGAGTGTTTTAATACCTAGTTGTGCCGTTTCATACACTACTTTATCTACACTTATGCAAAACGACGTTACCTGTAATGAAAAAAATAGTCGTAATCTTATCTTGATTTTGCTGGTAAAAGCTCGTTCGACATGTTCGTTGCTGTTTCGTGATGTCAGGTGGAGTCAACAAGTTCTCCTCACGAACATTGTTTTCACATGTTTAACACATCTTTGACACATTTTTAATCAGGATAAAACATTTGATCAACGTAATAAATCACATAAAATTGGTTAGGTTAGTAACGTAAATTATGGCGCCAAAATCCAGTCCACAGCGAATTCGCGCGCATACAGTCTCCGCCATAGTAATATATGACGAAAACCCTCATAAGTGCGCAGCCTTGATGGTGCTTTAATGGTAAAAAAATAATATTATAACAACGTTTAGTTCAAAAAACAGTGTTATTATTATTATTATTATTTGCTTATTAGAGACGTGCCGTGTGTAATGTGTATCATTATGCCACCATTTTTTTATTATTATCCGGATTTATGATATGAGTGTAGATAATGTTTATATGTATTATATTTCACTATATTCTTCTTCTTCGTCTTCTTTTTTGTGAGTGGCTTTAAATATCGTTGATTGACGATATTCTGCCAATGTCAAAGTGTGACCAGTGTACGATATATTTGGAGCTTGATCAGTTTACATAGTAACGTCGGTTTAGATACCTATAATAAAACGGGACATAAACAAGTAAGTATAGGAAAGAAGAATTATAGATAAAATATTTATTGTAATCATTAATCAGATTATATTCCTATCTACTTGTTTGGACATCGTTTGTTTGGTTGCCAGACCACAGAATAAATAATATTGATAGACGTAGGTTAAAGATTTACTCTGGCAGAATATTTAGCGTAAA
This sequence comes from Alsophila aescularia, assembly GCA_946251855.1. NCBI lineage: Eukaryota > Metazoa > Arthropoda > Insecta > Lepidoptera > Geometridae > Alsophila > Alsophila aescularia. The sequence continues at coordinate 42,965,271 of OX276383.1, forward strand.
TAAGCATCGGTATAATATTGCCTCTTTCGTCTATGATATAAACAAAATATATTTTCGCAAAACAGCACCTGAATCTGTCAACTACGGTTATCTAATTAGCTCCTTTCTACTTTGCTTGATGTTTTATTCTAGATTTTGAAATACCTAACATGACGGCTTGTTTTCTACGGCCAGGGAAATCGAGGACTATCTGAAAAGCTTTAGGTTGAAATCTAAGATTTTCTTTAACTCAAAACATTTCCACTTGCTGAAGTGATCTTGAGGGTGTGAATAGAAACACAGAGGGAGTTTGCTGTAAATACATTGCAGCTGCTCCAAAACTCCAGAAAATGCTCAACTCTGGACATTTCCCGCTTGCCAAACTAGTTTGCAACAGTGGACTAGTCTAGTCTGCAGCAATTTCCTAAACTTCAAAAGGTCGCCGCAGCACAGACCAAGTAGGTACATAAATTATATCTGTAGACGAACTGCGTCTGTACAGTAATTTTCACCGTTTATATCTTAATCAACAGCAATAATTTTAAATAGTTGCGGCAAGCAAACGGTAATATGCAGACATATTGAGATCTCACTATACTCGTAGTATCTTTTTTTAAGGATTCCATAACCAGAGGCCTGAAACGAAATCATTTATAAGAAAAAAAAACATGCAAATAAATATATTTTTTACTAAATGCATATGAAAGTAATAAAAGTTTTAAATTTCTGTTTCTCTGTCTGTTTGTTCCGGCTAATCTCCGAAAAGGCTGGACTGATTTTGACAGTATTTTGACTGGAAGACAGCTGATAATATAAGGAGTAACATAGGCTACTTTTATTTACAAAAATGTATTTTGACCACGCGGGCAAAGCCGTGGGCACAGCTAGTTAACAAATAAAATTGTTTAAGAGTACCTATAAGCGAAAAAACTGTGCTTATCTTTGAAACATCTCAATAACGATTTAATTTAGGAACGAAATTAATTAATGTATGTAGTTGTTAGTTAGAAAAGGGTTACGCCCTTTATAAAAAAACTGGGCGCTTGCAACATATTTTCTGTACTAATCAGTTATTCTATATAATCTGCATCACTGTGTGTATGTGGTCTATGGTACGAAACCCGGCCTGCTCCGGAGACTGAAACTCGTCAAGTCTTCTTGCGAGACGATTTGATGATGGGCGGTAGTTTTTCAAGAGGGTTTTATCACCCTTTTTGTGAAATAAAAGTACTGTGACAATTGGCTGAAACATAGCTTGATGGATGACTGCGTTCCCTGTCTCAGTGCAGTCTGTGGTCGAGGAGTGGAGCGGAAGAGCGTCAAATCCATCTACGAGTACTTCCGTCAAAAAGCGACAGTTGGTATACCTTGGAAGAGAGTGGTATTTCTGTCGAGGCAGTTGGCACCCTTGGGAGCTCCAGCCAATCAACGTAAAGCATTTTGCCGCCTGTAGAATGGCGCCAGCAAGGCAACCTGTTGGATCTTCAACATTTTTTGGTTCAGTTGTTCATGAGATTTAGAATCAGCCAGATAGCATATGTTTAGGAACGGTAATGTGTGGCTTCTATTGAATTGTGTAAAGCTAAGTATTTTATGTAGAACTAAATGTGTTTTAGATTGTTTTTTGGTTCTTAAAGTGAAATAATAATAAGTTGCTAAGTTTTAATAACAATGTGTCTGTGGTCATCCTTTGGAAGTTACTTGATTGAGATTTAAGATTTGTATTGTAATTACATGTGCAAAATGTGGAAAATATAAATTATGGTTGGACTTACTGTTTAATGATTATTTTCTGTCCTAATTTTATAATTTTTCTATTCCTATCACTACTTATAGTCCTTTTCCACGCCTTTGGAGCTCTCCCAGTATTCAGAACAGAGTTAAACAACTTCTGAAGCTCCTGAGGAACAGGTTTACCTCCAGCCTTCAAGAGCTCCGAAGTGACTCCGTCCTCACCTGGGGCTTTTCCATTTTTAAGCTGTCCGAGCGCCATCCCAATTTCATCTAGGCAGATTTCTGACAGGTCTTCCGTGTAGTGGCGAGTAAGAGTGGCTCTGGTATCCTCTGCAATAGGACCGGGTTGTGAAGCATGCGACTCGTACAATCGGCCATAGAAGTTTTCTATCTCAGCTAAGATATCCGGCTTTGAAGTTACGGTTTGGCCACTTGAACTCCTAAGCTTTGCCAGATGCGAGCACTTCAACTGCTGGGCGAACACTTTTGACCCCCGATTTTGCTCAATCGCCTTTTCGATTTGGCGTGTGTTGGAGCATCGGAGATCACGTCGCACCAGCTTACTAATGTTACAATTGAGCGCTCGCTTTTCTGACGGCGTGGCTTCTATAACGTCCGAAGTGTATAATTAGCCCCTGTGTCTTGCTTTCGTGGACTATGAAAAGGCCTTTGATTCCGTAGAGACCTGGGCTGTTTTGGAGTCACTGCAGCGATGCCAAGTGGACTGGCAGTATATCGAAGTGCTGAAATGTCTTTATGACGCCGCGACTATGAGTGTTCAAGTACAGAACCGGCAGTCTAAACATATCCAGTTGCGCAGGGGAGTGAGACAGGGAGATGTCATATCCCCGGAACTGCTCACGCCTTGGAAGATATGTTTAAGACACTGGACTGGAACGATGAACTAAGACAAGACCAAGATCATGTTTAACTATCTTATTACCCTGAAACCTGTAGTCATGAATGGTGAACCCCTCGAAATTGTTAATGAATATGTCTATCTCGGGCAAACTGCAGTTAGGTAGACACAACTTCGATAGGGAAGCCAACAGAAGAATTCAGTTGGTCTGGGCGGCATTCGGAAAACTTCGTCAGGTCTTCTCGTCGTCCATTCCACAGTGCCTGAAGACGAAAATCTTTAATGCGTGCATCCTACCAGTTATGACATACGGAGCCGAGACATGGACACTAACAGTGGGACTTGTCCACAAATTTAAAGTCGCTCAGCGAGCTATAGAGAGAGCTATGCTTGGGGTTTCTCTGAAGGATAAAATCAGAAACGAGGTTATCCGCCACGTCACATTTCTCGAACGACGGACAACCGCTGGGGTAGACGTGTCCTCGAGTGGAGATCGCGTCTTGGCAAACGTAGTGTAGGACGCCCACCAGCCAGGTGGAGTGACGACCCGCAAAAGGCGGCTGGCAGAAACTGGATGAGAGGAGCCGAAGATCGGGCTCTGTGGCGTTCATTGGGAGAGGCCAGCAGTGGACGAGCACGGGCTGATGATAAATCGGTTACTTTTTTAATGGTTTGGTACTCTAAAACTGAAAATTGTACGTATGTTCATCTTGTTGTAGCTATACACGAACAGAGCCGAGTGCAAAATCTAGTTCGTCGGTCCCCTAAATGCAGTGGCTCTTGAATACGCGTTAATTTGCATGCCAGTTAGGTCATTCTTATGCCCCAATTTTGACACCAAGTTAGTCTTGGCAGTCTTGCTTGCCCCGCAATTTGAGAATCCTTCAATTCGCACTTTGGAAGGCAGTATCAAAGATCTGCCTTAGTACTATTATTTATTCTGTGGCAGCACGCGAAATCTGCAGGAATAGATTTGGTTTTCACCACAGACGAAGCTTTTAGACTCCAAAAACATTATAAAGATTATTTTACAATGACTTCCAACACTTTTAGTTTCATCACTTTAACAAGTCAAAGCTTAACATCTCATGACAAAGAATAAAATAAGTTATCTACACTAATATTATAAAGAAGAACATTGTTTGTTTGTTTGTAATGGATAAACTCAAAAAATATAGACCTGATTTTAAAATCCTTTCTCATAAAGAAAGCTAAATTTGCAGCGAGTAACACTACCAGTATTTTATTTTTCAAAAAACTAGAGTTCCCTTCGTAAATTGCAATAATGTAACCCGAGGTAAGTATCAAATTTTGTATAAAAACTCGATTACTTTGTATCACAAACTAAGAAGGAGATACGGGTCTTTGTTTGTGGAACGTTGCCATGGAAACGAAATCACAGAACATCTAATAATCATTGACGATGGCGTAGCAGGAAATGCTCTATGCTACTAGTACCTACACGAAATAAGAACAACTCTGTCAAATACGTGAGTAATAATGCAGTTTTCTATGGTCAAAAGTGCTGCTGCCAATGATTTTGAATTACGCTTACTGGAGTTTTTTTTAGAAGATGCGACGGGTATAAAAATGCTAAAAAAAGAAAATTGCCGTGGGATGAGCGCTACCGATGAACCCAAAAATCTAACCAATTTTAAAAATTCTAGCGTAGACGTTTCACGACAAACAAACGGCCGTGCGCCTCAACATAGCTCCATCCAGTTTTTAAAGCCAAGGAGGTTGAATTACGCTTACTGGCGTAAAACCTTTAACAGTAACCGTAATTCAACCTCCTTGCGTTAAACAGAATAAAATACTATAGATAAAATGGTACGTAAGTATAAAGTTTGTGTAAGAAATTGTTGTTGTTCTATTTGTCCAAATAAAGTACCTACTTATTTTATCTTTTTGTCTTTTTATTTTATCGGGGCGGGTCGCTAGTTATTTAATAAAGGGCTTTATTTTATTTTCTTTAGGTATATTGTCAGTAAATTACTAACCGCAGGTAGAGAATACTGTTATACTCTCAGCTTAGTCATTTACTACACATTGCTACCACTTAAAAAAAACTAACACTAAAATTTAAAAATATGTTGTTTTTTTTGTAGTTGAATTCATACCCAAATGGCGTTACTTTTCCCTAATACGCTTCTATAATTTTGTAGACCGGGCGTTACTAAATTATTGCTTACCTAATATTTATTCTGTAGCTATACTAGCTGTGCTCGCAGCTACGGTAATACTATTATTTCTTCGGCACTGCGATTACGTAATGTTGATCATGACGGTTTCAAGCCGTGAAATTCAATAATGCTTTGCGATAGAGTCGATTTTGCTATGAAAAAAGTGGCAATCTGATTGAAGCCAAGTTCTGTAATTGGGCCACTGAGCTGCAGCGATTCTGTGTGATAACCGCGTGGTATTTTTTCTGGGATTTAGGGATCTTATAAGTTTTTCCCGAACCAAAAGTACCAATCAAGGAAGTTGGATTACACACTGTTATCCGGAGGCCAAATTTCAATACTGAGCTCGTTTCAATTTATGAAGCAGGTTCTTGGCACTTTTTGACGCGAGTGATACCAGTACTTAGAGATTATGTAAAACATTTGCACTTTTTATAGTTTGTGAGTTTAAAAATATAAGATGAAATTACAAAATATAAATCTATGGTACAAGTAAGTGTTTATTAACTACCAAAAAACACAACTAGTACCACAGAATAAATAATAGCACTGTTTCATGTTTCTATAGGTACGAAACATGAAACAGTGGGACAACCCGCATGCAATAGAAATCCAATTGGTCTTGCCCACTACCGGTTGGCAGCGTACCCAACCATGCTGGTGGCATTGCCCCGTTGAACTGCAATGCTAATTTGATGAGCCAATTTCGATTTCTCGGGGTGCTTAAAAATATCTATTTTCCAATCCAAGATGGCGGACATGTTGTTTTTTTAGTAAAAAATGTGGGTGTCGTCTTTGAAGTTTCTCGGGATGTTTATAACGAAAATGATATCTATTTTCAAATCAAAGATGGCGGACATGTTTTTTTAGGAAAGTTAAATGGGTGTCATTATTAAGATTTTTCAGCGTGCTTATAACTAAAGTGACATCTCTTTTCAAATTGAAGATGGTGGACTTGATTTCATTTTAATAAAATGATAGGGGTGTCGTTATATAGCTTTCTCCGGGTGCTTAATATTAAAATGAGATGAAATCGAAGATGGCGGACTTGTATTTAAATAGTAAAATATTAAAAAAAACACTCCCTGGGAAATCTTGAAAATGACACCCACATAACATTACTAAAAAAACATGTCCGCCATCTTTGTAAGTAACATCCATATCATAGTTACTGAAATAAAACATGTCCACCATCTTTGTAAGTAACATCCATATCATAGTTACTGAAATAAAACATGTCCGCCATTTTGGATTCCAAAATGGATGTAATGTTTCTTTTGTATTTTTATCGATCTTGCGATATCAGGTTAGGTGTTACGCAAATATCAAACACTATGACTGGCTGCGCTCACCATCCTCACCACTCTATAGCATATACAAACACCGTGCATACATATTTTCACTAGCGTGTAGTAGTTATCATGAATCTGTTTTTTTTTTTATGGAAAGCCTCCGCGTGTCCACCCTGTGTTTTTGGGACAACCTGTATACCTATATACATGTTTTCACACTGATGGATCAAAATAGGGTGTGAACTAGAACACCGCTAGGCCTATCGATTTAACCCCCCATGTATGTTCTGTGATTTGGAATAGTTTAGGAGTTACGGGATATTTTTAAGTTTTTTTAGCCCAACTCTAGATTTCATTAGAAATTTAGTAATTATGACCAAACTATTAGCACAACCGTTGTAATATTTTATTATTGCATTGGGATAGAATATTGAGGGCTGTTGCTGCATTCACGGAAATGAGCAATCAAAATATTCTTTGAAAACGACTTGTTTATTAATGTCTTCTTTCTTCCACGATTTAAAATTATCGTACTATAGCGAGAGAGAGAAAAACGATTTGCGCCTTATTAAAAATGACGGGTGATGTTAATTTTGAATTCACTACTTATTTCAATCCATGAAGTATCATAAGTATATAAGTATATCATTTATTATAAGTATACATATAAACCTCCTCGCAAGTAAAGTTGGTTGGAACTGCAGAAATTAAAAAAAACTGTAAATAAATCGCACTAGCAAGGTAAGATAAAGTTTCAAGATCACAAGGCCTTAACAGTACACATTTCAAGCAACTTTATTGAAAATTTACTTCTTCATATTTACAAGAAATGCAAAAAGAAAATTTCGTGGACTTAAAGGCTCGCGTGTTACATGGTGCGAGACACTTGCGCTGTGCGCCTCTCTACTGGCATCATTCGCCTACTGTACTCTTTCGCTCACACTTATGAAAAGTAGGTACTACGGGAACCGGTTTTAGAACCTATATAAGATACCACTTTATTAAGTAATACCTATATGATAGTTAAAATACCAACACAGTACAGGTACCGTTCCAAAGTCAGTGGAACCGGTTTATAAAAATAGCGGTATTTCAAGCCCTGATTCCAAGTTGACTAAAATAATTTATATCCAAGTCCATAAGCCTCAGGAATAATGGAATGTAATAGTAGTAGATATAGTAAAAATTTATTGAGTCAATTATAATGCCAGTAATGTAAGAGAATGCGTGTTTTATATGTGTTTAGGCATAGATATGTACGAAAGCATGATTCATATGTGTAAAAGAAATACTACAAAACGCTATATATCGTAAACATAATAATTAGGTAGGTACTATTCTATAGAGTATGCTATCTACAAAAGCTATGGTAGAGAGCGCGCGGCTGGCGTAACTTTTGTCAGGGGGTGAGGGGCCTGCGCGGAGCATTTTCATCGGTAACGCCCAATCGAGCAAGGTCAACGGCGTATATCCCCACCTTAAGTATAGATGGTAATGGCATTTGCACATTATTACTAACTTCAAGGCATAAACATCCTTACTCATACGTTGAAGCAATTTTACTTGCATATACAGTTGAACAAACAATCTGAGAGTGTACCTACCTATATTTTGGTCATTATTTTATCGAGACTCAATGCTTCACTCTAATTATATCAGTTTCAGTAGAAAAGGAAGGTCTTAGGACTTCCCTCGAACAGTGATAATCAGAGGGAACAAACAAAATGATGACATCGAATTCCTTTTATTAGACAGATTTGAAAGAAAGAAAAGAAAGAAAAATCGTTTATTCAACACTTATATAAAAAAGTAGTAAAATTAACATATAAATTAAACATATAAATCTAAGTGTTGAAAGGGTCCTATAGCTAGACCTAGGCGTCTTCTAATGCACGCCACTGAGCTCAGTCTTCAGCTCTCCTCATCCACTTTCTTCCAGACACTTTTCGCAGCTCGTCAGTCCATCTGACCACAGGGCGTCCTATACTACGTTTACCTAAACGTAGTCTCCACTCGAGGACTCGTCTACCCCAAAGGTTATTGGTTCTTTGGGAAATGTGACCAGCCCACTGCCACTTTACCTTGCTTATCCTTAGAGCTATGTCAGTTACATTGGTTCTCCGTCGGATATCTTCATTACGAATCTTGTCCAGAGAATCTCCAAGCATAGTTCTCTCCATAGCTTGCTAATCGATCGTGAATTTGTGGACTAGTTTGACTGTGAGTGTCCACAAATACAAATACAAGTGTCGTAATACAAAGTCCCTACTCCCTAATCATTATCATAGACATGATTTGTATTTCTGTCTCATCATTCAAAACAAAAAGTGCTTGTGGTGGTGATTGTCAAATCTGAGGCTGAAATCCCGTGAATCATGATGTATTATTAGTTTTATCACTGTGATAGAACACTGTGTGACTCAAATAGTTCGTGTGAAGGCACAACGTCGCAATCCGTAGACATCCGCTGCGTTAGCACGAGTGTATGCTGGCATTCTAGCATTGTAGCATAAGAACCTGAATTATCTACCGGTACCTTGAGGGGAAAATACCGGTTCTTAGGTATCGATATTCAAGTACCGAAATGGAAAATACCGGTATTTACCGCTATGACACTAGTATTGTTCGTACCGATATCAAGCCCTGATTAGGACAATAGAATTGTTACTATATCATACAGAACCCAAAAACTATTAATTATTGAAAAAATATTATTATTTCATAAACTCACGCATAGAATTAAATAATTTAATTAAATAATAATTACTATAATGTGAGTATAATTAACTATAATCATAAAAATAATATAAAAGGAACCAGTACTATTTATTTAGATAATTTATAAACATTATTTGATACTTAATTAAATAATAATTACTATAATCTGACTGTAATAAAATAATAATTACTATAATCTGACTGTAATTGACTATAATAAGTACTATAATATCATCATCATCATCATGACTATAATACGAATAAATTAATAACTATAATAAAAGACTATACTCGTACTATTATGTACAGCCTTATTACATAAAAAATATCATTATTATTATATTTACACACTCAAATAATCCCATCTACAACTAAAAATCGACATATTGGTGTCGATTCTGTTGTTTCCAACTAAACTACGCTAAATTTAAGTTTAGTCCTGTCAAACAGATTATTTTGTTACAAACTCACTAAACTAGCCTAAATTTAGCTTTCCGACTAAATTTAAATTTGCGATGGAACTAAGGGACTTGGGAGAGCGGGTGTTGTATTGTGCACGGCCGGAGGTGGGGAAAGAGACACCCGGGATTAGGGGAAAAGTGAGGAGGGGGGATTAGGGGAAAAGTGAGGGGAAATTCGGAGAAGGTAGGGGAAGTGAGAGGAGTGTGGCGGAAGGGAGGGGAGGTTAGGGGAAATGGGGGAAGTTAATAAAAAGTGACGGAAAAGTGGGATAAGTTTAGAAAAAGTGAGGGGTCCCCATCCTCCCCTCACTTTTTACTTGGAAAATATGAGGGCAGGATGGGGTACTAAATTACCCAAACCTTCACTTTTTTTTGTCTTACTCCACCCTCCCCTAATCGCCCTTATCCCCCTCCCTCCTAAACCCCCCCACCCGTTCCCCGCTCTCGGACGTGCACAATGCAACACACCCTCTCTCTCTCTGCAAGTTTTTTAGTTTACTTAAAACGATGAAATAGATTTTACAAATCTCTACACTAAATTTAGTTTTAGTGTAGTTTAGTTTTAGTGAGTGAACAACAGAATTGATATCAATATACGCTTTCCAAATTGGTTATGCGCAAGACAAGCCATAGATTAATAATAGGTGCCTTTTGCGGAGAAAAGTGTCGCAGGTCCGTTCAGCACAACGTCTCGTCCCGCACTGATTTATTGGTCGACAGAGGGGTTGCCCATGCGATTAGCGAGTATAATTTACGTTAAAAAATGTTAAAAATAATTAGGAAAGATATTTGCAAAACTAATTCCAAGGTTCCCTCAGCGTTTCATTATTGAATATGCTAAAGGAAATTAAAAAAATATGTGATTGTTACTTTAGAAGAAAAACGGTAATAGCTACAAAAACAGAGGATACTTTGCGTATTTATTATTGATATTTAAAATTGTATTTTCATTTTTTTAAGCTGAAGAGGAGATGCTCTGTATGATGTAAATTAACATATATTTTACTTGAAGTTTTTTCTGTAAAGATTACGGAGAAAAAAGGTTTTAATGTCCCCAAATTGAGACCAATTCACATATATCTCGGCCTTAAAACTAGTGCCTCTGTGAGCTGTAGACCTCGCGAGTACAAACTTTTTTGCTAACAATCTAGCGGTGCACAGTAGCGCCATCTAGTTGCCTTATTGTATAATTAACATTAATAAACAAGGTGCTCCATCAATCCCTACCTAGTGGGTAAAGGGATGATTCCACTTGTAGAAACCTAAAAGTGAGAAATTTACTGCATTTTGAGGAGTTATTCTGCTCATCACGCCGAAGTTTTTTCAGATTTTCACCAAGTTTATATGAGACCAATTTAACGTTACTACCTTTCAAATAAAAAAAAAACCATCGCAATCGAATCTAATAAGGCGGAGATATCCAGTAGCCTTACCCTTTTTGCTCAATTTTTGGGGAAGTACCCCAGTACGGCTGGACGAAATTTAGTGTTAAAGTACTTTATAGATACTTATGGTCCTAATTTTTTTCTGGATTTAAATTAAACTATGTATTAGGTTACTTTAATCCAGAAAAAAACGTAGGCAAAGCCGCAGGAACTTTTTCTTTCCGTATTTTTTTTTTAGCTTTTTACTGATCTCAGTGGCATGCAGGCCTACATTCAGCAGTGGACAGATTTAGGCTGATGATGATAATGATGATGACCATTTTATTCACGCGTGTTATTTTAGTCCACAGATTACTCCCTATAGATTCCGCATCATTGAATTATTGTACGGATCCGAGTTCACAAATTATGGAGGAAAGCACGGGTCGCGGGGAACGCAACGACTGCGCCGTGATTAGCCCATTCAAGGTCGCACTCACACACTACAAAGAAGATACGGGTAGCACTAGAAATGTACTGACCATAGTGATGGGACTGCAGGGCCGATCAAAATAGTTTTGATTTTGTTGCTTGATGCTTTTTGAGATAAACTCGAGAAAACAATCAAACTTAATAAAAAAATCTTTAAATAGATTAACGATACTTAGAAGCCTAGAGCATTGTACATAAAAAATATAGTCATATCAGTTTTTGGTTTACATAGCAGATAAAAAAATATTCTTCCCCACTTTTACTAGCATTGAGTTTTGATTGATTGCCTAAAATGGGTAGGTAGGTACTATCTTTCTATCTATATCACCATACATCAAGCTATTGTTTGATATAGTAGGCCTGCTCATGTGCACGCCTATATTTCCACTCCTGCGCCAAGGATGTGGAAGTGGTGGAATGGTGGCCAAGAGAAGGACTTAGTTTAAGAGTCAGACCACCTGCGCCATGGTCAGACGACGTCATCAAAGTGGCAGAATGGCAGTGAGTAGGTACTAAGAAAACAAAATGTATAAATAAGGATATTATTTAATGTATTTATTTATGAGAAAAAAGGCACCTCGCCAAAATCTACATAACCGTATGTCTTCTCTACTTTTCTCAATTTTCATTTCGTCGAAAACAATACAGTAATAAATAGGCTTGCTTGCATATGCTGTCTTGAATTTCAAAGCTTCAAAAGCTTTTTTCGTAAAACCTGTTAAGTAAAATTGTATTTTAATTCTATCTTCGTTTACATCTAAAAGCAATCAAGTACCTATTAAACACACTTCAAGCTTGAACCGTATTCCGTGATAGTTTTTTATTTGTATAAAAACAAAATAACTTTTGTGATACGGTTTTCTAAATAATTAGGTTGAAATATCGATATGTACCAACATGAGAATATTTTATGATATCCCAACACTAGCTTACACGTGCTCTTGTTAGACAGGGATAACTATTGTACTTAGCGTAATGAGTGAAAGAGACTTTTCAAAAAGACATCAACGCGTGCTTGTTTTTCCATGACGCTCATGACCTGTGGAACCAGTATAAACTGAAATCCGCTTGGCTCGTAGTATATCAGAAAAAAATACTAAATTACTTACCGGTGAAACGTTATCCAACTTTTTGATAATTTGACGTTTAGGCTGACTTTCCACACACATTTTACTGCACAGCAAGCCATTAAAAATGTTGTTTTTTCGATTATATTCGCAATAAACTAGCACTCTCCCACGGGTCGAGAGTTTGGTCGAGACTGAAGTCGTGTCTCAAAGCGAGCCTGTTTATACTAGCTAAAGCAAGTATGTGTTGTGTGCGTCTGATGCCTTGTAAGCGGTATCTATAGGGGGTAATCTGTGTTTTAGTCAGATTCAGTGGCGCGCCTTGTGAGATGCCTTTTTCCAGCAGTGGACTAATATAGGTTGTTGATTATGATGATGATGATTTGAGTCAGAATTATGTGTTTAAAAAATATTTGGCGATCACGATCTATGTATTCTCTTATCTCCGTGCCAATTTTTTTTGGGAAACTGTACAAATAAGCTTCGATCTATGTCCAACTGCCAAACTAAACAACGGCTGTGTTATGTAATGTATGTCATAATGTCTGACAGTTATTCACGCGGGCTAATATTCAGAATGAGTGCTTTAAAAATATTTTCCAATCACGATCTATTCTCTTAAATCAGTGCCAATTTTTTGGCAAGCTCTGTACAAATATGCAACGGTCTACGCCTGCCAATAACACAATGGCTGTGTGATGTTGCTATCTGTTATGTGATGTTAAATTATTAACCCTAAAATCAGAACTGATTGTAATGGTATCTACATAAATCGTCTCAGGCAGGTAGGCAAAAGCTCTCACGGAGCTCTCACTATTATTTATTTTGTGGTGGTAGCCAGAGATATCAAGCGTAGTACTGGCAGGCCAAATGGTTAGGCTTGAAAGGGTAACAATGAAATGGCATAAAAAGAAAAGTGGCTTATGCCCAGCAGTAGGACAATGCAATCCGGCATTGAAGATATGATCTTCTCAGGATCACTTACCAGAAATATGTAAAGTCAACAATTATTTTAATATTATCAGTTATTTGACGATCGATTGGCTGGCTAGTCACCCTGACTGCGAAGTCACGGGTTAAAATCCCGCAAGGTGCAAACATTTGTATTATGAGCAAAAATTATTGTTTCCGAGCCATGTATAGGTTTCTAACCGTATTCGTAACCTAATGTTTTTATCCTTTAGCTAGTACCCATAAGGTTGTACTATTATTTATTTTGTGCCCAGAGTACGTACTGGGGGTCCTAGTTTGGATCTATATAATTTCCTAGGTGTGAATTGTCCTGAATTTATATATTTATTTATTTACATCTTTGCTAATGATTTATTGGACAAGGTTTGGTATAGAAAATGTACTGCTCGGCGGGCAAAGATATTAATACTGTGTATTCATTAACTAAAGTGTATTTATTAGGACTCCAGAGCAAACATCGTCGTATGCAAACAGTAGCACTCCGATGGGGTGAGGTTTTAACGAGTTCGCGAGTCAATTCAATTACCAATAACACTTATGTGTGTCTTGTAGTTAAGTCTGACAAAGCAAGAACGAGCAAAATGGTTGTAAAATTTTAATACATCAGTTTTCAAAAAAGTATTTTCACAGTAAGCATGCAAACCTCAGAGAATCATAGAAGACCTTAAGAATAAAGGATATAAAATTATAGAAGCAGTTAACAAATTGAGTTGGAAAACTAAAGAGTCGCTCAATATGTTCATGCTGACCTTCGAAAATAATGAGGAAATAAATAAAATCTACAGTATTTCAGCTGTGTTGGGGTACAAAGTAGAAATTCAGCCAATAAAAACCACAAAATTGGTCCCACAGTGTAAAAAATGCCAGGCTTATGGACATACGCAAAAGTACTGCTCCAAAGAACCTAGATGCGTAAATGACTGTAAAAAGCCAAGAAACCAAAATGCGTTCACTGTGGAGCTCCACATCCAGCAAACTATAGGGGATGTACGATAGCCAAAGAAATCCAGCAAATACGTAATAAAAAATCGAACTCAAAAATAGTAGTACCGCAACAAAACGTACCTACTATAAGATAAGGTGTCTATAGCCAAAATGATATAAACATTAAAACAACTACAGATAAGAAGATCTCGTTTGCCCAAGCTGCCGCTAAGGGCATATCACGGGTGCCTCGGCCTGATAAGATTGTTTTAAGAGACAATAAGCTAGATGATATCTTGAAGTTCATGGCATCTTTCGACGAAAGATTGAAGAAAATTGAAGATAGCACTAATTCGGCTACATCCAAGACGAAAAACCAACTCAAATGGACTACAAAAACATCAAAATGAATTACAGGTAGTCCTAGATATAGAAAACGTGGACGTGTGTCTAATACCCGAAACGCACTTTACAAAACAATGTTATGTAACGTTTAAAGGATACAAAATTTATCATGCACTACACCCAGATAATACTGCAAGAGGTGGTAGCGCCGTCATTGTAAAAGAAAACCTTGATCACTACTAGGAAACTAAATACGAAATGAAAGAAATTCAAGCTGTAGCGATATGTCTCAAAACCAAGAGATATCCTATAACAATCTCAGCCATCTACTGTCCACCTCAGTATGCGATAAAAAAAGAACAATATTTCAGCTTTATAGAGCGCCTTGGTAATAGATTTGTCTTAGGAGGTGATTTCAATGCTAAGAACATGTATTGGGGATCAAGATTAACCACTACTAAAGGGAAAGAGTCATACAGTGCTATAAAAGAGATAAAATGTGATGTTTTGTTTACTGAAAAGCCCACTTACTGGCCGACTGATCCAAATAAAATTCCTGACCTTTTAGATTTTTTCATAACGAAAAATTTATCATCGTGTTATTTAAAAACAGAACAAAGCTATGATATGAATTCAGATCACTCTGCATGTAAATCAATAAATAATCTAGCATCAATTAATATCAGAGACGCGAAACTAGCCCTGGATAATTAACTGAAAAACCTTAACCATGACGAAACCGAATTATTACTGAAGGTATTGGTATGATCGTCATAAATATACTTATAAATCAAACACGCATACTTACACACAACCACACACACACATACACACACACCCTATCACACATACACACTCTCAAACTCAAACTCAAACAAGCGCTAGTATGATTATAAGAGAAATGTTGTAAGTACTCACCTTAATTTAACTTGCCGTTTTAACTTGTATATTGTATTGTTTCAGAAGAAATGGTTGTTTATTTATATTGGCTATATTGTAAATTTGAAGGGTATGCAGACCTACGACACAAGAAATTATTCTTAGTGTAGGTTCTGCACGTCACTATAACGCACACAAGTCATTTAAGTAAGAATTACTTCTGAATTTATTGTAAATTGTACGTGTATTTTGAGAAATAAATTATATATATAATTATATATTTATTAATAACCACGAACATCTAATATAAGGAAAAAACTCTGACCCTAGTTAATAAGTCTACATATTGGGAGAGCTTCAAGACAGACCTAGATTTTTGTATAGATCTCAAGGTTCCACTCAAAACACCGGAACACTTGAACATAGAAATAAAAAAGTTCGTTGAGAATATCCAACAAATAGCTTGGAAAAATACATCAAACGCATATAAGAAGACCAAAGGAAACACGTACCCCTTAAGGATCATAGAACTTATAAAAGAAAAGAGAAAGCAAAAAAAAATATGGCATCAATCCAGATGTCCTGAAGACAAACGAAAGCTTAATAATTTAACAAAAAAGGTTAACAGACTAATCCAGGATTTCAACGATGACTCCACTAATAAGTATCTTGAAAAGCTAACTAGTGACCGCAGTACAGATTACTTTTTATGGAAAGCTACAAAGAACTTAAAGAGGCCTATTACTCATGTACCACCAATTGAAGATGAACATAGGAAATGGTCAGTTAGTAATGAGCAAAAGGCTAAACGGTTTACAGAGCACTTAGAAACCACCTTTCAACCAAATGAGGGTGAAGCAAATGAAGCTCTAACTTTGGAAGATACTATGCCACACAAAGATGAAAGTGATATCAAACTAGTTACACCTAGAAAAATTGTAAAAGAAATTAAACTAAGTATAAGCCCACAAAAATGTACTGGGTATTATTTAATATCAGGAGAAATACTTCGTAATCTACCAAGAAAGGCTATAGTGAAGTTAACGACCCTTATTAATGCCACTCTAAGGTTGAAGCATGTACCAGACTTATGGAAAGTTGCAGAAGTAATTATGATATTAAAACCTGGAAAACCGCCTCATGAAACCACATCATACAGGCCAATCTCTTTGCTCCCCATAATGTCAAAGCTTTTTGAAAAGTTGTTACTCAAAAGGCTGAAGCCAATCATAGATAGCAAAAATTTTGTACCAGAGCATCAGTTTGGTTTTCGAGAAAAGCACTCAACTATAGATCAAGTTCACAGATTAATAAACAGTATAGAAAAAATCTTGAAGGTAAAAAAGTGTGCACTACAGTATTTCTAGATGTGGCGCAAGCTTTTGATGAAGTGTGGCATGAAGGGCTTATACATAAACTGAGAAATATGCTACCAAAACATTTTGCGGATATCCTAGAATCGTATATATCAAATAGAGTTTTTAGAATTAGACAAGAAGATGCCTTCTCTGAACTTAAGAAAATAAAAGCTGGAGTTCCTCAAGGAAGTGTTTTAGGTCCGGTCCTGTACCTGCTTTACACTTGTGATATTCCTGAGCTAGAAAATAACACCATCGGGACCTTTGCTGACGACACTGCTATAATGGCAGTAGGAAGCACCCATCAAGAAGCAGCAGAAAAGGTCCAAACAGCGGTCAATCGAGTCTACGACTGGACTAAACAATGGAGGATGAAATGAAACGAATCCAAATCAATTCACATTGACTTCAGCAACAAAAAACAGGAATATTCTCCAGTTTATATAAATAATTAACAGATTCCATACGAGAATACAGCCAAGTATCTCGGTATGACGCTTGATGCGAAGCTCCGCTGGAAAACGCACGTCAAGAAGAAAAGAGAAGAGTTAGAACTGCGATTCAAAAGAATGTATTGGCTGCTTGGAAGACACTCCACGCTGTCAACACACAATAAACTATTATTATACACGCAAGTCCTAAAGACAGTCTGGACTTATGGTATACAGCTGTGGGGCTGCACCAAACAGAGCAATACATTAATTATTCAACGCTTCCAGAACAAGGTACTAAAGGAAATAGTGAATGCACCTTGGTACATAAGAAACAACGATCTCCATCGGGACCTCAAAATAGAGTTCGTTGACAAAGTAATTTAAAAGTATGCCGAAGCTCACGACCATAGGCCTCTATGGTCACATGGTGATGAATCACCATGTGAACATAGAGGCCATCCAGCTCCTCGATCACACTGACATAGTTAGAAGACTTAAGAGGACAAAACAATAATAAAACAAGGGTGCGTAAGTCCCTAAGAATAAGGAAAAAAAACAGTTAGCATAGATCTAATTAAAAGTGGGAAGATTAGGTACCAGCTTCAAGGGCGTGACCGCATAATTAGGTGCAACGGAGATATTAGCCTGTTTTGGCCTTACTTACAATCGGAGTGACGTTTGAGTGGCACGTGTTAGTGACTCTCATTTGCGTTACACTCTGCGTTTGTCTCTCTATCTTGTTTGTTGAGGCACATGAAGCACGCGCCAGTGGGAATGTAGATGTGTGAGTGTGCTGTGTTTGCCTGCAGTTGTATGTAGTCGAGTACTTGTTTACGTGATATTAAAGCGGTCCGTGCCTTCCCTCCTTTAACTAGAATTATGCTTAAGTTCAAACTTAAGTTGATCTAGATACGTCCTAAAGCCAAATTTTGATTTCAATTACCAGGTAAATACACGCGGCCCCTCCTGTTGCCAAATCCCCGGACGCCCGATACACGGCCGGCCCCTCCTGTTGCCAAAATAAAAACTCTAAATGCACCTGGCTTCTTCGATTAAAATGGATTCCCGCGTTCCTTATCCAATCTGAGTGTTTTATTCTTTTAAGGGATATTTTTCCTTTATGTTTAAACACTAAATAAGTACCTATAAACTTAGTATAATAAATAGAACACGTATAAAACTTGACCTAAAATTTAGACGAAATTTTTTGAAAAATTTCTGTTTTTCAAATTGATATTCTGGTCACTTTTTGTACTAAGCTGTGTTGATATTTTAATGTTATTAGATAGCTACATTCGTGTAATATTTGAATAAAGCATAATAATAGGATGTCATCGATCTTATTTCCAAGATACAATATTTTTTCTGGAAAATCACCCCATTTTTGTCTTCATATTTTTTCCGAGGTTATATTTCCATAAATAATATTTTCTTATGTCTTTGGTTCGGTTTGTCAGTGGCAACATATATTCAGGCAACCACAGGCCAAGTTTTGTGCGATTGCGTCAAACCATTGAGCAAGGAATGGAAAATGAGTTTTACGGGAACGCAGCGACGAGAATATTTTCGCGCCAAATTCGCACGTAGTGACTATTACTTATCTGTGCCTATGTATACACATACTGTGCTATAAGGTTCAAAGTGCATCTACCGGGACGCTTTCACAAAATATTATGCCATTTATGATCTCCACTATGAACAAGTGTACCCTGATTTTGATCTAAACCAAAATCGGCACAGATAAAATTAGAAATAGAGACAAGAAAGTTACCATTAAAATAATTTACCCTAACCCATCGACATCAATAAAACACTAATGCATGTTGTATACGAGGATAGGGCAGTGAGGAACAGCAGTGGACAGACTGCTACAATGTAAATGAAATTTTTAGAGCAGTATGTTAATTTCCCCTTACTATTCTCTATAAAGTCCTCAAATCAAGACACATGATACTGTGTGTGACAGTTTAGCCAAAAACTTCCATATATTTCAACAGCAGTCTTTGAGTTCAGTATGGCAGAGACCTGCAACTTAAATTTCTTATTGTTGTGACAGGGCGGCGCGTTACAATATGATGTTATCGACAACCGACACTACGACTTGTCTTATAGGAAACTAGTCTTCCCGCCCGCGACTTTGTACGCACGGACTACAGTTTATCGCGATAAAAAGCATCCCATTTTCTTCTAGGATATTAAAAACCAATTCAAAAGAAGGTATAGCACCAATGCGGTTGATATTTTTTGACAAAGAAAATATAAAGTTTTTTTGACAGAATTGTTATTTCGTTTCTATGGCAACTACAGACCATTCTGTGATGCCAACCGTTCTTTACAGTGAGTAATCAACATTTTCCAGTTTTCCCGTGATAACTTACAATTTTCGGAAATAAAAAGTATCCTATGTTTTATTCCAGGGTATAAGCTATCTCCATTATAAATTTCATCAAAATCCGTCCAGCCGTTATCGCGTGAAATCTCCCTAAACAAACAAACAAACAGACAACGTTTCACTTTTATATATTGGTATGGATGGATTAAAAGCAGCAGCCATTTAAACGAACCACGGTTCTGTCTTTCTTTTCCGTCCACATCTTAGACATTCTCAAGTGTAATTAGACCGCCTTCCAGGAAACTAACCAATCACCACATACTTACAACCCCGTCTATTCTAGTCCTAAACAAATATGACACGATCAGCTTAATAGCGTGTAGGAATCGGGTCGAGTTCCCCATTCATGTTTAGATCTCTGCACGCATCTAACTAAAGTGTTTGACGCACATGTCGCGATCCGATCATGGTCTGCTGTAATTAAAATAATTAACAGATTTCCATATATGAGTCTTTAGGAAAGTTTCTTTATATGGGGTTCCATTGAATGTTCTTTCTTTTGAAATACAAGCCATATGCCTCTTTGTTATGACGTCGAGCTTGTTTAAAAAGTCACGTCACTTAGATATAATTCAATGACGTCACGCCACTTTATAGCAATATTCACATGTGATCACAGCCAAGAAGCATTCTTCTAATGCTCAAAACTCTAATTGCGATACGTCTCTGTTTCAGCTTGGGCAAAAATTATTTCGTATGTCCGGATGTCTGGCCGGCTGTTCTCCTCTACAGGTCGCAACCGATCTAGACGAAACTTGGTATACAGGTTAAGCGTATTTATAGAATTTTTAAGCGTCGGGCATTTTTGACTTCCCCCAAAAAAGGGTAAAAAGGGGGCTATTAGTCTCATAAAAATTTGGTGAAGATCTGATGAGGGTCTTCAGCGTGATGAGCAAAATAGCTCCTCAAAATGCAGTAAATTTCTCTCTTTTAGGTTTCTACCAGTGGAATCTGCCCTTTGCCTACTTAGGCAGGGATTGATGGAGCACCTTGGTTATTAATGTTAGTTGTACAATAAGGTAACTAGATAGCGCTACTGTTCACCGCTAGATTGTTTGCACAAAGTTTGTACGTGCGAGATCTACAGCTCACAGAGCCACTAGTAATTAAATTAGAGGCCACAGATCAAATCAAATCAAATCAAAACAAATCAAATAGTTTATTTGCATAAAGACATGGTACATATAAAATAAACACAGATCTTATGTATGAGGCGAGGTTCACATGTATTTTGCTATAACAGCATGCAAATAAAAAAAAAATTAGCACAGATTGTTTTTTAATTGACATATGAAATCAAGAATAAATAATAATACTCGTAATACAATGAATTAAATGTCAAGAGATATAAAGAAAATAAGTCAAATAAGGTATTGAATATGTATGTCAATTAAAAAAATATAGTTAATATGTCAGATTATGCTTAAAATCTAACTGCATACAAATATAAATGAACAAAAATAAATGTCTTACTTAAGCTATCAATTTTTTATCAGAATTAAAAAAATCAGTCACAGAATAAAAACAGGAAATTATCAACCATTTATGTAACTTATGTTTAAACATGTTTATAGGCAATTGTTTCATGTCCCCTGGGAGACTATTGAACACTTTAACCGCCATAAAATGTGAATTGCAGAGATAATTTGCATTTTGGCAAGCACAGTCTATTATCAGTCCCGGTACGAAGCTTACGGTGGCGCATGTCTTGGTGCTTTGTGAAAAGCTCAGAGTGCTGTTTTACAAAAAGCGCTAACTGCTTTAAATACAGGCAAGGGAGAGTTAAAAGCTGTAGACTTCTAAATAATGACCTACATGGCTCTAGATAATGTGTGCCACAAATAGCACGAATGCACTTATTTTGTGCTCTGAAAGCTCTATCTGAGTCTGTGGAGTTGCCCCAGATCATCAGACAATATTGCAGGACTGAAGCTACTTAACCGTGGTATGCCTGTAATGCGGCTTCCCTCGATACCACTTGGCGGATTCTTTTAAGGGCAAAAACAAATCTATTTAGTTTTAGAGCAATACCATTTACAAGACTTTTCCAGTTGCACATGTTGTCGATCTCAATTCCAAGGAACTTAGTAGAATCTACTTCCTCTATAATTTGTGACTTATATTTAGCGCAAAGCAGATGAGGCTTAGAGTTGTAAGTACGGAATTTCATCGACGTGCGACGTACTACGTAGCAGGGAGGCGAAAAGGCGCGGGCGCGCGCAGGGCCTCTTTGTGTGTACTATTTACTGCACCGCTGAAAAAAATCTGGGTTGCAGGTCGCAGCACGTGAGTACTAAACTAGCGCCATCTGTAGAGGCCACAGCGATTATTGCCGCGCTCAATGAACCAAGCTAAGGTTGTGCAAGTACCACCATTATTAATGCTCGAGTACGGACACCTGGATTGCGTGGGGTTATCGAATCATTGTATTAATCAAGTCTAATCTAAATACGTGTTGAAATTAGGCATAATTCTCTAAAATGTCTTCCAACCAAATTACCTAATACCTACCTAACTTGAATAATAATAAATTTTTTCCTATTATTTTGCCTTCCCTAGTCTGAGTACAAAATATAAGACTCGTAGTCACACCGTGTGCAAAACCAAAAGACATATTACTTATCAACATAATTTTAAGAAACAATTAATTAATTTGTGTCAAAATAACAGTTTGGGGAAAAGTGAGCAGAGAGTGGGGGAAAAAGGGAGTGCAGGAAGTTGAGGGATGAGTAGGGGATAGGGGGGAGGAGTGGGGGTGTGTGGGGAGGGAGGGGGAGTGGGGGAAGTGAGGGGAGGGGCTGAGGGAATAAAAGGTAGGGAGTGGGGAAACAGACGATTTTCAAACTTATTGACATGAGCTAAGTACGAGTATCTTATTTTTTGAACGTATTTTGATTAAATGATCGGATTATTTCTGTAAACCCTACATAAGCAAATGACAGATGTCATCTAAAATGAAGATATCGATGAGATCTATCACTACTGTAAATAAACTAGTACACCTGTCACTTTGACACCTGACACTTTGACACCTGTCACTTTGACACATGTCACTTTGAATCCTGTCACTTAGGTGGTGAGGGACGATTTCGATATCCACCACTAGGTTGTATTCTAACATGAGGATCTGTTTTTTTATTTAATTTTGTATTTTTATATATATATATATATATATATATAAAAATACAATATATATATATATATAAATACAAAATTTTGTCCACACGGATCCCCTGGCCAAGAAGAATCACTGTAAGATCCCCTGGGGGATATTTGGACTGGGACATATATATATATATATCCCCCAGGGTATCAATGTTAGGGGAGCCGAGTGGACGGAGGCGTTTTTTTCCATATTCCACTTATAATATCCTTAAATTCAACCAACACGTAGTCACAGAAAATCTTAGCACAGTGATTCCATAAAACTAAAATGACACGTCTCCATCGTGTGACAGTTGACAGTTGTTACTAGGCTTCCGTTTGATAAATATTCAAATTTACCTAATAAAGGAAACTAGCACAGAATAAATAATAAAAAATACTTTTATGCAGTAGCCATGTCATGATGATACTTAAAACGGGCTATCACAAGTAAATGCGTATACAACATTTCCTGTCTGTGCAGTTTGACCGTTGAATAGTTCCATTATCTGGAGCTAATCCTGGATGTCGATTCAGGTCATGCTTACCATAAAAATGCATTGTCAACGAAACTAAAGCAACATGTAAAAATTTAACTCGGTAGGATAAAAGAAAGTGGTACTAATTCAGCTCGCAAGATCAAATCAAATTATTTCTTTGTCGAATGCACGTGTACAATAATAATGTATAATGATATAATAGAAGTAATGTCCCTATGCATTCTACCATTTACAAATGGAGATTTGACCTAAACAAACATACATACAGACAAACATTGCAAGTTAAATAAATAAAAAAATCTACAAGTAACTTCCTCGCTTGGCTTGCTGCTCGTGTACTTTTTAGTTGATGGTAGAGGTTTTTAAAAAAATTTGTGTAGAGGCAATTTTTTTCTTCCCGTTTTTCTCACCTCGCGCCTGTCCTTCTTGATCCAAGAGTACCGCTAGCTTCTCTTCAATTTCAAAATAATTGATTGACTCAGGCGTTACTTTGAATTTATGTAGCTTACTTCCGCCAAACTGTTAACATTGTTCTACCAAATAAATGAAACCCAATAATATATACAATAAAAACATGTACCGACCGTAGATGTTGACCGGTCCAGCACTCGACGAGTCAAAATCTCCTCAGGGCTCGTGCAGAGACGAAACACGTGTCGTACTGCTTTGTGTACGTGTTGTTTTACAGTTTGGCGGCAGTAAGCTACATAGTTTTTCATCGTTAATTTTTAAAATAATGATTTGTAGTAAAAAAGAAAAATCTTATCCAAAATAATAATCGATATTAATATTGTGATACCTGTATTTGTTTTTTTTTTTGTTTTGGTTTTATAAAAATAAAAGAGTTTATCTATTTCTCTATATTATCATGATTACTATGATGGCAAATAAGATTATAATGTATGTACGTACTTTCTTTTGCTCACCCACTTCAATATATATTTTAGCAAGGCGGTAAAACACAATTTATTTGTGTTATCGCTTTATTTCCAGCGCCGTGCATTCCTCAACGGCTGCGTGTAGGTTAAATAAAAAATTTAACTTATTTATAGGTGACATTGAGAAATTTTTCATCGCCGCAATATTATTTGGAGATCAACATTTTAATCAAAATCACGTAGGATCCTGAGAATAGCTTCAACCACATTTAATATTTTTAATGAAAATGAGATAAGCATTTTTCATCTCGTAAAGCTGAAATCCTGAAATCCCATTAACCAGCTGTATCCAATCAATTTACGATAACACTCGTATGATTAAACAGCAGCCCCTGATTATCGGATATCGCTTCAATAAACGAAAACGGCGCATTTCCAAATGACTTCAATTCAGAAATTTCATCACAGCTTAACTGACTCTACCGCTAATACCAAAATTTCAACAGAGAGACGATTCCTTTCGGTAATAGCACGTATTAAAAGTTTACAACAGGTGAATCTGTTTAAATTAAAACCGCGTTGCACGAGTATTACATAAATGACCATCTGTGAATCTATTAGTCACGAATGCACATGGTCGCGGCTCTTAGTCAAATGGGAAACTGTGTCAGTACGAGAAGTTGTTGCATTAGAGTCACCGATTACGTCGTTTGCAACAAACAAACGCGCGTGGTTCAAGGGGAGCCGGCCGATCGCCGTCTCGTTCGGTCACTATTTATAGTTCCGCGCGTCTATTCAGCTGTTTGCTCTCAGTGCAGAAATGTCCGGACTCGCGATCGACCAAAATTTCAGAGCCTCTCGGAAAACTTCCGAGCGGGTAAAAGTGCGCGAACCACCTTCTGACGCGAAAATCGCTCCCATTTAACAGTCGGAGAGAATTAAAGCTATCTGCGTAAATTTCATTAGACGATGCAATTCCGCGCGATCGGCGCACACGCGAGCTTATGCAATCGTTTCAACACGACGAGCCTCGTTACAAAGTGATGTTTAGTTGTTACCTTACACTGTGTGGATGTGTCCAGTGCTGTGATTTGAATCTTAAGTGAAATGCTCACGTGTTTACACTCACGAGTTGAAAAACAAAATTGACATTGGCGCTATTTCGGAGCGATTGTCTGAAAACAGTGTCGTTTGGCAAAATGCCAAAAGTTATGGGAACAGCTGACTGTAAACAAACAATTTAGCGATCTGCGACAGTTTCGCATGTTCTAAATACTTTTCTCTTTACGGCAGATGTTTGAAGTATCCGGAGAATGGTGGTGATGACAATGGCGGAAAAAAACGATTCGAGTGATAGTGATGGACCGATAATAGATGACAATATAATCCGTATTCAGTTGAGAAAACCGTGTCAAAGGAAATGGGAATTGAGGACTCGAAATCTCTCTCCGGGGATAAGATTTCCAACAATACAACTTTTTGATTGCGATGGAAATCTGCTCGTGGAAACAAACGACGAAAACATATCGATAAAAAGTTCCGACTTTGATGACTCGTCGCTCAGAACCAGTCAATCGTTAAGGGAAAAAGACTTCAGACATGTCATCGATAGAAAACCAGTTCGAAAAAATAATACGATATCAGGAAGTAAAGTGTATACTCGAGTATATAGGACTCCTCTTACCAAAAACGTGAGTAACAACTTTGTGATAAAAGACAGTAGTAGTGTCACCAACATTCCAAATAAATTAACAATCAATAGCTTTAAAAATTCACGTAAGAGTAGTTTAGAAACTACTTCACTGCAATTGGATGCTTTCAGCGAAGTCAGCAGTTACAAAAGTTCAGATAACGAAACTTGCGAAGATATTAATCGAATAGTAAACGGAGCCAAAGAAAACTTTAGTAAACATGAAGGCAGCGTCGATTTGCTCAGCAGTATTAATTGGTCCGTGTCTTCGCTATCCGATAATAATGCAACCTCATCCAATAAAGAAAATGAACCGGGCCTACATAAATCTCAGTCATTGAATGATGCCGCAATAAGAGGGTATGCTGAAAGCTGCGGAAATGAGACCCTCTCGCGTTCGAGATCCGGTGTGATGTACAATCCCCCTCACAATAAGGTATCGTTCCTGAACACTTACTTAAAAAGCTTACCCGCACGGGTGAGCTCTAATCCCGAATGGTTTACGTTACATCGAAGCCGAACCGCTGAAGCTTCACAAAATACACGAGCCAAACGTCGAGCCAAAATCTGTTCGGCAAAACCTAAAATCGGGGATAGCGCGTCTGACAACGAGTTCATTAATATTCCATCGGATGTCGCCGTGAATTGTGAAATGAAAAAACGGCTAAAAATGTATAGACGTGGCCTATCAGAGACCGAGCCGCGAAGTCGGTCCCCGAGTGTGTTTACTAAAACGAGAAGTCATTCGGTGTGTGGAATGATTCGCCTCACTCACACTTCCTCGTCTGAGAGTGTAGATGAAGCCGACGTGGTACTTAACCGCTTGAAGAGGAGGATTCTCAGGAATAAGTTAAGAGAGAAAAGACGGAGTCTCGGCGCGAAGTTTCAATTCAGTAAGTATCCACTTATGTTTAACAGTCTCTCCCGTATTCCGTAACTCAGGTGCCAAGATTTAGTACGCTCTAATTAATTACAGGCTTGAGTTTATCGATATCTTTATGATCTAGGTTAGAATGGTTGGTATTAATGTTTTTACTAGAGTTAAGACCATCTCTGACGCATTGAAGGTTATCGAGGCATAGACATGACATTGTGTAGGTTGGAAAGGCAACAGCAACGATCGTTGTAGATATGTATTTATAAATCGAAACAGAAATCTGTATTCCTCTTATCCTTGTCTATTTTTGCATTAATATTCTGAAAGGTGTTTGCTCATTTATCACAAATGGGTCAAAGGAGACCTGCTGGTGTTATAGTCCGTATTACTTGAGGCGTAAGTGTCGGATTTCGGAGTGAAGTTAAGGGCAGAGTTATGTTAATGCAACATTACCTACACTCCATTATCTTGTGATTTATAGCGGCCGATTCGTTTATCATTCTGTACTTGGTTTGGTTTATTTATATAAAGTTGGGTATGCTAATTGCAAGTGTTATCGTGCCTCGGGCGGTGCAATGAAAATAATTTGACGTTTACTGTACAAATATGCATCACGCAGAGATAAAGCATGTATCTCTTTAAACTGCTTGTTTATTCTGTTTCTATTTGCTGAATAATATAATGTTCTCATCCTTGAGTGTAAGGGCACACAATAAATAATAGTACCAGTAAAGGCTTAAAAAGAACTTGGATAAATACTGCGATTTTGCGATGATGATATTTATGATCGTTTTTTTTTCTTTGTTTTTTTTTACTATGTTAATAGCTTTTATTCAACTTCACTTGTATGTATGTATCTATGTAGGTATCTATTATTTGAGTAGCTAATAGATTACAATGTAGTGTTTTTCTGTGTTATTATTATTTGTTTAAGAAAAGCAAAGGAAAGGGGAAAGAAATTAATTATTTTGACGCTTAAATCATGTCTTCAGGAACAAACATATATAAGGGAAAAAAATATATATGAAGGTTATATGTGCCGGATTTTTCTTATTTTTTATGTTTTTTTTTAAATGCATTGTTATCGATTTGTGAGCTACCCTAAAAGTTTCAGGCGGGTAGCTAATCGGGCAGTGCTCGAAATTTGAGTTGCAAGATTCCAAGACAGACAAAAATACGTAGATATATACATTGATAGATACATACAAGTTAAAGAAAAAACTTTAAAAAAATAAGTAACATATCTGATACTTATTATTACGGAAACATCTTCATCATCATAATCAACAACCTGTGTTAGTCCACTGCTGGCCAAAGGTCTCTAATGCACGCCACTGAAAAATCTTTGCCTCTTCTCATTGCCGCCAGCTACTTTGCGTAGGTCGTCGCGCTACCTGCCCGGAAGGCGTTCTACACTACGTTTGCCTATAGGTACGTGGTATCCACTCAAGAAGTCGCCTACCCCACCGATTATTCGGCTCTTCGACCTAAGTGACCGGCCCATTGCCACTTGAGTTTTCTGATTCTTTGAGCTATGTCGGTGGATATTATTTGTCTGTCGGATCACCTCGTTTCGTATGCTATCTTCTAAAGAAACCCCGAGGATAGCCCATTTCATAGCTCGTTAAACAACTTTAAATTTGCTGACCAGTCTCACGGTCAGTGTCCACGTTTCGGCTCTATATGTATTGACATATAAGGAAGGGAAGGACGCACTGGTTTAAGAATTTCGTCTATAAGTTTCAGATATATTACTGAAATATATCTGACACTTATTATTACATTTTGTTATTTAATGAAAATATTAATTCTCACCTCGTGCGCGCCGCGGCAACCCATAAAAACTTCGGAACCTAAGATTGGAATAAAATTTGCAGTATTATTTCCGGTAGCTTGCTTTCAATATGTACGCCGAGTAGGTACCTGAGTGCAATATGTACGCCGAGTAGGTACCTGAGTGCAATATGTACGCCGAGTAGGTACCTACCTGAGTGCAAAATTTCTACAAAATGTATTACATTCAATCCTATCTCAGAAAGTTTTGTACCTACTATTTTTTTTACTGAATTTTTTAATTCTAGGTGACATTGCTTTCAGCGGCGAAGTTTATTTTTTACTATTCGAATTAAAAAGACTCATTTGCGCGCCTGTGGTCGTCTTTCTTGACCCGAGTACTTGTACTATTATTTATTCTGTGACCCGAGTTTATTGTTCGTGAGCGTACGTTTAATCTCACCTAAGAATACGTTTTGAGATAATGTGGCTCACAGAAAAATATTCTGACCCCCTTTTCAACCCCTCAACTCTATATTAAGACCGTGATGGATGGGCTGACGAACAGAGACACATAGGCCCGTATTAATAAATCGCTCTTGGTTGAGCTCTCAAGTGCGATATCAACTGATACGCTCTCAAGTTGTGATCAGCATCTTAAGATCGTCGCTGATTAATAAACACATTTCAAGAGCATGTCAGATTATGTCGCTTTCAAGAGCCGCATCTCAAGATGCTACGTCACGAACCAGAACTTGAGAGCAAGATTGAATGAACTACGAATGAACGATTTATTTTCTTTAGTGAAAGTTGGGTTTTTGCTCAAATATAATATAACGTAAGGTTAAAATTTATAACTTCGATGTAGTTAAATTAATAAATTAAATGCGATTATATTAAACGTAATGTTTATTTTCTACCTAATTATCATAACCTTACTTTAGTTTTTTTGTAGAAAATTATGGCTTACATCCTAGCCATAATTTTTGTCTATATTTTCAAAGTTACACTATCTATTAAATAACTTAACGCAATTCATCAACAAATAACTATAATTTATGAAAATAAAAAAGCGTATCCTTTGGTTACGATTTCGGATCTTTTTAGACTTCGGCGAGTCCTCGCCAGGTTCTGATTATCTATCAAATCTTCGGATCTTTTCACAATCATGCCAAATAAATTTGTTTAAATATAAAAATGGGAATATAAAAATATTCTTATAATGATGGTTAATGTAATTGTAATTATCAAATTCTTACATAATATTTTCGAAATCCTTGATTCTAGCAACTGGCAATCACGCTCTCAAGTCACGGATCGACCGCACTCAACATTCTGCATCTCAAAGCACATCGCAAGTGCGCTCTTGAGAGTCGAGATTGATTTATTATTAAACACTAACTCAGCTGATTACGGCATCTCAATCAACAGCTTAAGATATGTTTATTAATTAGATTAGCATCTTGAGATCGCTCTCAATAGCGCTCTCAGAGTTGAGGTTGGTTTATTAATACGGCCCATAGACACGCAGAAAACGGACAGCGTTGCCTCAACAACTAGGATTCCGTTGGGACCTATTAGATTTGCATTCGGAATTTTAAAAGGACTGTTACAATATAGACAATTTTGAAAAATACTTCTTTGAAAAGCATCTGGCATCAAGTACCTAATAATATGCTACTGATCAAACCGTTTGTAAAAATACATACAAAAATTATTGCGCTGTCTCTGCTCCAGTAAGTATAATTACGCTTCATATCAAGAACCTTTTAACTTAGCTTTGAAAATTTTCAGACCATAGTTTATAACCAAAACATTTTTGTTTGTAATACCTATTTAAAAATACTTTAATTAAATATTAATACAGGTACCTTCGATTGAGGTCTTCATCATCATTATCCTTATGATTTACAAAAAGTTTTATCAAAACTAACCTTTTTATCTTTCAATAGTGCCCGAGATCCCTTCACAAACTGAGCAGAGCTGAATATCTTGAGAACGACATACATTTCTTAAAAGACTCCCTCTTTCATATAAAAATCCGAATTGAAATCGGTCAAAGAACAAAGACAGAGGCGTTAAAATTAAAACAACCCTCTTTTAGCGACAGTGGGCTTAAAAAATTTAATACATTATGTACGCCTCTTCCATAATAATTCGACGAGATGTAATTAGAGCAGTAATTAGTTGCAGGTCGCGTCCTATCCCTCTCTTTGAAATGAACAGTCTGTGCGTCATTAGCTATTCAGAGGATTCTTTATTTCTTGAGGGATTGGGATGAATAGGAAATTCAAAGGGATATTTATTCACAGTTTACACTATTATTGTTGTGAGAGCTGAAGCAGGGTGGCGCAGGATAGAGATGGAAGGCCTTTGCCCAGAAAGAGCATACTTAGGGGAAAGATGTACGAGATGATCCCTCTGGGTTTTATTGCCATTGTGGTACAAGCTATTTCGTTGACTCTTGGATTAAGTGTAATCTCCCCACTCACCCCAGCCACATGATAAACACCATCATGTCGGCGTGAGCGATGAGTGCTGTGTAACGTGCAAAAATAAGTAATGTTGATCTACTTTAAGACTATCTTTGTGGCTAGGCAAAGTTTTCTTATTTGGTTTTATGCAATGACTGTTGCTTACGAAAATGCTCAATTTTCGATAGTTGAATTTCCAAGCACACAGCTTAGAAATTCAATTATCGAACTTAAAATACAAAAGTTGGATTTGGGGTGAAACGATCCTTTTGTATGCATTCAGATGGTCCTTAAGAATAACCACAAGTATTTTTTATGGTTATTTTATTTGTTTACAAAATAGAGTCGCGTAATTATAACAGAATAATCAAAAGTTGAGCGTAGGATGAAAACCAGACTGATTATTTTGTTATAAATATAGATTTAGAACGTTTAAAGTTTTTTAATTATTGATTTAAAAGTTGAGCATGCTATTTTGTATGCAAGAGGCATTTTTTTTTTCAAAATTTGGTTTTATATGTTCCCATACACGATAGTCAATTTGAAATTCAAATCATTTTTTTATTATTTTTTTAAATATACAATGCATATACAAAAACAAAGAAGTTTGTTTGTTTTATTATTTGCGTTATATTAATTTCATAAACAATTATCGAATTTTACGTTGTTATGTTATTTCTAAATTGTGATGTTTTTTTAGCCATAAACCGTCCCGGGCGTCATCAAGAGACGCTGCTAAAGTTTCGTCACAATCCGTTCAATGGTTTAGGAGCGCATCGCGCACAGATAAACACACATTCATTTTTATATATATTGAAGATGATAATCATGTTTTTAATTGAATAATAATAATTATCATCAGACATCCTCTGGGATCATCTTGTCCATACCCCAGGGATCATCATGGACACCCCGGTGTACTTCATGATCTTTTAGTATAATTTTGAAAAAAAAAAACACTTAAATTTTAATGAAATTTTAATAAATTGGATAAATTTAGTACGCCAATACTTAGAATTAATAAAGTATCTGTTCAAATCCGCTTTCAAATTATGTTATGTATGTTTAATTATGTTTGCTATTCTGTGCCACATGAGCATTCTCCCTTAGGGGATCATCTCGTTTACCTTTCCCCTATGCTATCGAAAATAAAAATGATAAGCATAGATTTGTAAATTATCCTTTTTACTATATCTAATCAACTATTGTTATTTTCAATCACGCTGTAACGGACGAAACTTGTACGTACTATTATTAATTCTGTGACGCAAGGCTGAACGCGCATTCTAAGGAGTTTGGCGTAGTTTATGCACCTAGAACAGGATACAATTATTATGTGTACTTTGCCTATACCGAGTATTTCTGACACTTCAAACATGCAATAACGGTATAACTATTGTCATTCGCTTAAATATAACGATGTTATAATTATTAAAAAATGTTATTCTGCTTATGCCTTACAATCTATCTTCATGCCTAATCCTCCCGGACATCAAAAAGCACAATACATGCACAGAAGTAAGAACGAAACCAAACTTTGTAGATACAATAATATAGCAATTTAGGTCAGTTTTAACAAGCGCCATCTGTGGTCGTCCGCTATAGGCTTGTACCTTATAAGCTTGCTTCTTTGTTCATGTTCACCGTTTTACAGCCAGTCCAATCAAGTTCGTATCTAGAAA
This sequence comes from Alsophila aescularia, assembly GCA_946251855.1. NCBI lineage: Eukaryota > Metazoa > Arthropoda > Insecta > Lepidoptera > Geometridae > Alsophila > Alsophila aescularia. The sequence continues at coordinate 42,997,742 of OX276383.1, forward strand.
GTCATGCCCTCTAGCGGCGTCTTCACACACATCTTCGTCAGCTGCATCACTAGAAAGGAATGTACACCATCTCGCGTCGGTATTAAGAACTCCTGTAAAGACAAGTACAGGTACTTGTAAGAAAGTAGGTACCGTACCTACATTCCTTTCTCTTACTAATTCTGGGTACATTTATAGTAGGTACTGATAGTACGGTGTCCGTACGTTGTTTGTGACAAAATGTATTTGTCTGATTGGATTATGTGTGGGTGGATACCTCACTGGCATTCACTGGCGCCAACGAAGAAATTCGCCGTAGAAAATAAACAGCAAGTAAATACAATAGGTAGGTAGTTTCTGAATGTCACCATTCTATACCAAACTTATAATAACGCAGTAAGTAACGCAAAATCTTTACAATGAAGATAAGGGACCTAAATACTTACCTAAGCTTCTGAACAAAATTATAACATAAAGAAATGGTATCTGTCTGCTTGTTTGTTACTCTGTCTGTTAGTTCGCGCATCACGTAAAAACTGTTGGATTGAAAAACTTGTGTAGGTACTTAGTATTTCAATCCAATGAGTAGAAGTCGAACAATCGATAAAAACCTTTTAACGTATGAACGAAGTTTGATGATATTGGTAAGTACTTTTAGTTCTGGAATATTACCTAAGATCCTTATATCCCAGAAAAATGACCATGTGGCACAGCAGTACATAATAAACCTCTGGAATAAATCTTTGGTATTAATAAAAGGAACTGACATAGCTCAAAGTATAAGCAAGCTTAAGTGGCAGTAGGCTGGTCACATTTCCCAAAGAACTGATAACCGTTGGGGTAGACGAGTTCTCGAGTGGAGACCACGTTTAGACAAAAGTAATGTAGGACGCCCTGTGGACAAGTGTAGTGACGATCTGCGAAAAACAGCTGGCAGAAAATGGACGAGTAGAGCTGAAGGCCGAGCTCAGTGGCGAGCATTAGGAGAGGCCTCCGTCCAGCAGTAGACTGATATAGGCTGATGAATTTATGATGATTAATAAAAGGCACAGAGTGTTCCAAAATGTCAACGTTACGTCCACTCGGGAGGAGTGAATCAGAATTCCATTTGCGCAAATGAAGTTTATTATAACTATAACTATTTAAGTCTGTCGTTTTAAGTGATGTTAAATTATGATGAAGATATCAATGTGATATAAAAAGTTAGTGTAAAGGTATATATCATCTTTAATCGATTGGTATGGTGATAAGTCTGAAAGATATCTACTGGCCGAGCATGACTAGCTTGGTCTTCAGCTCTCCTCATCCATTTTCTTCCTGCCACTTTTTGCAGGTAGTCACACTACCTGGCCACAGGGCACCCTACACTACGTTTGTCTAAACGTGGTCTCCACTCGAGAGCTCTTCTACCCCTACGGTTATATTATATTATGTTATCCTGTTCTTCTGAGAAACTCTAAGCATAGCTCTCTCCATAGCTAGCTAAGCGACCTTAAATTTGTGGACTAGTTTAACCGTGAGTGTCAACGTTTCGGCTCCGTTGGTCAAGACTGGTAGAACGCACTGATTGAAGACTTTAGTCTTCAGGCACTGTGATATGGATGACGCGAAGACTTGACGAAGCTTGCCGAATGCTGCCCAACCCAGCTGAATTCTTCTGTTGGTTTCCTACTCAGTTGTTCCTACCCAGTTGCTATATTTGCCCAAGGTAAACATATTTTCGGAAAACTTCAAGAGGTACTTACTCTTAGTTATTGACTGCAATCGGTTCCAGATAAACAAGATCGTTAAACATGATTTTGGTCTTATCTATGTTCATTCCGAGAACGATGCGTCATGAAGCTACATTTGTGAATTTTCCCGACCTCTTTATATAGAAAATGTTGTCCTGATCCTGATTAGATACCTACAGTAGGTTATTTGACTTATTCTAGACTAGAAAATCAATTGCTTAGTTATTACAAGTAGGTACCTTACAAACACTTTTTTTATTTTCTCTTATACTTACTGCCATATTTACAGTAAAAATAAATCATAAAGATTGATTAAACAATTACTTCTGCCATATTATCTATTCTGTGCTTCTGCTAACTAAACTTGTTCTTTCATGGCGGCGGTCATGACGTCACATGCAAGTAAACAAGGGTTCGCTAAGGGTTTGCGGTTTGCTCTAGTAAAATAGATTCTGTTTTCAGGAAGTGACCTAAAAATTACGTTTGGGATCACGTGACCATGTAATCAAAATTAAAGATGTTTTGTACCGTTTATTAAAATAAAAATAAAAAAAACTCAAAGTAATAATGAACTGATAATTAATTAGCCATACATACTTTTAGGATGACAGCAATCCGAGAAATATTTTTACTACAGTCAAAAAGCCTATTCACACTTCTTACTAGTTACCTATTCTGATCCCAAAATAGAACTCAACACTAGGTACAATGTTTACCTCAAAAATAACTAGCGTCACATAAATTGAACGCCTCAATTTCACATTTATCTCGCAAAACGCGTAGGTATCAAAGGCAGGTTGAATCAAATTGGTCAAATTGTCGGAAAAATTGTTTTCTGAGCTTGAAAAAGAACCAAAACCGCTACACCGACTTTTCTTTAGATACCATAAATCTAAGTAATTACTTCCTTTCTTCCCTTACCAAGAAAACCGACGAAAAAGTGTCTTTCGCACGAAAGGAATGTTGGCAGTCTGCCAGCACACAGCTATGTCTGCCTGCATTACAAAGCTAGCGACTTCGAAAATCGGAGCATGAACAACTTTAAATCAGATTGTTTGTATTGCATTCAGCGTCTCACGTCTGTCAACAGAGACGCTCGTCACTCAGTCTTGCTTAGTGCCAGTCTAAACGAAACCCAGACAAGAGAAAAATAACTGCTAAGTGGTCAGATACACCTCGTTGAAGATGATATTGCCCATGAATCATGTAGGACAGCGCGCGAAATATTTTTTTGTGAGCGAACAATGTGGATGACTAATTCACTAAGGTGACCACAGACTAGCCACAGACCATATCACAATGAAGGTGACGATGCGATGGCTGGCTGGATCTATGGAATTATTAAGCACTTCATGTTAGAAATAGGGTTTATTTGAGTTGAGTTCTAGAATTCTAGATGTCCTTCGGAGCTAAATGTGGACGGACACACAACGCCGCCGCTAATTGCTACGGAGGTCAAGGCCGTACGCGTTGACTGTAACCTTTAACGCCCTGTGCGTCAACCTCGACCACATCATGGACAAAAAGTTTAATCTCCAGATCCACGTCAAGTTGTAATAAAATTGGTGTGTCGGTTATTAGCGACATTTTTCTTCTAGTGTTAGGTTAAAAACAGAAACACATGATCCGGTACATGCGCAGTGGCGGCGCCGCAAGTCAATATCCTCCCACCCTAGCGCCGACGCGCCGCCATGACGCTCATGTCGCATACCGAGTGGTAAAGTTGCCTATTTCCTTTTATGCCGGTTTTAAGCGGCCCTGTTTTAAATGAATGTATTATTTTAAAAAGAACATTAAAATATCAATTCTGAATATTTGTCATGTGTTTTTTTTTAAATAAATATATTCTAGCAAAAGAAGCAGATAACATTTTTTCTGCGTAATTCTATCTATATCTCCCCAAGTATATTGGCTGCATCCATGCAACATTTCTATTTGAATCAAAATTATTGGTTTCGTTCTTATTCTAAGGCACTTTTTATACAAATATGTTGGTAAATTGATTTTATAGTATCTCACAATCCTTCAAAAGCTAAAACAGTTCCTTCATAACAAAAATTTCCGAGTTGCGCGCCTTCGCTCAGAGGCTTCATTTAGTTGCGAGTCCGCCCGCTAGAGTGGCGGCGATCTCGCACCAGCTGGTTGGTTTGCCGTTTGACAGTACTCGGCTCGGCGCGACCGGTCCGCCCGTCCCGCTGCCGGCCGGCACATTCCTTGCTCACGTGTTCAATGCACTTTTAACCTCCGTCATCAAAAACAACCGCAACTTTACCTCCTGAAGTTACCTACCTACTTAGTGAACTACGACCCTCATACACAAAACTGTAATACAATAATTTGTGATCAAATAGCGCTGATTCGTTTTTGTTTCTCGTGTGAAAAGTAATCGCCGTATTGTGTGCGTGCGTGATCCGTTTTGTGGTACTTTTGTTTTGTCTGCGTTTCTGATTATTTGGACCACTGTGCGGAGGATTTTTGGTGAATAGATCGGGAGAAGGCGATGTGAGTAGCATGGCAACAACATTGTAAATTGTAATTGGTACCACTTCGAGTCTAGGTATGTCTAGATACCAAATTATAGCTACACATTCTCTTACATAGTAGTACCTACCTACGTAGGCATGTAGTGATGAAGACAACGCAACATAGGTAGTTGTTTACATCTTATTACAGTAAAAAAACACTATCAAAGTCATCTTTATCATCCCTGGACGGTGGATCCATAGTTTTTTGCATGAACCTACCTGCCTCCGAGTCCTTTTAAAATTCCTTCGCTACACCCACACATCCAGCTCAGGTATTCATCTTGCAAAGCTCTTGTTAGATTCTTTAGAATTTAAACTGGCTAGAGATCGCGTATCTATTCAATTTACCTAGAATTTTTTATCTATTATGTTTGAGAACATGATTATATCCATCTATATCTTTATGTACCTACTTACTTTTAATAAATCAGTACGTAACAAAAAGTCTGTGAAATGAAGATATTTAAAAAAAATGGTCTGAGGGACTTAAAATAAGCTACTGAACAAAATATGTATACATTTTTAAATGGTGTCTGTTTGTCTGTAGTTATGTTCGCGCACGCGTCAAAACTACTGGACCGATTTTAATGCGGTTCTTACAGTCTGATAGCTTGTTTTGTCTTGAAGGATCTCAATACGACGAGTAGAAGCCGAGCAATCGATAACAAAACTAACGGCTGAACAAATTTTCATTAAATGTACTTTACTGCATCAACTTTTGGTCTTGGAGAATAACACATGATTACTTTTAACCGAGAGAAATCACCACGCGGGCAGGGTACTTCCCATCGGATCTCGATATCAGAATTAATTGGCACAGTTATAATATATAATAAATAATACATATATTATAATAATAAATATATTATATATATATATATATTATAATATATTTTAAGCATATACGAGTAGGTAGGTATCTATATTATTATAGTTTCATAGTTTTGACATAGATTCAGAATTTTACGAAGTAGGAAGGTAATTTTAAGTTATCGAAATATTAATTTGTAAAAAGATTAACCATCTATATACTAGTAAAATTATAATAAAAATACAAAAATCTGCGAACAAAATGATTGAATACGCGCTGACCGCCCGCAAAAATAATCACACTAATATTAAAAAGGCTTTTTTTTTTTTTTTTTTTTTTAGGAAGGACTACTTGCTGTTGGCCTCTAACGGCCTCTACAGCGCACCGGGCGGGGGGGCGGGCGCAAAGGCACTCCGCCGCAATAGGATTATTAAAAAGGCGAAAGTTCGTATGTATGTAAGGATGTGTGTGTGTAAGTTTGTTACTTCTTCACGCCTAAACGGCTGAATGGATTTGGATGAAATTTAGTACGGGAGTAGCTTATAACTTGGACTAACATATAGGCTTCTCTTTATCCCGGAAAAATGTATGGTTCCTGAGGGACGCGGGGCGGAGCTAGTATTGTATGAATTTAATGTTTCTTTTTACTTACATATTTTACTTTACTTTAATAGTTGCTATTGCAACATTAGACTATAGTATTAACATTAACTTGAATAATCTAAAATAGAAAATTTTGTAAGAATCTTAAAAGACAATAAAATTTCTACTGTTAAGTTATAAGAATTATATATTTTTAAAATTGTCTTAAATTACCTGTATTTTGATACCTCACTCGATAGGTTTTGGGCAGTTTTTGTTCCGTCGGAAATACAGCTGTAAGCCGCCATATTGGTTTTATTGATACGAGTACTTCATATATCTTATAGCACTCTCATGATCAAAACGAATCCAATGATATCTCATTTATCAAAATCCATCAAGCCGTTTAGGACGTACCTAAGAAACGTACAAACATACATACAACCCGAACACAACCCTCCTCAAACGGGTAAAAAATGTAAAGCGGCGAATTGATGTTCTCTCACGGAATAAAACACCTAGAGTACATTCATTACATTCATGTGTGCATTCTGCTATAACATGATACATGCACAGGTATGTACCTATGTACGATACCTAGCCATATTTTTATTATGATTTCTAGGTATACATACTTACCTGTTCACATTCCAAATGAATGAAACGGATGTAGGGTTTCGCTTTGAGTTTGTTTTTCATAACCTTTCTTACATCGTATTTGTACCTATACTCGTTGATAACCATATTTTTAATCGACTTCACAAAAGGAGCAGGCTCTATGTTCGACTGTATGTATTTATTATGTATTTTAGAATTATCATTTTTTATTTGAAATAGTTGACTTTCAGGTTAGTCTCATATAAATTTTATCAAAATTGGATTAGTAGTTTTTTTTAGTTATTACTTAATCCAATTGAAGTCGATTTTTGTACCATGCTATTTTGTTAGAACTTGTAGTAGGTATGTACCTTTAATCAATATTTAAGTATTTCCACAACGATTAGCTCAGTTTTCGTCATAAACAGTTTCTTTCAACAATGTTGACTGCTGTTATTTTTAAAGCGTGAAGTGTATAATTGAGATGTCTCGGTTTGGTTCCTCAAAATATGCGCATCGCCAAATTTTCAACACTTTTCAGACTCGTGAAGGTGTACAGTATGTCCCAAAAGTCAAAGTCCAATCATTAATAGAATGCCCCAAGTCAATTTCGATCAGATGAGCATAACTTGACCGCTAAATATTACTAAAGTAGGTATAACATTTAGTCTGAGCTTGACCGTTTTGAAAGTTTAATCAAAATTAGTAAGATTATTATTATTCGTAGCATTTTTTTTACTACTATACTATAGTCGTACAATAAATGTTCTAATGTTTTAGATATATCAGATCTAATAATCGTGTTAAAATATTGCATTGCATGCAACGCATTTTGTAGCGCAACTACTTAGGTACTTATTTTAGATTATTACCTTTTAGCAAATTGACTCGCGATACTTTTAGCAAAAATTACAAAAACATATTTTTTTGTCCTTCGCTTCTTTTCATTTACGCTCCTCAGAAGCAGTTTGTTCGTGTGGCAACATTTTACAATTATAAAAAAAACTCAAGAAAATCATTGGTCAACAGAAATCAGAAAACAGAACTTAAAAAAACTTGTAGGTATAAATGACATCCAAATTAATGACCGTACATACCATGTTTTCGAAAATATTTAATTGTTTCCGTATCTCAAAAAGTACATAGGTACCATGTTTTCGAAAATGTTTAATTGTTTCTATGTCTCATAAACCAAGCACATTTATTGAGGTCAAGTTGTACTTATTAGATCGGAACTAAGCTGCTGCATCATCCTTAACATTGGTACCTACTTTGACTTTTTTGAGATCCTGAATGCGCTTTTTGTAGCTAACAAATCTACCTTACGAAGTATTCTGTCTGTGATGGGATACTTACGAAGTATTCTGTCTGTGATGGGATACTTACGAAGTATTCTGTCTCTGATGGGATACTTACGAAGTATTCTGTCTCTGATGGGATACGTACGAAATTTAGAATGTCATTATTGCGAAGGTTTATTCTTCGAATGCATGCATATAGTCGAAGGTCGTTTCTGCAAATTTTGAGGTCAATTTTGCTTGTAATTCGCATCGGTTCTCGATATCATAATTTCTCATTAACTGATCTCGCTCAGCATTCTCAACGGATTTCCCGATTTGTTGCATTTTTTTTTTATCTTTAAGTACATAACATTTTCTCTTCTCAACTGGTCATAAGATCCGTTGGAACTTAAATAAAAAATATTTTTGCGCTCTCAACGGACCATACGAACAAGAAAGTATCGTAATAGCCACATAAAAAAATAAAGTTGCACGATATACATCTATAGTAAGTCACGTACTTAAATAACAGAATAAATAATAGGGCCCCTAGTACCAATCTACCTAGCCAAATACCACAGTACATATATATGTACTGTGCCAATACCTAGCTACATAAACCACAGAAATACCTTTACGTACTTACCTATATTTGTATAGGCAACCACGGATGATATTGTCACAGAACAAATACTAGTACCATACGTACAGAAAACTCACTCCCCTAGAAAGTGTACTGATTTCCAGTGCCCAGAAACTTCAACTAGGTATAGTAGTCGCAGCGGAAGTATGTGTCTCGGAAGTTATCTGCTAGTCGCAGCGCCAACTGCTATTTTTCAGGCACAATCCCAATGTTAAAGGTGAAGACAGCATTGTATAACTGCCTCGCTCACTCGCTTGCGTTTTTCGCATATTCTGTCTCGCTCTTACTTGATGCTGTTTTATTCCCACAGCAGTACCTGCACAATTATTCACAGAGCCTAACTTCACCCTACTGTACATACATAAACAAGAGAAGACCGTCCGGAGTGAGACCGGCCTGACATGTCACATAATCAATCTATCTTCTATCTTCATATATCTATACTTACAATAAGGCAGAAAGTACCAAAACGTCTGTACAATGAAGATAATATAAACAAGATGGTCTAGGAGATTTATTTAACATAAGCTACAGAACAAGAAAATAAAGTTTTTAAAAATCATGTCTGTAAGTCTGTTCGCGGATCACGTGAAAACTACTGGACTGATTGTGATGTGTTTTTCCCTTTTGGATAACTTAGGTTTAGACTGAAAAACTGGTGTACTTGGTATCTCAATCCGATGATTATAAGCCGACGAATTGAAATTTTGTATATTATACTTTAAAGGTATTTTAAGTCCTGAAGAAAGACTACTATTATTTATTCTGTGACATAGGTTACTTTTAGCCTAAAATTACCACACGGGCAAATCCGCGGGCAAAGCTATGAAATAATAACATTGTCAACTTCCCAAGACGTGGACTGTTTCTTTGTATTTTGCGGAGATGCTTGGTGAAAAGTTCGTTATATATTTTTCCCTGCGGGTGTTTTGGGACTAGTATCATATTATGTTCCTCGTAAGTCATGTTCCATTCTGATAATAAGATATGATGTCAGGAGAAGTGAGAGGGCTTTATTGATTTAATTTTATTAAAAACAATATGTGTCCGCGGCTTTGCACGCGTAGAAATTTCCCTGGATTATGATGTATGTGCTATTCCAGGGCCGACACTCAAAATTCCTTCAGTTGACTAATAACTTTTTACGGATTGCTCGGCTTCTACTCATCGGATTGAGATACCAAGTACATCAGTTTTTAAGTCTAAACCTAACCTATCCGACAATGAATTGCATCGCATTCGGTTCGCAGTAGTTTTTACGCGATGCGCAAACAAACAAGCACAGACAGACATGATTTTAAAAAACGTAAGAATTTTTTCAGACTTTTTGGTAGGTACCTATTTACTGCTTTACTATAAGTATAGAAGAAGATAGGTTGTTAGATGTTTATATAAACCCTGTTTATGCTCTACTTATTTCCAACTCTTCCATATTTTACATTAGTTTCGGTATACCCAGAACAGCTATCAATTTGGCAGCTGTTCCTCAACACGAATAAATTCCGTCCTGACAGACAGGACTGATCGTTTCCCGATGGGCTTCCGGGAAAACTAAAAATATGCCCCCATTTTGTACCCGAAGAAAACCAATAAAGTGCCCAACTTGAAACTATTTTCACCTTATTTTTTTTTAGTTTTTCTCATATTTATATTATTACTAGCTGTGCCCGCGACTTTGCACTCTTGGTCATTTCTAGAGGTTAATAGTACTTGTACTCTATGTGCTATTCCAAGACCTAAAATACCAACATTTGATCAAAATTTCTTCTGCCGTCAAAAAGTTTTTTATCGATTGCTCGGCTTCTACCTACGAAGCTTCTACTCATTGGATTGAAATACCAAGTACACCAGTTTTTACGTGATGTGTGAACAAACATACAGAAAACAGACAGACACGATATAAAAAATGCTATATGCTTGTTCAGTAGCTTATTTTAAGTACCCTTTTTTTTATTATATTCTTTGTACAGAATTTTCGAACTTATTGCTTTATTATAAGTAAGATGTATAGCAAACTCGAACAAAAACATATCAACGAACATATCATATCTTGAACGTACATCATATCTTAACATGTTATGTAACATGTTATTGTTATGTATATAGGAGCGAGGGAATAATACTACCTCATGAAGTACAAATGATTATAGGTAAATTTATATAAGCTGTATAATATACCTCAAATATTTCTTTGTACCTCAAGGATAGAGTTTGTCAGAAGTAACCCAAGATGTAACATAAAAGTATTGATTAGGCCTGCGGAGTGAGATGTCAAAACTTTTGATTCAAATTAAAAATATCCTATTAGGATTTTAAATCAAAATTAATTTGTTTAAAATATACAGCGTTTTTTGCACTTACCTGCTTCTATAATTTTCAACCGATCGCATTTCAAATTCGATGTCGGTTAACGACATAAAATGGTCCAAAAACCCATAAGCCTAAATGTACAAGTTAAGAATATCAAACGTGCTTCTATTAAGACTATCTTAAGAGTTCAGAACCCATTGGCCTGTGTCCTTTGACCTGCTAAATCCTGTTATATATCGCAGTCGTTTAGCAGGCTTGCCCGCTCGACCGTGCCCGCTCTGCTCCGACACAAAGAGTTTCGAAACTATAGCGATGCTCGCAGTTTAAATATCAGCAAAGTTTTTAGACGGAAGTTATGGGAAGTTGTGATATGAAAATTGCAAGAAAATGTTGCCTAGAAGGTATATAGATATTGCTTTTGAAATTAGTAATAAGTTTTTTGGCCGGCGTAGTCTGCCGCATGCCGGCGGAATTGTGGGAACAGATTAAACAAGACAATGGAAAGTGCTAAATAAACAACTGCGAACATAACTAAAAGAGGCTAAAATTTAAGGAGAATGGTTGCTAACCAACTTTAAATCGTTATAGATTCTGAATTGTCATTCGAAACGAAAAATAATTAGAGAAACCTAAAGATGATTTTCAAATACCTATTCAATGATACCCCACTTAATATAGTTCGTGGACTTTCCTTTTTTTTCCTTTTTACAATATGGCGTCTAGTTGTCGCCATATTGAATTTTCATTAATGTCATGTCTTTAGTAGCTCTCGCAAGATTAAGACAAATCGATTGACGTGAAAACGTACCTAATGAACACAATACCCTTCCTTTGCGTTGCGCAGTCTGATAAACACAGTGGATGCCCAAACAGACACTTGAGTCGTGAAGTGACTTCGCGGTAGAGCCGGGCTACACTGGCGTGATGAGCACATTTGCGGAGGACTGGGTCCAGAGACATTCCACCGAGAAAACTGGAAGCAGGAAAGGGAGGCCTTTGCAAGCAGGGGGACATACCAGCCTCAACATAATAAGTTTTTGATGACGCAGATAGAATATGTAGATCCTTTTTAACTTATATTCAAAGCTCGACAGTTGCCCATTAGCTGTTTTCACATCTTTGCCCGCGAGGTAATTTCTATGGGTTAAAAGTAACCTACTATGAGTTATTCCAGGACCAAAAGTACCTTTAAAGTACAAAATACCACATTTCGTTCAGCCGTCATATAGTTTTTTATCAAATGCACCAATAGATAAAAAAAATTTGACGGTTGAAGGAATTTTGATCAAATGGTGGTATTTTGGTATTTTAGGTCCTGGAATAGCACAAAGAGTACTTTTAACCTACAGAAATGAGCACGCGTGCGAAGCCGCGGGCATCATCTAGTATAGAATAAATGCTGAACTAACAGTTGAAGCCATACCTATTTATTATAAGCTGAATTAAAATAGTTACTGGGCAGTGGGCTCGGGTTACCCACGGTCAAGCAGGGTTACCTATTTGGTTTCCGTTGCCGTGGGTGCAAACGCCGTAAAACATGGCACTAGTAACATACTAGTTAGGAGCGGAGGCGTCAAAATGTTCAATGGATGTTTTGAAGGTAAATATGTTCAGGTAGATACTACCGAGTGTACTGTATCTATATCGTGAATTGACGACGAGATGGATTATACAGCGTAGTAGATTACGGCATGTTACTTACCCTTTCTCTTCTATAGTAGGCATCCTAGTGAGCGCCAGCAATATCCACTGTTATAGCTGATTATTCTAACTATCTTTGAATACCTTATTTCAGTTCAGTACAAATCAGTCAGTTTGCAATTGATTAAGCTAACCCGATGAGCCAGAGACTCAAAACTTTATGTACATTGCTCAGAAGTGGATGACATGCTATTGTAAGAAGTAAATCAGTTTGTAAGTGAAACAAAAAACAAGACTGCCTTGCCAAAAATCAAACATTTCATAAAATTGTATAGTCTACTATGTCCACTCGGGATGATGTAAGGATTCTAACGATACCCCATACATTCAAATCTGTTTAGGCATTTAAAAGTTATGGTGGAATAAATAAACTCACATACATACGTATGCACTCACACACTCCTACATACACTCCTTTTTTGGGCAGTCGTTTAATAAAATAACTTCTTCAGACATAAATATACTTGTGTTTCTCCACTGGTCACTTACATTCTACTTTAAATTTGACTTCTCCGTTTCGATGCTCAACAAGACCTAACTATGCTCCCTCCTCACAATCCTTTTCCCATCAGGAAAAATGATGCCATATTCGTGAAACTAAGTTTCCGGTAGAATCTTGGTTAGGAGACAAGACCTAACTATGCTCCCCCCTCACAATCCTTTTCCTTACAAGAAAAAGGCGCCATATCCGTGAGACTAAGTTTCCGGTAGAATCTTGATTAGGGGAAACGGAAACACTGCCTTTAAATATTCCTACAGTAGCAGTAAAATTAAATTCTAAACTTACTTTTTCTTCCAAGTAGGCGCCACCTTGGTTTGACGTTTCCGGTAGCCATATTTTTATGACCCCCCATACGATGGACCGACGACATTGTAGCCATCGTAGGAACTTGTTGGATGGAGGTGGCACAAGATCGTTCGTCGTGGCGCTCTTTTGGGGAGGCCTATGTACAGCACCTAAAGGCTGACATGATGATGATGATGATGATATTTTTATGTTCTTGAAGTTAAGTAAAAAATTAAATTCTAAATCTACTGAGAAACTGAAGGGTTTCTCAGTCGATTTAAATATATTTTTGACGTAAAAATTGGAAATCATGAAATAATAAAATTAATTACAAGATTTTAAGTCTGTTTTCAGAACGTGGTAGGAATATAAAAACATAAATTGTAATAACTTTTTAACACACAATTTTAAAATTCTATACATTAAACTCACAGACTTGTCTTTGAAAACAAACACAGGGTAAGATTTCAACGGAATAACTAGCAAAGCTAATGTCATCTTTACCTAATCATCAAAGTAGATATTTTTTCATATAGGTATACTCGATCGATTGATGAACTTTCAAATTATCATCATCATCAGCCTATATCTGTCCACTGCTGGACGTAGGCCTCTCCTAATGCATGCCACTGAGCTCGGTCTTCAGCTCTCCTCATCCATTTTCTGCCAGCCGCTTTTCGCAGGTCGTCACTCCACCTGGCCACAGGGCGTCCTACACTACGTTTGCCTAAACGTGGTCTCCACTCGAGAACTCGTCTACCCCAACGGTTATCGATTCTTTGGGAAAAATTTCTTCTTTTTCAATTTAAAATCAGGTTTTGTTTATACAATATTCATGCTACTATTTACTTATGTGCTCGTCCGTTTATCTGCTGTATATATACCAAACTATGTTTTCTTTAATATTTGTGAAAACTTTCATTTTTATTTTACTAGCTGTGCCCGCGGCTTTTCACTGGTCATTTATCTAGAAAGTAACCTATGTGTTATTCTAGGACCATAAATATCTATAAAGTACCTACGTATAACCAAATTTCGTTCGGGAATCATACAGATTCCTTATTTCATGGACCTTTCTTAATATCAAAACTTGACTTTTGAAATTGTGATCCGTCTATCCACTCGAGAGCCTTTTCCTTCCTCTTTACAGCATTAAATATTCCATACGAGAAGTTTCCCAATAATGGCTGTTAAGAACACTTGAGAGACAAGTTTGTTATATCTTCTCCATAATCGAAGTGTAAGAAGCTGTTCCTATTATGTCAGAGCAGTACCGATGTAAAATTGATTCTATTTTAATATTCTTCTTTACCACTTTCATTTAAAAGTTTCTATTGAAGGCTAGCTTACAGCTAGCCTTCAATAGAAACTTTTTAACTTTTTTTTTTTTTTTTAGCAATTTTTCTGGGAATAAAAATCCTATGTGTTATTCCAGAACCAAAAGTAACAATATACAAAAATTAATGAAACTTCGTTCAGACGTCAAATAGTTATTTATTAATTATCGGATTGAGATACTATGTACTGCAGTTTTTATGTCATAATATAAGCTATACAACAGTGAAAACCGCATTGATCCAGTAGTTTTTACGTGGTGCGCCAAACAAACAGAAAAGAATACAGACACCATTAAAAAAAAAGTTACATTATTGTTTAGTAGTTTTATTTACGTAACCAAGACCATTTTTTTAATAATTATCTTCTTTGTATCCATATGTAACCTTCCCCAGTCCCCCCATTATAGCTAAGAAGCATCTCGATCACTTCAGCTTTCAAACGTAAAAAACCGCATCAAAATCCATTCATTTGGGAGCTACGATGAAACTGACAGATACACGGAAACAGTGATACATACATACACAACCTAAACTTATAACACCGCTCTGTTTGGAGTTCGGAGGTAAAAAACGTAAACGATAACGTTTTAATAAATAATAAACCGCTAGAAGTTGATTTGAGACTCATGCCAGAATAAGTTAAAGGATAGCTTAAAACTCTGAAACTTAAGCGTAAAGTGGGGCAGGGTAAGTTCAAAGTTCGTAAAAAGCATCTGGTTGAAGTGGTCATCCTGAGCCGATTGAAGTCTGAAGTGGGTGATTGTTTCTATTGAAGTGACTTCATTTTATTGGAATCTTCTTTCATGTCGACGTTTAAACCATTTGTGCTCTGAAATAGGATGTTTATGTAGAAACTTCGTGGTGACCGCCAAATTGAAAGTGATGCATCCAAGATATGCAGATCCACTCGTACGCACAAGCGTCATGCACACACTTACATCTTGTTATGCCGATTAGCCGTCGCAGCAAGATTCGACCTTGTTAGACGTGTTAATTCTATCAATTTCGCACGGAAAAAAAAACACAATGGAGTCTTTTGTGATTAATTTGTGTATCAACCACACAACCACAGACTATCCACTCTCGCACACATTCACAGACGCCATTTGCTATGCTTCACTCGTTTGTTTGGCGGAGTAGTCAGTTTTATTTGAAACCTTCTTGGGTGACAGGATTAATCAGGTATACTGAGTTGCCGCAGTCTGGTCGTCCCCAGGGTGCGCCGGACGTTTTTGGGTTCCGTACTAAAATCGTACAAACACAGACCTACTACCAAGCACATGCGCCGTCCTTCTGTTCTACTTTTAATGGGCTGTTTCAAATCTTTTGAAACGTATCACGTTGAAATGTTCACAGTATGTGAACATAGAATAAAAAAATAAGGAGGTGGTGGTACGGAACCCTCGGAACACGATTCCGACTCACACTTGTCTTTCGGTTTAAGAATCGTAGGGATCGATTTAATTAAATGCTACATTAGGAGGGCCCAACACTCTTATTGGGTTGGGACGTCCCATTATTTATCACAATTATTTTTCCACTGATGCAATCCGGCTTATCCTAGAACCTTAAAATCTGGTTCATCATTATCATCATAATCAGCCTATACTTGTCCAAAGCTGGGCGTAGGCGAGGAGATATGACAACTACCAACCGGCCAGTATTCAGCGCGTTATGAGTTAAGACTACTTACATGCCCTTGTTTTAAAGGCCCACTACACTACTCACAAAGTTGATCGAAGTTAAGAGAGTGTAGGAGGGCACTTCGGTTCGCTTCGTGCAACGTTGGCTCGCCTCGGGCGACTTCCGATCGTTGTCGGTTTTTGCGCCCGAGTCAAAGGACTCGAAGCATTCCGAAGTTCTACAACGAAGCGTGTCACTACACTACTCGGTTCACTTCATATGATAGTGATTAAAAATTATTAAAGGTAATGTTAAAATTAATTGTGCCTTGTTTATTCTACTAACATAGTTCTGTTCCGGTACATTGGAATCATCCACCAGTTTTTTTTTTTTTTTTTCATGTGGTATATATGCACGTAGATATAATAGGCGAGAGTGCACATTGCAAAAGTAGCTGCCATTCGAACATTATCCATGATGCATAGCGTGCGGGCGCCACCGGGCGACTGAGCTCCTCGCGAAGTTGCACGAGTGTGTAGTCACGTACTTCGAACTTCAGTCAACTTCGAACAGTACTTTGTCGAAGCTACTCCGCGAGTAGTGTAGTGCAGGTTTTAGGAAATAGCTTTGTCCCTTCAGGGAACGCAATAAACTGATAAATGGTCATTATAATATTGTACGAGCAATCGACAAGTTCATGGTATGAAGAAAGGTGTTTGAGAGGTAATCTGTGTGCCTTGCAATCCAAAGGCATTGGTTAGATCCTCGGTCAATATTTTTTTTAATAAGTTTTGCTTAGATTTATACGTGAAAGCACGTTAAGCCTTCGGTCCCAGTTGCAAACAATTTACAGCAGTCGTTAGGCCATGTCAAGGGCCTTATTGAGCGGCCTATCAAACTAATGACACCAGACCAGGGCCCAAGTCTGAAAATTGTTCATAGATTTTTAATGAATTGTGGCGAAATTTGCACAAATGTTTCGCTTTTATCTCCACTTCAATTGTTTTTCATATGCCGAGAATTTTAAATTTCGATATTTTTGACATTTTTAAAACAATTTGTCAATATTGTCGGCAAATGAAAAGCCGTAGAATACCAAAAGAGGAAAAAAATAAATATTTGAAAAAAAAATAGTCTTCTTCAGTAACAATCTATGTACAATTTTTTTTGGTAGAGTTGGTGCCTAAATGTAGGTATGTTTAGGTACTACCTAATTCGACACACAATACATAGTATTAATGCTCAAGCTATTTTCTTGAAATTTCGCTGCCGAACTTGAAATATGCTCTTCGATTTCCTGTGCGACGACCTTTGGAATAAAGTTATTGAAACATTAATTTCTGGGGCCTGTAAGTTACGAATGCTCTTTATTAGGTTACATTGGAACAAAGGACTTCTGTTCCTAGGAATGAATTGAACCAAGTCAAAGAATATTATTAACAGCTATCTATCTAAATCAGTTTGAAATTAAATTACAACTGCGATTTTATGATTTCTGAGAAGTGAGTGACTTCTGCCTTGCTTTTGTCATTCAAGAAATGCATTTTATGGCTTAAAATATTT
Source organism: Alsophila aescularia (assembly GCA_946251855.1). Taxonomy (NCBI): domain Eukaryota; kingdom Metazoa; phylum Arthropoda; class Insecta; order Lepidoptera; family Geometridae; genus Alsophila; species Alsophila aescularia. Next base: position 43,015,213 of record OX276383.1, read on the forward strand.
TTTAAACAGGGATAAATCAGTTAATATTGGTGATTTTGGTAATTGTCATTTTGATTGTACTGTGATTGTAATGTCAATTTATTAATCATTCATGACATTATTCTTATTATATTGACATTATTTTGTATCCATTGTAAATTTAATTTTAATTATTTGTATCTACCCATTTGATTGATGAATGCTCGATGGGGGCAAACTGACATTATTGCATGAAGACATGAAGATAATAATAACTTATCAGTTATTCAATAATTATTCTGATTCTGATTCTGATCTGGCCTGTTCAAGGCCAGATAATATTAGGTACATTATCAGTACAGAAAAATCGAAAAAAAGGTCATACGTGTTCTATCTCGCTATTTAAACTAGATAGACGTACGGTTGCCTGGAGGAGATCGCTGTTTAGTGATAATGCCACTGATTGTACTATTTGAGCTCATGTTGACGCGCAGTAATTGTATTTTTTTGTGGATCAAAGAGTGTTACTATATCAAATGTTCTATCTACAATGAAGTCAGTTTTGACATCGACAAGTAAAACGTGATTATTGTATACTTACACTTATACATGTGTGTAAATATTTATTTTTATCGCTCTGTGACGAAAACATTCCACTGAAAGAAGCCAAGTGTTGAGAACGTTTGTACACATATTTTGTTATTTATGATGTAGGTACTTGTATTTGCTTCGAGAATCCGTCCCTTGGTTAAACACTATAAATGTTTTTTTATAAATCAATTAATAATTTTAAATTAATTCTAAGTTGGAGGTTATATTTAGCAATACGTTTTTATTAAAACTTATGAAGAACTTCTTTGATTTAAAAAGTAAGTATGTCTTAAAACTAAACTTAATGTTAAAGACAGCATTATCATACTTCTGAGGTTTGCTTGCAGTTAAGTAGACCTGTATGAGTCCAAATGAATAGCTTTATCTTGGTCATTTGTACAAGTTTTAAAAGAAAGGTCTTCATTATGTCACTATATAAAAATGCTTACTCCAGTAAATACGCGTGGCTGATAGATCTGCAATTTTGTTTAATTTAGCCTTACAAACAAACTTGAATTGCATATAAGATTTATCTATACTTATAATAAAACTGTAACGGGTCCAATTCTGTACATTGAAGATATTTTGAAATTTTCTTTTAGAGGGTACTCTATATTCGATACTGAAGCCAAACCTGTTTTTTTTTTTCATTTTTGTCAGTCTCTCTGTCTGTCTGTATCTTGGCAAGGCATCATGCCGAAACTACTGAATGAATTTAAATGAAACTAGGTATGATTTGAGTTCATACTACGAGGTAGGACATAGGATAATTTTAATCCCGAAAAATTAAAGGGTTCTCGCAGGATTGGCGTTGAAAGTTATTTTAAAGAACACACGTATCACGCTGAAACTACTGGACGGATTTTGTTGCAACTTGGCACAGTCATAGTTTATATAATGGGTAAAAATTGAGGATACTATTTATCCCGAAAAAATTTAAAGTTCCTGCGGGATAATGTTCCAAATTCTGTAAATTGAAGATATTTTATAAAAAAAAATTGAGGCCGTTCTATATTCAATACTAAAGCCAAAACTGTATTTTGGTAATTTTTGTCTGACTGTCTGTCTGTCCGTCCGTCCGTCTGTCTGTACCTTGGCAGCGCATCACGCCGAAAATACTCACTGAATTCAAATGAAGTTTGGTATGATTTGAGTTCATACTTCGAGGTAGGACATTGGATACTTTTCATCCCGAAAATTAATGGTTTCTCGCAGGATATGGGTTGAAAATTATTTAAAAGAACACGTACCACGCTGAAACTAATGGACGGGTTTTGATGCAACTTGGCACCGTCTTAAGTTATATGATGGGTTAAAATTGAGGATACGTTTCGTCTTGAAAAAATAAAGGGTTCCTGCAGGAAAGTAAACGTAGCACGCTGAAACTATTGGTCGGATGTTGATGCAACTTGGCACAGACATATATCTATACTTATAATAAAGCAATAGGTACGAAAAAGGCTGTAAAAAGAAGATAAATAAAAAAATGCTCTTGGGTGCGTAAAAAGGGTATTGAACACGAATATACATATTTTTTTAATCGTGTTGCTCTGTCTGTTTGTATGTTTGTTTGTTCACGCATCACGTAAAAACAATTGGACCGATTGCAATGCGGTTTACATTGTTAGATAGCTTAGGGTTTGATTTAGTAGGAAGTTAGTAGTAGTAGTTAGTAGTTAGTAGGAAGCCGAGCAATTGATAAAAGTATCTTTGACGGCAAACCTAAAGAAACGACCACGCGTGCGAAGCCGTGGGAACAGCTAGTCAATGCTAAAATCAGGGCGCAGTAATATAGAGGTGGGATAAAAACATCTGGAGAAGTCACAAAGTGAATTAGGTGCCCGCCTACCTACTTGCACATCTAGGTACATATAGTTTGAACTTACTAGTCCGTCGTGTATTTTTAAATCTTAGCAATACTAAGGAGCCCATGGGCGGCCTAACAAACTCGGACACCAGAAATCACCCATATTATTTGATTCATTTAAGTATACCTTAAATCCTTACAGTCTCCTCAATCTTGCTCGACTTTCTCACTATCTACAAATTGCTATCTATCATCGACTAAACTAGTAACCGATCGGATCATGCCGTAGACACAGAATAAAGAATAGTACAAGCCGTAGAATAAATCGAGATCATTCCAAGAACTCGAATTCGTTCCGAATACGCTACGGCCATGATTGAATAAAGCTGGCTTTACACGATTAAAAACGAGCTTTGTAACATAGAGTTATAATTTGCGAACAAGAACGCTAGTTATTTATAAATAAATATAGCTAGTTCTATAGTTAAAATCTGTTGTAGTTAATTTCGTAAATGTTTCTACTTACCTACCAACAGTGAAATAGGGTTTCTACAATGCGCGAGCATAATAACATACGAAAACGATCAATCGACATTTATTTTGCTCATTGAAGAAAGTACTGTCATTCATCACACTGATATTATAAATCAGTGAAGTGTAGCCTCTGTCGTAAAAAGGCCAATCATAGCTCAGTTTAAAAAATGAATAATCTCTTATCAAGCGAAAAACTTCGTTAGCGCGACGCAGAACTCCATTAGAACTGACAGTCCATACAAAACGTCATAAATGCATAAAACCTATTAGTGACATCTATCTTTAGAAGTGCGTATGTAAAATCCATTGTTGAGCGTGAAGGAGTAACAAATTACACCTTCACGCTCAAAAGCTGAACGGATTTTGATGAAATTTGGTACCAGGATAGCTAATACCCTGATTAACACATAGGCTACTTTTCGTCTTCATCATCATCCATTAACATAATTCACGCGGGTATAACCGCAGGGCGCATATAGCCGGGCGTTGTTTTATCTACGAAAACTATAAATCATCGAACATCGACCGTAAGATGGTTGCATTCCAATGCCAAACCATAATAGATACATAGAACGTTTGTACCTATGTTCTATCGTGTGTGCAATTCTTAAAGTCACTACTCACTCCACATAATATAGCGGTAATTTCCTTTGGATTTACCGATGTCTTCGCAAACGTTCGTCTTGGTATTCGAGTTTGCGCAAGCGGTCCCATAACGATTGTTTAAATTACTTATTGGGGCGCTGAATCTGGAATATTTTGCATGATTTGTGTATAGCTGTCCAATAAGCGGTTTCTTGCAAGCAAAAGGATTCAGAAGGAATTAGCATAATTACTTTGCTGATTGTGTACGCTGTTCCCAATGAAGTTTCAGGAATCTTCCTATTTATTATTCTAGCTGTATTTATAACAATATTATGCAATTAGATTGACTTTGCGAATGTGAATGAATTATAAATGTGCCCTAAGTAGATATATTGGACTAGCTGCGCCCGGCGTGGATGATGATGTTGAAAAGTACCTTATGTTTTATTCTAGGACCTAAAGTATCTAGGTACATACCAAATTTCATCAAAATCCGTTTCAGCTTGAAGATCAGACATACATACACACACCACACACAAACACACACAATCACAAATTTTCGCATTGAAAATATTTGACTCCTTAGTATTTTTCATGTGTAAGGTTGGTGCCCTCCTCTTTGCTTTGAATTTATGTGCATACTATTAACGCCCCACGGCTTTGCCCAGTTGGTAATTTTTCTGGAATAAAAAATTTCTTAGATGCTATAAGTACCAAGGCGGTAAGGTTTGGTATCTAAAGACCAGATATTTAACAAAATCTTAGGTACTTAAATACACAGACTTTAGCATTTATAATTGTAACTAGCTGTGTCTGCGGTAAAAGTGTCCCATATGTTATTCCAGGACCAAAAGTACCTATAAGGTACAATATACCAAATTTTGATCAGCCATCATATAGTATTTTATCGATTGCTCGGTTTCTACTCTTTGGATTGAGACACCAGTTTTTAAGTCTACCCTTAAACTATCTATCAATGACCGATATCCGCAACCGCATTGCAATCGGTCCAGTAGTTTTTACGTGATGCGCGGACAAACACAAATTGTAAGACAACATAAAAAAAATAACTGGTTCAGCACATTATTTTAAGACTTCTATATCAGTTTTTTTTTATTATCTTCTGTGGTCAGACTTTTTGTTACTTACTGTTTTATTATAAGTATCGTAGAAATGTCTACAACCCGGTGATGTAGTGGTTTTATTATTCAAGAACATTTCAAACATAAGTAATCACTCACACATAGGTTGGTTGGTAAAGTCCTTCATCCAAATTACAAACTCGCTCTTAAGTCATGTTGTTCTGTTTGATACATTGATTCGTAACATTCAATGTACCTACACATAAACAGACTCACGACTTATCTCTACACACAACATTTTTATCATTATAAGTTGGTGCAGGATACTACCAAATTAATTATTAAATTACAAACGAGATCTGACTTCTGAGAAGGTGACTTCTGTTTGAAAACATTTTCTCGCTATCATTTAGCTGTAAGTTCCCCAGACAGTTCTTTCACTAGCGCATTGAAAATGCCCACTTTGTGCCAGGGAGTGCCAGGGTCTGCCGGGCTTGTGCCAGCCCCTTCTTTGTACCGGATTCAGTAAGTATCTGTATTGAACTTTGATACGTTTTTCGTACCACCCATTTAAGTTTAGATAATAGCTTTGGGTCTATTCTTCATTCTATGCAGCTTTTGAGGCAGCTTAGGTAGTCAGATAAACAATGAAATTAACTTATAAATCATTGGATCACTGATTCATTCGAAACCGCATCATACAATACAATAACACTTTATTGACACACAGTTAAACAAATATAGAAATAACATAAAGAATAGGTACAATGGGCGGTCTTATCGCTCATAGCGATCTCTTCCAGACAACCTTAGGATGGAAAGAAGTTAATTGCTAATAAGGGTCGGTAGTGTGGCAATATTAAATTTCTATACAAAAAATAATGGAATATAATGGAAAGAAATATTAAAGAAAAAAAAAAGAGAAATAAAATAAACTTTAATTCTTAATGAAAGTATCTCTAATTCTTATCTTCTCTATCATCTTAATGGAATGTAATTATACCTATTTGTGTATAAGTGGTGTATATGTATGTATGTATAATTGTGTTTGTCTGAGGCATCTTAGCTCCCAAACAAATGGACCGATTTTGATGCGGTTTTAAAATTTTTGAAAGCTGATGTGATCGAGATGGTTCTTAGCTATAATAGGGTGGGGGTGGGGGGTCTGGGGAGTTTTTATATTATATATGTGCCTGTCTTAGCTAGTCGCAGATTACGGATTAAATATGCCAATAATTACTTTACTCAGAGTTACCTCAAAGATGACGATGCATTCTTGCATTTACCAGCCCAATGCTCTCAATGCACTACTTCTGTTATTAATAAAATAGTTCCTTTCAAAGATGAGAAACAGAGAAGAATCTGTCTCTACTTTAATGTATTTGGCAAAACGTCTATTTTCCCAAAGTTCGCAGATTCTTCACTTTAGAGACAGAGGTGTAACTCCTGAAAGTGATTTCACCCTGTCTGTGAGATTGGCACCTGCTAAATCATTCAGGGATCGAGCACCTCACCTCGTAAAAGTAAATGAGAAAGTCAGTAAATTTTAAATAAGCAATATATTATTAAGTGTTCTTTCACGTACCTAACAGTATCGTAGAAATAAATCACCGAAGTGGGAAAGGTTCGAAAAGCAGCGAATCAAATTTTATAAGAAACCTAGTGTCGCCAGTTGCATAACTCGAATGATAGTATAATATTGTCTCAGTTGACGCACAAATTGCATAGATATTCTCCTTTTTTGTCACGTTTACTTCTCTGTGGTAGAGAACTAGCACGAGTAGTAATGAACTACCCTTGTATTTTACCCGAGTACGGCGAAGCAAGGGAGTGGTAATGAGTTTAACTGTATATGTATGGATGTGTGTGGGTATGTAGATGTCCCAACATAGCGTCGCTCCTATTAGTCCGCGATACAGTGTCACAGGCTATTTTCTTTACCCAACTGCGGCGAAGCAAGGGAAAGGTTATGTGTTCAAACTAAATCTTGATCCGATTTTGACAAGCGAGGTATCAATCGATTCGTCTTCTTCGCAAGAGTGTCATAAGCTATTTACCCGACCTTAGCCGGGTTTTAGTTTTTGAACTTTTGGTTTTGATGGCTTGTATTCACTACAGCGACGGACGTCGTCGTTCGAAAAGTCATACCTACGTAGTTCATGGTGGAAGAATATCTGCGGACATTCGAAGAAAACAGCACATACAATTTCAAACCAAACTAGCTTGGTCCAGGCAAAATCAGTTTATCCTGAAAATTTACCAGCCTGTTCTGTTCTGCACCGCAGAATTCAAGGATTTCTTAAATTTCTATTTGAATTAGAATTCTATTCTATTTCTATTATAACTTGCATCTGTGATGCAAGTTATTGTTCAAGACAAACTGATGTCTAGGCTAAACTAGTTCGTCATTGTCATTACACCCGTTGCTTACTAGTTTGGCTTAGGCGAAACTAGTTCAGACTTAAATCAGGTTTGTCCGGCAATTGAGTACGTATATGTACTACTTACATACAAACTCCCAGGCTTTAGATGCGACAGGCAAGTTTTTTTCAAGTATTACCGGAGGTTATGGTTTTATAACACTGTTTGTGCATAAAATGTACAAATAAATGGGTAGTATTATTTATTCTGTGACTAGATGTGCTCGCGGCTTTCCCCGCGTGGTGATTTTTCTGGGATATAGGATCCTGTTATATTCCAGAACCAAAAATACCAAAATCATCAAATTCGTTCAGACTTCAAATGGTTTTTTATCGATTGCTCGAATTCTACATTAGTACCAAGTACACAGTTTAAGTCAAACCCTAAACTATCCAACTGTGAAAACTTCATCGCAATTGGTCCAATAGTTTTTACGTGATGCGCGAACAAACATACAGACAAATAGACAGACACGATTTATAAAAATGTTATATATTTGTTCAGTAGCTAATTTTAAGTACCCTACACCATTATTTTTTAATATCTTCATTGTACTGATTTTTAGGTACTTACTGCTTTATTATAAGTATACATACAAATATATATAAAAGTGAAACATTGTCTGTTTGTTTATTTGGGGAGCTTTCACGTGATAACGGCTGGACGGATTTTGATGAAATTTAGAAATAAGATAGCTTATACCCTAAAATAAAACAAAGGATACTTTTTATCCTGGAAAATTTTAAGTTTTGAAGGGAAAACTGGAAAATGTTAATTACTCGCTGGAAGGAACGGTTGCCATGGAAACGAAATAACAAGTCTGTCAAAAAACTTCAAGAGCATTGGTGCTATAATGGTGCTATAACTACTGTTGTATTGGCTTTTCATATCCTAGAGCGATGGTGGCCTAACGGTTCTATAGTGCAATTTAGAATCCAACGATACCGGGTTCAAAACCTAGGCTCCGCACCAATGACTTTTCTGAGTTATGTGCGGTTTTCCATCGCTCCGTGCTTCGGAGGGCACGTTAAGCTGTCGGTCCCGGCTGTTATTGATTAATAGCAGTCGATAAGCCATGTCAGAGGCCCTCGGGCGGCTTGACAAACTCTGACACCAGAGGCCAGCACTACCTCATACGACACACAAACAAACAACAATATCCTAGAAGAACATGGGATACTTATTTCGCGATATACAGTAGTCCGCTCGGACAAAGTCGCGGGCGGGAAAGCTAGTAGACAAATATATATAGATAAAGTATTAAATAATAATAATAACATAAAGATTCAAACTACACAAAAATAATATTATCCAGATAATACAAAACAACAACTAAGTACCTAATACAGGTAAGTTTGATCCCTTATCCGAGCCATGCGTAACTCGCGAAGTTTGATCCCTTATCCGAGCCATGCGTAACTCGCGAAGTTTGATCCCTTATCCGAGCCATGCGTAACTCGCGAAGACTCGGAATTGTTCAAAGTTCGTAGCAGTTTCTAAACTCAAGGTTTTGTTCAGAACTTGTAAGATGTTGATGTTGGTCTGACTTTAGCCACGAGTAGCTAATCGCTTGGCACCCGAAGACATTTAATTGGTTCCTTATTTGTTTGCCTCGATGACAGGCAAATGGGCTGCCTATCTCATTTCCGACGGGCCTACAAGTGGAAATATAAACAGTACATGAGATAACTTACAAACACTATCTTTAGCCCGGTATAAATACAACGGTAATCATAATCGATTAGACAGTAGGAAATATTTATTAAGATATCACAACAAAAATGACAATAAATTAATGTACCCACATCATTTAATCCTTCACATTTTCAGATTTAAATTGTTTGAAATGTATTTCAAGATTGAAAGTCTATGTAACATCTTCGAAATACTTTAAAAGGTCCACAGTGCCGTCCTTGGTGCCATATGAATAAAGTTTCCTGTCCTTAGAACCGATTTTTATACGCTTTATATTAGCTTCACTTGTATGTTTGTATGTTTGTAACCGACTCCTTTGGACGCTATTTTGACCCACTTTAAACGGTCAGATTTCATTCAAATTTTGCACACCTGTCAAAGACCGATGACAATGCAATAATTCGAAAAAATAAAAAAAATAAAAAAATAAAATAAAAAGTAGAAAATAAATAATAGTTTAAAAAAAATAAAAAACACGCTTTATATAGAAAACCAAACTAAAAAATAGAAAATAAATTTTAATAATTTTGAATTAAGAATAGTGTAAAATGTTTTATGTAATTACGGTTACTATAACCGTAATTCAACCTATAGTTAAATATTTAAACGGGACTTAATCGCGCTGAAAACTTAATATTTATTTACCTCGACGTTTCGATCAAGTTGCATTGATCGTGGTCTTCTCGTGACCACGATCGAATATGTGTTCGAATCGCGAAAGTTTAAAAGTTACAAGTAATTCAACCTCAAACAGAATAATACTATAGGCGAAATGGTACGTGAGTATAATAGGTACCTCTAGACATAGGTAAACATTTTGTGTAAGAAATTGTTGTAGTTCTATTTGTCCAAATAAAGTACCTACTAATTTTATCTTTCTATATATCTACCCGTGCGAAGCCGGAGCGGGTCGCTAGTATTTTATAATTTAGCGGTTGATTACTGCTTGTGCACTAACTGTTAAATGACACCGTCTTACCTAATCTTGGCTTATCACTTGGAAAGACTTTTAGATCTGTTTGTACCTGAAAATACTGTTTGTACACTCATCATAAGTTTAAAACATCTTTGTTTGTAGCAGATCTGAGGCTTGTAACTAACTTTGTTTACTGCAAGGTGTTGTTTTGTGAAACTTATTAACACCGGAATTATTACACTCTAAGGACCTCTTTGTAAAGCTTTTCATCTTTTTGTAAAGGAAATTGTAACGTTAAGATATTTTTATTGCTTTTTCCGCTGCTCGTTTACTCTGTCGGGATGCTGTGATAATTTGGCTCAAAATACTTGGTGTTAAAGTCCACAGGATAAGTTAAAGATAGCTGCAGCTGCAGGTTATAACATTATCTAATTTCTAAGGTTTTTATAAGGTATTATATAATAATATATAATGTTTTGGAGCTTTGTAACTTGCCATTTAGGCAAGCGCTTAATTTTAATACATATTATTAATAGTAATAATATGTCTCACACTCAAAACTTACATTAATAATTATTAGAATATTACATCTTCAGTCTAATAAATTAATACATGCTTCATAAAAAGATAACGGAAAAAATAATAGCAGTATTAATTAGTACAAATGAATTTTGAATAGGGGGTCAGTTTTAGGGGACAAAGAAGAAAAAAAAAATTTTGCATAGTACCGCGTGACATATTAAATTAAAGGGCTTATTGTGAAGGTCTCATTTTTTAATGATATTCTTCTAAATAGTTTTAGAGGTATTTTAGTAAAATAGATGAAAATTGCCCATTCTCTCTCTCTCCTATAACTCCAAAACTACGGAGCCTACAATTCTGGAAATATACAGAAAATAGTTCGTTATTTATGATTATAGAAAAACCTAAAAGAAATCTATATTTTGAGAATCACTTTTGGGGGCTTACTAGAAAACTTTTGGGGGCAATTAAGATAATATTTTAAAAAAAAAGGTTTTGTTAGCTATACCGTGTCACAGAAATTGAAAGGGCTTGTGTGAGGGTTTCAAGTATATATGTTTTATTGTTTTAAAATAAATAGTTTAAGAGTTATTTAAGAAAATATATGAACATTTACCATGCCCCTTATTTCCAAAAATAAGAAACCCTAAATTGTTGTTCTTTACTTTGGTCAATAACTTGGTAAATGTCTCAATATTGTGAGATAATAATATATGCATCGTACGGAACCCTCTCCACGCGAGTTCAACTCGCGCTTGTCCGGGTTTTTCAGCTCCATCCCTTGGGGATTTTGTAAGTGCATAAGTCTGAACTCAAGATAAATACAAAATTAAGTTTTCAAATTTTATTATGCAAATTTTGGAGTGGATCATCCCTTATAAATCGTTAATATAATACAAATCATTGAGCCGATTCTAACGCAACCATTTTTTCCCATAACTGATCAGACGAAAAATGAAGTAACTATTTTATCAACTAACGAAATATTTTATAACAATTACCTAACTAAACCTTCCCCAGTACACCAGTTCCCCTCTTGCTTTAAAAATCTTTAATTATCTCCGGCACACTTCAGAAAGGAAGGAACTAGTTGACTCAACTACCGTGTGCCGCATCTCTAGAGATAACAACTATAATTAGAACAAAGAACGATATCTCGAACCGAGCTCGAACGCTCCCCGAGAGTCGAGAGTAACCCGTTCCAAGATTGACATAGGTTCATATCGGTTTAATTTCGCTATAAATTGTTGAGATAAGTGTTTGAACTGTTTCGATTGCTGTTGATTAAACACATGTTTATATGACTAGAAGAATATTATGTAGAATTGCATTAAGTTATATCACCTTTTTGAATTTTGAAAACTAACACGAGTGAAATTCATATTAAATATAAATAAATCGGATAAAAACTCACGAAATAGAAGATCGGAAATACTCCGACCAGTTTCGTACAATTTTGAAGTCCTTCATCTGGGAGTGTTATGCCGATAAGCCGCGACGAGCGCTACGAACGTCAGCACGCAACGACGACGCGTGCGTGGCGCGGGTGGCCCAGTGGTGGTGGTGGTCTTTATCACCTTAATTATATTTGAATCGTCATGATAATAATGTAATAGTTATACATTGGTATATCTAGTTATTATGAAAACGCTATACCAAAAACATATTAGAACATAATCTTAATGCCTACTAAGTCACTTAATTTAAATTTGTAGATACTATTGAATCTGGCAGTAGTGTTTATTTTTTATTTAGTTTAAATCTAAACTAACCAAGGAGCCTATAACAGTGAAATAATAACTTAGCTTGCATTATTCCGACTGCAACCAATAACAATAGAAGTATAGTTTTACGCTCAAGCTGGAAGTTCAATCGAGAACCTGTCGATATAAACGAAACCGCAAATAAAGTAAAATAAGATAGATCGAAACAAAATCGATCTATTGTCGAAGCTGTGCATATTGAACTTGACAATGGTTTCATTATATGCTCGCTTGCTTGACAAGCGTCGGGCATTCCACCGGCGCATGGCGTTGCTATTAATACCTGGCTAGGGACGTCCCAGAAATCTCATCGATGAGCTTTTAAAAACAACTGAATGTCGGGAATACCACCTTTTGATTTCGACATGCCTGATGGTAAACGCCTGACCATAACAATATTGTAGTGCCAATTGCCACCCAGAACTATGGATTGCAAAATGTTGTAGGGCACTGCACCACATACTGCACTGCGATTCTATTGTCACCCAAAATTCTATTGTTACTAATTTAACCACAGAACATTTAACTGAATACATTTCCCTCCTAGGTGGAACAGAGAAATGTTTGTACCTATGCTACTGCTTGATAATTAGATATCTAGGCAATGATGCGATAATTCCTCAGGCAGTATACTCCTGCAGGTAGGATCACTGTACATGCAACCACTTACTACTACTACTACTACTACTACTACTACTATAGTACTATATTTATGTAATACTTACTTATTTTAATCACAAATTCATAAAAAGAAAGTTAAAATATGCGGTTTCTTTTAAATCCTGCTTTTGCACGGGACTTCTCTTTCGATATGCCAACCTGCCAACCTTCAATCTTGCAGAAGGTGCCTATCACTAATATCTACTCTAATGTTATATTTAGGGTATCGACAACCGTGTAATTTCATGTCTCGTCACTACGTACGTGATCCGACCGAACTAATTCGCGTCGCCCACTCCCTCTCCACATTCGTCTACTCAACATAAAAATAGCTAAATGTAGGTATGTATTCTATCTTTACATGTTCAATTTTGCCATCGACAAGTTTTCATTTCGAATACGACCGAATATTGCGAAATTAAAAATAGTCGCCGTGTTAACAGGGTTCAATCACAAGGTTCTATTACTGAAACATTGTAGGGATACTGTATAGGTAGGGTAGATATAACTATCTATACCAAATTCTCGAAAACTTGTTGTAGTTCGTAAGTATGCTTACAGATTGTTGTCTGTGAATAGGACTAGCAACCTGCAGTGGCTTTTGTGAGAGCAATTTTACCTACTCATTTCTAATGTGATCACACTATACATTATGTAAGTATAGTGTACACTGTATACAGGGCCTGGGCAAAAAATATACAATACTTTTAGCTTTTCTTATTCCTAAGCCTCATTACTGTTTAAAAGAACATAGTATTTCAACATGATATTTCTAGTAACTATAACTTTTGTAAAAAAAACACCCCTATCTACTTCATCACTTCCCTTCGCATGACAAAGTAAAATCCAAGCTTATATTTATACCTCATGAATTGTGTAAAACATCCCTATCGATTCCATAATAATCTATCGAAGTCGATAAAAAATATGACAGGATTCTCGAAATAGCTAAAATAGATGTCGAAGTTAGAGGTAAAACGTTTTTGTACCTACAACCCCAGCAATATGTCAATCAGGAAATGTCTGACAAATAAAATACCTGCCGTTTCTGGAAGGTACGGGTAAGGAATTCTCTACTTTACTAATCTTATTTTTCACTTTGGAAGGTTCAATAAAAGTTTGGAGGAAAAGGAAAATTCCGTCTGCCCATTTCAATAATATTATATAGTTTGGAGATTGAATAACAAAATACTTTTCAATTAGATAAGGACATTTTCAGTGGATATTGAAAACACTGATTTCAATCTGTTTTGAAATGAAAGAAAATTACATCAAAATCCGTGAGCGATGGTGGCCTAACGGTTCTATAGTGCAATTGAGAATCCAACGATACCGGGTTCAAAACCTAGGCTAGGTTTTCCATCGCTCCGTGCTTCGGAGGGCACGTTAAGCTGTCGGTCCCGGCTGTTATTGATTAGTAGCAGTCGTTAAGCCATGTCAGAGGCCCTCGGGCGGCCTGACAAACTCTGACATCAGAGGCCAAGCACTACCTCATACGACAAACAAACTACATCAAAATCCGTTCGAAAACTCCTACATTAGTGGCTCTGTAAGCCCACGAGACTGTCTTTGCATAGCTTAAAACTGAATAAATTTTCACCGCGCATATATACCTACTTAGAACCACAGAAACCGAATTGGTCACCTGGACTTTGAAGCTGACAGTCGTGGGTTCGAATCCCGCTGAGTGCATTTTTTTTTGTTGAGAGAATTGTCTTTGCCTGGGTTTTTCTCCAAGTCATGTAAGGAATATAAAACTGTTTTTGTTATTAATTTTGATTGTTTTTTCGAGTCATACTCGTAGTAGTTCAAAAACGGCAATTTGAAAAATTTCGAATGACTGAATCGACAAAAATTTCACGAGAATCGGTTGAGAAATGCGAGGAGAACAGCCGGACATAAGCATTTTTGCCCATGCTGAAACGGAGACGCTTCGCTCGCGCTTCGCGCTCGCTCGGTCAATAAATCCGAAAGTATGTGTTTGTGTGTGCGAACGTGTGTGTGCGTGTGTGAGGGTGTGTGTGTGTGTGTGTGTGTGTGTGTGTGTTTGTGTGTAGGTCTTCACGCTGAAACGTCTCAACGAACTGGCCATAATGAAATGTGATTTTCACTAATGGATAGCTTAGGGTTGGAATTAAAATCTGGTGTACCTACTTTGTATCTCAATCTGATGAGTAGACGCCGATCATTAGATAAACAACTATTTGATGACTGCATAAATGTTGATGAAATGTAGTACATAATATTTTACTTTGTAGGTACTTTTGGTTCTAAAATAACAAACAGATTAGGTACTTAAAACCCAGAGAAAATACCACGCGGGCAATGCTGCGGGCATAGCTAATAGTTTCATTACAAAACTTTGTGAATCTTTTGAATTTCATTTTTACTAGGTATGTTAATTCTTCTCAGCTTTCTAAACTTTTCCCTCTTCAGTAACCGGATTGTAATTACCAAGGGATTGGCCATCCGACCTCAAAATAAAATATCTTGTAACTTATTTCTTTCATTATATGATTAATTTATACGTTCTTCTCATTTTTTTTGAACAGTTAACTTTAATGAATATAGCAGAAGCTTAATGTATATTAATTAAGTACCTACATTCATTATTATTATGACAATAAAAATGATTCCATTTATTGTTAATATTAAAATTTATAAACATTTTAGAATAATTCTTCTGAGTTCAAAATGTTTGATGCATGCATACCTAAATCTCTTCAGCTTGGCCAAAAATGGTGTCGTATGTTCGGCAGATGTCCGGATGTCCGGCTGTTATCCTCTACAGGTCGCATTTCTCAACCGATCTAGATGAAACTTGGTATACAGGTTTAACGAATTTTCAGTAGTCGGGATTTTTGATTGGGGGGAGGGGGGTACTTCCCCGACAAATGGCCAAAAAGGGGCTACTGAATATCTCCACCTTATTACTTCCGATTTCGATGGTTTCAAAGGTAGTAATTTTAAGTTGGTCTCAAAAACATTTGGTGAAGATCTGATGAGGATCTTCGGCGTGATCAGCAGAATAGCTCCTCAAAATGTAGTAAATTGCTCACTTTAGTTTTCTTCCAGTTGAATTAGCCCTTTACCTACTAGGTAGAGATAGATGGAGCACGTTGATTATTAATGTTAGTTTTACAATCAGGTAACTAGATTACTACTTTGAGCTACTTTGCACCGCTAGATAGTTTGCATAAAAGTTTGTTCTCGCGAGGTCTACACCTCACAGAGCCACTAGTATATTTAGTGTTTTAGTGCTATTTGCGGTAATCGTTATTCACTGAGTGCAGGTGCTGCAATAGTCTTCGTCTACCACACTTTATGCACATTTGCGTCCAACCATCTAAGCACTTCAGGATTCACTGTGGTTCAGATTATGGAAGGTATTAGGTACATTTATTTATTATTTTACGAAGGAACAGTTGAAAGGTCTTGGGGAAGCATTTGCACAGCAGTGAGATAAAACAAGCTAGCAAAAAGAGCAACAATGATTATTAAATAATGTTGAGAATTATTATTATATAAAAACATGTATTTGATAGATCGTATTTTTCTAAAATATATCACAATTAACAAGAAAACTGAAAATTTTAAAAGCTCAGAACCATTGTTGTAACTAGAACTTTTAAAACTATTGTATTCAAGCATTTTTGGAGTTCAAACCTTGATCAGCGTTTCGAGAATTTCTGGGAATTTATAAGGAAGTATTCATTATACATGCATCGAACAAAATAGATGGGAATCCCGATCCGCTGAGAAAAGCTTTTCGAGAATTCTGAGAACTAACAGTCCGCAGTAATTGAGAGCTTAGTATGCACAAAAGGAAAAGGCGATAAAAAACTCGGGCCATAGTTCACGATTACGTAGCTACCTACCTAAATAATCTTTGATCGATACTATGGCTACAATTTTTTGTGATGGATATAATTATAAAGTTAACTTTTTGTTAGTCAAGTCAAACCAAAAGAATAATAGTAGATTATGCACCAAGGGGAAAAAACAGTGTGGCGCACGGGCGGCATATTGGACCCTGAGTGAAGCGAGGTGTTCAAGCCGCCCAAGACGAAGACAGGCTTTATCCTCGAGGTGAATACTCTACTTTTCATACTTTCTACGAGACAATAAAAACTCGGATCTGTGCATTTAATAAATGCACCATAGGGTGCTTGGCTTGGCGAGTCTATGCTAAGTGTTAGAAATAAACTAAAAGGACGGATTCCTTTTGTTGTTCTCCATTGATTAAAATCGTTAAAGGCTATTTTCGTGTATATCTTTTGATTTTTCCGGTAGTAGATTATTAATTATACCTAAAGCGACTGATTTAATAAACTCCAGAGTCAAATCAAATCACTATCGCTCGATGACTTAAAAATGATATAAGTGTAACTTAAAAAAATGTTTTTTTTCTCTTTTTTTATCGTTTTGTGAGCTACCGTGAAATTTTCAGCCGGATAGCTAAGGGAACTGCTCGAAATTTGAATTGCAAGATTCCAGGATAGACAGAAATACATATAGATACATACATACATACATACAGCCTATGGTAGCCAGTTCAATTTTCGAATAAACTCTCTTTACAATGCCCGTATCTATGCTAAGAGTCATACGTGTTTTAACGTTCCGAATTCAAATCACATTATATCTCTTGGGAGTTTCATATAACTTTATCTCCCTTGTGATATAAGGTCTTGCTTTACGCGACCTATACAATTCAAAGATTTGATGTCATTTGATAGATGTTTTGAATATGCAAAAAGTCTAGTCTAGGTGATCATATTACGATTACCTATTGAAAAGTTTTAAAATGCGTAATAATAATTTAAATGTCTAATCCGATTCGTCCATCTTAATATAGGTATAGGTATAGGTAGATACTGCAGACGTGACTCAAATATGATCATATATATTTTCAATTCGCAACTTTTTATTGAATGAAGTAAATCTGTGTCATTTAATCTGTGAGAATTATGCCAGTTGCTATAAAAATAAATAAAAGAAAAAGCTCAGAACACTGAACTTCGCTACAAATTAGGAGACTGCCAAATTGCAAGGAGAGCTTTTAACATTTTAACCCTTATTCTTTAACGCTGTAAACTTTACGCGTTCTTAATTGAACTCGAAACTTCGGTCGGTGTAGTCGCCTCAGAGTTTTGAATAATGAAGGGAAATTATTATTTGGTACTGTGAGTTTTACTTCCAGATAACGTTCTCCGCACACTCGGTACTTTTATCAGACCACCACTTACGACAGCATGTTTTCATCAAGACAATAATGAGATATTGAGCTTACCCATGCCCTGCAGTGGATGTAAAAGCTACATAAAGAAGCTTTTCTGTATGGCTGACAGATGCGCTTGCATCGCGCTTACAGTACCCGGCCTTGATAAGTCGCGTTCAATTGTAATAGCTTGCAATCACGAATAATTAAATCTATCTTATGGATCTAAGTGGATGGAAGTACAATTAATGTGTGGATATATCGCCTAATGCTAAATGTATCAAGTGTGCGGAGTTAGTTAAGTTAATGGTTGGGGATTGAGGCCATTTGTCTTAATACGTCCTGTTACTTAAAACACCAGGGAGTGCCAGCCAGCTTTATCTCGAACAGTGGGATTCGGAATAGAAAATAATGGAATGAGGAATAAAGGTGGCGCCAGTCGGGTTCTGTTTCTCCAGATTAGTATGTTAATGTGTAGTTAATTAGTTCATTTTTACAGTCCGTTCCAAGCAGGAAGGCACTTTGAACAGGTCCATTTTTACGTATTTTGAAGTAGTTGTAAACAATTCATCTTTTAGTATAATAATTATAATAAGCCATCGTTTATCTGAAAATATCTCACATCTAATTGATGTTGTAAACACACTATATTTGTTTGATTGTGAAATCTTAACGAAATGTGTCCCAAGTGCCTTTCTGTTTGGAACGGGCCGTACAGTGGTTATCTAGGTACATACCTACTGGGCACCAATTCTGTTCGCTATTGAACCGCGATAACGCGAGTCGATCGCTTGTTTTTTTTTTTGTGAAATTTTCTCATTTATCACTTAAAGTGCTAGAAGAAAACAAAAAAAGCAAAGTGCGAAAATTTTCTCAAAAATTCGCCCTTTGTTTTTTTTTGTTTTTTTTAGTACCGTTTTTTTTTAATTTTTGAAAATTTGTCTAATAATTTTGCTTCTAGCACTTTTAAGTGGTAATTGAAAAAAAAAACGCATGATTGCGTTTCAATAGTTAACAGAATTGGGGCCCAGGGCGCTTTTTCGCTATGCCAAACGTGATTCCTTGCAGAAAGCGTGTGACGTCATTACGACAATGCATGAAAAAAAACGCGAAGATATCGTAACGCGACGCGTTTCGTGTCTAAGTTATCTGCATGGTCATAGCGAATAAAGGTCCTGGTTATTTGAGTTTGAAATCCACGAGCATTATAATTTCGATACTTACCCAAAATAAAAGACAGCTCGAACGAATTAGAATTTCGAAATTACTTCGACTATTAAAGAGCTGTAGACAGAACCACTAGTCTTAGCAGCGTTTTCTTTTCTTTATTTTTTACCCCTTCAGTCTTCACACCCCCGACCTCTTGAAGTCTTAATTAGGGTAACAAAAAAGTTTTGTGACATACTTGAACATATTTCGAAATGGCTGAAATATGTTTTTTCTACGTCTTCAATCCCCATATAAACGCCATTTTGAAAAATTTCGAAGAACTGAAAAGACAAAAAAACATATAATTATCGAACCTGCTCACAAAGTTTCACGAAAATCGGTTAAGAAATGCGACCTGTAGAGGAGAAAGGCCGGACATAATAATGTCTCAAAGTAATCTAGATTGTCTCGTTTCTATTGAACAATATTTGAACCCACTTTCCAAAATAACTCGGCCAATTGCGAGCAAATAACTTTTAATTTGCTACAACTGGCTGATTTCCTAGAAGAGTGTCGAATGCCTAGTCTCATATCGTAAAGTCTGCGACTCGGCTCATTCTTGTCAGCACATAATTGTCTTCGCGAGATTTCATTGCGCTCCAAATCCGGGCTACGTTCTGGATTCGGTTTAATAAATTTCTGGACGTACTCACGTCTCCTCTGCCAGTGAATACTGTTCTGTGAATATAAAGCTTTTGAAAGAGAGCGAAAATATTTGAAAAAAATTATAACATCTTCGTATGTGTTTTAGAAATCTTCTGTTCTATTCTGTCAGCGTTTAGTTATTGCTTATTTATTGCGGTTTTAAGTGTTAATTAGTTTTTTCTGATAGCAAAATTTCATCATCATCATCAGCCCGTGTCAGTCCACTGCTGGACATAGGCTTCTCCCAAAGCACGCCACTGAGCCCGATCTTTGGCTCTTCTCTTCCAACTGCTGCCAGACACTTTGCGTATATCGTCGCTCCACCTAGCTGGAGGGCGCCCTACACTACGTTTACCGAGTCGAAGTCTCGACTCAAGAACACGTCTACCCCAACGGTTATGAGTTCTTCGACAGATATGACCAGACCACTGCCACTTCAGCTTACTAATTCTAAGGTCTATGTCGATAACTTTGGTTCTCTGCCGGATCACCTCATTCCGGATACGATCTTTCAGAGAAACTCCAAGCATATAGCCCTTTCCATAGCCCGCTGAGTGACCTTAAATTGGTGGACTAGTCGTACCGTGAGTGTCCACGACTTGGCTCCATATGTCATAACAGGTAGGACACACTGGTTGAAGACTTTTGTCTTCTAACTTTACGGTATTGGTGACGAAAAGACTCGACGAAGTTTCACAAATGCTGCCCAGCCCAGTTGTATTCTTCTGCGGGTCTCTCTCTCTAAGTTGTTTTTACCTAGTTGCAAAGTTTGCTCCACATAAACATACTCCTGAACAACTTCGAGAGCAGTTCCGTTAACAGCAATTGGTTCCGGAATAACAAGTTCGTTGAACATAACCTTAGTTTTGTCCAAGTTCATCCGGAGACCAGTGCGTTGAGATGAATCAGCTAGGCTGTCCAACAATGTGGCTGATGCTGCAAGTCCTGCAACGTTTCTGCCACAATGACGATGTCATCCGCGAATCTCAAGTGTGAGATGTACTCACCGTTAATGTTAATGCTACATCCTTTCCAGTCCAGAGTCTTAAACATATCCTCCAATGCATTTGAGAACAATTTCGGAGAAATAACCCTTTGTCTCACACCTCGATGCAGGGGGATATGCTTAGTCTGCTGGTTCTGTACTTGAACGGTCATTGTTGCGGCGTCTTATAGACATCTCAACACTCTCACGATACACAAATCATATTTTTAATATATTTCACAAAAGAAGACGGTTATATGTTCGACTGTATGTTTTTTTTTTTCATTTTTATTTATTTACATCGATTTCTCCGTTAATTGCGGACCGTTTTTTTTTTTTTTTTTTCAGTGTTTATACTTTCCTGGTGGTTTCATATAAATTTCGTTGAAATTGGTTCAGTCGTTTTTCGAGAACAAAAAAATTTTTTTTTTAATAAATCCATTTGATGTTGAATTAAAATTTCTAAGCCGATTTGGTGTTAATGTTTTATTTTAAAACAACTACAGACTTAAATTCTCAGTGTAGTACCATGTGAACTTCATCAAAATTGTATCAGTACTTGTTTATTTTTATTTTTTAATTAATCCATTTGAAGTCGTTTTGTACAGCACTTGTCTTACCTCTTCTTCTAGCCTATCGTTATCTCTTACCTCTTCTTCTATAGTTATCAGGAAGAGATCAGTAAGATCACGAAGATTGTTCAATATGTTTTTACTGTTAAATTCATTGTACCTATCTGATAAGGTTGATGTTCCTTAAATAATCTATTCGACAATATTATATCAGTCTTTACTACGTTTAAAAACCTTCGTGACAAATATTAGCATCTTTCAAATTCCAATCATAAATAATTTGCTGGAACATAATACCTACACACATTATAACAGCAACTCATGTAATAAATCTGCCACAGATAGCATCGAATCGCTGTACAACAAAAACCTATTCAATACAGATGCACAATGCCGCGAATACAACTACAAACAAAACAAATGATTTTAGAAAACAATAGAGACTGCTGCAGACAAAAAGGTCATTTTTACGCATCATTACTCAATAACCAGGGTACCGAGTACTCAGTAAAATATAACGACGTTGTTTAGAAACTCTTCGAATATTAAATGAGAAATCCTGACGAGTCGGAGATGGAAGTAATATTTTTTTTACTCATGTAGTCCTATTATAATGCCTGTTAATAATGATCGATATGTTGAAGTGGGATTATTGAGCAACAAGGTACAAATATAAAGTATTAAATAATGCGTTTAGTATCCGTAGTATCCCCAATCGTACCACCAGTGGCACCACGGTTATTTTTACCTAACCGTGGTACCTAATTGGTACTACGGTTAGTTTTTTCTAACCCTGGTACCACTGATCTTGGCATGTTGCATGTATGCGAGAAATAAACGTGTTTTCTAAATGTCGGTATACTAAACATGCCAGTAAACTATATACTTACCCATATTTGGAAACTGCAGCGTAAGAACTGAGGGACCACACTTTAGATAGCATAACTTTTTAATATTCTCTCTACAAATTCCAATATGCGTTTTACAAATGTTTTATAACTTGTGTCTCTCTGGATGTTTGGTCGCGCATCACGTAAAAAATACCAACAGTAAAAACCGCATTTCAATCGGTCCAGGTTGAAATGCGGGTTTCACTGTGCGATAGCTAAAATACTGCCGTAAACTCAGGTGTAGTTCATATCTCAATCCAAAGAGTAGAAGCCGAGCAATCGTTATAATGTATTAGTATTTTAGGTCATAGAGTACTTTTAACTTAGAGAAATGACCACGCTTGCAAAGTCGCGGGCGCAGCTAGTACCATTTTTTTTTCAAAGTTTACCTGTTTTTTTATGTACTAAAAGCTAAAAAATAAAATAAAATCGTGTGGCGAGTCGAATTTCTATTACTCAGGTTACGCTATGACCCACTTTTTTTTATTATCTTTTAGTAAATATTATTTATTTTCTAGTTTTTAGTTTTTTATTTAATTATCTCTAAAGTGTACTGTGTTCTACTAGTGAAGCCCTTTCATTTGATACCCATATTGAGGGGATTGAAAAAATAATTGTAATCCGCCATTTCGTGGCAGCGGCCATCTTGAATTTACAATGATACTAAACATACCTAATTGTATTACCATCCGAACTAAAGGTTTATACCAAATTTCAGATCAATCGGTCAACAGGGGGTAAAATTTAAATAACTAGATTTGACCCAAACAAACAAACAACAAACGGGTTAAAATATCTAACTTACAATTAAAACTAATTACATACAAAACCTTGCATGACAACTATTTACAAATAAAAAACAGAATTTAGGTCGCCGTCTGCATGTAAGGTGGCCAAAAAGCTGGCGACGTTACCTCGTTGAATAGCTAAGCTAATTCTTTGACCGAGGTAAGCGCCAGCTCTTTGGTCACCTATAGTTTCTACTAAGCGTCTGGACATCTCCCTGACAAAACCCCGTGCTTCCGGACCCCAGGGCCCCATAGTTTCTACTTTAAACGGAAGAAACATGTATCCATCACCGATAGATACATATTTCCTCCGCTTGAGGCTCTCTGCTGAGGCTGCCGCTGCACCCGCCACCCTAGAATTATTTTGTATGTGAGAAGCCGTTAGAGTGTCAGCGCAAGTTGCGTCCCACACCAGCGGCTTCCCACGTCTCCAAGGAATTAAAGTCATACCATCAGGCCTCTTGCCATCGTCACGTGAGAGACCGTTCGGCTCTAAAATAGCCGGCACGTTAACGGTGGCAAGGGCCCGACGGATGACGTCATTCAGGGCGGTGTGGCGCGAGAGTCGTCCTGCACTGCGGCGGCAGGATAGGCCATGGTTAAGCTAAATAAAACCGTTTAATAAAAATAGTCTTTGTGGGAATTGCTACTACTTCTCAAATATTTTGATATGAGTATCTACAATTAGTTAACATTACAATGTGCTACGATTAAACGTTTGATTATATGTAATAAAATGTTAACATATATCGCTGACAGACACATAAATAGTCTGATTAATTGCCTACTTACCTAATACCCCACTGTTCGAGACCAATCAATCTTCATGGAGCGAACGACGCGCTTCGATTGCCGCGTCAATTAGAATGACAATGATATCTCCATTCATTAGTTCTTCTATATAGTATTTAGGTCAGTTATTGTTCGTCTAATGATGCATCAGCCAGCTACTATGAATAAAGATGTAGCTCGAGAATGCCACGGAGAGGTATACATAGAGTTTCGGCTATTCATGTAAAATGAGTTCCTGTTTCCATTCACAAAATACAAGGAACTGTTGATCAATTGAGCTCTGCTATAGGTATTCAGGTATACTGTTCAAACAATATATTCTGATTAAAAAAGTCTTTAAAATCTATCAGACAACATTTAAAAACCGTTACTAATAACTAGATTTTATAACTAAATTAAATTTCCTCTTTTATAATTACACCAACTAAACCAGTCTGTAAAAACGTGAGAAAAAATGTCTTGAATGTCAATGGTTTCATTAAAAAAAACTTTTTATACCTACGTAACTTTGTTTGTCGCAACAATGCAATCCCGTGCGTACCAGTTCTGCTTAGTTTTATTTGTTGTGCTCTTGACTATGAAGTCGTATTGCGATGGCGTTAGTAGTTACTCAGGTACTATGAATACATATTCTGTGGTAAGGATTTCTATTGCATTATTTGTACAATTTATTTACGCGGCCTTTAGAGGTGGATTGGGCTTTTAGGATATCAAAATTTTTCTTCCAAAGATAAAAATAACATTAAAATAGGCATTCAAGGCCAACCTTTTTTTTTTGTTGTTTTATTCTTTATGTCTGATTGTTTGAACGGTGGTTCACCGTCCGTCGTCACCGCGCCTGCCACCTTTTTTTGTTGTTTTATTCTTTATGTCTGATTGTTTGAACGGTGGTTCACCGTCCGTCGTCACCGCGCCTGCTACCTTTTTTTGTTGTTTTATTCTTTATGTCTGATTGTTTGAACGGTGGTTCACCGTCCGTCGTCACCGCGCCTGCCACCTTTTTTTGTTGTTTTATTATTTATGTCGAGGTGGATTGGGCTTTTAGGATATCAAAATTTTTCTTCCAAAGATAAAAATAACATTAAAATAGGCATTCAAGGCCAACCTTTTTTTTTTGTTGTTTTATTCTTTATGTCTGATTGTTTGAACGGTGGTTCACCGTCCGTCGTCACCGCGCCTGCCACCTTTTTTTGTTGTTTTATTCTTTATGTCTGATTGTTTGAACGGTGGTTCACCGTCCGTCGTCACCGCGCCTGCCACCTTTTTTTGTTGTTTTATTCTTTATGTCTGATTGTTTGAACGGTGGTTCACCGTCCGTCGTCACCGCGCCTGCCACCTTTTTTTGTTGTTTTATTATTTATGTCTGATTGTTTGAACGGTGGTTCACCGTCCGTCGTCACCGCGCCTGCCACCTTTTTTTGTTGTTTTATTATTTATGTCTGATTGTTTGAACGGTGGTTCACCGTCCGTCGTCACTGCGTCAAGAAATTGTTTTCACGATAAGACTGTTGTACAATAGTTTATGTTTCATCCTATGATTTTTTCAGCTTAACCTGCTGGTTATTGATATGGCCCCATGTCCAGTCATATTGATATGGTTGAAACAAACCTACCTTATCTCTTCTATTATGAAGTTTTTCTAATTTCAGTGTAGAATAATACAATAAAGTTTAATCTATACATGTATCTTTATCTAATTCTATAGTAAGTAGGTACCTAGTTGATCTCCGAGGGTTAGTCGAAGAACTGTTATTTATTGCTGACAAAACCATTTATTTTAACACCAGTATGTCTTCTCATAGCAGCTATTTATTCTTATGATTTTTTATAGCAGTTAACGCCTGCTTAGCGTAAATATATATAAAAAAAATCTAATGGAACAATTTGAGTCACGGACGAGATAAAAAAACGGAAAATTATTATAGCTATTTGCCTTAACCGCTATCAGCTTCATTTGAACATTGTTATCTAATAACATCATCAATATAATAATAAATCGAACGCAATGTTAATCAATATGTAATATGATAATATTGTCATCATGCTGCCGTACCTTCTATTCATTTTATGCTAATTTTCTGAGCATTTAGATATCATCTGAAATAGCAATTCGTTAAAGTTAACAATAAGATAAACTTCGATGATTAATTTGCGATCTCATTATGTACGGATAGCAAAACAAAGCGAGACTGATAAATTAAGCTGTGCCAATTTTATATCTCGCCAAATATTGATAAATTGCGCCATCACTCTTCGCTTATTACGGCCCTGGCAAAACATCAGTAGTTTGCCCTTGAAACGATCCTGTCTCGGCCATTGCCAATCTTAATAAAAACTAAACGTTTTGGATAGATTTCAAAGTGATCTTACCTGACAAGAATAATGCACATTGTGTAATTATCGCTCATTAACATGCTCTAATTAGAATTCTTTGAATAGGTTCTGTACGGTATATCATCGACAAGACCGTACAGAATGATTTATTCTTTCTGTTTATTTATAGTAGATAATTTGTCCTGATTGCTATATTCGCAATTAAACTCGACGTCAAGCGCACCGTCAAAAGACCGAGCTTACAACACAGAATAAATAATAATACGAGTAGCACAGCCATGCTGCCACAGTGGAGAATCCACGTTGTGACAGCACTGAATCCGCGCTGTGACTACTCTTAATCTGCGCTGTGACAGTGCGGAATTCACACTGCGACAGTGATGAATCTGTGATGCCGCCAAGTAGCCAGTTGCTTGTGTTAAAATATGTAGAGTGGCACTGCTGTCTTTCTGGACTACCAAGTGGATATCGCTGTTCTGTAACAGTCCACTTTACTGTCAAAAATCGCCAAATTACTTAGACTTCAACCAGTGGAAAAGCGTCATTTTTGGAGTTATTGGGCTATTTAAAAAAAATAGAATGATGAAAAGGTTTGCCATACACAAAATCTGGCTATTTAAAAAAAAAGTATGATTAAAAGGTTTGCCATATACACAAAATCTGTATTTAATTAAGGTAAATGAAAAAATAAATAAAATAATACTTCCTTGTTTTTTGAGGATTTGCAAATATAGACGCATCTGGCCCGTCTGAGGAGTTAAATAGAAATTGACATGATCAAGACAATTTTTTAAGATTGTCAAATAGTTGCATAAGTAAGGTTGTTCGTAAATATGTAAATGATGATCTTTATTAATGTTATAATTATGACTTCAGTACGTCAGATAAACATTTATAAGACGAGGAACATTAATCGTAAATCAACAGGATGTACTCGTATGTAGCTAAACTTGCATACAAAGTCGACGGACCCGAGCCTAGCATATAAACGCCTACGCTTAAATAATCTAGTCATGCTATTTCTGAATCACCACAAAGTAGGGTATTGATTTCCCACGTGTGTAAGGTTACTTGTAACCTTTGCCACCTATTGTATGTCAGCCTTAACAACCTAGAGTAAGATTTATATAGGTATATAGTTTGAACGTAAACAAGCGTATCCGCTCAATAGCTGAATCCTTTTTGGGACTAGTTTTAATATTTACTTGACCATCATCAATATTGTCTCTTAATGCTAATATAGGTAATTAATATCGATGGATTTCTGGTGCGAGATGAAGCGGCAGCAAAATTAACAATCGATTTATTTTAATTCAATATGTTCGAGTTTAGGAACCAACATATGAATGGTGGTTAAGAAACCGTCATCCTTAAAATGTATGAATTAACGAAACATTTAACGTTCCTGTGTTCACTCGCAGAATGCCAGAAAGTTGTTAAACTCTTTAAAATTTTCCGTGTCTCTTTGAAACCTACAGCACAATATTCTAATGTTGACAGTATTAACTTCGTCCCACTCAAGTTTTTGTCAAGTATCAACTTAGATGCCCTGTAAAAGCTTATTAAAGTTGACCTATTTTTAAGTTACTACATATACCGTGAAAAAATAATCATCTCCAAAAATTATCGAGAAAATTTAATGAGGGGATGTTGTGAGCCCGTGCTTCCGAAGATTTAATGAATCTTTCGCTCGTTGCGAGTTCATTAACGGCCGCAAATGCCAGCCTCGTGTGGAATGACGTAGGCGCCTCTTTACGTAGCCAAGCTCTCTCTAAATCTGTTGCCAGGAATTGCACAAAATTCGTATAGATAGACAGCAGTTAATGTCTGTAGTCTGACATATCAGCTAGAAACAGATTGTAATACAAGATGTGAACTATTATTTCTAAAAGCAACGCAATTCAAAGTAGACGTCTTTGATGATGAGATACGGTGTACGATAGAAAACAATTGAACCCCATTATCATGAATATCATTATTATCTATTCATTCTTTAAGCCTTCGACAAGATTTATGTTCTAGAATAATATCTATGTCTTTATAGGTTCAGGGTTCAATTTGAACGTCGTCATCTACCAATTTCGCTAGTCTTTTCTGTTGACTATAGACTATAGGCCACGACGAGGACACCATTCAATCGAAAATATAAGATGAAATCTTGTACGATAACATGAATCGCGAAAATCAGTTAAATAAATATCATCATCATCGTGTGCCATCTTCAAATTGAAGTTTGGAGGTGAGTAGGCAAAACTTCTTGCGATCCCATGTAGGTCTTTTAGTTGTCGATAGCCAAGTCCAGTAAATAAACAACCCACGAGTAAAGCGAACAAAAAATCTATGACGATTGTTTTGTGTTTATTAGTCTGCGCCAGCAAAAGCATGAAAAGGAATGGAGTTGTTGTTGTCACAAATACGTTCACAGAAGCATTTATTTTCTGGAGTTGTCGTCTGTCTTTAATTGCTGTTTATCAATAGTACTAAACTCTGAGATTGAGAACCCTCAACATACAGCGTAGTACGAGCACGGGTTATCGTCAATTATGGATTAAGACGAGGCAGCGAGCAAGGCTAGCCATCATGGGCGTCGCTAGAGGGGGGCTGGGGGGGGCAGCTTCCCCCCTAGAGATTCAAAAAAAAGTAGCCAAATGCAGAGAAACCAATGTCCTAAGAAAGTCGTTTGACCGATTATTTTCCATTTAACTTATTCCATTCCAAGTATGCCATCCGTGCTACTACAGTCTATTGATAAAGCCTTGCAAGTACAAGCCTACGCGTGCTTAACGTGTGAGATCCACAGGTTAGTGGTAACCTGCAGTTATCCGGGTTGAACCGGGTCCCCATGCTCTATTTACCGTCTATTCCCGTTGTCCCCCACTTTTTGTCCACCACTGGTGGACAACGGGAAAAAAGTAGCGTTGTTCCCCATCTTTGCTGACTGCTTAAAAGCCATTGAAATTATCAATAAGGATAAGGGAAAATAATATCACATAAATAATTGTTTAACTAACTACAGCTGCTTCATTAAAAAAAAACCTTACAAAACTGTGTTATTTTTGGATATATATAATACTTATTTAAAAAATATTCAATTTTTCAATTTTGTTTATGTATCCTAGGGTTTTCTATAACATTTCATTTCTAAAGTAAGTAAAAAATTACATGCATTCATTATAATAATTCTAATATCAGCACCCAAAGATAATGGCGGGAACGCGCCGACTAAACTTATTTTTTGTGAATAGATTACATAAATACTAAAACAATAAAAATACTAAACAATAAATTACATAATGTTTAAAACAATAATGAACCTCAAAAAAATACTAAACAGTAATAAAACTAGATATCTAAAAATATACTCACGAACGAA
Source organism: Alsophila aescularia (assembly GCA_946251855.1). Lineage (NCBI taxonomy): Eukaryota > Metazoa > Arthropoda > Insecta > Lepidoptera > Geometridae > Alsophila > Alsophila aescularia. The sequence continues at coordinate 43,044,556 of OX276383.1, forward strand.
AACATCTTCCGCCAAAACGGCTCCGCACTTTGTTTACAAGTTTAGTCGTCTAATTGTGAATTTTGAAGTATATGTTTTAAGTTTTGGTAGGTATTCGTGGTTCAAAATTTTCGCGATCTCTATTGCAGTATTTTTCATTATTTTCCTATGATTAGCCATTATGTTTCGTTTTGTACATTGAAAGAAAATGATACAAAAATTCGCGCTCGCTGCGCTCGCGCTTTTTATAACTCATTACAGTGCATAATTATATATATATATATATATGTGTATCAGAACTATATTAAATAAAATATTGATAGAAATAACTCAAATTTCGCGGTCGCTTCGCGTGTTCGCGCCTTTTGTGCTTGTCCATGCAATTAATTTTATATGATTCTGATAGAAATGGCTCAAAATTTTCGCGCTCGCTTCGGTCGCGTTTTATTTTATCAATATACTTATAAAAGATATAGCTACAATTTGTAGCCATATCTTTTTCCACACTAACGAAAATAGGTTAACATTTTTGCGATCACTCTGCTGGCGTTTTTTAATCATTTCAATGTATAAATAAATTTGGAATAAAAAAAAATAGGGGATGGAAAATTCCGGTTCTACCCCAGAAGGGAGAAACTCACACTACGCCACTGTAAAGCTTCATAAGTTCTAGAATGGACCTACAATTCATACATTTCCTATCCTCCATACAATATCAACTTGCCCCCCCTAGGTCATGGGCTGGCGACGCCCTTGCTAGCCATACATTATGTAGCGTAACGATAGAACTACAGCTCCTGTATTAATGTGGACCGATTAGTTTCGTGATTATTAATCATGTTGTTGCTAAGCATACACACAGAGCAACGTATCTGTCATGAATCTGCAATGTAAGAAGACTGATCAGTTTTTGCAGTAGCTTTATAGATAGATAGATAGATAACTCTTAATTGTACACCACATAGAAGAAAAATACAATAATAACTAAAACATTTATACAAAATATATATGGGACAAATAATAATTAATAATTTTTCATAATTTACTTGTAATATTTTTTGTCGATCCAATGTTTTGGTAGGAGAGCCTAGTAGCTTCCGAGGCAGCATCCTCTACGTGTTTCAACTACCTATAAACAAATCGTAAAATTATCTTTTCCTCCTGTTGCAGATCAAAGCACCAGCTCGCAACATAGTGACAGGCAAGGGTTATCAGAAAGGTGGCGCGATGGCGGCGGGGCCCCCTTGAGGTCCCGCCAAGCGATGGGCTCAAACATCAGCCAGCACTCCTCCAAGGGGCTAAAGGGCCGCCGAGCAAGGTCCAGTGGAGACCTCTGCAATGGAGACACCAAGAGCCAGACAGAATCCTCAGTATGCGGATCAGTCGTGGGAGAAGTTATGGGCTGGAACAGATCTCTCCCGAACCATCTAGACGGGAACAGGCATCTTGCTGATTACAGCAGAGTGAACAACAATTACGCTGAGTTTGGGACGTACAATAGGTGCCATCCTAAAGGCGGAAGAGGGCTGCGGTACCGTGTGAGCAAATCTGGTGAGTTATTTTCATACTTTAGAACAAAAGCTTCTTTGTTTCCAATGTAAAGCAAGATTAGTCAGAAGATAAATACAGATGGTGTTGTTTGCTATATAACGATGTTATAAAACATACAAGAAAATTTAAGCACATATAAAATCCCGATTAAAATGGTTGCTAACCAACTTTAAATCGTTGGTCATTCGAAATGAAAAATGATAACATAAACCTGAAAGTTATTGTTAAGTACCCATTTTTCTTGTTATTTTTCTTCCTGAATTACATAATAAAGATGATCCATATTGATATTACCAATCTAGTCATGAATAAGGCTAATAAGTAATTTAATTTTAACTAAGAATGTGTCCAATAACACTTTTCTTATTGTCTGTAATAAGGCGAAGACACTTTGTTCGTGTGTTCTTTATCGGTACACTTTCACTAGCACTACTTTACACTAAAATCATTGACACTCAATATTACAGTAACTCGAACAGTTTTGTTCGTTTGAGTCTTCTAACTACCTATTCAATGATACCCCACTCAACATAGTTCGTCGACTTTAATTTCTTTCTTTTTCATAATATGGCGTCTGGTTGGCGCCATATTAAATTTTGATTACTGTGTATCTTTAGTAGCACTCGCAAAATTAAGACGATTCGATTAACGTAACAATCATCAAAATCGGTCCACCCGTTTGGTCTATATAGTGCCACAGAGGAACAGACAGACATACATACATACATACATACATACATACATACATACATACATACATACATACATACATACATACATACATACATACATACATATATATATATATATATGACTCTGATATATTTCTAAAAAATATCTTACTAGTTTTAAGTCAAACACAAAAATAAAAAAGTTTCAAAGAACTAAAAAACACGCTTTAAACTAAATTATTATAAAATAACTAACTTGTTTTTAAACTAACTTAAGTATTATACCTGACTGAGCGGAGGGTATTGTGTTTATTAAAGTATTATACCTGACTGAGCGGAGGGTATTGTGTTTATTAAAGTATTATACCTGACTGAGCGGAGGGTATTGTGTTTATTAAAGTACTAGCTGTACCCGCGGCTTCGCACGCGTGGTCTTTTCTTTAGGTTCAAAGTACCATAATGTGCTATTCCAGGACCAATATGCCAACATTTGTTCAAAATTTATTTAGCCGTCAAAAATAATTTTATCAATTGCTCGGCTTTTAACTCACCAGATTGAGATACCAATTACACCAGTTTTTAAATCAAGCTATCTAACAATGAAAACCACATTGCAATCGGTCCAATAGTTTTTACATGATGCGTGAACAAACAAACATACAGACAAATAGACAGAGGGACACAATTGAAAAAAAAACATGTTCAATACCCTTTTTAAGCACCCAGTCGCATTTTTTATCTTCTTTTTATAGCCTTTTTCGTACCTATTGCTTTATTATAAGTATAGATATATGACTATGTCAATTTGCATCCAAAAATCCGTCCAGTAGTTTCAGCGTGATACGTTTTCTTTTTAATAACTTTCAACACTTATATTGTGGAAACAACCTATATTACAAAAATTGAAGGAATTCATTAGTTTCGCACAGAAACTACTGAATTCATTAAAAAACTTACTAACTTACTTACTTATTGTTTACTTTTTATTTCAAAATAAAAAATGAAACAGTTTTGGCTTCAGTAGGTATCGAAATAGACAACCATCCAAAAATTATTATTTATTACTTAAATATTAATATAACTTTGGACCCATATCCCGCAGAAGCCCTTTTTTACGGGATAAAAGTATCCATAATTTTCACCCATCATAAGAACGATGGTGGCCTAATGGTTCTATAGTGCAATTTAGAATCCAACGATACCGGGTTCAAAACCTAGGCTCCCGCACCAATGACTTTTCTCAGTTATGTGCGGTTTTCCATCGCTCCGTGCTTCGGAGGGCACGTTAAGCTGTCGGTCCCGGCTGTTGTTGGTTAATTAGCAGTCTTTAAGCCATGTCAGAGGCCCTCGGGCGGCCTGACAAACTCTGACATCAGAGGCCAGCACTACCTCATACGACAAACAAACAACAAACAAACCCATCTTATAGACTATGTCTGTGCCAAGTTGCATCAACATCCGTCCAATAGTTTCAGCGAGCTACGTGTTCTTTGAAATAATTTAATTAATTAATTTAATTTAATACCCCCTTTTTTCACCCCTATCCTGCAGGAACTCTTTAATTTTTCGGGATGAAAAGTATCCAATGCCCTACCTCGAAGTATGAACTCAAATCATATCAAATTTTATTTGAATTATGTGAGTATTTTCAGCGTGATGCGCTGCCAAGGTACAGATACACAGACGGACAGACAGACAGACAGACAGACAGACAAAAATACAGTTTTGGCTTTAGTATTGAATGTAGAACAGCCTCCAAAAAAGTTACAAAATATCTTCAATTTACAGAATTTGGGACATTATCCAGCAAGAACTCTCGGGATAAAAATTGGCCTTAATTTTGTAAACTATGACTGTGCCAAGTTGCAACAAAATCCTTGCAGTAGTTTCAGCGTGATACGTGTTCTTTTAAATAAATTTCAACGCCTATCCTGCGGAAACCCTTTAATTTTTCGGGATTAAATATGTCCTACGTCGTAGTATGAACTCAAATCATACCAAGTTTAATTTAAATTCATTCAGTAGTTTCGGCGTGATGCCTAGCCAAGATACAGACAGATAGACAGATAGACAAAAATGAAAAAAAAAACAAGTTTTGGTTTCAGAATCGAATATAGTACCCCGAGGGTACTACCCTCCAAAGGAAAATTTCAAAATATCTTCAATGTACAGAATTGGACCCATTACAGTTTTATTATAAGTATGCGCAGAGTAATTTGATATCAACCGGACAGTAGGCAATTCAGCAGACAGACAACTTCCAGTCGCAAGGATTTGAGAGGTCGTGCTGAGGCAAACTGCAAAGCGATAATGCTAGTGTGAGCCAAAGTCGAAAGGTTTACAGATTTGAATTTAGCGGAACGCAGTGAATGAAATGCTTCCGTGTTTTAAGGACAATCAGCGCCATCTAGTTAAATCGGAGGCAGAACTTTGATTCGTTTGATTTATGCGCTGGAGTTGTTGATGCTGGCAAAGATTTGATGCTGGCTTTCTAATAATCTTTAATGCTGGTAAATTATGTAGTGTCTTTTTTGTTCTTATTGCTTTATTATAATTTATAAGTACAGATACTACGCTCTCTTGTGTAGAGGTTCTACAATAAAAATACTTACGCCGTGCTAAGGAAGTAGGATACTCCATTGTGCTATACCTACTCGTTCCTTAATATCTAAGAACCATCTCGATTACCTCAGCTTTCAATCATAAAAGACCGCACCTAAATCAAACCATTCGTTTGGAAGCTACGATTCTCACCACTTTTTCTCACCTCCTCCCCATATAGCTAACAACCATCACAATCACATTAGCTTTCATAAAAAAATACGAAAAACACACACCCACACACTTACACACATACAGTGATACACACCCTAAACTTATAACACCCGTCTCTTTGTTCGGGGGTTAAAAAATGTAAAAATAACGCATAAAATATGTAAATGCTATTAATTATGGAACAAAAAAACTAAAAGCGCGTGGTTTCGATCCACAGACGTCTGGATTAGACTTCCGCCCATGTTAACCGCTCGGCTACTCGTTACGTGACGCGGACAACGAAATTTGGTACCGTTCTTTAAACGGAAGTTTTATTACTTTAATTTAACATAAACTTTGGACCCTTATCCCTTAAAAATCCTTTATTTTTTTCGGGAGTAAAAGTATTCTAAATTTTAACAGATAATATAAACTTTGACTATGCCCAGTTACATCAAAATCCGTCCAGTAGTTTGAGCGTGATACGTATTCTTTTAAATAACTTACAACCCTTATCCTGCAGGAACCCTTTATTTTTTCGGGATAAAAAGTATTCTAAATGTTAATCCATAACATAAGCTATGATTGTGCCAAGTTGCATCAAAATCCGTTCGGTAGTTTCAGCGTGATGCGTGTTCAAAGAGACAGACAGACAGACAGACAGACAGACAAAAATTAAAAAAATATCCTTTTTGCACTCCATATCGATTTTGAAGTTAATCTCACTTATAATTTTCAAAAAATATTTAATGTACAGATTTAGCCTAGTTACAGTTTTATTATAGTATAGATTATACCTGACTGAGCGGAGGGTATTGTGTTTATTAAAGTATTATACCTGACTGAGCGGAGGGTATTGTGTTTATTAAAGTATTATACCTGACTGAGCGGAGGGTATTGTGTTTATTAAAGCGTGTTTTTTAGTTCTAGTTCTTTGAAACTTTTTTATTTTTGTGTTTGATTTAAAACTAGTAAGATATTTTTTAGAAATATATCAGAGTTTATTTTTTTTATTTTTTATCTTTATTCTTGATGATCCTGGTCAGAATAATTTAAAATGTTTGTCCCATTATCCTAATGAGACAAACATTTTAAATTATTCTGTTATCATCGGGCCCTGATAAGTGTGCAAAATTTTGAATTAATATCTGATTATTTAAAGTGGGTAAAAACCGAGTTCAAAGATTCCGTTACATACAAACATACATTACTAATAAAAGCGTGTTAAAAAAAGGTTTTATGCAGTACCCTTATGATAAAACTTAGAACGAGCTATCACAATTAAATGCGTATAAAACATTTCATGTATGTGCTGTTATCCGTTGAGGAGTTCTCTAGTCAGGAGCCAACCCAGAGTGCAGCAGCCATGTCATGGTAAACCTTCAAACCGGCTAGCATAATATAATGCGTACACAAAATTTCGTGTCTGTGCTGTTAACCGTTGAGGAGTTTCCTAATCAGAAGCCAACCCGGAGTGCAGCAGCCATTTCATGATGAAACTTCAAACCGGCTATCATTATAGAATGCTTACACAAAATTTCGGGAATGTGCTATTGACCATTGAAGAGTTCCTTTATCTGGAGCTGTTACTGGATGTCGATTCAGGTCATGCTTACCATAAAAATGCATTGTAATCGGAACTGTACCAAAATGCAAACATTCAAATCCGTAAGACAAGAGGAAGTGGTTCTAATTCATGTTGCAAGATTTGACCTAAACAAACGTACATAATACAAACATTGCAAGTTAAATAAAAGCTTTTAAAAATGGTATCTACTATGCCTGTAAAACACTACCGTGACATACTGACTGACTGACAGATAACGCACAGCCTACACCGGAGGACTTAAAGATTTGAAATTTGGAGGAAATAGTCATTGAATGAACTAAGAAGGGATTTCTTGAAATTCCACCCCTAAATGGGGCAAAAGTTTGCATGCGGGCAAAGCTACGGAGCGCTGCTAGTTTACAACATAATATCAATGCAAGGGGATGATAAGCATATCCGCCGATGCTGGGGGATGAGCATCGTACGCTTAAAATTCAACTACATACCCTCCACCAAAAATCATGTAATGTTGATAATCTAATAATATAATTTTAAAGCGACTATTTCAAAAAAGGGCGGATTGCATTTTGACCTTACATAAGTCAAGTACAAAGTCAAGAAAAATGGCAAAACTTGAACCGTCAACATAATTTTCATTAAATTAAAGCATGTCACGCAATAATTCTTAAAGTTCACAGCGCTGATTTTATAGCTCTTAGCTACAAAAAGGGTCAGGCAGTCGGGTTAGAAATTGCGTCGCTAAATTAATGGCCTTAGTTAGGCCCTTAATTGGTATATCTTAAGGAAGAAGATTAACGCGCATAATATAAGGAACAACGTACTCTGTTTAATCTACTTAATTAATCTTAACATGTTTATATATATTATGATCTATATACATCTTAATTTAATTAATCGTGTACGTGAATGTTGTCTTGTATATTGTATATTCTACAAGTTTACGCCTACGGCTACAACGAATAACAACAACATACACGTCAGCAAATTTTAAGTTGGTTACGAGTTTACCGTAGAGGTTTATAATATAGGAAGGTACCTATGTTATCCATGTTAATTACAATAATAAGTAAAATGCCAAGCAAAAACTCTGTCTCAAACTTTCGGAAATGTTTGCGTCCTGTTCCAAATTTTCGATTACAGTTTTTTCATATACAACACTTTGTATGCGACTATGTGCAAGTCACCGGAAATCTCTCTAAACTGCATAATATTGTACGGGAAGAGATTAACAATTAACAAGTAAGAGAAAAAATACGACTGCCCTGCCAAAAAACCACCGTTTCAAAAAAAAAAAACATGAGTCACTCGGGATTATGTTTAGGATTCTAACGATACCCCATACATCCAACTATGTTGGGGCATTTAAAAGTTATGGTGGAATAAAGAAACTCACATACATACATGAACACTAAAAACATTACTCTCCTTTTTTGGGAAGTCTGTAACGAGGTCAAACCTCTTTCGTAATAATACTCATTTGATCTCTTAATTCTTTCATAATCCAATTTATTCCATTTGATAGTTTGTCATTATTCATTCTAAATTCAAATAACCTGTCATTCCGATTAATTTTAGCAAAACCGAATTGCACAAAATAATATATTATAAAATACTTATATTAGTTTATAACAACTTAACAACTTTTAACTTTGTAAATATATATAATAATTCCGTCGTTAGTGTTCGTTTTGTTTGAAGCCGCTGTTTTTTTTTTTTGTTTTTTTTTATTACGGACTAGGCAATCGTTTGACCACGTTTATGATCATCTCCTCCTGTTCCTGTGCTTCCAATAGTTCCTGACCCTTTTATGTTGTCCACTGAGGCTTGGTCCCGGGGCAGGTGGAGCAAGCCCAAAGCCTGGGACCGCCTCGTGACAAGTCGTGTAACAATAGGAACCTAAGACTTCTGTTATTGTCCTTGCATATTTTTTTGATAACAGCTTCTTCTTATCGAAGTACCTTAATAGAACATCAACGATCCAATCTTAATAGATTCAATTTCCCAAGCAATCAATCTCCAATCTTGATTCTTTTATAGTAGCATAAACCGCAGATCATAAAGTATATGTAACGTAAAATTGACACGAGATCGAACCTGAAAAATACACGCAGCATCCGTGAAGTAGTGTGCTCATTTTAAATACGCCACTTGAATTGTAGATGGGCTCAATCCGGCGCGATACGGCCCGGGCAGAGAAAAAATACAAAAAAGAATCGTAATGGCCGCCCGGGCCATCGATCATCGCTCCCACCTCGGGATTGTTTTGTGAGCACAAATGGGCCATCACCGTGAGGCTATATTGTAATAGAATCTTTTGGAGCCTTATGGGATGCTACACGAATGATTTTGTCATTATCTTGTGTATTTGTGATGCTTTAAATGATTTGTCCTTAGATATCTACTTTGGAATAATTATAATCAAAGATCTTTAAGAGATTTTGGAATTGATGCCTTTAATGGCATGTAGAGTATTGTGAAACGAGATTTTAACGATATGTTTGAAAAAGTGTGGACCATCATCATCAGCGTAATATACTTACCTGTGGTGCCGTTTGACTGGTTCATTCCAGTTTCTGCTTTTTTCTTCTGGTGAGGATACATCGTATTTTTCCAAATAATATGACATAGTAGACTTCGAGAACACTAGACGGTAAGAATTGCGTTAATCTATTTTTTTTTAATTATTTATTCTTTATGTCCAGAATACTAGATGACCCGTGAAAATTTGAATTTCCCTACCACTAATCTATCTTCTATACTTTTATTAAACCAGTAAGTAGCAAAAAGTCTGTACACTGAAGATAATTATAAAAATGGTGGGACAAAATAAGCAACTCAACAATTTTATTTTTATGTTGTCTGTCTGTTTATTCGCACATCACGTAAAAACTACTGGACCGATTCCAATTCGGATTTCACTGTTTAGCTTAGGTTTGACTTAAAAATTGTTGTAATTGGTATCTCAATCCGATGAGTAGAAGCCGAGCAATCAATAAAAACTTTTTAATGACTAAACTAATTTTGAAGAAAATTAAATGTAGTTGATTGTACTTTACAGTTACTTAATTTGGTCCTGAAATAACACATAGGTTACTTTTAATCCAGATAATTAACCACGCGGGTTGAGCCGCGGGCACAGCTAGTTACTAATAAAATAACAGATCAAATACACCTAGCAGACTTCGAGAATACTAGACGGACTGGACCGTCTAAGAATTAAGTTTACCAACAATTTAATATTATTCCCTCGCTAGTCGATTAATCAAGAATTAGTTTATTTTTTCGCTAAATAAAGCTTTGAAAATGCTAGACTCATTAGGTAAATGAGAATTTAATTTACTTAATACGAAAAACTAGCTTCTTTTAAGTCTACAGTAAAATTTTGTATAATCATAATTCTAAGGAATTATATTTTTAATATTTTTTTAAGCTTGTCCCGCGCACTTTCTCTTATGATGCGGGTTCCAGTCCCGTGAAGGACCCAATTTGTTGCTTTAAAAAATATTTGTTAGGTATTATGTTCTCGTTAAGCAGACATTAATGCTAAAGTCATAAAAAAACATTTTTATTTTTTACTTCCCTCTTAAACACAGTTTATTTTTATTTTTGTCAGCTTTTTGCCTTATTTCCTTGCAATTTTCCATTTTCATTATGAAACACTCTTAGGTAGAAAGTGAAGACCACTTTTCTCTACTATTAGGAGTACAAGTCTTTCATAATTTATAATATCACACTACCGGCGATGACTCACATGTTTACTGTCGAAAACATCGACCTAGGTTTCGAGCGTATCCGACGCTCTTGTTCAGAGACGACTTAGGTACGCTAGCCGGTCATAACCGGTATTGATATTATAAATTATGTATCCGGTTCACGAAAACTTTAACACTAAAATTACATGTCTTTCTGTTATTGTTACTGTTTTTATTTACATCGTTACTATGAAATGTTAGTTCTATAATAGTGAATGTAAAAGGATCTCACGCAGCCGCAGTGACATGTTTTGGGTACCGACGCCGTGACGTCACTGCGCTACCGTGCCGGGTCAAGGGCAGACCAAGGGTCTGCGATGACACAGTACCAACGTACCGTGAAGACAGGAGACAGCGAAGAATTTGCTTAACTGCGTGTTCGTGGCGCTTGTAACAGTGTTGATATATTTCGTGCTGTTCACCTACTTTGGAACCATGGTTAGACCACATTTAGCTTCACATTTGCATACATTTTCCAACTAGACTGTTGTTTAGGCATAAGCTAAGCTTTTATAATAAAGCCACGCAGCTTAATTATTAATGTCATTGCGATGGAGCCTACCACTTGCCTCAATCACAGAATAAATAATAGTACAAGTATCAATAAAGCTTCTTCCCACGAAAAGCTATACCGGCCAGTTTTCGTTTAGTTTTCTCCCTAGTTATGTCCTTAGATAATCATGTTGAGCTTATCTCTTGTTTGAAATATTTGGTTAGCAAAATGTACACTAAAAGTGCTTATCATTAGTCTTTGCAGTGACACAATGTTTGCGTAATTTCGGACTGTCTTTCGTATAGTACGTTTACACTGTGTCAAAAAACACTGCACTGCACTGTGTCTGTGTGTGGTGTGTGTGTGTGTGTGTGGCGAACACTGCTCTAATTTGTCCATGATAAGGAATATTTGGGGAGCATTAGCCGGGAAGGGTTTAATGCGATGCCGTGATGAAATTTTTAATGCGGGCCCTAATAGTGGTGCCCATAATTTCGTTTACAGGAAACGTGCTTACACAAAACGCTACTTATTTTTGGAATACTTAGAAAAAGGTTAAATTCGTACAAAATGAGATACCTCGAAATTCATTATAAAACTGGCAAAATGCGAGTCGGACTTGCGCACCGTTCGTCCATCCCAGGCATAGTTGTTTTTTTTGTGTTGTATCTACAAATTTACGGTTTCGTTTTTTTTACTTTTGCTGTAAGACATTGCTTCTTGCCAAATTTCATCTAGGTCAACGGGAAGTACCCTATAGGTTTTGATTCCCTTGCGAGTGTCAAAATATGCGGCATAAACGGCCGTATCTTTTGATTTGACTTAGAAGTTTGTTTTTTCAAGCTCCAAGGGATTGCAGACCTGATATTAATTTCAACTTGATACCTTCACGCGAGAGAAAAAGCGTCTTGACAGATAGACAGACGTACGGACAAAGAAGTGATTATATACAGGTTCATTTTTTTCCTTTTGAGGTACGGATCCCTAAAAATAAAGAAAAGCTTTAGTTAAGGAACTTTATAAATTCTTAGATTGTTTTGGTCCAGTATAAATAATACCAGATGAGGTTGACCGATGAGATTCGCGAGTAGCCAAAGTATGCAAACAGGGAGCAATCACTCGTTGTGGTGTTCCATGTGGGCGTATGTTCAGCAGTGGACATATTCCGACTGATAATGATGATAGAAATACAATTTTATGTGTAGATTTTAAGCGCGTTTGAGTTTTCAATCTTCACTTTTCCCCATAGTGCGCATTTCATGACGTCGCAAGGGCAAGAGCATGAATCGGTCGGCTACATCCCATTTGGAAAACCTTATAATATACCAACTCAAAAGTGGCATTTCGGAAACTATTTAATATGTCATATAATTCATCCCATCCAAATGTTATGTAGTAGACATGCAAATGCAATCGATAGATCAACACATAGGATACGTTTCATCATCATCATCATCCTTCACGCACAAACGGCTGAATAAATTATGATGTTATTTGGAATGGAGATATCTTATAACCTGGAATAACACAAAGGATACTTTTTTCTTCATCATCATCATCATCATCACTCGCGCGGGTGAAAACTCGGGGTGCAGCTAGTTATTACATAATATTGCCACGGTGCTCATTCCATTGTTTGGGGAAACTACGTGAATTTTATGTTTTCATTTGAATTTATTGTTTATTTTTACGTTTTTCTTTTATATTGTGCGATTTATTGCTTTTTTGTCTCGAGGTGCATTGTTACAGAATAATACATGACAACATAATAATTATGTTTAAAGGCTTTTTCAGACCCTGGCTTTTTACAAGTCAGCTTGCTAATTTAAAATCTTAATTCTGGAAACATTGCCGCCTGTTACCCTACTCTCAGTCAATTAATTTCAGTAGGAAATATTTCATCGGTAAGCGGTACACTATTAAAAAACTTAAAGCCTGGTACCGAGGGCAACTAAACAATGTGTATTTTTAATCGACTTCATAAAAGCTTATAATTAACTTGCTATGTATATACGAGTATGTATATCTGTTTAAGTCAAATCTTGCAAGTTCAATTAGAACCACTTCCTCTTATCCTACAGAGTTGAATTTTTACATGTTGGTTTAGTCCCAATGATAATGCATTTTTATGGCAAACATAACTATAGGATATAAAGGAACTCTTCAACGGTTTAACAGCACAGACACGAAGTGTTGTATACGCAATTAATTGTGATAGCCCTTTCTAAGTTTCACCACGACATGGATCCTTCATAAAATCTTCTTTTTTTTTTAAACTTATTAAATGATTTATTACTACCGTTTTGATTTATTGACACCGTAATGATCTGCAGGCTAAAAAGATTTAATTTGGCCGGTGAAACCGAATTTGTACAAAAATTTAATGTACTATTTCAATGTTAGAAAAGTAAATAATGTATAATTTCTCTTCACTCAACTGATTGCTGGATTAAAATTAAATAAGGAAGAGCTTAAGAAGTATTTTAAAGTTTCAACAAATCTTTCTTAGAGCCCGCTTAATTTAGAAGCAGAAAATGAAATGACGAGCTCCGGACTTCGGGGCTGTACCCACAGCGCCCGACAGATCCTATTGAACCGATACGATATTAGAAAGGATCTTCAAAACGTATTGCAAGATCGGATCACACGACTATCCCAAAGGATAATCTTGTGGATAGTCCGTTCTGCAAAACGTTAAATCGTTTATTTTGCTATGAGACTGTGGCTCCGCCAGCTATAAACGATCCCTGGCACTCGATGCGATTTCTGTCTCCGGATACGTTATTGTATGCATATTCTGCGCTCCGGAGGCAAGGCGTACTATTATTTCTTCTGTGGCAAGACTGGGAAGGCGCCGGTGACTGGTGATCGATCACTGAGTTCCCTGACACGCGTGCGATTGGTCCGTGCTGCAAAACACAAATTTCGGCCATAGGTTGCACAGATTGTATGCGTTCCGAGATCGTTGCTTCGGATCGCGCGCTGTGGGTTGGCCTTTGTAGATACAAAGAAAAGACAAATGAGAAGCTTTTTTAATCAGTCACAAAGAAACAGAAAAACAACTCTAGATTATTCCTCTCTCCCATCCCCGATTTGTCTTGCCACCATGTAATCAGTAAAGAAAATGTATGAGCGTTCTTTCTTTGTAAGGGGCTTTCCGTGGGCGTATTTAGTATATGGGAAGGGGGTAAATAGTCCACGGGGGTGGGATATAAATAGACTTAGACGTGGCGTGCCGCTGAAAATCGTTACTTCATAGCTGAACTCTAATAACTCAATTTAAATGAATTGTAATGTAATGATTGTACCGCCTCCCCCAACCTGTTTTCCCTGGCTACGCCCATACCCTGAGACCTTTATTAATCCCAATTTGGCGTGACTCCCGGGTCTCTTCGGCGACGTTGATGTATGGGTAATGCGATTAAGCATTGTTAAGATACGTTAGAGCCCTTAAATATATTTTGTGGGAGAACGGTCTCTTAACAAAAAGACGACCAAATGGCCTATACTGTGACCTAATAGTCCTAATATGTCTCAATTTGTAGATATACATGAACTAATTTTTTTTCCAGATTTATAGTAGGATAGTTAGGGAAGCATACTCCATTGCCAACCACTTCTCTACCTTCTTACTATCAGGATATTTTAATGTTCCTAAAGGAACTAAATGGATTACGGACTGGATTCAAAGCCAAGCCGTCCAGGCTTCTACGTGGCATATTATGCTCTTAGCTCTTAGCTAATTAAGCTGCCGCCTTGACCTCACACCCCAAATTCTTCCGTGACATAACGCTATCATTTGATAAGTTTACGAATTAATTGCGAGAGCTGTGACGAACCAAAGATAAATGTATGGAACTTCACAATAAAATTATCTTATGACAAAACGGCAACAACACTTAACAAGCACCAATTGTAGATTAATAAACTAATCTAGAAACCACGGTTTTTTTTGTGTGCTTGGTTTCGAGTTGTGAGCAAAGCTTCAGCCGGATAGCTAACTGAGAAGTGCTCAAAATTTGAGTTGCAAGATTCTAACCGGAACGACAGACAGACAAACAAGAAATTTAGCAGAGAGAGGATTCCGTACGATGAATATATTATCTCCAATATTGAGAGTTTTACTACGTTATTTTAAGACTTCTTATAGGTTTTCCGGTGATCTATACTTATAATAAAACTGTAACGGGTCAAATTCTGTACATTACTGTACATGGAAGATATTTTCATTTTTGCCTTTCTGTCTGTCTGACTAGCCACGCATCACGCCGAAACTACTGAATGAATTCAAATGAATTATAATGCTTTGAGTTCATACTACGAGGTAGGACATAAGATACTTTTCATCACGAAAAATTATAGAGTTCCCGCAGGTTAGGGCTTGAAAGTTATTTAAAAGAACAAGTACCTCGCTGAAACTACTGGACGGATTACATGCAACTTGGCACAATCATAGTTATATGATGGGTTAAAATTGAGGATACTTTTTATCTCGAAAAAATAAAGAGTTCCTGCGGGATAGAGTCCAAAGGTTTGTTATGTATGAAGAATTTAAAAAAAAAATTTTGGTGTATGCAATCGTTTGACCACGATCTCATGTGATGGAAAGTGATGATGTGGTCGAAGGTGTAGCACGCTTGCCTAGTAGATACCTATTCACTCTTGACTTGAACACACCAGGGTTATATTTTACCGGAAACACTGACGCGGGCAGGGCATCCCACTCCTTAGAAGTTCTTATAATAAATGAAGAAGTTTAACGTTTCGTTCTTGTGCGAGGTATTTCAACCATAAAAGGATGGCGCTTTGCCGATCGTCTAGTCGTACGGTAAAAGGTGATGGGGGATTCAGATTGTTGAGTTCTTGTACACACTCTCCATAGTGCAATCTGTAGAATACCGATAGGCTTGCGATCTCACGTCGATGCGCCAGACTTTGAAGCTTTCTCTTTACCAGAGTGTCATCTCCAACGAGCCTCATAGCACGTCTCTCAATTTAATCCAAAGCCTCGAGCTGATTCTTGGCAGAACCGTCCCAGAGGTGGTCCCATACAAGATCGGACCTGTGCTTGATAAAGATTCAAAAGCTGTCCCGACGTGAAGTACCACCTAACCTTAAACATAATACCAAGTTTCTTTGCAGTTCCTTGGCTTTGTAAGATTCAATGTAAGAACCAAAATTCAGTTTCGATGTGAGTTCGACACCCAAAAGCTCCAGATGGTTACGTAATGGTATTGTTGCACTACGGAAAGACGGAGATCAGAAGTGATAAATAATATGTTTTTGGAGGGTACTCTATGTTCGACACTGAAGCCAAAACTGTTTTTTTTTTTATTTTTGTCTCTCTTTCTGTATCTTGACCGCAAATCAAGCCAAAACTATAGAATGAATTCAAATGAAACTTGTTATAATTTGTAGGACATTGGATACTTTTTATCCCGATATTCAACATGATTCCCTTGGGAGAGGGGATGAAAGTCAAAATGTATACTTAGTTGTAATTCATTAACGCGTAGTACGATTTCAATCATTTTTTTTGTTAAAAATTAGGTAGGATTGAGATGTAAATATTTCAAGGTTGTCGGTTTTGTAGTTCAGAAGTTACAGACAACACAACCTTCAATATTATGTCCAAATAACTTGAAACCCGAAATGTACAGGTACCTACGTTTGAACGTACGGCTCATCTTAAGCTGGCCTTCGCACTTTATTATATAGGATTAATGGATATAGGCCGGTCACCGTAGACACAAAAATCGCGATAGGTCGCAAAAATCTGTACAGTCCTGGTTTTTGGGTTGTGGTTAGGATAGATACCAGAAGTGTAAAACTAAATTTGCAGCTTCGAAAGACCACAGCTAACTTCGAGGTGCTCGAAAAACATCGAAATTTTCGTTTTTTTTCTGATTTTTGCTTATAACTTCTAAAAAGTGCTGCCACGGAAAAGTTATATAATACACTTACAGACAACATTTAATATGATTCGAACTCGTCAAACGTTGTGGTGCCAAAATTTATTTGTCTGTTAATAATTCCGCAACAGTTGACTTTATGGCAAAAGTATCTATGAGAAATATAAAGAAGGAAAAAAAACCTAACATTTTTTTGTAAGCACATTTATGCTGTAAGTCTTATAAGTGCAAACATTATTCATTTCACTCAAATAATTCAACGTATCGTAGCTACAAAACATTACGTGTCAAATTTCCCGAGATCTCAAAGCGGTCCTGACACTTCCAATTCATCCAGCACCATTCTCGATTTAATTACTCTGCCTCGAAACTCGTAGATCTCAAAGTTCGCTCTAATATAGAGCTGGGAGCACTTACGGAAACATTTAGTTAATACCATCGGATCCGACTTAACGTAGCACTTCGATATAATCTCGTCGCAAGATGTCTACAATTTTAGCAGTAGGGACAGACTTGCGGGAGTGTAGAGTTACCAGCACGATCGAACTTTAGTTCGATCGTGCTGGTAACTCTACACTTACACTTACACTTTAGTGCGTCAACGTTACACATTCCAATTCTCACAATCTCAGACTCTAATTTCGGTGTCTGTGTTGTTGTGAGGAAGGGTTGGACGAATTTATCGCTGCCTGCACTGCGGAAGCGAAATCATCATCCGGATCGCTCAAGATGTCTCTAGGGCGTCTACGGTTGTCTCAGAGAGCGAGTGTCTCTGGGGCGCAAGTCTTCTTACAGAGCGAGTGAGAGAGAAAGAGAGAGACAGAGAGAGAGAGAAAGATAGATATAGATAAATAGAGAGAGAATGGTATATAACTATTCCCCATGCTGGCCCGACTTAACGTAGCACTTCGATATAATCTCGTCGCAAGATGTCTACAATTTTAGCAGTAGGGACAGACTTGCGGGAGTGTAGAGTTACCAGCACGATCGAACTAAAGTGCGTCAACGTTACACATTCCAATTCTCACAATCTCAGACTCTAATGTCGGTGTCTGTGTCTAAGTGTGTTGACAGATGGTGAGGAAGGGTTGGACGAATTTATCGCTGCCTGTACTGCGGAAGCGAAATCATCATCCGGATCGCTCAAGATGTCTCTAGGGCGTCTACGGTTGTCTCAGAGAGCGAGTGTCTCTGGGGCGCAAGTCTTCTTATAGAGCGAGTGAGAGAGAAAGAGAGAGACACAGAGAGAGAGAGAGAGAAAGATAGAGATAGATAAATAGAGAGAGAATGGTATATAACTATTCCCCATGCTGGCCCAGTAAGTAAAATTGGTGGATTTCAAATGTCTTTTAATTCTGAGACACTTGAATCCAACATTCATTTTCAAAAAAAGCTTAGTAAATCAGGCGCATGGTTGCGATGCCAAGTTCCTTTATCCCTGTGGGATCATGATTGTCAATATCAACAGATGCCCTTGAATTAGTAAAGAGAAAACGTGCCAATATCCATACTATTTGTATATTGTGACGTAGTTGTTCAGTTATCGAGTTCCCCTTAGTGTGAAATTACAAGTTTCCCGACGATCGAGGTTAGAACAGGGTTGTTACATTTTCTTTGCCTTTCAGACGTTGTTTCTTAGGTCATGTTCTAGTAGAATTGGACTCGAGTTTTACAAAGGAAAGAAAGGAGAACTGATCTTTAATTAATATAACTTTTCATTCAGGATTTCATTAATTATCAACGGGTTGCTGCGACGAACTTCTGAACGAGGTAACTATTTTCTGATATTACCTTTGCCAGCGTTTGTAATGGGCTGTATTTTCTTGGGGTGAAGGTGGATGTTAATGGAAGACCTTCTTCTCAAAAACGACATGGCTAAGTTACGTTGTCAGTAAACCCTATTATTGATTTATTTATTTGATACTTTATGTACAAAAACAGTGTACAGATGAGGACTTAATGTTATGACAGCATTTTCGGCCAGTCATCCTGGTTGTGCAAGAAAGATGTGTATAGGAGTGCACTCGAGATATGGACAGTAAAATGAAAATAAAGAGAAATGAAATGAAACGAATTCATAAAAATAAAACTTTTAATATATGTATACAGGCTGAATTTTTCGAGTGGGCGTGGATGGCTAAAATAAATAGAAACTATGAGGAATAGCGAAAAGTACTCAAAGGAGTCTTGGGCCCAATTTTAATGAAAACTAAAACTGCATCTTTGGATTTTTGAAAAAAAAAAACTATATTCTTAGGCAGGAATCGAACACGTTGATTTTGGAAAAAAAAACACACACACACTGTATTATTACACCATTCGATAGTGTCGCTAATAAGGATTGAATTCTGGAAAGAAATGATATACGGCAAACTTAAGGAAAATATTGTATTTTAATAAACTGATTCATATTTTAAAGTACTGTTTTAAATCATACCTGCATTACCTGTTCCTTGTCCGAAATGATGCTCAATATTTTTCTCAACACAGACCCGCAGCGCGGTCATCTTCACAACATTATGTTCTAATTTAAAAAAAATATAGTTCTTCGCGGTTAAAAACCACAGCAAAAGAAAAAAAATGTAAACAATTGAAATTAGAACGTAGAGTAAATTGGCGCCAATAATTTAGATTTTGTTCCACGTTTCGTTGATTATTACTAACTGTTTGCGTACTGTTTCGTATTAATAGTCGTATAGTAAAAGAGATGTTGATTCAGCAGTTTGGTGAACATTTTATTGCAATTTATGGTCCTGTGCCGTGGCCAGCGAGGTCACCGGATCTTACCCCCTTAGATTATTTTCTCTGGGTGTATGTAAAAAACGAAATATACAAAGACACGTATAATGCAATTGATAACTTGAAACGAACTTTGGAAAATATTCTAAGCGGAATCAATAATATTTTTATACTGAATGCTGTACAATCCTTGAGTCGTCGAATCCAGCTATGTATTGAAAACAACGGTCATCATTTTGAACAATTAATCAGTTATGGTTTAACTATTTTCGTTAAAAATTAGCTCTTTCCTTAAGTTTGTCTACTTTCCGCTATTCCTCATAGTTTCTGATTTAGCCATACACGCCCACTTGAAAAATTTACCCTGTATATAATTATTATAATACATATATAAAAATAAAATACATTTAAATACATATAAATATTATTTAATTAAACAGCTGATTAGACTAATTAACTATTAGTAATCTAGTAGTAATCTTATAAACAAAAAGTCAATGAAGAGAATTAAAAAACTTAATTCTTCTTTATTCTTGTTAAGTAGCTTAAGGTGACTTAAAATAAGCTACTAAACAAGTATATTAAATTATGTTAACCAGTGTCTCTCTGTCTGTCTGCGTGAATGTTAGAACATCACGTAACAAATAGTTAAATATTTAAACGGGACTTAATCGCGCTGAAAAACTTAATATTTATTTACCTCGACGTTTCGATCAAGTTGCATTGATCGTGGTCACGAGAAGATGAAGAGAAGTGGTATCTTCTCGTGACCACGATCAATGCAACTTTATCGAAACGTCGAGGTAAATAAATATTAAGTTTTTCAGCGCGATTAAGTCCCGTTTAAATATTTAACTATGTGTTCGAATCGCGAAAGTTTAAAAGTTACAATCACGTAACAAGTACCGAACCGAATGAAATGCAGTTTTTACTGTTGGAAAGCTTAGGTTTGGATTTAAATCTGGTGTACTTTGGATCTCAATAAGACGAGTAGACATGTAGAAGCTGAGCAATCGATAAAAACTATTTGAAGGCTGAACTGAAGACGAACAACGAATTGATCCTATAAGGGTTCCTGTTTTTTCCTTTTGATGTACGGAAGCCTAATTAATCATGCAAACCGCAACAGATAAGTATCGCATAGATCCAGTTAAAGTGGGAATATATAAAACCAGACATAAGTACAACCATATGCAAACACACATTACATTTCCACTGTGGTGCTTCATAGTGTGCAATGCATCAACAAATAAGTTCAAAAACTTAACTCGACTCATCGATTAGAAGGCCACTGCTGAACATAGGCCTCCCTCAAAGAGCGCTATGACGAGCGGTCTTGTGTCACCTCCATCCACCGACTTCCTGCGATGGCTACAATGTCGTCGGTCCATCGTGTGGGGGGTCTCCCCACACTTCGCTTGCTTGTTCACGGCCGCCATTCGAGAACCTTTATTCCCCAGCGGTTGTCGGTTCTGCGAACTATATGGCCTGCCCATTGCCACCTCAACTTGCAAACTCTGAGAGCTATGTCGGTAACCTTGGTTCTTCTACGGATTTCCTCATTTTGGATTATATCACGTAGTGAAACTCCGAGCATAGCTCTCTCCATTGCACGCTGCGCAACTCTGAGCTTGTGTATGAGACCAATAGTTAGCGACCACGTCTCAGTGCCGTATGTCATCACTGGCAACACGCACTGATTATAAACTTCCGTCTTGAGGCTCTGCGGTATCTGCAACGAGAAGATATGGCGTAATTTCCCGAACGCTGCCCAGTTGGATTCGTCGGTTGACCTCTTTGTCGAAGTTGGATCTACCCAGTTGGATTGTCAGACCTAAGTAGACATAGTGATCAACAGCTTCGATAATATCGTTCCCAACATAGACCGGCATGGGTACGACATGGGTATTTGACATGATGTTCGTCTTACCCATGTTCATTTTAAGATCCACCTTTTGGGAAACTATATTGAGGTCACTGAGCATTGTGCTTAGGTCTTCCAGGGATTCTGCCATGATGACTATATCATCGGCAAATTGAAGATGAGTGATGTATTCGCCATTGATGTTAACATCATATCCGTTCCAGTTCAGAAGCTTGAATATATCTTCCAGAGCATAGGTGAACAGTTTCGGAGAAATAACGTCTCCCTGTCTCACCCCTTTTTGCACCTGGATAGAATTCGTGCTCTGATCCTGTCATGGTGGCCTTGCTGTACAAACACTTCAACACTTCGATGTACCGGTAGTCAATCTGGCACCGCTGTAATTACTGTAGCACTGCCCAGGTCTCGACTGAATCAAAGGCTTTCTCGTAATCCACAAACGCTAGACATAGTGGCCGATTATACTCTTCGGTCTTCTGTATAATCTGCCGGAGCGTATGGATGTGGTCGACGGTGCTAAAGCCTTTCCGGAATCCAGCTTGTTCGGGAGGCTGAGAGTCGTCAAAAATACGAGCGAGACGGTTTTTAACAACTCTCGAAAACAGCTTATAGACGTGGCTTAGCAGTGAAATGGGCCTATAATTCTTCAAGAAGGTTTTATCACCTTTCTTAAAGAACAAAACCACTACGCTCCTGTGCCACGCCTCTGGCGTAGTACCCTCGAGGATGACGGAGTTAAACAGCTTCTGAAGGACTTTAAGTACCGGTGTTCCACCCGCTTTCAGTAGCTCTGTCGTTAGTCCGTCCTCCCCTGGTGCCTTATTGCTCTTAAGCTGTTTCAGAACCATTCTGATCTCGTATAGGTTGACGTCCGGGATATCTTCGGTATAATGTCGGGTCAAACGGGCTCTTGCATCGCTAGTCGTGCTAGGAGGACTACGCGATGAGGTGTATAATTGTCCATAGAACTTCTCGAGCTCACTCAATATCTCTGGCTTCGACGAAACGATGCTGTCTCTGTCGGTTTTCAGCTTCGTCAACAGGCTTTGCCCAATAGACAGATCTCTTGCGAACCCTTTGGAGCCTTTGTTCAGCTCTATTGCGTTCTTAATACAAGTAGTATTATAGGAACGCAAATCGTGTCGCATCGACTTGGAGATCTGTTTATTAAGCAAGCTGTAACTGGACATGTCCACTGAAGACTGCAGCCTCATCTCGCATCGTTCGGCCATAAGTTGCAGTGTATGCTCAGATAGTTTCTGTGTTATATTTTTGGATTAATACCGAAATCCCCACCAGAACGTCCCCACCAGTGGGGATTTCGGGAAAAGCTAAAAAAGTTTTCCCGAAATCCCCACCATGATAAGCAGTGGGGATTTCGGTAACAAGCAAAAAAATATTTTACCGTTTTCCCCACCACGGCTACTATAGAACTGACTATAGGTACCTTATCTATCTTATTTCAAGATTACCTACTTATCAGCTTTACAGGAAACTGTAATTCAAGAAAATATATTGTTGTATTTGTATTGTTGTTGCGGTGGGATTTAAAGATGTCCGACCCTACCGCTTGAACAATTTCCACCAGCCCGTTGCTTAGTTCGTCCACTGTATCGCATTCGGTAAGGATTTGAAAGCGATTTTGAAGCTCCAACTGAAAGTTCTCGGGGTTTTGGAATTAGGCAGGACTTGGGCGAAGAGGAAATCCCATCACCAGCTTAACGTTGATATTCAATGAGCCTTTTACCATGCGGTGATCACTGCCGGTCTTAACCCTGTTGATCACAGAGAAATCATTGAATATATGCTTTTTGGTCGTCAAAATAAAATCTATCTCGTGCTTATGACCGCCGGGGTGAATCTACGTCCATTTCCTGGACGGGCGCGTCTTGAAAAAAGAGTTCATCATAAAGAGTACCTCCTTCTCCACGAAGTCGACCAATCGCTGACTCCTTTGTTTCCGCTGTCCAAATCCAAACTGCCCCACTCTCAGTTCATTGCCATTCCTCATGCCCAGCCGTGCGTTGAAGTCCCCCATCACCACTGTGAAGTGTGTTTTCGGGACATGCATGGCATTAGAAATGTCGTCATACATAGATTCCACTTCATCGTCCGGGCGCTTCGAGTGTGGGCCGTACACCTGTACACCTCTTATAACCTTCAACGAATACTGTTCGGTAATTCTGAATATAAGGTAGCCACCCTGCTCGAAACGCTTTCGATCTTCACAATGATGTTGACGAGGGACTTGTGGACGAGAAACCCGATACCGTGTTGGGACTGCTGGTCGCCCTCCCGGTAATAGAGTAAGTTGCCGGAATTGAGGGTCATCGTATCCTCTTCGGACTTCTGATAACCCTATAATACCCCAGCGCAACTTACTTACTACTTCTTCCAGCTCTATCATTTTCTCATTGGTCCTCAAGGTGCGTGCGTTTTAAGTTGCCAGGTCCAGAGATCGTGGGGGTTGGTAGCTGGGTCTCTGCCGGGGATTCTTAGCACCCCCTGCTCCGCTGTTACCGTGGCTGCTACCGGTGCCAGGAATAACGGAGCCGCCGGGGACTGGGTCCGTCTTTGCGGTGTGTCTATCATATTGGGGGGGTTTGCCATAGTCACCATGCTTGGCAGGCGGATTGGTGACCGCAGTGTTACAAATATGTGCTCGGAGGACGCTGCTGCCCATCTTCCGGTGTGTGTTCCCTTAGTCGCCTCTTACGACATCCACCGGGAGGATTGGGAGGGGTCTTATTTTAAGCTGAGACCGCCACGGCAACTCGACCGGAACTAAACTCGACTATGGTCGGGTAAACAAAAATTGCCTATCACAATCTATAAATGAAGACGAATCTATTGACACCTCGCTTGTTGAAATCGGACCAAAATTTTAGTTTTAACACATAACCCTTCATTTGCTTCACCGTAGTCGGGTAAAAAATATAGCCTATGACACTCTGTACCTGAAGACGTATCGATTGACGCCACGCTTGTCAATGCAGACTAATACGGGCGACGCTATGGCGCACATAACCACATAAATAGATATATACATGCACAGACTATTAAACTCATTACCCTTCCCTTGCTTTGTTGTAGTCGGGTAAAAAGACAGAAACATACGCAGACTGTAGCGCGAATGAGACAGCGATAATTTTGGCGTAGAGGGAGTACAAAGTAAGCTTAATACAAAATCTTTGAATTATTGTCACTGCTAACACAGAATAAATACTGCTAACACAAACTTCATAAACGCCACACTAAGGCCGTTGCACTTAATAGCATTCTATATTTGAAAGAATTCTGAAAATGTCTCTCTAAGAACATTCTATGCAGCTACTCACTGGCTGTAGAATCCCTTTGTGCTTGCATCCCTATTCGGAAGGAATACATTATCCCACCGAGTTCCGGCTGAGGACGACCCTCTTCACGATACGTAACAACTTACTCACACTGTGTCACAGGTCGACACATTTGCGACCGTATTCTCGACTGATAATTTCTTTAACAGGTTCTAAATTGAAGGAAATTGGTATGTGTCTCACTTTGTTTAGCCCAAAGGATACTATAAACTCGGTTGTTTACTTGCTTGTACTTTTATTTTATTCTGGGACTTGGTTCTTAACATGTCGGAGTGCACCACTTCTGACATGCAGTCGGAGGCACGAAGAGTTAGCTCGCCAGGTTCTAGCTTACCCCTTCAAAAGAGAAATAAAATTCGTGATGCCTACGACTGCATATTATATTTCAAAATCAAAAATTTAAAGCTTGTTTGGCTTTTTTAGTTAGATTCCACAGTCTTGTTTTTGTTTTTATTAATAAATTATTTTTATTTGATACTTATTAGTTTGTATATATAAGAATTTGTGAGAATGGTTGCTATCCCATTTTAAATCGTTATACGAGTAGATCCGAAATGGTCATCCGAAACGATAAATGATAAGAGAAACCTAAAGATGATTTTCAAATACCTATTCAATGATACCCCTCTTGACGTAGTCCGTCGATTTTCATTTTTTTTGTTTACTATATGGCGTCTATAGTGCCACAAAAGAACAGACATACATGTATACCTTTAAATCGTCAAAGATCCTAAATGGTCATTCAAAATGAAAAATGATAAGATAAACCTAAAAATCATTTTCAAATACCTATTCAATGATACTTGACATAGTTCCTGGACTTTCAGTTTTTTCTTTTTCACAATATAGCCTCTGGTTGTCGCCATATTGAATTAAAATACCTGATTAGTGCCTCAAGTTTTCTTATACTTAACTATTTTACCTCCTAAAAGCTTCAAAATGAGTATGGCGAACAAAACATACAAAAATAGTTATGTTATCGTAGAAGCGACCGCGAAAATATGTAAAACTTTAACATGTTTCGCTATGCAAAGCATACTTCTAAAGACATAATTTTATGCGACACGAACATGTACATTGAATAGAAGTTGTTAACTTACGTGCTTGTGTTCGCATCACGAGAGCCTTTATATACATCGTTGCGCACTTTAATCTGGTCTTTGAAAACCTCTCCTTTTACGGTACACGACAAGACTTCAAATTAATCTTCTTAAAACTTCATCTAGCCCGGGAACAGTGGAGCGGTGCCGGATTTTAAACAGGTTTAATTACGAACATATTACGAAACATTGTTTAGTATGTTGGAGTTTTATCTTACACATGTTACAAGTTTATAGCATGTTTATAACATAATTTTGATAAATTAATTAGTTTACTAATCTCTCACCTGAGCAAGATAAGTCTAAAAAAATGAGATAAATTTTAGTGATATAATATTTTTTTTCAATACAATTACAATTTCGGGCAATGTACAACTTGCGAGCAACAGTCCCCGAAATTAATTTATGTTAATGCAAAGATTTTGAATTACGCTTACTGGCGTAAGGATTGTGACAAAAAAGTTTGTATGTTTTTCTTTTCCTGTAACAGAACTTCATGCTGATTCTACATATTGGCCGCCTATGATACTACAAAGAGGTTTTAGGTTAAGCCAGTAAGAGTAATAAAACCTCTTTGGGACACCGCTAGCGTGAACCAAATATTATACAAATACGAGTACTAGCGTGAACCGCGACGACTGTCGTTTGTTTTCTTCGATTTGTTTTATTAACTACGGAAAAAATATTTCATCTTGAAAATATAGTATAAGCGCAAATAAACAAAAAGAAACACCGAGCAAGCGCGAAGCGCGTGTTCAAAAATGTCACAAAACTTTTTTGGTACCCTGACGTATAAACTTCAAGAGACTGGGGGTGTGTGAGGGGATAGAAAATAATGAAAAAAATACGAAAAAAAAACTCGCGTGGTTTATAGCTCATAGAGCCAGCAAAATGAATGTAAATACGTAATACTAAGTCTACGTACTAAGTAGTAATACGTAATAGGTACTAATGTAATAATTAGTAGTTTAGTTTTGCGTGCAGTTGGGTTTTTTAGCACCTTCCATTATTAAATGAAATAGTGCACTCTTACTGAACCAAAAATATTTCAAGAACCCACCCGGAACTCTAAACAGCATTTCTTAGACACGGGTGAGAGTGGTGACTGTGATGATGGTAAATGGTTAAAGTTATGTCGTTCGTCATAGAACTTCTGACAGAGAGAAAACGCTTTTGACAAGCTTACAAACGACTCCTAAATTCAAAGACAAAGAATTTCAAGCAGCACATCATAGTAGTTATTTATGAAATTAGCAATTTATTCATTTTAATTAGCTTAGGTATGTGGAATCTCTACGTCGATAACTGATAATACAAAGTATTTCGGCTTAATTTCACAAGCTGTGCTGAAATGAGATGTATGTATGTATTTCAGTGTCTAACGCGAGTATCAGCGCAAAATATTAAATTAAGCTATGGTCTCATTATTAGTATCATAATTAATAATGAGACAATAGCTTAATTTAATATTTATTTATTACCACACAGAACAGTACAAGGGCAGTTTATTTATAAACTTTTCATGGAACATGAACAGATATTTAAACGAAATGGCAAAAGTAATAGTTGCTATATCCAATTATCTATACTCCTTATTTTATAAGCTACTAGCTGATGCCCGCGGCTTCTCACGCATGGTCATTTTAATATATAGCCTATGATACTCACAAATAACGTGGCTTTCTTTTGATAAAATAATTTTCAAAATCTGTTCAATAGATCCAGAGATTACCCCCTACAACCTCACAAACTTACAAACTTTAGCTCTTTATAATATTAGTATAGATATAGTATAAGCGAAAATAACACTCTCTCTCTGTCTGTCTGTTTGTTACGTACCTTTTCATAACTAAACTGCTGAAACGATCCCCTCGTGATGAAATTTGGTGTGGAGATAGTTTAAACCCTGGGGAAGGACATAGAATTCTTTTAATCGATAAACTGAATAATTCGCGCAGACGAAGTCGCGGGCAAAGGGTAGTATTTAATATAGTTAGTATAGTATTCTATATAGTACTCAGTATACTTCGTTGTTGTATTAATATATTTTATTTTATTAAAAGTTAGTTGTTAAATAATAATTAATATTTTATATGAAACGCTATAAAAATTATGAAATGAATATTGCATAAAAAACATCATCTTCATCATCATCCCGTGTCAGTCCACTGCTGGACATAGGCCTTTCCCATAGCACGCCACTGAGCCCCGATCTTCGGCTCTTCTCTTCCAACTGCTGCCAGACACTTTGCGTATATCGTCGCTCCACGTAGCTGGAGGGCGCACTACACTACGTTTACAGAGTGCGGTCTCCACTCAAGAACATGTCTACCCCATCGGTTATCAGTCCTTCAGCTTACTAATTCTAAGAAAAAATGCTTTGTATGAAATGCTTATATACACAATTGGCTAAAACAATCTCTTTTATTACGGAAGTTATTTGAATTATCCCATAAATGTAGCTATTTTGTAAGTGATATCGTGGAAGATTCTATTTTATAATTGTCGCCTAAACAAAGACGCTCTTTACATTCAACAGTGAGGTTCCACGGTTTCTCGAACAATACAAGCCTTGTCGAAAGCGTGTACTGTTTGACTACAGCCGCCGGCAAAAGTGCTTTTAGTTTACGTTTCATATAAGCTTCTATTAAAATACCTATCTTACACTAAATTTCTAAATAATTTTTAAGTAGCACAGTTATTTTTTTCTGGTTCACAACAAATAAGTACTTAAGTGGTTATTTTTACGGGACTGCCCAATAGAGGAGTGTATTGTTGTCAGGGTTCATCTATGTGAGTTTCATTATTCCACCATAACTTTTAAATGCCTGAACAGATTTGGATGTATCGGGTATCGTTAGAATCCTTACATCATCCCAAGTTACATACGCAATTTTTTTAGTTGATGATTTTTTATTTTGGCAAGGCAGTCGTACTTTTTTTTCTTACCTTGATGATTAATTTGGGTTTTTTTTTGTATGTCGTGGCACAGAATAAATAATAGTACAAGATCGTGGGTTGTTTATTCGAATACTGTAGAAATACAGGCTACATTTGTAGAAATGAAATCAATCATCATTATGTCAAAGACCAGATGATTTTCCTTGCAGAAAACGTAGGCAACGGTTTTTGTTGTACATAACATGAGCTTTTCTTGCT
Source organism: Alsophila aescularia (assembly GCA_946251855.1). Lineage (NCBI taxonomy): Eukaryota > Metazoa > Arthropoda > Insecta > Lepidoptera > Geometridae > Alsophila > Alsophila aescularia. The sequence continues at coordinate 43,073,477 of OX276383.1, forward strand.
GGCGCGGAAGTAACAGATGTGTTAGAGTGGTTTGACTTTATATATCGTTCTGGTTCATAAGATTAACACCAGCTTTGTATTCAAGTTGGTGCAAAACGTAATCGTTGCGGCAATATCCAGCATTACCGTCTATTCCCGGTTCACTTTTATATTTTCAGATAACCAGCCACCATAAAACGTGCGTGATTCGGCAGTAAAATTATACTAATCGTTTTTCAAGACGCTTGTACCCATTTGAGCAGCAGACAGCGGGGCGTCTATTGTCACCCTTATCACGTGCCGAGATTTGGTATTTTGGACCCACGCCTTTATTTCACCCCCCATTGAATATAACTGCTAACTTCCCCTATTTTCCCACCAAAAGACCGAAACTTAAAAAAATAGAGCAAGAGCTTCCAGTGTTACTGGTTCACATTACAGAGTGGTTTTACAAGCATTATTTAACTCACTGTGTTAGGTATTATTATTATGTAAAATCAATTAGAAAACACTTAACGACGTCCTCTGAAGCTGTATTGTACACATGTTTAGTTCTGATGACAAAACAATATTATGATTTGTGGTGCGAGCTGGTCTGATGATGGAGTTCAACGATCAAAATAATGAAACCCTTACGAGTTTGAGCTCATTTAGTTTGTCTCGATGAGTTCTCTGGCCTTATGCAGTATCCAAGGTCTGCCGGAAGTTGTCACATAAACTCAACAATGACATAATGAAAACTCTTTGAGTTTGAAATCACTTGCAGAGCAAGATAGCTCTTGCCTCTCAAGAAAAATACCTTGTAATATTGAAGCGTTATGGGAATTGCAAATGCGGAAATGTTCAGGAACTTAAATAAAAAATTTATAAAATAAATTATAATAAAAAATAATACACCCGACTCCGAACAAAACTAAAAAGTGGTAAACAAGCTCAAGATTCTTGATTTTTAAATATAAGATGCAGTCGGAGGCATAATGAGTAGCTCGCCAGATTCTAACTGATACCGTCAAATATATTTAATAGTGGCAACAATGACAGTGACAGCACAGATGACAGTTACTTGTAGGGACGTACTATCGAACTAACCCAAAACTAGTAACATCTCGATGGTTACAGAATCGAATCCAATCTGAACATGTTTTTTAAATTTTTAATATTTTCACACCCCATTTCCATTTTGGGGTCACTAAATCCTTATAATTATAAATCAAACAAACTAAGTTGTCTCTCCTTCAATCAGCAATTCAGCATGGCTACGGATTTACGGAACCCTACCTTATGCTTGACCTCACATGTACTTGACCGGTTTTCTCATCATTCTGACTTTAACAACTGTATCAATAGAAGATGTAGAATCGATATCTTGCATAATCATACATATTGATTTATATATATTGACTTTTGAGTGCCAAACTCGTGGAATTACGACCTCTTAGAATAAACAGATGTTTGAGAAAAAAACGTTGTATGAATGAAATGAAAAAAGTAAAAAATACGTATATCGTATTTTTCAATAATCTTTCTATTAAATAACTAGTGGTTCTGTGAGCTGTAGACCTCGCGCGTACAAACTTTTTTGCAAATAATCTAGCGGTGCACAGTACCGTCATCTAGTTACCTTATTTTACAACTAACATTAATAACCAAGGTGTTGCATGAATCCCTACATAGTAGGTTAAGGGCTGCTTTCAATGGTAGAAACCTAAAAATGAGAAATTTACTACATTTTGAGTAGCTATTAAAAAAAATAAAAATATAAACTAATTAATTTTTTATGAAACTAAATTAAAACTAAAAAAAAAGGGCGGATATATTCAGTAGCCCCTTTTTTACCCGTTTTTGGGGGAGGTACCCCCCAATCAAAAATCCCCAATACTAATATATTTAAAAAAATATATAATAGTAATATATTTTGAAAATTTGCTTAACCAGTATACCAAGTTTCGTCTAGATCGGTTGAGAAATGCGAAAATGCGACCTGTAGAGAAAACAGCCGGACAGACATCCGGACATACGAAATAATTTTTGGCCAAGCTAAAACAGAGACTCTTCGCTCGCGCTTTGCTCTCGCTCGGTCAATTAATATCAGGATATAAAAATGTTGAAATGTTCTCAAACGTCTCGAATTGATGTAATTCTCTCTTTAAAAATACTTGACTCCTGTACATCTCTGCGAATTTCTCAGCTCAGTCCAACAAAACGACTCAGTCGGAAATACTAGCGGCCCCAGATCTACCCTTGGCTCCTGCAATAAAGCCGGCCAGGTCAAATTAGATAAGTTTTAGATTGTTTCGCGTCATTTCTTAGATGAAACGAACTTCAATTCAAGTTTAACTCAGTTTACAAAGGCAGCTCTTAGTTTTATTGGTTCTGAAAATAACTTCAAGAAAGGTTTTAGGAAAAATACACTGGGTATGCTACCAAGGCTACTATGCCTTAATCCATTTGCTCCCTCAAAATAGGCTATATCCATCCGACCCCATTATTCAACCATTCTACTACGAAACTGGTAGGCTGTATAGCAACATAAAACCTTAAAATCGAGCCGAATTTTAGCTTCAATTTCGCGACTGTAAAAATGCGGTAAAGGTACTGGTATATTTCAGTTTTCGTTATTTCAGCTGGCGCGGTAAAACGTGCTGTTAATAATGAGCCAATTATTCGCATTTCAAATTGTGCCTCCTCCTATGCGACACACGATTTCTTTGTACGAAAATGGAAGCGAAAATGAGAGAAATTATTTCTTAAATGCTTGTTGCCTCAGAGAACAAAGAGGAATATTCAGCTATGCCTACAATTTTGTTTCTCTATCAAGTTTTCGATTCTTCTTTCTAAAATAATTGTTGCAGAAATGTGCAAATAATGTTACTCTATGAGTATTTCGCATTTTGAGAAGTCGTCCAATAAGTATAGCATTCTTTATGATTACCTTCTCTTCCTACCTTTATGATTTAGGATTTGTTGAAAATCCGACGTCTGGTTTGAGAGCAAAGCAATGTTAAAAGTCACAGAACACCTAGCAGTAGTAGTTAGTAATAGCCTAGCATGGCCGTAGCTAGCGGGGTGAAATGGGTGTTCAATCACTCCTCCGATATCTTCGGATATTGCTTAGATAGGTGACTTTTTATATAAGTACCCGTAAGCTTCGGTCATGATCGAAGCCCGTAAATAACAACATAAATATCTGATGTCGCCTTATAAAATCGAAATAAATATTACATAATATTTTCAGTTATAATTAATTATCATTCCATATTTTGGAATCATGATTTAAATTTTCAACAATGAGAACATAACTGAAATTACTTCAAATTTTCGCGCTCGCTGTTCTCGTGTTTTTTACCATGGTAATTATCAGAGCATATTTTGCTATTGTATTGGAATATTGATTTAATTTTCCACGTTGCTACAAAATCTGTCTGAAAATGTAATCATCCCCAAACTTGAATCCTGGCTGCTGGCCTGCTTCCTAGTGATAATTACAAGGTAAAAGTCTAATAGAAAGGACAAATATGATAACTACATTGCTAACATTCTTCAATCCGGTAAAAAATAGTGATCCATTCATAGGTAAAATGCCCCTTTTCATATTCTGTCCGTATAATCAACGCAGAACAAATACAGCAAAGAGCCAAATAAATCTACTTTATAAGTGACGGGATCTAAACTTTGTACTATTATTTATTCTGTGCCGGAACTTTAGGAGTTTCAATGGTAGACAACGAATAAATTAAAAGTTGGATATTATCCATACTTTAATGTAGGTAACCCTTTATATTTGCTGATGACAATTTCAAACTGATAATGAAAAGAGTTTTTTTTTTAGTATGTACCTACAGTTTTTCTATAATGATTGCATGATTTGACGAAACCTTATCTCTTATATGATTAGGAAGAATAAAAATATACCTATTTAAATATTACCAAACACTAGAAAGAGCGTGTGTGTTGAACAACGAATGTCTGTATGCATTATTTCTGCATGAAATGTAATTAAGTACATTTCATGCAGGAACAATGCAAGTACGTTTTTATCTTTTACAATAACTGAACTACTGGAAACAAAGTAGATCCTCAGTCCTTGACTTACTTCGAGGCATGCAGAAATGTAGACCTTCAGTTTAATCGGTGTGGATACATAAAACAGCAAAATGAACGAACATTGGACCAACCAACCCGACCGTTATGAATGTTCGATATTATGCCAAAAACTCATTCGGGAATTCCAATATTTCGAACCTTTTCATATCTCTTTGTTATTGAAGGTCTTTTGACCAGAAATTAAGAGTAATAATTATTTCACTGAGACTGTTTGTATTGGTTTGTTCAGTAAATTAAAAAGTATGTTGGTCTGGAAAGTTATGTAAGTATACAATTAAGCAATAAATATTGTTTATGGATCTGGGACTTTTTTTGAACAATTTATTTAAAATTATATTATTGTTAAAACGTACATGTAGAACTATATAGATCAACAGTCCCATTAATTTATTGGATTAGCTTCAGCAAAAACTATTAGATATTCTATAAAATAATTAATATTATTAATGAAGCACGCACGAATAGCATGTAGAAAAAATTCATATACAGTGAAAGACAATTCCATTTGATTTTCCGGTCAATCTCAAATGGCACCTGCAGAGTATCGTCAGCAAAGTCGTTTGAATCTAGGTATCAAAAACACATAGCACAGTAGAGCTAATGTAGTTATGCCAGCACAGGCGAGCTACTAAATCAACGTTATACACGCCTATATTTACAGCCACGTAACAAGTCCGAGGCACGCAACTCGGATATTTTACCTCGCGCACCTTCATACATAATACATTGCCGAGTAGGATATTCTTAAACGAACATTCCTACTGCGGTATAAATTTAAATAATCAATGCTAAATTGCTGAAAAGAGGCGTTAAAGGCTGTGAATCTGTGATGCTTGGGGAAGGTGCATATGAATATGACAAGCTAATAAAGAACATTAACGTATCATCGAAGAGCTCAAGTCGAAAATGTATGATACCTACATCATCAGATTGATGATCGGTTTTAGAGATCATCATCTTATCTCATCTTCATCATCTCAGTTGTACAAACAAAAACAAATGGATGAGTTTTGTGAAATTTGTACCAATTGTACCGAAATAAGATATGTCTGTGCCCTGCAGAATGGTATGGAAGAGTGGACTCAACAAGTTTATTTTAGATCCCTTGAGTAAATACGTGCTTAGTTTCTTTTTCTCTTTTCATAAAATATTATTTGAGAAATCGAGAACTCCCACGAGTTTTACGAGATTTATAATTTCTACAGTCCTATTTAAGGTGACTTTTCCATTGTCAGTATCTACACGATCTTGGATTTTACAGCCACGGCTGTAGAATCCAAGTATCTCCAATAGTTAGCATGGCAGCATTTGTAAAAGTGTGTCAAGTTAGGAATTGCCTGCCATTAAATGTCACTATTTAGACTTCAGTTCGTAGATACTTACTTGGAGTGATATGTTGTGTGTTCCATTCAGAGGCGTACTTTAGGAGCTCCTAAGCCCTTGGGGTACAGTACAGTACAACCCTAACTCAGATGGATGGCGTCTTCAAAAATAATAATAGTAATCTAATTTTCTTTTTTCATACTCCTATTCTCGTTAGCTCATCACATATACATCCGTAAGAATATACATGGATATGTTGCTGTGTCGATAGCTAGGAGCGGCTTTTTATGTTAAAGGTACCAAAGCCCTGAGTTAACGTACGAAGTACTACGGCACGATGGCTGGTGCATTTTATTATATCAGTTTGTCATCCGCATCCATCGAGAAAACATCCACAAGCATTATTATTTGTAATTGTTCGGGCAGACGGAACGCTTAGCCTGGTTAACAATTAGTATATACAAGTACATAAAAACAAGCCATTTTATCCTAGTCAATTTTCCGCCCGAAATGAAGGCAAGGGCAGATATTGAAATTGAGGATAAATGCCTTGTTTTATAAACGAGTTATCACTCTGCTTTTAACTTCGATTGCGAGTAAATTAAACAGTGATATCTTATCTTATTTAAATACTGCTAAGAAATGACGAGAGCTTCATTTCTGCCACTTTTTTTGCTATCATTCTACATGAAACATTAGGCTACAGGTCGGAGACAGAATTAGAGAAGTAAAAACTTTTATGCACTAAAACATAAAATGCAGTTTTATGTCGCCTATCCCATAACAATAAATTTACGAGCATGAGAGTAAAAAGATCATATTTCAAGATTATCAATACACCAAAATCGAAATCGCTACGCCCATGGCTTCATCGCTGCGGCTTACCACTGCCCAGTCATGACCTACATCTTGTAGATCTCTTCGGAAACAGCTCGTACTATTTTTGGGTACGTCATATCAGTTATATCTACGTGATTGAAATATTGAACTGGAGTTCGAGTGGCGATTTATGAGGCTACGCCTACGGTTTTATAACGTGTAGAAATTTTGCTGTGGAGATCTTATGAAACAGAAAAAATCTTTTGAACATTTGTGCAATCCGAACTCTACTTCTGATACCAACGTTGCAACGTGCTTTAAGAAAAGTTCATCATTATCAGCCTGTGTCAGTCCAATGTTGGATACAGGCCTCTCTAAAGCATGCCACTGAATCCGATTTCCGGCTCTTGGTTTACAACTCTTAACTGCTTGCGTATACCATCGCTCATCCCGAAGAAGTCCTACACTACGTTTGCCGAGTCGTAGTCTCCATTCAAGAACACGTCTACCAATCGGTTATTGGTCCCTTCAGCAAATATAGCAATAAAATAAAATAAACTTCTTCGTTGTGACCGAGTTATTTATTCCACAACAAGAAGAATATCTACTAAACAAGAAATAATTTAACGAAAAATATTTCAAAACCAGCTTTTATGCAGTAGCCATATCATGGTGAAACTTAGGACGGGCTATCACAATTAAATGCGTATACAACACTTCGTGTCTGTGATGTTGACCGTTGAAGAGTTCCTTTATCCGAAGCTAATTCTCGATGTCGAATCAGGTCATACTTATATGAAAAAGCATTGTCATCGGAATTTAACCAAATGTCAAAAATTCAACTCCATAGAATAAGAGGCAATGGTTCTTATTCAGCTTGCAAGATTTGACCTAAACAAACATAATACATACAAACATTGAAAGTTCAATAAAAGCTTCTAAAATTGATTCCATCAATAACTTGTTCCTTTTTCCACAGGATCTGATGCAGAACCGGTGTGGAAGCTCCAAGACCCCGGCTTCGACCAAGGCTACGGGTCCGAGCGGTCGCCCGAAGACGACTACGTGCCGCCAATCGCACCTGCCATATCGCTGGAGGCGTACGAAGCTGAACTTCGAACTGTGTATCCATTTATCACCGATGGTAAGTCTTAAGAAGGAGTCCATAGCGCCCTTGTCCATACTAAAAAAAAAACACTTTTCTACCCCTAAATATTAACCGATTTCAAATATTATTTTTGCATAAAGTTATTTCTTTAATTAACTACGCTTATAAGTCTTCGTTTTTCTAAATTTTTCAATAACTTCATAGTTATAAGCATCTTAACTGGTGTTTCTTTTGCCCTGAAAGAATGACAAACAGAAAACGAAAAGCTTTCCTTAAAAAAAAAACTTATAACAAAAGATTTCATCACTATTTAGGGGGTGGAAAGAGCTTTCCCCCAAAACACTAATTCTATCAAAAACTCACGACCAACAACTCTCACTATCGCTCGTATAGGGGAGGGAAGGGATCGGGGGGAGGGAAGAAGACAGCAGTACATTTACTAAGGTAACTTTGCGAAGATCTCGTGAAGCGACTATCCCCTTAAATTATAATATATCAAAACTGTTCAAGTTGAAGTTGTTAGGTTCGTGGAACCCATTCAACGCTACGGTAGACGGTATAAAAGAAAATTACAGTGTATATTAATTGCCTCGGGGTCGCGATGTTTTGATGCAGTTGCAAATCGCTGTGCAACAGTGCTGCCCCCGTATGCAGCTAACAAGCACTGCAACGGGATCGTTACCTTTCGGTGAGGCCATACTTAGAAAAAAAAAACTGGAGAAATGTGGGGAGATGTGGGGGAAGGTTTGGGGAAGTGAGGGAAGGTGGGTAAAGTTAGGGGAGGGTATGAGGAAACGGGCTTTGCCCCTACCATTCCCCCTTTCTCCCAGTCTGCCCCAACCATTCCTTTCAGTTCATTCCCCCACTTTGTACCACCTGCCCCACTTCCCACACCTTTTCCCGACATCCCCCACCACTTGTCCACTTCCCCCTACCCTCCCCTCACTTTCCCCCACTTTCCCTCACTTCCTCAAACCTTCATCCCCCCATTATTTCCCCAGTTTTTTATTATTTCTAAGTATGGCCACACCGAAAGGTAACGATCGCGCAGCGGTAACGTTGCAGTGCAGGTACAGAATAAATAATAGTACAATGTGAAGGTTAGGTTTTCTAGCTAAATACGGCCCCAGTGCAACTACAATGCAGTGCAGTTTCTCAACATTTCAAGCAGTGAATGAGTCTAATTACAATATGTTTGTCAATTTAAAGCGTGCTATTAGAAGTACTGCTACGGTAGTACTATTATTTCTTATGTGGTACTGCAGTCACTAAAGCCTACACTTCAACACTCGATCGAAGTTACGTATGGCAGAAGACTTTATTGATTGTTTTGTGTGCGTATAACAGATAACGGATAACAGGGTTTTGATTGTACTAGGAAACTTTTGTTGTACCTTAGAAGAGAAATAATGTATCCTCTAACTTATAATTAGATATAGTGTTACCAATTAGTGTCAGTTAGACTGAAGTCTAATTTTGCCTACTCTTAGAATGCAAACATTTAATCTAATTTTTACCCATATTACGAAGTGTTCTAAAACGATATAAAAACTTTAAAATAGTACTAACTTTCTGATAGCGTAGATCAACGACAATGGAAGTGTGTTTCTGTACAGATAAGCCCCACACAATAGAAACTTACAAAAGGACTACAAAGAAATACGAGCGGCGTCAAAGTAGAGAAATTCCTAAGCCATCTGATAAGTAGATTTACCTGCGAAAACATGTAGGTACGTATAAAATGAATGTGCATAAATGTTACATGTCCCACTAGATTTTTCATCTCTTGTTTTAAAAAAATAAGAGATTCACGGTGTAGATGTTATGTCACCTTGTTACTTTATACTCAGGTATAAAGTACCATTAGAACTCTATCGCTGTGAAAGGATTGTTATTACAGCAAAAAAAAGAAATGCGTGGAAGAAGCTTCCACAGCTCGTGAGATCTTATTCCTCTCTAAACAATACCTAGTACCTAAATGCCGTTTTTTTTCATTCGGATGAACGGAATCCTAAAAAAAACCTTATTAAAATCAAAACGATCTTGAAGAATCTCAGAATTGTATAGCTAACGTCCCATTTTTATACCCAATATTACCTCAGTCTGCGTCATATGAATGTGAACCAAGACTTTTGTTTGCTTTTGACATAATGAGGTCTTTGATACTTAAGATGAGACGAGTCTGTGTAGGTAAATGTTGCCATAATATTGCATATTGCAATTCGAACTCATATGAGAGCTGTTGAACTGAATCATCATCATCATCATCAGCCTATAACTGTCTACTGCTGGACTCAGTCCTAATGCACGTTACTGAGTTTAGTCTTCAGTTCTCTTCATCCATTTTCTTCCAGCCGCTTTTTGCAGGTCGTCACTCCACCTGGCCACAGGGCGTCCTACACTACGTTTGCCTGAATCTGGTCTCAACTCGAGGACTCGTCTACCCCAACGGTTATCGGTTCTTCGGGAAACGTGACAGCCCAATGACACAATGCTTATCCTTAGAGCTATGTCGGTTACCTTGGTTCTCCGTCGGATATCTTTATTACGAATCTTGTCCTTCAGAAAATCTTTGAACTGAACTAAATGTGGATCAGTTTTTTAATTTTCATTAGTTATTAATATTACAGATTGCACTAACAGTAAAAAACCAAACATGCAAGATAATTACTTAAATAAATTACTTAATTTATTAAACTGCCGCAGTTGTAGGTTCAACAATCGACTCCAAGTAGCTGCCGGACACGACTAAGAATTTTGGCTCCGTGAGAAAGAGATATACTAATAGATATCACAAAAATACAAAAAAGATAGATATCAGAGATATCACTAATTATCACTAGTGATTATGTTTAAAAGGGTTAGGGCTCTGTACAGGGGCGTGTGCGCATCGACAGCAGCAGGAACATGAAATAAGGGGAATCTGCGTCGTCGGAGATTGTTTCGGTACCCGCAAAATATAGAAGGGAATCTGTGCGAGTAGAAATGAGTTGGACGTATCACTACGCAACAGCCTGACAAAGTATTAAATAAGGAAAAGATTTCACCCCACCTCAAGATATCTGTATTCCACCATATCCAAGATAAAAGGAGTAGGTTACAGATACGGTTAGTATCCAAACACAACTTTAGGTGCAGAAGAAAATATTTTTGTATTTTTTCTAAAATCATAGTGTATTAATAATAGTAACGATTTTATGATGCGGATTCAATATAATAATCTACTATATTCTAGTCTGCTGCGAACATAAGCGTTGTACAAACACACAAAGCGCGCCCCTCGCGGTAAATTGCTGCGTTTGACGCGTTACCAAACCCAATGCTTTTCTGGCCTGTTTGAACAGCTCTAATGTGTTGTGGGCAAATGACAAGCGCGTACCAAACGATTCCCGCAACATCACGCATTATATATATACAGGTTGTAGTTTTGCATCCCCGCCATATTTGCAGAGGTAGGTATACTCCACTTACAGAACAGGAATCATTAATAAAAGAAGTACAAAAGAAAAGAATTAAAAATAAGTAAAAAAAGTTTTTAAAAAACGATATGTGTACGCGATCCTAATTTGAAATCACCCAGTGTGGCAAGAGCCTGCGCCCACACTAATGAAGCCTTGTCGCGTGTATTGCCTCTTTCACGCACTCTACGCGCCCCAAGGCTGGCGCGCGGGTCATTGCCCCGGTCACGGTAATGTTATACCGTGCCCCGGTCGTTGCCCGAGCAATCAGCTGTTCGATCACTCACAGTCAATCATTCGGCAGCGGCACACGCTCGCCGCGATACGCTCGATGCTAAAATAGAGCAATTTTCTAATGTCGAACTTATGGAGATGGTGCATTTATTTTGTGCACTTTGATAATACATTCTCACTTGCAATAAGTTTATTTATACAAAAAGATAATTAAAGGTTCGCTATTTATTGTGGCGCGGGCTACGGCGCGCAGGAGCGCGCACACATACCTACCATACATGTGTGTGTCGTGGGATTCTACTCCAAAATAAAGTTGGGCCTACTACGATTTATCAATAAAATATTTAATTAAAAATTCCACCCCCAGTTAAATGTAGGAATTAATTAGTGTTGTTAGTTGATTAAGGTATACAATTACAATCGACCCTGCGAATATGGCGGGGATGGAAAACTACAACCTGTATAGATGCAGATATGTCTATCGGCTCATTATTCACGTAGTACAGGGCTTGTATTGGTTCTCTAGATCGGGTGTATGACATAACTGCACATTTGGCCACATTCAGAGCGGGGTTATTATTTTGACTCCAGTGAACAACTCTAGTAACATCACTCTGTAGTATGATATGACATGATATGTAGCATGATATGTCTGTTATATGACATTGATGATCAGTAAGTTGTCTAGTTTTGAAGTGTAAAGAGTGAATTATTATTAATCCCTGAACAAAGAAACGGTTGTTATAAGTTTAGGGTATGTATCACTGTGTCACTGTGTGTTCGTTTGTGTGTCTGTCTGTGGCATCGGAGCGTAAACGAATGGACCGATTTTGATGCGCTTTTTTCTATTTGTAAGCTGATGTGATTGAGATGGTTCTTAGCTATATAGGAAGGGGTAGGGGGAGCGGGGAGGTGAGAAAAGGGGGGTGAGAATCGTAGCTTCCAAACGAATGGACTGATTTAGCTGCGGTTTTTTATGTTTGAAAGCTGATGTGTTCGAGATGCTTCTTAGCTATAATGGGGGGGTCATATAAAGAGAGTCTAGAGTCGGGGGTTATATAATTTTTGTATTTGTGATTGTATTAAAAGTTGTACGCACCCAAATAATGTAGAGAAGAATTACAGGTTACGAATTTCGAGATTAAAGCAAAATTAAAAAGTTTGCTAAACCCCCAGCGATAAGGCGGTACAGAAACTCAGTCCCGGCTGTTATTTAAAGCTAAAAACTCTGACACCAGACTTGTTATACGACAAGCAACACAAGCAACTGAAGCGGGAAGCTAGCCCATAAACGAAAATCTAGTGAAAGTGCTAACTTTACTTTAATGATAAGAAATCTTCCGAAAAGGGCCGTAATCGAATAAAAATAGCAAGTTCGACAAATCTAATTCGGGAGACCTCGAAATTGTCGAGACCAATCCTAATTCAGCTGTATCAGTGACATTAGAAGGAGCTGACAGCTGGTTATTTGAGCTTCCTTTGGGCTAAACAACGACTGATGTTGGAAGAAAATGTTTGTTATAGCCATCGGCACGGATCTTGAGCGCTGACTTTTTTCTGCGCAGTATTCAATTTTCAGGTCTAATTAGTGGTATGGTGTGAGGCGCGAGGGCAAGTCATGCCATTTCGATTCCGCGATTGGAGCGCGTCCTCAACAACGAAAACATTTCCGTCCATTGGTATTTTTTTTTATTAAAAAATTACACTTCTATATGTTCTGCTGCCCTATGTCCTGTGTATCAAAAAAGTAGATAAATCGTTGAAAGTCAACAGGATATTACAAATATTTTCTTTAATAAATCGTAATCGGTAACTACTTGGGATATTTTGAACAATTGACGATGATAAATATTTTAACGGGAACACAAATGCTCAGCAGCACAGTAACGGTATTTTTTTCTGGGAATAGGATTCACTTTAATCGATAATCTCCCGGTTACTAAAAAAATAGAAGAAAATGTGTGTCCCATATATTTTGCTAGAAGTGTACGATACGCGAACCTGTCCTCAGTTCCCCGTCCTTTCGCCAAGCACTCAAGCACTCCAAGATCCTTGCTGACAGTTATACTAAGCTCTACCTACATGTTTAACTAAACAGTTTATACGTATATGGTCTAGGATACAATCGCGCCACTTTTTAGTTTCATCAGTGTGTGCTTACGAGTTTAATCAGTAAGTAATCGTTATTGATCTCATCACATATGCAATTAAATTATGGTATGTAGGCTAGTTATGTATCAGTTTACGCTGACACAAACGCTTTGTTTCCAATCGTTTCATTTATTACGTAGGTATAGGCATAAATGTTTCATTTTTCTCTGCGGTGATAATTACAATCTCATATATAAAGACACCGATAATTAAACAGAGCACAGTTTGTCACCTGTTTTATTTGCTATTGGTTAACACTTGCTGGGCTTGGCACAGTACTTTATTAAATTTCTAACTTCTAAGAGGTAGGTACACATAGCGGTAGGAAATATTACTGCAGAATTCAGCTATGTGAAATAAATTCTGCAGCAATATTACTGCAGAATTCAGCTATGTGAAATGAATTAAGGAATTCTGCAGCAATATTACAATTAGATTCCCTTAGTCTTAGTCAATTAAGGACTAGGGCTTAAACCTCATCATCATAATCAGCCCGTGTCAGTCCGCTGCTGGAAATAGGCCTCTTCTAAAGCACGCCACTGAGCCCTATCTTCGGCTCTTCTCTTCCAACACTTTGCGTATATCGTCGCTCCACCTAGCTCAACCTAGCCCTACACTTCGTTCACCGAGTCGCGGTCTACACTCAAGAACACGTCTACCCCAACGGTTATCAGTCCTTCGACAGATATGACCAGCCCATTGCCTTCAGCTTAGTAATCTTAAGGGCTATGTCGACAACTTTGGTTCTCTGCCGGATCACCTCATTCTGGATACGATCTTTCAGAGAATCTCCGAGCTTAGCCTTTTCCATAGCCCGCTGAGCGACCTTAAATTGGTGGCCTAGTCGTACCGTGAGTGTCCACAACTTGGCGTCGTATGTCTTAATGATAACAGGTAGGACAAACTGGTTGAAAACTTTTGTCTTCAAAATTTGCGGTAAATCTAAACGTGTTTCTGGATTCCGTTACAACACTCTCTGGTTTGGAGGTCGCAGCCAGAGAGTGTTGAAACGGAGTCCAGAACTACGTTTCAACATCCTCCCTATAGGTACTACAAATAATAATCGTAGTTGGCAGCGGTTGGAAGAGAGGAGCCGACGATCAGGCTCAGTGGTGTGCTTTGGGAGAGGCCTTGGTCCAGCAGTGGACTGACACGGGCTGATGTTGATGATGATGATGATAATGATGAAGATTCTCCCTATTGAGCTCTCTTTGTTCGCTGAATTTTTCCTCCTGTTGTATGCGTACAATTATTATTGGGTAGACGCTTTTCTGGTCTTACTGTTACTAATAATATTTTTACTAGCTGCACCCCACGGCTTTGCACTTTTTTCATCTCACTTGTGTTATTCCAGGACCAAAATAACCTATAAAGTACAATATCTAATATTATGTACTCTAACCAAAGTTAGATTTGATTGTTTTCAGACGTCAAATAGTTTATGCAATTTACACCAATTTTAGTCAAATCCTAAGCTATCCAATAGTGAAAATTGCATTGCAATCGGTCTAGTACTTTTTACGTGATGCGAGAACAAACATCTAGAGAAGCAGACACTTTTTTTTAATGTTATGCATAATTCTTGTTCAGAAGCTTAGTTTATGTATACTAGACTAGCCTAGTTTAATTTAAAAAAACTAGGGCATTTTGTTATTATCTTCGTTGTACAGTTTTTTTTTATAGACTTAGGTATAGATTTCTATTTGGTTAGATAAAACTCCAATAACATTCTTGTGTTGGACGCATAAAATAACGCCGAGGCCGACCCAGAAAGAGGTAGCGAGATGACCTAGACGCCTACCAAGAGGGCTGGTACGAGGCGGCTCAGGAAAGATAATCTTGGAAGGATATGGAGGAGACCTTTGCCCAGCAGTGGGACTGCATAGGTTAGAAAAAAAAACATTCTTGTGTAATAAATTATAGTTTTAAAAAATGAAAAATCACTCATTAATACCATTAAACCGAACTAAAATACAAAAAATAAATTTCAATATAGGAATAAAGTGATTAACGAGAAATTTAATTTCATTGTAAAAAAGAAGCAAGGGGGGGTGGGTGCTCGATATTAATTGTTATATATTTTTTACCAAGATATGTTACTATTTCTATTTCAAATTACAGAGTTAGTGTAAGAGTGTCGTACAAAGCACCCCACATTTTTACAATGACATTAATGTTCTCGTTAATCACTTTATTCTTACATTGAAATTTATTTTTGGTTTAATCGTATTAAAGCGTGTTTATTAACTATTATAACTTCTTTTTTATATATGAATAAAAAAATAAAAAAGAAATAAAAAGTAAGATATATAAAATAAGAAAAAGAAAACAAAATAATAATAATAACATATTTGGAAAAAAAAACTTTGTTTTTAATTGTTAGTCCTGGTGATCCTGATCAGGATAATGGCACATAATTAAATTATTGTATTGTCATCCGGCCCTGATAAGTATGCAATTTTTTTAATTAATCTGACCATTTTAAGTGGGTGAAAATCTAGTTCGTGGTTTCCTTTACATACAAACATACATACAGGTGAAGCTAATAAAAGCGTGTAAAAAAAGTAGGCGCTTGTTTACTTTTACCCCCCATTCCTATAAAAATGAAGTGAGTCGTTTTCCAACGTCTCGTTACTTTTTGACGTTTTTTGTATGGCGTTAATGTCAAAATCCTACGGACAGTAAGCGAAATAGGAACCGGCCATAGACGATCGTCTACTTTTTCGAACTCGCACGACCACTCGCTTCGTGTAACCCAGGTTTAATTATCTCAATAGATAGTTGATAATCCAATAGTTCATGATATAACATCCCGGTGCATCGCTCCATCAATGTTATTGGTGTGCGACTAATTAATGCCTAATGTTATCGTGTAACTTCTGTGTATGTAGATAAATTGGACGCATAAATCATTGTGTGATGTCAGAGCTTTCAATCAGTGCTCGGCTTTCTAACAATAGTCATGCAAGTTTGTTTTGACACTGAAAAATTGCCTGTGAATCCATACCAATATATAAAAGTGAAACGTTGTCTGTTTGTTTGTTTGTTTGGGGAGCTTTCACGCGATAACTGCTGGACGGATTTTGATGAAATTTAGAATGGAGATAGCTTATACCCTGAAATAAAACATGGGATACTTTTATCTCGGAAATTGTAAGTTTCCATGAAAAACTGGAAAAATGTTGATATGGAGGGCTGTAAGGAACGGTTGCCATGGAAACGAAATAACAAGTATGTCAAAAACATCAAGAGCATTGGTGCTATACCTACCTTTGCATTAGTTTTTAATATCCTAGAAGAACATAGATGCTGTTTTTTCGCCGAAGTCGCGGGCGGGAAAGCTAGCAAATAATATATTCAGCTTATGCACATTTAAATTATAACCTCAGACCTTTTTCATGCATTTAGTAAAAGAGTCCTTTATTATAACGAAACTAAACATTATTAAAAATTCATCAAAATGAATCTAATTCGCATCATCATCATCATCATCATCATCATCATTTACAGCCACTACGCTACCCACTGCTGAGTATAGGCCTCCTTTCGCTGTTGCCACGCCTTTCCATGTCTTTCCCTCCACCCTGACGAGATCATCTACCCATTGCGCCGCTGGACGTCCAACCTTCCTCTTGCCAGTTCTTGGTTGCCACTCGGTCAAAGACTTGCTCCACCTACCATCACCTCGCCTAGCCATGTGTCCCGCCCAATTCCATTTTAGTTCCATGATACTCTTCCTAATGTCTCGAACTTTCGTTCGACGTCGGATTTCGACATTATGAATGCGGTCCTGTAATTTGATGCCGAGCATGGCTCGCTCCATGGCCCTTTGTGAAACTCCTAGTACACAGCTTCCTTTGAGAGCGTCGATGTCTCGGCACCATACGTCATGGTGGGTAGGACACACTGGTTATAGAGACGGTTATAATTTGACTGGTTCTGCATCAACTAACACAATATTTTACTTGACGCACATATACATAAAAAAACTTAATTAAATATTTGTAATTCAAACACTTTGATACAAATAGATCAAATCAATCGGGTAAAAAAACAAAATTAGTCAAAGATAAATGATTGTATTAGCAATATTCAATTCAACTAAGGATAGCTATTCGAAGTGAAAAAAAACCATTACATATTGCAGTATGTATGTATACATATATTTATATCCAAGGGCGTCGCCAAGGGGGGGCAGGGAGGGGCAGCTGCCCCCCCCCCCCTAGGTATTCAAAAAAAGGTAGCCAAATGCGGAGAAGCCAATTGACCGATTATTTTCCAATGAAAGTCCATTCCAAGTGCCATCCGCGCTGCTTCAGTTTATTGTTAAACTCTTGCAAGTACAAGCCTACGCGCGCCTAAAACTTGAATGCTTGCGATTATAATGTTTTGAGTTTCTGTTCTGGAAAGCCATTGAAATTATCAATAAGAATAAATGAAAATAATATCACATAAATAATCATTTTATTAACTAAAGCTGCTTGATTCGAAAAAAATATGAAAATCTGTGTTATTTTTGGAAATAAATTACTTTTACTTTGAATAAACTCATGTTTTTCAATTTTGTTTTTATATCCTCGGTTTCTCTATAACATTTTCAATATAATAATTATAATATCAGCACCCAAAGATATTGGCGGGAAATCGCCGAACAAAACTTATTATTGATGAAACGTTTAGTACAATAAATTACATAATGTATTATACCATTATGTATAAAACAATAAAGATCATCGAAAAAAATCTTCCCGCCAAAACTTTGTTTACAAATTTTTGTTGTCAAGAGCTATAATAGCTATAATAGGGAATTTTGAATTATTTTACAGTGAAAATAGCCCGTCTTTTAAGCAATTTTTTAATTTCTATGCAAGTATTAGTAGATCAACATTTTCGCGATCTCTGTCAGTACCTATTAGTTATAGTTTTTTCATTATTTTCCTATGCTTATAGCCATTGTGTTTCGATATGTAGGTAGGTACATTGAAAGAAAATAATTCAAAAAAAAACTCGCTCGCTTCGCTCGCGCTTTTTATTAGTCATTCCAGTGTTATTTTTTGGAATCAGAACAATATTTTTCATAAATAACTCAAATTTCACGCTCGCTTCGCTCGTCCTCGCCTTTTGTGCTTGTCCATACAATGATTTTTATATGGTTATGATTATCATCTATTAATTTGAGCATTGATAGAAATAACACAAAAAAATATGGTATTTCTATCGCTTTTTTTCTATCGCTCGCTTCGCTCGCGTTTTTTTTGGTTTTCAATATTATTAAATATTATATTTCATATGCCACAATAAGAGAAATAGCTCAACATTTTTGCGATCGCTCTGCTCGCGTCTTTTAATCATTTTGATGTATAAATAGATTTGAAATTAAAGAAAATAGGTGGTGGCAAATTCCGGTTCGGCTCCGGGCGGCATAAACTCACGCTACTCACCTCACCTGTAAAGTATGAGTATCATGTGTTCTTGACTGTGTATCTACAATTCATACTTTTCCGTACTCCATAATATATAATATCACCCCCCCCCCCCCCCCCCCCCCCCCCCGTACCCCCGTAGGCCAAGGGCTGGCGACGCCCTTGTTTATATCATACAAAACATATAAGTAAATGTATAAAATGATTTGACATTAATTCTGTGCACTATTTCGACAATGGAAAATAGTGTTCAGAACTAAAGCAAAAAACACAATTATTCTCAGTTCCGGCACCGTCCCGAGCAAATCGAAGTCCCAAGCAATAAATAAAAAAATCTCCTGGCTGTCCCAGTAGCAAACCTTCAGAAATTCAATTTCCTAGGGAATATTGGCAATATCAACAAAATGGGACGTCGGAATGTCCGATGTTGTATTAACAGGATATTGGTTCAAAACGTGAGACGAATCCATTAAATGTCCCAGTTTTTAATTAACGCTGTCCCTTACAAATGGGCACACGTAAAAGCCTATCGATGTCGACCATTGTCAATATTATAGGCGTGGCGTTATCTGTGAACTGTGGACCAGACGTGTGGATATTCCATAAGTGGATGTTTTTACACCAATAAAATTTTGTATACATTGTCGATTTTGTCTAGACACAGAATAATGCATAGGCTACAAGTGTGGTGGTAGTTACAATATTTTGAAATTTGAACTGTCTTTTGTTTTTTATATATTACATTGGCCACAATTGGATTAACACTTGCTCTACCTGTCATCACATCACATCGCCTTCAAATCTTGCAATGAGTAACTCCCGCCAATTACTTTTTCCAGTTTCAGATGATTTCAATTCAATACAAGAATTACGATAGCTAATTTCCAGCAACATGCTGTTATTTCTACCTTTTGTATAAAAGTTAGCAGTTGAAGCTCGACGCGTAAAAGGTCAGCTCTGCTACGTCACTCAGTCTATGAATATCGGAGCTATAAATATTCACAGTATTTTTATCTAGTTCGAATAAAACTGACGCGTTTTATTAAAAAAATACTCGTACTCGCGATGATATTGAAGTAAAGGTAGCGGAACCTGAATGTGACTACAAACTTTTAGCGTGATAATATTTTAGCTCGGTATTTGCTTTTGAAACTTAGGGCCTTGTTTTTTCTGGCCCATAAATATTGTAACCGAACTAAATTTAGAGACACTTTTTAAAAGTTGTGACGTATTGTTTAACTGTTGTTGATCATAGACATCGACTATTATTTTAAAAGTTGTGACGTATTGTTTAACTGTTTTTGATCATAGACATCAACTATTATTTTAAAAGTTGTGGCGTATTGTTTAACTGTTGTTGATCATAAACATCGACTATTATTTAAAAGTTGTGACGTATTGTTTAAATGTTTTTGATCATAGACATCGACTATTATTTTAAAAGTTGTAACGTATTGTTTAACTGTTGTTGATCATAGACATCGACTATTATTTTAAAAGTTGTGACGTATTGTTTAACTGTTGTTGGTCATAGAAATCGACTATTATTTTAAAAGTTGTGACGTATTGTTTAATTGTTGTTGATCATAGACATCGACTATTATTCAGGCCAATTTGAATCAAGTAGAAACAATTAATTTGAGTGTTACTACATGAAATATTTTATGGGTTTTCAACGTTTGATAAGAACATTGCAGTTTCAGTAACGTCGTCCTGGTTATAAAAATAGTATAGATCACATTGTAGACAAATTCGGCAAGTATTTTTAGAAACCCGAATGCTTGTTTCTGGAATAAGCTGACGACACGAGATATTTTGTACAAGATGCTGTCTATCAGTAATTTATTGCACTATGCTTTTCAATTTTATTTAAGTAATTAGTTCAAATTTGTAACATTATTAACATTTAATCGTGACCAAGTTCTCAATAAAGTCACATAATCTAAAAATTAATGTAATGTTTAAAATCCAAAAGTGCTCTGGTAAAGAGTGTATTTAATTTTCATCGTACAAAATTTTATGTGGTTGAAAGCCCGCGTTTAAAATTACAGCATTTTCGTCCTCAAAGGCTTTAAGGGGAGATGTTAAAATTGTTTAGAATAGGAAACGCTTCGCCGCACCGCGAAAACAATTTGTTGTATCAGGAATTCCCATTATCCGGTGTTATCCGGTTTTATTGTAAGCCCGCCGTGTGCTGGGGTAAATAGGGTGTTATCACATTTACACGTCCAATTTGTATGCACGTCTAAGGGTCCCTTGGTAGGCGAGCGAGACCCGTATCGTTTGCGTTCGCTAGTGATGCTCGAAACTTGCTGAGTAAATGTGTTTTCTACGTAAGTTTTGCATGGAAAGGTTTAATTTTATCTTTATACATATCTACGCACCATTTATTGCGCAGCCGCCACTATTGGATAGCGATGGCGTGGCAACGGCTTTCATTTTTATGAAAATCCGCCGGCTCGTCAGGCGGTGAAACATTGCCAATTTTAGGAGAAACATTTTTCATATGTTCATGCTCCCTGTTGCCGTCATCGGCGCCGTCGCCGTGCCGTCCAATAGTGGAAAATCACCCAATAGTAGGAAAGACATCTCGAGACCAGCAGAAATCTCGTTGTTTGAGCTCATCTTATAGTACATGTCAAGGAAAATATCTCGTCGCGGCACTCTCACTGTTTAACCCACTTTTACATTCTCATGACCCCTCCTTGACTCGACCCGCAATAAGACAAACTATTCCGATTATTTGAAACTCGCTCAACACTATTCCGCCCGTACAAATAGAAAAATACCGTGTGTACCGGTCTACTCTCCTATAAAAGCGAGTATAATTGAATTGTTCGCTTGGTCCGAGCGGCGCAGTATATATCGCGGCCATTCCCGCTTTCAATTGCTCTGCGACGCAAATTCCATTTACTTTCTTTAATTTTCCTTTTCTTTCTTGGTTCCGCGATTGTTTTCAGAGATCGTTTCGTTTGGCTCTCATCTCCACTTTATTAACTTTTTAGGGTTTCGTACGTCCGAATAAAAAAAGGAACCCTTATATATGATCACTCGTGTATCTGTTTGTCCGTCTGCCACAACCAATTTGCTCCGAATCTACTGGACCGATTAATTTGAAATGTGTATCAAACACATGAATTTCTGTGATCCAAAGACGAACGTGTAACGTACCTAAATAAATGAATTTTGAATATGGGAATCACATTCAGGGTCAATTTTGAATATTTTAGAAGTATTTTTTCCAAACTGTACCTTTTCAAATGAAACGACTTGTTGTGCGAGTCTCACATTTTTTGTGAGACCCTCACAACAATTCTTTTAAATAGTTAGTAAGTTATTTAAGAAAGTATTTTCCTGAATAACTTTAATGTATGAAAATTGACTATTCCCCCCTTGTCTCCGAAACTACTAAACTTACATTTTTTTACCATGTTGTTCTTAAAATAACATGGTAAATCTCTCAATATTATTAGATCATTTATATTCATCGTACGGAACCCTCTCCATGCGAGTTTAACTCGCACTTGTCCGGTTTTTCAATACACTCCGTTCGTTTTCTCTCTCAGCAGTGGAATTGGTAATAGGGCTCTATAGACCTTGCGGTGGTTATCAAGACATTTACGAGTATATCTTGATGTCAGCATTGACAGCAGCGTCAGTAGTATAAGCATTGTTTTTAGGTATGTACATTCAATACCTATTTACTACCCGACTACGGCGAAGCATAAAGGAGGGTTATGATTTTGACCGGTATGTATGTGCATCTGTTCCCTCATAACTTATAAACTACTTATCATAATTTAACAAATGAGGTATCGTTGGAAGCGTCTTGATTGTCCGGCTATGTGGTTATAAGCTATGATATGACGCCCTCAAGACGACATAACGTCAAGAACTAAATAAATAATGTTTTTATGTTTTATTCGTTGTTGGGTATCGTATTAAAGGGCTGAATTAGCACTATAAATATATATATTGTTAGCTGTTGCTCGCGGCTTTGCTTGCATGCACCCGATAATTACCCGACCGTATAATCGGGTTTCAGTTTTTGAACTTATGTATAAAGTTGAATTTTTAAGTGGTTTGTCCCACCAACTTAGTTCAGGTTGATCTACTTGAAAGTTTGTTTGACCCTTTTGAGTGTTCGCTCAAAACTTGATCCCTCCATCCAGCACCTGATTGAAGAGTCAACTTGAGATAAATCACTCTTCAAAATCCCGTTTATATAGCAGTTAATTTAGAATTTTTTAAAAAGGGATTTATCAAGCACGAAAAAGTAAACACGAAGAAGTTTTACTTATAGTGAAACTTTACTATAAACAAAAGAACAAGTAGAACAAGTTTTATTAGTTCATCTAGCGCATGCTATAACAGTGAATCTATCTTTTATGCCGTGTGGTAGGTCCACTTGAGCTCATCCAGTGTGTGCTGTGATAACCACAAAAGGAATTCAGGACATGGATGGGCAGCAGCACTTTCCTGTGTATGTACCAACAACTACTGCGATCACCGCCGCCCGCCTAACTTCTATGTACCAACAATCTGCTGCGATCACCGCCGCCCGCCTAACTTGGTGGGTATGACAAAACACTGCCTATTATGGGAAAGGCCCTATGACATAAGCAATAAGCATAGACTTTAAAGTTACTTATTTATTATAATTGTAGGTAGGTTATCAGACTACCAATGTAATCAGTAATTACAGTGGGCCGCCTTATTATAAAAAGGCGATAACTTTTAAAATATTAGAGCAATACTTTTAATATAAAGACTTAATAAAGTTTATTTCATTACAAATACGAGTACCTTTAGGAAGAAATAAAGTATTTTTCTTTCTTTTTGGTAATTGTATTCAAAATATATACTTATAATAAAGCAATAAGAACGAAAAAGTCTGTATAAAGAATACAATTTAAAAACAATTGATATATGGTACTTAAAATAAAACGTCGACGCCGTCTTTTAGTCTCAATCCGATGAGTAGAAGCCAAGCAATCGATAAAAATAATTTAAACGGCTGAAAGAATTTTGATCAAATGTTGGTATATTGGTATTTTAGGTCCTTGAATAGCACATAGAGTACTTTTAACCTACAGAAATGACCACGCGTGTGAAGCCGCGGGCATCAATAAAAAATTAAACATGATTTTTATAATTTAGCATCGACTCAGATATCTGGTGGAAAGCAAACAGTATAACAGCTGGATTAACAGCTCGTCGTGGCAATACAAAATACTGAAATGTGTGTATATTATTAAATATAAATAAAACGGCTAAAAACTAAAGAAAAATAAAAATACACAATATATGCATATATATATATATGAATATTGCAATTTAGCACATTTTTCAAAATCCAGTGTTTTTTTTTTTAATTAACCTACTTTTATTAAAAAATCTTGCACTTTTAATTTTATTTAAGCACCATAAAAGTTTATGTTTTTTATAGTTAACGCCTGCTTCGCGTAAATATATATAATAATTTTCTAATCAAAAAAAATAATTTGGGTCGGACGAGACCAAAAATATTATACACCATAAAATTGTCTATAATATAGTATTTATTTCATAAAGTTAGTTCTAATATTTTGGAAGATACTGGCTGGCGGGCGCCCGTTTGCCTACATGTGGCCTCCACTCTAGAACTCGTATATCCCAGCGGTTGTCGGTTCTTCGAGATGTGTGACCAGCCCAATGCCACTTCAGCTTGCTAATTCTCTGAGCTATGTCGGTTAATTTGGTTTTTGCTGCCGACCCGCTTTCTATGCGTCTCAGTGTATTTCCTTCGAATTCAATCTTATCTTGCTCACTTTAGTATTTTTAGCTTCATTCAACCTCTGTTTTTGCCTCGCCCCCCGCTCTAGGGGACTTGTCAGCCAGTTTCTTAATGAAATATCTAGCGCTACTAATGAATGCGGCTGGGAACACTCCGCGGTCAAAGTTGTTGCTGCACTCAACTCTTGTACTCTCGTTCTTCCCTTTTGAGGTTGAAAACGTTGCGAAAACACTTTCTGCGAGTCTTTGTTCGTTTTTTACTGGGTTGTTAATGGTTTTACGGATTTCTGTTACTTGGCAATTTTATTAATAAATTTATCAGTGTTGCTTTGTTTACAGCAATGTGAATGAGGAAGTCAACTGTGCTCTGAGTATTTGACATTGCACTTTGCGTAGTGTAATATATTTGTATGTTATTTTCCTACTTTCCATCTCCATTTGCGTTACATATTGTTTTATTGGTGTTCTTTTTTACGTTGAAGAAAAGTATAGTCATTCAGTCAGGTTACTCGTATTAGGTTAATTTTTCCTTTGCGGCAAATATCATCATTTCAGTTGCAGGTGAAATGCTTCTCTTACGTAGTATTTATATACTCTTTGCGCTTTTCTAACTAGTTATTAGGTTAAGGTAAATGACTACATATTATAAAAGAAAGACACCGAACGCGTCTGTCTCTCTGTCTGTCCACAAATATCTCAGAAAATTCTTTAAAAAAATTGTTCTTGTTTTCACTAAAGTGTAGGTTGATTCAAGTGGAAAGTTTTAAAGTATAATTCATATGATGTGTTGGTATACATTTAATCGATGTAAGATTTTCTCAATGAAAACTGAAAAAAACAGCGGTTCCGGTATTGTTTTTTTGCGTATGCTGTCTATATCATAATATTAAGTGCTATATGAATGTAATATACGAAAGCATTGTTCTTATAAAAAAAAAAATATTAAAGTCCGTGACACCAAATGTGTAACACCTACAACAGAAAGTTCCTAAAAGTGTTACACCTACAACAGAAAGTTCCTAAAATGTGTAACACCTACAACAGAAAGTTCCTAAAATGAACGTTTTTCAGTATCTTTTCATTTTTATTTATACTGTAACCTTTCAGAGATCGATTTTGTGTTTCACGAGTTCTTTGACGAGTAGTTTAGTTAGTATTAAAATTTATTGACCTTAGCCCGTTCTTCGTAGCTACTATTTTGTGTTTCACGAGTTCTTTGACGAGTAGTTTAGTTAGTATTAAAATTTATTGACCTTAGCCCGTTCTTCGTAGCTACTATTTTGTGTTTCACGAGTTCTTTGACGAGTAGTTTAGTTAGTATTAAAATTTATTGACCTTAGCCCGTTCTTCGTAGCTACTATTTTGTGTTTCACGAGTTCTTTGACGAGTAGTTTAGTTAGTATTAAAATTTATTGACCTTAGCCCGTTCTTCGTAGCTACTATTTTTTTTTAATACTTTAGCACAAAGAATGTACATGGAGGACTTATCGCTTGAAAGTATTTTCTATCAGTCGTCCTGGTTGTGCAAGAAAAATTGTAGAGTATGCGGCTTTATTGTGAAAGAGCTCTGGAATACTATTCGTTTATTCTGTGATATAATAGTACACACACAGAATAAATAATAGTACATCGTGCAAACGCGAGTGCAGGCGGGCCGCGGGCGTGTGTTGTCAAATAAATATTTAAAGAAACCCTTAGCTATCACGTGCGGAGCGGGTTGCTAATAACAAAATAAAAAAAGTTCGGACAAATGGAAATAGAATATATATATTTTTTTACTTATACCGTTTTGATAACCTACTGTTGGTGACAGGTTAAATCTTGCCCACTCAAAAAATTAGCGGAGAAAAGAAGCAAAAATAGCTTATATTGAAGAGTTTTTCCGACAGTGGTTCCCAGAATTAGGTAGCAATTTGCATTTCCACCGTGGCACCCACAACTCACCTTCCTAAGGCACTGCTCGCGATATTTCACGTTAGAGTATATTTGTTAGGGTACTTTAATACTTTATTCATGAATTTAGCATAATCTTCCCTATTTTGCCTCCTAAGCCTTTGAGCCGCTGAATAACGGTCTACTAAAGATTTCTTTAGTAGAAAACTTTTTAATTGTTGTATTACTTCCTCCACGCTATTAAATGATTTTATATTCTTTGCACACCCGGATATTTTCATGGTGATTCCACAGACGAACAAACTCATCGAGCTCGTATTAGTTATGTGTAAAATTTCAGTCCCTAAGAAGTGTTTGTTGGGATTCACTAACAATACTCAAAAACGGAACACGAGGACGTGTGAATCGTTTTCGGAATTAAACTTATGAATTAAGTTAATTACGAGTTCCCTTCATAATGAAGGGATGAGAGGCCTCATCAAGACCTGGCATGTTTCAGCCAGGCACCTGGCACCTTTTAAACCCTCAAGTATAGGTACCTACACTTACTCGTAGGCGAGAATGAAATCATATTGATTCACAGACTAATGCGTGGAATTAAACTTATCTAGAAACCGACCTTTATTAATGAAGTAAATAATGACAAAATGAAAAAGTGGAAACTGAATTGACGATTTTCCTTAAACTTCCCTCATTTGTGCAAATTTACAAAGAATATGGCAGATGCTTTATGTCTCGTCAAATTCAACACTATATAGCGTTTGAATTAAATGCGGATTGATGTGGGACATAATAATGGAAAACGTATACAAAGTATGGAACAAACAATATTCCACAGTTTTGATTTTATCAGTAGAGACTCGCCCCAGCTTGAAACGGGTAGCTATAAGGGTTTCTTGAGTATCTCTTTATTTGTACACGATTGTTGACTTATCTATAAAAGTTAGACATATAGCCTCGTGGACTTATTTGTGGGTAATGATGAGCACTATAAACATGCAGTACATTATTTTATGTATCATCTAGCTATAAGGGTTTCTCGGGTATCTCTTTATTTGTACACGATTGTTGACTTATCTATAAAAGTTAGACATATAGCCTCGTGGACTTATTTGTGGGTAATGATGAGCACTATAAACATGCAGTACATTATTTTATGTATCATCTAGCTATAAGGGTTTCTCGGGTATCTCTTTATTTGTACACGATTGTTGACTTATCTATAAAAGTTAGACATATAGCCTCGTGGACTTATTTGTGGGTAATGATGAGCACTATAAACATGCAGTACATTATTTTATGTATCATCTAGCTATAAGGGTTTCTCGGGTATCTCTTTATTTGTACACGATTGTTGACTTATCTATAAAAGTTAGACATATAGCCTCGTGGACTTATTTGTGGGTAATGATGAGCACTATAAACATGCAGTACATTATTTTATGTATCATCAATAGTTTTCGCAGCGCAATGGGTGAAATCGTCCGAAATTACGGCAAAACATGGAAAGAATGGTTGAGGACTCAGGGTTCTGAACTGAAAAATTCAGCGCATTAGAGTTCAACAGTTGATAGAAAAAGGGTGGATATGCCTTAATGAAGTTTTCCAATTTCAGTATCCAGCCAGAACAATGATCTAATACGATCTACAGTGTAGATTTTTGTCACATACTGTAGCCGACCCTTCTACCCCCTCGTACCCCTTTGGCCAATTCCACGAGGGTCGTAAAGTGAGCTAACGACACTTTTCGATACAGCCGCGGCGGTTTCAGCGTAATTACCGAATGTGGAACTTATGTTATTGCTCTCTATCTGATTTAATTCGTCTCGTTATAGAGGCTTCTATTTTATGAGCCAATTTTCAACACCCATTTTCACAGTCCTATTTTAGATGAAAGGTTGGGAGGTTAGCAAGCATAAATTTATGTGCCGCTGCCTTTACGATAGCTATGCATCTATTTGGTAGTTAGTATTTGTGGTAATAATGCTAAATAGACCTTTTTTGCATGCTTTTAACAATGATGGATCAAATGTTTTGCTTAAGTGGGTATATGAATTTGGGTAGTAATTAAACGCCAATTTTTCCCGATAGAATATACGATACGTATCTACATCAAAAATACTGCCTGCGCACCAAAATTTGCAGATTTTAAATAAATTATACTTAACGTCTATTTACGTCTATGTTACGAACAATTAGAATTATAAATGCATATCAAATAGCCATTTTAACCTAAAATCATCATGTTCAACCTAACTAACCACCTAGGTTTTTAGGCGAAATGCGTTTTTTATGCGCAAATCAAAATGAAAGTTAATATGTTGTGCAATCAGTATTTTGATCAGAAAAACATATTTTATCCAAATGAAAGTTAATTTGATTTGCAATCAGAATTTGTGGTGTACATTAGGTGTAAAGTATTTAATGTAAGAATATTGTTTTGGTGTGCGTTTAATAACTCCCTAAGAATTTCTGCTGATTTGTACAGCGTCGTCGGATTATTACATTAGGTACCTACAAAAAAAAACGCACGTCTTCTTTCATTGTATCTAATAACCTAAATATAACCTACGTATTCACTCAAGTAATGAAATTTCAAACATAACTTTGCCAAAATTGACACGAAGATGACGCATTTTTAAGGGGAGATAGTGTAAAATTAAAGACTTATATTAAAACGTTATGGTAGGTAAATTAAAATCAGTATATTAAAAAAAAACCGGAGGGTAGGATTTTACGCAATTTACCCGTACCTAATGCTGTTATTAATTTTTTCATATCCCTGGCCAACGTGGTTTATTTTTTGCAGGTATTTTTATCTGAATTGTTATTAAATTCTGCTGTACCTCATTTTACAGTTTAGACAATTTAGTTTGAAGTAAATCGTGAGTTAATAATGTAGGTTAATAATGAATAGTCATTACGTCATGTTGGAAGTAGGTGGAGAAACTATCACAATACTTGTTGTTAAACGAGTATAGATATGAGGAACAAAAGTCTAGGAAAAAAAACAAAGAGCAATTTAATAATGTTTATTTATTAAATTAAGCGCATATTTCTGAACGACCAACAAGCCCAATTGATCTAATTTTTCGTACACCATAGAACAATGAAAAATAATTTCAAGATGGTGCAGCACAGCGCAGATCGACTCTCTCTGTTTACCCAGCTATCGTGGGAACATTGTATTGTAATCTGGTTTAATAGAAAAACATGAACAAATATTTTATACATACTCATCAACTTGAGAACATTACTTTTTTTTAAGTCGGTTAATAAAATATATGATGATAAAGTCGTTAGTCTGCCGGAACAACGTGGTAATTGACTAGCTTTTATAAGGCCTTACAGTTTATTAAGAAGTCTGGCATCAAAGATACCATAGTCAGTGATACTACCATTGAGGTCCAATATCACGGCAACACCTCTAGTTTGGGTACTAGGTTTGATCATTAGCTGCGACTTTTCGTTTTTTTTCACTTGTAGCAATGCCGCAAAGGTTAGAAGCCTATTTTATTGCTTGTACATATCTTGCTAACATTGGCAAGTGTAGCTTATAGATACTGAAAACTGCTGTGCGGACGGTGTGTTAACTTAGGAAAATACTTTGCTCTACAACTTTTGTGTATTGGCTTCGGATACTGTTCGGACTATTATTATCACATCAACATGCCAATACTTTGTAGTTACCCTGTTATCTGTAATCAAATAATCATACAAAAAGCCGCAACATATGTGTCACAGGCAGACAGCTTAATTACCGTTCAAGTAGCGGCCTGAAATAGAATTGCACCCAAAAAACTAGGTAGGTTAGTTAGGTAGAACGGCTATATCTGGCCGCTAATTGAACGGCGCCGTTTAGTAAAAAGGCTAGGCGGTTAATTGAACGGCTAATTAAGTTGTCTGCATGCGATAGGCATAATATGTGCAGAACCTAATTAATGCGACCAAAGCCGCATTTTAAATATAACTGCAATTCATTTCCGCGAACAAATTCATAAATTACAACCTGCCTACAATTCCCTGAAACCCTGTACCTACGTTAAAATACAAGTGTACTAATTTATGGTAATGTTAATGACCGCAGCATTTGCTCATTGGACTATCGCGTGTTCTGGATCACCGCGTGTGACCTGCCTTTGTACTGCAGATGCTATACTTACATAGTACCTATAGCTCCACGCTTGTACGCTTGTTGAGTGAGGCAGTCGTTAACCTATCATGTAACTCAAACTGTGGCGCACTGCCACTATTAACCCTTTTTCAAGTTCTTTATTATGTTTTTTTGATGGAAATATGTGTTTTTTTGTTTCATTGTATTAGTATGTCAATATAATTTATCGAGCTATGTGTCTTCAGCTGTGTTCTCTGATTAGGGAAAAGTGTAGTCGTGTAAAATCCCGTTAGTTAGTAAATATATGAGCGATGGTGGCCTAACGGTTCTGTAGTGCAATTTAGAATCCAACGATACCGGGTTCAAAACCTAGGCTCCGCACCAATGTCTTTTCTGAGTTTGTGCGGTTTTCCATCGCTTCGGAGCTTCGGAGGGCACGTTAAGCTGCCGGTCCCGGCTGTTATTGATTAATAGCAGTCGTTAAGCCATGTCAGAGGCCCCCAGGCGGCTTGAGAAACTCTAACAACAGAGGCCAGCATTACGTCATATGACAAACAAACAACAAACAGTAAATACAATGGTCATATTGTACTACGAGCTGTGCCCGCGGCTTTGCTACTTCTCTGGTCAGTTCTCTGGGTTAAAAGTACCTACTATGTGTTATTCCATTAGCAAAAAGTACAATATACTAAATTTCATCCAAATTTGTTTAGCTTTCAAATAGTTTTTTCGTTTGCTCGGCTTCTACTCATTAGATTGAGATTTAAAGTACTTACACCAGTGAGATGACATCGTCCAATCTGTGATCGTACCTCTATCAGTCACAGAATAAATACCTGCTCTGCAATATGTTCAGTTTTTTTTTTATTACTGATTAGGCAATCGTTTGACCACGATCTCACCTGATGGAAAGCGATGATGTGGTCGAAGGTGTAGCACGCTTGCCTAGTAGTCTTGTCTTGAACACACCGGGGTTATAATTTACCGGAAACACTGACGAGGGCAGGGCATTCCACTCCTTTGCAGTTCTTATAATAAATGAAGAAGCGTAACGCTTCGTTCTTGTGCGAGGTATTTCAACCATGAAAGGGTGGCGCTTTGCTGATCGTCTAGTCGTACGTTGATGGAAAGAACTAATCGATGGAAATAATAAAGCTTTAATGTCTTACATCTAGTAAAGGATAAAATGATACGACACTAACACGTAAGCAAAACCTTACAGATACAACTTACGGTATGCAGCCGACACCGTACTAATTAATAGCAACCACGGAGGAAGTCCACTGGATATAGTCAACAGACTAACCTTAACTTCCCACTTTTAATTAGTTTTCTATGTTTATATACTACTAGCTGTGCCCGCGGCTTCGCACGCGTGGTCATTTCTCTAGGTTAAAGTACTCTCTACTATACCAATACCTAAAATACCAATATATCAACATTTGATCAAAATTTCTTCCGCCATCAAAAATATTTTTATTGATTGCTCGGCTCCTACTCATCGGATTGAGATACCAATTACACCTGTTTTTAAGGCAAACTCTAAGCTATCCAACAGTGAAAACAACATCGCAATTGGTTCAGTAGTTTTTACGTTTTGTTGCGCGAAGAAACATACATATACACAAACAGACAGACACGTTTTTTTTTCAATTTTATATTCTTACAGTAGCTTATTTTAAGTACCCTAGAGGTTTTTTTAAATTATCTCTTTTGTACAGACTTATAAAGGTTTATATAGAAAAATTGTGCATGTTATGTTCCAACCACTTCAAATTATGTTGCAGAACAATACGGTATCACGGTTGGTAATATAAATCTCATGCAAAAGTGATTTTAGTCATAATATTTGTACATTACATTAAATAATACCAATTGTGCTAATGTTAAAAATAAATTGTCTGAATTTTTATTGGCACATTCGAGGATTTTCATCAATTTCATTATCATTCTTGTTTTTGCTCCATTTCCGGTATAGATAGATAACTCATTATTGCATACCACTTAAAAGTAAATTGTATATTGTACATAATATAACATAAAAAAAAATGGCGGTAAAAATTACCAACACGTCCAATTTCCTAAGTAATTCGTTCCCTCTAGCCACACAAACTCGATAACGTTACAAATTTTCTTTGAAAAAATAATTTTACACCATTTCACGCCTATTCATTTCAGCTGGATTTCCATGGCGCCCTTTGAAACTCGGATTTCAAATAAAAAGTAAATGTTACGTTTGTATTTAGAACACGCAAACGAAATCAAATAAAAATGTAGGAGAGCTTAAAAGTGGACATTGACTGAGAAAGAATGGAGCTACAACGCATTGAGTACCTAACTACCTATACACAAAAATACCTTCAACGTTCGGAATTACTGGCGTTCGGTACCTATCTACCTATCCAAATACATTTTTCACTGAATTTTATATTAATTATTCTTTTGTAAAATTTAGATTTTGATCCTCGATTGGTCTACCTGGTTCCTATTATATACCTATGCATCAAACAAAGTACGCACGAGGTAAAATTTAATGTAAATTGATTAACTAGATACATAATAACTTCTTGATTCATTGTACCTATGCATCAAACAAAGTACGCACGAGGTAAAATTTAATGTAAATTGATTATCTAGTTACATAATAACTTCTTGATTCATTGTACCTATGCGTCAAACAAAGTACGCACGAAGTAAAATTTAATGTAAATTGATTATCTAGTTAATAACTTCTTAATTCATTGTACCTAAGCGTCAAACAAAGTACGCTCGAAGTAAAATTTAATGACAATTGATTATCTAGTTACATAATAACTTCTTGATTCATTGTACCTATGCGTCAAACAAACAAAGTACGCACAAAGTAAAATTTAATGACAATTATTATCTAGTTACATAATTACTTCTTGATTTATTATACCTATGCGTCAAACAAAGTACACACGAGGTAAAATTGAATGTATATTGATTATCTAGTTACATAATAACTTCTTGATTCATTGTACCTATGCGTCAAACAAAGTACGCACGAAGTAAAATTTAATGTTAATTGATTATCTAGTTACATATTAACTTCTTGATTCATTGTACCTATGCGTCAAACAAAGTACGCACGAAGTAAAATTTAATGTTAATTGATTATCTAGTTACATAATTACTTCTTGATTTATTATACCTATGCGTCAAACAAAGTACGCACGAGGTAAAATTGAATGTATATTGATTATCTAGTTACATAATAACTTCTTGATTCATTGTACCTATGCGTCAAACAAAGTACGCACGAAGTAAAATTTAATGTTAATTGATTATCTAGTTACATATTAACTTCTTGATTCATTGTACCTATGCGTCAAACAAAGTACGCACGAAGTATAATTTAATGTTAATTGATTATCTAGTTACATAATAACTTCTTGATTCATTGTACCTATGCGTCGAACAAAGTACGCACGAAGTAAAATTTAATGTAAATTGATTATCTAGTTACATAATAACTTCTTGATTCATTGTACCTATGCGTCAAACAAAGTACGCACGAGGTAAAATTTAATGTAAATTGATTATCTAGTTACATAATAACTTCTTGATTCATTGCACCTATGCGTCAAACAAAGTACGCACGAAGTAAAATTAAATGTAAATTGATTATGTAGTTAATAACTTCTTGATTCTTTTCTTGACCTAGCATTATATTTTCACATTGGGGTATATATATTTCAATGGGATACGTACCAACTCATTTTTTTAAAGACATTTAGCGAACCCCATTTCTACGACGCCAAATCATCGTAAAGCAATTTAACCGATAGGTTATTTTTTTATCGCTGAGCCCGGCTGAGCTATATAATCGAATAGCCAAATGCGCGAAATCCCATGTCACGGATTAGTATTTTTCTATACGATATCTATACTTTATTTAAAACGTAGAAGTTTAGAACGTAATCTTTACTTATAATAAAACTGTAAGAGGTCCAATTCTGTATATAGAAGATATTTTGTTTTTTTTTTGAGAGGCTGTTCTATATTCGTACTGAAGCCAAAACTGTTTTTTTCCCCCGTTTTTTCTGTTTTCTGTCTGTCTGTCTGTATCTTGGATGCGCATCACGCCGAAATTACTGAATAAATGCAAATGAAACTTGGCATGATTTGAGTTCATACTACGAGGTAGGACAAAGGATACTATTGATCCCGAAAACTTAAAGGGTTCCCGCAGGATAGAGAATGAAAGTTATTTAATAGAACACGTATCACGCTGACAATACTGGACGGGTTTTGATGCAACTTAGCATAGTAAATTTTATATGTATAATGGGTGAAAATTGAGGATACTTTTCATCCAAAAAAATAAAGGGTTCCTCCAGGATAGGGGTCTAAATTCTGTACATTAAAGATATTTTGTAACATTTTTTGGAGGCTGTTATATATTCAATACTGAAGCCAAAACTGTTTATTTTATTATTTTTGTCTTTTTGACGGTCTGTATCCTGGCTGCGCATCACGCCGAAACTACTGAATAAATTCAAATGAAACTGGGCATGATTTGAGTTCATACTACGAGGTAAGACATTGGATACTTTTCATCCCTATAAATTAAAGGTTTACCGCAGGAAAGGGAATGAAAGTTATTTAAAAGAACACGTATCACGCTGAAACTACTGTACGGATTTTCATGCAACTGGCCCAGTCATAGTTTATATGATGAGTGAAAATTTTGTGTAAGTTTTATACCGAAAAAATAAAGGGTTCCTGTGGGAGATGGGTTCAAATTCTGTACATTGAAGATATTTAGTAATATTTCTTTGTAGGCTTTTCTTCGTTCTGAAGCCAAAACTGCTTTTATTTTAATTTTTGTCTGTTGTCTGTCTATCTGTATCTTGGACGCGCATCACGCCGAAACTACTGAATGAATTCAAATGAATGAGTTCATACTACGAGGTAGGACATTGGATACCTTTCATACCGGTTAATTAAAGGGTCCCCGCAGGATAGGGGTAGAAAGTTATATAAAAAAAACACTTGCCACTCTGAAACTACTGAATGGATTTTGATGTATTTTATTAAGAGTTGGTATTCGTATTTTACGGTTAACAGTTACTTCCGTAGCTCACCTCTAGGATACTCAAGGAATATTCCTCCAAATTTCAAATACCTAGGTCCACTGGCTTAGGCTGGGCGTTGTCTGTCAGTCAGTCAGTCAGTCAGTAGGTATGTCACGGTACTCTTTTATAGGCATGATTAAAATAATGTATGAAAACAATTCTGCCCAAGAGTGAAGGGCATCTATAATTATAATAAAGCAGTAGGTACTGCTTTATTATAAGTATCCTCAGACCAAACCTAGGTTCCAACCTATTCCAGACAACAAATAGTTTTTATCGATTGCTTGGCTTCTTTTCATCGCATTGAGATGCAAAGTACCTACACCAGTTTTTAAGTCAAATCCTAAGCTATCCATCAGTGTATTTTAAGTATAGATAGATATATATCTATACTTATAATAAAGCAATAGGAACGAAAAAGTCTGTACAAAGAAGATAATTAAAAAAGAAATTGTCTAGGGTACATAAAATAAGCTACTGAGCAAGAATTTAACATTTATAAATTGACTGTCTGTTTGTCTGTCTGTATGTTTGTTCGCGCATCACGTAAATACTTCTGGACCGATTGCGATGCGGTTTTTTTTTCACTGTTGGATAGCTTATGTTTTGACTTAAAAACTGGAGTACTTTATATCTCAATCCGATGAGTAGAAACCGAGCAATCAATAAAAATATATTTGAAGGCTGAAGGACTTTTGATCAAATGTGGGTATATTGGTATTTTAGGTCCTGGAATGGCACAAAGAGTACTTTTAAACTATAGAAATGACCACGCGTACTAAGCCGCCGGCATCAGCTAGTAGTACAATATAGTAGATAAGTAATTAACATTGAAGCTGCTTAAACCGTTTCGGAAGCAACGGATAAATTATTCATACTGAGTATGTCCACAGATAATTGAAACGGTACCTAAAGTAAAGATATTTAAGTAATACCACAGCAATAAAATAATAAAATAGGAATAATAAATTGAATGGAAATGTGAAGGAGCAGACACGAAACATAATAGCGATGTTAGCCTAACGGTTAAATACTGCAACTTGGATTTCAACGATACCGGGTTCGGTCCTAAGCTCCGCTGCACCAATGACTTTCCCATCGCTCTGTGCTTCGGAGTACTCGTTAAGATGTCGGTCCCGGCTGTTTTTGATTAATAGCAGTCGTTAGGCCATGTCAGATGCCCTCGGGCGGCCTGACAAACTGTGACACAGAGGCCAGCACTACCTCATACGACAAACAAACAAACGAAATATACTTACTTATCTGCTGAAGATACATTTTATTGAAGATCATATAAAATACTTCTTATCAAGCAAGAAGATTTTAAATAGGTTTAAAAAATACGGAGTCCACGTCGCCCAACAAACGAGTGAAGCATAGGAAATGGCAGCTGCGAATGTGTGCGTTAATGGATAATATGTGGTGTTTTATGGTTGATACACAATTTCATAACAAAAGAGAGCATTGTTCATGAGTTTTCGTGAGAACTTGACAGAATTAACACGACTAATAAGATCGAGATCTTGCTCCGATGTGGCGGCTGATCTGCATGACATGGTGTATGTGTGGTATGTGCATGAAGCTTGTACGTACGAGCGGATCGACATATCTTGTGTGCTTCACTTTCGATGTGGCAGTGTGGACTTCCTTTTTTTTTTTAATCTTCTTGTCAATAATACAATAAAGCGAATAACAGTTATAAATCGGAGAATGCCAGCGGTCACGTCAATGGTAAATTAACAGCAGAAAAAACTTGAAATGCAATCTTACGAGCGAATATTATTTATTCGCAGTGCCTTGTTTATTCACTGTGCATCAAATATGCACGCTTTGAATTGACAAGATCCGGAGCTTACTACACAATTATTAAACAAAGTCTTACCTTCATTCCATTATAACTCTTACGTATAAGACTTAAAGTCTTTCATGGCGTAACAAAGTTACAAACACTGCTAATCAGCATTGCCTATCCGTTTACAGCTTGTATTAAATAATAGTAGAATTTAATGAGGCCATTACAGTAAATATTAGTTGCGGGATTATCGTTAGCTGGAGGGTAATGCCTGTTGTTAAGGTAAGTTTATGGAGGTAGCGATGAGACGTTTCCGATAGCTCGTCATCTCAGGTATATTGGGGTGTGGTGTTATGGAGACTGTTAAATTTTAAAGATGGCCCTAACCTTAGGTCTTGCTAATATTATCTTGCAAGTATATATTTGTATGTTTACTAGCTGTAATGTTTCTGGGATATAAGGACCCCCATATATGTGTTATTCCAGACCCAAAGTACCAATATACCAAATTTCATAAAAAATCGTTCTGACGTCAAATAGTTTTGTATCTATTGCTCGACTTCTACTCATCGGGTTGAGATGCCAAGTACACCAGTTTTTAAGTCAAATCCTAAGCTATCTAACAGTAAATCACTGTAATTCATCGCAGTCGGTCTGGAGGTTTTAACGTTATGCGCGTTAAAACTTATATTGGTATTTTAGGTCTTGGAATAGTACATAGAGTACTTTTTACCTAGAGAAATGACCACGCGTGCGAAGCCGCGGGTACAGCTAGTCATTCATAAATCGATCGTTTGACGCGCGAGAGTCTATCATTTAGAATTAGATACGTTGCAATCGACATCTTCTCCGTATTGTAAAGTCGTCTGTAGGGCGTCGATCTTTAATAATAACACCATATAAACTCTTACCAATATAAGTCATGACTTCGCAGGAATTTCATTGACTATATACAAAGTAACCAAATATCTCAATCTGCAGAGGAAGAGGGGATGTCTTAGTTAAATACAAAGCCGTAAATTCAAAATATAGAACAGAACTTCACTGACAACTTAAATATCTCATGATGGACGAATAGGTATTATAATCAATCAATATTGGGTAACATTTCGCGGTCCGGTTGGGGCGTTGTCTTAGTTGGAAAGGACATCAGCTGAGCGAGCCAGTTTGTTTGATATTGGCAAAGTTGGAGTTTGTACCGGTCACGTTTCGCTATGGGCTGGTTTAATGAGATTTGTAATGGTGTCACGTCATGATTCGAATGCAGAAACTACGCAACGAATGGATCGATTTCTGTTATCATTTAGATTATTCCAGATACTGAAACCAATATGATCTTGTTACCCCCCGAACTCAAAAGAGAGGGGTGTTATATGTTTAGGGTGTGTATATGTATCACTGTATCATAGTGTCTGTTTGAGGCATTGTAAATCCCAAACGAATGGACAGATTTCGATGCGTTTTTTTATTTTTCAAAGCTGATGTGATCGCGATGGTTCTTAGCTATATTGGGGTTTGTGGGAGGGGAGGGGAGGGGCGGGGGGGGGATCGTAGATCCTAAACAAATGAAACTATTTACATGCGTTTGTTTCTGTTTGAAAGCTGATGTGATCGAGATGGTTCTTAGCTATAATAGGGGGGTTTGAGGATCGTAGCTCCTAAACAAATGAAACTAGTTTTATGTGGTTTTTTTTCTGTTTGATCGTAGCTCCCAAACGTATGGATCTATTTTGATGCGGTATGAAGCTGATGTATTCGAGATGCTTCTTAGCTATTGTGCTTCTTAGTTTAGTTGTCTTTAGGGTCAGGTTATTTTTTTATTTAAGTTTATATTTTAAGGGTCTTCTTCTAAGTTGGGCATTCTTGATCGTGGTTGAGTTTGTTGCTGACTCCGACATAATCCGCTCGACTCCCCCAGAAGTGGGCGGGTATGCGTAAAGGCATTTCCCCAAAGACACAAAGAAAAAGAAGAAGATTGTCAACATAGTAGGTCTTCATTGTTATCGTTCTCTTCGACGAATGTCACCACTCTTACTATGCCCCTCCTGTTCTGACGGTTGCGTTGCGAGAATAGTGAGCTGTGGTAGATTGAGTTTCCGACATAATCAAATCTGTCCATCGAGCAGGTAATCGACCTCTCGCTCTTTGCCCTTCTACACGACCTTGAACTGCAAGAAATATATCTGCTCCTAGATCTTATCCATTAAGTCATATTCGTATTGCCCTAAAAGGGTACCCACATAATACCTCCATAGTTTACTGTTATTGTATAGGACCTAAATAACATAATGATTTATGAATTTAATGATAAGTACAATAAAATATTGAATACAAAATAATTAATAGTGTTCGATATATTCGATAGTATATCTTAAAAGTAAACCTGTCTGTACATACATACATACATACAAATATTAATGAAATTAATGATATCTTCATTTGTAATGAAGATATCCGACAGAGAACCAAGGACATAGCTGGATGCTGGGACGTCTGATAAAAACTTAAAAGTTAGATTTTCCGCGAAACAAATTCTTACCGCGATTCGTAAAATGACCAAGGGGAAATCTCCTGGTCACGACAGTCTCAGCATCGAGCATTTGCAGTGTGCTGGATATCACCTAGGGAGGGTTTTAGCTATGTTTTTCTCCCTTTGCCTTGGACACTCTCATCTGCCCCCAGACCTAATTAAAACAATAGTTATACCCATTGTAAAAAACAAAACTGGTGATACCGCAGACAAAAACAATTACAGACCAATTTCGGTACAGATACAATTATAGCCAAGGTATTTGATAGTTTGCTTGAGAAGCGCCTCGATGACTATCTTCATCTAAACGATGCTCAGTTTGGTTTCCGAACTGGGTTGTCTACTGAGAGCGCCATATTTAGTCTCAAGCATACTGTCAGATATTATACTAACCGGAAAACACCTATTTACGCATGTTACCTAGATTTATCCAAAGCGTTCGATCTTGTATCATACGACATCCTCTGGAAAAAACTACGGGACATTAATCTTCCCATAGAACTAATACGAATTTTGAAAAGTTGGTACCAGAACCAAGTGAACTGTGTGCGATGGGTGGATGAGGTGTCCGAACCTTATAAATTAGAATGTGGAGTTAGACAAGGCGGACTAACATCACCCAAACTTTTTAATTTATATGTCAATCAGCTGATTGTGGAGCTCAGCAACATCCGTGCGGGTTGCTATGTTGGTAATACTTGTGTTAACAACATTAGCTATGCTGACGACATGGTGTTGCTGAGCCCCTCAATCGGTGGTTTAAGAAAATTAATTAAATTAATTAACTGATTGTCCATTACAAGCACATTTAATGCAGTTGTTATTAGGTATTAAAAAGTGAATTTTGGTCAGTGTAATTTTAATTTTTGTGTGAATTAAAATTATTATTATTATTATTATAGCTCTAAGGATAAGCAAGTTCAAGTGACAGTGGGCTGGTCACATTTCCCGAGAACCGATAAGCGTTGGGGTCGACGAGTTCTCTAGTGGAGACCACGTTTAGACAAACGTAGTGCCCAGCCCTGTGGTTAGGTGGAGTGACGACCTGCGAAAAGCAGCTGGAAGAAAATGGATTAAGAAAGCTGAATACCGAGCTCAGTGACCTGCATTAGAAAAATAAAAGCTTTTAAAAACATTATGGCTAAACGAACTGTTACTTTCTTGTTGTTTTTTTGAACGGTTTGATTTAACTTGACCTGTTTGTTGTTCTTGAGTTTTGATTATTTATTTGTTTGGGTCAAATCTAGTAACTGAAATCTTGCCCCCTTCCTGTTGACCGATTGATCTGAAGTTTGGTACTCGCCTTTAGATGTGATGACAATACAATTATGTATATAACGTACTAGTTTTCCCGCCCACGACTTCGTACGCGCAGACTACTGTTTATCGCGAAAAAAAGCATCCTATTTTCTTCAAGGATATTAGAAACGATTGTAAAAGTAGGTATAGCACCAATGCTCTTAATGTTTTTTGACAGGCTTGTTATTTCGTTTCCTTGGCAACCACAGACCATTCTGTGATGGCAACCGTACCGTACAGTGATTAATCAACATTTTCCAGATTTCTCACGGAAACTTTAAAATTTCCGGGATAAAAAGTATCCTATGTTTTATTCTAGGGTAGTTATAAGCTGTCCCCATTCTAAATTTCATCAAAATCCGTCCAGCCGTTATCGCGTGAAAGG
The DNA here is from genome assembly GCA_946251855.1 of Alsophila aescularia. Classification (NCBI taxonomy): domain Eukaryota; kingdom Metazoa; phylum Arthropoda; class Insecta; order Lepidoptera; family Geometridae; genus Alsophila; species Alsophila aescularia. The sequence continues at coordinate 43,114,966 of OX276383.1, forward strand.
TCCCCCAAACAAACAGACAACGTTTCACTTTTATATGTATATTGGTATGGATCATTGTAAATCCAAGATGGCCGCCGCCACAAAATGGCGGATTACATAATTTTTCCAAACACCATAATATGGGTATCAAATGAAAGGGCTTGACAAGTAAGACAAGTAAAACACAATACACTTTACAAATAACAAAATAAACCGAATTTCTATTACTCAGAGTATTTCTGAGTAATAGAAATTCGACTCACCATACGATTTTATTTAATTTTTTAGCTTTTAGTACATATAAAGCGGTTTAACTTAAAAAAACTTCTTTCTTTTATGTGTACATAAAATGAAATCTTGTAATAAAATTATTATGATTCGGGGGTATGTAGTTAAGCCATACATTGTCATAATTAAGCTCAAATTTTCTTTGTCTGTACGTCAAATTTATTTTTTGTACTTATTGCTTAAATAAAATTGCGCTGAACAACTCCTCTTTTCAATTTATCCGACGATACTAAAATCTGCAGCACGCTTGCGCATGAGATGCCTATCTCTCGACAAAGAAACCCTGTTTATGTCTTTAAGGAAATAAGAATATGCAAATTTTGTTACAATCCTTACAGCCGGTGCAGATCTTGTGCACACTGTGTGGCGAAGTTAAACCTATGTCTCGATATTAACGTGTGCCTAGACTCAAATATAGGTTGATCTACACGCCACAAATATAATCTTAAAGAGAATTATTGAAATATTTTTTCTATCCTTAGGATTATTTAACCTTATTTTAGTTTTATCTTACATTTGTATCCATGAGAGCCGGGGCTGATACCTAGAAATAACCCTGGAGCTGCAGATGAGCGGTTGGATCCTCCCACAAACGGGCGAAGACAATTATCAACTTCGGAATTACTTGAAAATCCCCTGAAAGTCTTTCTACTCCTCAAAGTCTCTCTCGAAGTCGGTTCAGTGGGTATTTTGGGGGTTCCCCCCAGTGGCCTCCTCCCTATATCGCTACAAGGGGTGTCTCCCGTAACTCCAGAATGTTGTTTATCTTTCTGTATTACTATAAATTTAACTATGGAACGGACTCACCAGAGTATTTATTTCCTCGACCCTTACCGCGCTCGGTAGGGATCTCGCGCCAGCCTTCTCTTTCGTGAATCTTGTGTGACGCCATAGCTATCTCTCCCTGGTGCGTTAGTTTAGCTCCTTCACTCTTCTTTGCTAGTACTTATGATGTACATACGAGTAAGCACGTTATTACTCTTAATACTTTATTTTACTTGGTACATCTTATACTCTTTTAGGACATCATTACTTTTAGGTGTACCCTCTACGCTGCCGCTAATTTCCCTTTTTTCCGCGCTTCTTTAGTCTGTCTCTCGCCACGAGGCAATTTCGACTTACCCTCTTTTTACCGAAATGAAATCATTTTCTTTTTGACGTTCCATTTATTCGTTCAGAAATCTATTATGTTGCTAGCATAGAAACACGGCAGAAACTTATTAAGATAAACATTTCAATCATTTTATCCGTTCACACTGCTCAAAATACCTATAGCCCACAAAAATTATGTGTTTTCGTTGTAGCTTTGCACCTTTTCCGTCATTAACAAGTTTGTAAGTTTGATCATTTAGCCATAAAAGCTTAGATCCTTGGAACAAGTGACTGACACTACCATACATTGAGACTTCAAATTCAAATTCAAATTCAATTATTTATTCGCATAAATGTGGTTATACAAGGTGTTAAATGCTATAATTATGTGGCTTAACACATCACCAATTCAGGCATGCAAAATTTACATTAATGTTATAAAATAAATTAGGTATATCAAATTAAAATGAACATTAAAACCTTAAAATTAAAAATTACACATTTAGTATATAATATTTCACATATTTATAATATTAATGTTTATTAAATACGTATTATTAACATTGTCCTACATTAGAAGCATATTAATTTAATATTCATCAAATGTCATATTTAGTTAAACTTAATAATTAATCTATGTCCAAAGTATTCTATTAGGTATTCTATTTCAATGTCAGAAAATCGGTAACGGAGTAAAAACATTTGTCTAAAAGCCAAGCTGACAATTTTGTCTTGAACTGCTTTATTGGGAAAAGCTTTATTGATTCCGGTAACTTGTTGTATATTTTTACTGACATAGCGTAACTGTTTCGCCTACATATCTCCGTTTTAATAAGAGGAAGTTTAAGCTTAAGTTCAGGGAATCTTGTATTGAATCTACAAATGTCCTTATTACAATGAAAGAGCACGGGATTCGTTTTAACAAAAACGCAAGCCTCGAAGATGTAGAGACTTGGCAAGGTCAATAGCTTGAGTTCCTCGAATAAAGGCTTGCAGGTAGTCAATGGGGAAGCATCGCAGATGGCACGCACGCATTGTTTTTGGGCTATAATTTAGATATAATAGAGCGTCTATTCAATTTAACTGAACTGCCCCACAATAGGATACCATACCTTAAATTTGAGGCAACGTAGCCGTGGTAGGCTTTAAGGGCAGTTTTCCTATCAGAAATTTGTAAAATTTTGGTTGAGCTCTAGGAATATTTATATGGCTAGACGGTTCATATTACATTGGTTCATGTAAAAAGTTTAACCAACATTATAAACCCAACGAAAATAAACAAGAATTAGAATCATTCATTAATCATAACTTATGGACTAGTCTCACCGTGATTATCCACGGTTCAGCTCCGTCGGTCATAACTGACATTGAAGTGCTGAGGCACTGTGGTATGGACGACGAGAAGACTTGTTGACGAAGTTTACCGAACGCTGGCCGTCCCAGCTGAGTCCTCCTACCTGCTTCCCTCTCGAAATTGTTTCTACCTAATTGCACAATCTGTCCGAGGTACGCATATTGTTGAACAATATCAAGCGGTACACCGCTAATACTAACAGGTCTCGGGGCAATGAGGTCGTTCAACATTACCTTGGGTTTATCTAAATTCATGTTGAAACTGACACGTCGAGAGATCTCGGCTAGATCAGTCAGCATTCGGTCAAGGACCTGCAGGGACTCCACCACAAGGACAATAATTATCACCTGCAAATCGTAGGTGCGAAATGCACTTGTCATTTATGTTTATGTCCGTACTTTTCCAGTCCAGCGTCTTAAACATATCTTTATCAGGGCGTTAATGAACAGTTTCGGGATATAACATCCGTCAGTATCACACCCCTGTGAAGCTTGCTTATTCGGCTGGTTGCACTGGTATGGACATAGTAGCGGCATCATACAAGCATTTCATCACCTCGATGTATCGCTAGTCCACCTGGTACTGCTGCACGTAGGACTCGTGAACAGACCAGGTCTCGACAGATTCAAAGGTTTTCTCATAGTCCACAAAATCAAGACACAGGGGCTGGTAATACTCTTAGGTCCACTGTATAACCTGCCGCATTGTATAGATGTGAGTTTATGGTTCTGTAACCCTCCGAAACCAAGCCTGCTCTGGAGGCTGAAACTCATCAAGTCTTCTCGTTAGACGGTTTGAAACCACCCTCGAAAACAGCTTGTAGACGTGGCTTAGAAGCGAGATCGCCTATAGTTTTTAAGGTGCGATTTATCACCTTCTTTTGAAAAACATAACCATCTTTCTGTTCCACACCTTACAAGGCTATAAGATGTTTGAATATTAAGCGCTAACTTTGCTCTAGCCGCGGCATTATAATACAATTTCCGCTCATTACACACATTTAAGACATCCGTTATTATCGTTTATTCTTTCATTCAACATTTTAACGCACGCTCTTGAATGTGCCTAGGGATATTTACTGTTTTCTCACTCCCAAAAAAAACATTATTCTTTATTTTTAACCTAGGCATTATTTTGAGGGTAGAGAGAAATGTTGAAGTCATTTTGGAGTCACTGCTTAGGAAAAATATTTTGTTTTGGTAAGTATTAACATATTTTTTTTTGTGTTTAATGGTTTCATTTATGTAATTCTATCATTTAATGACGAGAAATGCAAGTTTTCACAACAAATTTAAATAACCGAATAACATAAATTAATAAATAACTGTTTTAGAATAAAGTAAGAAAACTTTTAGACTCTTACTGCCGCACTCATATTCGTCAATCAACGGTAACCAATTTTATGCTTTAATAGCGTAAATTGACGATTATCTGTGCGGCAGTAAGTGCCTTAATGTTTATTATATGCTATGATGCTTCTTATTTATTATATTTAAATCCGTATTTTAAGAAAATATTTATATTTTATCGAAATTGGGTTCTCTATTTTCAGAATCGCGTCGGACCCGGTTCTCTCCCGGTTCTGCATTCCATAGTACCTACCACCAGGGTCGATTAATAGGCTAAAATATATTTAGGTATTAAGTAGGGAATGCAGAACCGGCCCGTATCTGAGACCTGGGTCCGACCCGGTTCTGTCAATAGAGAACCGGGTACCCGGTTCTAAACCCGGTTCCGGTAAAAATATAAATATATTCTTAAAATACGGATTTTCATCAAATAAATAAGTCGCATAGCATATAATAAACATTTAAACCCTTACTGCCGCACTCATAAGCGTCAATTTACGCTAATAAAGCATTTAATTAGTAAAACTCTAAAATAAGCAATCAATTTAATTCTTTATTACCGATGCCGTCAATGGATGATTATGAATCCGGCAGTTAGTCTCAGAATTACATGCTGTATTTCTACTTGAACATATAATTGTTATCAAAATGATTCCATATTCAATTTACATCTAGGTACTTTTTTCTAAAGCTTAAATATATTTTAATCGGTTTTTAAAATGGGTAATATGTTGTAAAAACTTATATATGTCATACTTGTGTATATATTTATGCATATTTCGTAATAAAATGATAGAATTACTTATACAGTAGGTAGACCGAAGAGTATAACCAGCCCCTTTGTATTTCTTTTTAAGACTTTGAGAAAGACTTTGAACCTGTCGATACCTGGCCTGTTCTTCAGCGATACCAGGTAGATACCAATTAGGTGATGAGATGCTTGTATGATGCCGCTTTTATGTCCGTACCAGTACAAAACTAGACGTGTTAGCATATCCAGCTTCGCTACGGGAGTGAGGCAGGGGGGTGTTATATCCTCGAAACTATTCAGTAACACCCTGGAATGTTTAAGATGCTGTACTGGAAAGGCACGGGCATAAACATAAATAGCACACTTGCCATTTATATATTGCACCTACAATTCGTCGATGATCATTATCGTCCTTGTGGCAGAGTTTCTGCAGGGACAGGACCTTGAAAGAATGCTGATCGATCTAGCTAGACACCCCTCGAAGTGTTGGTTTCGGCATGAATTTAGATAAACCCAAGGTAATGTTGAACGACCTCATTACCCCGAGACCTGTGAGCATTAGTGGTGTACCTCTTGATATTGTTCAGCAATATGAGATGAATACCTAAGCCAGATTGTGCAATTAGGTAGAAACAATTTCAAGGGGAAAGCCGATAGGAGGATTCAGCTGGAACAGGCAGCGTTCGGTAAACTTCATCAAGTCTTCTCGTCGTCTATACCACAGTGCCTAAAGACGAAAGTCTTCAATGTTTACGTGACCTACGGAGCCGAATCGTGGACATTCGGTGAGACTGGTCCATAAGTTTAAAATTGCTGAGCGAACTATGGAGAGAGTGATGCTCGGTGTATATCTGAAGGATAGTTACAGCTATGAGGTGATCTGACGGAGAGTCAAAGTTACCGACCTAACTCAATGAATTAACAAGATGAAGTGGAAATTGGCTGGTCGCACCTCTCGGAGAACTGACAACCATTGGGGTAGACGAGTTCTAGAATGGAGACCAGGTTAAGGCAAACGTAGTGTAGGAAGCCCGCCGGACAGCTGGAGTGGAACAACAGACAAAAAATGGAACTGGTAGGAACTGGATAAGGAGAGCAGAAGATCGGGCTCAGTTACGTTCACTAAGAGAGTCCTACGTCCAGCATTGGATGAATATATGCTGATGATGATGATAGCAATGTATATTAAAAAAGAAAAATAATAATGTAAGAGTAGATCTCCTGATAATAAATGAAAGTACTCAATATTAATCAAAAGCGCAAGTGAGCGCAGCGAGCGCCAAAATGTATCAATAAAAATATTAATATTATAATTAATTTAATATTATTAAATTAAAGGCAATATTACTACAAACCTTAAGCAAACCGAGCGCAATAATGTTCAAAATTCTCTCTCTCATCTCTTCAGGAGTTTCTCTAATTTTAGACATGCCTTTGAATAAAAAGTATCAAACCCTAACGCAGGCATTATAACCCTGGAACTACTTCGCTTCTTTATTTATATTAATTTGATGATGATGATGATGATGATGAAACCTATCGGCAATTTAAATGTCTAAATAAGAATATTTTTATTTTGTTGTCTTTTACGAATATAAAAAGTAGCGGTATAACTGAAACCGAAGAACCGAGTATTTTCTTTGAAAGAACCGGTTCTGAGACCCGGCAGCAAATTGTTCCCAGAACCGGGTACCCGGCCCTAGTATTAAGTCCTGCATCATGCATTCCTTAGTTCTTCATAATATCCTGATTAATAGCTCTGGAATGTTAAACAAACCTTGCAGTGGAGTGTCGAGGCCGGATTCAGCCTAGATTCAGATATAGTATGAAATCGTTAAAACATCATTGTGAAATCGTGTGTAAAGTAACATGTCACAGCCAACATAAATCATCAGAATTTCAGATAGTGATCCTACCTAGTTCCTATTTGTTGATTTTTTGTCTATAATTAATTTGAAACACATTTTGGTATAAACGCGAGTACACTAATTTTGTCCTTAATAATAAAAAAGTGGTAGGCAGTTCCGCACTCTTGACTTGAAATCGCTTTAATTAATTTCAATAACAGCACTCAAGTTATTCATTCAAAAGAAAATCACAAAGGAAGGAATAAAAGAAAACAATGAACCGGAAACGGTGAAAAGAAATCCGAATGGCAAAAAATTCAATCATTCCGGTACCAAATTGTTGCTAAGGACAGACCGAGCTTAATGTATAATTCATGTCAAACACCACGTCCGCCACAGGCCGAAAAGGGACTTAAATTGACCGTGGATCGGCAATTCAACCTTCCATTTGCAATATTGAAACCCAATATTAATTATACTCAAGTATACTTCAATCTCAGGAGGCAGATATAAAGGTTTTATACGTTACAGAGTTAATCTGGGCCTTGTGGACGAAAACGACTGAATAAACAATGTTTAGTAATGGCCAAACACGCCCTACTTACTTGTCGTTTGGTTTATGCGAAATGAAAACACCTGGTCCTTCGGGTGCTTCGGGCCCTCAAAGAGGCTTCTATTGTAAGCTGCTCTGGTAAAACAAACTGGATGTGGGTTGCGTCATACAATTATATTATAGCTTGACATAGGCCTAACATTGTATGTCGGTTTTATGACGTACGTACGTAGGGAGTTATAACCGTAAGGGGTGAGTTATGCTTTTTATGTATGCACCTGCATGGTCGTTATAGAACAAAGGACGTAAAACCCCGTAACAAGGTACTCTGAGAATTTAGGGATGTTTTGACCTGATCTGAAAAGTATTTCTATACATTGCGGGCATACTTTCGACATTAGAAACGAAATTCGTCATAAATCAGAAAATGTGAAGAATCCAGCGCGAGGCAGCAGCCAGCTATAAAACAGTTACAGCCAGATCGTAACTGAATTTGTTTCGTAACTTAATTGCGAGTGATGTCAGTACGTTTAAGATCCCGTCCCTACAATAATACAAGTCTAACAATGCCGTATTTTTTCACAGGCAATCATCCCTCTGGTGATTTTGCTTTGTAACAAGATAGGGAGAGTAAAAAGGTATCTATGTTTCATAATAATGTCTCTAGAAACGGATTCAGTAAGTATTGAGTGCATTCGACAAATAAATAATTTGAGTTGAGAATTGATACCGGCATGCAGAGCCTCGGTAACGTCTAATCTCTCGACGTCGAGCCCGTTTTATTGCGAGTCTCGACACATCAAGCCTTTTTCTTAAGGTGGGTTTCTACAGAATGGTATAGTAGGTCATTCAGGTCAGTCGTCCAACTTTATTGTGGTTAAATTAGAGCCAACATTGTGGTCGACAAGGCTCTTGACGACAAAGGCTTAATAAATGTTTCGTTGTACACTCTCACAACCGTGATTTTCTAAGAAAAGTTAACCGTTTTGGCATTTTACTTTTTCATCTTGGACTTCAACCATTACAATTTTGTGGTGTACCTGCCGCTGTTCTTGTTGCTTGATGATATATTTTTGGTAGATAAAGGCTTAAAATGTGACCATATTTTTATCAGAATACTAGCTTTTTGCCCACGACATCGTCCGCGCCTACAGTTTATCGCGTTGACACCTGTAACGTTGACACCTGTCACTTTGACACCGGCCACTTTGACACCTGTCACTTTGACACATGTCACTTTGACACCTGTCACTTTGACACATGTCACTTTGACACCCGTCACTTTGACACCCGTCACTTTGACATCAATTTGTCATATTCCATACAAAATTCGTTTTTTTTTTCTAAATCTGGATGAAAGGTGCCCACCCTGTCCTTTTCTGTAACCCTGACAAAGTGTGTACAAAAATTTAATGATGGCTGGTTGAGTAGTTAAGGCGTGGAAGCGTAACAAACAAACTCACTTTCGCGTTTATGATATTAGTAGGATTTTTACGTTAAACATTATTAAGCTCACTTTTTCTTTGCCTCCAGAAAACACCTTCACAGTGGTTGTGGAGAAAGACGGACGGGGGCTGGGCATGTCCGTGTGTGGAGGTGGCGGCCTGGTGAGGATCCGCAGACTGTACCCTCCCCAACCCGCCTGGAGGACAGGCATGCTCGCGCCGAAAGACCTGCTGCTGTCCGCAAATGGAGTGCCTTTAGCTGGACTTAGCACCTATGTGAGTATTAGTATGATATAAACGAGTCTGAACTCTTTATCTCGATCTTGGATATCGGGAAATATCTCCCTCTGCGCATTTCCACTGACTACCTTACTTTCCTTATTTATACATTTCTGTGGGTGAAATATTGATTTGATTTCTTGGCATCTGATGATCTGATGATTCTTGGCACTTTAATAGCTTGTGCATAATAAATTTAGTATCCAGTGCTCTATAAGCAGATTCTCTGTGTACACAGATGATCCGCTTAACATTACCTAATAGGTAATAAGTAGGTGGTATACTATTATTTATTCTGTGTTATGAATATATAAAAAATACATTTAAAGCAAGTAAAAAGGAAAATAAGGAGGGTGGAAGTATTAGCTGTGTAGTACAGAAACGATGATAACGCTGATCAATATTGCCTGGCATGTTCATACTCAAAGGCCTCCCGCTGATCGGTTTCATTGGCCCATAAATTATCTCGATATTCAATTACGGCTAACGTTCTACGCTTAACTTGCTCCAGCTAGAACTTCGACTGTTCCTATTGTAACACACTTCTTAGATAAATTAAGCACGTAGGAACAGTTTTTCATACGTCATTATGTATCGTGGTTCTTAATATTATGCAGATGTGTGCAACATTTAACTAAAGTGTCACGAGTAGCTTTAGTGGCAAACAGAATCATAGAGTAGAGAGCACAGAATGGAATAGGTATCTAGAGAATACGTAAATTAGCGCACCAGCGCTGGGCTCTTACTTATTTCCGCAGAAACTTCGCAAAGTTCGAGTGTTTATGATTGTAGTTGGTACCTTACCAGTCTTTAGGTTCAATTCCCACCCAGGCTTTAAAATGGAAGCCTCAATTCCGGAATATACTTTGCGGCCTAAATAATAATAACATTAAATTTAATAATATTAAAATGAAGACACTATTAGGTCAAGAATATTATATAGGCTACAGACTATTTTAATAGTTTACCAAGTTCGTAGGACACTTATTTGGCGATGCGCCTCTGGAACAAAAGCGTGGCGAGATGTGAGTTTTACAAATACAAAAATTTTAAAAGTGCGTATGACGGCAAGGGAAAGTTTTTTTTTTATTGGATTCTTCCCGCTTTTTTCGTTCACTGCTGGACATAGGCCTCTCCTAATGAACGCTACAGAGCCCGATCTTCGGTTCTTCTCATCCAGTTTCTGTCGGCCACCTCCCGCAGGCGTATATAAGTATCGCGTTTGGAGCAAGTAAGAGAGTGGGAAAATTGTAAGTAATATGTGTGTTTAATATATTTGTGCTGATATTGCGGGTTAAACATAACAAAACAGCAGCTCATACAAAACATTAGATAACCTTTTTCTGTTATCTTTACCTCTAGCATTTCCCCATTTCCACGAATTTCTGCGCATTTTTTATTCATCGTCGTATACCTTTGTCGTTTTACGAAAATACTGCTTGCATGTAGATAGGGTGAGTAGGACAGTAGAACACGGCGTCGTGTTTACAAAAATAAACGGTAAGTTACATTAAAAATGCTATTTTTTGTCACGGCACCTCCCGGTCGGCTGCCTGTTATAAACCTAAACATTTTTATGATACTTCACGGCCAGCCCTCGGGCTCTGCCTTAATAAACTGTAAAAGCCCCGCTTCAAAGTAAAACAAATTATATTAGAGCGTTTGTATACATAGTCCATCAGAGCAAAAATGCTCATTTACGCAATGGGCTAACAAAATTCTGGGGCGCTTTTGAGTATTTGCGCATAATCGACACCGCGTGAAAGCGATTTAGTGAAATTCGGTGAACAAATTCAATGTTTATAATAAATAAACGGGCCATTAACTCGATTTCGCTTGGGAAATTCAATTATTTCCCGAACAATTCTGCTTTTGCTGGGGGCGCAGCTTTCAAACGGATCCGAAGTGTTATTATTATTATACTACCTACATCACAATTGGAGATTAGCATAACTCCGTGAATACAATTTCGTGACAAATTATAGAAATGCCTCGACTATTAATCAAACGCTGTTGATCATTTTCTGGTCTAAAATCTTTTGTAGACTGCAATGCAGTAACATTATAAAGATGTAAAGAGGTTTGTTGGTAAGTAAGTATATTTGTAGGAACCTCCGGAACTACTGATCCGATTCTGAAGATTCTTTCACTGATAGAAAGCTACATTATTCCAGATAGCCTTAGGCTTTTTTCCGCGGGAAAATGAAGTTTATATGGAATGACGGGAAAACTGCAGGCGGAGCCGTAGAGTAGAACAGCTTGTTTATCATAAAGTTTATTTACAGAACAAGTTATAGTTACTTAAATTACATATTACCTCTCTCAATTTTGCATCTTGTGGGTTATGTTTAAAGGACCTAAAAAAAACTCATGAAGCTTGAAGTACCTATCTATCCATTGTTATAATAATAATGTGTTTACTATATACATCTGAAAACTTAATCTATGCTTATAATAAAGCAATCAGTACCAAAAAGTTTGTACAAAGATGATAAGAAGATGGTCTAGGGTCCTTAAAATAAGCTATTGAACAAGAATATAACATGTTTATAAATCGTGTCTGTCTGTCGGTCTGTATGTTTGTTCCAGCATCACGTAAAAATTACTGCTCCGATTGAGATGCGGTCATTATTGGATAGCTTAGGGTTTAACTAAAAAACTGGTGTACTTGGTATCTTAATGCGATGAGAAGAAGCCGAGAAATCGATAACAAAAACATTTGACGGCCTTATATAGGAATTTCGAACGTTTCAAACGTTGGTATATTGGTAGTTTAGGTCCTGGAGTACTTTTAACGTAGAAAAATGACCACGCGTGCGAAGATGCTTGCACAGGTCGTTATCTATAGCCTGACCCTAAAGTAACATATCCTAACCTTTTAAGAATTTGTGGACTTACATTGAAACTTGACACGGTGGCATAATAAAAATCACATAATTTATTCCAAGCTCTCCTTTCCTTTGCGCCCCCCCTCCCCTCCCTCTCAAGAACGTGGCAAATTATATGACGTCACCCATAAAGAGTTAAAAGCTTATTCGGGCGGTCTGTTGGTGGCACTTGAAAAATAGTCGCCCGCCCGCCCTTTGTTCGCGAATTAATTCACAGTTGTAATGAAAGACTGTTAAGTTTTCCATATACATAGTATTTTGCTACTCTGATTATATAAAGGACACGTCACAACAACTCTGTTTATTTTTAGCCCCTGAGCCGATTATTTAGAATTTTCCAAACTTTGATAGCTCTACTGAAAACCGGAAATTACGTTTTGTTTCATTAATCCCTAACACAAGAAGTTACTCTAGCTGCTCAAAGAGATAATTGGTTAGTGCTCAAAAGGGAATAAGTTTCGTGCTCAATGCATAGGTGATGTGGTATACTTCGACTGGAGTTATAAAATCAGACCAGAAATCATAATGAGCAAAGCCGCGGGGGAAGGTTAGCTAGCGATAAAACACACTAGTTTTACGAGTTCCACTTCAGCTTCGGGACATAATTAATCTAGCGAAGCTTCTTTCAAACACATAAATCGCTTCGCTCGCACAGCAAGCAGCGCAGCTTCTATCTATAATTCTACCTACGTAACATAATAGGTATTCAGTGAAACCAGACTTTTAAAGTGCTTAACGCCGCAATGAGAGGCGTACCGAGGCTCATAATTAAATCTTGATATTTGGTGTGATTTAGAGGACAGGAGTTGAATAATCCGTCTACCCGTAGGTACCTAATAATCAATCTAGATCAGCACTATTCATTCCAATATATATAAGTGAAATGTTGTCTGTTTGTTTGTTTGTTTGGGGAGCTTTCAAGCGATAACGGCTGGACGGATTTTGATGAAATTTGGAATAGAGATAGCTTATACCCTGGAATAAACATAGGATACTTTTGATCCCGGAAAATTGTAAGTTACCACGGGAATTCTGGAACATGTTGATTACTCGCTGCAAGGAATGGTAGCCATGGAAACGAAATAACAAGTCTGTCAAAAAACATCAAGAGCTTTGGTGGTATACCTACTTTTGCATTGGTTTCAAATAAAATGCTAGAAGAACATAGGATGTTATTTTTCGCGATAATCAGTAACAGTCCGCGTGGACGAAGTCGCGGACGGGAAGGCTAGTGTTAAATAATATGTTTGATCTGTACTATGTTAAATTTCGTTATGTTTCTAACTTAATACATAATAATTTATCTTCCTAGGTAACTAACATAATTATAACCGGTTCCCAAGCAGATCACCACGCATTTAGTAAACCAATAGTTACAAACATGTGCTGATATTGTGTATTAACTTATGATTGCTTTTTTATTGTCGTTTGCTAGACACAATAGAGAAACAAGCGTTCACTTCTAAGATAGCCGAGAAAATCGCGAAGAAAAATTTCTATATTGGAAATGTTCATGTGAATTCCTTGTAGTTTTGTATTTATTGAAGTACTTTATTCGCTATTTTCTCGGTATTTTATTTACATTTTGTTTGGTGGTATTTAGGATACCTAACTATCTATCTTTATTAATAATAAGTGATAGAAATAGCATAACATAAATATATCATGTAACATTATTGAACCTAGTACGGGTTAGCCAAGGTCTGCCTCACCGCCTAAACATATCATTTAACTGCCATTTAACTACTAAAATAAAGAGGTCAGCAGTTTCTTTCTTATTATGTTTATTGTTGAATGTTAATTTTACCATTAGATTCGAGACACAGAACCATCATGGAAGAACTGGCAAGAAACTATGAGGCGAATAATCTTAATCTTAATCATTAATTTACAACATCAGAACATTACTTTATATTTTACTCATGCATTAATGAATTTGAACGTTTTTTTTCGTTTAAAAACAAACAAGACTAACGCTCAAGAGCTAGCAAGCAAATGAGTGAAGTGCGGCCGGACGGCTGCACTTGAACGGAACACAGTAATGATGTGTGGCGTCTCTTCTTTACGTAGTAATAATATCTCGATGCATTTATCATAATTTGTGGCATAGTAAAACGTTAAAACCCCTTTTAAATAATATGAAAATATCATTAAAAAGTTTTCATGACTTTATCATAATGTGTGGCACCGCAAAATGTTAGATCCCTTTAGGAAATAATATGGTTCATTCATCACAATCCATCAATTGACTATGCCGCTAATATTAATCAGATATTAATTATTACTTCACTAATAGTCTGTTGAATGAAGGCTTCTGCAAATACTAAGCTACAATCAACCATTTGTAGTTAAAATAACACCCCTTTCTCTTTGACTGCAATTCTCAGCAATCTCCGAAATATTCACTTCAAGACAAATAAACCCGCCATCACAACAAAATAATAATTTTAGCGTATACTTATTCATTTCTAAATATTAAACTGAATTGATCAAATATTGGTGTAATGGTATTTTAGGTCTTGGATTACTACATAGAGTACTTTTAACCTAGGGAAATGAATACGTGTGCGAAGCCGCTGGTACATCTTGTATCATAGTAAGAATAAGGTTAGTTACCCACGTGAGTACCCAGAACAAGCGAAAAGTGACTGTGTCTAAAGAGTGAACAAGCGAAAAGTGACTGTGTCTAAAGAGTGAACAAGCGAAAAGTGACTGTGTCTAAAGAGTTGCCACAAATATGAGAGATTTTTCCCTTAAAAAACATGGAAATAACAATAATGTCATTTCCGATGTTAAATGAATAGTACTATATTCACTATAGCAGTACCTTTTACAGAATAATTGGTTTAGGCTGGTTTCAGAGCAATACGTATTTACATGCGGATCGTTCGCACGGATTTCCGGAG